>OY743224.1:100458798-101871463 GCA_963555765.1 Orthonevra nobilis | reverse complement strand
TCTCGATTTCAGTAAAAAGTGCATTTTGAAATCATGGGCTATAGTCCAGCAAATTTTGCAAAAAAGCCTCGATTTAATATCTCTATATTTATGTCATTTAAAGGCTCTCAGAGCTAAATTTTCAATTTGTACTTAGTACGGATACTCTTTATTATAAGCACAGAAATCATAATTCTCGATTTCAGGAAAAAGTGATATTGAAATCATGGGCTATAGTCCAGTAGAATTTTGCAAAAAAGCCTCGGATTTAATATCTCTATATTTTTGTCAATAAAAGGCTCTCAGAGCTAAATTTTCAAATAAGTACTTAGTAACGGATACTCCTTTATTATAAGCACATCAGAAATCATAATTCTCGATTTCAGAAAAAAGTGCATTTTGAAATCATGGGCTATGTCCAGCAGAATCTTGCAAAAAGCCTCGAATTTCAAATCTCTATATTTTTGTCATTTAAAGGCTCTCAGACCTAAATTTTCAAATATGTGTTCATTTTCTGATTCTTTTGCTATCAGCGTTTCAGAAATCATAATTCTCGATTTCAGTAAAAAAGTGCATTTTGAAATCATGGCTATAGTCCAGCAGAATTTTGCAAAAAAGCTCGGATTTAATATCTCTATATTTTTGTCAATAAAAGGCTCTCAGAGCTAAATTTTCAAATAAGTACTTAGTAACGGATACTCTTTATTATAAGCACATCAGAAATCATAATCTCGATTTCAGGAAAAAGTGCATTTTGAAATCATGGGCTATAGTCCAGCAGAATTTTGCAAAAAAGCCTCGGATTTAATATCTCTATATTTTGTCAATAAAAGGCTCTCAGAGCTAAACTTTCAAATATTACTAGTACGTACTCTTATTATCACGGCATCAGAATACAGCGTCAATCAGAATCTTCAAATATTTTAGAAAAAGTGCATTTTGAAAGTCATGGGCTATAGTCCAGCAGAATTTTGCAAAGCCTCGAAATCTTAATATCTCTATATTTTGTCAATAAAAGGCTCTCAGAGCTAAATTTTCAATAGTAGACTTATGACATAGTAACGATACTTTATTATAAGCACATCAGAAATCATAATTCTCGATTTCAGGAAAAAAGTGCATTTTGAAATCATGGCTATAGTCCAGCAGAATTTTGCAAAAAAGCCTCGGATTTAATATCTCTATATTTTTGTCAATAAAAGGCTCTCAGAGCTAAATTTTCAAATATGTACTTAGTAGCGGATACTCTTTATATCTGCGCATCAGAAATTGTCATATTCGATTTCAGGAAAAAAGTGCATTTTGAAATCATGGGCTATAGTCCAGCAGAATTTTGCAAAAAAGCCTCGGATTTAATATCTCTATATTTTTGTCAATAAAAGGCTCTCAGAGCTAAATTTTCAAATAAGTACTTAGTAACGGATACTCTTTATTATAAGCACATCAGAAATCATATTCTCGATTTCAGGAAAAAGTGCATTTTGAAATCATGGGCTATAGTCCAGCAGAATTTTGCAAAAAAGCCTCGGATTTAATATCTCTATATTTTTGTCAATAAAAGGCTCTCAGAGCTAAATTTTCAAATATGTACTTAGTAACGGATACTCTTTATTATCAGCGCATCAGAAATCGTCATATTCGATTTCAGGGAAAAAGTGCATTTTGAAATCATGGGCTATAGTCCAGCAGAATTTTGCAAAAAAGCCTCGGATTTAATATCTCTATATTTTTGTCAATAAAAGGCTCTCAGAGCTAAATTTTCAAATATGTACTTAGTAACGGATACTCTTTATTATAAGCATATCAGAAATCATAATTCTCGATTTCAGGAAAAAAGTGCATTTTGAAATCATGGGCTATAGTCCAGCAGAATTTTGCAAAAAAGCCTCGGATTTAATATCTCTATATTTTTGTCAATAAAAGGCTCTCAGAGCTAAATTTTCAAATATGTACTTAGTAGCGGATACTCTTTATTATCAGCGCATCAGAAATTGTCATATTCGATTTCAGGAAAAAAGTGCATTTTGAAATCATGGGCTATAGTCCAGCAGAATTTTGCAAAAAAGCCTCGGATTTAATATCTCTATATTTTTGTCAATAAAAGGCTCTCAGAGCTAAATTTTCAAATATGTACTTAGTAGCGGATACTCTTTATTATAAGCACATCAGAAATCATAATTCTCGATTTCAGGAAAAAAGTGCATTTTGAAATCATGGGCTATAGTCCAGCAGAATTTTGCAAAAAAGCCTCGGATTTAATATCTCTATATTTTTGTCAATAAAAGGCTCTCAGAGCTAAATTTTCAAATATGTACTTAGTAGCGGATACTCTTTATTATCAGCGCATCAGAAATTGTCATATTCGATTTCAGGAAAAAAGTGCATTTTGAAATCATGGGGTATAGTCCAGCAGAATTTTGCAAAAAAGCCTCGGATTTAATATCTCTATATTTTTGTCAATAAAAGGCTCTCAGAGCTAAATTTTCAAATATGTACTTAGTAACGGATACTCTTTATTATAAGCGCATCAGAAATTGTCATATTCGATTTCAGGAAAAAAGTGCATTTTGAAATCATGGGGTATAGTCCAGCAGAATTTTGCAAAAAAGCCTCGGATTTAATATCTCTATATTTTTGTCAATAAAAGGCTCTCAGAGCTAAATTTTCAAATATGTACTTAGTAGCGGATACTCTTTATTATAAGCACATCAGAAATCATAATTCTCGATTTCAGGAAAAAAGTGCATTTTGAAATCATGGGCTATAGTACAGCAGAATTTTGCAAAAAAGCCTCGGATTTAATATCTCTATATTTTTGTCAATAAAAGGCTCTCAGAGCTAAATTTTCAAATATGTACTTAGTAACGGATACTCTTTATTATCAGCGCATCAGAAATCGTCATATTCGATTTCAGGAAAAAAGTGCATTTTGAAATCATGGGCTATAGTCCAGCAGAATTTTGCAAAAAAGCCTCGGATTTAATATCTCTATATTTTTGTCAATAAAAGGCTCTCAGAGCTAAATTTTCAAATATGTACTTAGTAGCGGATACTCTTTATTATAAGCACATCAGAAATCATAATTCTCGATTTCAGGAAAAAAGTGCATTTTGAAATCATGGGCTATAGTCCAGCAGAATTTTGCAAAAAAGCCTCGGATTTAATATCTCTATATTTTTGTCAGTAAAAGGCTCTCAGAGCTAAATTTTCAAATATGTACTTAGTAACGGATACTCTTTATTATCAGCGCATCAGAAATCGTCATATTCGATTTCAGGAAAAAAGTGCATTTTGAAATCATGGGCTATAGTCCAGCAGAATTTAGCAAAAAAGCCTCGGATTTAATATCTCTATATTTTTGTGAATAAAAGGCTCTCAGAGCTAAATTTTCAAATATGTACTTAGTAGCGGATACTCTTTATTATAAGCACATCAGAAATCATAATTCTCGATTTCAGGAAAAAAGTGCATTTTGAAATCATGGGCTATAGTACAGCAGAATTTTGCAAAAAAGCCTCGGATTTAATATCTCTATATTTTTGTCAATAAAAGGCTCTCAGAGCTAAATTTTCAAATATGTACTTAGTAACGGATACTCTTTATTATCAGCGCATCAGAAATCGTCATATTCGATTTCAGGAAAAAAGTGCATTTTGAAATCATGGGCTATAGTCCAGCAGAATTTTGCAAAAAAGCCTCGGATTTAATATCTCTATATTTTTGTCAATAAAAGGCTCTCAGAGCTAAATTTTCAAATATGTACTTAGTAGCGGATACTCTTTATTATAAGCACATCAGAAATCATAATTCTCGATTTCAGGAAAAAAGTGCATTTTGAAATCATGGGCTATAGTCCAGCAGAATTTTGCAAAAAAGCCTCGGATTTAATATCTCTATATTTTTGTCAATAAAAGGCTCTCAGAGCTAAATTTTCAAATATGTACTTAGTAACGGATACTCTTTATTATCAGCGCATCAGAAATCGTCATATTCGATTTCAGGAAAAAAGTGCATTTTGAAATCATGGGCTATAGTCCAGCAGAATTTTGCAAAAAAGCCTCGGATTTAATATCTCTATATTTTTGTCAATAAAAGGCTCTCAGAGCTAAATTTTCAAATATGTACTTAGTAGCGGATACTCTTTATTATAAGCACATCAGAAATCATAATTCTCGATTTCAGGAAAAAAGTGCATTTTGAAATCATGGGCTATAGTCCAGCAGAATTTTGCAAAAAAGCCTCGGATTTAATATCTCTATATTTTTGTCAATAAAAGGCTCTCAGAGCTAAATTTTCAAATATGTACTTAGTAACGGATACTCTTTATTATCAGCGCATCAGAAATCGTCATATTCGATTTCAGGAAAAAAGTGCATTTTGAAATCATGGGCTATAGTCCAGCAGAATTTTGCAAAAAAGCCTCGGATTTAATATCTCTATATTTTTGTGAATAAAAGGCTCTCAGAGCTAAATTTTCAAATATGTACTTAGTAGCGGATACTCTTTATTATAAGCACATCAGAAATCATAATTCTCGATTTCAGGAAAAAAGTGCATTTTGAAATCATGGGCTATAGTACAGCAGAATTTTGCAAAAAAGCCTCGGATTTAATATCTCTATATTTTTGTCAGTAAAAGGCTCTCAGAGCTAAATTTTCAAATATGTACTTAGTAACGGATACTCTTTATTATCAGCGCATCAGAAATCGTCATATTCGATTTCAGGAAAAAAGTGCATTTTGAAATCATGGGCTATAGTCCAGCAGAATTTTGCAAAAAAGCCTCGGATTTAATATCTCTATATTTTTGTGAATAAAAGGCTCTCAGAGCTAAATTTTCAAATATGTACTTAGTAGCGGATACTCTTTATTATAAGCACATCAGAAATCATAATTCTCGATTTCAGGAAAAAAGTGCATTTTGAAATCATGGGCTATAGTACAGCAGAATTTTGCAAAAAAGCCTCGGATTTAATATCTCTATATTTTTGTCAATAAAAGGCTCTCAGAGCTAAATTTTCAAATATGTACTTAGTAACGGATACTCTTTATTATCAGCGCATCAGAAATCGTCATATTCGATTTCAGGAAAAAAGTGCATTTGAAATCATGGGCTATAGTCCAGCAGAATTTTGCAAAAAAGCCTCGGATTTAATATCTCTATATTTTTGTCAATAAAAGGCTCTCAGAGCTAAATTTTCAAATATGTACTTAGTAGCGGATACTCTTTATTATAAGCACATCAGAAATCATAATTCTCGATTTCAGGAAAAAAGTGCATTTTGAAATCATGGGCTATAGTCCAGCAGAATTTTGCAAAAAAGCCTCGGATTTAATATCTCTATATTTTTGTCAATAAAAGGCTCTCAGAGCTAAATTTTCAAATATGTACTTAGTAACGATACTCTTTATTATCAGCGCATCAGAAATCGTCATATTCGATTTCAGGAAAAAAGTGCATTTTGAAATCATGGGCTATAGTCCAGCAGAATTTTGCAAAAAAGCCTCGGATTTAATATCTCTATATTTTTGTCAATAAAAGGCTCTCAGAGCTAAATTTTCAAATATGTACTTAGTAGCGGATACTCTTTATTATAAGCACATCAGAAATCATAATTCTCGATTTCAGGAAAAAAGTGCATTTTGAAATCATGGGCTATAGTCCAGCAGAATTTTGCAAAAAAGCCTCGGATTTAATATCTCTATATTTTTGTCAATAAAAGGCTCTCAGAGCTAAATTTTCAAATATGGGCTATAGTCCAGCAGAATTTTGCAAAAAAGCCTCGGATTTAATATCTCTATATTTTTGTGAATAAAAGGCTCTCAGAGCTAAATTTTCAAATATGTACTTAGTAGCGGATACTCTTTATTATAAGCACATCAGAAATCATAATTCTCGATTTCAGGAAAAAAGTGCATTTTGAAATCATGGGCTATAGTACAGCAGAATTTTGCAAAAAAGCCTCGGATTTAATATCTCTATATTTTTGTCAATAAAAGGCTCTCAGAGCTAAATTTTCAAATATGTACTTAGTAACGGATACTCTTTATTATAAGCGCATCAGAAATCGTAATATTCGATTTCAGGAAAAAAGTGCATTTTGAAATCATGGGCTATAGTCCAGCAGAATTTTGCAAAAAAGCCTCGGATTTAATATCTCTATATTTTTGTCAATAAAAGGCTCTCAGAGCTAAATTTTCAAATATGTACTTAGTAGCGGATACTCTTTATTATAAGCACATCAGAAATCATAATTCTCGATTTCAGGAAAAAAGTGCATTTTGAAATCATGGGCTATAGTACAGCAGAATTTTGCAAAAAAGCCTCGGATTTAATATCTCTATATTTTTGTCAATAAAAGGCTCTCAGAGCTAAATTTTCAAATATGTACTTAGTAACGGATACTCTTTATTATCAGCGCATCAGAAATCGTCATATTCGATTTCAGGAAAAAAGTGCATTTTGAAATCATGGGCTATAGTCCAGCAGAATTTTGCAAAAAAGCCTCGGATTTAATATCTCTATATTTTTGTCAATAAAAGGCTCTCAGAGCTAAATTTTCAAATATGTACTTAGTAGCGGATACTCTTTATTATAAGCACATCAGAAATCATAATTCTCGATTTCAGGAAAAAAGTGCATTTTGAAATCATGGGCTATAGTACAGCAGAATTTTGCAAAAAAGCCTCGGATTTAATATCTCTATATTTTTGTCAATAAAAGGCTCTCAGAGCTAAATTTTCAAATATGTACTTAGTAACGGATACTCTTTATTATCAGCGCATCAGAAATCGTCATATTCGATTTCAGGAAAAAAGTGCATTTTGAAATCATGGGCTATAGTCCAGCAGAATTTTGCAAAAAAGCCTCGGATTTAATATCTCTATATTTTTGTCAATAAAAGGCTCTCAGAGCTAAATTTTCAAATATGTACTTAGTAGCGGATACTCTTTATTATAAGCACATCAGAAATCATAATTCTCGATTTCAGGAAAAAAGTGCATTTTGAAATCATGGGCTATAGTCCAGCAGAATTTTGCAAAAATGCCTCGGATTTAATATCTCTATATTTTTGTCAATAAAAGGCTCTCAGAGCTAAATTTTCAAATATGTACTTAGTAGCGGATACTCTTTATTATCAGCGCATCAGAAATTGTCATATTCGATTTCAGGAAAAAAGTGCATTTTGAAATCATGGGCTATAGTCCAGCAGAATTTTGCAAAAAAGCCTCGGATTTAATATCTCTATATTTTTGTCAATAAAAGGCTCTCAGAGCTAAATTTTCAAATAAGTACTTAGTAACGGATACTCTTTATTATAAGCACATCAGAAATCATAATTCTCGATTTCAGGAAAAAAGTGCATTTTGAAATCATGGGCTATAGTCCAGCAGAATCTTGCAAAAAAGCCTCGAATTTCAAATCTCTATATTTTTGTCATTTAAAGGCTCTCAGACCTAAATTTTCAAATATGTGTTCATTTTCTGATTCTTTTGGCTATCAGCGTTTCAGAAATCATAATTCTCGATTTCAGTAAAAAAGTGCATTTTGAAATCATGGGCTATAGTCCAGCAGAATTTTGCAAAATTCGTCATATTCGATTTCAGGAAAAAAGTGCATATTGAAATCATGGGCTATAGTCCAGTAGAATTTTGCAAAAAAGCCTCGGATTTAATATCTCTATATTTTTGTCAATAAAAGGCTCTCAGAGCTAAATTTTCAAATATGTACTTAGTAACGGATACTCTTTATTATCAGCGCATCAGAAATCGTCATATTCGATTTCAGGAAAAAAGTGCATTTTGAAATCATGGGATATAGTCCAGCAGAATTTTGCAAAAAAGCCTCGGATTTAATATCTCTATATTTTTGTCAATAAAAGGCTCTCAGAGCTAAATTTTCAAATATGTACTTAGTAACGGATACTCTTTATTATAAGCACATCAGAAATCATAATTCTCGATTTCAGGAAAAAAGTGCATTTTGAAATCATGGGCTATAGTCCAGCAGAATCTTGCAAAAAAGCCTCGAATTTCAAATCTCTATATTTTTGTCATTTAAAGGCTCTCAGACCTAAATTTTCAAATATGTGTTCATTTTCTGATTCTTTTGGCTATCAGCGTTTCAGAAATCATAATTCTCGATTTCAGTAAAAAAGGGCATTTTGAAATCATGGGCTATAGTCCAGTAGAATTTTGCAAAAAAGCCTCGGATTTAATATCTCTATATTTTTGTCAATAAAAGGCTCTCAGAGCTAAATTTTCAAATATGTACTTAGTAACGGATACTCTTTATTATCAGCGCATCAGAAATCGTCATATTCGATTTCAGGAAAAAAGTGCATTTTGAAATCATGGGCTATAGTCCAGCAGAATCTTGCAAAAAAGCCTCGAATTTCAAATCTCTATATTTTTGTCATTTAAAGGCTCTCAGGCCTAAATTTTCAAATATGTGTTAATTTTCTGATTCTTTTGGCTATCAGCGTTTCAGAAATCATAATTCTCGATTTCAGTAAAAAAGTGCATTTTGAAATCATGGGCTATAGTCCAGCAGAATTTTGCAAAAAAGCCTCGAATTTCAAATCTCTATATTTTTGTCATTTAAAGGCTCTCAGGCCTAAATTTTCAAATATGTGTTAATTTTCTGATTCTTTTGGCTATCAGCGTTTCAGAAATCATAATTCTCGATTTCAGTAAAAAAGTGCATTTTGAAATCATGGGCTATAGTCCAGCAGAATTTTGCAAAATTCGTCATATTCGATTTCAGGAAAAAAGTGCATATTGAAATCATGGGCTATAGTCCAGTAGAATTTTGCAAAAAAGCCTCGGATTTAATATCTCTATATTTTTGTCAATAAAAGGCTCTCAGAGCTAAATTTTCAAATATGTACTTAGTAACGGATACTCTTTATTATCAGCGCATCAGAAATCGTCATATTCGATTTCAGGAAAAAAGTGCATTTTGAAATCATGGGCTATAGTCCAGCAGAATTTTGCAAAAAAGCCTCGGATTTAATATCTCTATATTTTTGTCAATAAAAGGCTCTCAGAGCTAAATTTTCAAATATGTACTTAGTAACGGATACTCTTTATTATAAGCACATCAGAAATCATAATTCTCGATTTCAGGAAAAAAGTGCATTTTGAAATCATGGGCTATAGTCCAGTAGAATTTTGCAAAAAAGCCTCGGATTTAATATCTCTATATTTTTGTCAATAAAAGGCTCTCAGAGCTAAATTTTCAAATATGTACTTAGTAACGGATACTCTTTATTATCAGCGCATCAGAAATCGTCATATTCGATTTCAGGAAAAAAGTGCATTTTGAAATCATGGGCTATAGTCCAGCAGAATCTTGCAAAAAAGCCTCGAATTTCAAATCTCTATATTTTTGTCATTTAAAGGCTCTCAGGCCTAAATTTTCAAATATGTGTTAATTTTCTGATTCTTTTGGCTATCAGCGTTTCAGAAATCATAATTCTCGATTTCAGTAAAAAAGTGCATTTTGAAATCATGGGCTATAGTCCAGCAGAATTTTGCAAAAAAGCCTCGAATTTCAAATCTCTATATTTTTGTCATTTAAAGGCTCTCAGAGCTAAATTTTCAAATATGTACTGAGTAACGGATACTCTTTATTATAAGCACATCAGAAATCATAATTCTCGATTTCAGGAAAAAAGTGCATTTTGAAATCATGGGCTATAGTCCAGCAGAATCTTGCAAAAAAGCCTCGAATTTCAAATCTCTATATTTTTGTCATTTAAAGGCTCTCAGACCTAAATTTTCAAATATGTGTTCATTTTCTGATTCTTTTGGCTATCAGCGTTTCAGAAATCATAATTCTCGATTTCAGTAAAAAAGTGCATTTTGAAATCATGGGCTATAGTCCAGCAGAATTTTGCAAAAAAGCCTCGGATTTAATATCTCTATATTTTTGTCAATAAAAGGCTCTCAGAGCTAAATTTTCAAATATGTACTTAGTAACGGATACTCTTTATTATAAGCGCATCAGAAATCATAATTCTCGATTTCAGGAAAAAAGTGCATTTTGAAATCATGGGCTATAGTCCAGCAGAATTTTGCAAAAAAGCCTCGGATTTACTATCTCTATATTTTTGTCAATAAAAGGCTCTCAGAGCTAAATTTTCAAATATGTACTTAGTAACGGATACTCTTTATTATCAGCGCATCAGAAATCGTCATATTCGATTTCAGGAAAAAAGTGCATATTGAAATCATGGGCTATAGTCCAGTAGAATTTTACAAAAAAGCCTCGGATTTAATATCTCTATATTTTTGTCAATAAAAGGCTCTCAGAGCTAAATTTTCAAATATGTACTTAGTAACGGATACTCTTTATTATAAGCGCATCAGAAATCATAATTCTCGATTTCAGGAAAAAAGTGCATTTTGAAATCATGGGCTATAGTCCAGCAGAATCTTGCAAAAAAGCCTCGAATTTCAAATCTCTATATCTTTGTCATTTAAAGGCTCTCAGACCTAAATTTTCAAATATGTGTTCATTTTCTGATTCTTTTGGCAATCAGCGTTTCAGAAATCATAATTCTCGATTTCAGTAAAAAAGTGCATTTTGAAATCATGGGCTATAGTCCAGCAGAATTTTGCAAAAAAGCCTCGGATTTAATATCTCTATATTTTTGTCAATAAAAGGCTCTCAGAGCTAAATTTTCAAAAATGTACTTAGTAACGGATACTCTTTATTATCAGCGCATCAGAAATCGTCATATTCGATTTCAGGAAAAAAGTGCATTTTGAAATCATGGGCTATAGTCCAGCAGAATTTTGCAAAAAAGCCTCGGATCTAATATCTCTATATTTTTGTCAATAAAAGCCTTTCAGAACTAAATTTTCAAATATGTTATTAGTAACGGATACTCTTTATTATAAGCACATCAGAAATCATAATTCTCGATTTCAGTAAAAAAGTGCATTTTGAAATCATGGGCTATAGTCCAGCAGAATTTTGCAAAAAAACCTCGGATTTAATATCTCTATATTTTTGTCAATAAAAGGCTCTCAGAGCTAAATTTTCAAATATGTACTTAGTAACGGATACTCTTTATTATCAGCGCATCAGAAATCGTCATATTCGATTTCAGGAAACAAGTGCATATTGAAATCATGGGCTATAGTCCAGCAGAATTTTGCAAAAAAGCCTCGGATTTAATATCTCTATATCTTTGTCAATAAAAGGCTCTCAGAGCTAAATTTTCAAATATGTACTTAGTAACGGATACTCTTTATTATCAGCGCATCAGAAATCGTCATATTCGATTTCAGGAAACAAGTGCATATTGAAATCATGGGCTATAGTCCAGTAGAATTTTGCAAAAAAGCCTCGGATTTAATATCTCTATATCTTTGTCATTTAAAGGCTCTCAGACCTAAATTTTCAAATATGTGTTCACGTTCTGATTCTTTTGGCTATCAGCGTTTCAGAAATCATAATTCTCGATTTCAGTAAAAAAGTGCATTTTGAGATCATGGGCTATAGTCCAGCAGAATTTTGCAAAAAAGCCTCGGATTTAATATCTCTATATTTTTGTCAATAAAAGGCTCTCAGAGCTAAATTTTCAAATATGTACTTAGTAACGGATACTCTTTATTATCAGCGCATCAGAAATCGTCATATTCGATTTCAGGAAAAAAGTGCATTTTGAAATCATGGGCTATAGTCCAGCAGAATTTTGCAAAAAAGCCTCGGATTTCAAATCTCTATATTTTTGTCATTTAAAGGCTCTCAGACCTAAATTTTCAAATAAGTGTTCATTTTCTGATTCTTTTGGCTATCAGCGTTTCAGAAATCATAATTCTCGATTTCAGTAAAAAAGTGCATTTTGAAATCATGGGCTATAGTCCAGCAGAATTTTGAAAAAAGCCCCGGATTTAATATCTCTATATTTTTGTCAATAAAAGGCTCTCAGAGCTAAATTTTCAAATATGTACTTAGTAACGGATACTCTTTATTATAAGCACATCAGAAATCATAATTCTCGATTTCAGGAAAAAAGTGCATTTTGAAATCATGGGCTATAGTCCAGCAGAATCTTGCAAAAAAGCCTCGAATTTCAAATCTCTATATTTTTGTCATTTAAAGGCTCTCAGACCTAAATTTTCAAATATGTGTTCATTTTCTGATTCTTTTGGCTATCAGCGTTTCAGAAATCATAATTCTCGATTTCAGTAAAAAAGTGCATTTTGAAATCATGGGCTATAGTCCACCAGAATTTTGCAAAAAAGCCTCGGATTTAATATCTCTATATTTTTGTCAATAAAAGGCTCTCAGAGCTAAATTTTCAAATATGTACTTAGTAACGGATACTCTTTATTATCAGCGCATCAGAAATCGTCATATTCGATTTCAGGAAAAAAGTGCATTTTGAAATCATGGGCTATAGTCCAGCAGAATTTTGCAAAAAAGCCTCGGATTTAATATCTCTATATTTTTGTCAATAAAAGGCTCTCAGAGCTAAATTTTCAAATATGTACTTAGTAACGGATACTCTTTATTATAAGCACATCAGAAATCATAATTCTCGATTTCAGGAAAAAAGTGCATTTTGAAATCATGGGCTATAGTCCAGTAGAATTTTGCAAAAAAGCCTCGGATTTAATATCTCTATATTTTTGTCAATAAAAGGCTCTCAGAGCTAAATTTTCAAATATGTACTTAGTAACGGATACTCTTTATTATCAGCGCATCAGAAATCGTCATATTCGATTTCAGGAAAAAAGTGCATATTGAAATCATGGGCTATAGTCTAGTAGAATTTTGCAAAAAAGCCTCGGATTTAATATCTCTATATTTTTGTCAATAAAAGGCTCTCAGAGCTAAATTTTCAAATATGTACTTAGTAACGGATACTCTTTATTATCAGCGCATCAGAAATCGTCATATTCGATTTCAGGAAAAAAGTGCATTTTGAAATCATGGGCTATAGTCCAGCAGAATTTTGCAAAAAAGCCTCGGATTTAATATCTCTATATTTTTGTCAATAAAAGGCTCTCAGAGCTAAATTTTCAAATATGTACTTAGTAACGGATACTCTTTATTATAAGCACATCAGAAATCATAATTCTCGATTTCAGGAAAAAAGTGCATTTTGAAATCATGGGCTATAGTCCAGCAGAATTTTGCAAAAAAGCCTCGGATTTAATATCTCTATATTTTTGTCAATAAAAGGCTCTCAGAGCTAAATTTTCAAATATGTACTTAGTAACGGATACTCTTTATTATCAGCGCATCAGAAATCGTCATATTCGATTTCAGGAAAAAAGTGCATTTTGAAATCATGGGCTATAGTCCAGCAGAATTTTGCAAAAAAGCCTCGGATTTAATATCTCTATATTTTTGTCAATAAAAGGCTCTCAGAGCTAAATTTTCAAATATGTACTTAGTAACGGATACTCTTTATTATAAGCACATCAGAAATCATAATTCTCGATTTCAGGAAAAAAGTGCATTTTGAAATCATGGGCTATAGTCCAGCAGAATCTTGTAAAAAAGCCTCGAATTTCAAATCTCTATATTTTTGTCATTTAAAGGCTCTCAGACCTAAATTTTCAAATATGTGCTCATTTTCTGATTCTTTTGGCTATCAGCGTTTCAGAAATCATAATTCTCGATTTCAGTAAAAAAGTGCATTTTGAAATCATGGGCTATAGTCCAGCAGAATTTTGCAAAAAAGCCTCGGATTTAATATCTCTATATTTTTGTCAATAAAAGGCTCTCAGAGCTAAATTTTCAAATATGTACTTAGTAACGGATACTCTTTATTATCAGCGCATCAGAAATCGTCATATTCGATTTCAGGAAAAAGTGCATATTGAAATCATGGGCTATAGTCCAGTAGAATTTTGCAAAAAAGCCTCGGATTTAATATCTCTATATTTTTGTCAATAAAAGGCTCTCAGAGCTAAATTTTCAAATATGTACTTAGTAACGGATACTCTTTATTATCAGCGCATCAGAAATCGTCATATTCGATTTCAGGAAAAAAGTGCATATTGAAATCATGGGCTATAGTCCAGTAGAATTTTGCAAAAAAGGCTCGGATTTAATATCTCTATATTTTTGTCAATAAAAGGCTCTCAGAGCTAAATTTTCAAATATGTACTTAGTAACGGATACTCTTTATTATAAGCACATCAGAAATCATAATTCTCGATTTCAGGAAAAAAGTGCATTTTGAAATCATGGGCTATAGTCCAGTAGAATTTTGCAAAAAAGCCTCGGATTTAATATCTCTATATTTTTGTCAATAAAAGGCTCTCAGAGCTAAATTTTCAAATATGTACTTAGTAACGGATACTCTTTATTATCAGCGCATCAGAAATCGTCATATTCGATTTCAGGAAAAAAGTGCATATTGAAATCATGGGCTATAGTCCAGTAGAATTTTGCAAAAAAGCCTCGGATTTAATATCTCTATATTTTTGTCAATAAAAGGCTCTCAGAGCTAAATTTTCAAATATGTACTTAGTAACGGATACTCTTTATTATCAGCGCATCAGAAATCGTCATATTCGATTTCAGGAAAAAAGTGCATATTGAAATCATGGGCTATAGTCCAGTAGAATTTTGCAAAAAAGCCTCGGATTTAATATCTCTATATTTTTGTCAATAAAAGGCTCTCAGAGCTAAATTTTCAAATATGTACTTAGTAACGGATACTCTTTATTATCAGCGCATCAGAAATCGTCATATTCGATTTCAGGAAAAAAGTGCATTTTGAAATCATGGGCTATAGTCCAGCAGAATTTTGCAAAAAAGCCTCGGATTTAATATCTCTATATTTTTGTCAATAAAAGGCTCTCAGAGCTAAATTTTCAAATATGTACTTAGTAACGGATACTCTTTATTATAAGCACATCAGAAATCATAATTCTCGATTTCAGGAAAAAAGTGCATTTTGAAATCATGGGCTATAGTCCAGTAGAATTTTGCAAAAAAGCCTCGGATTTAATATCTCTATATTTTTGTCAATAAAAGGCTCTCAGAGCTAAATTTTCAAATATGTACTTAGTAACGGATACTCTTTATTATCAGCGCATCAGAAATCGTCATATTCGATTTCAGGAAAAAAGTGCATATTGAAATCATGGGCTATAGTCCAGTAGAATTTTGCAAAAAAGCCTCGGATTTAATATCTCTATATTTTTGTCAATAAAAGGCTCTCAGAGCTAAATTTTCAAATAAGTACTTAGTAACGGATACTCTTTATTATAAGCACATCAGAAATCATAATTCTCGATTTCAGGAAAAAAGTGCATTTTGAAATCATGGGCTATAGTCCAGCAGAATTTTGCAAAAAAGCCTCGGATTTAATATCTCTATATTTTTGTCAATAAAAGGCTCTCAGAGCTAAATTTTCAAATATGTACTTAGTAACGGATACTCTTTATTATCAGCGCATCAGAAATCGTCATATTCGATTTCAGGAAAAAAGTGCATTTTGAAATCATGGGCTATAGTCCAGCAGAATTTTGCAAAAAAGCCTCGGATTTAATATCTCTATATCTTTGTCAATAAAAGGCTCTCAGAGCTAAATTTTCCAATATGTACTAAGTAACGGATACTCTTTATTATAAGCACATCAGAAATCATAATTCTCGATTTCAGTAAAAAAGTGCATTTTGAAATCATGGGCTATAGTCCAGCAGAATTTTGCAAAAAAGCCTCGGATTTAATATCTCTATATTTTTGTCAATAAAAGGCTCTCAGAGCTAAATTTTCAAATATGTACTTAGTAACGGATACTCTTTATTATCAGCGCATCAGAAATCGTCATATTCGATTTCAGGAAAAAAGTGCATATTGAAATCATGGGCTATAGTCCAGTAGAATTTTGCAAAAAAGCCTCGGATTTAATATCTCTATATTTTTGTCAATAAAAGGCTCTCAGAGCTAAATTTTCAAATATGTACTTAGTAACGGATACTCTTTATTATAAGCACATCAGAAATCATAATTCTCGATTTCAGGAAAAAAGTGCATTTTGAAATCATGAGCTATAGTCCAGCAGAATCTTGCAAAAAAGCCTCGAATTTCAAATCTCTATATTTTTGTCATTTAAAGGCTCTCAGACCTAAATTTTCAAATATGTGTTCATTTTCTGATTCTTTTGGCTATCAGCGTTTCAGAAATCATAATTCTCGATTTCAGTAAAAAAGTGCATTTTGAAATCATGGGCTATAGTCCAGCAGAATTTTGCAAAAAAGCCTCGGATTTAATATCTCTATATTTTTGTCAATAAAAGGCTCTCAGAGCTAAATTTTCAAATATGTACTTAGTAACGGATACTCTTTATTATCAGCGCATCAGAAATCGTCATATTCGATTTCAGGAAAAAAGTGCATATTGAAATCATGGGCTATAGTCCAGTAGAATTTTGCAAAAAAGCCTCGGATTTAATATCTCTATATTTTTGTCAATAAAAGGCTCTCAGAGCTAAATTTTCAAATATGTACTTAGTAACGGATACTCTTTTTTATAAGCGCATCAGAAATCATAATTCTCGATCAGCAGAATCTTGCAAAAAAGCCTCGAATTTCAAATCTCTATATTTTTGTCATTTAAAGGCTCTCAGACCTAAATTTTCAAATATGTGTTCATTTTCTGATTCTTTTGGCTATCAGCGTTTCAGAAATCATAATTCTCGATTTCAGTAAAAAAGTGCATTTTGAAATCATGGGCTATAGTCCAGCAGAATTTTGCAAAAAACCTCGGATTTAATATCTCTATATTTTTGTCAATAAAAGGCTCTCAGAGCTAAATTTTCAAATATGTACTTAGTAACGGATACTCTTTATTATCAGCGCATCAGAAATCGTCATATTCGATTTCAGGAAAAAAGTGCATTTTGAAATCATGGGCTATAGTCCAGCAGAATTTTGCAAAAAAGCCTCGGATTTCAAATCTCTATATTTTTGTCATTTAAAGGCTCTCAGACCTAAATTTTCAAATATGTGTTCATTTTCTGATTCTTTTGGCTATCAGCGTTTCAGAAATCATAATTCTCGATTTCAGTAAAAAAGTGCATTTTGAAATCATGGGCTATAGTCCAGCAGAATTTTGCAAAAAAGCCTCGGATCTAATATCTCTATATTTTTGTCAATAAAAGCCTTTCAGAACTAAATTTTCAAATATGTTATTAGTAACGGATACTCTTTATTATAAGCACATCAGAAATCATAATTCTCGATTTCAGGAAAAAAGTGCATTTTGAAATCATGGGCTATAGTCCAGCAAAATTTTGCAAAAAAGCCTCGGACTTAATATCTCTATATTTTTGTCAATAAAAGGCTCTCAAAGCTAAATCTTCAAATTTGTACTTAGTAACGGATACTCTTTATTATCAGCGCATCAGAAATCGTCATATTCGATTTCAGGAAAAAAGTGCATTTTGAAATCATGGGCTATAGTCCAGCAGAATTTCGCAAAAAAGCCTCGGATTTAATATCTCTATATTTTTGTCAATAAAAGGCTCTCAGAGCTAAATTTTCAAATATGTACTTAGTAACGGATACTCTTTATTATCAGCGCATCAGAAATCGTCATATTCGATTTCACGAAAAAAGTGCATTTTGAAATCATGGGCTATAGTCCAGCAGAATTTTGCAAAAAAGCCTCGGATCTAATATCTCTATATTTTTGTCAATAAAAGGCTCTCAGAGCTAAATTTTCAAATATGTACTTAGTAACGGATACTCTTTATTATAAGCACATCAGAAATCATAATTCTCGATTTCAGGAAAAAAGTGCATTTTGAAATCATGGGCTATAGTCCAGCAGAATTTTGCAAAAAAGCCTCGGATTTAATATCTCTATATTTTTGTCAATAAAAGGCTCTCAGACCTAAATTTTCAAATATGTGTTCATTTTCTGATTCTTTTGGCTATCAGCGTTTCAGAAATCATAATTCTCGATTTCAGTAAAAAAGTGCATTTTGAAATCATGGGCTATAGTCCAGCAGAATTTTGCAAAAAAGCCTCGGATCTAATATCTCTATATTTTTGTCAATAAAAGCCTTTCAGAACTAAATTTTCAAATATGTTATTAGTAACGGATACTCTTTATTATAAGCACATCAGAAATCATAATTCTCGATTTCAGGAAAAAAGTGCATTTTGAAATCATGGGCTATAGTCCAGCAGAATTTTGCAAAAAAGCCTCTGACTTAATATCTCTATATTTTTGTCAATAAAAGGCTCTCAGAGCTAAATCTTCAAATTTGTACTTAGTAACGGATACTCTTTATTATCAGCGCATCAGAAATCGTCATATTCGATTTCAGGAAAAAAGTGCATTTTGAAATCATGGGCTATAGTCCAGCAGAATTTCGCAAAAAAAGCCTCGGATTTAATATCTCTATATTTTTGTCAATAAAAGGCTCTCAGAGCTAAATTTTCAAATATGTACTTAGTAACGGATACTCTTTATTATCAGCGCATCAGAAATCGTCATATTCGATTTCAGGAAAAAAGTGCATTTTGAAATCATGGGCTATAGTCCAGCAGAATTTTGCAAAAAAGCCTCGGATCTAATATCTCTATATTTTTGTCAATAAAAGCCTTTCAGAACTAAATTTTCAAATATGTTATTAGTAACGGATACTCTTTATTATAAGCACATCAGAAATCATAATTCTCGATTTCAGGAAAAAAGTGCATTTTGAAATCATGGGCTATAGTCCAGCAGAATTTTGCAAAAAAGCCTCGGATTTAATATCTCTATATTTTTGTCAATAAAAGGCTCTCAGACCTAAATTTTCAAATATGTGTTCATTTTCTGATTCTTTTGGCTATCAGCGTTTCAGAAATCATAATTCTCGATTTCAGTAAAAAAGTGCATTTTGAAATCATGGGCTATAGTCCAGCAGGATTTTGCAAAAAAGCCTCGGATTTAATATCTCTATATTTTTGTCAATAAAAGGCTAAATCTTCAAATTTGTACTTAGTAACGGATACTCTTTATTATCAGCGCATCAGAAATCGTCATATTCGATTTCAGGAAAAAAGTGCATTTTGAAATCATGGGCTATAGTCCAGCAGAATTTCGCAAAAGAGCCTCGGATTTAATATCTCTATATTTTTGTCAATAAAAGGCTCTCAGAGCTAAATTTTCAAATATGTACTTAGTAACGGATACTCTTTATTATCAGCGCATCAGAAATCGTCATATTCGATTTCAGGAAACAAGTGCATATTGAAATCATGGGCTATAGTCCAGTAGAATTTTGCAAAAAAGCCTCGGATTTAATATCTCTATATTTTTGTCAATAAAAGGCTCTCAGAGCTAAATTTTCAAATATGTACTTAGTAACGGATACTCTTTATTATAAGCGCATCAGAAATCGTAATATTCGATTTCAGGAAAAAAGTGCATTTTGAAATCATGGGCTATAGTCCAGCAGAATTTTGCAAAAAAGCCTCGGATTTAATATCTCTATATTTTTGTCAATAAAAGGCTCTCAGAGCTAAATTTTCAAATATGTACTAAGTAACGGATACTCTTTATTATAAGCACATCAGAAATCATAATTCTCGATTTCAGGAAAAAAGTGCATTTTGAAATCATGGGCTATAGTCCAGCAGAATTTTGCAAAAAAGCCTCGGATTTAATATCTCTATATCCTTGTCAATAAAAGGCTCTCAGAGCTAAATTTTCAAATATGTACTAAGTAACGGATACTCTTTATTATAAGCGCATCAGAAATCGTAATATTCGATTTCAGGAAAAAAGTGCATTTTGAAATCATGGGCTATAGTCCAGCAGAATTTTGCAAAAAAGCCTCGGATTTCAAATCTCTATATTTTTGTCATTTAAAGGCTCTCAGACCTAAATTTTCAAATATGTGTTCTTTTTCTGATTCTTTTGGCTATCAGCGTTTCAGAAATCATAATTCTCGATTTCAGTAAAAAAGTGCATTTTGAAATCATGGGCTATAGTCCAGCAGAATTTTGCAAAAAAGCCTCGGATTTAATATCTCTATATCCTTGTCAATAAAAGGCTCTCAGAGCTAAATTTTCAAATATGTACTAAGTAACGGATACTCTTTATTATAAGCGCATCAGAAATCGTAATATTCGATTTCAGGAAAAAAGTGCATTTTGAAATCATGGGCTATAGTCCAGCAGAATTTTGCAAAAAAGCCTCGGATTTAATATCTCTATATCCTTGTCAATAAAAGGCTCTCAGAGCTAAATTTTCAAATATGTGTTCATTTTCTGATTCTTTTGGCTATCAGCGTTTCAGAAATCATAATTCTCGATTTCAGTAAAAAAGTGCATTTTGAAATCATGGGCTATAGTCCAGCAGAATTTTGCAAAAAAGCCTCGGATTTAATATCTCTATATCCTTGTCAATAAAAGGCTCTCAGAGCTAAATTTTCAAATATGTACTAAGTAACGGATACTCTTTATTATAAGCGCATCAGAAATCGTAATATTCGATTTCAGGAAAAAAGTGCATTTTGAAATCATGGGCTATAGTCCAGCAGAATTTTGCAAAAAAGCCTCGGATTTCAAATCTCTATATTTTTGTCATTTAAAGGCTCTCAGACCTAAATTTTCAAATATGTGTTCTTTTTCTGATTCTTTTGGCTATCAGCGTTTCAGAAATCATAATTCTCGATTTCAGTAAAAAAGTGCATTTTGAAATCATGGGCTATAGTCCAGCAGAATTTTGCAAAAAAGCCTCGGATTTAATATCTCTATATCCTTGTCAATAAAAGGCTCTCAGAGCTAAATTTTCAAATATGTACTTAGTAACGGATACTCTTTATTATAAGCGCGTCAGAAATCGTAATATTCGATTTCAGGAAAAAAGTGCATTTTGAAATCATGGGCTATAGTCCAGCAGAATTTTGCAAAAAAGCCTCGGATTTAATATCTCTATATCCTTGTCAATAAAAGGCTCTCAGAGCTAAATTTTCAAATATGTACTTAGTAACGGATACTCTTTATTATAAGCGCATCAGAAATCGTAATATTCGATTTCAGGAAAAAAGTGCATTTTGAAATCATGGGCTATAGTCCAGCAGAATTTTGCAAAAAAGCCTCGGATTTCAAATCTCTATATTTTTGTCAATAAAAGGCTCTCAGAGCTAAATCTTCAAATTTGTACTTAGTAACGGATACTCTTTATTATCAGCGCATCAGAAATCGTCATATTCGATTTCAGGAAAAAAGTGCATTTTGAAATCATGGGCTATAGTCCAGTAGAATTTCGCAAAAAAGCCTCGGATCTAATATCTCTATATTTTTGTCAATAAAAGGCTCTCAGAGCTAAATTTTCAAATATGTACTTAGTAACGGATACTCTTTATTATAAGCACATCAGAAATCATAATTCTCGATTTCAGGAAAAAAGTGCATTTTGAAATCATGGGCTATAGTCCAGCAGAATTTTGCAAAAAAGCCTCGGATTTAATATCTCTATATCTTTGTCAATAAAAGGCTCTCAGAGCTAAATTTTCAAATATGTACTAAGTAACGGATACTCTTTATTATAAGCGCATCAGAAATCGTAATATTCGATTTCAGGAAAAAAGTGCATTTTGAAATCATGGGCTATAGTCCAGCAGAATTTTGCAAAAAAGCCTCGGATTTCAAATCTCTATATTTTTGTCATTTAAAGGCTCTCAGACCTAAATTTTCAAATATGTGTTCATTTTCTGATTCTTTTGGCTATCAGCGTTTCAGAAATCATAATTCTCGATTTCAGTAAAAAAGTGCATTTTGAAATCATGGGCTATAGTCCAGCAGAATTTTGCAAAAAAGCCTCGGATTTAATATCTCTATATCCTTGTCAATAAAAGGCTCTCAGAGCTAAATTTTCAAATATGTACTAAGTAACGGATACTCCTTATTATAAGCACATCAGAAATCATAATTCTCGATTTCAGGAAAAAAGTGCATTTTGAAATCATGGGCTATAGTCCAGCAGAATTTTGCAAAAAAGCCTCGGATTTAATATCTCTATATCCTTGTCAATAAAAGGCTCTCAGAGCTAAATTTTCAAATATGTACTTAGTAACGGATACTCTTTATTATTTTATGCGCGTCAGAAATCGTAATATTCGATTTCAGGAAAAAAGTGCATTTTGAAATCATGGGCTATAGTCCAGCAGAACTTTGCAAAAAAGCCTCGGATTTAATATCTCTATATCTTTGTCAATAAAAGGCTCTCAGAGCTAAATTTTCAAATATGTACTAAGTAACGGATACTCCTTATTATAAGCACATCAGAAATCATAATTCTCGATTTCAGGAAAAAAGTGCATTTTGAAATCATGGGCTATAGTCCAGCAGAATTTTGCAAAAAAGCCTCGGATTTAATATCTCTATATTTTTGTCAATAAAAGGCTCTCAGAGCTAAATTTTCAAATATGTACTTAGTAACGGATACTCTTTATTATCAGCGCATCAGAAATCGTCATATTCGATTTCAGGAAACAAGTGCATATTGAAATCATGGGCTATAGTCCAGTAGAATTTTGCAAAAAAGCCTCGGATTTCAAATCTCTATATTTTTGTCATTTAAAGGCTCTCAGACCTAAATTTTCAAATATGTGTTCATTTTCTGATTCTTTTGGCTATCAGCGTTTCAGAAATCATAATTCTCGATTTCAGTAAAAAAGTGCATTTTGAAATCATGGGCTATAGTCCAGCAGAATTTTGCAAAAAAGCCTCGGATTTAATATCTCTATATCTTTGTCAATAAAAGGCTCTCAGAGCTAAATTTTCAAATATGTACTAAGTAACGGATACTCTTTATTATAAGCACATCAGAAATCATAATTCTCGATTTCAGGAAAAAAGTGCATTTTGAAATCATGGGCTATAGTCCAGCAGAATTTTGCAAAAAAGCCTCGGATTTAATATCTCTATATCTTTGTCAATAAAAGGCTCTCAGAGCTAAATTTTCAAATATGTACTAAGTAACGGATACTCTTTATTATAAGCACATCAGAAATCATAATTCTCGATTTCAGGAAAAAAGTGCATTTTGAAATCATGGGCTATAGTCCAGCAGAATTTTGCAAAAAAGCCTCGGATTTAATATCTCTATATTTTTGTCAATAAAAGGCTCTCAGAGCTAAATTTTCAAATTTGTACTTAGTTCCGGATACTCTTGATTATAAGCGCATCAGAAATCATAATTCTCGATTTCAGGAAAAAAGTTCATTTTGAAATCATGGTCCAGCAGAATTTTGCAAAAAAGCCTCGGATTTAATATCTCTATATTTTTGTCAATAAAAGGCTCTCAGAGCTAAATTTTCAAATTTGTACTTAGTTACGGATACTCTTTATTATAAGCACATCAGAAATCATAATTCTCGATTTCAGGAAAAGAGTGCATTTTGAAATCATGGGCTATAGTCCAGCAGAATTTTGCAAAAAAACCCTCGGATTTAATATCTCTATATTTTTGTCAATAAAAGGCTCTCAGAGCTAAATTTTCAAATTTGTACTTAGTTACGGATACTCTTTATTATAAGCACATCAGAAATCATAATTCTCGATTTCAGGAAAAAAGTGCATTTTGAAATCATGGGCTATAGTCCAGCAGAATTTTGCAAAAAACCCTCGGATTTAATATCTCTATATTTTTGTCAATAAAAGGCTCTAAGAGCTAAATTTTCAAATTTGTACTTAGTTACGGATACTCTTTTGTATAAGCACATCAGAAATCATAATTCTCGATTTCAGGAAAAAAGTGCATTTTGAAATCATGGGCTATAGTCCAGCAGAATTTTGCAAAAAAGCCTCGGATTTAATATCTCTATATTTTTGTCAATAAAAGGCTCTCAGAGCTAAATTTGCAAATTTGTACTTAGTTACGGATACTCTTTATTATAAGCACATCAGAAATCATAATTCTCGATTTCAGGAAAAAAGTGCATTTTGAAATCATGGGCTATAGTCCAGCAGAATTTTGCAAAAAAGCCTCGGATTTAATATCTCTATATTTTTGTCAATAAAAGGCTTTCAGAGCTAAATTTTCAAATTTGTACTAAGTTACGGATACTCTTTATTATAAGCACATCAGAAATCATAATTCTCGATTTCAGGAAAAAAGTGCATTTTGAAATCATGGGCTATAGTCCAGCAGAATTTTGCAAAAAAGCCTCGGATTTAATATCTCTATATCTTTGTCAATAAAAGGCTCTCAGAGCTAAATTTTCAAATATGTACTAAGTAACGGATACTCTTTATTATAAGCACATCAGAAATCATAATTCTCGATTTCAGGAAAAAAGTGCATTTTGAAATCATGGGCTATAGTCCAGCAGAATTTTGCAAAAAAGCCTCGGATTTAATATCTCTATATTTTTGTCAATAAAAGGCTCTCAGAGCTAAATTTTCAAATATGTACTTAGTAACGGATACTCTTTATTATCAGCGCATCAGAAATCGTCATATTCGATTTCAGGAAACAAGTGCATATTGAAATCATGGGCTATAGTCCAGTAGAATTTTGCAAAAAAGCCTCGGATTTAATATCTCTATATTTTTGTCAATAAAAGGCTCTCAGAGCTAAATTTTCAAATATGTACTTAGTAACGGATACTCTTTATTATCAGCGCATCAGAAATCGTCATATTCGATTTCAGGAAACAAGTGCATATTGAAATCATGGGCTATAGTCCAGTAGAATTTTGCAAAAAAGCCTCGGATTTAATATCTCTATATTTTTGTCATTTAAAGGCTCTCAGACCTAAATTTTCAAATATGTGTTCATTTTCTGATTCTTTTGGCTATCAGCGTTTCAGAAATCATAATTCTCGATTTCAGTAAAAAAGTGCATTTTGAAATCATGGGCTATAGTCCAGCAGAATTTTGCAAAAAAGCCTCGGATTTAATATCTCTATATCTTTGTCAATAAAAGGCTCTCAGAGCTAAATTTTCAAATATGTACTAAGTAACGGATACTCTTTATTATAAGCACATCAGAAATCATAATTCTCGATTTCAGGAAAAAAGTGCATTTTGAAATCATGGGCTATAGTCCAGCAGAATTTTGCAAAAAAGCCTCGGATTTAATATCTCTATATCTTTGTCAATAAAAGGCTCTCAGAGCTAAATTTTCAAATTTGTACTTAGTTACGGATACTCTTTATTATAAGCACATCAGAAATCATAATTCTCGATTTCAGGAAAAAAGTGCATTTTGAAATCATGGGCTATAGTCCAGCAGAATTTTGCAAAAAAGCCTCGGATTTAATATCTCTATATCTTTGTCAATAAAAGGCTCTCAGAGCTAAATTTTCAAATATGTACTAAGTAACGGATACTCTTTATTATAAGCACATCAGAAATCATAATTCTCGATTTCAGGAAAAAAGTGCATTTTGAAATCATGGTCCAGCAGAATTTTGCAAAAAAGCCTCGGATTTAACATCTCTATATTTTTGTCAATAAAAGGCTCTCAGAGCTAAATTTTCAAATATGTACTTAGTTACGGATACTCTTTATTATCAGCGCATCAGAAATCGTAGTATTCGATTTCAGGAAAAAAGTGCATTTTGATATCATGGTCCAGCAGAATTTTGCAAAAAAGCCTCGGATTTAATATCTCTATATTTTTGTCAATAAAAGGCTCTCAGAGCTAAATTTTCAAATTTGTACTTAGTTACGGATACTCTTTATTATCAGCGCATCAGAAATCGTAGTATTCGATTTCAGGAAAAAAGTGCATTTTGAAATCATGGTCCGGCAGAATTTTGCAAAAAAGCCTCGGATTTAATATCTCTATATTTTTGTCAATAAAAGGCTCTCAGAGCTAAATTTTCAAATTTGTACTTAGTTACGGATACTCTTTATTATAAGCACATCAGAAATCATAATTCTCGATTTCAGGAAAAAAGTGCATTTTGAAATCATGGGCTATAGTCCAGCAGAATTTTGCAAAAAAGCCTCGGATTTAATATTTCTATATTTTTGTCAATAAAAGGCTCTCAGAGCTAAATTTTCAAATTTGTACTTAGTTCCGGATACTCTTTATTATAAGCACATCAGAAATCATAATTCTCGATTTCAGGAAAAAAGTGCATTTTGAAATCATGGTCCAGCAGAATTTTGCAAAAAAGCCTCGGATTTAATATCTCTATATTTTTGTCAATAAAAGGCTCTCAGAGCTAAATTTTCAAATTTGTACTTAGTTCCGGATACTCTTTATTATAAGCACATCAGAAATCATAATTCTCGATTTCAGGAAAAGAGTGCATTTTGAAATCATGGGCTATAGTCCAGCAGAATTTTGTAAAAATACCCTCGGATTTAATATCTCAATATTTTTGTCAATAAAAGGCTCTCAGAGCTAAATTTTCAAATTTGTACTTAGTTACGGATACTCTTTATTATAAGCACATCAGAAATCATAATTCTCGATTTCAGGAAAAAAGTGCATTTTGAAATCATGGGCTATAGTCCAGCAGAATTTTGCAAAAAAGCCTCGGATTTAATATCTCTATATTTTTGTCAATAAAAGGCTCTCAGAGCTAAATTTTCAAATTTGTACTTAGTTACGGATACTCTTTATTATAAGCACATAAGAAATCATAATTCTCGATTTCAGGAAAAAAGTGCATTTTGAAATCATGGGCTATAGTCCAGCAGAATTTTGCAAAAAAGCCTCGGATTTAATATCTCTATATTTTTGTCAATAAAAGGCTCTCAGAGCTAAATTTTCAAATTTGTACTTAGTTACGGATACTCTTTATTATAAGCACATCAGAAATCATAATTCTCGATTTCAGGAAAAAAGTGCATTTTGAAATCATGGGCTATAGTCCGGCAGAATTTTGCAAAAAAGCCTCGGATTTAATATCTCTATATTTTTGTCAATAAAAGGCACTCAGAGCTAAATTTTCAAATATGTACTTAGTAACAGATACTCTTTATTATAAGCACATCAGAAATCATAATTCTCGATTTCAGGAAAAAAGTGATTTTGAAATCATGGGCTATAGTCCAGCAGAATTTTGCAAAAAAGCCTCGGATTTCATATCTCTATATTTTTGTCAATAAAAGGCACTCAGAGCTAAATTTTCAAATATGTACTTAGTAACAGATACTCTTTATTATAAGCAGATCAGAAATCATAATTCTCGATTTCAGGAAAAAAGTGATTTTGAAATCATGGGCTATAGTCCAGCAGAATTTTGCAAAAAAGCCTCGGATTTAATATCTCTATATTTTTGTTAATAAAAGGCTCTCAGAGCTAAATTTTCAAATTTGTACTTAGTTACGGATACTCTTTATTATAAGCACATCAGAAATCATAATTCTCGATTTCAGGAAAAAAGTGCATTTTGAAATCATGGGCTATAGTCCAGGAGAATTTTGCAAAAAACCCTCGGATTTAATATCTCTATATTTTTGTCAATAAAAGGCTCTCAGAGCTAAATTTTCAAATTTGTACTAAGTTACGGATACTCTTTATTATAAGCACATCAGAAATCATAATTCTCGATTTCAGGAAAAAAGTGCATTTTGAAATCATGGGCTATAGTCCAGCAGAATTTTGCAAAAAACCCTCGGATTTAATATCTCTATATTTTTGTCAATAAAAGGCTCTCAGAGCTAAATTTTCAAATTTGTACTTAGTTACGGATACTCTTTATTATAAGCACATCAGAAATCATAATTCTCGATTTCAGGAAAAAAGTGCATTTTGAAATCATGGGCTATAGTCCAGCAGAATTTTGCAAAAAAGCCTCGGATTTAATATCTCTATATTTTTGTCAATAAAAGGCTCTCAGAGCTAAATTTTCAAATTTGTACTTAGTTACGGATACTCTTTATTATAAGCACATCAGAAATCATAATTCTCGATTTCAGGAAAAAAGTGCATTTTGAAATCATGGGCTATAGTCCGGCAGAATTTTGCAAAAAAGCCTCGGATTTAATATCTCTATATTTTTGTCAATAAAAGGCACTCAGAGCTAAATTTTCAAATATGTACTTAGTAACAGATACTCTTTATTATAAGCACATCAGAAATCATAATTCTCGATTTCAGGAAAAAAGTGATTTTGAAATCATGGGCTATAGTCCAGCAGAATTTTGCAAAAAAGCCTCGGATTTCATATCTCTATATTTTTGTCAATAAAAGGCTCTCAGAGCTAAATTTTCAAATTTGTACTTAGTTACGGATACTCTTTATTATAAGCACATCAGAAATCATAATTCTCGATTTCAGGAAAAAAGTGCATTTTGAAATCATGGGCTATAGTCCAGCAGAATTTTGCAAAAAACCCTCGGATTTAATATCTCTATATTTTTGTCAATAAAAGGCTCTCAGAGCTAAATTTTCAAATTTGTACTTAGTTACGGATACTCTTTATTATAAGCACATCAGAAATCATAATTCTCGATTTCAGGAAAAAAGTGCATTTTGAAATCATGGGCTATAGTCCAGCAGAATTTTGCAAAAAACCCTCGGATTTAATATCTCTATATTTTTGTCAATAAAAGGCTCTCAGAGCTAAATTTTCAAATTTGTACTTAGTTACGGATACTCTTTATTATAAGCACATCAGAAATCATAATTCTCGATTTCAGGAAAAAAGTGCATTTTGAAATCATGGGCTATAGTCCAGCAGAATTTTGCAAAAAACCCTCGGATTTAATATCTCTATATTTTTGTCAATAAAAGGCTCTCAGAGCTAAATTTTCAAATTTGTACTTAGTTATGGATACTCTTTATTATAAGCACATCAGAAATCATAATTCTCGATTTCAGGAAAAAAGTGCATTTTGAAATCATGGGCTATAGTCCAGCAGAATTTTGCAAAAAAGCCTCGGATTTAATATCTCTATATTTCTGTCAATAAAAGGCTCTCAGAGCTAAATTTTCAAATTTGTACTTAGTTACGGATACTCTTTATTATAAGCACATCAGAAATCATAATTCTCGATTTCAGGAAAAAAGTGCATTTTGAAATCATGGGCTATAGTCCGGCAGAATTTTGCAAAAAAGCCTCGGATTTAATATCTCTATATTTTTGTCAATAAAAGGCTCTCAGAGCTAAATTTTCAAATTTGTACTTAGTTACGGATACTCTTTATTATAAGCACATCAGAAATCATAATTCTCGATTTCAGGAAAAAAGTGCATTTTGAAATCATGGGCTATAGTCCAGCAGAATTTTGCAAAAAAGCCTCGGATTTAATATCTCTATATTTTTGTCAATAAAAGGCTCTCAGAGCTAAATTTTCAAATTTGTACTTAGTTACGGATACTCTTTATTATAAGCACATCAGAAATCATAATTCTCGATTTCAGGAAAAAAGTGCATTTTGAAATCATGGGCTATAGTCCAGGAGCATTTTGCAAAAAACCCTCGGATTTAATATCTCTATATTTTTGTCAATAAAAGGCTCTCAGAGCTAAATTTTCAAATTTGTACTTAGTTACGGATACTCTTTATTATAAGCACATCAGAAATCATAATTCTCGATTTCAGGAAAAAAGTGCATTTTGAAATCATGGGCTATAGTCCAGCAGAATTTTGCAAAAAACCCTCGGATTTAATATCTCTATATTTTTGTCAATAAAAGGCTCTCAGAGCTAAATTTTCAAATTTGTACTAAGTTACGGATACTCTTTATTATAAGCACATCAGAAATCATAATTCTCGATTTCAGGAAAAAAGTGCACTTTGAAATCATGGGCTATAGTCCAGCAGAATTTTGCAAAAAAGCCTCGGATTTAATATCTCTATATTTTTGTCAATAAAAGGCTCTCAGAGCTAAATTTTCAAATTTGTACTTAGTTACGGATACTCTTTATTATAAGCACATCAGAAATCATAATTCTCGATTTCAGGAAAAAAGTGCATTTTGAAATCATGGGCTATAGTGCAGCAGAATTTTGCAAAAAAGCCTCGGATTTAATATCTCTATATTTTTGTCAATAAAAGGCTCTCAGAGCTAAATTTTCAAATTTGTACTTAGTTACGGATACTCTTTATTATAAGCACATCAGAAATCATAATTCTCGATTTCAGGAAAAAAGTGCATTTTGAAATCATGGGCTATAGTCCAGCAGAATTTTGCAAAAAACCCTCGGATTTAATATCTCTATATTTTTGTCAATAAAAGGCTCTCAGAGCTAAATTTTCAAATTTGTACTTAGTTACGGATACTCTTTATTATAAGCACATCAGAAATCATAATTCTCGATTTCAGGAAAAAAGTGCATTTTGAAATCATGGGCTATAGTCCAGCAGAATTTTGCAAAAAACCCTCGGATTTAATATCTCTATATTTTTGTCAATAAAAGGCTCTCAGAGCTAAATTTTCAAATTTGTACTTAGTTACGGATACTCTTTATTATAAGCACATCAGAAATCAAAATTCTCGATTTCAGGAAAAAAGTGCATTTTGAAATCATGGGCTATAGTCCAGCAGAATTTTGCAAAAAACCCTCGGATTTAATATCTCTATATTTTTGTCAATAAAAGGCTCTCAGAGCTAAATTTTCAAATTTGTACTTAGTTACGGATACTCTTTATTATAAGCACATCAGAAATCAAAATTCTCGATTTCAGGAAAAAAGTGCATTTTGAAATCATGGGCTATAGTCCAGCAGAATTTTGCAAAAAACCCTCGGATTTAATATCTCTATATTTTTGTCAATAAAAGGCTCTCAGAGCTAAATTTTCAAATTTGTACTTAGTTACGGATACTCTTTATTATAAGCACATCAGAAATCATAATTCTCGATTTCAGGAAAAAAGTGCATTTTGAAATCATGGGCTATAGTCCAGCAGAATTTTGCAAAAAACCCTCGGATTTAATATCTCTATATTTTTGTCAATAAAAGGCTCTCAGAGCTAAATTTTCAAATTTGTACTTAGTTACGGATACTCTTTATTATAAGCACATCAGAAATCAAAATTCTCGATTTCAGGAAAAAAGTGCATTTTGAAATCATGGGCTATAGTCCAGCAGAATTTTGCAAAAAACCCTCGGATTTAATATCTCTATATTTTTGTCAATAAAAGGCTCTCAGAGCTAAATTTTCAAATTTGTACTTAGTTACGGATACTCTTTATTATAAGCACATCAGAAATCATAATTCTCGATTTCAGGAAAAAAGTGATTTTGAAATCATGGGCTATAGTCCAGCAGAATTTTGCAAAAAAGCCTCGGATTTAATATCTCTATATTTTTGTCAATAAAAGGCTCTCAGAGCTAAATTTTCAAATTTGTACTTAGTTACGGATACTCTTTATTATAAGCACATCAGAAATCATAATTCTCGATTTCAGGAAAAAAGTGCATTTTGAAATCATGGGCTATAGTCCAGCAGAATTTTGCAAAAAACCCTCGGATTTAATATCTCTATATTTTTGTCAATAAAAGGCTCTCAGAGCTAAATTTTCAAATTTGTACTTAGTTACGGATACTCTTTATTATAAGCACATCAGAAATCATAATTCTCGATTTCAGGAAAAAAGTGCATTTTGAAATCATGGGCTATAGTCCAGCAGAATTTTGCAAAAAACCCTCGGATTTAATATCTCTATATTTTTGTCAATAAAAGGCTCTCAGAGCTAAATTTTCAAATTTGTACTTAGTTACGGATACTCTTTATTATAAGCACATCAGAAATCATAATTCTCGATTTCAGGAAAAAAGTGCATTTTGAAATCATGGGCTATAGTCCAGCAGAATTTTGCAAAAAACCCTCGGATTTAATATCTCTATATTTTTGTCAATAAAAGGCTCTCAGAGCTAAATTTTCAAATTTGTACTTAGTTACGGATACTCTTTATTATAAGCACATCAGAAATCAAAATTCTCGATTTCAGGAAAAAAGTGCATTTTGAAATCATGGGCTATAGTCCAGCAGAATTTTGCAAAAAACCCTCGGATTTAATATCTCTATATTTTTGTCAATAAAAGGCTCTCAGAGCTAAATTTTCAAATTTGTACTTAGTTACGGATACTCTTTATTATAAGCACATCAGAAATCATAATTCTCGATTTCAGGAAAAAAGTGCATTTTGAAATCATGGGCTATAGTCCAGCAGAATTTTGCAAAAAACCCTCGGATTTAATATCTCTATATTTTTGTCAATAAAAGGCTCTCAGAGCTAAATTTTCAAATTTGTACTTAGTTACGGATACTCTTTATTATAAGCACATCAGAAATCATAATTCTCGATTTCAGGAAAAAAGTGCATTTTGAAATCATGGGCTATAGTCAAGCAGAATTTTGCAAAAAACCCTCGGATTTAATATCTCTATATTTTTGTTAATAAAAGGCTCTCAGAGCTAAATTTTCAAATTTGTACTTAGTTACGGATACTCTTTATTATAAGCACATCAGAAATCATAATTCTCGATTTCAGGAAAAAAGTGCATTTTGAAATCATGGGCTATAGTCCAGCAGAATTTTGCAAAAAACCCTCGGATTTAATATCTCTATATTTTTGTCAATAAAAGGCTCTCAGAGCTAAATTTTCAAATTTGTACTTAGTTACGGATACTCTTTATTATAAGCACATCAGAAATCATAATTCTCGATTTCAGGAAAAAAGTGCATTTTGAAATCATGGGCTATAGTCCAGCAGAATTTTGCAAAAAACCCTCGGATTTAATATCTCTATATTTTTGTCAATAAAAGGCTCTCAGAGCTTAATTTTCAAATTTGTACTTAGTTACGGATACTCTTTATTATAAGCACATCAGAAATCATAATTCTCGATTTCAGGAAAAAAGTGCATTTTGAAATCATGGGCTATAGTCCAGCAGAATTTTGCAAAAAACCCTCGGATTTAATATCTCTATATTTTTGTCAATAAAAGGCTCTCAGAGCTTAATTTTCAAATTTGTACTTAGTTACGGATACTCTTTATTATAAGCACATCAGAAATCATAATTCTCGATTTCAGGAAAAAAGTGCATTTTGAAATCATGGTCCAGCAGAATTTTGCAAAAAAGCCTCGGATTTAACATCTCTATATTTTTGTCAATAAAAGGCTCTCAGAGCTAAATTTTCAAATTTGTACTTAGTTACGGATACTCTTTATTATAAGCACATCAGAAATCATAATTCTCGATTTCAGGAAAAAAGTGCATTTTGAAATCATGGGCTATAGTCCAGCAGAATTTTGCAAAAAACCCTCGGATTTAATATCTCTATATTTTTGTCAATAAAAGGCTCTCAGAGCTAAATTTTCAAATTTGTACTTAGTTACGGATACTCTTTATTATAAGCACATCAGAAATCATAATTCTCGATTTCAGGAAAAAAGTGCATTTTGAAATCATGGGCTATAGTCCAGCAGAATTTTGCAAAAAACCCTCGGATTTAATATCTCTATATTTTTGTCAATAAAAGGCTCTCAGAGTTAAATTTTCAAATTTGTACTTAGTTACGGATACTCTTTATTATAAGCACATCAGAAATCATAATTCTCGATTTCAGGAAAAAAGTGCATTTTGAAATCATGGGCTATAGTCCAGCAGAATTTTGCAAAAAACCCTCGGATTTAATATCTCTATATTTTTGTCAATAAAAGGCTCTCAGAGCTAAATTTTCAAATTTGTACTTAGTTACGGATACTCTTTATTATAAGCACATCAGAAATCATAATTCTCGATTTCAGGAAAAAAGTGCATTTTGAAATCATGGGCTATAGTCCAGCAGAATTTTGCAAAAAAGCCTCGGATTTAATATCTCTATATTTTTGTCAATAAAAGGCTCTCAGAGCTAAATTTTCAAATTTGTACTTAGTTACGGATACTCTTTATTATAAGCACATCAGAAATCATAATTCTCGATTTCAGGAAAAAAGTGCATTTTGAAATCATGGGCTATAGTCCAGCAGAATTTAGCAAAAAACCCTCGGATTTAATATCTCTATATTTTTGTCAATAAAAGGCTCTCAGAGCTAAATTTTCAAATTTGTACTTAGTTACGGATACTCTTTATTATAAGCACATCAGAAATCATAATTCTCGATTTCAGGAGAAAAGTGCATTTTGAAATCATGGGCTATAGTCCAGCAGAATTTTGCAAAAAAGCCTCGGATTTAATATCTCTATATTTTTGTCAATAAAAAGCTCTCAGAGCTAAATTTTCAAATTTGTACTTAGTTACGGATACTCTTTATTATAAGCACATCAGAAATCATAATTCTCGATTTCAGGAAAAAAGTGAATTTTGAAATCATGGGCTATAGTCCAGCAGAATTTTGCAAAAAAGCCTCGGATTTCATATCTCTATATTTTTGTCAATAAAAGGCTCTCAGAGCTAAATTTTCAAATTTGTACTTAGTTACTGATACTCTTTATTATAAGCACATCAGAAATCATAATTCTCGATTTCAGGAAAAAAGTGCATTTTGAAATCATGGGCTATAGTCCAGCAGAATTTTGCAAAAAAGCCTCGGATTTAATATCTCTATATTTTTGTCAATAAAAAGCTCTCAGAGCTAAATTTTCAAATTTGTACTTAGTTACGGATACTCTTTATTATAAGCACATCAGAAATCATAATTCTCGATTTCAGGAAAAAAGTGCATTTTGAAATCATGGGCTATAGTCCAGCAGAATTTTGCAAAAAAGCCTCGGATTTAATATCTCTATATTTTTGTCAATAAAAAGCTCTCAGAGCTAAATTTTCAAATTTGTACTTAGTTACGGATACTCTTTATTATAAGCACATCAGAAATCATAATTCTCGATTTCAGGAAAAAAGTGAATTTTGAAATCATGGGCTATAGTCCAGCAGAATTTTGCAAAAAAGCCTCGGATTTAATATCTCTATATTTTTGTCAATAAAAGGCTCTCAGAGCTAAATTTTCAAATATGTACTTAGTAACGGATACTCTTTATTATAAGCACAACAGAAATCATAATTCTCGATTTCAGGAAAAAAGTGCATTTTGAAATCATGGGCTATAGTCCAGCAGAATCTTGCAAAAAAGCCTCGAAATTCAAATCTCTATATTTTTGTCATTTAAAGGCTCTCAGAGCTAAATTTTTAAATTTGTACTTACGGATACTCTTTATTATCAGCGCATCAGAAAACGTTATTCTCGATTTCAGGAAAAAAGTGCATTTTGAAATCATGGGCTATAGTCCAGCAGAATCTTGCAAAAAAGCCTCGAAATTCAAATCTCTATATTTTTGTCATTAAAAGGCTCTCAGAGCTAAATTTTCAAATATGTACTTAGTAACGGATACTCTTTATTATAAGCACAACAGAAATCATATTTCTTGATTTCAGGAAAAAAGTGAATTTTGAAATCATGGGCTATAGTCCAGCAGAATTAAGCAAAAAAGCCCCGCCTTTCAAATTTCTGTATTTTTGTCAATAAACGGTTCTCAGAGCTTTTTCTTAGTTTCAAAATACGGTCGGAGGTCAATTCAACGTTCGCTTTTGCCAAATTGAGCATCATTTTTAAAGCTTATTCTGCTTTTCAATCTTGATATATGACAACTTGCACAACTTCCCCATGAATTGGAAGTCAATATAATAATTTGTTCTATTTATTAAGCAACGACGGTAGAACATTTCGTTGGCCACATAGTGTTTTTTAAATGTAAGTAAACTGTTATCGCAGTTAATTTCGACTCCATTCAAATTCAAAATGCTGCCTGGAATGAGCTTGAACTTGAACTTTAATATAGCTTTTGAATCTGTTCCATTTCCCATTTTATATTGCGATCAACTTACCAAGGTTACTATATCGGCTTGTCGTACAATTAATTTAGTAACCACGGATCAATGAAAAAATTGTAGCCCTCTGTCAGTAGAGATATTGTTTCACTAGTTCTTTGATGCTTTTTTTTGGAGATCCTTAGTGATCTATGTACGCGAGAACCTTGCTTGAGGCTTAGGTATCAAAAGTTAAATACGAAAAAATGATTAAACTCAATTGTGTTCTCATATTATTGCATTTACTCATTTTTAAACAAATTTAATAGCAAACATTTCAGAAGTATTCGTTATCCAATCGTATAAATCGGGCACTGAAGCATACACTCCCGGATATGATTTTTGTCCGCAACCTAAGCCCCATGAGACAATACCCAACAACTCATTGTTGACGACAAGTGGGCCACCAGAATCACCTTGACAAGAGTCCTTCCCGCCCTCAGGCACACCAGCACATAACATCCTATCCGTTATCATACCATCATAAGCTGCGTTGCACTTTTTATTGCTAATCACATTCACATGGACCATTTGCAATTGATCAGGGAAGTTAAAACCACCCTCCGCAAGTGTACCCCATCCAGTTACGGTCACAATCGTGTTTTCCTTTGGACGAAGCCTGGCCAAAGCGATAGGTTGAATACGATCGTTATAATGCAAAAGTCCATTCAGAATTAAAAGTGCAACATCGTAATCATAGCCGTAGATATCGTACTTTGGATGAACGATACTTTTTGCAACGGACATCTTAACGCCTTGCTCACTCTGATACGTTATTCCAGCGACAACTGATAGTTCCTGATCATCCATGTCCTCGACACAATGTGCGGCAGTTATGATGGTGTTGTTCGCGTAAATGGAACCACCACAAAAGTGTCTGCCATTTGAGCGCAAGGAAATCTGATAAGGGTAATCGGATATGTTAACAGAGCTACCCCCGACGATAAGGGACGTTGTTGCAAACGACTGAACACTACAGATTCCAGCCAACAGCATGGCGATCAGTTCGACACGAAACATTGTGAAAAGTTGCGAAAGTAAAGTTGGAATCTGTTCCACAGCCGTATATATAGGCCGGAGTGTCTCCAATCGCTATTAATCATTCCTTTATGGGTAGAAAAGCTTATTACTTTGATTAATTGGTCCGCGGGAATGTAAACCAATTACGTTGGAATTGAGAAATTTTGTAGAATACCAAAGCAAGTACCTAAAGGTTTTAAATATCGTAGAATGGTCGCATGAAATGGAGCTTGACGACAGCAAGGTTAATATTGTAGTCAACCTCTAATCTACAGTGCACTGAAATTTAAACTCTAGAATGTTGGCATAAAATTTATTAGTTTTTTTCACCATGTTTGGTGAGGTGTGGAGTATTATCAGTGCATTCCGGCTAGATTTTAAGACATTCAAGAAATAAGTCAAAAGAGAAAAAAAATCGCGCCATTGTGTTGTTAAAAACCATATTCGACAACGGCCGAAACTCAAATGGCTTACGATTCTGTAGTCAATTTCAGGAAATCAAGTAACGGACTGCCAAATGGTTCTTGGAGAAGCGTTGGCTCGGTTACACCGGTGAGGGAGAAAAATAAGCTATCAGAGTCAAATAAAATATTTCGACGAGTCTTACACTTTTGGAACACAGAGCCTCTAAATCAGCGGAGTAGCTATCGCAATAACTATAACTATAATATATAATAACTTATTCAGAGTTACAGTTCGGTATTCAAATAATATCTTTCAAAAATCAACAATCGCTTCAAACTTACATGGTTATTTCGACACGATAATACTCCTTTATATACCTCACACGTTGATTGATAAACGACTTTTTTCGATAATCGATAAAAGATTGTGCATTTTTAACTTCCCATCAGGAAGTTCTTGTAATCGGTCCGATTTTCGAAATTCAAAATTTTTACATTTCTCCACGTTTGGCGGTCCCAGTAGTCGGATTCCATTATTGTTAGAAAGATGTCTGTGTGTGTGTACGTACGTACGTACGTGCGCTTGTGCGGATTCTTTCGTACAGCCTAACTCGAGAACAAATCAAGCTATCGAAATTGGTTTCATTGGAAGCGTGTGTGCATAAAGATAAAGGTTTGAATTTTATGACGAAAAAACTGTCAACAAAAGGGACATTTTTACTTCTTCAATTAAAACCAATTTTGAGTTTTCCAATAAAAAAAGTTCAAAATTAATTAAATTTATAGTTTACAGCTACTTTATCAGATAAAAAAATATGCATAAATATATACACTGCCGTTCATTAGTTTCCGGACAAATTAATGTAATTTTTTTTTCTGTTCAATTTTAATGCCAAAAGTTTCATCAATATTATGTTTATTTAGCCAATTGACTAAACTAAGTAAGTTACTAACTATAGAGACTACCAAAAAGACTTAAACAGTATTTAGCTGAGGCCATTTCATACATTGATGTGACCCTTTCTCTATTTCCTGATCCAAATTTCCACGGAAGTTCTTGAAAAATTGTTTCAGAAATGTGAATCCTGTAAGTCTTTCCCATTTTATATGACTGAGAACACTAACACATGAAAGCATCCTTAGAAAATTATGGAGCCACCAGTTTTTTTTCAAAACCTGCTCGGCTGTAGCTTGATGTTTTTTTACCGCTTTAATATATTAGCAAAAAGAAGCTCATGGTGCAACTTACATGAGGCAATTGAATTCAAAGGAAAAGCATCGAGAGAAAGCTAAATGACAAGGTTAAAACACATGGTTAAAACTGCATGACTCGTATATTGCATGGAAGATCATAACAACCGATGTAGTTTGTTTTCCCCTGTTGTGGTTTCTTATCATGAACCCGATCCTAGATGTCTTTCCAAAAAACGACACATGGATAAAAAAAATCTCGAAATCGGCCTGGAAACAACTATCAAAATCTGCAAAGAAAACTGAACTGAATGTGATCCTCTTAAGGCCATATATTAACCAGAAGAAAAAGATCCTATGCTGAGCAGTTCCCAGCTCGGAAGGATGAGGCAATCGAAATATCGGAACTGAAATTATGCACTTTTGAACTTAATCGACATATAGATAATCACGCTTTTATAGTCCGAGCACAACAAGTGCATCGTACAAGGTCGTAGAAATATTTTCAAAATGCATTGAACAAGGAGTTGACATAAGCGATTTTTCACAATGTTAATATCGAAACAACAATTTAAATTCCGCAATCAAAAGCCAAACTCTGGTCACAAATCTAAGTTTTTCTCATCTCATCAGCTCAGATCAATTTTAACTTACTTCTGGATGTCTGTCCCTAACAAGCTTTAACACTTATTTGGTGAAGTTGAAAAACAACTTCAAAAACAAATTCAACTTTCAATGTAAAAGTTGTCGTAATATAACTCCAAATTTGACACATCTTATCTTAACGTAGAGTTCTATGCTCTTAAAGCGATGCCTGTGTGCCACTATATGCCTACAGAAGACTTGCTAAGAATTTGTGTCGTTGGTCCTATATTTTTTCTAACTTGATTCGTTCTAAGTTGGTTAATTTGGTCACAGACAAAACTATTTCAGTAACAATCTGATTGCACAATTTCCATTCTTTTGGCAAACAAAACTCCTACACAAAGTGGTCACTAAGAACTTAAGCATTAAATGAAATTCAGATACTACAGATACAGGTTTCTATTGACTAGAACAATATATGCAATCGGCCGTAAGTTGGAACAAACGGATTGTAAAACAGCTAAATGCGAGAAATATGCTGTAATTGCCATGCGTGACAAATTTTCAAGTGTTCTAGTTGGCAGTTTTAATTTTGTGCACAACATTCTCAAGCATGAGAAACGCGCGATCGACGATATTGACATTGAAGAAATAGGAAAGAGGTTCGAAAAAACAATTATCACAGGGTTACTACAGACCCCAAACCAAAGCCTGCAAAGTTCAAAGTGGAAAAATCATAGTCGAATTGCAGCCAATGCTGCGGACTGTATTAGACGACGCAGGCCAACAGCGTCTACCCGACCTAGACGAAAAAGATAGCAATAACATAGCTGATAGCTAAAATCTAATAAAGCAACTTTAGCTGTCGAGCATCAAAGATGAAAATGGAATCTCAGTATTGTTTGCCCGCTCTTACAGAGAGGAGACCATCTAAACTGTGCCAATTGTAGAGTCCACCATAGACTTAATACAAATATATCGGCAGATAGTTTCTGTTTCGTCCACAGAGACGAGATGTATGAAGCAATGTCTAGGTTTAGCATCCCATCCAAGCTCGTCCTTTTGTATAATAGGGCAAAAAGAAATATATGCTGTCATCAAGAAAGGACATCCAAATGCGACGTCTGGTTCAGAACGTTAACATAGACAGCTATAACTTTGTGGTAGTTAGGGACTTTCCTTAGGCTTTCCTGCAAACACAGATAATAACACCAGCGTTGAGGTCAAACCGAGAATACCCGTGGCTAAGAAAGCAATTATGTAAAGCCCTTTCTCGGTTTACCATCCCCGCCCTACTATGATATATAGTATGATGCAGAAGCATAGAAACTTTCAAAATCAGATGAAGGCGACTTATGTAGTTTCGAGAGAAAAGTGTGAAAAATTAATATTAAATTCGTAAGTTTTTTTTAAATGGTTCAAAGCTGAATAAAATATGTCTGTATTTAATTTTCTAGGAAATTAATTATGTTTTCATAGCCCAAATGGAATTTGATGGTGGCGGCAAATAAAACAGCACCTACATTTTTTTTTATCTTGAGATGGGAAGTTAAGGGTATGGGCAAGCCTACTCTCACCCAAACCAATTTTTGTATTATGTTTTTTTCAGAGTGGAAAAAATTGTAACAAAAAATACAATTACTCATTACTTGTAATTGTAATTGCAATTCCTTCAAATTCAATTGTAATTAGAAAATACTTCAATTAACCATAACATGGAATTGGAATTCTTAATTACTTCTAACTAAATTACGGGCAAGTAATGATTACTTTTTCTTTGTTGTCATTACATAAAAGGCAATTAAATACTTTTTTATGTAATGTAATGAATTTCATTGCACCTGTTTCAAAAAATATTCAGCTAATCTTCATAAGGAAAATAAAGGAAATGCGTACCCAATGCAAACGCAGTTCAATACCCTTGGGTATTCTCACCTATCTTAAATATTCTAAGTCCACTACGATTTTGTTTACAAATTGTTGGCAAAAATGCGGGTACAGAAACAGCAAACTTCTGTTTCATTTTCGCGTTTAAATTAAACAAGTGCCTAAAAAGGGTTTCGTTGTCGAAATCTTTCAGAGCTTAGCTCGTGTTTATTTTGTGAAAGTTGTGATGAGTGATCTAGAACTTGGAGTTTTTGAAGTACATAGTGACCGTACCAATTCCAATGAGAGGAAATCCACTGAAGACTTTCCCCTTGCAGTTCCAGTCAAGTTAAGAAGAAGTGCTGAACAGATTCTGTTAAATGAATTTTTTGAGAGACATAGTATTATACAATAGTAAAAATTAAAAATTTTTACGAGTTATGTCCGATTCTAGTTTCGAGACTATGTATTGAATAGTACTAGCTGTTGTAACCCATTTCTCATAAGAACTAAGAACTATTGAAAAATCGGGCTTCAGTTCTTGAGTTTATTTGATCTTTTGACGAGAAATGTTTACATTAAATTACTCAGTTCTTATAATAGATTAAACTTGAACTGAAAAACTAGCCCGGTAGTTTCGGTATATTTCTTTACTGCATTGTCTTAGTTAAGTGCATAGGGGATAAATCCTCAATGATATTAATTTTGAAATTTAAGTGTTATTGAAGGCTAATGAAACATTTTTTAAAAATAATTTGTATATAATACGACTACCGGTTGAAAATGTCCTTTTTTAAATCAATGCTTTATTGAGGAAAAATATATATAAATTCAATATTCAAAGTATTGTCCATCGCTAGCCACAAATTTTTCCCATTTTTCTGGCAAATCATGGATACCCGTTCTGAAAAAATTCGACCGGTTTGGCCGCAATCCACGAATCGATCCATTTTTTGACATCATCGGAATGACGGAAGTGCTGGTCATCCAGGCCATGTTGCATCGATCGGAAGAGATAGTAATCGGATGGCGCAAGGTCCGGACTATACGGCGGGTGGGGTAAGTTACGACGACATTTGCAACATGTGGCCGAGCATTGTCATGTTGCAAAATAACTTTATCGTTTCGTGCGACCGTTTTTCCTTCAGTGCTCGGCTCAAACGCATCAATTGTCGTCGGTAGACCTCGCCTGTGATTGTTTCATTCGGTTTTAGCAGCTCATAATACACAACACCCTTCTGGTCCCACCAAATGCACAGCATTACCTTCACCCATGAATATTCTGAACGGCCGTCGATGTTGAGGCATGTCCGGTTGAGGCATGTCCGGGGTATCCATATCGTAATGTACCCATTTTTCATCACTAGTGACGATTCGATGCAAAAAGGACTTCTTTTTGTGGCGTTCAGGCAGCATTTCGGGCATGCAAAATCGGCGTTCGACGTCTCGTGGCTTCAATTCATACGGCACCCAATGACCTACCTTTCGGATCATTCCCATTGCTTTTAAACGATTGGAAATGGTTTGCTGAGCGACACCAAGTGTTTTTTGCAAGTTCTTCTTGCGTTTGTGACGGATCTTGATCGAGCAATGCCTCCAATTCATGGTCTTCAAACTTTTTCACCTGACCGGGGCGTTCTTTGTCCTCGGTGTCGAAATCACCATCTTTGAACCGTTTAAACCACCGCTGACATATTCTGACGTCTATAGTATAGCCCGGGTAAGCTTCAGTAAGCAATTGATGCGCTTCGGTTGCTTTTTTCTTTAAAAGAAGAAGCTAATAAAACTTCCCGCAAATGTTGTTTTGATGGCACGAATGTAGACATTTTACAGCTTTACAAAAACTTGTGTGTTTTCACTAATGACCAATAACCTAGACTGAAATAATTAGACAACGACATGAAGTTTCTGATGTGACAGCTGTCATGGTCACAATTCACCTCAGAGTAATAGATATGAAGTTGTCTGCATTTTCAACCGGTAGTCCTTATATCATAACTCTTAATGTTTCTTAAGATAGTCAAATATAGTTAAAAAAATCTTCAAGAACTAATTTAGCATTGGTAAATATATGTGAGAGAGATTTTGCCTAATGTACGACACTTACACCTTTCGTTACGACTCTAAAGGGCAAGACTTAAGACGCACTTCTCTTACCGACTCTACTTTTTCTAGCTAAGATTTGGTACTTTTAATTTTCTTCTTCGGAATCGCCAAACCATAACTCCATTGAACCCACTTGAGCAAATAATTACGAGAACAATAGCCAAACACAGCTGTCAAGGTATGATTTTTCACAATATTACAATTTGTTTTCACAATGCCAAAGTTAAAATCAATCGACAATGATCGTGACGATCGCTGATCGACACTCATAATAGGGGTGTAATAGAAAATTATTGGGACTGGCTAAGCCACAAAATTTCAGGGACTAGATAACCACTTGAATATATTAGCCTTATTATAAGCTCCCACAGAGAATTGACGTTATTTAGAAGAAACGTGGTTCTGATCGTGAACAATAAATATACGTCGTAGGAATTTACGAAAACTCAATATTTAAAAAAAAAATAAAAAACGATCCTTCTTCAATCATGTCCAATCGGCAGAAATGTCTCAAAGGATCCATAGATTATGGTTCACATGCAAAAAAAAATGTAATTTATCCGCAACTAATTTAGTGTTCCGCAGTGTTAGTCTTGCTGAACTGAAACTTGAAAAAAAAACCAAATGTTAACATCGCTTAACCCTGCAATCTGTATTTGACCAGAAAATGTAATGTTCCAAAAGTCCAAAAACACTGCTCCACGCTCATATAATGAGTCAACATTATAAGGATATTCATAAGCCCTTAAAAAGCGTGTACATTTTAAAAAAAATATAGACTTATCAATAAATGTAACTTAAAAGCTTTTGATGCAGTTCTGATTGTATTTTGATAACATCACCGATAACCACTGAAGTATGTCATTTATTGCGATTTAGACAAAACAACCTTAAAAAAGACAGAAGAATATTCCATTTCTCAAAAAAAAGCATATATTTCGATTGTGTCCTAGAATATATCCTAGACAATTACATTTTGTCAATTGTTTGCCGCGGTTGCATCAACCCATCTACGTAGCTGCACAACATTTGTATAAACCCCAGGATGATTTGGTCTTGCGCAACCAACTCCCCATGAAACAAGTCCGACTAATTCATTTGCCACAACAAGTGGACTGCCAGTGTCACCCTTGCATGCATCAGTGCCTCCTTCCTCAACGCCAGCGCAAATCATATTTTCTGTTATTTCACTAAACTGAAATGCCTTTTGGCAAGTTTCTCTGCTTACGATTGGCACCTTTGTCTGCTGAAGTATTTCCGAAAAATCTCCAACTTCCTCGGTTTGGCCCCATCCGGCGACAGTACCAACAGTACCAACATCAGGAACGGTCTCAGCGATTTTCAATGCTCGCACATGCGCGAATTGTCTCACTGGTATGTCAACCCTCAGCTTCAGCAAAGCTATGTCATTGTCCATGTTGATGTATTGGAATTTCTCATGTATGAAGATACTTTCCACAGGAAACACCAACCCATCAGCACTGCTTCTATAGCTTGTACTGGCGACAACCATCAGAGACTTTGCGTTTTCAGTTAGCATCGAACTTGCCGTAGAAATAATGATGTTACTCGAAAAGATGGAACCACTCGCAAAATGTTCAAAAACGCACGAGGCACAGGATTTCCGACGTATGGAAACTATATACGGAAAACTTGATACATTCGTTTTAAGGCCACCTACTATCGCCTCAGTGGTTCTAAGCAAACCGCAGGCAACGATCACGATCGTTAAAAAAATACAAAGTTGTGCAGTCATGATAAACAGGTGAAGTGCTACTGCAAGTCGTAGCTTATGATCTTAAACTTTTATCAATATTTTTACTATCAATCGGAAGTCGATGGTTCCCGTAATCGCAAAGTTGATAGGAAAACTCATTTTATTTAGTTGAGTAATAAAGGTGAGGCTTCTGATAGGTAAACTCTGTCAAGAGCTTTGGCTTTTACTAGAATTTATCGGCTGTGAGATCTAGAGTATGATGAACTTGGTGAAGAGCAAATGCTTATCATAATATTGTTGCATAAGAACTTTGGATGGTTAATTTTATCTGACCGTCTCCTTGAGTAGCGCCATCTAGTGATAGAAATAGGTCTTGCTGTTGATCTTATCTTATAAGCTTTCGATGATAAACATTCATATGATCAAATTGAACAATTTTGTCTTTGCTCTCATATAAATTTTTTATGTTTTAATTTTTTTTTTTAACATACACGTATTCTCCTTTCGGTGACAATTGTTGCTAACTTTTAAGGAACAGCGCTTTTTTTTACTGCACGTTTCAAAAATAAACTATTGAAAACTGTCGAGTAGCAGCGAGAGTAGCTTTTTCTTCTGGTCAAAAGCTACTCGTACATAGAAGACCACCGCTTCAACGTACTTTTCAACTCCTTAAAAACCTAAAGTTGGATTTCCATAGGGGAGCATCAGAGGGCCGCCCAATCCACAAAAAAGGAGACCCTCTAAATTACGCCAACTATAGAGGAATCAGTCTTCTAAATATCGCCTACAAGATCCTCTCTGCCGTGTTGTGTCAGCGCCTAAAGCCATTCGTCAACAACCTGGTTGGTCCATATCAGTGTGGCTTTAGGCCAGAGAAATCAACTCACTCACTCACCACCTTTTCATCGATTTCAAGGCCGCATATGAAAGCCTTTATAGAGACGAGCTATACATCGCAATGTCTAGTTTTGGCATCCCTACCAAACTCGTCCGTTTGTGTGGGGTGACGATGGAGAATACACGCTGCTCCATCAAGGTCGGTAAAGACCTAACCGAGACCTTTGGTGTCAAAAAAGGATTCAGGCAAGGTGATGCGCTGTCATGCGACTTCTTCAACGTCGTTCTCGAAAGAATTGTTCGAAACCCGCACGCCAACACCAGAGGATGAATCTTTCAGAACTCCGTCAAACTACTTGCATATGCCGACGATACTGATATAATTGGAAGAACGCAGCGTGATGTCAATGGCACTTTTGTGAGTATAGCGACGGAGGCCGGGAAAATGGGTTTGACAGTAAATGAGGGCAAGACAAAGTATATGCTGCAAACGAGAAAGGACTCCCAAAACCGACGTCTCGGACAGAACGTCAAAGTAGACAGCTATAACTTTGAGATAGTCAAAGACTTTGTCAACCTAGGCACCGCTATCAATTCAGACAACGACACCAGCGCTGAAATCAGACGAAGAATTACACTTGCCAATCGTTGTTTCTATGGGCTGAGAAAGCGATTGATAAACAAAGCGCTCTCTCGAACAACCAAAGTAAATTTACCTTAATCATCCCAGTCCTGCTAGACGGCGCGGACGCATGGACTTTGTCAAAAGCGGACGAAGCTGCTCTTGATCGCTTCGAGAGGAAAATTCTTCGGGTGATCTTTGGTCCTGTCTGCATAAACAGTGAGCGGAGGAGAAGATACAATCAAGAAATATACGAGCTGTTCGGCGACTTCCACCCCCGAGGGACGGCGCAGCAGAGGAAGACCGTGATTCAGGTGGCGCGCACAAGTTGAAAGGGACCTCAAACAGCTTAGCGTGCGAAACTGGAGGCAGCTAGCAAAAGATTGAGCTGGTGGGAGACGCTTGTTGGATGAGGCCCCGGTCCACCCCTTACTGTAGCGCCACCTTAAGTAAGAATCAGAAGGCCTCTATTGTATATTTTTTGTACTTCTGACATTCAACACTTCTGACAAGAGATTGAGTGATCATAATTTTAGTAGACGACACGGCAATTCCCTCCTTACATGAAAACATTCAACGGGGGACCAACTTTCTCGGAAGACAATTTCAAAAATTTACAAAAATTTTTTTCAAAAACTTTAGTATAGAAATTACCGAAAATAAGACAATACTTGCCAGAAAGAATTTCAGTTAAAAAAGCAAAATATGCCAAGGAGAAATTTTGTACTGTATCAGTAGACAATAAGCTGCTCATAAATAAAATACAATTATTAATGGGCATTCGGACTCCAAGAACATAACCATTTGGACGAAGCGTCGTTAATAGACCATACGGAATTACTAAGCTGGCTAGAATGGCGTACTACTGAAAACAGCTTTAAAATACTGAAGAATGAGTTGTTTTAAAGTTCAATAAAACAAAACATTTTCGTAGCATCAAATAGACGACCCTATATCCAAACTTGAACCCCATCCAGTACATTTGTGATATCGTGCAGGCAACAGTGTCAAGTAGAAATACATATGAACTGTTTTTTATTATTTCTCTTTTAAGCTGCTCCTGCTCAGCTTAGCCGTAATAATTTCAACCGATAAAATGGTCAATCCATTATTTTAAACCAAACGTATGTCTCAATTCAAATCCTTTTTTATTACAAAAACAAAGAATTTTTTTAACTTAAATAAGTGAAAGTCACCATTTTGAGAATATAAAAATTCAAAACCATTTAAAAAGAAAACGGAAAGCTCCAAAATTTAGTCAGAAAGAGTTTTGGGTATTAAACACGCGATCGGTGCTAGGATTAGTAAGAAGAATATGAGGGCGAAAATTTTTCTTCAAGCCCTTAGTGAACTGAAATTATTCATATTTAAAGATCAGAAAAACGTACCAAAAACGAATATGAAGGGTCTTTCATTAAGCGCTTCAGATCTTTAAATATAAGTAAAACAAAGTATGTGTGAGATATCATCGAAATTTTTCATTCCTCTGCCATTATGTTACATCGTTCAAATGTCCGCCGCGGTTTCTCTGGGTGGCTCGCATCCGAAATGTCAAATTTTGCCATGACTCTAGCACATCAAGTCAGGCTCAATTTGACCGATGGCATGGGTTATGTTGACCTTGAGGGCCGCTTTGGCTTGTAGCTTACTCGTATGGACCTGCGACTTCCGAGAGCCCAACAAGATGAAGCTAACGAGCTCAATTCGAACGATCTCGGTGGCCAGTTCACAGCACCTCCTCGTCAGATGACAATGCCCTCGAATCGCTCGTGAAGACTTTCCAATGTGGCGTAAGTTGTGTGGCACGTAGCGCCATCCTGTTGAAACCACATTTCATTGGTATCCTTATGATCCAATTCAGGCGATGACGATGATGGCTTGGCCAACGTCGTTCTCAAGGAAATATGGACCGTTGACCCCGCCAGCTCCTCTTGGATATCATGTGGATTGGCATGTCCCAATTTTGCTTGTTGATATACCCATGCATCCAGATATGGGCCTTATCGCTGAAGAAGATTTTTCGATGAAAATAAGGCTGCGCGCACAGTGGAGCGACAAAGCGATGCGATGCGAGAAGCGTTTGTTTGCGAGAAAACTGTTCACACGTATTCTTATGTACGTGCGCACAGTGAAGCGATATTCGGTGCGACAAATTTGAGCTTCTCGCAAACCTCTCGCAAGCTTCTCGCACACAAACTGTTCTGACCAGTTTTCAAGCGATTCTGTGCGAGAAGTATTCATTTTTGTTTTTGTTTCTTCTGATGAAATTTCTTTTGTTTTGAAGGAAACCAAGGGAAATTTTGTATTGGACATTTTTTGGTGATTGTCTTAAAATTGTCGTTGTACCTGCGTGATCATTTTGGAAGTCAATTTTGTGAAATGAATTCATTTCAGCAATTTTCGAAAGGCGGCCACTTTGAGACCAGAAAAATAAAAACTATAATAACAGAATTGTTGTGGAAAAGAAGTGGGAAGAAGTATCTATCGAATTAAATGAAAAAGCAAGTTTCTTTTTAAATATATAAACATATATTTTAAGCATCATCAATCTTAAACATTTTAAACTCGATTGGAGGCAAAGAAATTTCGATAATTGTCTCGAACAAATCGACCACGTTTTTTGGATGAATGATTTCCAAGTACTAAAGTCATGCTTTCTGATTCCGAACTTCCTAATATAATAGGTTCAATTTTTTCTAAAATGTGATTAAATGTTTTGAACGACATTCTTGTATACTCGGAAAACTTTCTTTCATCATTCCTTAACTTTGGATATAAATGATGGAACTCCCCTTTTTCTTCTCTTTTTAAATAACTTTCATTCTTCTCCTTCAGCATAACAATTTAAAATATAAACTTTCGTTTAAAAATCTTCCTCTGATGATGAACTCATCGCGACAGGCATCAGAACAGCACAGAGCAGCTTTCATTGTGCGCACAACATGTCGCATCAAATCTAGTATCGAATTTGCACCGGTTCTCGCATCGCACCGCTTCTCGCACCGCACCTCTTCTCGCAGCGTACCGCTTCTCGCATCGCATCGCTTTGTCGCACCACTGTGCGCGCAGCCTAACGATCTGTTTCCAACTGCTCCAGAGCCCGCCCATCCAGCGAATACAAGTCGTTGCCTTTGGCCGTTTATCTCCAGCTCCTCGCTCAGTTGAATTTTGAATTGTGTAGGCCCAAATCAAGACGCAAAATTCGGCAAGTTGTGGCCTTCGAAAGATCACACTTCTTGTGAGCGCCGCGAAATCAACTGCCTCGGATTCTTCTACTAAATTTTTCGGATAGCGGCTATGTTTTCAGCAAATCTTATGTTTCATCAACGAACGTGTGTTGGTTGTCCGTTTACTGAACCATACTGCGAATAGTCCTCTCGGAATGACGATTATGACTAACGTAAAATGGGCGAAGCGCAGAACGTTGCCGAAACAAAACACCCATTTTAATAAAACAATTTTATTATATGTACATGTTGTTGAACGCGATATCCATCCATGGTGATTTGGCAAAACAGACTGAAAAAATGAATTCCAATTTGACAGATGTCGCTTCAACAATACAGCCGCTATCAACTGTCACAGTTCGGAATTCTTAAGAAAAACATAGCAAGAGAGAATATACGAAAATCAGTTCGCTTCTACGAGTAAATAAAATCGCATTTTCTAAACCTGATTTCGAAAACCTCAGACATTCCTCGTTGACGCAATATTTCATTTTTCTATGCGGAAAAAGTTGCACCATGTGAGAGTGAACCTTCTCTGACAGCCATCTCTCGACAGAATGATTGAAACTAGCCGGTGTTTTAAAAAAAATATGAGATTAAGCCTACTGCTGCTGCCTGGTACTAGATTGAGTTTGGTTGGAAAGTTGTCTTCAACTGCATCAGAGATGTGGACTCCATAAGGTCAAATAGACATTAAAATTAAAACCAACAGACCATGCTGGATAGCATGACTTTTTACACAAAATGTCCAGTTCTATGAAAAAACAAGTCACACTGTCGCAGCTGGGGCCCCGTAAATCCAACACTGGAATAATTTCTTTATCCACATCGAGGAACAGTTTAGCGCGGTTTTCGGGCTGTCGACGTCATTGAGCCCTACTTTTTAATGTTTGTTTTTTAAAATATACATTTTTTGATTGCGTTAAAAATATTCTTTTCAGCTTTATTTGAATCATTACTTAATTGCTCGATTAAAACCTATAATAGAACTTCCGGCACTTAACAAGTCGCGGAAGATCTTACCAATCTCTAGGATCATATACCATCAGATTTCTAGCATGACGTAATCATATTCCGTTTGCCTTCCTTTGCAGCCAATAAATTATATTTCAAAGTTCGGTGTTTCCAGAAGTGTAATACAATGGAAGCTCTCAGCCAAGTTAACATGGATTAAATATGTCAAATAAAAACTTGCTATCTAACTTTGGCGCAGATAATCCATTAGTCAGGGTAATTTTTCTTATGAGTCTAAGCTTTATTGTTAACACGTCTACCTACTGTTATCAGAGCTTTGATGGTGATAAGTTCCATTTATCAAACGTCTATAAAAGCCGAATTAACACATGTCAATCACGTATTAACACTTTGAGTTATGTTTCGGTTAGTAGTTCTGTTGGCCACCTTAGTGGCCATTGCCTCATCCGCGTCCTTCCCAAGCCAAGACAAATCGATCGTGCCGGTGCTCGATGGACGCATTGTTGGTGGAACTGAAACCGACATCTCGAAGCATGCCCATCAGTGCTCTTTATCATACAAGGGATGTAGCACATGCTCCTTTGGGCATCGATGCGGCAGCAGCATATTAAACTCGACAGTTCTTGTGACTGCTGCTCATTGCGTCAACGGTATTTCCGCGTCTCGTTTGCACATAGTTTGTGGGACTAGCATCCGCAACGGTATTGGAGTAAGGGTTCCAGTCGAGAGGGTTATTGTCCACAAGGATTACTACAAAGAAGTCGCCTATGAGAATGACATTGCTATTCTTGTGCTGGGTAGCGAATTGCCGTTGAACGATTACGACATAAAACCAATCAAGCTTGCAGAAGAGCAGCCAGCAGCGGGACAGGTATCAACTGTGACTGGCTGGGGTACAACCAGCGAAGGCGGTAGTGCATCAGATAAACTGTTGGAGGTCCAGGTACCAATTGTATCGAATAAGGATTGCGAAGCCAGCTATGGAGATGGAAAAATCAATGACAGCATGCTGTGTGCTGGCTCTCCAAAAGGAGGCAAGGACGCTTGTCAGGGTGACTCAGGTGGACCTCTTACCGTGAATGGTGTATTGGCCGGTATTGTGTCTTGGGGTTATGGTTGTGCTAGACCCGAGTACCCAGGTGTATACGCTAGTGTGCCGAATTTGCGCTCTTGGATCGATGAAGTGCTTGCCGAGTAACGTGTCATTTAAGTTAGCCAATAAAGTGCTGAAAAGAATCGATGTTTTGTGTTTTATTGTTTTATTTTTAGGAATCCGATTTGATAACGGCTTTGTCGCTATTTAACCTTAAGTGCCCATACGACAAGTCTTATCGTAATCAGCAAACAAACATACAAGCTTTAAGAGCGAAGGCTTTGAATTTTCTCGAATGTTGGGTGAACTTTAGTCGGATTGATTTTTTTTGAAGTGGTACTTAATATGTTCCCAATTTTGTAGCTGTTTGTTGCTGCATTCCTGGTTTACGTAACCCTTTAAATCGATGCAAAAGAAGTTATTGGTGGCAAAGGTGGCAGCTTTTATCGAAAGGCTTGCAGCAGTGTCTGTAAGGTCATTTATCCTTATTCCTACTGGATCGGGCGACCGGGTGTTAACCATGGTAATTGTATCATTTGTTGCTTCGCGTATAGCTATGGCTGCAGTTGCTGAGGTGATTTCTGAGTTATCTGTATACATTAAGTTGAGGCTAAATGGGATTAAAAATGCTTGACGTTGAGTATCGCAACCTCATCCTCAGTATGACTATTTTTAATTGGCATGGTTGAAATGCGCCTGGAATATAATTTGCTCTTGAATGATATTTTGACTAACCAAATAAATGTATTCTGCATTTATTCTACACAAATTTCGAAACGATGACAGTTGCCAATATTTACAAACGTTATAGCATCATCCAATCGGGTAATATATTTTTGGCCATCTCTCCAAGGCGATCAAGAAAATACGTTGGATAGGATCAGGAAAAATGAATGGGTATAGAAGGCGACACAAAGAGAAGCTTTCATAAAAGTTTGCGGAATACAGTGTTAAAACCGGTAAGAAAAAAAAATGCCCTGGCTTGTTGGAAAATGGCCTCGGACTCAGAAACTTTGTGGTGGCACGTTATAATTGTATCGACAAACAGCACAAGATTTCTTAACAATAGTAAACCGGCTATCTTCAGACGGTCATTTTGCCAACCAAGGTGATCATGTGGATATTAACGCAGGACACTCACCAGTGGAGATCCGACGAAAACGAATCCTAGGCAACAGTTGGTAGCTCGTTTTGTTGAAACAATTACGGTCTAGACTATTGCTCTAATGATTTTGCTTGTCCTGCTTTATGAAGCAGAATGCTGGACGTTAAGCAAATATTGGGATCCGTCGAAAGAAAAATCCTTCGTCGTGCATTTGGTCCCATCTGCGAGGAGCGCAAATGGCATAACCACGAACTCTAAGAGCTGTACAAAGATTTGGATAAAGTTAGGAAAGCAAAGTCCGTTGGAGTCTTCGAATCCAATACACCAGAATCAAGAAAAACTGGAGGATAGAACCTACAGCTCTGGGACGCTAGAAAGTTCAGTCTAACCAGTGTGCTTAGGATCATCAAGGCTGAAAAGTAGGTCTATCTTAGGCATTGAATCTTCCAGGATCGTTGGCCGAATAAGTAAAAAAAAAGTAAGTTAGTACTCACTCGACATTTTTCATGTACGAAAGAGTTCAAAGAAGTTAGCCCCTCTCAACTGTGGACACTTTTAAGTAGCACTTTGTTCGAAAATATCAGAAAGAAGAAACGTAACGAAGCGTTGCAAGGAAAAAATCGAGCAGCAAGAAAAGAGTACGAGGACGAATGCGAGTACGACTAGGAGAAAAGAAAAAACATTAAAGAGGAGCGTACGCACTCTCCCAGCTCGATCAGGAATATCAAAGAGCGCAAGAACAGAGAGAGTGATAGGATCTGAAGAAAACCCCACCCACTGTGGGTATGTTCAGAGAAAATAATTAAAGCCACAAAGGACCATATGTCAGTCGTGTGGATCATGTTACAATTTACAACGCAAAATCTGCTTCAACCAAATTTTGTAACTTATCGCTTCCAATGTTTTCTGTGAACGTCGGAGGCCACAAATCTGCCAATACAAGTGTGACTTCTGGTCTACCAAGAGGACTAATGAATGCAGTCATCGCGCGCAGTAATTTTTCTATTAAGGGTCTTATGGAAAAAAGTTCGTTGTTAACAAAGATTTGATAAGTGATAAGTTTCATTTACTGAACTTCTTTTAAAGCCGGACAGCAAACGACGCCATAATTCTTGCCGCTCTTTTGACATGTCTCTTCAGTAAGGTTTGCCATTTCATGATGGAAAGCCAAAAACGAGTCGAATTATTAAAATTTACTACCGAAATTCGGAGTCAGTGGCCTCAACGTTAAGAGCGCTACGTCCAATTTATTGTCGTCATAATCGTCCTAGCAGTTCAACAATTGAGCGTCTAGTGGGAAAATTGGAATTCACAGGCACAGTACAAAATGTTCCCGTACCAGTGAGACAAAGAAGTGCCCGTGGTGTCGAGAATATTGCTGCCGCTGAGGCTTCAGTTGCAGAAAGCCCAAATGTGTCTCTCACACGTCGTTCTGAAGCGTTGGGCATCTTTGTGACGTCGTTGTGGCGAAAAGATCTTGGCCTACATCCTTACAAGATTAAATTGACGCAAGAACTGAAGCCGCTTGACCACCAGAAGCGTCGTATGTTCGTGAATTGGGCTGAGCAACAACTTGAAAATGATTCGGATTTTCATCGAAAAATCATCTTCAGCGATGAGGCTCATTTCTGGCTGAATGGCTCCGTCAATAAACAAAATGTGCGGTATTGGACTCCATGAGTCATCATTGCATCCCGAAAAAATTACGGTTTGGTGTGGTTTATGGGCCGGCGGCGTCATTGGGCCGTACTTTTTCCGTGATGATCAAGACCAGCACGTTAATGTGAATGCTGATCGCTACCGTTCAATGATAACCGAATATTTTTGGCCCTAATTGGATGATATGGACTTGGAGGACATGTTGTTCCAACAGGACGGCGCCACAAGCCACACAGCGAATGTCACAATCAATTTATTGGAAACCAAATTTGAAGAAAATGTTATCTCACGAAATGGTCCAGTCGCTTGGCCGCCTCGGTCGTGCGATTTGACGCTGTCAGACTATTTCCTGTGGGGCTACGTCAAGTCTATGGTCTATGCCAACAAGTCAGCGACGATTGATGAACTTCGTACGAATATCGAACGTGAAATTGCAGTAGTATCGGCCGTTTTTGTTTTATTTAAAAAAACTTTTGTAGCGCTCTTATTGAAAAACGCTTTACATATCTGATAGACAAATCTCGAAACATGATGTCCGCCATCAATTTTTTTTCGACGAAGCAAGTGAACTGGAAGTGATCATCTAACTATTTATTTATTTTGAGTTATTTGAGTCTTTTTTTCCTTCGGGTTAACCGATAAAATGCTGATAAGACAGATTGTTTTTTCGTTGTTTGGTTTCCAGCCGAAAGTTATCTGGATTGATATCCCATTCGTTGTCAGATAAACCACTGAAGGAAGTTGATTATAAATCGATTTATGTCGTCTTACTAAGCCTTTATTGATCTTATCGTAATCGGCATACAAACCTACAATCTATGAGAGATATAAGGGCAAAAGCTTTGAATTTTCTCCTTATTCCATTGCTATGCTTCGGATCGAAGTCGTAGTTCTTTTTTTATCCTGCCTAGCGCTCGCTGTGACGGCGCAAGTGGGACGCATAACTGATGGCAGTAACTCACCTGCCACAGCGCATCCCTATCAAGTTTCCATTCGGCACAAAAATTGTGATACCTGCCCTTTTATACATCGCTGTGGTGCAGTCATATACAGTCAGTGGATTCTTGTTTCCTCAGCGAATTGCGTCAGTGGAGTTGAAGTGAGCAAACTTTTGGCTGTTGCAGGAAGTGATTCAATAATATCTTCCGAGGGTTTCGTCACCCCTATTAAGGGCTATGTTGTTCACGAGGAATACGATTCATTTTACATAGATAATGATATTTCGTTGATTGCGTTGGCCTTGGAACTGCCTTTTGGGGATAAATCGATGGCGTCGATTCCATTGGCAACGCAATTGCCGCAAAGTGGAAGCACAGCTTATGTCAGCGGATGGGGCTCGTCTGTGGAGGGCGGCGATTACTCGGAGCGGCTTAAAGTGGCAAAAGTGAAGATTGTTAGCGATGAGGATTGCAAGAGGGCTTACGGAGCAACACGCATTTCAGAGAGCATGCTGTGTGCAGGGACTGCAACTGGACAGGCGGATGCTTGTAAGGGCGATTCAGGTGGGCCACTCGTCGTAGCAGAGCAATTAGTCGGTATTGTATCCTGGGGAAGAGGTTGTGGACGACCTGGCTTTCCTGGGGTCTATGCAAATGTGGTGGCTCTAAGAGAATGGATCGAAAACTCTGTGACGAAGATTCAATAAATAAATGTTCTGTTAGTGTTTGTTTCTTTTGGATCTCAGTTATAACAGAAAATCGCTTACAGGGTTGGGTGTTGGATTGTGGGTTCTGCATAAGATACCAGGCACAATGGTGGGTTCATCGGGATCTTTGTCTGACCTACATTTAAAGAAACTTTGATCCCAACAATTCTCTGCAGAATCTTAGGATGTGACATTAAACGACTCGCCCTACCTTCCACACACCTATCAAAAATCTAAGTTGCTTTTCAACTCTTTTTTGGTTCCATTCTTGTTAAGTGCCCTTGAATTTTTTATAACCTGGCTTTCTTGTCCTGTAGTAGAACAAATGCGATCTTGCCAGTTCATCCATGTCAGTTTAAGGAAGTTTTGAACGATTAATGCTTATCGAAATGTGCTATAGATTCAAACGTGTTCCGATTTAGCCGCATATGATTCAAGTACTTCAATGGCGGTCGACTTCGAGAATCGATACGTTCTACTTGTGTTTCCATGCTTAGGGAAACTCTATCACTTCTTTGTCACTCTCCCCTTTCGGGAAGCTATCTTTCGTTCAAACTATCGAGATCCAGGACAGTTCTAATTTTTCCTTGCGGCTTAGATTACGCTTCAGGAATTCGTTTTAGACCCTTCGGTGCCCAACACCTCTAATCCCAAAAAAACGCCTAACTTTGATAGTCTGGGCACGTTGTTTTTCGCTTGATCTCGCTAACCCACGCATTCTAACGTGGATAGGATTGGCAGAGTAAACTGGAACGGCGATCTTGCCATTCAGAAGAACGGTACGAAAAAAAGGCTGGTAATAAATGCCACCGCAACAATGAATCGCTTAAATTTCTATCGCGTTGCGATTGACGAATTGGCAACTCGTCTGTCAATTTTTTTGTTTTTATTAAAAAAAAAATGGCAATTGCTCACACGAAGGGTTCCGTTCAACTGTCCAATAATATTGTGCAAATTTTTTTTTTAATTTTTCATTTCTCATTGTCTCTTTCTGGACATGAAATTGAGGTGATTTTTGAAGAAAATATTTTTTGTAAGTGGACCAACCTTTTTTATAACTTAATATTTATATATATATCTAAGCGGTCAAGGATGCCCATATTTTATGGCCTTTTGGGTACGGAAACCTAAAAAAATGAAAAGAATTACGGCCTATTTAGGCACACGTTTAATCATAAAAAATATATAAAACATCCTTCGTCGACGGATTTTAACTTTCATTTCACCGAACAGAGTTACAATCCAGTGTACTCTAAAAATAACTTAAAGATCAAAACTGTGAAGCACAAATACACTGCGTCAATTTAGAAACTTACTTACTTAAGTATGTGATATTAATTTCAACTTGATGCTTTCACGTGATCCTGAGAAACAAGGCGGTGACAGAAAGGCGGACAACGAATTGATCCTATAATGAATCCGTTTTTCATTTTGAGGTACGGGACCCTTAAAAAACGATTTCGCATAATCGCAGGAGCATAAATCTCAATATAGAGTAGCAGATAACCGAATGAAACCAGACACCTGATGTCATATGTAAATTAATCGGTAAGTCAATATGCTATCGAACTCGGCCTCATATCGAAACTTCATTAAAGAGATTCCATACAAAACTCAAGTTTTCGAGAGTGGATTTAACAAACGCAAGACAGAGCAGTATGTATAACAAACTCCACCATGGAATTTTCTTTGGATAGTACTATATATCATCTAAAGTATATCACAATATATTTGATGATGGTATGTGTCCAAAGAAGAAAGTGAGGTTCTCACATTTCGAGAAGTTAAAACATAGAAAATCGATTTTGCATTAATGATATAATCAGCTTGAATCATCTATCAATTCAATTGTTGAAGAGAACAGTCATTTCAGGTATGTCTTTTATGAGCATAAGAAAAAGAAGAGGAGCAATATGGCTACCCTGTGGAACACCGAAAGAAATTCTATGGCAAGTAGAGGAGCTTGTAGACCAAATTGGAACTAAGCCGTTTTAATAAACTAGAATGAAAACCCAATAAAACAAGCTTCATAAGAGTGATGTGTCATGATTTACCCGGGCAAATGCTCAAGAGTCAATTTGAAAACCCTTCCAAATCCGTTCGTATTAAAATTCCAAATATTATGAAATAGAATTGGTGATAAGTTCTCCAAACAACTTGCGAATGGTAGAGATTTTGCTGATTGGGTAGTAATAAGAAACCTCTTGCTTTGACCTTTGAAATGAACGCAATTTTCAAGTTGTTCAATAAGAATCATTTTTTCAAAGAAATTTTGAAGGAAAACAACGAACGCGCTTGAACATATTTTAAGGAAGTTTGCGGGTATACCATCTTTTCTGACTACTTCAGATACAGACAAGGTTAAATTTCCGATGTTGACTTAATTTCAAGAATAGCTTAGGCACGAAGTGTTTATGAACTCGATAGATATCAATCGCAATTGTACGGGAGGGACACAAATCGCTTTCAAAATAAATTCCTGTCAATCCAAAATTAAAGCTTTCATTGTAGAATGTTTTTTGCGTATTCCATATCACTGCCGCTTACCTTTTTAATAGTAAGTTTGTTTATCACGAATTCCGTAATTATCAGAGCGTTAATCGATTCGTCGCAAAGTTATAGTAGCCACTTCAAAGTACAAAAGCCAAGTAATAAACAAAGAATTATATGGTTTTATTATACTTTATTTTTTATATTCTTTCTCACAATTTAATCATAAGCAAACAATTGTTGTAAGAGCGCTATCTACGCAAGATTATGTATCGACTTCATTTCTCATAGTTTTTGAATCGCAGCTAGTTGCTCTGCAATCCAATCTAAATGACTGGAAACACTTGTATAGACACCAGGATATCCTTCACGTCCACAGCCCCTTCCCCATGAGACTAAACCAACTAAACGATCATCCACCACCAATGGTCCACCAGTGTCACCCTGACAAGCGTCCTCACCGCCCCTCCTTAATCCGGCACAAACCATCCTTTCTGTAATCTCACCTGCTCCATAGGCCTTGCTGCAATCATCATTACTCACAATAGGCACATCGGTATCCTTCAAGAAGTAAGTATGTCCACTATCCTCGGCATCCCAGCCCCAGCCACACACAATGGCCCATTTACCGGCCAATGGCCGATTCATCGCAACATCAATGGTCTTGACGTTGAACTCGTTAAGCGGCAATACATCACTGAGTATTACAAGTCCAATGTCGTTATCAATTGTCCAGAAGTTGTATCCTTTATGAGTTATAATTTTAGCGACCGGCATTTGTATGCCATCAGCACCGGACCGAGTGTTAGCGCCAGCAACTACAATTAGACGGTCCTCGCTGCCGAGGTTAAGCAAGCACTGCGCTGCGGTTATAATCACTTTATCGGTGTAGATGCTGCCTCCACATTTATGCATATAGGGGCATGTACTGCAAGTTTTTATCCGGATAGAAACTTCATATGGATGTTTCGAGATATCAACTCTTTTACCGCCTACAATGCGTGCGTCGGGGACGGCGACAGCCGCACTGCAAATGGCTGCGATTATAAGTACAAGTGTAAGGCTATGCGACATGTTTTAAGTTTTTGAATATACAGAAACAGAAACTTGTGCGTCGAACAGCTTTGACACAAATGTTCTTTTGATAAGCGTTAGTTTGTTCTTATTTTGTAAATTCAACCTCGCTTACGGGCGATTAAAATAACAATCCGATAAGCTTTTGAGTGGTTTTTCCAAACACATGAAATTGATATTGAGTGAACGATGGGAACTACACTTAACAAATTCACATTAATTGCAATGGATTTCTATTTCGAAATGATTTTTGAATACATTTTGTCAAAAAAAAGTACCGGAAATCGATAATTTAAAAAGCCCGCCTTACTGTTTTGTGAAAACTAATTATGTCCATGAAGTTAGAACCGACATAATGGAATTTCACCTTAAAAAAAATTGTGCTAAAATGTGCTTGGTTTGTGCTATCACGTGCCGTATTGCAAAAAAAAATTTCTTAAAGGATGCAATTGTTATAGGGAGGTCCTTTTTCTCATGTGCAGTTGGCCCTGTGTTTTGATTCGATAGGAACGGCAATTAGTGTGCCTAGATGTGCTCGGCATGTGCTACCATGTGCCGAAAAGAAAATGATAAAATAAGGAAAACCCAACTCACTAAGCATTTTTTTTTTTTTTTGAAGTTAGGTTTATTAGAAAAATCTATACTGCAGAACAATGCGATCCACTCTAAAAATCCTGTGCAATAGAACACAAATGCATAAATAACAAATATAGAGACTCCTCGATCAAACAAAAAAAACATCTTATCCTGGAACGATACTCCTCCATTTTTTAGAAATATTAAAACTCCAGCCGCATAGCAATTTTAACGTTACGACTGGAAGCAATTTTCGTTAGAATGTCGTGTCGTTTTCGACGAACAAAAAATTGTATTAGCTTTGACGGCGTAGATTCAGCTTCAACGAAGCAGATATGGCCTTAACATTTCTAAGAAGAGATCGGATTTAACACGGTAAAGCCCTATTGATTATCACATGAACTGTTAACATCGACTTTAAGTGTATATAAATCAATCTTCTGAAGAAGGATAAAAATTTAACATTCGCCGAAAACGACACGACATTCTAACGAAAATTGCTTCCAGTCGTAACGTTAAAATTGCTATGCGGCTGGAGTTTTAATATTTCTAAAAAATGGAGGAGTAACGTTCCTATCGAATTGCCGTTCCTATCGAATCAAAACACAGGGCCAACTTCACATGAGATAAAGGACCTCCCTATAAAAATTGCATCCTTTAAGAAATTTTTTTTGCGATACGGCACATGATAGCACAAACCAAGCACATTCTAGCACAATTTTTTTTAAGTTGAAATTCCAATATGTCGTTTCTAACTTCATGGACATAAACTAATTTTGTCACTATGAAGGCACAACACTGGCCCCGTTCCAGCACGCCCTTGCTTAACTGGTATACTGCTCCGCCATGGGGAAATTTCTTTAGAACGCATTTGGAGCAACAGAAAATATGACGTTAAGTGTACCAGCAAATCAAATGGAGCTTGAAATTTCCCCGTACCGGCTCGCTATTCTTCACTACAATTCGCTACGGGAAGAACTGTCATCTCAGTACATTTTTCGCGCAACGGATCTGCGCTACGGCGTGCTGGAACGAGGCCACTGACAGTGGGGTGTGGAACTAAATCTTCCAAACTTTCAAAGTAAACGGTCTTCCTATAGGGACTTCCGAACGTTGACAGTTTAAAGCGGCAATATTGTTAAAGCTACATCTGTCAAATTGCCTGTCATTTATTCAATCTGTTCCATGGACGGATATAGCGTTCAACGATGAGTGCAAATAATAAAATCGTTTTATCAAAATGGGTGTTCTGTTCGGGCAACGTTCCGCGCATTTCGCCCATTTAACGGTCGTAGTGTAATGGGTAAATTTGAGTCCACTGGCACAGTAAATGATCAACCAACAATACGCTGGATAGGCTCTGGAGCCGTTGAGAATTGAGCCTAATTTTCAAACGAAATTGTAGGATTTGGGACGATTACAATCCACATGAGATCCAAGAGCGTCCAATGCATCCTGAAAAAATCACTGTTTGGTGCGGACTTTGGGCTGGCGGCGTCATTGGTTCATATTTCTTTGAGAACGACGTTGGCCAAGTCATCACTGTCAACGGCGAGGGCTATAGGTCGATGACTTCCAACTCCTTCTGGTCTGAATTGGATCTTAGCGTCACCAACGCTTTGTTGTTTCAACAGAATGGCGCTGCGTGCCACACAGTTTACGCCACATTGGAAATTCAACACGAGCGATTCGATGGCATGGGTGATGTGAACTGGCCACCGAGATTATGCAATTTGACCCCATTAAATTTACCTTGTTTCGCTAGTCTATACGAAAAAGCTACCAGAGCGGCCCTCGAAGCCAACAAATCCCATGCCGTCGGTCGAATTCAGACTGATTTATGCGCCAGAGTCATGGAAAATTGACCATTTCGGATGCGCGCCACCCAAAGACACCGCGGCGTTATCTTTAAACGACGATATATTTCATTAATAATGGCATCGATAGGCCTTTCAAAGGAATGAAACACTTTGATGATATCTCACACAGACTTTGTTTTATTTAAATTAAGAGATAGAAGCCTTAAAGAAAAGACCCTAAATATCAAACTAATGTCGTATAAAATCCTTCGAATCAAGGGAAAGCTTTTAGGTCGCTAACAAATCCTCCGTTCTATTTACGTTCTCCACGCTCGAAATCGAAACCAAAATCACCGGCGTTTCTCAAACCACTACATAATCTTTCGTTCTTCCCCTTAATTCTTCCGCTCGCATTGTGCTACATTCATTCATATCCTCTTCAGAGCAATCAAATTATGAATAAAAAGAAATTGTTCGGTCCATCTCAAGTTTTTTTTGCGATTTTTGAAACGGGGGAAACATATTGAACAAAGAATCTGTCCTTAATTTTGCATTATTTTTTTAAACAGAATTTCTTGTGCCGAAGTGCTGCGGCCTAAGGCATACTGTGAACTTTGACACTCACACGAAGGGTTCCGCACCACCCTACAGTATGCCACACTTTATTTGTATTTCTTTAATTTCTTTTACTTTAAATTCTTTAATTTGTATTTCTTTAATCTTAAGATTCTTATAGGATGGCACATATGTTTTAAAAGTAAGCCACTTACGATTTGTAATGTTGTAATGGGACGCGACATCAAGAAGAAATGTTCTTAACCCTAATTTTTTCAATTTTCCAAACGAATGAAATAAAAATTTCACGAATTTTTGATGCAGACTTTTTAAAGAAAAATGTGAATCTTTGTTCCCGACAATTTTTTCGGGAAATTTCATCCGAGGAAAATATCATCGCCAAGTAGTGATGAAAGTTGATACTGCTGGTGCGAAAAGAATGCAAGTCTTATACAGAAATAATTAATAATTATTCATAGTCCAGGAAAATGGTAGCCAATTATATGAAATATGTTAAAAAGTCTAACAACAAAAGCGTTTTTCGTATTGGGATCTTTTCCCAATACACAAAATTGATGGGATTATGGACCAACAAAATGTATGTTGACAACTTATATTGAAAAAAAATTATGTAACCCAAAATCCCAAATGTCAAAATAAAATTAATAAAAATAAAACTTAAACGGCTAAATGCGAATCATATTGTGGAGCGGCCGAACCATAAAAGTTCCCGATGCCAAACCAGTTCATTTTAGCTAGCTTTGGGAAACAGTCTTTAGTACTTGGTATGCTTCACCAGCAGAGCGTTGCCAGCGATTGGAAGACTCCATGCCTCGGCGCTGTTGGTCTGTCATTAGAAATCAGGCGAATTCAACAAAGTTCTTAGACACAGAATCAAATTATTATTATTTCTATTATTGAATATCACATAGAAGTAAGTTGAAACCAATTGAATCTAACACTGCTAATATAATGTTAGCTTTTATTTAGTAAAGAAAAAACACCTCAATTTAATTAACATCCTTGCTTCCTGTCTTAAATTCCAATCTGTAGAATTGTTTTGTTTGCTGGATATAATTTGAAGTTTCAACATTTTTTATTATTAATTCATTCATATTTCATTATTTCTGAGAGAGAACACTCACGAATCAATTCGTACCATGAAACGGGTTGACGCGTTTTTCAAAAAGAGACCCGATAGTCACTGGATAAATCATTTAAGGAATCCCTTTGATAACCAGGGGAGAATAGTACCGAAAGCAATCAGAAAGTCAAATAGTCAATCAAATCCCTGATTGAATCATCAAACGCTGATGGAATCATTCTTGCTAACGTACAGTTCACAGCCTCATCCTCTCGTACATCCTGAAATGGTGGTCTTAGGTCAAGGTGATCTTCATTCTCAAGAGATTTAAGACCTCACACACCCAACCAAAAGGCTTTACGCAGATCTTTCTGTCTTTCATTCTTTCTTCTTAAAACACATGACAGACTCAAAGATCTCATTTAAGGGACCCAAATGAGCTCCTCTTGTATCTCCAAATCTCAACATGCCTACCTTGCACTTGCTCGTAAGCTCCATTGAGTTGTCACTCACAATAAAAGAGTACACTCTAGCTGCCTTTCTCGATAGAGATTGATTAATTTCGACTAAGGCCCTTCTCGGCATCCTATATTTGCTTCCTTCTGTCAGACTACAACCAAAGTTTGTGTCGATAATACTTAATGCAATTCTACCATGGACCAGAACGGATCTTGGTCACTCTACGATTCACAGAGAGGATTTTCCCTCTCCAATCGCTGTAGACTATAAAGTCTCAAAACCAAACTGTCGGACTTCCAATACTGGACGGCTCTATCACGATATATACTGATAAGTCAAAACTAGATCACAAAGTTGATCACAAAGGGACATCCATAGATACTACAAAACCGATTAGATAGCTCGTATAGGTGCAATGGTCCTTGCGGATGAGATTTTTTTTAAATTGACATCCTCTTTGCTACGCTCAAACTAAACATTAAATATAACTAAATACACCCAACATTACCAGAACCCTTCCTTACAAACATTGAATCAATGATCTGCTCAACCTGAGTCGCAACTCCTTAAGTGTTTTAATATCTTGGTAGAGGTGGCCTGCCAGGCATCCAGTGTATAGTTTCTGGTAGCAGGCTATGGTTTCGAGTTGAAATCGCCCTGATATTCAGGTTAAACTTGGGGGCCTTAAATTCGAGTTGAATTTCGTGCCCATAATGTTTGATAGAAAGTACTTAAAGACTATCGATGACCAAATTCGAACTAAGACATGAACTAATCACGCTGCCACTAAAGCTTGATCCACTTGACCCGCTGAATCCGAAGTCCGTGCATTCACTGCATTGTGTCTTGTCGCCTACCTTAAGGGAATTTCTCACATTCACCTACAGTTCAAATGACCGACTGAAAATCGTCTTCATTAAAATTTGAGCTCCCGAGTATGATTAGGCTCGGAAGGGATATAATCACAGAAGCTGCTGAATTTTTTCTAGACGCGGAAAAATTCCCTATTCTACCTTAGGCTTGGATTGTATTTCCAGTTTTTGACACTCTTATTGCATTGAATCAATATCCTCAAAAGCTCCTGAGCCAATAAAATATGCTTTATCAATTGTCTGATTGATCTTTGAATTTAAGTTCTTTCGCAAACTGTTTTTGGAGGAGTCTTGCAATCATATGAGTTCTTAAAACAGCAAAACCAGTTCAAATTTAAATTAAATATTAAAAAAAAAAACTATCAACTCCCAAAAAAAATCAAAATTTGCTTATTTATTCGGTTTTATTCAGTTAAAAAATTTACAACTCCTCAGCGGTTTTGATGATCCAACTGCGTACATCAGGAACGGAAGCATAAACGCCTGGGTAATCCTTGCGAGCGCACATATTACCCCATGAAACGATACCAACCAGCTTACCTCCAGATGCCAATGGACCACCAGAATCACCTTGGCAAGCGTCCTTGCCGCCTCCTTCAACACACGCACAAACCATTGTGTCCAAAATTTGAGCACTTCCATACTTATATGAATCGCTGGCACAGTCTTTTTTGTCAACGATATCGACTGTGACCTCCTGAAGTTGATTCTGAAGACTTCCGACCAAGAATTTGTCTGTTCCCCATCCTGTAACAACAGCAGGAGTACCGGTTTTTGGAACAACTTCAGCTAATTCAATTGGCTTGATATCGTCAGTGTACTCGACAGGCGACGATAGCTTAATAACAGACACATCATAAGTATGCTTTGAACTATCGTAGAGTTCGTGATTTTTGAATGCCGACGCTGTAATCAATTCTCCGCCATCTTTGTAAAAAGACGAACCCAAACGGATCTTCAGCTCGCTTGGCTTGATCGATTGCAAGCAATGAGCAGCAGTGACTACAATGTCGGGTGAAATCAAACTTCCGCCACAGAAATGGCTTCCTGCCTTTTGCAATGAAACTTGATAGGGGAACAGTTTGATATCGGTTTTTTCTCCACCAACAATTCGTCCACCGAATGGCTCGACAACACCGGCCAAGGCGCAACCCAAAACGGCAAAAACAATTGTCAATCGAAACATCTTGGTAAAATTTTCAACTGAACTAATTTTCGAATAGATGAAAGGAAGCTTTTTATAACAAATTTTTGTTAAGAGGTTTGTTATCTGTTGGCAGATAAAAATTCCCCATTGACGTTTAAGCCAATCGAACTCGAATTGATAAAACTTAAATAATTCCTGCAATCTTTATTTCTGTGTATTTTGTTATTGTTTTTTTTTTCAATATTCCTTTTCCAATCGAATCTGTGAATTATTCTTAATTAGCCTGATTTCAAACCACTCAAACAAATGCGCTGAGATTTTTTTTATTAGATGTCTAGCTATCTTTAGTCAAATCTTTTGATTCCAGTTTGAAAATGGCGTATGTTTCTATTTTAGGTGGCAAGTTTATTAACTGAGTTAAGATCAATTCAAGTACGTAGAGTTATATGGGCTCGAGAGTGCAAAAAAAACAAGACTGATCTAAATCAATAAGCTTCGTCTTCTGTCTACGTTATAAAGTATGACCAGATTTAAGATAAAATAAAAATAAACTGATCTTAAACTGGTTTATTCCACTAGAAAACAGACAAAGTTTTTTTTTATTTCAATTGAAATTTAACGGTCGCTACCGTATTTTGAAATCTACGAAATTGAAGAAAATCCATATTTTTAAAACTCATAACTGAAAATGGAATCCATTTCAAACACTTTTTCAAAACCTCAAAATTGACTCTTAGTTTAAAATAATTTGGAACCTTCTTTGGATGTGAAACATTTCGAAATTTAGTTTCAGTAAAAACCGTTAAAAAACCCGGTTGGCAAGAGATGAAGCCATCGGGGCTGAAGGAAGCTACAACGTTCCGATTTCTGACTGAAGGAAGCTAATAAAGTTCAGTGAAAGTTCGGAACACTGTGACATTGGGCTTGGTATATCCATAATCAGCAATCAATCAAAATTTCTAGCAAAATGAATTAAGCTGCTTGGCTTTCAAATTTTTCAACTTATTTATATAAGGACATAATATTAAGGCATTAATGCTTGGTCGCAAGTACCTTTTAGATTTATGATCATAAAAAGATTTTAAGAGGTCTACTATGGTGAACGGGGTCATGTCTTCTTGGAGCTACGGGTTTCAGCAAACGACCATTCGACCTAACTCCTTTGCAAAACCTGCTGCTCGAAATGTTGTCAGTCAGTTAAATTAGTCCAAATCTTAAATATTTGCTCCGCACTCCACAGCATGTGCAAATCTTTAAGTTTAGAATTCGATGAAGAATTAGATTAGATTAGATTCTTTATAAGTAATAAAATTAATTTTAAATACAAAAAAGGAATTGTATAAAATATTATTGCTTAGCCAATAAAACTAAAAAAGAAGTAATAAAGTTCAACATTATAATTGGAAAACAATTCAATATTAAGCTAATAGTGCAAAATGTGAAATTTAAATACTCAATGAATTATTAATATGATTTTAATTTAAATTCTTCCTAGGATATTTTCACTACACATTCTTTTAAATTTAAACAAGGAGGTCACAGACTTTATTTCGATCGGGAGTTGGTTAAATTTCTGAAAGCCTTTGTAAAGCATACTATTTTGAGACGCCGCTCAGGAAACAAGGTTGATTCTTATATCCTCCGCGTTTCGTAAGGGGTATGGCTGACTATCAGCTACCAAACTTACATTCCCAGACAGACCAGACTTAGGTGTGATTCTGTATTTCATTTTGGAAACAAAGACCATCACATACAACTCCGTTCTTTGTCCAATATTCATCCACCTTAAAATTTGCACCATCGAATTGATTGGTGTGAATCGGTTACACCTCAGGATGACTCTCATAGCCCTATTCTGCAGTTTTTGCAGTCTTGCTAACTCCCCCTCTCCACATAGGAACAGTACCGTGGTGCAGTATTCATAGTGTGGCTTAACAATCACATTGTAGATATTTTTTAAACACGTAGTTGAAACTTTTTTTCTTATCCGCTTCATGAAGCCAATCTTTTTTCCGACCTTCTTACACACAAAATCCACATGCCTACTAAACTGCAATCCGCTATCCACTATTACTCCAAAATACCTCATATGGTCGACAACTCCAATGACTTCACTCTCCATTGTTAACTGGATGTGCGAAGGAGAGAAGCGGTTGGTCATTACTTTTGATTTACTAACATTGAGCTTGAATTTATTCTGGATCAGCCAGTCTTCAACACTTTTCATATCTTTCTGCAATAGGCTCACACATTCTTCTCGATTAGTTCCCGATATGTATAGCAGGGTATCATCTGCAAATAACATCACCTGACTGTATTTAACAACGTATTTCATGTCGTTAATGTACAGCAGGAAGAGCAGGGTTCCGATCCTTGTGGCACACCCAATAAAATTTCTCGTGCTCTCGAGTATCAGCAACATGAGGGGGAATAAGAATCTGTAGTAATGAGTATGGAAAGCAATTTGAGGAAGCCTGAAGGATAGAGGATTTAATTTAATAATTATTTTAGGCAAACTACAAATTTTTAATTGTAATTAATATTACCGTATAATATTTGTTATTCTTATTTTACGGTAAAAAAATAAAGAAAATCTTTTAATAAAACAATGCTTAATCACACTTCACTTACGAATATTATTAATTTTAATTTTACTGAAAGCAGATGTTATCTGCATACGGTCAGAAGTGAGTGTACTCAAATCGCAAAGCAAAAGCCTGAAATCGTATGGCTTCTGCTTTCACCTGAAATTAAGGATTTTTCGAATATAGTTTTTGAATTCACAAAAAGTTGAATTTTTTGAGAGCTTAGTACCAGTATTTCGATTATTTAAAATTAAACATATCCAACATTACAAAAGGCGCCTTATTGCAGATAATTTTCAAAAATCGGTAGCGACCTAAAAATATCATTCAAAAATTGCGAAATTAATACCTTATTCATATTTTAGTAGGTAGAATAATATTTAGGGTTAAGAGCTAAGCTTGAAATCAATTAATCAGCCGAATGTATATACATTCATAGTATAGGTTATATTCTAGGTTCAGAATAATCCCTCTCCTAGCAATTCGTCAGTGCCCCAAGCACTTGATATTGAACTTTGTCCGAATAGGATACGCAGAAAATTCAAGCAACAACACCAAAGTAGGTACATATTGATGAATAACAAAAAATGACGCCCTCCTGGCGCCGTTTTTTTCTGTGCCAATTAAAAAAGCACTTTGGCGAAAATGAATGAAAGAGAAAAATGTTCCGGTACTTGTTTTCCCTCCTTGCGCAACGGCTATTATCATATGGAGCGGATGCAAATCAGCACCAATCTTCCATGAAGAGTTTTTAAACCAACATCAGACTGACTATATGGGCATTTTCTGACAAAAATTCGGTCCCAAACTATGTCAATCTTGAAGGGCTCAACACTTGTTTTATTTCAGCTGCTGAATGTCTCAGGCAATCGAGATTTGAACTCATCATCCTCAATAAGCAATCAAGAAACTGCACTTTCCCTTGCATGTGACGGTGCAATTCATGTTGGAAAAACAAACCTTTTTTTGTAAATAAGAATGCCTTTGATTCTTCGTCATGTCACGCATATTTTTCATACAACAATAACTTGTGTATTACCTCATTACAAAAAATTACAACATTGTTGCCCTTATGAAAAGCTTCCATTGTCTGAATCACTGAATCCTATTGAAAAAAAACTCAGAAATCAATTTGAATTCGATTACTCCTTATGTAAACTCATATCATCGTATCTATACAATCGTTGACAATATGTTTTCCATAACATCCTGTCTTTCAGTCCTCTCAGATGTTCCACGGGTCTCTGTTTTGGGGCCACTATTGTTTATTTCCTATGTTAATGAAAACTCTGGTCGCTTTACCAACTGCAAACACTACAATCAGGTAAAGCAAACTACATAAACCAGGAATTTGGTAAAATCTTTGAGCGCACTTAATCTCAACCTGACAAAAACTTAACCAATGGTATTACAAACCGACTGTTCATTAACAGGATTATTGGAAAAGCAAACCTATTCATCTTTCCGCTATTGCATAAATTTATAAAAACAAAAAACCCGGAGCTTCTTTTCATAAACATTAGCTTTGCTTAAAACCAAAGAACCCCGAATTTAATACCATCAAAGTTCAAGTTTCTTAGCTCATCTCGTAAATTTTTTGTATATGCAATTCAACAATGGAATCAGTTACACAAGTGACATCAACATCTTCACATCTAAAGTTTTCCAACATATTTTTCTGACAACCAAATTAATGAAATGAAATTGAATCAGGTACCCTTCTGATATTAAAGAAATCATTTTGGGTCCGAAACGCTTTTGTTCCACAGCTTACTAATTTATTTAGAGGCACCCCGTATTTTGATAGTTGTAAGAATTATATGGGTATTACAATAATAAGTGGATTCCAGATTCTATGCTGCATTAAACGCTACTTAAAAATGGCATTGAAAAAAGGGTCCCGTACCACCGTTGCTTTTTAAATCGATTTTAAATTTTTCTTTCCGTAAAATTGAGTTGCGTTTTTAAATTAATTTAAATAGTCATAGCCTGCTTATGGATTAATATTGAGTTACGATTTAAAAACATTCGTTTTTTGTTCTAAATTTATCATTCATTTTTGATTTTATATTATTTTTATCATTTATTGTTACAGCGGTCATAGAAAATTCCAAGTTTCTGCTTATTATGGCTCAGGAGATAAAGCGCAGTGACAGACAAACAGTACGAAACCCTAAAAAAAAACTTGGAAAATATTATCCAATCGTTGGACTCACTTAAACATGAACAATTATTGATAGTAAAGGAGAACTTTATCTTGGAAAGCGCACACATGTGGAAAAGGAGTGCAAAATTTACACAATTGGACGTAGCTGTTTATGGTGCTGGCTACAAAGACTTGCAGTTGTTGTTGTTGAGGACCAAGTCTAGCCCAGACTGTAGAGTCATTCAAAATAAGACTTGTGCTATAATAAAGAATAAAAATCGGCGTCATGTCCACTCTTTAATATATCCAGCTCACAGTAAAAGGATTGAATCTCCAAAAAAGTCTTGCAGAGACGCCAAAGTCCTATGGCGCTGGTGTACAGATGATGTTCCATCATCAGGGCACCGAGATAGACGTGGACGTTGAAAAACTCCAAAAGAAGCATTTACAAATCTTTATAAAAACAATCTATGATCCTAAAAAATAAAGGATTTCTGACAGTAGAATCCCTCACCTCTTAAAAAGAAAGATCTCATTGATACTTCTATTTTTTATACAGTGAAAAATGTTCCTTCTTTCTATTGGCGTAGGATTAGTTTTTCTGGGAATTGCACTGACAATTCCAACTATCGATGACCGTATTGTGGGCGGAAGCGCCTTCAACATCGAACAGTATCCTTATCAAGTTTAATTGCAATTCGACTAAATCGAGTCGATGTTTTGCAGGATTACTTTCAGATGCAGTCTATTTGTCCGAGCCCTCAGGACTTTCTAAACTGATAAGGCACGAACAAGCATCAGTCAAACCGATGAGATGCATAAGTCACCCAAAAAAGTTCCATTTTCAGATTCAGAACAACAATCTTAGGACAAGGCATTGGGCACTAAGACGTCAGGACGTCATAATGTTACTTAAACTTTTGAAGGACAACCCACCAGTTGAGAGAACTGTTCGCTGAACTGATCTACGTATGGTCTATGAATGGGCCATAACAAGTTCACATCCAAATGTGCGCTGCTTTTGCTCTTTGTAGCAGTTCCAAGAATTTTTCGTCTACCCATGACCTGAGAAGGGTGCTTACATCAGTTCCAACTATGTAGTTTAGAACCTTCATGATCCTTCACTGGTTGCCTGCTTTTGTGGTGATGCATTAAATCAAATTGTGTCTAGCTTATTCAAATTGATCGGGATTGGTTGGGATGTTTGTGTCTTCCGTAAAAGATTTCCGTCTATTTCCTGTTTATGGCTGACGAGTAAAGTGGAACCTTTCTATTGACATCGATCTTCTAAGTGAGGGTGTTATAAATATTTTTATTTTCAATTGATTGATTTATGATGACAAAAAGAAAAGAACACTGAAGGACAAAGACTTCTTCAACCCAAGATCCACAGTAAATTCAAGAAACAACACAAACGTCTAAATCAAACAAAGAATCATTTAGATTAAGGAAGGATCCCTGCAAAAGAGGATTCGTCAACTAGAGAGAAAAAATATTCCGTCTGAAAAGATGCTCGGTCTGTACAGCGATATGGATCTATCCAGAAAGCTCCAAGTTCAACGAGCCACGAGTGAAAATCAAGAAAATCAACCAAATGGTTTTTAGAACTTTTCCAATGCCATGGAATTTCGATCAGTTGTTTAGGTTGGCAATTTTCTAATCTATCGAAGTATTAAGTTCAAAGACCGTCCGCAGCTGAAGGGTGCAAAATTATCAAATGAATGACAATCTGATTGAAACATCTTTTAAGGTACGCAAAACGTTTTTTCCGTTAATTTCTTTTTTGTTCGCGAATTTATTTTGATTTCATATCATATTGGCAGCCTAAAAAGATCAAGATCTGATTGACATCTGATAAGGAGGGATAAGGCCTTTTTGATAACCAAAATTTAATGAAATTCGCGCTATAAAAGCTGCGACGAACTAAGAAAATAGCATCAGAACAATTCAAAATGTTCAAGTTCGTAGCCCTGTTTTCGTTAGTCGCTTGTGCGCTTGGAGCAGCCATACCTGATGGTATGCTTCCACAGCTGGATGGGCGTATTGTTGGTGGCAGTGAAGCAAATATTGCAGACTTCCCATACATGGTATCGTTAATAAGGAGCGGCTCTCATTTCTGTGGTGGAAGTTTGTACAGCCAAAATGTTGTTCTTACGGCTGCACATTGCTTGAAAGGCGCATCTGCTACTGCTATATCAGCTCGTGTTGGATCAACAAGTAGGACCAGTGGTGGCTCAATTCATTATGGCTCTTCGTTAACAATTCATTCCGGCTACAACGCTAACACAATGGTCAACGACGTCGCTGTCTTGAGGTTATCATCATCCGTAACCCTTGGAGCAAATGTCAGACTTATTGCTTTGGTGACATCAGATCCTCCTGCTGGAGCAAAAGCTACCGTTGCTGGCTGGGGTACTACATCTTCTGGAGGTAGCTCGCCAACGAATTTACGAAAAGTCGATGTCACAATTGTCAGCAAACAGAAGTGTTCAGACCAATATAAACTACCATTGGCAGATTTCAGCACTAGCTTGTGCGCTGCTGATGCAGGTAAGGATTCCTGCCAAGGTGATTCCGGTGGTCCATTGGTTGTTAGTGGCCGACAAGCTGGTATAGTCTCATGGGGCTACGGATGTGCTGATTCTCGCTATCCTGGTGTTTATGCCAATGTCTACAATCTTTTATCATGGATTCAGACTAATGGTAAATAAACATGGATGCGATTGACATTTTGTAACAAAAAACAAACAAAAAAAAAAAACTATAATAAAAGCCTTTAAAAGGTTATTGTTCAAGCATATTTCAATTTGTTTTACTTGAATTGCAACAGATCATCTCCTTGTCCACTTAAATTTACAATCTCTATAAATTTTTGGAAGAAAAAAAATTTACCAATTGGAGAGGATTTCCTTAACTTCTTCATTATCCTTGATTTCCTTCTGGCCGCGCTAAAATTTAATTACGGCGAAATTCACTATTGCATTTATTGGCTTTCGAATTGCAGTCAATTGCTAATAATTGGCTCTTTTGAGAAAATTATAAAAATCATAAAAGTCAACACAAGGGTTTGATTAGAAGAAAACACTGATAACCTTGGTGTATTAGGAAGCAAGCTCGCCTTTCTTACAATATTTGTTCAACTCAATTCGATTGTTTACGGTAGTGTAATTATTTTAAACTAAAAAAAAGTCCATCGGTTGTTCCTTTTTTATCATCTCGATACACTTATAAAGGGTGATGTTTTAAAAGCTATAGGAAAGTTTTTCAAAAAAAAAACACATAAAATTCAGAAAAATGCATGAAATCTTTATTTTTATCGATAGTACGATCCGCATTATTTAATGTTTGAAGATCATTTCATGCAAATGCTGACCTTGACTGCGCCTCAAATGGTCCATCCGCTTAGTCCAATTTTGACATACTCTTTCCAACATTTCGGCCGGTATCTCACGAATAAATGCTTCAATGTTGTCTTCCAATGTGTCAATTGAAGCGGGCTCGTCTGTTTAGACATGAGCTTTAACATAGCCCCACAAAAAATAGTCTAAAGGCATCAAATCGCTCGATCTAGGCGGCCAATTGACCGGTCCCGAATGTGAAATAAAATGTTCACCGAACTCGCCTCTCAATAAGTCCATTGTGACACCGTCTTGTTTAAACCACATGTCATGCAAGTCAAGCTCTTGCATTTTGGGCAAAAAAAAATTGGATATCATCTCACGGTAGCTCTCACCATTCACAGTTACGTTACGATTCGCATCATCTTTGAAGAAGTACGGTCCAATGATGCCACCAGCCCATAAACCGCACCAAACTGTGACTTTTTCTGGACGCATTGGCAGCTCTTGCAATGCTTCTGGCTGATGTTCACTCCAAAATCGACAATTCTTCTTATTTACGTACCCATTGAGCCAAAAATGAGCTTCGTCGCTGAACACAATTTTTCGGTAAAAAAGTGGATCTTCGGCCAACTTTCCAAGAGCCCATTCACCAAAAATTTTACGTTGCGGTAGATCATTCGGCTTCAATTCTTGCACCTGCTGTATTTTGAAAGGCATCACACCTAAATCCTTCCGCAAAATTATCCACGTTGTTGAGTAACAGAGGCCCAATTGCTGCGAACAGCGACGAATCGATAATTGATGGTCATCATTAAACTGACTATAAAATGGAAGAAACGCGCGATGAACTTTCTCAACAAAGCACGCTTTTTGATAATAAAATTCAAAAATTTGCAAGCGTTGTTCATTTGTAAGACGATTCATGGTTAAATTATAGACCAAACTGAAGATGTTTGACAGTGAAACAAAACACGAAACGTGCGTCAGCTGTTTAAACCAGTGTTGCCAAAAAGATAATAGCTAAAAACTCACCCTTTATTTATATGCATTAGTCGTTGAAAGGAATGCTCGTTCTTCCCATATTTTTTCGGAGTTTCGTGCCTTTAATTCAAAGATACTCTTACCTGGAGCAATATATGCAGCGCGACTGCTTGTCGTTTATAATCTGACTCCGTATAGAAGAGCCGGCAACAAGGGGTATGAAAAAGTCACGAGCTTTCGAAATACCATGTTTTAGGGTTGGTCTCCGTCTATAAAGAGATACATAGTCTCTCTACAAATAATTCTACCCGAATGAAGTCCTGTACAGCGGTGCCAAATCAAAGTGGTAACTTATCCGGATACATATATATGAACAGAGCAAGGACAGCCTCGAAGAATAACCCGATCTATGGAGCTTATTTTCCCAATTTTCTGAACCATGAGAAAGTGCACCTTCGCGGCTTTATTCCCCGTGAGTTCTTCAGATTGATACCGATAATCTTTCGCGTCGCCCGTAAAGATGTGAATAGAAAACTCAACCACGACCGAGAGTTGCATATAGCCCAACGGAGAATCCAAGGCTTAGAAGGACGGTTTCAGACCGCAACAAAACAGTTGTCGAGCAACAGCACCAGATTTCTGTCGGCTAGAAACTGACGAGGGAGCTTTATCGTCGTTTTTGCAATGTTATATGTCCCTAAATGGCAAAATTATATTGAATATTCGATCAGTCAGGCCGGTTAAGTAAGTTTAAGTCTTCCAGCCCTAAGATAAGAATATATAAAAAAAAAAAAAACACTCATACAGTAAATATTATGATATTAAGTCTTATCTTATGGCTGTTATATTTTACTATTTATTTTAAATCTTTGTATGAATACCGTCATGAAACTGTTTTAAAAGTTTTCTTTGCTTTAAACAAAAATTTATTCATATTATATTTTTCAGAAAGAAATCAGTCAGGGTTAGCCGGAAAAAATATTGTAAAAATCAGGTTAAGCTTATTAAGCTTACCTCAAGCGTATTTGTCTTATATGTAAGTAACAAAACAAGGAGGTGGTTCCTTAGTTCATTGTCTTCGTTCTGAATCTCTAAAACAACTGTATAAGCCGACTTAAAAACTATGACTTTGTAGCAAATAATATGTAAACTTTGCAAATTAACCTTAAACACCAGGAAATAGGTAAATATTTTATATAAATATGTACAGCATATACTTGCTCCCGATATAATGAAAAAATTACATTTGTAAAGCATACTTTTTTTGGACTTATACTACTGTGTCTAAAAAATAAGGTGACATTGTATTTATTTTGAAAATTCTTTATTTATTCTTCCAAATCAATTTCATCCCCTTCAAAGTAATCCCCTCCCGAAGCAATGCACTTATGCCAACGGATTTTCCAATTTTTGAAACACTGGTTGTAGTCACTTTCCGGGATGGCCTTCAGTTCCGTCTTCGCTGCGGCTTGAATCTCCTCTATCGTATCAAAACGGTGTCCCCGGAGCGGTCTTTTGAGCTTGTTGAACAGCCAGAAGTCGCACGGCACCAGATCAGGTGCATACGGTGGTTGCGGAACGATATGGGTTGGGTTTTTGGCGAAATGATCACGAATTACGAGTGCGGTATGGAATGGTGCATTATCGTGGTGTAAAAACCAAGAATTGTCTTTCCACAATTCCGGCCTTTTTAGGCGGATAGCGTTACGCAAACGATGCATAACGTTCAAATAATATTCCTTGTTGACTGTTTGTCCGGTTGGAAGGAATTCATAAAGCACAACACCACGATAATCGAAGAAAACAGTCAACATGACCTTGATTTTTGAGCGACTTTGGCGCGGTTTTTTTGGTCTCGACTCTCCTTTGGCACGATATTCGCTCGATTGATCGGTTCTTTCGGGGTCGTAAGCATAGATCCAAGTCTCATCGCCAGTTATAATGCATTTCATGACATCCTGGTAGTCGGAAAGCATTGTTTCACACACTTCAACGCGACGCCTTTTTTCCAAAAAATTCAATGTTTTCGGTACCAGTCGAGATTTGACGCGCTTGAGGCCCAAAGCATCCTTCAAAATGGTATTGACTGAGCCTTTCGATAAGCCAACTTCATCAGCAAGGTCTCTAATCGTTAATCGATGGTTTTTCAACACCAAATCTTTGATTTGTTGGACGTGAGCTTCATCGGTTGAGGTTGATGGTCGCCCAGAACGCTCTTCGTCTTCGACACGTTCACGGCCGGCTTGGAAATCACTATACCACTTGTAAACATTTTTTTTTAGACATAGCCTCATCATCAAAGGCTTTCTGCACCATCCTCAACGTATCCGCAGCAGAAAACAAAATTTAATGCAAATTCTTTGCTCAATAAATTTCGACATTGCAAAAAACGAAAAACTCACTCTGCTAGCTGCTAGCTCACAAAACGACGCGTATCTCAAACACTATGAATATATTTTGACATGAAATTTCACATAGATGTCACTGACAGTACTACCAACCTAAAAAGAAAGAAAAATTTCCAAATCCTTCGACGCGCGCAGTTTAAATTCATATGTCACTTTATTTTTTGGACCCAGTAGTATTCCGAGATTTGTGAACTCCTTTACTACCTCGAATACAAACATCAGTTAAGTTCAGTATGCTGAATGTTGTCATTTGCAGTTTTTAAGTCGAAGTGCCCAGTGTCAACTTGAAACTCAATGGTCCACTATTAAATATTGGCCTGTGTGGTCTGTGTGTGGAACATCTCCACCTTTGTAGCCCCAGTCATTTCCATTTGGTGTTTTTGTCCATCGCCGTCAGAGTGCAATCTTAGGATTTCGTCTTCAATTAACATTGCTAAAATTTTGGAATTAATAAAAAAAGGGCTTTTGTTATCAGGGTGAAAGTCAGCACAGTGAGGAGAACTTCGGGGCTAAGACAATCTGAAACTAAGATAAGTAATCAAAGTGGCACAAAGAAACTCACGGTGCAACATTGATGAGTCAATTATATGAAGAACAGAGACTGAAGCCAGCAATATTGCTAAAACTACTAGACAATTCTTATTGACGAAATAATTAATCCAATTCCCCGTTGCACTTGGCAATATGCTTACCGAAGGGGTAAATGTGATCGACCGAAAGATCACTAATGAAAACGCCATTAAAGTCGAGAACACAAACATTGGCACAGATTGGGTTGAAAAAATAATAACCAGCAGACTCATGAAGAGAACTATGTAAAAAACCCTGTGTTGAACTCTCACAATAAACAAAACAAAAAAAAAACTTACTTCAACTCAAATGTCTGAGCGATTAAAGGGGTCCACTCTTTGACTCGACTTTCAAGCTCATATCGATTCTGCAAAAAAGTTATCGTACTTTGCTTATTTGTTTCATCCGCTTTTCAAAACACTCCCTCCCCGTCCATATATGCAACGAAATTTCAAACAAAATCCGAGTTTGAGTACTAGGCGACCAGCCAGCAGCAGTAGGTCTTTCGCCCCCATAGTTTTTAGTTTGGCGGCCATTTTGGAATCACCTAGTTTAATTATGGCCGCCAAATAAGCTCCACCTACACATAGCGGAACTTTCACAGCAAAATAACAAGCTACAGTCAGGGATGGCTGAGGTTGGTGAAATAAAATTAAATTTACTTCTCCCGTAGGTCTCATTTAAGCCGATCCATAGCGTGTATCATTTTGAAATGTGGAACAGTTGCAAGATTTATAGCGATAATCTCCATCTCTAAGTATTCTAAGTATTATATAATTATTCGCAAGGTTTAGTAGCATTTTGAGTACTTCATAGCCTGCTTATGTAATCAAGTCGTGTAGATTTTGCTAAGAAGATGTCTTATTCCACTTAGCTATATAATACATTTCCATTGTCAGCTGACTATTGGAAGAGTTGTGGGCATTCCAATTTTGTTGATGATGTAAATCCTTTTGTGTTTTTTAAAGTCAAAGATATTCTTCTTATTTAGGAGCTTATAGTTTAGGTTTCAGCTTTGAAGGATGTTCCTCATTTGCCTGATTTATCTTACCCGTATTATCGTCATTTTCGATAACCGCCTGATAGCTTTAGATCAAAAAAGTCCACCATAGAACAAATTTTCACATAACGGCAGATCTTCGAAAAAAGCAGGAGCCGAGCTGTAAAGAGTCACGTCTAGTTTTTGCATCAGTGACAAGCTCGTTCGTTTGTGCAGGATGAACTCACGCTGGCTGTTCCATTTGATGACAAAATATCTCTTTAGGCAAAGTGATACGCTGTCATGTGATTTCATCAACGTCGTAGTTATAAGAATAGTGCAAAACCCCCGCGTCAATACTTGAGACACTATCTATCTATGGATGCCATTGACATAATATGAATAGTTCTTTGAGAGAGAAGCGTTCGTCAGAACGTTATCATTGACAAAGTTATAGCTGTCTACCTCAGCTCCACTTTAAATACAGATAATAACAACAGCGCTGAGATCAAACGATGATTATCGCTGTTTCTTTGGGCCAAGAAAACAATTGAGAGGTAATGCCCCTGTCGAAAAAACTTATTTGTCGCTCTACAAAACCTGCATCATTTCGGATGAGAGCGCCGCATTAGGGTGTTTCAAAAAAAAAAATCGTATCCTTGCGTTCCTGTGCCCATGAGTGACTTTCTTGTTGGATTGTAAGCGAATTAAGGGCTTACAGAAAGGGAGTACAAGAAGTATGTGGAAGTTTGGCCTTGCATTCACAGCTACTAAAGAACAGGTAAACCAGGTTAGTCTGAGAATCATTGAGGACAAACGAAAATTTAAGCTGTAACCAAAAATAAATCCGTCGAACATCACCTTGCCCATAACTTAACCATTGACACGTACAATTTTGAGGCTGCGAAGGAGTTTTTCTACCTTGAAACTTATACATCCTCCACAAACGACACCACTGTGGAGATCCGACGAATAATAAACTTCGGTTTGTCGAAACAACTAAAATATAGAGTCCTTTAACGAAGGGTAAAAAATATTGCTCTACAAAACACTAATTTTGCTAGTCCTGCTTTATGAGGCAAAGTGCTGGACAATAAGCAAAGTAGCTGAGCAAATATCGGGATCCATCAGTAGGATATTTGGTCTCATCTGCGATCAGAACAAATCCGGGAACTAATAACCGCAAACTCTACAAGCTTAACAAAGATGTAAATATAATCGTCGACTACATTGGCTCGGCCACATCGAGAGAATAGAAAATAACGCTCCAGCCAAAAGAGTCTGCGAATCCAAGCCACCAAGTTTAAGAAGAATAGAAAGACCGAGTTCTGCTTCAAAGAGTATATATTCGCGGCCGCTAGGAAGCTTGGTCATACCAATAGCAAGCAGCGTGCTCAGGACCGACAAGGCTGGAAGGCAGAATTAATACCAAATACTTACGATTGTTGTTCTTTAAAGCTTTAATAACAATTCAAGCTTTTAAGCCGGCGCAGTCAAAAGCTACGCCCGCACATTTTAATACTCATAAGTGAATCAAAACCTATAGGGAACCACAAACAAAAGCGGGAAAGTTCTTCGACACCATTTCCGCGATTGAAGAGCTATATACATACGAACAAGCGAAAGTCTTTTATAAATTCGATTTTGTATGAAATGTGAAACCTCCCTTTTTGGGTATTTAAACCAGCAAATATCTTATGCAAACAAAGTGTGAAAACTATTTTAAATGTTCAAAACCATTTTATTTTTGTTTAAAAAATCAAAAACATTGAAGCCTTTAAGCGTTGGCTTGTACCCATGACCTGAGTGAAGCGACATCAGAGTAGACACCTGGGTAGTTAGCCTGAGCACAACCATAACCCCATGAAACTACGCCGACCTGAACTCCATTAGCGACCAATGGACCACCGGAATCACCTTGGCACGAGTCCTTACCAGCGGCTGCAGCACAAATCATAGTCTCCCTGATCTGGCTTGATCCGTAACCATAGCTGCCGGATGCACACCTAGCCCTGCTGACAATTTGAACGGTGACTTGTTGGAGAGTTGTTGGAAGGCTTGATGCTCCAGATGAACGGGTACCCCATCCAGTTACAACAGCATTTGTTTTATCAGCTGGTGCCGAACTGGCCAAAGCGATTGTCCTTACGTTAGAGTTGAGGGAAACAGGCGATGCCAGCTTGATGATAGCAATATCGTACATCATGGTCCTGGAGTTGTAGTTTGGATTATTAACGTATGAAGCCACACCAACCAGAGTACCACCATTGTTCCATTGGCTGGATCCGACACGAACTTTCAAAGAGCTGGCGGCCACGTTCTGCAAGCAATGAGCAGCAGTGACAACAACTTTGGTGCTATACAAGCTACCACCGCAGGAGTGCGAACCACTACGCTGCAAGGATATCTGGTATGGATACTTTGAGATAGATGCATCCGAACCACCAACGATACGGCCATCTAGCTGTGGCAGCATACCATCGGGGATGGTAGCTCCAAGAGCACAAGCCACTACTGACAACAAAACTGCGAACTTGAACATTCTAACGAATTCTGATACCGATCTAAAGTCTTTGGTAGGTTTTTATACTTAAATGCTGCTTTCCCTTCGCCACTTGACTCGATCACACTTATTTATTTTCTATACGTGGGTCTTAAGAGGGCTTTCCATACGAAATACTCTTCTGATAACATAATCTTTGTTTGAGCTAAGTATGTCTGGTCTTGTAGAGTGCAGCTCTTCAAGGCAAATTACATTCGAAGTTCGATGATAACAACTTGCGACGTGTGCGATGTTATTTCAATGGAATTGATCACACTGCTACAGTTATTTTCAAAAAGGATCTTATAAGTGCCTTTAAGCTGGTGCTTCCTCGATAAGTGATTTACCATACAGGATAAAAGAATATCTCCACCACGTATAAAAATAGTATTTGCATATTTTCATAGCTCTGGTGATACCAACACAAGCCAGGAAATGTGCCTTTCTCAGTAGATATTTTTATTTGGACGTTCTTATTGACACCTAGTAGAGTAAAACCATTAAGGGTAAAGAAAAGCTCATGAAATTGAAATAAAAACTAAACTAAATTGACAAAAGTTCTTAACCAAAGTCGCCGTTGCACTTCTCAATATGCTTAACGAATTGGGTAAATGTTATAATAAGCTCACTAGAGAAAATGTTCTTGAAGACGAAAAAACAAGCATGTTCACAGATTAAGATGAATGAATTATAACTACCAGACTTAGAAGGGTACTTAAAACACCTTAAGATGGAAGCAACAACTTGCTTCAACTTAAATCTTGCCCAAAGGAGTGCTCGTTATCTCGACAATCAAGGTCATATCGATTCAGCAATAAAACTCATAAGACTACGCTGAAGCGCGTCAGTAAAAGTAGCTCCCGAACTCTCCTCCACAACGATGATGGGCTCAACTAAATTCCAAACAAATTCCTAATTAGAGCAGGCAGCAGCTGCACGTCTCCGGCCTGATAGTATTTCAATTCAGCGGCTATTTTTGGATCACTTAGACCAATTATAACCGCAAAATGAACACAGACACCGGCTAATAAAAAATTGTATTCCCAAATCAATATCAATCGCCGAAATAGTTTCAGTTGATTGTAGCAGGTCTAGACGAACAGATTAGGAAACGATTTCTAGAAATATCACAGGAATCACTCTACAGCTTAACTAGCTGACCCGACCAACTTTGGCTTGAGCTCAGAAAAGATATTCGATGTTCGAATTTTCGAACTGCTATACAGACATTAACATTATAACTGCTCTTGATTTTGAAAGCTTGTTTTTATTATTTTAGTACTCAATTTCCTGTAAATCTTTAAACAGATAATAAAAAAAACATTGAGATCCGGACTCTGAGGTAGCCATATCAATCACACCAATTGTATTCCCAATCCCAATCAATCCAACTAAGTCTTTCTGCCAGAGAATGGAAACGTGGAAATCAGCCTCCGATCCATGGAGAAGGTGTGTGCCTATTAAGGTGTTAAAACCAAATCAATCGGCAAAAATCGAAATAAGGATGTTGTCTAATAAAAGTGGCTGCTGCGCCTTTTCTCCCAACAGCATCAATCCTAGAAACGAAAATAACTGACAATGAGTAACACCGCTCAAGCTGGTTTTGTTTCATCGCTTTGCTTGAATTCAGTCCCTCGAAAACGCCACTGAGCATTGGGTTCGATTTTCAACATTGTATAGGTAATTCATACATATTCTGGACACTACATTTCAGCAGTCTGCAGCACTCAGACCACTTTTTTTTCTGTTTAGATTCCATCTGTGTGTCATCAGAATTTTTGATTTACGAGGTCTGTCGGAACAGTATTCTCCTTCATATTCTGTGCCAGAAAGTTCGATAGACCTCTATGGCGCAATATCTAAGCCAGTTATACCTCTCGAGTCCCCGGATGAGGCAGTTTAAGTGGGCAGCGAGCACACAGAGTATTACTTTCATTTGTCGCAATTGCACCAAGTCTTAATTTAATCTCGGAAACACTTGTGCGAAAACAATTGAAATGATGCCCAAAAAAATGACGATCAAAGTACACCAGTTTGGGGACATCAAAATGATTCAAACCACCATGATGAGTGCACTAAGAGACATTGCGAAATCAGAGTTCCAAGACTGATTCAGGATATGAAGACACCGATCGAATGGAGACTCTTTTGAAGGATGCCACGAGCTGGATTGTTAAAAATAACACCACCGCGGAGATATGAAAGTAGGTCGTATACTTTTCGGATTGAACTCGCAAGTAGTGACAACGTTTATTTTGCTCTATATCGAGACTTCTTTTACATTAAAAAGGCTCACACAAAGTTACGCCAAGAGTTTCTTTCCTGTTTGGTTTGTTCTTCTCTTGAACCGGTTGAAAAGAAGAAAAGAAATAGAATCTAACAAGGGTTTCAAACGTGGAAATTCTTAAAAATTTGGTTCGTACAAGTGCAACCAGTACACCTATTTTTTAACAATTTATCGCAATTCTCAGGCCATAAGCTCTGCCATATAAATTAGTTATGGACTGAGTTATCCGGGAGCCCTTCATAGCAGTTCTGTTATTTCTTTTGATAGCGCAGTGACGGGTGCCCAAATGATTTAGTACTTGTAGATGGATATAGCTTGTTTGTTTTGGAGCCCGGTTGCATTTCCAAATCAAGATGTGTTGATGGCATCTTGGTTGTTTACATAGATCGGCATAAGTTTTCTACCTTACCATGGCCCAAACTGAAAGTTTCAACTAGTATGCTGAATTTTGAGTCAATTCTGAGTGGCTTTTTACGGTTCCGTACACAAAGGTTGCCAACGAAACCCTTTTGCAATGTTTTCGCTGTTCGTCCGTCCATCCATGCGTATCTCAAAGGGCTGTACCTTGTGAACAATAATAGACCGCTATAACAACAAATAATAAAAATAAGTTCTATGCTTCTATCTATACTAATATAATCTCCTAACTAAAAAATTATTTCATCAATCTTGAGATAGGACTTCTAGTGTAAACAAAGGCTACACAATTTTAATACCGTCTAAATAAAAGGGTATTTCGTGGCAATCAATTTTATAACTAAAGTCAACGAAAAACGGTCGCGCGAATGTGGATATTTGCGAATGCTACCATTACGATAAAGGATATTTTATTGCTATCTATGTAGAACTCGAAAAGGTCTATAAAAAGGTCGAAACACTAACACTGTGTACATGATATAAAAATTCAAATATATTTAAAATTCATTTCAATTCGTGAGGGATTAAACAATAAGTTAAATTCTTACCAAATAAATTTGGCTTATCATCGCGGAAATTGCCTACGCGAAGATAAGCGACCGCTTGTTAAAAATAAAGAGGCTCCATACAATTTTTTTTTTTTTAAAGTTGCCACTGAAAATTAAAATTATTTTAAAAACAACTCAATTAATTGCCAAGAATTAGACGGTGGTACGGAACCCCTCGCGAGCTTATTCAACTCATCAATTTTTTGTATGCCTATTTCTATCGAACTTTTAACAGCTCATGTTTATTTTTATGCCTGAAGTTTGTTAGCCCAAAAAGAATGTCGATAATTTATTAAGAGAAAACTGAAATGTTTAAAAAAAACTTATTTTCAAAAAACAAGTTTTCAGAAACCATAAATCGCACTCTAAGTATGTATGTACTTCGATGATTTCAAAAGCTCTAAATACATTGAAAAAGAGTCGAAATAATCACCACACTCGCACGTATCCAAGGAAACATATAAAAACAAATTATAAATAAAAACATTAGCAAACAATTTAGAAAGTTAAAACCCCTTCCAGACTTCAAAAAATGTCAGAGATTTTGCCTGTTAGCGTCGAAGATTTGCGTAATCTTCAAGTGGAATGTCTTGAGCGGCTTAAAAATGACGACCTTTATCATTTGCGCAACGATGCGAAATTAAGAGCGGTTTATAGTAGCAAGTCGTACGAGGAATTCAAGTAGGATCCAAAGAACCTGTGATTTCTTTAAGTGAACTTCTATTTGTTAATTTTTAGAGACATTGTGGACGCTGCACATTTGACTTCAATCACACAGAAGGATAAGTCGGATGCATCGACTCGGTCAAGATTGTGGAATTCAGTGGCAAAGAATGAATAGTTGAAATAAAAAATAAATAAATTTCATTATAATTTTGTATGTAAGACCATGTGTTTTGAGACTCCAAGTCCAAGAATTGCTGCGTTATTAAAAACTATGACAGAAGCTCATAACTTCTAAAGGATATTCGAATAAATACGAAAGCATTCCCTAAAAGTACATGTGTACGTTGTACACGTATTTGGACAAGTCAGCTGGCACGCAATGGAACTCCAATAAGTGAAGCAACTCACAGGAATGCCGTTCAAGATATTGACTGTTTTCAAGTGCGCCTTCTATGATCCTTATTATGAACGATACCAGTTCAGAATATCTGTTTCTGCAGTTGGAACACGTAAAACTATTCAGTATGAGTCTTTTGACACCGTGATGTACATTCTTCTGTCCATTTATCAAAATTGTCTATTTAATTGAGTAATCTGAATAAATGTCAATGTATGGGGGCATCGTACAATAAAAAAAAATTGTCTGTCGCCCTCCAGGTGGAATCGAACCACTTCGACGTTAATCGACTACAAGTTTGAAGCTTGCACCCCGGACCACCGAAGCTCAGTAGGGCAAAAAAGCTCGTAAACGAACTTGATATGATGAAAAGGGAAACCAAAAGAATTCTGTGAATTATATTAAGCACAAAGATTCAAAGAATTTACAGCAGTTAATTTTATTGCTATTGGAGCAAATGTAAAAAAGAGCAGGCAATGGTGCCTTGGTTTCGGATATTGCTCAAATTTGATTGACTTGAACCTCGACTGACGGATCGATTTATGGTGAGTGCGGTATCATATCGCTGCACTTTTCCTTGTCGTTCCCTTGGACCCCTTATGGCCTGGAATCCACGTTCGTTTGATTTGTGAAAATATTTGGCGAGGAAGTCTCTTTATTTAAAATTTTCTGAAGGAAAGCGATCCCATATATGTACTTGTAACAAAATATCGCCTGAGATGTTGATATAAGCACATAGAGGACCTATGTGGCTTGGTTGAAACTTTACTTACTGGAATATTTGTTTTGAAATCACAAGATGAAGGTTTTACAAGGATTTAGTTGGACAGATCCACACATTTCTCGTCGACAGCGTCTCGCCTCTTCTTAAATCTTAGCCTTGAAAGCTTCGATGAAGGCCCAATGAGTGCAAGCGATGGTGTTGATATTGTCTGCATATCCTAACAGCTGGACGGAATCCGTCCAATAGACTTGAATAGTAAAACCAATTCATTTCTTGGGATGTTCTATGGCGTTCTTCAGTTCGGCTGCCTGTAGTGTGGCATAGATGGGTTATCAATCAACCTGGCTGGTTTGAATTTTAGTGTGGATTTTGAAATGAGTGGATTGCCGGTTCCTTCATATAGCTGAATTAATTATTACGTTCAGCTCCAAAAATGTTCAAATACCTTAATAACAATAACTTAATATTTTATGAATTTTATTTAATGAAAAACGTACAATATAATGCGTCAGATAAATTCTTGAGAAAAAATAATATTTAAAAAATCAGAAAGCCATTGAAAGTAAATACAATTCAAGGAATGCAAAGATTATAAATCAATGGAACAAGTTTGACGTAATAAAAAAATAACTTCATTTTGTACACGCGATCATATAAAAATATTTTAAGGATTTCTTGTTTAATTCATTTGTTGGTATTTTGTTTGTTTTGTTAATATGTTTTTACCACGTCTACTGCTTTCTTGGCTGTTGAATGTGGGCCGTATGTTTCATGGGAAACGTATCTGGAGGTTTTGGTGAGTGTGCGACTTGTGCAGCTTGTGGTGAATAATCTGAATTGCCCTTAACGGGTGCACCACTAACAGACATTGTGTTCACATTAACGGGTTGCTGTTAAGAAATGCATTGAGAAAAAAATTGTTAAATACGAACATAAAAAGAAAGCATTTGAATTATACGAACCGTCAAACCTGTGCAATCTTCAGCGTCTTTTGGAGCCCTTTCTGGATTAGGTGCTTTGTGCTGCACGATCCGCATGCCACCAGCTTTTACTGGAAATGTACAAAAATACAAAATGTTATAAAATTTTCTTTAGTTCTGCCTTAAGATTCATTTGGTGGCTTTTCCAGTTTTAATCAAATTATAACTTAGTATGCAGTAAGTTCGCGCATGTTTCTCTTTTCCAGTCATTCCACACAAATCAGACGTTTACTATTTTAATTCTCAATGCGGACTGATCAATTTCTTGAATACGATTGGTCGATAAGGTGTTAAATTTGTGGAGAAATCAAAAAGCCGCCGTTGCGAAATGATTGTAAAAAGCATTTGCGGAGTATTTATAATTTTTTAAGTGTAGTGGGTAATGACAATGTGATGGAAGAACTTTTAAAGATCTTTAGTTCTCAGAAGAAGAAGAACGAATATTTTACCAATATGAATTTGGCTTGTTAATATGGGAATGGAAAATTTGACAAAATTGAAGCGTGTTACTTTTCATTTAATACATGTGTATATTTATTTATGATATTATTATAATTACTATACTAAATCATCGAGGATATCATCATCATCATCTTCGCCGTAGCTTATCATTTCACTTGACGAGTCTTCGCCAGGTCTAATGACAATACTTTCGGTGAAGGAATATCAAGATCTTTGAAGCTGTGCTGCAATGAGTTCCCTTCTATGCTGAAGAGGTTTGAGTGGAAAGAGATGATAGCATTTACAAACTACTGAGATATTTCATAGATTATTTATCTGACCTAAAATACATCAAATCGAATGCTGATATTAGATACAGGATTACCACCTCTCTTCTCACAGACGTTAGAAGTCGACTACTATTGGCTATAATCTCAAAATGTGCCCGAAGACAGATTTCCAAAATACAAAGGAAAAATTTGAAGAGTAGCTGAAATGGCCGAAATAGTTTCAGTTGATTGTAGCTCTAGACGAACAGATTAGGAAACGATTTCTAGAAAAATGACAGGAATTACTCTACAGCTTAACCAGCTGACTCGACCAACGTTATCCTGTCCGAACTTTGACTTGAGCTCAGAAAAGGTTTTTCCGATGTTCGAATTTCCGAACAGCTAAACAGACACTTTTTTATTATTTTAATAATTAATTTCCTGTTAATATTCTAACAGGGAATTAAAAAAACATTAAGATCCGGACTCTGAGGTAGCCATATCAATCACATCAATTCGCATCCTGCGAAGTTACCCAACATTTTTAATCATCAACTCACATTCATTCAAATTGGTGCATTGGGGATAGTTGTCCCACAACTCTTGCAACATTGTTGAAAATTTCCAAATTAAATGATTGTTTTAATTGGTGCCATATCCATTATATCTTATGTATCCCCTTACAAATATTTTGCCACCGAGAGAATGTCGAATAGACTGAATCGCGGTCTGAAAAATCTTTTTCCTTTTGGTCAGAATAAAAATATTTCCTACCATAAGTATGTATTCAAATGTTCATATGTACATATTCGATGAAGAAAAAACTTACCAGTATAGAAATGTGTTCATTGGTGAAAACCTAATCGGTTTGGTAATTTTTCAATTTATCCCGTTCTCAGACAGAAAGGAAGGGGAACTTTGTTTCATAATATTTAGTGATGATTAAAAGCGATCCAAGCTTAACTACTACTTCAAACAAATTTGTGTTTAAACGTAGTGGATTGCTTACAAGGATTAACATGAAATTAAATACAGTCGAATCCCTCTAAGTCGAAACTCCCTCTAACTCAAACACTTGTTTTTTATTCTTGATCTAATAAAATTCCTCTAAATCGAATTCTGTAAAGCACCCTCTATATCTACTGAGTAAAACCATGTGTTAATAGATGGGATGGCGACATAGGTACATAAATCTGAAGGTTGTTTTTTATTTGAAAACGGTCGACCTATTCCCCAAAGGATTTCGTTGGAGATCTTCAATGATCATTGTATTGTATTTTCAAGTTGGCTTTTGAAACTAAATGAAAAATTTGGAATCTAATGAAGTTATTGTTTTTAGTGGATAACTGCCCAGCTCAGGCAAAACAAGTAAAGAATAAGCTTTTATTAATCAATAGTTCAGCCGATGGACATGGTTATAAATCAAAATATGAAGTGCCCTACACATGTCTAAACTGGCAACGTTTTGAAGGTTTGGAGAACCAAAAAGGAGGACTACTACAAGATGTCACTGCTCGACTGTGTACGCGAAATTTCAAAAGCATGGATACAGGATGTAATTCCATTGACAATTAAAAATTGTTACGCAAAAGCCACTGAGAAATGGGATGATGAAGATGAAATTCCGCTGTTCAATGAGATGTGCAAACGAAAACACCAATGAAATCAAAAAGATCTGTAATAGACTAGTTCAAACAGACTATGATGCTTACGATATGAATTTTTATGATTATATTGAATTCGATGACGGAATAATAGCCAAAGAAACAATTTTAGTAACAATGGTTCGGGCTGTTGACGCAATCGATGACGGGACAGAGCTGACGGGGAGGGTGCCGAAACTTTGAACATTTCAAAAGTCAGACACGAATTAAATTTAAATAATGTAATCTGCAATCAAAATAAGCGCTTATGTACCGCATTAGATACACCATTTCCTTTATAGGATTGAATCATTACTGAAACAGGTGAACACTCCGATTATTGGCATGTCGCAGTTTGAAATTACAATTTTGAAATTAATTTTGTGCATTAAAACTCAAGAGGTTTTTGTTACCTGCTTTAAAAGTTCAATAAATACACTTAAACATATCTTGAAAAAAATCGCTTCCTCTAACTCGATTTTTTCCCAAAAATGCCTCTTACTCGAACTAATTTAGATCTTCCATGAGAGTCAGCTGTTCATGTTTGTGATTTACTTGAAGATTAAACTCAAACATAAATAATATGAAAAAAAAATCCGTGTCTTAAAAAGATCAACTAGCCCGAGGCAGAGATGAAGATTACTACCTTGTTAAGCGACAGTGTTCTGATACGATGGGTGAAAAAAAAGATGTAATTCATAGCGTTCCGAATTGATGCTACTCTTTAATCATACCCTATTTGAAACCTTGACAAAAACAAACCATCTGCTTGATTAGAAAGAAAAACAGAAAAACAATGTTCCAAAAAGGCAACCGGTTATTTGAAGCGAAATGCGTCATTATAAGAGAATCAAAAGGAAAAACAAAAATTTATTAATAGAAACACACAAACTTAAAGCGTACTGAATGCACCAAAAAGGAACACCTTTGAAGTAAAAAAAAAACAACCTAGAAAAAGTCGGCGTTCTACGTCGTGGAACTATCAGATGTTCGACGTGTCTTCCAAGCAGTTCTCCACAGTCATTCTTATCAATATCAAGAATTTGGATTAAGCAATATTATACACCAAAGTAAATATTCAATATTTCGACACATATACTACATAAATAGATTGCAGCAGATACGCACTTTGTAAATTTCAATGTCAAAAGTTAAAAAGAAAAAGAAATACAAAACTCACCTGCTGGAGGATGTCCGGCAAGAAGATTTGGTTGTTCATCTGCCATCTTAAAATGCTTCTGGAATTTGTTTTTTTATTTATTTGTTTATAATATATTTAAATTTCAATTAAATTGAAAATGGAGTATAGACTGCGTCCTTCCAAACGTGAACTAGTTGCGTGACACGACGACACGATTCTAGTTGGATTCTTTTGTCGTTCTGCATTTTTTCACATTCCGCCTTGTTTGATTATTTATCGGAGTTGTTCTTTGCTTTTCAGTGCAAAGAGGAATTTGTGAAAAGCTTTTTTTTGAAAAAAAGAAGCAGTTGGAATGCTTTGATTAAATTTAAAGTTGACCGTTGGCTTCCGAAGAAGTTAATTGCAGCAAAAAGTGATTGCATAGAGTTGTCCAACAAGTGGTGGCATTCTAAATTTCTAGTCATAGTTAAACTGTCAGCATTTCACTTTTATTGTAACGAATTTAAATAAATTTAAGCTTAGATTTTTGTGCAGTACAAAAATAATACAAAATATAGCGGAACGTTTTTTTTTTAGAGACATCGCCTTAGCCAGAAGAGTGAAGATCCAACGACTTAGATGTCCAGGTTATGTAGAGCAGATGAAAACCAATGCTCCGGCCCAAAAAGAAGAAGACCGCGATGGTGCAAGTGGAAAGGGAACTCAAACAACTATGCGTGTGAAACTGGAGGCAGCTATTTAAAGATTGGATGGCTGGAGACGCTTGTTGGTGTTTGCCAACGGGTCAACCCTGGACTGTAGCGCCACCTTAAAGTTTTTTTTTTAAATTCGTTGTTCTTTCGGGCACTCGAATTGTCACATAAAAATGGTGAAATTAAGCGACAGATTCAAAAGTATTGGACAGATTAGAGAACTTAAGACTCTAGCTCGTGGAAGCTTAACTGTCGAAAATGTTCAGCTGGAAAAATCGCTGCTATGGCTAAGAGTGCCTGAAAGCAAAGACTATCTCTATTGCCACTTCATGGCCTTAATTTGGTCCATTTGACACTAAACGTACATCTATGTACATCCTACCGCTGAATGTGTGCTGGAATCGAATCAACAAGGTTGAGTGATTAGACTTAGAGAAATCAAGGAACAACCTCTTTATCCACATCGAGTGACAGTATGATGCGATGTGACAGATATATTTTTTCTTTCTGAACGATGGCACAACTGCTAAACAGCTGGTGGGATATAAGCTCCGTCAATTTCGAACATTCATCTAGAAAATTTGTAAGTACTTGGCCACACAGGCATGAGCTGAATGCTCGAAATGAATTCTACCTAGTTTCATAGCTTACATCAAGCTCATGGGAAATGAATTATTTGGTGGAAATAAACCTCCTTCCATTGTATTAGCACTCCAATGGGTCTTCAAAAAGTATTAAGTTGTTTTTGCTTAGTTTTCCACCTCGTTCTTTCACTCCAAACTTTTTTAGTCCTGTTCATACTGCACACTTGATTTCCTTCTTCCGCAAAAACCGCTGAACATGTCTTATCCTTCTGACAGGTGTCTTATTTTTGCCAAAACACAATTCCTGATTTCACATATCTCTAGGTTCGATGGTGATTGGGAAAAGTCAACCGCAATGACTGCACTGAACACAGACAGCGAATGCCAGCAAAAGACAGAAATAAAAAGTTCTTTTAAACAAAAAAAAATCAAATGTCAATTAATGCACAAATGTCACCGGGTGCCAAACTCCACGGTCATTTTGTAAATTTGCCTTTTCTAATCAGTGCATTGGTGCTGTTTTTTCCGTTTGCCGCATCCTTCGAAAAAGAAAGAGATTTTAAAATAATGAAAGACACCACGGTAAGCGGGCACGTTACAATCCAACTCAATCGCCATTTGTTCGAGAAGTGTGACTGGCGCAAATGTCCGACGAATCTATATAGCAGCAATGATTAGGCAACTTCTTTGGTTGTGTCTCAATGTCTTATGTTTTTTGGTGTTTCAGAACTTTCCACCAATGAAGAACGACAATGTGCTTCGAGCGGCACGGGGCGAACCAGTGGACAGAGTGCCTGTGTGGGTTATGCGACAAGCCGGTCGATATCTTCCAGAATTCCAAGAAGTCCGAAAGGAACATGATTTCTTTGAGGTTTGCCAGACACCCGAATTGGCCTGTGAGGTTACAATGCAGCCTCTAAGACGATTCGACCTCGATGCGTCAATTATTTTTTCGGATATCTTGGTGATTCCACAGGCATTCGGTATGACTGTCGAAATGCATCCAGGAGTCGGACCTGTGTTTCCAGAACCCCTGGAGACACCCGAAGATTTGAAAAAGTTGACTCCAGACGGAGCTGTAAGCAGGCTGACTTACGTCGGCGATGCCATAACAATGATGAGGCACATGTTGGACGGAAGGGTCCCTCTAATTGGATTCACTGGAGCTCCGGTAAGATAAACTCATTTGGGACTTGCAATTTTTCAACAATTGTTCAATGCAGTGGACTCTAATGGGATATATGATTGAAGGTGGTGGCAGCAAGACTATGTCTAAATCGAAAGCTTGGCTTGAGAAGTACCCAGAGGATTCGAAAAAACTTTTGTCAATGCTCACCAATGCCATTGTGTCTTATTTAGAAATGCAAGTGAAAGCTGGTGCCCAGATGCTGCAAGTTTTTGAATCAAGTGCCGAACACTTGTCCAAAGAGGCATTTTTGAATATTGCCGTGCCTTATATTAAAGAAATCCGCGACTCACTGGCTGAGAGGCTAAGCAGTCAGGGAATACCCACAGTTCCGATGGTTCGTATGAATATGATTCTTCAAGGTCACAATCGTTCATTTGTTCACTTGTTTAGGTCCTTTTCGCAAAAGGAGCTGGACACTCGTTGAAAGAACAGGCAACACTTGGTTACGATGTAATTGGAATTGACTGGACAGTGGATCCATTAGATGCGCGCAAAGAAGTTGGCCCAAACATAACGTTACAAGGCAATTTGTCTCCAGAGGACATGTACCGGTCTCCAGTACGTATGCAAACAGATTTCTTAAAACATAATTTAATTCATTTCATATTTCAGGAAGAAATCCGCAATCTTACAACAGAGATGGTTAAGAAATTTGGCAAGACAAGGTACATCGCTAATCTCGGTCATGGCATCACCCCAAAAACGCCCATCGTCAGCATGGAGACCCTAGTTGATGCAGTGCATAAGGCTTTCGACTAAAACGCGACTAATAACTTTTATAAGCAGCTTAAGCTTTTATTGTGGGATTTTTTTATAAATAAAATTAAAACTATCTCGAATAGTAATCAACTTGAATCTCTTTCGCCTTCTCCTCGGCTAGCTTATCGTAAATAATCAGGGAAGTGCCAATAGCCACGAAAATCGTGCCCAGCAATACATCTGTTCAGAAAACATTTTCATTATAAATTAACTAAAACAAGAACCTTTCTTACTTTTCCTTGGAATGTTCTCGCCAATCAGGTACCCCACTACAGCCGTGAAGAGGAAACTCAAGGAATTTGCAATGGGGACAGCCGCTGAAATACTAGCGCTCTGGAGTGTAAACACATACAACACACTGCCGAGTTGATTCAAAAGAAATGGAATCCAATAGCCCAGTCGCGATCCAACGAAACGAATTTCATAGAAAATATTTTTGAGTTTAGAGCCAGTCTCGATTTTTTCTATCCCTTGAGAGGCTAGGCGAATAAACGGATTTGTGGCACCCCATAAAAATCCCACGGCGATAAGGGATACTAAAGAAAAGACGGTAAGTAGAGGGTTGTAGTTCAAGTCATGGTCACCTACAAATTGTGCTCAACATGTCAATTTAATTAATTCTTAAATGTTCCATGATTTTTTTACATGAAATTCAAAAGCTAGTTTTACTAAAATAGAAAAAAAAAACGTCAACAAACGTCAGACGTCGGAGTACGGAGTACGTTCGTAAGGTTTGTGGAAAAGTGTTTAACACCACAGACCGAGTTCATAAATCGAATATAATAATAACAGAATTGAATTTGTCCAACCGAAATGATATCCGTTTCCAAACGGCCCAACAGAACCCTATTACTAATTTTACAATGGCCCTGTTCCAGCACAACTTTGCGAAACTGTAGGAAATTTCTCTGAAACGCATTTAGAGCAACAGAAAAATGGGGTTTGACAGCTTTCCTTGCGAAGCGAAGAAATCTTTACTAAATTTACCTCAAATATCCCTTAAAGTTCTCCATAGCGACTCGCTTTCCTTCACTATGCAAAGAAATGTCATCCCCGTATATTTTCGGGTAGCGGATTTACACTAACACATTTTGTAGTTCATCAACGAATTCCGAACGAATTTGAACTCGGCTTGAGAAGAATTCTGAAGCCCCGTTCAGAATTCTAGGCACTAGCCAGTCAACCGGCTCTGATTTGTCGAGAGTCCGTGAATTTGACGGCAAAGCTAGTTGACATTTGATGAGGAAGTGGACTGGATTTGCAGTTAAAATTATTTGACTAATTTTTTCAGTTGATTTGTGAAACGTCAAAAATCAGCTGTTCATTTTGAAAACGTATATCAAACGGTTAAGGTTTAAATTAATAATTTACAAAAAAAAAAAATAATTTATGAGGGAGTGACCTATTGCTTGGACGAATCTGAAGAGTTAGTTAACCGTATGATGAGTGGTAAGATATTATTATGTAAACCAAAAGAGAATTAAAAAATCTTAAAATTTAATTTACTTTCGGACCATAATTTTGCCGCAAGCTATATGGAGAGAGAGCCTTAATAAAATAAAAAAACAAAATGTTTAAGAAATAAATTCTTTTTTATTCTAAAATAAGGAAACTAAAAAATTCCTTTTCGGAACCGCGTTGTCTGTCCCGATTTTCACTTTCAATTTCGTTTATATAATCTGGATTGATTTCTTCTTCCGCAAAAAACTCTTCATCATTTCCATCGCCAAACAATTGAACATGATTGTGTAGTACTACACTGGATTCAACATTCTTTTTGACCATAATGGGGTTAGCTGCGTCAATATATTTTAATCGGCGAAGCCTTCCTTTCAGTAGCCCAAATGTTCTTTCGATTGTTGTTCTTGCACTGCTGAGCCGTGTGTTGAAAAAATCTCCTTGAAAATCTGAAAGAAAGTATCTGTTAATAACGTTTTTTCCCATAAACGAAGTATCAATAATTACTCGTGCAATCTCCAGGTATTGAGTTCACGATGGTTACTTCACATAGACTTTCAGTAAATCGCACAGAACATCAAGGACTTCGCAAAAACTCCAATGTGTTGCAGTTTTTAAAAAATTAAATCGATCTCCAGCTGACAAAAAGCTCTCCTGTTTGCTGAGCATCCATATTCTAAACAAGAACTTCTTTTCCAAATTTTCCATACGCACAGTATTTCCAACCGTTTGCATTTAATTCTGTAAGATTTATTCTAAATTATTGTTAAAAGAACGGAATGCACATGAGACTAACCGAAAAGCAAGCCCGACTCATCCTGAAGTGGCTGGGATTTCTGGTTGGCCGTTCACTCAATCTAAACATTGCAGAATTTCGCAAAATCAACGATGGGCTCTGCAACTCGTTTGCAACGAAAAGCGAAACTTGACCTACAGATGTTTAAATAAGTTCACTTTCTTGGCACATGTGCACCCAACTTAACTCACATAAAAGTTCTTCTTCTGTCATTTTAATTGTTTAATTCCAATTGAAATTGAAAGAAATCACACAATCACAAAACAAGTTTATTACAAGTATAAATGGAAAGTAAATTTCCGAAAATAATATGTTTGAAACTGTCAACTGCATTTTCAGTCAGTTTACCCGTTCAATATTCTAGGCTTTGACTGAAATTTTAGTCCCTAGAATTCTGAACGGGGTCAATCTTACGCTGCATGAACTCGAGTTACACTTCTGACATCTGATCCGCCATATTTTTTTTTATTGGTTAAAATTGGTGCGATTATGTCAAAACTTTTTAGAGCGAACACTGATGCGATAACATCGAAATAAGTTCATCGCTTTTAGACTTTTTGTTAGTGGTAAAGCCACCAAACAGTTAAGAGGCACAACTTAAAGAAATATGTGATATAAGCAGTTAAAAAACTCACATAAAAATTGACAGCTTTGCTTACTCGTCGTCAACCTGATTCGAACTAAGAGAATGACAGCTTCAATATATTCGGATAATTTTGACAAGAGAAGAAAGAAAAAGTGCATAGTTATCAACCTTCACCCTTCTACCCAATGAATGCATGTACTCTAGCACAATTGTCAAAGCCTATAAGGGGCCATATCTCTAGAAGATAATCAATCAATCAGTCTAGAACAAGTTTTGCAAATGAAAAGATCAAAATAAGAAATTTATTAATGTTATGTGCTGAGCGCACTTAGTTGCACCATAAGCGGCTGAAATATAGATGTCGCATAGCATCACCAAGGACCATCCATCGCAACTGACATGTAGATGGCGTCCAATTTGACAGCCGTCAACTCTTTTACGTCAGGCTCTTATATCCGAAAGGTTGGTTTTAACAAAATTTCTACCAAATAATCCAAAAACATCAGCAAATTTATTGAAATCCCAATGAAAATGTGAACAAAAATGAATGACTCAGTTTCTGTGCTCATGAAATCCAAGAAAATTTCAATAACTTTCCCCTCCCCTGAAATTAAAAAATACATTCTCTAAGATCATGTTTGTTTCTCTCACTACAAAAAGGTCGGTGTGTAGCTTAACAGCAACAACATTAAAATGGCTAAAACAAAAGTTGAAAAACGCAACAAATCGGCAATGAACGAGGTTGTTACCCGTGAGTGCACCATTCACCTTTCGAAACGAGTGCACAATATTGGTTTCAAGAAACGCGCCCCTCGTGCCATTAAGGAAATTCGCAAGTTTGCCGAAAAGGAGATGGGCACCAACGACGTCAGGATCGATACCCGTTTGAACAAGCACATCTGGTCCAAGGGTATCCGGTAAGTACACACTAAATACGATGCTTTAACTGGACTGGAATTCAATTTGTTGGTCATTTACAGGAGTACACCATTCCGAGTTCGCGTGAGGCTAGCCCGTCGCCGTAATGACGATGAGGATTCACCCAACAAGTTGTTCACATTGGTGACTTACGTGCCCGTGCCCACTTTCAAGGGACTGCAAACGGAGAATGTCGAATCCAGCGACGATTAGAGTGAAAGAAGAGTTCGTTTTTTAAACAATAAATAAGGAAAATTTTATTTTACGAAAAGTACAAGAACGGCGTTTATTTATATTTTATTAAGGACAGCTTCAAGAAGTGTGACGTCGTCCTTAGACATTACCGCCAGAAGATGCTGCTGGCTGGCTTTGAGGTGGATGACGCTGAGAGCGATTCCTGGTGAGATGGTTGACGAACTGACAATTGGCTGGAAGCCGACAACCCCTTTGTGTTGGTAGATTGCTAATGGTTCATCAAAACTCTCACTTAGAATATAGAGTAGAATATCCTGGGACTCTGAGATGCGAACGAATTCAACCTGAAGCGGACTGACGATGTCAATTGTCTGCATATGCTGGAAGTGAGCACCTTCTTGTGATCTGAGATAGAGAAAATTATAGTGAGGAACTAGAATTATCTGCTCTACTTACATATATATGTCCACATAGCCATGATGGAAGGACTTCGGTTGAATCTTTGAGCAGATTGCTATATATTTTGTGGTTCCTGAAACTACTGCCGCAATCTGCGAAGGAGCTACTGTGGAAATCTTTTGTAAAGCTTGTTCGGGTTCATTTGGTTTCCATATTTCAACGCAATCGGCTAGAAGTACAGCGATGGTGTCCACCTCTAGGGATACGATCTAAGCAAGACGAGAAAATTAAATTGTTAAATTGCGCATGTATATTCACGGTTTACCTGCATTACTCCACTCCTTTTGATATCATTCTTAGGCACAAATTGCAGGCCTCTTTCATTGACGTCCACGCAGTAGACCCTTAAAACGCCAATGTCGTCCTTGCACACGACAAAGCAGTTCTTCCCGTCTTGCTCAAAAGCTTCAATCTTCCTCGATGAATTACTTGCAAAGATCTCTTGCAGTTCGCCAGTTTCAGTTGAAACGACATTCTGTCCAAATTCCCCGGCCAACCATTTTTCTATGACAAGGTACTCTGCCCTGCCAAACGCCGCTCTAAGTATGTCGACGAGAGCCTTTTTGTGAGGCAACCAGGAAAGGTCTGGAATTTAAGCAAAAAAAAAATAAATAAAACGACTTGTTCAGACTTCTCAGCAATCAATATATTGGACAATTGCTTTGGTTTTGTTGCCAAAGGCCACAGAGAAGGGGAACCTATCGATGCCCGTACAGGCAGCCCCGAACACGCCTAGTTTATCAACAACGATTAAGCCACCCATGAATTTCGGATGAAATTTGAGGATCCTTTGAAGTGCACCGCGTGCAGCTGTTTGGGGATCCTGCCCATTTCGAAGATTCTCGACAGCAACGAAGGACGGAAGAAATCTCATCATGATGTCGCCATCGCCTGTGGCTGCTGCTGCACCTACTTCATTGTCTGCGTACGCACCAGCACCAGGAATTGGTGAATCACCCACCCTACCGGGAATCTTATGTTTCGCCCCATTAGTCGACGTTCCCGCAAAGATGTGACCATCGGAGTCTATTACAATCATCCCAATCGTATCGTGATTCTTGCTACCAAAGTTGAACTTCTCATCTCTCGCACTGCTTACTGGGTTAAAGTTGCGTCCAACTGAATACGGTCCGCAGCTTTTGGTGGGATCTGGTATGACATTCATCCAAAAATTCGGTTGGCAAGCTCCGTCCCACCAATTCCGCCACATCTCCTTCGACGCCTTTGTAGCCAATGATTCGCTTTTGAATCCCAACATTTTCGCAAAATCAGTGGCTTGGTCTCCCACCAACATTGTGTGCTGCGTGTGTTCTAGCACGAATCTGGCAACTTTTATTGCATCTTTTACTCGACGCAGAGCAGCTACAGCTCCAATATTCATCGTCGCCCCGTCCATGATCATTGCGTCGAGAGTGGTCTCACCGTGTTCGTCGGGACTTCCACCATACCCGACAGTTCCGTCGCACTGCAGCCTTTCGCAAGTGCTACATCCTGCCACCAGTGCGTCCAGTGCAGATTTGTGTGGTTGATGAAGAACTCTCCAGGCTTCGTTGGCGGCATCGATGAAATTCCAGGTGTTGATCACAATTGGAAGATGATTGCCAACAAGCAAATAAGGAAGTGATAGCAAAATCAGGGTCACCTGAACGACGATCATGACGATTGTTATAGAATTATTGATCTGAATTGTTTTATTAAATGTGATAACAAACCTCAATCAATGATTTGTTTATCAATTTTTTTTTATTGATGTCAACTCCAGAGGCACTCAAATTCGAGCAGCGAAAGCTCATCAAACTGTTGCCGAGATGACATTCTTAAACCTCTTTTCTAGTTTTTACTTTAATTATTATCGAAGTTCGTTGAGAGTCATTCTAATGATTGCGGTAACAAGTGCAAAGTCTTGGAACCAAACATATTAAATCTGTTGCATGATAAGTTAGAATGCTGGTCATGTAAGTCATTCATTATAAGTCTATTGATTTAGAGTATTTCTATGTTTCAATTTGTTACCAGGTCTAAGCCAGGCACACAGAGGATCAAATTACTACAAAGTTCAAAGAAATTATTTGCTTGTTTTCATGCAATTATAAGAAATTTGAACCAAAAAAACATTTTAAAGTATACTAGTTTCTAACATCAAAGTTTGAGAAGTCCTGCAATTAAGAGTGCAATTTAGTTAACGAAATATCTGACATTTTTTTTTTACCGAAACAACTTAATTCAAACCGCCATCTGACTGCGTCCTCCATTAAAAATGCCCCGAGCGAAAAAGAGACAACTCTATACGTCGAAAGATACGCAAAATGCTTTTGCTTTTACAACATTAAAGAAATTTAGCTTGCTTGCTGCTTCGTCTGTTATTTGCCGCCGTTTGTTCTTCATTGTACGAAATCAACAATTACTCGCCAATCTATTTTCATAAATTAAATTTGTGGATTATAGTAAACGAACTATGCCAATTCAATTGGATAAAATTCTGGCGGATATAGCCGAGGAAAGGCAATTGCATCCATACAATCTATCCGCGAAAAAAAAGGATATTGAAGAGGCTTGGCTTAGAGTTGGCAAGAAAAATAAACTTTCAGGTAAGAATTGGGAACAATTGAATTAAGTTTGTTGAGGAAATGTGTGATATGATTGTTGTTTCTTTGGTTGAATTGCAGCACACGAGGCGAAATCGATTTTTAAAGTCCTACAGAAGAAATATGAACAGGAGATACTAAAGGCGACCAGCACTTGGAAATTGTACCAACAAATGAATGAAATATGCCGACAAGAAGAGGAAGTCAAACTGAAACCTGAGTGAGTACAATTGCTATGAATGCGTAGGAGATAAGCATGTAATTCGAATAAGGTTTTATGTATCATCCTGTCCGGTTGTTTTTTTGACAAGGTATTTTACTAGACCAGAGCATTTTGCAACCGCCTAAATGTGATTCGTTAAGAGGACAAAAGGCTGATAAAATCTCTAGTATTCAATGAATGTTTGGACTGCTGAAAAACTGGCCACATTTCATTCAGTAAAAAAGCTCTTAACAGAGACAGTTTTATCTTATTCCAAGACTTAATCTCCTGCTTTGCTCGGTACGCTGCGGAGATCCTCAATCATATATACCAAGGATCTATTTCTTTTCTATTTGTTCGCGTTCTTTACGTTTTAAATAAATTTCTAACAGTCGTTGAAACAGTGTTTCCTCGAAAAATGCAAGTCCCTTTATCTCTAACAGTAGTAACAATCATTAAGCTGAAATTAAACGAATTAAGTCTAATCAATGAAGACTCAAGAAATTTATATAAATGACCCATCCACCTACTTCTAACCGTACCTGAAGTTCCTCAAAACTAGATGAACACATTCAAGTGAATAACAATACATTCATATTCCAGGCACGATGAAGCCGCAGATGCTGAAGAGGAATCGTTTGTAGAATTTCTGGAGGTGCGTGAAGAAGACGACGATTATGATGGCGACAGCGACAACCAAGCAAAATCCATGAAGAGCAACAGTTCCACTGGATCCCCTGAAAAGGACAACGCTGCTGATACAAAACCAACACTGCTTAACACACAAATGATGATTTCACAGACGACAACGTCGGTGAAACCCGACTACACAAGCACCTCAGCACAACATCAGAAGCAAGTTAATGCCTTCACGAGTGTTCTGCAAAAGAAAGGCATAAGTATGCGCAAGACATCTTCACCAGCATTAGAACCTACAACGGCACATGGCACGTCCGATGCCATCAAACGCAAGCTTCCCACACAGGAGAAGGACGCACCTCGATCTGTGTTGCTACCCGAAGGTATGAAACGCAAATTGCAATCGGCAGAAAAAGAAAAGCGCGCTGAACAACAAAGGCATTCAATTCAACTCCCCGAAGGAATCAAACGTAAACTTGGGTCCGTAGAGAAACGCGAGGAAGCCGTTCCAGTCAAAAGAAGTTATGTAAACAACAGTGCGCCTCCACCAGAATTCACTACACCTCTTCCAGTTGAAGAAATCAAACAAGAAATTAAAGACGACATGGATGCACAAACATCACTCGGCACAACTCTATCAGGAGAGCCAATCAACGTCATAATGATTCCACCGAATCCAACCGTTAGCACTGATATATCAAACGGCATCACAACAATAAAAACTAATGGTTACAATCCACAGATTGATCTCGACCTTGATTTCCAAAAAGATATTATATTCGACAATAATCCCGTGAGTTGTGCAAAGTCAACAAATCCACCTGGAGAGATTATTAACATTGGAAACTTTGAAAATCAATTGCCACCAACGTTCTTCAAGAATCTCTGTAACTCGCAACGGCATGAAGCTTTGGGTCTATATGTGGCCAATGTTATGAATCGTGTGACCGGCAAGGCGGCTGCTAAACTCGAGCTAAACATTCTGAAAGCCATTATAGAGGCGCAGTCGGATGAACTAGCGAGGCTGTAGACGAAAGGGCTAAAACAAAAATTGTGTGTGTTTATTGCCTTCAGATTTTTCTTTTTCTTTGTTCGGTATTGAAAAATAAAAGTATTTAGTTGTATTTTATAAAAAAAAAATCAAACGAAAAAACACTTCTAATTTTTTGCCTTTTCATGGCACGACAAATACAACATGAGCGAAAGGACGATTGTCCTTGTTTTTCTCTCTTCTTTTTTTTTGTTTGTTTGTATAAAACAAAAAGTGTAAATTAATGTGTAAGCCCTGAAATGAATAAACTAGACTAAGCTGAAATAATTGTTGAATTGATTTGACAAAGTGTTTGTCACGATAAAACGGGTGAGGTTCTCAATGTGAGCAGGCTGAAGTCTGATTAAGTCACTAACCGTAAAAACGAGGACGACTACAACGTTCAAAGAACTCTTTCATGTTTAACGTTGTAAAAATAGTCCAACTTGCAACTAAGAATTGAGACGGCACTTCGATATTTGTGTGATCTAATTATAGGCAAATAGCCACTGTGAGCCCAGATGCGGCACGTTCTTGCCAAATCTATCTACTTTTTGAAATGATTTGTATTAGAAGAGAATCAGGACCTGCGTTATTTCGTCTAATTTAAGTCATTCTGTAGCACTTGGGGTTATTGTATAAAAGTGACGCAAAAATATACAAATACTCACGTTTATCAATGACAAATTGTTGCTGATAAAAGTCCCATCTATAAAAATTCACGTGATCTTGATCATTTTCCAGTAACACTCCAATGACATCCACAAAACTATCTTCAACGCGTAATGTAAGACTTATCACTGCCTTAGCTGCAGCATGCATAGTTTGCTTATGCTCAAAATGGCTTAAGTAGAACTTGTTTCCTGAAAGAATATCAAAAAGCTTAGTGTAAATAGTTCGCTTTGCCTACCTGTTTTACTTGCCTTGATGACCATGCTGAATGATCTCTGCATTTGCTTTTAAATCTTGCAAAAGCTTTGAAGTTTTGTTGTAGATTATTATGTGTCTGTCGCTGTTGCCTTCGGAATTATCCAATTCACTTGAACTATTAAAGTGGTCCGCTCTAACAGGCTTGGCAAATGTCAAGGACCCTTTGATATGTGACTCTGTTCCCTTGACATATTGATACGAGAAGAAATCATTCACATCTCGTCCATTGACACGAACTACGTTGAGGTCTTCAATTGAATTGACAATTATTTTATTTTCATTATGGGGCTTATTAAAAATATGAACATTTCCTTGAATCACTTGAGCCCTATCACAGAGCAGGAGGGTGCGCTCGTCAAAGGTCAAGTTATTGACGGATCCAATTACATTTATATCGTTGCGAAATGCCACAGTATCCACGGTCGTGGTGCTGTGTATCGTGAAATTCTCATCAACGAATACAGCTCTTTGTGTCCATTCGGAAAGATTCACTCCATTAACTAAACTGCCTGCTTCATTATAAAGATTCTTTATGCTTGCAGATTTAACGCGCTTCAAAGCTGTGATTTTATTGTGCAGCACGTCGGAACGAACCACATCTTCAGCAAGATTCAAATCGTTAATTTGCACATCATTGAGATCGCCTACAATTTTCACTCAACTATAAGTTCAATGTTTTTTTTTGTTGTTAAAAATGCAGAATTACCATTGACAACCCCTTCGAGGACTTTCCACTGCCCGGTGATTATTTGTTTACCAGATTTCAGAAAAGTATTTTCAACAAAATCATTGAAATCAAATTCAGTGTTGCTGTGAAAGATTCAAATCAAAACGGTTGTTAAGAAAATAAACGCGACATCTGCTGACGGATAGGGAACTTGTCCGCTTAATTTGACAGTTGACAGCTAGTTTGACACATGCAATCTATGTGGTGTAGTGCAATGAATTTGTGTTGAATTTATTAAAGACAAGAAGATAGTGTTTTGTTGTTTAAAAAGGTTGGTAAATGGAATGTAGTCCTTGCATCAAGAAGACAAACGAGTAACTAGGCCTAAACATATGTCTTTTGTCTGCCAACTGCCAAATTTTCATTAAGTCAAGACTCGAATCGGAAATAGTATCAATTAACATACCTTGTTGCATCTATAATTGGTGCATACAAATGCAGATTATCGCTTTGAAATTCGTTTTCAAAAACAACTGGTTTGGAAAATATCATCTCTGCTGACACTTGCTGTGGTTTGGATAAACTGAAATAATTATCTTGCAGGTACTTCAAGTTAAGTCCATTGATAGGTCCCTAAAAAGCGTGTATTACGTTGTGTCATTTGTTATATTAGGAATAAACTTACTTCAAAGTCAAGTGACCCTTCGAAGAAACCATCAGCAATCTCGACATGATGTTGTAAATCCACGTCTTCATTTGCTAGCCAAACTGTATCCAGGATCTCCCTAATATTATACGAGTTTAGAGTGACAAAACTTGGCGCGGTTTTAAAAACAACATGCTGAACTGTGACTGTATCATAATCACGAACGAGATAGTCGTTAAGCAATTCCAGATTCAAGTTGTTGATTGAGGACAACTTTCGGATGCTACCTTTGACATGAACGTCCTTTTGGCAGATCATTACATCGTTTAGAATTTGTGCTTCTGTCGGACTATGAACTAGGATATCTTCAGGTATGCGTAGACCATTCACAGTTGACGCGGTCAATTCCTTCGTGACAACAATTGGTTTCTCTTAAATAATGAAACAAATCAGTCAGAAGTTCTGGATGCGTTAAAATAATCATACCAAACACAGCATTTTCAATATGCTCATCTCTATTGACAGAATACGTTCCTGTTAGGAACTCTTCAAGTTTCCGTTCGTTCAGTGTTCCAATTATATTGATTCCTTGTGGGGCTGACACACTCGCGATAGTTAAAGGACCAGTGAAAACCTGCTCACTGTCCTGTTCCAGCCAGCATTTACCGAATTCGTTGGATGGAATTCCATTAAACTTGCCCGTGAATGTGAGGTTGGAAACTTTTATGTTGTGGAACTTCATTCTTCCGACATACTTAACATTTCCACTCAGTTGGGTGAACAATCTTTCGATGTCCTCTATAGAATGTTCGTTCAGAGAGCCTCCCACTTTAAGGTTCTGAACATGAATAGTGCCTTGGTGATTGTTGAAAACCTCCTGGGTTTTATCAGTTGTTACTTGGTTACCCAATGATCCAAATTTATGACCGAAGATCTTTTTCTCTGTGAGAAGGTTCTTAAAGAATGCCGATTGAACTTTTAGTTTGTCAATTTTAAGAGACCCCTTGCAAATTTGTTCTCCAGATCTTGTGAGATAATCGGACAGATCCCTTCCTTGCAGCCAAATTGATTCAGAGTTAATCCTGTAAATGAGATGCCTTAATTCTATTCTTATGGGTGGTTATCATAAAATAAGAACTCTATTCATTCAAAATGCAGCCGATTTTCAATTTGTCATCATTCGGTAATGACAGGTTCTAGAATAATGGGATTTCACGAACGGTCAAGACTTTGGTCTGAAAAAAATTAAAGTTCCGATACGGTAGTAGCCCGCCAGAAGGAATGGTATTAAAACCATTAAGATTCTTGGAAGATTCGCTGAAGCAATGGAAAGATTATGTTTTTTCTTTCTCATAAAAAGTTAAAACATATTTTTATAATGCAAAAGACGGCATACGGACTATTAAAATGAATGTTTGGCAGTTGAATTCTCGGACAAGAATGAAGGACTTTACATTGGTAAAATTTGGAAGGAAACATGAAAAGCAATACACACCTTTTTGCAATAACTTTTTTAAATTTAAGATTTCCAGTGATATTTTGCTGCCCAATCCTCATAAAAATCCTCTTCTCCAGTTGGTCCACGTCAATATCATTTAATAGACGTACCTCAGCGAAACCATCAACGATCTGCAGGTCTCCCTTAAAAGTTTTCAGTCCTTCTACAATCTGAACTTCGCCCAAATCGGTTCGAATTAAATTTTGCATATTTTGTTCATTCACAAATTTTGCAACTGTGTTATTCGCCTCGATAGGCGACTTAAAATGCAGTTTTAAGCCGTCGAATGGTCCAAAAGCCGATAAGCCATGGTCCAGAACCTGTCTTAAGCTGTGAGCTCCCGTAGAACTAACAATGTTCTCGGCCGATAAAAGTCCCTTAATGTTTACATCTCCAGTGATGGTAAAGTCGCCGGTTAAATTTATCGACTGATGAATGGGCTTGAATGGTGGCGCTTTGTTGAACCCACCAATGATTTTTCCCTAGTCGGAGAGGATGAGAAAAATAAAAATAAAATCAGTGTTACTTACTTACCGACATCATTACTGGCTCAAGCATTTTAAGATTCTCAAATGTCTTTTGCCCAGTGATGTGCTGGAGTTCTTGAGAATCAACCAGCAGAGCATCCAGTTTGCCCTGATGCACGTGAATATTGTTTAACCGTTCATTGATTATCATTTTGCTGGCATAGATAGGTTTCGAGAATTGAACGTCTTGATCGATAACATAAGAGTCGCCATCAATGGGAATTACGTTAGAAATGTTCTGTCCATTGATGGTCCCAGAATTGGTCACTAAAGTTTCGGTTTTAAGCGCAGATAACTTAACAGGCTCTACAACGAATTGCGTTCCAAATTTCTTGAGTGAATTCTTTTCAATATCAGCCCAGTACAGTTCGTTCAGCTTTCCTGAGATTTTCAAATGATCAACACTGAGTGTATCCAAATATTGAGGAGTGATGTCGCTCCTTGCTTCTTTCGGCCTTTGAAATTCTCCATTGACAATTATCTTTGGAGCCGAGGCTGTCTTGAGCGTTACATTTGAGGGATTAATGCCATTTATGGTTTTTGCCAGCAGCTTATGCCGTACAAGAAGAGTACCAACATTGAGAGTTTCGTGGATGTATTGAGATTTGCTCCCCTCAGAAACATCACGTTTGGTTGTCAGTTTCTTGCTCAAACGATCTTCCAAGGACTCGATGGCTTTGTATGCATTTGAAAGGGTTTTCCAATAGCTTGAAGTGAAGTTGCGTTTCGGGTTCGTAAGCTGTGAACGAAATGATTAAATTAAAACTAAAATGGGATTCTTATGGTTGTACCGATCGTGTGTATGCAATTTCGATCTGCGCTGACGGAATATTGACAAGATCTGCAGTATTGAGTACATTTCTCATGCTTGCTGCTGCTTCTTCTACATCTTTTTTCAGTTTGTCTACATCAAAATCTTTCAGACGACCAATGTTTGTCATAGACCAGTCGATGATCTGCTGTCGCATGGTATTTGCGTGCTTCTCCTGTGCGAAGATTGGTAGAAAAACATTCGTTTCGTTCTCTGTCATCCGCTCATTTGCAATCACTTGAAATATGAAGTTAAACCATGTGTTACGAAAAAATTAAGAGCGACAAACCCAAGTAGTTTTTTTCATCATCTTCAAACAGTCTCATGTAGGATATGCCCTTTCCCAGAGCACCTTCCGTGAACTGAACATGTGATTCCTCAAATTTCCAGTCATTCAAATTAAATATCCTGACGTCCTGGTTACTACAGGCAACCAACAGGATGAACTTTTCCAGTTCCACATTCTGAAAATGTTCCGACATAGTTAGAAAAAGTTTTTTTTTTGTTTAAACTTACCTCTACTGGAAGAAATTTTTGAACAGCATATAGAGGCAAACTCTGATATGGAACAAACTTGCCCTGATCGTAGTTGTAAATTACTGAATCCGCCTGGAGCTTATCATTTATGGCACGATTCATCGCCAATGAATTGCCAAAGACCAGAAAGTGTTGTTTCATTACTTCTTCCATGGAGACGCTGAAATGCTTCACATCCACAGCCCCATTTGTTTTGATCTTTTGAAATAAAACAAGTTTTTTCTTTTCCCGGTCATACTTGTAAATCTCTGAGTTTGTCTCTGTTTCACCGTATTTGTCAGCATAATTCGCCACAGCTACATAGTTATCTGAATCTATGTGGAAGGGCTCCAAACGCCTGGCATTACTGCATGGAATTCTTCCGAGTTTATTAAAACCATGACCAGACCACTTAAAGTATGGACAAAAAAGCTTTTCCGACGAGTTCGGCTTATTCTCGAAAGTCTGCAGAAGAAACAGATCATTGGCCGTAGATAGGAGATAAACCGATCGCAGGTTTTGAGCGCCAAAGTACTGAATTGTCTTTATCCGCTCGGTATCGACTTGGAAGATCGGTGATCCTTTATTGGCATGCTCTATTGAGCTTGTTACATTGTAAGCTAGTGCTACAAATCCCTTCTGGCCAAAAGACACACAATCCATTCCAATAGCCAGTGGCGTCTCTAAACGAAAAAGTTCTTCATAAGTTTCGAGCTGAAATGTAAAATTATTTTATGCTCACTAGCTCATTGTTTTTATTACCACAATTTTTACCTTGGATCTAAAAATAACAAAGCTTCGTATACCAACTTTGTTCAGATGCAAGCAAGCAGCATGTCTGATTCGATTTACCTTAAATAAGCATATATCCAGTGGAAAAATAATTGGTACCGATTCGATTTTCTCAAATCCATTAAAAGAAAAGGATGCTAAAATGATATAAAAACAAAATAATCACGTGAAATTACCATCCCTCTTCTTTTTTAAGCCTTTGTGAGCATGGAATCAAGTCAAAGTGAATATCTTTTGTATAAAGACTGCATCAGCAAACAACTGGAGGAAATCGATTTGCTTTCTTCGATCTACTGCAATCCCGATGAAATGCACATATTCGATCCGGGTGTCATCAGCGATTTCAATGAATACCTTCAAGGAGCAATAACCACACTGCCTGCCCATTTAGATTTTACCATCACGGTCACAACCAATAGCGGGGACAAAATCGAGATCCGAGTCGAGCTACCTCACCTCTATCCAGCCATCGAGAATGCGATTTTCACCTTCAACAGTTCACTTTTGTCGAAATTTCAAAAAAGCAACATCAAGATGGAGACTGAAAACTACATCGCATCGATGGAAAAAAACAACACATACATCTTTCAGGTGATATCATGGATTCAGGATCACATTGACAGTTTCCTTGAAAAAGACACAGCTGAACTAGAGTTCGAACAAAAAAGTCATACAAGCGCAACTTCAGAAATCGTAGACTTCGAACGCCTGTGGATCTATTCGCATCACATAAAAAGCAAAACTAAACGTCAGGAAATCGTGAGGATCAGTCGCGAACTCAACCTTTCTGGATTCTTAAGATCAGGCAAGCCAGGCATCATTTGTGTCGAAGGATTAAAGAAGAACACTCAAGAATTCTGGAAAAATATCAAATGCATGACTTGGCACAAGATCACCATTCGCAAAAGTGAAATAAAACAGAAAGAATTTAATAAAATCGATCAGTCAAGAAGATTTATCGGTTTCCACGAGGCGCTGGGTTCTAGAAACGAATACGACGAGGTTACAAACATAAGCATGGGCCAATTCATGGCATTCTTGGAGCAGCATAACTCGGGTTATATGAAAAAAGAGCTGTTTGGGTTCGACTAACCTCACCGAGCGTAACTAAATTCTTGTAAATATATTCTAAATATTTGTACAATTTCTTTTAATACAGTTTAAAAAAAAAATATAATGATGGTGATTTTTATTTTATATCACTGGCAAGGAGAAGTACCTTTATCGAAAAATTGCGTTATATCGCGCTTGTTTATACGAGTCCTAAATATATCCACTGGAATATCGTGGTTCTCTTTTATGTTAAGTCGAAGACAGTAACAACAATTTAAACAATTGAACAGGATTAAAACCGGGATCAAACGACACAAAAACACCATTTTAGGGGGAACTGCTTAAATGGAGAGTAAGATCGATACTAATTTTGTCATACTCTGATGGTGGGTGAGGTGATGTTATTCGATTCATTGGTTTGTATTTATTGCAGCGGCGAGTAACGGGCTTAAAGAACTTAGAAAAACAGTTTGTTAAGTGCTGTGGCGACAAGCTCTTCCCAGAGACCCATAAACATGACAGCCATCTAGGATAAAGGCTTACTGTATGATTTGCTGTACATACACTTCAATGCATAACCTGCCCCCATTGTTTTTATTTACATTAATCGCCTACCCTTTATCAAAATTAAATGATTAACAGCCGATATTAATCCATTACAGTGTTGAGAAGTAGTGAACAAGGTCAATTAAGATAGTGCAGCTACTGTCAGTATGAATTCGCGATTGCGTTAATTCGCAGCAGGGAGACATAGTTAGGCATATTTGAAAATGTTTTTTTTTTGCTGCTTACTCGCTCACTAGTAACTTTTTTAGTGAGCAGAGGCTGCTATAAAATAAGTTATCTTCTCATCCGTACTGCTCGAAGGAATAAAAAATCTTGCATTAATTAATACGTCATGTTTAAGGTAGTCTTGACAAAGTTTTGGGGTTAATTTAAGGATACTCACTTTACGAGTTCCTCATTTGATTCTTGTAAACTCATATCAGACCGCTGCGCCGTTGCATGATCACGACTCTCTATAGTTTATCAGCTATAACCGTGATGAGTAAATCATAGACGTCTTGTTGCTTTCAGCTGGACGATAAGTAGGAAGGCAGACGGATTTTGAGCACTTTCGAGAGAAAAATTCTTCGTCGAATATTTTGTCCCGTATGCGAGGAGTTTGAATAGAGGAGAAGCTATAACCGCGAACTCTTTGAGCTGGATCAAGATATGAGTGAAGTTCAAAAATCCAAACAACGACGAGTACACTGGCTCGGCCTCATCGAGGGAATGGACAATAATGCTCCAGGAAAGAGGATCTTTGAATCACAGCCCCAAGGTTCGAGATGGCAAGGAAGACTGAACCTCCGTTTAAAGGATCAAGCGATCGCGGATGCCAGAGCGCTTGTTCTAGATATTTGCCGTGTTTCAGAGAGAGGCACTTCACGGTAAGTAAGTAAGTCCGGCACTTAAGAAAGAGTAGTTAGGCGATATATTTAAGGTAACTACGATAAAAGTTTTTCTGTGCGTGAAATATTGCCTTCCTTTTTTTAATTTTCAAAAATTAACTTTTGTCTTTTATGTCCCGACTTTCCTATCGAGTAAGCTTAGGTTTGCTGGGCTCTGTTTTGTTTTTTGTTTGTTTAATTTTTGATATTCGTTTTCTGACTTACCTTTGTCATCTTCGGTGTGAAGATGGTATGAAGGCGTTCAAGAGATTTTTGTTCTTCTTTCCATAACCTTAATTCAGACTCAAATTTTCGTTAAGGAAATGTAAGAACTCAGCCTAATTTTATTGAACCCATGACTTAATTCTCACTTAGTTGTCGAAACATTTTTTTTATATTCCTGTACAACCAATTTGCATCAATTTATTATACTGCAACTGATTGCCCATTGCAGTCATATTAACGCATAGCATAGTTGTCTCACAAAGCTATAAGATCAAAGACACAGGTGTACTTAGTCTTCCTAATTTTACAGTTCGGCGAAAGAATCATATTTTTGGATAATATGTTCGTGCGGACACGCATCGTTTCTCAAGAACTTTCAGGTGGTCTCTCGGAGTAGTTCTTCACAATTGTCCGTCCTAATGTACCTGTGTACAAATCTGCAAAGACAGATAGGCGTATGGAAGATAGGTAGATAGAAACAGAAACATGAGCAAAAGTCTACCGCTGTACTCGTTCTTTGAGTCACAAAGACTTCCAAATAGTGATGTCCTTTACACGTTGAAATCTTACAAAAGACCTCGCCACCAAGGAAATTAACATCTTTACTGATATCTCAGCATCTATAAAAGCAGTATTTACAGTATTCAATTAAGAAGGGAAATCGGGGGCTGTCGCCAATTGCTTTTGGGTTCAAAATAGTCACGGCGAACATCACCAGATCACCATCCACTTGGTCCCTGGTGACAGACTCATCGCCCGTAATAAAGGAGCAAATGAACTTGTCAGAAACGGATCCACAGTAGGAGCAGAACATAAAAAACTGAACACGGCAAGTACCACTTTTTTAGAGTGTAAAAGGAGATTTACATAACTACTCGAGAACACATAATTTGAGCATGGATTATTTCTCTACGACAATGGCCGGACAGCAACTAAACAATCACTGAAACCCCTCAGACTGCTTTAAACAATATCTACTGCCGAGAATCCTCTAATTAGGCACAATAGGCTTTTTTGGATGAAAGAATTTAATTTTTTTTAAGACGATGAGGAAGGTCGCCAAAAGCCTTTCCGTCCCATAACTGACCGACTACAATGATCTGCCACTGATTAGCAATCGTTAAGACTATTTTAAATGTGCAATTACTTCCCTGTAGTCTGTTTATGAAAGTTCTTGTTCAACCTGTCTGTTTGCATGTTCCTAGGCATTAACACTCTATATCGCCAGATTCTTATCAGCTTTAGATAAAAGGTACCATCAGTTTAGAGTAGTCCCATGGATAAACGGTTTTCATTTAGTCTTCCATTGATAGTAAAAAGAATGAAAGTTCCACGGTTAATTTTGAACTTGAAACATGTCTAAGGACGATCTGGTAAATAAATGCCTCAATTGGAAAGCAAACAAAAGTCTTCTAATACTCCTCTTGCAGCTTGACTACAGTAACATAAATTTTCCCGAAGACAGGATTTGGCATCGCATTCCAGAATGGGAAGTCATTGTCAAAGTGACCACTTTCATTCCAGTAATCCTGTTTGGAATTGCAGGCAACCTCCTCATTATCTATTTGATCTTCCAAAACCGCCCGTTGCGGACTCCAACGAACATGTTGATAGCGAACATGGCAGTTGCGGATACAGCGACCTTGTTGCTCTGCCCAATCATGTTTATGTTCAATGACTTCTATCAGAACTACATGCTGGGTGCTGTTGGATGTAAGTCGGAGGGTTTCCTCGAAGCTTCCCTACTTATAACAGCCGTGTTGAACTTATCAGCTGTAAGTTATGACCGCCTTACGGCTATTGTTTTGCCGACAGAGACGCGGTTAACTATGAAAGGCGCCAAGGTGGTTATGGCATTCACTTGGCTGGCTGGATTCGCAATTGCAACCCCATTGGCTGTTTATAGGACCTACAAAGTTAGTGTTATTTTTTGTATATTTAAATATAAAGAAACAATGCTTTTTTTCTGTGCATCGAGCTTAGGTCCGGGTGTGGAAAAACTTCAAGGAAACCTACTGTAAGGAAAATCCATATGTTTTACCCAAATACTGGTACGTTCTTATATCGGCATTGGTTTGGGTCCCATTGGGGGTCATGTTAATATCATACACAGCCATTTTTATCAAGGTCATATATGGAGTTATTTTTTTCAAGCCTTTTCTTAACTTAATGTCCATTTTAGCTTGACCTTTATGAAAAGAAAGTCTTGAAAAGAGACAATCCTTTGAGCGTGTCTTATAAAAAGACGGTCGCTAAAACTTTATTCATCGTGGTAATCGTGTTTATAGTCCTTCGAGTTCCGTTTACGGTTTTAATTTTCATGCGAGCCAATATTTTGGGCACTTATACTGGTGGTGTCAATAATAGCTACAGCATTCTATGGTATACAGCTCATTATTTGATGTTCTTCAACTCGGCGATCAATCCTCTGATTTATGGATACACGAACGATAACTTTCGAAGAGCCTACGATCAAACGCCGATTCTTAAGTGTTTAAAGCTGTCAAAGACCAACGAAACTGGAACTAAGGTATGAATTTTACAATTCAAAGAAGAAGTCAATTTTAAAATAAGAATTCTTATTAGAGAACAACTCAATATAGAACGAAAGCCTGCTGTTGTGACAAGTTTTTTTGTTGGTTCAGTTGCCGAAGGAAGAGCGTTGCACTCAATGGAAACACAACCAAAAGTCCAGTGGATGTGAGAGTCCTTACGAGGGAAACTATGGTCGATTTAGGCCAGGCTTAAATGATGACGCAAAAGAAGTAGTGAATTGAATTATTGAATAATAATTTTGTTTGAAGAAAAATATAAATTTTATTTACAAAAAAAAAAAATGTTTTGAAAAATTATATAAACAATTTTCAGTTCCCAAAGAGATTAAATGGATTCAATCATGTTTTTGAGGACAAGAAGGGTTCCAGTACAAAATCAATGAAAAACGCTTAAAAGAGAGTTCAAGATGTCCTGGCGAATGGAATGGACACCTTGTGAAATTTATTAACAAAATATTGTTTCTTATTTTTATATATATTTTCTTTCGCATCTAATCCACATTGAGTTTTCTAAAGGACCCTTCGACTCCGAATAACGTCTCTTCGGCTAGCAGTTTATCTTCTCGCAATGTCTCATCGCATCCATAATTTTCCTCCTCAATGAAAAAGTCACTATTTTTCTTCAATTTTATTTCCCAGTGATCAATTATATCTTGAACAGAATGACTCCCTCCGCCATACTCCACCGGCAAGCAATGCTTGGGTACGTGCTCGTAGAGACTGTTCAAGTCACTACCGTGAAAATAAAACTGCAAAATAGGCATGCTTAAATATTTTACCACCCGTTAAGTATTCACCGACTTACCCTGTTCTGTAACTTTTCATTGATAACACTCTTTACCATGTTGAAGGACTTTTCAAATACCGGCAACATGTTTATAAAATGGAATCCCTTCATCCTGGAAGGTAGCGCCTTATTTGTCATGATCGTTAGTTTCTTGGCAAAAGTTGGATCGAAGTAAAATAGATAAGAAGGCGTTACATTTGCCAAATCCATGATGAAGATATAACCGCCTACGATAGCGTTATCGTCGTCATAAAGGCATAAATCTGCAATCATGATGCCTACCCTAACAACATCGATTACTGTGTGCTTCTGGAAATCTATATTTGCCACACGGAATATTACAATTCGTGGACCTGCATCCGATAAGGGCTCTGGAATGTGCAGCAACGAGCTGGAGTTGAAGCTTATGTAAAACCATATCGAAACCCGTTTGAGATTGTACTCACCCTTTTCTCAAGATCTCCGTTACTTTGGGGTCATTTGGATCACGATTTCGAAACAACTCAGGCATCATTCCACGGAACGTATAGAACCTATCAATTTTCTGTTTACACTTTTGCAAGCTAAATTTACTGCCACGCAGAAAAGCAATAAGGAACTGATCTTGAGTTCGAGGCTTTAAATGCCGCTGTCTCAATAACCAATGCTTAAGTGCTTCCAGATAAAATTGCACCTCATCTGGATTCTCGTTCAACTCTTCGCTGGCTTTTTTAGCCAATGCCGCCGTCAGTGGTCGAATGTTGCGCATATCTGAAAGAAATCGAAATAAGAAACCTCGGTTACTTCAAGGTGCACAACTTCAAAGTCACTCAAGTTGAAATTTTGATTAGGCTCTCGATGGTGCTGCGCGCGTTACTGGATCAGGTGGTTAGCCTTGGCGCACTCATCAGGGGTTGACCGAGCATTGCCATCGTTGGCTGGCACGTTTGTGTCTTGAAATGTACCACTTTGAGCTTTAATTTTTTCCTCATCCATTCATCCAATCGTCCAATCTGAGCGCACACCGCTAAGCAGTCGTGTATGGAATAATTATCTGGGACAGTTTGGTCTTAGATAACCGGCTTTGTTGCAACTTCATTTGCCAGAGGTGCTGAGGATTTATATATGCGCGGCTAGGATTTATGCGCAGCATCTGTGTCTGATTAAATCAAATAAAATTGGTTGCATTTTCGTGTTGAAAAGGTTAGCCAAGTCTACAAGGCGACACGGCGGTTTTGAAAACAAGAATCATGCAGTTTTCCGTTTCGAGGTTCGAATGATGAAATCTGCTAAAAGAGTAATCAGTCTAAATGAAACGAAATCAAGATAGTTCTAAACTGCCTTTCTAAAACTGTAGGCGCGACTTTGATTTATTTGGATAAAAAGAGGCACAGGGTCGCCTTACATTTGTACAGCTCAACAGGGTTTGCTTGGTTAACGTTTTCCGGTTTTCAATTAATCTTTGCATGATCATTCGAGTCGTATTTTAAAACCAGATCGTCATTAGAAAAATTGTGACATTATTTTAAAAAAATTGATTAATATTCGTTTATTTGTTTTCCTTTTTTTTAGTATTGAAAGTTTAAAAACAGGTGTGATTCGGACAAAAATTGAGCTTTGGAAAATTAATGAGTTGAAAATGTATCTCAAACAGCCAAGGAAGTAGTGATTGTGTTGTTTTGGGTAGAGTATCGCCACATTGGGCGACAACTGAAGGCTCAAATTTGGAGCAAACATTTGATAAATAATGGTTTAATGAGAAATGCATAATTTCACCAGATTCATGGTGCTGGAAAGGTCTCTGGTGCGGTTAAGGAGGAGAAGAAATTGCTGAAGCAAATAACAAACCTGGATTCCTCAAGTAGGTCTTTTAAGATCGTACAAAAAATTTAGATGTAAATTAACAAATTTTCATTTTTTCATTTATTTCATAAATTTCAGTTGTGATGGACTCTTTTCAATGTAGGAGTCACCATCCTATTTGGTTGCTCCTCTTCATAAATTAAGTCCTAAAAACTCTGAAACTTAAAGGTAGTAAAATTATACCAGACGTTGAAAATTTAATGATTTTCGAAACTGAGTAACTGAAAAACATACATTTCTTCTATAAGCTTGAGCTCTTATTGAAAATTTATCTGAAAAGCTTTCTTTAGAAGCTAAAAAATATTGGTACAACACACAAGATTCAAAGTTTAACTTGTTTGAATGGATAAAAAAGGTAATTTCAAAACGCAAAGAGAAACCATTCAAGATAAAGTCCTCCTCCAGTAAATGTCAAAGCCATACGATTGCGAAAAGATGATCTTAGGAAAGCTTAAAACTTTTGGAATGATCACTTCTAAGGTTGAAATAAACTCTGAGAATGCATTTCCATAAATGTTAAATTCAATTCAGAAAAGGCTACAGTTGAAAGCCTTGAACGAAATCAAGCCCGTATCTGCTGGCTATATGGATATAATAATGAAGTTGCGAAGTAGCAAATGAACTGCCTGAATTGGGATCAATGAACTGTTTGTAAGTAGACCTATATGCTTGAGGACACTATAAACGACTACCTTATGTCTCGTTGTTTAAAAAATTATAAAAAAAACCTTGCAATGCTTATCTTTTTGCCTTCCAGAAATAATACAACATATACTCAATCAGAGTACGGTAATCTTCAGTTTAATTGCCCCAATTTTTTGGGGAAAAGGCTTTACGGGGAAGTTCAAGATGTTTTGACGACTTTCATTGCACAAATTGAACAATAAATCACATGCTTTTATGTGAGCGCACGACAAGCGACTTTTACTTTCAAACTTTCACGTAAATTTTTGTGTTTTTCATTTAAGGAAATTGTAATTATGACGAAAACGTAATATAAAGTACTGTGGAAAAGAAGTGAAAACTATTTAATTCGGTTTTTTTTAGTCCAAAGAATAATCTTTCTAAAAAGTGCAAATGTGTTTGAAGTGCCAAAAAAGTTAAATATTTTTATCGATATGAAATTTTATTTTCCTCTTTTTAGTAAAATTTTCTTGGATTGTATTTCTTTGCATCGCAATCTTAACCTTTTATTCTGATGTCTTGGTAAGCAGAATGCCACAGATAATGTCAGGTTTGCGTATTAAGTGAATATCTAAAGAATTTTTATTATAAACAAGTGGAGTCTCAAAGTCTTCAATTGACTAAATTTTATTGGAAAAGACAAACACACTTCTGCATATGACAGCTTATCGCACTGAACGATAAAAAGGATGTCCACCATCGAGATCCCAGAAAAACTCTGATGCGGATAGGTCACTTAACGCTCGAAAACAAGCGATGTACTGTGCAGTTTGGTCCATGAACCGCCGAATTACTCTAGAATTCTGTCAATGAAGTGCGTGTCATGCTATTTCTGTAACATAATTCTCGAGCAGATATTACGACGGACAGGTGTCAACATAAAATGCAAAGACAGCTCATCGTTCTCACCAACCGTGTTAGAACAGATGGTATTCAAATTAATCGGGGTAAAACAGAATACAGGGTGTAGACAAGAATTTGATTCGACGAACACCAAATATCAAAACAACATAAAAATTGCAAAATAATATTAAATCAAATATTTAATCAACAAACACCTTGGTGCAGATCCGTTGAAGGCTCATGAATCAAAACTCCAAACTAAAAGGACACAAATTACGCTCTACAACCCATCTTTTCCATTCTTTTATAGGGCATCAAATGTTATCCAAAAAGCAAAACAGCAGGAACTTCAAAAAAATATTCATCTCCGGATATGTGTTCCTGCCAACGAGGAATAGATTGTTATGGCTGGGCTAGCAGGTCGGGAAAAAACTAAACACTAAAATACTGGTTTAAGGATCAAACAATCACGATGCGAGGAAGCTTAGTCCAACAAACTGAAATCAGCTTCCTTTCACCATCCTGAAGGATAGAAAAGAGTTGGGGCCCTATACTCCAAGGAACGAAGACCTATCATCGTAGCAAGAGTATTTCAATGATGGGCTTCAGTATTTACTCAAATTAGTGAAATCTTTATTAATTGAAATATATCAATAAAAATTTAGTTGCAATCAAAAGAAAGTCTTCAAAGAACCTCTATCAATTTAAACACTTTCTAGATTAATTGAAAATACCATGTGAATCGAAAGTTCAAATTTCGAGTACGATTACCGTAAAGAAACGCTCGATATACCTATGGTCACTTTCAAAATAAAGATTATTCAATTGTTCGCAAATTAAAATTGTTCGCAGGTTAAAATTGCAGAACTATGGAATCTTTGTGGACAAACATTACACAAAACGGATGCTTTCAACAACTGCCGAAGAAACCGAACACAAATACCACCAATGCAGCACTCGAACCAAACTAAATTTGAATTCCAATTCACTTCAAAATTTCAATGCTAAATGCATAACAAGGGTAGTCAAAATCCCTTGAGAACGAAAAATTTTTTAAAAAAATGAGTGGTTTCTTTTAATTCTCTGCATCTAAGCGGATAAAAGAGGTACATCCTACCCGTCGAAGAATCACTGCTTCTTCGACTAACATGAGAATACATAACACCCTGAATATGCAATTAATCTCTGAATCTGAACCATACAGTTTTCGGCAATTAAAAAGACTTTTTTTTTAGTAATTATCTATTCAAATTAACAACCAACAATCATGAAACACAATTAAAGAAAAAAGCTTCAAATTATATCATTAATTAACTAAACTAGATGTAGTAGTTCTCTAAGATAATAATCGTTTAATCGTTATACTATACACGCTTATGACTTACTCGCGTGAACGTTTAATGAAGACTGCCATGATAGCTTCAAACTTCGAGCTCAGTTGGTATCTTCCAGATGCTAACTTCTTGCGTGGGGTTATTCTTGCCAAAACCCCCCATCCAATTTTGAGTCGCAAGTGTGTGTGATGTAAAACTACGAAGCGTGAGCGCACGCGTATGGACGTTAATTAATGCGCCGTCATTGACAACGAATATAATCGAATGCAGTTCTTTGAAACATGGCACCCTACAGAGTCAAAGACACTTATGCTCTTGCAAATGCGGTACCTTGGTTAGGGGTAGGCTGGAAGGCAACTACGACGAATGCTTGCGACAAGTATCTCATGCGACTTGAGTGAATGCAAAAACGCGTGCTACCTTCTGCGACGGATACATCTGTGTGATTTCTGTTTTGCAATTGGAAATTGAAGAAAAGTGTGTTTTCCCTCCGCTCCGGTCAATTCAAAGTCGGAAAATTGAATTGATCGACTGCAGGTGAGAGAGTTAAGTGAATTTGAATGTAGCGCACGTGAGAAAACACCTTGTAGGTGTTACATAAACGATGTATTTATGGATTGGCACAATCAAAATGATAAACTGATCTATTCATCTGTGCTGTCTGAAATAAAGGATATGTAATTGTGGAAATTAAGGAAATTTCACGAGCTGAGTAATGTAAGACAGAAAATGTTGGGTAAGAGATTAGTGATTTTGTAAATAGTTTGAATAATGGTTATAAGACGTAACTTCTCCTACGCAATTCGTATTAAAAGCGTTGATTGTAACGAGTTTGTGTAACCCTATCTAGTTACACATTTTTTGGTATGCATTTTTTTCCCGCTTCCGCTTTTGTTTCTGCGGCAGTAGGACTTGCAAAGGTTCCATGCAAAAACTTGGCGCAGTTAGTACTTATTGGCCCTATGCCGACTGCTACTATTTAGCCTGAGGTTTCTCCTGTAAGTGACCACGTGTGTTGAAATAAAGTCCACTTCCAATGAGTTAAGGATTCACTTCCTTCACCACAACTGTGTCAAGAGCATGCCCGCGCCTTACCTGTTCTTCGGCTCCTTCATTGAATTGTCTTGTTTTGCTGAATACAAACTTAGAACACAATTTTGAAATATGAGTCAAAAACATCTATAATTGTCTTCCACATCGATTCGAGTTCTACTAAATTCTCTTTTTGGATGTTAAATTTGCTTCACAATATTTGTTTGTTTTGAATAGGTTCTTTCGATGTCCACCAGATCCAGATTGTCAGAATAAACTTTTTTTTTCAAATATCTGCCCCTGTCCAAGTAGCGGACACTGCGATCTGAAAGGAATAGACCTATTGTATCCTTTGGACTTACTTTGGGCTAACAGGCATTCCAACCTTCTGATGAAAGTCAGAATGTCTTTAGCATTGGATTGTCAAATGTCTAATGAGGACCATTTCTCTTCACATTCACAAAGAATATGTACAGCCGTTTCGTCGTCTTCTAAACAGAGTCTGTATTCGTTGGTTGTACTGAGTCCTAATTTGGTTAGATGTGATCTCAAGTGGCAATGGCTTGAGCTTTCTTATGTTCTCCTTGTCGAGTTTAAGGATTTCTCTGTAAGAGAAGGGACTGATAAATAATTTTGATTGTCTAAGCCCCGGAAAATTTCTCCATTGTGCGATACGGAACTGGTTTGCGCACTTATTGATCAAACATGTAGTCGTAGCACAGTTTATGCCACAGAAAGGTTCCGGACCAGTGAACGCAGTTTTTGAACAAGCCCTGGCTAGTTCATCCACAATTTCTGTGCCTTCGATTTCATGATGACCTGGAACCCATACTAACCGTAAGGCGTAGGCAGTATGTTGCCTTCATACTATCTGGGATTGAGCAGTACATGTCTGTATACGTGATGAAATTGATTATTCTCAAGTGTCTCGTTTGTTCACCTGGTTTGTTCTTCATTGCCAGTCGCATTTTTAGGGCACTTCTGGCAGCTATTTTCATTCTGAAATTGTCAAGAGGAGACAGCCCAGAGACAGCTTCCAGTGCTGCCGTATGGCAGGTTCTTATACCACCAGTGATGCCAAACCAGCGATAAGTTGGACTTTTTCTAGCATTTCAGGAATTGTTATTTCTAAAGTTTTGGTCCACCAAATTATGGCTGCGTAGGTTTTAACAAGTTTGACCATCATTATGTACAACCTGTAAAGCTATTAGGTTTGAGACCCCAAGTCCTATCGTAGAACCGCTTACAGGACCTAGGATAACACCGAAAGACTTGACTTGACCGGAGTACTCCAGAGAGGTTCCCTTAATGACAATTGGAGACAAAGTCAATTGGCTCCTGATGGTGAAGGTGACCAGAACCGTTTTGCTAGGGTTCACCGAGAGTCCTTCACACTAACACAATTCTTAGACTTGCATTAATGTTGAATGCATAATGCTAGTGATTGAACTGTCATATTTTCCTTTTATGACCATTTCCAGATCATCAGCATAGCCTATTGTGACATAACCTGTCTCATTAAGGCTAACTACGAGGCTGTCTATGACCTATGACCAAACGGAGAGAGGACAGAACACGCTCTGAGGACAACTTCTCGTTGCAGTGACTAACTTTGACACGCTTCCAAGCGAGGAAGTGATAACTCGATTTTCTAACATGGATCTTATCCATCTGTTAGTCGAGTCGTCAATACCTTTACTCCGAATTGCGTTCTAAATGGAGTTGTAACTGTTATTTTCAAAGGATATGGTTCATGACCTTCTGTTGAAGAGCAGGGAAGATGCCATCTCACCGCGCATTGAAGGGTATGAATGAGCCAATTGCCCATTTTACCTTGTCACAACTGATAATTTTTCCGTATAGATTTTTAACCCTGTTAGAACAGCGAGCCCTATGGTAGCTCTCAACTAGTGAGTCACCCACAGTGGTAGACGAACGCTCAACAGCATAATTTCTCTTGAGTAAAGACTGAATTTGGGGGTGTATATTGGGCCTTCGTCTGCATCCGCACTTGGCTGCTTTTGTTTTTCTAAAAATTTAATTTTGTTTTTTAAACTTGAATTATTTTAATTTTAAGACTTAATTGAAATATTTAATTTCGTATATTTTCCTCTGAGCTAGTACTGTAGATTATAAGATACAATATCTTCGAATGTACTTAATTTTTCATTATCATGCTGAGAAACAATCAGACAGGGAAACAGAAAAATAAGCAAAATGTTGAAATTCCTTTACGTTTCTGTGCAACTAAAACAAAATTAAAAAAAAAATGTTTTAACTTTGTTGTAAGCCCCTTAGGGGCTCTGTTTTTCATCTCAAAGGGAAATGTTGTAGAACTTGTGATCTTGTAAATAGCCTCTTGAATATGATGCCCCATGACGACAATACAAAAGCCAAACAAAGTTCACATGGAAAGCTTCGGTTCCAAGGAGCGTCTGTTGATACTGTTTTCGTCCGCAATCTAACACCTCAAATTTGGCTGTAAAATATTTGCAAGTCTTAAACTGCCAATTTTTATCAATCTTATCTTAATAAGGGAACGATGTCGTTCTAGAAAATTTCATTAATTCTTTTATTTTTATTGAAATATTTATTTACAAAGAGACTGGGTAATTAGTAGGTAGGAAAGACTTATGGACAAATTAATCTGCATAATCAATTTTCGTTTTATGTTCGTACCCGGTTCCAAATTGCAAGTCGTGATCAAAGTATTCTCCGTATTCTTGCAGTTTCTTTTCCAATACTTGAACTATTTCTACAATACTCTCGTTCTCCCCTCCATACTCAGCGGGTAGAATATTTTGTGGCACATGTTTATAGAGGTCCTTAAGGCTTCTGTGAACGAAAAACTAAGAAGATCCAAATTAGAAAAAGTTGTAATCTACTCAATTGTTTGAAACACCTACTCGATTTTTGAGTTTCGCTGGTAGAAAACTGCGAGATAAAGCTAGAATTCCACTGGCATACCAAGGCGCATTTATAATGTGTATTCCTTTGATCCGATGCGGTAAGCCAGATCTTGTGAAATCACAGATTCTCTTTAGGATCATCAGGTTCATGGACATAACGTGACCAAATGAGATCTCAGACAGATCCTCAATGGCGGTGAATCCCGCCACTACTGTATTGTCATCCTCGATGAAACCCATTTCCATCAACATGTAGCTTAGTTTAAGTCCTTCGTTCATTGAATATTGCTTCACATCTAATTTCCCATAATTGGAAATGTGAATGCGCGACTGGTCTGTGGACATTGGCGTCGGCAGGACAACTATCATTCTGCAGATTGGAAAAATATGAATCAAGTTTTTTTTTTACACGATCTTAACAAATTTTGTACCCTGATCGAATTAAATCCAAAAGGTCTCCATTTACTTTTCTATTGGTGAATATTTCGGGACACACCAACCGCATGGATACAAAAATAGGAAGTTTTTTGCGTAAGGTCTCTTGGTTGTGCTTACAAGCCCTGAGGAAATTCAGAAGAAACTGATCTGAGAGTTGATATTTTCCCAGGTCAGGCTGGTCTTGGATCCACTGCCGAACGTCTGCTATTTCCTTTTCAATGTCGTCCGGATTTTCATTTAGTTCATTGATGGCTATTTGTTGAAGGACGGGGCTTAACGAACGAATAGCTGGCATCTTGATCGCGCTATAATAAATGAATAAAAAAACAAAACAAAAAATTGGTTTGAGTGCGAGTAGACCTGCCCATACCATGAACTTCCCATCTCATAATAAACAAAAAAACATTAAGGTGCTATTTAATTTGCTCCCAACATCAACTTTAAGATACTCACTTTTTTAGCTCCCCGTAAGTTTATATTTGTTTTCGCATCTTTGAATTATATAAAATACGACTTGCGTCTAAAGTATAGATTAGAGGGTATACTTATTATGGTAGTGTAAGGGTAAGTAAGGGTCTGCCATCTAACGTTTTTTTTTCAACTAGTGCTTATTCCGTGAATGGTAACACTTAGCTCATGTCTGATTTGACAGATAATTAGTTTTATCCTTCCGCTGAACGAATATGGCTGTGTATACGCTTAAACAACGCTGGGAAATATTGCGACATTACTTTGAAAATCATGGTAATGTTGCAGAATGTGTGCGAAAATCGCGTACGGATTTTGGAAGAAGAGAAGCACCGTCAGCTTCGTAAAAGTGAAAGAAACTGGCATCCTCATCGATAAACCAAAGCGTGAAAAGCCAAAAACCGTGCGTTTTTCCCGAGAATATTGCTGCTGTGGCAGAAAGTGTGCGTGAAGCGCGATCAACATAAATTCACCGTCGTTCTCAACAATTGAACATTTCGGAGACATCATTGAGACGAATTTTGCATAAAGACCTTGGTATGACGCCATACAAAGTCCAATTGGTTCAGGAGTTGAAGCCATCTGACCATCCAATGCGTTTTCGCTTCGCTAAGTGGGCCTGCGATCGATTTACAGAAGATGCCGATTTTGCCAAAAAAATCATCTTTTCAGATGAAGCTCATTTTGATCTTGGCGGGTATGTAAAAAAGCAAAATTGTCGCATTTGGGGCACAGAAAACCCGCACGCATACATTGAAAAGCCGATGCACCCAAAACGAGTCACTGTTTGGTGCGGATTTTGGTCCAGAGGCATAATTGGGCCATTTTTCTTCGAAAATGAGCAAGTAGTGGCCGTTACAGTCAATGGCGATCGTTATCGGGCCATGTTGAACGAATTTTTGTTCACAAAAATTGAAGAGGAGGATATTGGCAACATTTGGTTTCAATAGGACGGCGCTACGTGCCACATAGCCGAAGCTACACTCGATGTTTTGCGCCCTGTTTTTGAAGATCACTTCAGAGCTGATGTCGTTTGGCCACCTCGGAGCTAAGATTTGACACCGTTGGACTATTATTTGTGGGGTGCTCTCAAAGATAAGTGTTACGCCGATAAGCCAGAGACAATTGACACTTTAAAGGACAATATTCGTGAAGCCATTTGAGAAATTGAGAAATCGAAGAATTTGAGAAAATATTCAGCAGTTTTTTTTATAGCATTTTCAAAAAAAAAAGTTATTTGGCGGACCCTTTACATGCTAACACAGTAAGAAATGCTTCTAAATCTGTGAAAGATTAGCGATGTAAAGAATAAATTGGTTGATTTGAATTAAAACATATCAGACTAATAAATTAATCTGACTAATTAAATTGCGCCATGAGCTTCTTTTCTAACGATAAAAAAGCGTCAAGCTACAGCCGAGCAGGTTTTGAACAAAAAACTTGATGGCCCAATAATTTTCTAATGATGTTTTCATGTGTCAGTGTTGCAGACGTCGATCTGAGTCTTGAAAAATGGGAAAGATTTACAGGATTCACATTTCTGAAACAATTTTCAAAGAACTTCCGTGGAAATTTGGATCAGGAAATAGAGAAAGGGGCATATCAATGTATGAAATGGCCTCAACTAAATACTGCTTTAGTCTTTTTGGTAGTCTCTATAGTTAGTAACATACTTAGTTTAGTCAATTGGCTAAATAAACATAATATTGATGAAACTTTTGGCATTAAAATTGAACAAAAAAAAAATTTTATATGAATTTGTCCGGAAACTTTAAAACGGCAGTGTATATATTTATGCATATTTTTTTATCTGATAAGGTAGCTATAAACTATAAATTTAATTAATTTTGAACTTTTTTTGTTGGAAAACTAAATTGATTTTAATTGAAGAAGTCAAATTGTCCCTTTTTTTTGACAGTTTTTTCGTCATAAAATTCAAACCACCACACGTATGTACGTACGTAAGTACGTACACACACACACACAGACATCTTTCTAAAAATCATGGAATCCGACTACTGGGACCGCCAAACGTGGAGAAATGTAAAAATTTTGAATTTCGAAAATCGGACCGATTACAAGAACTTCCTGATGGGAAGTTAATGAGTACTCAGTTCATTCAAAATTAGCAGTTTCACAAATCCATTGACAATATACTCAGCCTACGGCGCTCTGACCAAAAACTTAATACTTCAGGCCCAAAATATAGATCTTACTATCACCAAATCCCTTCGAGGGAAATTGAAGAGGAGGAAGGCATCAAGGCCTTTGTAAAATACTTAGTTCAGGAATCGCCTCTGACGGATCCACATATCCATATAATATTAAGTTGGCGAAAAGAGGAAGTCAACATTTTCACGGTCCTGACAGTAAAATGCAATAAAAGACGGATAGTAAATAACTTAGAAAAAAAAGGAAATTGCAATCGGTTTCAATTGCAAATGACATTGGCGGGTGAAGCACAGAAAAAGCGAATACTTTTGACAACCAATGATTTATCATTTGTACGGAAATTAATTACGAAACGAACATCTTGATTTTTTAAATGCTCTTCGAGCTTTGCAAACCGATTTAAAAATAAAAAAAAAAATATAGCAAAAGTCGTAGATGCCATTCAACTCGACAAACCCTTGAAGAAGTGCCTAAGAAATCCGTAGTTAAGTATCTGAATATATTTCTTGACAACTAGTCGCACTGGACTCTCGATACCTTGCTTTTCACTTTGATTTACAACAATCTACCTTCTGTTCTGATAGATATGAGGATCTTTGACTTTTTGCCCTTAAAAAATCAAACCATAGTCATCTCCGTAATTTCATAATTAAAACATTGATGATGCTGAGATATGACAGTAAAAATATCAGGCGGTTCGTGAATAAAATATGTTTTGAGACCCGTTTACTTTAAGCGCAAGCTGTCTTCTCTGTATACTTATACGAAAACATTTATTAAAACAGTGAGGTTTTACTACATTATCCTGAATACATTAACACAATTCGTGAGAGACCCGCTGGTTCTTTTATTTGTATAGGTTTTTCGAAACCTTCTTAAAACACAAACTCTCCTGAGTTATATATGGGAATGGTATTTACGTTTCAAAAGAAACCTACCATTGAGATCAATCGCGAAAAAATATTATACAACAAAAGAAATGCCATAGATTTAGAGTTATCGCCTATAGTGGACAAAAGTACAAAAGGCCAAAGCGCAAAACTAGAAAGTATTATTGGGGATAATAGTTTCTAGTTTTCTTCCCACTAATTCCAAATAGCTTTTAGAGAGAGATAAGCCTGGAGAAATAATTGTTTCGTAATGTCTTCAGAAACGGAAGTCTGTTATACTTATGCCTCATAATTGCATTATAGTGAAACTTTTGCTGGTGTCCTTTGGCACACTGGCATTGGGGAAATTCACCATGAAAGTTTCAGTGTTGCTTGCTTACAAGTTTGCTACTCTAAGGGCCATCAACTCGTATTTTATTGACTCAATGTTAGAATGGGAAAAAAAAATGGAGTTATGGGAAAATGCAAAAATAATTAAACTAACTCAGGAAGTAGAGACATGAATTCAATTCGAGGAAAGTAATGAAGGTTACTGGTTCTCGGGTAATTAAAATTTCCTAGCGGAGCACTTGATACTTGAACAACATCTTACTATAAAAAAACTATCTGAAAATTATACTTACAATAATTCTGAAGTGGCAAACAATAGATGCTCTGCGCAAACACTACACTAAAATATTTTTTTGAAAAAAAGAAATAAATTATTATAATAATAATTTAATCACGTACATACGTACGTACGTATATACGTTTCAAACACCATGAAACAAACATTCTTAAACCCTTATCAGCATACAAAGTAACATGTGCAGAGTTATATCAAGAAAACAATCGAGATTAGTTTAAACCAACCGTTTAATTTAAAGTCACTAATCGACACTTACGATTAAAATAAATAAATGAACAATGATAATAGGTTTACTTGTAGATGCATAGCCCGTTGTTTGGTTCCATAGCCGAGTGCACTGTCAGCTATTCAACTACACACCTGTTAAGGTGTTTTCCACTTATAACCTTAGATAAAGCTGTAATTCCAGCATTTAAGTATCCCTTCTCAAGTGCGATGATAGATTAACCTTGAGGTCCGAAGCACTTGAATCGCAAATACGTTTCAAAATTTGTCCACTTACAATCAAGCTCTGTCCCACAATGCTCCCAATTAATTAACAAAAGAAAACATAAATTAATCAAATTTAATTTCGCATTCATTGACTTGTGGTTCAAAAAACAAAATAAAATTTTCAACCAAAATTATATATTTATATAGAACATTGTTTCATTATCAATGTTCTCGAAATCAATCAGAATATTAACTGAAACTCAGTTGATGGGACGTCACAAGTCACGTGGGTGGTTGTACACCATTGCGACGTGCCTCATTCGAAATAAAATTTACATCAAACAAAGTTGCAAACTCCGTAGCAAAATCAAAAGATAAACATAGAAACTTTCACAAACGAATGCATTGAGTGACCGAAGGATCGAAGCGGCGAACGAACGCAAAATCAAAACAAAAGAAGAAACAAAATAAACCAAAAAAAAAAAAAAATATATCACAATACCTCTACTTACATTTTGGACAATTTGTTATGCAGGAGAAACTGCCCTCATCCGGGAGAAAAAGTGGGTAAACTCAAAGTTATCTTCAATATGACAACAAACTGATATTTTGGAAAGCAAAGCAAGTTTGTGATGAAATAAAAAAAAAAAAACACTTAAAGCGCGCTCTAAGAGACTGTCAGTGATCGGCAATGAGCGTTATTACACTGGCATGGATGTCATCGTCATGGAAGGGGTACTACATAGCGTTTCGGAAGCGTGTTCTGATAGAAAGAATGTAGAAAAAAAAAGCTTGTTCTTGTTGCTGGAGAAGCTTTTACTCGTGTAGCGACACTTCTTCACAGAGCAACAACATTCATTTATGTAAGTCGATGACTGTTAAATTGTTTTTAGCAGTGGTTTTTAACATTTTGAGCATACTTTTGGGACGGCCGGCGGACTGATCTCGCCAAAGATCGATTTGTTTTCAAAATACTTGCAATTTTCATCATACTTCTTATACATATATATTTTGTAAGATTTCAACGTATACGGAATAAGTAAACAAATGCGACATATTTTGTCCTTTTCGTTTCAACTTATTTTTTTTTTAGAATTGTATTTCATTGGAAGGACATAGTATTGCCCCAGAACGCAAAATTGTATTGAGAACCAAAAAAATTTGATTATTTTGTTTATTATAAAATCAGTCGTCCTCTTTATACTCTCCACAACCGATCGTTTTACAGCAAACTCGTGTGTGTCGGTCAAGGTAGCCATGTTGGCACAATGATCTTCATCTTAACAAAAAAAGGATATCGACCGTATCTTCGACAACCCTTGTAAAATTCTAAGTATATTGCCCCTATTGCGATTGTCGTTTGCCTATCGATGAACGAAATTTGTCGAAAGTCGAACATCGAAAATTAATTTTGATATTGCGTATCTCAATTGTGAACGATCTTTTTCGTTTTGGTATTCACTATTTGTCGTCTGCATTTTTCTTATCGACTGCGTGTGTATAACACGGTTAACAACAAACTTCCACTTAATCCAATTAATCTATGTACAGGGCAAAAGTGGTAAGCAACAAAAAGCAATTGGAAAAGCTGGTGCTTTTGATGGAAGCGAATCCTGACATCGTGAAGGGAATCTGCGCAAAAGCGGTCGCAAAAAAACAATGGGAAAAATTTACATCGGAGCTGAATTCTCTTGGACCACCTTAACGTACTTGTGATAAATTGATTAAAGTAATTTTAAGTTTCCAAGTTCAAAAAACCATTATAAAAGTGTTCATTATGATGGGTTTGGGCAGATCTTAAATGCAAAATCAAGAAAAAGATAGCAGAAAATAAGGTTGAAATCCAAGCGACAGGAGGGGGGCCAAACCGCTTGCACACTTTTAGCAGCTTGGAGGAGAATGTTATAGGTTTGCTGTCCATAAATGCATCAATAGATCCACCTGGTCTGGAGTTTGGACGGGAAGGAGAAAACAACGATAATGAAGTTAACGCAAATAACACACAAACCAGGCACGAATTAGAATATGATCACTTGATAGATCTACAAATGGACAGCGATGATATAAATGGTGAACGTGTAATACCCCTTAAAAGTTCTGACAAAAAAAAAAGAAAAAAAAAATAGAGATGTAAATGAAAGAATCGAGCTGTTAAGGGATCAAACGAACACATTCAAAGAATTTTGTAACGAAGTCAAAGGGACCCTGGGCAGTTTAGAAAAAACATCTTCAAATTTGGAAGAGTATTCTAAAAAGACATACTATACTACCTTAAAAAAGAGTTTCTAGTTGTTAAGAAAGAGAAGCTGAAACTCTATAAGGATGATACCAAAAGCCGCCAAAAGGACAGAATAGCAAGACTTAAGCTTATCCAAGAGAAACTGCAATACAATAAAACCAAAATATATATGCTGTTGGATAGACCTTAAATAAGTACACATTAACTATCTATTGAATTTTTTTTTCGTTTTCTATTCTAAATGAAGTGTTTTCATTTACTTTTTGATTTCAAATTATGATAATGAAGTGCCTTATTAAATAAAGTATTTTTTACGTTTAAAACATCGACATAAGAACTTGGTTTCTAATTGAAACAGCTTCCTCGTTTTCACCAACATATTTTCCTCTATTCCTGGCTATAAGTACCAAATCGCAGTTTGCATTTTCTTCTTCTTCCGAATCAAAAAAAAAAACTAACTTGAAATCATTTACAATAAATAAAATTCACTTTTTTTCACAATGTTTCTCAAGATGAAAACACAAATAATCCAAATGTCAAAATGTATGCCTTATTCACAATAATCCCATGCATTATTCACAGTAACAAATACCGCTGTCGAAAGCGATACACAATACCAAAACAGAAATTCATCGATACGTTCGACTTATTTCGCATTGAAAGTTGAACGACAATCGCAATAAGGGCCTATATCAATAAAATTAAAATATTTATGCATTTATCGACCATCGACTCTTGTCTCCTGAAAGATGATCTGACTAGTTTTTCAAACTGGTGCTGAAAAAAAACTCTTTAATCCTTAAACCCGTTCTTGAAGTATCTACTCTACGTCGTTTTAGAGCCATTTGCGATAGTCAACTCAACTTTGATGTCAATCTGTACACTTGACTATGTTATGTTGGTCCAAGGAGTTCTAAAATCCCTATGTCACCAAGTGTCTCTATACTACTTTTGTAATGCCCATCCTTACCTAATCTGGTCTAGGTAGGTAGGTAAAAGTGGTGGTTCAGAGAGAACCTAATTAGCACTATGTGCCGTTTTAATACCACAGCTATGTTACGTTATTTATGATGTTATTTTGGTGTATTTGAGATATCTCTAAATCCAGCCCGAGGTATTTAAGAAGGACATTAGTTCCTTAATATCCTTAGCAGAAATCTCATGAATTGAGTTTAAGAAGGGCCTACCAAGCGCCGTTGTCTGGCTCTAGCAAGACCCGGACAGTCGCAAAAGAAGTGTTAGGGTCTCCCTCACAGCTGTGTTTTTGCAGGTGCGACAATGTGAGTTGTGTGGGATACCTAGCTTAATGGCATGATCTCCAATCGGCCAGTGTCCTGTACAGACCGCCACTAATCTAGCAATATCATGTCGCGGTCGCCGAAGGAGATCTTTTGTTTTTGATTGTTTGTATTCCGGCCATATTTTCCTTGATATTGCACAGTTCGTAAGTCTGACCCATCTTAGATTTGCTACTTCAAGGAAGTATGAGGATATATTAGCCTTAACTGCTTGTAGTGAGATGAAAACCTCACCTGCAAGCGAGCGCTGAAGGGCAGATCCCTTTCTAGCAAGTTCATCGGCCTTCTCATTACCTGTGATGGCACTGTGACCGGGAACCCATATAAGGGAAATGAGCTGACCTTCTAACAACGCTATTTCAGCTCGGCATTCCTGTACTAATTAATTTTGAATGTGAAGTAAAGGAGGCAATAGCTTTGATGGCTGCTTGACTATCAATGCATACGGCAACCTTCTGGCTTGGCAGGATATTTGGATGTAATTTGATTTGACGACATGCTTCCCGAATTGCAAATAGTTCGGCTTGGAAAATGCTGGAATTGTCTGGCAGTCTATAGGCTTAACAGATGTTTTGACGTCCAGCGTCCAGACTCTCTGAGCCTAGTGGCGCTGTGAGCAGTAGTGTTTTTAATGTGTAGGTCCAAAGGTAGGAGATGCAGCATTACCGTCAGAGCATCCGACGGAGTCGATCGTAGAGCGCCTGTGGTGCCTATGCATGCAGTTCTCTGTACCTTGTTAAGTTTGATGACATTGCATTTTTTCATAAGGGCCACCATACTAGTGATCTGTATCGGGTGAACCACCGCCGTATACATCCATAGGATCAGCTTTGATTGGAGACCCCATTTTTTGCCAAAGGTTCTACTGCGGGCGTAAAAAGCTTTGCATGCCTTTTTAACTCGCTGATCAACGTTTAGCTTCCAGTTGAGTTTAGGGTCTAAGGTAACGCCTAGGTACTTGGCGCTGGTAGACAGAGAAAGCGGTTGTTCGTTCAGACGGGGAGTGGGAAACTGGGTATCTTGGTTTTCGTAGTGAAGAGCATCAGTTCTGTTTTGCTTGAGTTGATACCAAGGCCGCATTTCAAAGCCCCGGTACAAACTTTCCCCAGTGCGCCCTCCATGATCTCACTGATCACAGCCGGAAACTTTCCTGATACCAAGATCACCATGTCATCCGCGTAGCCTACTACCTTTACCCCATCTCTGTCTAGTTTTGATAGAATGTTGTTCATGACTGGTCTACTTACAGCCATATTTGTTTGCAGTTCTTTGAGGAATGCGGAGATTTTGCCGATATACTATTCATCCACCAGCTTCTAGCTGATAATATCGATTGCCCCGCTCTCCTTTGATTGACCTCCAACACACCTATGAACCAGTGTGCGGAATGTTGCGAAAAACTAGCGCCATAAAGAACCGTTGAATTTTATTGTTCTGAAGTTTCGTTTTGAAGTCGCTTGTGAATAAAACAAACATAATCAACAGCTTCAAGGGACTATCCTCAAAGCCGAACAAATTACACCATTCCCCTTAATAATTTCATTTCTTTCTTCTGTGCGTCAAGCCGTTGCATATACAATCAAACCCAAATCATTCCATTTGTTGTCTTTGATTAAAAAACAAAGGAAAAGTCAAGGTTTCCGAAAACAAGTTTGCATTTCTTAGAATTTTCGGAAGCATCGATTTTTCATCTCCCACCCTTTTGGAGCAATTAAATAATCTTTAATATTTCCCACCCTTCTAAAAAGCCTCTATATAACTTCATTATTAACATCATTATCCTGCTCTGTTTCTATACCAAATTTTAAGTCAAGCTTGAAATATTCCTCATATTTTCGCATCTTTTTTTCCCACACCTCGACAATATCCTCCACCGTGCCGTTGTCTCCACCGTACTCTTCTGGTAACAACTTCTGTGGGATATGTTCATAGAGATCCGCCAACTTTTTGTGAATGAAAAACTGCAGAAAAAAAAATCATCAGATTTAGTCGTGTAGTAAAAAACAAACACATTCCAAAAAAAAACCCACCCGCTTTTTCATTTTAAAAGGCAACGCGTCTCGAAACAATCCCATTATTCCATTGACAAACCACGGCGCATTGATAACATGAATTCCCTGCAGCCTATACGGCATGCCAGATCTAACCCAACCCAATATTTTCTTCAGCACTCCAATGTTCATCGTAACCATGTGACTAAAGGATAAGTTGGAGAAATCTTCAATGCACCTAAATCCCGCAACAGAGGCTCGGTCATCCTCCAGGAATCTTATTTCCAACATCATGTACAAGAGTTTAATGCCTTCATAAATTGAATACTGTTTGAGATTGAGGTTACCATAGTTCGAAATGTGAATGAGGGGTGAATCAACGGCATACTCTGGCATCGGAAGAGGAAGATGAACTCTACTCGTATATTGAACGAAATAAAAGGCTACAATAACTCAATTTTTGAAGGAAGGCCTTACCCTGTTCGAAGGATACCAATCATTTCTTCATTAACTATTCTGTTGGCGAATATATCGGGTGACACCTTTCGCATGGTTATATAGTTGGGCAGTTTTTTCTGAACGACACGATGATCGTGTTTACAAGATCGAAGAAAGCTCAGGATGAACTGTTTAGAAAGTTCATATTTTCCCAGGCCGGGTTGAACTGAAATAAGTTCGGATATGGATTCGATTTCTTCGTCTGTGTGGTCTGGATCTTCGTTGAGTTTTGTGATTGCTATTTGAAGTAGATCGCCATTAAGGACGCGTAATTTCGTCATTTTAAGATGATCTGTGGATGAAGAGCGGAAGAATAATCATGTCATTAGTCACCTCAAGGGTTTAAAAATATAAGTAAATAAGAAAGTCAATCTATTCGCAAAGACTACCAAGTTTAATCTGGTCTGCTGGTCTGTGGTCTGTGTTTCGTAACCTTATTTGTTTTCTTGAAACTCTCATTTTCCTATTGTATTTTCAGTTGTTTCTACATTAAACTTCTTCAGTTGTGTCTTTATTAAACAACCAACTTTACTGACCACTTTCACTCAGGTCCCTTTTTTTTCGCCGCTTTACTGAGCTCGCTAAACATTAACACAGTTTGAAGTAGAGACAAGAAAAGAGGCTTCGTATTTTTTCAGGGCTGTTTCTTCTTAACCGTAATAGGCTGACACTTGCAATTTTCCCATGTATACTAATTTGGCCACTGAAACAACAAGTAATGAAATTAAAACGTGATTTTTAACTTCCCATCAGGAAGTTCATGTAATCGGTCCGATTTTCGAAATTCAAAATTTTTACATTTCTCCACGTTTGGCGGTCCTAGTAGTCGGATTCCATTATTTTTAGAAAGATGTCTGTGTGTGTGTGTGTACGAAAGGTACAGCCTAACCAGTGTTGTCAAGTTTTTTCTGAGCCAAAGCACCGGTCCTAATATTTTCAGCGTTAATTTTGATACCTTGGGCACCAAAAAAAATCATTTTCCAGTTTCCCAAAAAAAAAAAACATTTATTTAGTTCAAGTCGTAAATAAGTGTTACCAAGCCTTTTTGCGTCCAATTCTGACCCATGCGAGTGCAGTATTGTGGAATATAGTATAGAGTTTTCGAAAATAAGTGCTTGCGAGTTTGCACGCGATTTACAGAAGCGCTCATTCCGACTTCCGGCATCAGCAAAAAACAAGCGACTATTGGATGCTTCCGGTGTGTTTAGGATTGACAACGTTATCCTTACTGAGGAATCATTTTTCGGTGTTCGGCAATTGTAATTGAGAACGAATTCAAATTGGGATTTTTTTTATCCTTGCCCGAGATATTTAAAAAAAACTCACATATCACCACAGTCATTTTGGTATTTAGACGCACATGGCTGCTTGTCGGATTTGAGCAATATTCTCGTAATATACCATGCTGCTTGAATAACAGACAAAAGAGTCCTATAGAGCTCCTGACTGGAATTACTGTATAAGCGTATTCGCAAAGCGTATTTGCAAAATTGCATTAAACATCTCCAAACTAATTTTGTTCCTAAGTTTGCTTTTGACTAGGTTTGCTTGACTAAAAACCCTTTCAACATCGCCATTAGAATGTGGCAAACAAAGCAGTTTCAAGTCTAGTTCGTAAATGTTTCCAAAAGGATTTTAGTAGGTTTCAGCGTTAAAAAACAGAGTAAATGAAGCACTAAAAATAAAATGAAAGCACTGAAAGAACGCCCGAGCACTAAAATGACATTTTGAGCACTTAAATTGACGCTGAAAGCACTAAATTGGCATCGCTGAGCCTAACTCGAGAACAAATCAAGCTATCGAAGCCAAATTGGTTTTATTCGAAGCGTGTGTGCATAAAGATCACCTGAAAAGCTTTTGGTTAAATTTCACAGGGTGGTTTGAATTTTATGACGAAAAAACTGTCAAAAAAAGTGACATTTTCACTTCTTCAATTAAAAGCAATTTAGTTTTCCAATAAAAAAAGTTCAAAATTAATAAAATTTATAGTTTACAGCTACCTTATCAGATAAAAAAATATGCATAAATATATACACTGCCGTTCATAAGTTTCCGGACAAATTCATATACATTTTTTTTGTTCAATTTTAATGCCAAAAGTTTCATCAATATTATGTTTATTTAGCCAATTGACTAAACTTAGTATGTTACTAACTATAGAGACTACCAAAAAGACTAAAACAGCATTAAGTTGAGGCCATTTCATACATTGATGTGCCCCTTTCTCTATTTCCTGATCCAAATCTCCATGGAAGTTCTTTGAAAATTGTTTCAGAAATGTGAATCCTGTAAGTCTTTCCCATTTTTTTTTATCTTGAGATGGGAAGGTAATGGTATGGGCAGGCCTACTCGCACCCAAACCAATTTTTTAATTCTTTAAATCACAACTGAATATGTGCCAAAAAGAATGCTAGGAGAAATTTTAAATCCAAAAAAAATAATGGTATGAGACATATGGTTCGTTGGTACGGGACCCTTCGTGTGTATGTCCGACTCGCACTTGGTCGTTTTTTAAATTTGTCGGTAGAACGTGTGCTGTTTTGGATGAAAACCAAACGAACAAAATATAAGGTTTTAAACCTGTCTGGGAAAAAAAACTATTCAAAACGAATTTTTGACTCGAAAACAATGACCTTGGTTTGACGGTCAGGCGCGGGAGTGAAATATAGTATACATAGTGTTGTATCTACTGAGTCGATGATCAGTGAAATTGACTGCAAAAACGGTTGCGGCCTTTGTACAAGCTTCTTAGACCGATTAAGCATCATGTCAATATGAAAAAAAAACAAAAAAAAACGATGGAGTGGCACGAGCTTCGTGTTTTAAAAAATGTAACCAACGCAATTATAACGATTTCCTCAAATAACACCATTTTAGGAAACAAACAAGTTCATACTGTGTGTTATTGTGGTCTTAATAGTTGAAGTTTTTAGCTGGCATGTCAAGGCATAACATTTTCGACCTGGATATGAACTCGGATATATGAATAATATTATACCATTTTCAGATAGTGTTGAAGATTTTTGGGTTGAAGATTGATAAGGAAATGTAAAAGAAAAAAAGAGGTGTGGTGTCTCCCGTGGGGAATTTGCTCGCCAACAAGAATAACACTCACATTCCCAGTTGTGCAGGAAATGAAAAGAGAAAATAAAGTGCCGAAAGCGAATGAGTGTTGAAAAACGTTGATTGTCATTCTGGATTCTGCAGTCTGCCTTGGCCTCTGGGGCTGGGTCACACGTAGTCCAGCGAAAGGACACAGAATCGAAGGACTTGGAGGATCTTCAGTGAAATGGAATATTTTAAGAGGAAATTTTCAAAAGTATTTGTGGTAAAGTTAGTCAATGTTGATGATGGCATTTGTTTCCATCCTGGAACATTGGACATTCAAGGTATAGGTGATTTGAATTTATTTTTTTGTTATCAGGTGGTTTTCCAAACACGGAAAAAAAGCGATAAGCCTTACAAGTGATTAGCTCCTCATTTTTAAGTATTATGTTAATACTTAGAAATGAAAAAAAAAAACAAACAAAACCACATTAAATTTTAATTAAAATATTCAATGCATTTAAAGGAAACACCATCAATTTAATCTCAATTGTGCAATTTAACCAAGACTAATGACGCATTTTAAGAATTCACGCAACAATTTTTTGTCTCACAATTAGTAATTGTAAATGTATTCCCACAAGGCGTATTCTCATCTGCTTTTCAAACCACTATGCTATCTTTCCAGTCTTATCCTTATTCATCAGCAAAAGGTTCGCGGTTAGTGTGTCGGCTCGGCCGGAAGTTATTCAAAACTTTTATATCAGATTCAAGATCGGTTTCGGATACATTTTTTTCGGATATCCGATACGTTTGGCTACGGTTACGTAGCTCCATAGCATCCCTAATTTTGAGTATTTTTTTTCATTATTTAAAATTGAAGCCCGTCTCTATGTTCTTTTTTTAAACAACGTTCAATATTTGCTTAAAAACGTTTTAAATGAATGGATTTCAACAATTCTGTTTATTCTAACATGTAAAGAAATCATACAAGGCCGCCTTTATTGTTTAAAAAAATATCTGTTTAACAGTCATAATCGAACTACAAAACAAATAAAAGTTACTGGCGCTTAATAATATGCTTGAAATTAAGCTATTAACACATTTTTTTTTGTAAGAAGTCTCGGGTGTGTTGTGCTAATTAATGCAACCTGCTTAACATTTATGTGAATAAATAGTTTTCCGATATCCAGTTTTTCATTACGTGGAAAACATCAATCGCATCGGCTTGAGGTTCGACTGTCAATAGGTTGGAAGAAAATCATACTTATCGGTTGATAGATATTTGAACTAATCACATTCGAAATCTGAACCCAACACTACAAATTTTTTTTAGATTTCAATAGAAACTGATCCCATTAGTACAATTATAAGGTATTTGTCTTGAACTTGAGTTAATTGTTTATTGATTTTTGACATTTATATCAAATACATATACAAATCGATTGATTTTCATAAAATACAAAATTTCTTCACAATTTTTGCTTCGAAATTTACTTTTAATAACACCGGCAAATAATTCATGGCGACAGATAAAAAAAAACCCTTGAACGTTCAATTCTGTTACCTCGAAAATGATTTACAAGTCACTGAAACCAAACTCGTGATTGGTATCTTTAACCGATAATCTCGAAGCAGATTATTAAAAATAATATCTAATCGAATGTTGAATTTAAGGCACAGTTTTAATATTGTGTCCAGACACTACTGTCCAAGTGGCCAGACGCTTTAAAACCGCAAGGTGTACACAAAAAATAAAAGCTTTCTTCAAAGTGAAAGAAATCTATATGATAACAAATAGATAAAAACGATGAGATAAGTTCGATGCCAGAAAGACTGTGCATACTTGAGGGGTGTGATATCAAAAGCTATTTAAAAAAAAAAACTTGAGAATGAGGGATACTCTTAGACGGAAAAATATAAGGCTTTTCAAAGCGATCGTGACTTGCTGTACTTGGAGATTTTAGCAAGAAATTTAATTAATCAGTCAAGAAAAACATTTAGCCAAATGAACGGAATTCGCTTATTTGGAATCGTGACATCCGTGAACGTATAGTACGTATCGTAATTCAGTATTATGTTTTCAGTGAACGAGTAGTGTTGTTTCAGTGAACGTACTCTTGCTTTCGAAATGTCATTCGATCGTCAAAGAGGAGACGTATTTTTTGTTGACAAAGGATAATGGTTCAACTAAAATGTTAGTTATTGAAAATGTAAATAATCAAACAAACAGATATTAATGATTTCAAAAAAATTATTATAGGACGAACATAAATAAAATTGCAAGACGGGTGGAACTGCAGTCGACAATTGGCATTCAAATCTTAAAATCGACAGGACATGCCCAAATGCGTCCTTATTGAGTCGGAATCTGCAATCAATATAATCAACTAGTCACATTTTAAGGGCTTTTTTGTTTAATTCTTACGCATTTTGTGACAATGACAAAAGATTGTTTTTATCCCTCAGGCGTCTCCGTTCAATTTTCTCGTCAAAATCGCTTTCGTCTGAGCTTAAACAAAACATAAGTCCGATTCCATGATAATTTATTTCAAACAACTCAATCGACAATAAATACCAATAGAGATTTTTCGATAAAATTTAATCTCTTTGACATGTGATTGTCATTATATTGACATAACATATTACATTTTCCACATTGAATCTAGTACAATTTCTCAGTGAACGATTGCAACTACGTTCCGTGAGCAGTCGTATGCCGCGATCCCAATTCAGCAATTCGAATGACGTATAACGTAATTTTTATGCGTACGATCGACTATCCGTTCACGGAAGAGACGATTTGGCCCCAGGTCTTTTTTTCAAATTTATGCGTGCTGCCTTGAACATTATGTCGTAACAATATTTTATCACACAAGCAGCCAAAAGTTAAAAAACGGACCCAACTATATTCTATAATCTATTCCACCATCTACGAATGCGCATTCACCTCGAAATTCTATGAGATTTTAATTTGGTGACTGCGGTGGCATCTTGAAGGAAGTTCATGAAGTCGGATCCATCGTCACATAATCTTAACACAGAGGTTAATATTGTTTTGTAAATAAGATCCTCCAATCGACTTAAAGAAAAACGTCCTTAACCCATAAGAGTACGCTTATAACGGGGCGTAGAACAAAAGCTCTCATTCGGCAAGAATATCTCGTACAATTCACTGACAGATACTTGCATTACAATCAGGATGTTTTTCAGACGATGCCTCATTAAACTTATTTTTCGTACTAATCTTTGCTCTTATTTTGTGGAGACAGTAAATTAACTCATTTAAATAGTTACTGTATTGTCGTGAGTCCACACTGACTTAAAAGCTGTTCATGATAGGAGCTTAGAACCTAATAGTTTTGGGTGTTCTTTCTAGCTGATTGTCGTGTCTTTTTTTAGCCGCACCACCTTGATCATGATTAACCCTCAAGACTTCTGGTTTGAGGATTCCATTGAATTAAACGCACATTGAAGCGTTAAAATTCCAAGCAAGTCTACACAGCGAATTTCAAGTGTAATGATTGCAGATTGCCAAAGAAATATGCACATTCTCCGAAACATCAAGCATTATTCTCGAAATTTATTTGAAGTCGAAAGCTCAAAAATGCAAAGACCAGAACAAAAATATCTATTTATCACGATGTTTAAAAACACTGCTCATCTAAATAAGTAATGACAATAAAAATAAGTACGGCAAAGTATTACTTCACTATTGAATAACTACTAATCAACTTCTAATTTTCTAAATGTTCCATCCAATCCAAACAAAGATTCCGAACTGATTTTCGTTCCGACTCGAAGGCTTTCATTTGCGCAGTATTTAACGTCTTCTTTAAAGAAATCCTTGTACTCTATTAATTTTTTCACCCAGTAATCAATAGAATCTTGAATTTGACCATTTTCACCACCGTACTCCTTAGGCAGGAACTCCTTGGGTATATGTTCGTAAAGACTGTCAAATGAGGTGTGAACCATGATCTAGAGATCAGAAGAACTTAGGACTTAATTTTTGTACACCTTTTTCGATCTCACCCTCTCTTTTATCTTCTTGTTCACGAGACTGCGGGAAAAGTTGATGCAAGCTTCGGTTTCTCTTGGCGCATTGATAAAATGCAAACCTCTGGTACGTACTGGAAGCGCCTTTTCAGTGAACACTCCCAATTTCTTAATAAAAACAGGATTAAATTGTAGGATAAAGCCCAAATGAATCCTCGACAAGTCAATAATGAATATCCTCCCTGCAATGATACTGTTGTCATCCTCATGCATTTGAATATCTGCGATTCCCTGCATAAGCATTAATATTTCCGTGAAATTAAATTCACTAGGACTTAGTTTTCCATTGCATGTACGAATAATGTACAAACGAGGTCCATCGACTTTGAGAGGATTTGGAAGAGGTACAAATGGTCTGGAATGCAAAATTAATTAAACTCCTTCTCAAAGATGTAAAAACGTAAAAACTAACCCAAGTTTGGCAAGTCTAATCACACGATCATCGATCGGCTTGTTTAGGAACAATTCCGGCGAGTGACTCCTGATCGTGTAGTAAAAGTCAATTTTCTGTTTAGCCTTTTCTATGCTGTATTTAGAACCTCGGAGGAACGTTAACAGAAACTGGTCATCAGTTCTTGCCGTGAGATGAGGCTGCTTTTCTATCCATTCTCGCAACGCGCTAATATCATCGGGTATACGACTCTCCACCTCATTTAACTCGTCGCGAGCCTTAGCAGCAAGTTCTGGACAAATCTGTCGAATATTAACCATTTGAAGGCTTGTCTTCTCACACCTGCTTTAAATGAAGTTTGTTCAACGACTGGCGCGTAAGCAAAGCTTAAATTTGCCAAAACTATCTATAAGAAGTGATTTTATTATTAAGTCATAAAATCATAAGTGGTGTTGAAGCTTTCGGTTGTTAACTTTTACGAATCTGATTGCAGTTGTTAAGAAAAAACTGGCGTTGAAGTTAAAATAATTAAACGGTTATAAAGAAATGATGCTGTGATGAGTGCTTAATGAAAGGTTGAAAGGTCATTCACATTAATAGTTTCGTTAACTACATATGTATACTACTGTGTCCAAAAAATAAGGTGACATTGTATTTATTTTGAAAATTCTTTATTTATTCTTCCAAATCAATTTCATCCCCTTCAAAGTAATCCACTCTCGATGCAATGCACTTATGCCAACGGATTTTCCAATCTTTGAAACACTGGTTGTAGTCACTTTCCGGGATGGCCTTCAGTTCCGTCTTCGCTGCGGCTTGAATCTCCTCTATCGTATCAAAACGGTGTCCCCGGAGCGGTCTTTTGAGCTTGTTGAACAGCCAGAAGTCGCACCGCGCCAGATCAGGTGAATACGGTGGTTGCGGAACGATATGGGTTGAGTTTTTGGCGAAATGATCACGAATTACGAGTGCGGTATGAGATGGGATATGCGGCATTATCGTGGTGTAAAAACCAAGAATTGTCTTTCCACAATTCCGGCCTTTTTAGGCGAATAGCGTTACGCAAACGACGCATAACGTTCAAATAATATTCCTTGTTGACTGTTTGGCCGGTTGGAAGGAATTCATAAAGCCCAACACCACCTTGATTTTTGAGCGACTTTGGCGCGGTTTTTTTGGTCTCGACTCTCCTTTGGCACGATATTCGCTCGATTGATCGGTTCTTTCGGGGTCGTAAGCATAGATCCAAGTCTCATCGCCAGTTATAATGCATTTCATGACATCCTGGTAGTCGGAAAGCATTGTTTCACACACTTCAACGCGACGCCTTTTTTCCAAAAAAATCAATGTTTTCGGTACCAGTCGAGATTTGACGCGCTTGAGGCCTAAAGCATCCTTCAAAATGGTATTGACTGAGCCTTTCGATAAGCCAACTTCATCAGCAAGGTCTCTAATCGTTAATCGATGGTTTTTCAACACCAAATCTTCGATTTGTTGGACGTGAGCTTCATCGGTTGAGGTTGATGGTCGCCCAGAACGCTCTTCGTCTTCGACACGTTCACGGCCGGCTTGGAAATCACTATACCACTAGTAAACATTTTTTTTAGGCATAGCCTCATCATCAAAGGCTTTCTGCACCATCCTCAACGTATCCGCAGCAGAAAATTGATTCCGCAAACAAAATTTAAAGCAAATTCTTTGCTCAATAAATTTCGACATCGCAAAAAACGAAAAACTCACTTTTAGCAGCTCACAAAACGACGCGTATCTCAAACACTATGAATATATTTTGACATGAAATTTCACATAGATGTCACTGACAGTACTACCAACCTAAAAAGAAAGAAAAATTTCCAAATCCTTCGACGCGCGCAGTTTAAATTCACACACAGTAGTATGTTAAGAATGCTTTGCTGATGATGGATCGATCATAATCGGAGATTAAACTTCTCTGCAAGATACAAACTAAGAACAACTTAAGAGCGGAATCTAAAACGCTTAAGTGGAAAATGGTGCTGGTTTTCAATATTACTCTCTTAGTCTTATGCTGTTGAGGTTGAGTATTTATATGGTATAATCTTCTCGTAAAGTTTTTGTATCTACCAATTCCATTAGTCACGACAGAATCAAGTCCTATATTCCCCCTTTCGGTCCTATGGCATCTACAACGACAAGCGTCATCGTGTGCGGTTTCAGACAATGTACCTCAATCATCCACAACTCTTTCCCAGATTCTGTGCTTCCTTCTCGACTGTTCTTAGCCCTGCTGTATTTCGAGGGTCGCCCCGTATTCTTCCATCCTATATTAGTGGGTTCCATTGCATCGCGTGGTTGTGTAGTTGCTCATGGTTCATGGCCTGTTCTCTGGTTAAAGTTCATCGTTTTTTTTTTTTTTTAAACGAACACACGCGTACAAGGGGTTATGACTACCCTTAAAATGTTAGTGCATAACGCGAGTGGAAGGGATCAGGGAGGAAATAGGGATAAGTACTGATGCACTTTGTTTTTGAATTTCTGCAGATTGTAATGAGTGGGAAATACCGAGCGTGGTAGAGCGTTCCACATTCGTGTTGTGCGGCTGATAAACGACTCTCTATACTTGACTGTAAGACCTAAGTTGGGCTTGAGGGTAAATTGATGAGCATTCCTGGCGAGACGGGTGTTAAGGTGAAAGTGATAACAGGGTGGAATGCAGCTGGCTAATTCGCTAGAGCACTGCTTATGGTAGAAGCTATAAAACATGGTTAGACAGGAGACGTTACGTCGTTGGTAAAGATAGTCAATTGACTTTGTAATATTTTTGTCCCCTCGATTTTGAATTCTGTCAAGCAGGCTCAAGATGGTCTTTGGAGTGCCTGCACATAAATGGGAGTTGTATTCCAGTTTGGGGCGAATGTACGCTTTATATTCTATATGTTAGCCAGATCAGATGGGGTAAAGTATTTCTTGCATCGCTTCAGGAAACCTAAGCATTTCGCAGCATTTTTGGCGATTAAGGTTATGTAATCATTCCAACCGAGGTTGTTATTGATACACATACCAAGTACTGAAAGTTTTTCGGCTTCAGCAATGCAAGCACCATTCATGGATAACGGTCGAGGGTTTTCGTTTCGCTTTAGTGACAGAAGACAGCATTGAGTTTTGGAGGCATTAAATTCCACTCTATTCGTAGAGCCCCGTAGAGTTAATCATACGGTGCCGTTCCATTTCCACGGCCGAAGATGAGGGACGTTAATTTGATAACGAATATGAAAATCTGAGAGTACTATCATCAGCGAATGAGTGTATTGGATTAGATGTAGCAGACAGAAGATCGTTAATGATTCGAGATACGATTCGATATGTGGAACGCAATCACCCCAATCTTACCCCAAATACTCTGTTATGAATCTTAACTTTGTAACAGTCCTTTTTAAGAAAAATGTTTCCTCTTGTTTAACCCCCTTAAACGTCCAATACTTTAACCAAAACACTTGCCAACCAACACTTGCCATTCTTTCTAGCAACTTAATTTTTCCACTTTATTTGTGTTTTTATTTTACTTTTGAACGTCGACTTCAAAACAAGAAAAAGAATTATGCCACTGGACGTTGCAATGTAGAAAAGTTTCATAACCACAATTGTGTATCGGAGTCAGTTCTTTTCAACGAGATTAACATGAATACCAGTCGCTACAGACTACAGGATGTTTCCAACAAAATTTCTCTGCTAAAAAACAGCTTAAAGGTTGAGTTCATGTTTTCTTGGTCAATATAAACGCAACTTTTGAGTGATTAAAAAAATTACCAGGAGTCAAACAACATACACACACACACACGTAATCTCATCATCCCGCATAGTCACATTCCTCCGCCCCACAAAAGCGATGCTGCCCCGTTTATTGCTTACAAAGTTATAAATTAGCTAAATTATCTTCTAATGACAAGCTCAACCAATAGCTACAAAGTGGTAGCCTTGATTGCCCCATATATCATCAAACACCTGACTGTCATCCTATGCTTCAGCTTCTGTACTGCTTTGTTGACATCTTCAGAAACCAATTTCAGAACTTTGGCATCAAATCTGCAGCAAAATGAAAATCGCATCAGTCCTTAAAATGTGCATATTCTCTGAGCCATTCCTGCCTATTCCAGACATTTATTTGAATGAAAAAACTCGTCACAAATTTGTAAAATTTAAAAATCTGTATGAATTAAAGCTAGAGGTTTGTGTTGAGATATTTGGAGTGTAAAGATGGTTTCTGAGGATGGATTTACAAAGGTGGAAGTCAAGATGTTATAATAGCAGAACGGAGCATACGGGAGATTGGTTCAAAGAAACCGTAGTTAGTGCGATGATGAGAGAGTTGGAAGAGAGAAGCTGACCTTATGTTTCGAGGGTTTTTATAAATAGAGATCATTTGGAGGAGAGCTGGTGAGTCGGTTTGCAAATCTATTAGTTTTAATCGGTGCTTGTAGGGAGGTAAATTATACGTATCAACCCAATGCAAGCTATGTAAAGCAAAACGGAGAAACCTGCATTGGACAACTTCAATTCTGAGGGAGGGGTTTTCATAGGCGGTATACCAAACTTGAGTAGTAGACGGGGGAGCACTGGATATATGGAATTGAAAGATGGCGATTTCGTAATATTTTGCAATAACATGGGAAAAAACGCGTGTGCATTAAAAATTTAAAATCTCTATTTGTTTAGCATTTAATAGAATTTTTCATTTTCATTGATCAGCTTCTGATAACAGTGAATTAGTATTAAACAGTTGATTTTTTGGAAAAAAATCATTTGGCTGTAGCCCAGTTAAAAAAAATGTATCCCCATCTACTGTTCTACTCTAATATTACTAAAAGTTAAGTTTGTAAGTTTGAATTTATGAGGTTATCTTCGAAATTCGCCGTGCATATGAAAAAAAAAATATGTTGATCAATATTTACAACGAACCTGCAGGATGAACATAGGCTGAAATAAAAGGTCCTTTCCTGGTGGCCCATTATTTAACTAAAGTCGATCAAAAAATTGTCAAGCGAGTGCGAGTCTCTTTTTTTTTTTGTAAGAAACAATGAATAAATATGCACCGCTAATATTGAAAAGTCTCATGGGACGTGGATGACATCTAGTCAAAGAACTTTCAAATTACAGATGGAGCTTCCACATCCTTATCATTATTTAAATCAACAGTAAGAATTCATGTATTTGGTTGCCAACTAAGTAATTGCAGATTTCACTCACAGATGACTTTATTTGAATTTTTAGGTTTGCTGACGTAATCGAAATGTCAAACACATTTTGTTATTTGATAGTTGGTACTTCAACTGTCAATAAGTATTTTTTTGACTGGTTGTGTAGTTTTTGGAAAATCAAAATGAACATTTTCGTCATATTTTGAATTTTTTGTTTCCGGAAAGGAAAAAACGCATCGCAAGCTCACAAAAAGTGCTGTGCTGTTTTTGGTGACGAAGCTTTAAAAGAACGGCAAGTGTCAAAATTGGTGTGCCAAATTTCGTTCTGGTCTTTGGTCAGTCGGCAAAAATTATTGTAGCTTGGTTGGGATGTGATCTGATTTCTTTTTATTTCGAACTTTGCAATACTCCTTGAATGGTAAAATAATGATGATGTCAAATCGTACCTGGTTCAGTTTTTAGCTGATAAAAAACAGAAGTTTTATGAACGTGGGATAATGATACTGCCTGAAAGATGGCAAAAGGTCATTGCTAAAAATGGGCAATACATTACAGAATAAACTTATTTCGTTCCATGAAAAAAAATAAAATTACTTAGAGGCCAACCTGATAGATAGGAAAATAGAAAGAGCAAAGGCGGGCGAAATCTCACTGCTGATTACAATTCTCAACCTGAACAAATCAGACAGAAAACAATCATGAGGATGACCTAGTTTTTCTTATCATTTGAAAATATAATTAAATAAAAAAGATTGGCAAACCTAATATTATCCGCTTTTTACCTAAATTTTAATATAATTTAAATTGAATTCAGCCAGTTTTATATGTTTTTTTTTTTATCGATTGTTAAACAATATAAACTTAATTGCTTTTAATTCGACGAAGTTTTATAGATGGTTTGTCATCTTTTTTGTACTGAGACTTACGTTTTACTCTGGCAACACCATATCTAAATTATAAACAAAAGAAAATATAATTAAAAACTGTCTGCAATCTGAAATATTTTTTCTGCGAAATATTGAAATTAATTTACTACCTTAACTAATGTAAACAATTGTGGTGGCACGAGTACGATAACTTGGGCGTGAAAAATTGATAACGGTTTCTTGTAGAGGGGTCAAAAACAAGCATTTTTTACTATGGGAGGAGGGGGGGGTCTATCTCCTACCGTTAAGGGGGTAGGGGCAATTAAAAAAAAATTACTTAAAATGAAAATAAAAAAATAAAAACAACACCAACGCCAAAACTTACAAAAAAGTACTATACCGGCTTTGAAAGCTTGGATTTAAATTAAGTAGTAAACTTTAAAAGTTTTGAAAAATTCGCACGCAAACTCAAATTTTTGATAAAAAAAATCAAAAAAACAAGTTTAGACCAATTTTTTTTTCAAAATTCTGAAATGAAGTGCTAAATTTGCTTATTTAACTCAATCCTTGTATCAATTCTGAATAGAACACAAGAAACCGAATGGCTTTATGTCTCCTAAAGGGTGCGAGATAGACCCCCCCGTAGTAAAAAATGCTTGTTTTTGACCCCTCTACAAGAAACCGTTATCAATTTTTGGCGCCCAAGTTATCGTACTCTACCCATTGTGGATTTTTTTTATGAATCTATTTTTTGGAAAAACAAATATTTTTTAATGGTGAGGCAGAAATTATATAGTTTAATATTTCATGATGCAGAAAATTACATATTTTGTTGTGTATTTTTTTTCTAAGATTTGCCTCACCTGCCGTGCACGGAGGTATGGAACAACAGTTCGAACGTATAAAGTTGAAACTATCGCTGATTTGATCAAAAATTATTAATATATGAACCCTTCTATGATTCACGGGCGAATGGAAACATACCTTGAGTGACCTAAAGCAATTAACATTCAATGCCTAAGGTTGATCATCTTTTTATGTAAAGTGGTCAGAATTTTGATTTGTGTGTGGGGGGAAAACATTAGGTTTTCGCAGGCACTCAGATGCAAGTTGTCCATTGAAGTCGTACCCTTTAGGGGTCAATTCAAAGTTCCTGGTTTTCTGAGCCAAAAGCAGAATATCAACCACGAAGAGATAGACCACAGTGTTCATTCACATTACACTGACACCCAAATTGCACAGTCTCATTCTTGAAAATGCTGGCTAGAACCCATACCTTCGAGACAGGACGTACACATTGGATATTCTATGATTCGCATGTTTGTCACATGTGCTGTGTCCTGTAAGTACCCCGACCATTGTTTTTCAGTCTTTCCTACCTGAGCATCAAAAATTTCATTGCCTGCCATGCCCCTTTAGCCAGGAACCCAAACGAGATGAACCCGATTTGGTTTCACATTCTAGAAACATTTATTCATTGATTTGCGGGGGTCTACTAAACTACAGAAGCTGATACTTCTACCACGCCATCTCTCTTCAATAATCCAGTTAACTACTCCGATTATGGCCAAAACTTTCGTTGGAAAAACAGTTGCCCGTTTACTCAAAGCTCAGATGTACTTGGTTTCTTCGTCCAAATAACGACGAGCCCCAATTCCATTCACTGAATCGAAGCCTTTAGTATATTCTTGAAGAAGATCTTTTTGGGTTTTTTTCCATTCGACATTCTCAAGGAAGCATACTTTTCTACCGACTCATATTATCGATAGGCATCCCAAACAAAGGACATTGTTCAGAAATTTTACGAAAAAGTGCACCATGTCGAAAGTCATGTCCCCGTTTTCAAACTCTCCTTAGTCGACACAGCACCTCACACAACACCTCACGCACACAGCCTCTGATAGTCGCTGTGTACATCCATTGTTCTTCAGACCTCAAGTTTTTCCAAAAGCTCTGCGACTTTGACAGAAGATTTTGAGAGCACGAGTCGATTTAAGATTAATTCTAAGTAAATACCATTCAAGATTGGAAACAAAAGGCCGTCACGTTTTGATGTTTTATTCTGAATAACAGACAGCCCGTTTCTGGCGGACCAGTCATCGATGTTATGTTTGCATTTTACAATGAATTGCATTCAAAGATTTTTCCTAGTACGTAGATAAATGTTCAATAGTCCCAACTTTTGCATTTTTGTGAGCAGTGAATTTTCAATTTTCAATTGATTATAATGTTTAAATCAAGTACATGTCAAACTCAGTCTTTTAAGAGGACCAACAAAGTTATTGTGTATAAAAGTGGAATGATCAAAGTTAGTAAAGGGTGATTTTTTAGCTATTATCTTTTTGGCAACACTGGTTTAAACAGCTGACGCTCGTTTCGTGTTTTGTTTCACTGTCAAAAACCTTCAGTTTGGCCTATAATTTAACCATGAATCGTCTTACAAATGAACAACGCTTGCAAATTATTTAATTTTATTATCAAAATGGGCTCTTGGAAAGTTGGCCGAAGATCCACTTTTTTACCGAAAAATTGTGTTCAGCGACGAAGCTCATTTACCTTGGTACCTTGGGACCGTACAACCAAAAAATATTTTTTTGGTAAGCAGATACATGATCATATCTTCGGAGACCATAAACAAACGGGATCATATCGTTAAATGCTACCTGCAACTTATTTCGCTATACAGAATCAAGGAATGACTAAAGTTCTTACAAGTTTAAGCTTCGTATCACGAGGAACAAAACAAGCACATAACCGCAGCTTACGGAGGCTAGCATAAATACGACACATTGTGTAGTTTATATGAGCACTGCAGGAAAGATTGCGATCTTAAAACCAAGACTTGTAACTGTATCTACAAACTTAATTTTTGTGTCCGATAGGAATACTGGAGGCAGACAGTCCGTATCATAGCTTGTTTTCTGATGCGTTCAGGGTTAGTCAATTTTCAACTGACCATTTAAAAATAGCAGCGAGATCCTCATTCACCCTTTGGATGAGATCTTCTGACAGTCCAATCGGCCTAGAAAGGAAGACTTGAATGTCATCTGCATAGAGGTGGAAAAAAACATTTTTGCACTCTAAAACAATATCATTTATGAGAATGCAAAATAGTATTGGTCCCAAAATTGAACCTTGCGGAACACCTTCTCTCATATATTTCGCAAATGAGAAACGCTTACCATCAAAAACTCTTTGGGAGCGATTTTTCAAATAATGCTCTGTTGCTGAAACCAAAGTAGTGAGCTAGCTTCATAAACAAAATCTTATGATTTACCCTGTTAAAAGCTTTTGAGAAGTCTAGTAAGCAAAGTACGGTCTGGTTACCACAGACATATTGTTGCCTTATATCATCTAGGATTTTGACTATAGCCGTAGCACAGCTGTGACCCGGTCTAAAACCTGACTGATATTTGCTTAGCCAGGATTTTCTAAAAGACTTTAGACAGGACTGGTAATATAGTTACAGGCCGGTAATCAGTTGAGGTTTCTTTGCGACTGGTACTATTTTGGCAGCTTTCCAGCTTTCGGGGAAACTGGATAATGTGATGCAAAAATTTATTATATGAGTCAACGAGCCAAGAAAATTCGCCTTGAGCTCATTTACTCTCACCATAAGGCAATCTTTGGTGCCATATGAAATAGATCCCTTTTTTCGGAGCCAAATTTTGTTGTATCGAAGTTTTTATACCTAAAGCATTGAAGGCCTGCGACACTTCTCCCTGTAATCGAAAAAATCGAAAACTTTGGGACGATGATCCGACACACATATCAGAGATGTGACACGACTGACGATGTTGCAAGCCGGTAGAGGACACATTCTTGCGGACAGTGGTCATGAATTAAGGGAAAACCGAGAAAGAACTGTTCACTATGAGAAGGTCAACTCTAATACCTAAAAGGGTGGTTCTGTAGATGATTAATATAAAATCCCAATTTGCCAAGATGTTCATACAACAAGTTTAGAACATATCAGGAGCTAATAAGGTGACCATATGTCATCGACCAGGGCACAAAGAAACATAAATATATTTATCTGGAAACAGTCAAACTACTGCGCCAAATTTTGAGTGAAAAAATCCCTACAACGACTTTTGCAGGAGCTGCAGAGATGAAAAGAAAAAAGGCCCTGCTTTTCGAATGTCCTGCACTTGTCCTCTCAGGACCTCTGCGCAACTTCTGCGATTCATACTTGCGTCTAGATGAGCCATGATAAGCCGAGAACGCTCTTTTATTTATAGACGTATTCAAAAAGAAAATTTTCAAAGCGAGTCATCGTATATAAAAGGCTCATATAATCCGAGTCCTGCTAGATTTCCCCAGATAACATCCTTAATTAAACGAGTTATAAAAGCAGATATCCCGTTCGTAAACTGAAGAAATTTAGAACGTTTATTCTTTTGAAATCAAAAACATTTTATTGAAACAAAATTTCGCACATAAGCAAAATATCTTTCGCATCATCAAAAATACAAAATAAATAAGAGTCAATGGAATCTATCCATTTAGACGTTTACAAAAATTCTAAAATAATAATAATAATAAAAACTAATACCACAACGATCACTTCAATAGTAAGAATCTGTTAATCCACTTCTAATTTTCTAAACGTTCCGTCCAATCCAAACAAGGATTCGGAATCGAATTTTGTTCCGACTCGTAGTCTTTCATTTGCGCCGTATTTAACGTCATCGTCGAAGAAATCCTTGTACTGGATTAACTTTTTCACCCAGTAATCGACAGAATCTTGAATTTGGCCATTTTCACCACCGTATTCCTTGGGCAGGAACTCCTTGGGTATATGTTCGTACAGACTATCAAATGATTTGTGCATAATTGTCTAGAAAAAAGGAAAAGTAATTGTCTGGTGTCGTTTTTGCAGAGCTATTTCGTTCTTACCCTTTCCTTCAACTTCTTACTCAATAGACCGAAGGTTATGTTAAGGAGCGCTATGGCTTCTTTTGGCGCATTGACAATATGAACACCTCCTATACGAAGTGGAAGTGCCTTCTCAGAAAACACTATCAATTTCTTTAAAAAAACAGGATCAAATTGTAGGAGAAAGCCCAAAGGCATCTTTGATAAATCCACAATGTTTACTATCCCTGCAATGATACTGTTGTCATCCTCATGCAATTGGATATCCATGATTCGCAGCACAAACTTGAATATGTCGGCTGCATTAAATTCAGTGGGACTAATTTTTCCATTGCATGAACGAGAAATGTACAAACGAGGTCCGTCAACTTTCAAAGGCTTCGAAAGCGATACAAAAAGTCTGGAATGCAAAATTAATTACACTCTTTCTCAAAGATGTAAAAACGTATACTTACCCAAGTTTGGCAAGTCTAAGCACGTGATCATCGATCGGCTTGTCTATGAACACTTCTGGCGAAAGGCTCCTGACCGAGTAGTAAAAGTCAAATTTCTGTTTAGCCTTTTCTATGCTGTATTTAGAACCCCGGAGGAACGTTAACAGAAACTGGTCATCTGTTCTTGCCGTAAGATGAGGCTGTTTTTCCACCCATTCTCGCAACGCGCTAATATCATCGGGTATACGACTCTCCAATTCGTTTAACTCGTCGCGAGCCTTAGCAGCAAGTTCTGGACAAATCTGTCGAATATTTACCATCATTTCAAGTCAACTTATCAAAACCGATTTAAATGAAGTTTGTGCAACGACTGAGCGCGTGAGGAAAGCTCTAATTTGCCAAAACTCTCGGGTACCTCCCCGAAAGACGTGATTTTATTATTTAGTCTTAAAATCATAAGTGGTGTCGAAGCATTTGGTTGTAAACTTATCAAATTCTGATTGCAGCTGTTAAGAAAAACCTGGCGTTGAAGTTAAGATAGTTAACAGGTTATAAACAAACGATGTTTATGTTATTGTTCATAAGTCGTATTCTTCGTTGATAGCATTTATATTTTGCTTAACTTTGCTTTGCTCACGATGAATCGATCATAAGCGAAGATCAAACTTCCCTGCAACTAGCATCTTGTCAAATGAAAATCGCATAAGTCCTAACAATGTGCCTTCAAATGTAAAGCTCGAAGCACACGACACAGAAATCGTTGCCTGATGTCATTCTGACGTCAAAATCTGTCACAATACTTGCATGGAGTTTGCATGACGTGTACTACACATATTTGTGACAGTCGCATATAGTATCCCATGTACATGTGAGTCCATGCTACGCCTTTATCGCATGCAAACATGTGACTTTTTAGGATGCCGTGTACTAGCAAGCAGCATGTGATTTGGGACAACATGCGACGCTTCATCGCTCAATGCCATGGAAACATGTTTCTATTCACGGTGCAAATTAGTCAGTTGCAAAAGCAAATTCAGGAATTCATGGTGAAGTGTGTAGATTTTTTTATTATTATTTATTTATTTATTAACTTTATTTCATGAAAGAATTCAAAGCTAACATTTTTCTTATTACTATAGTACTTTGTGAACAAAGAAAAAATAATAAACTATATCAAAGGAGCTTAAATTCTTATGAAATAGTTAGGAACATTCAATTGTCAAAAGACGAGAGGCGAATGAACCATTACATTTTAAATCATATTTCATTTTATATTGATGGGGGTCAATAAGGGAAAAAAAATGTATACTAACATTTTTACAGTATTGTTAAGTGCAATCCAAAAAAATAACAAGTGTAATTGCAAAAAGGAAATCGAATTATTATTGTTCAACAAATCAAATTATTACATTTAATAATGAATCTATTTCTTCATAATTGAACGAAAAAAGAAAAGATTTTAGTTTATTTAAAAAAAACTGATTCACGTCTCTCGCATCTCAGACTTACAGGCAAACTATTGAATAAACGAGGCGCGGTGACCTTGTAGAAGAGTGAAAAGTGTGATTTTCTTATATTAGGTACATTTACTAAATTCTGGTTATTTACACGTAGATTATGGGAATCGTACAGTCTTGAGGAGGAATAACCGGAATTTTCAAAAAAATTTTTGCAAAACTTTATAAAAATATAAATGCTTAACAGGAAGAATCTTGAGGCTGCTGAATAACTCAAAGCTATGAGTTCTGCGGTTAACTCTACACAAGATACGAATTGAATGTTTTTGTTTAGTAAGCAAAGTCTCAATTTTATTAGAGTGAGTACCACCCCAACAAGTCAACCCATATTGCAACTTAGATTTAAAGAAACCATTATAAACTTATTTTAAAATATGTTGACTGCAATAAAGGCTGAGGTGATAGGACAGTCTCAAAAGGTTATTAAAGTATTGTTTCAAATATAAAATATGATCTTTCCAGTTAAGCTTGCTATCCAAAATTATTCCCAAATAGTTAAAGCTGTCAACCCGTTCGATATTGAAGCAGCCAACAGAACAATTTTTATTTGTATAATAAGTGGAATTGCCAAATTGATGAGGACAATCATTTAAATAATATTTAGGACAATTAGGTGAATGATAGCTTAAAACAATATCTTCACAGATAGAACCCGAAATATTGAAAATCATGAATTTTGTTTTTTCGCGCAGAACATCTAAATCATTATTGAGAGCAATAAACAAGTTAAAATAGTTTTTTTCAGAGTAGGATAAGGAAGTGTCATCAGCAAAGGCTGTTATTTGGCCTTTAAAACGTTGAAGGAATAGTGAATTCACAAAAATTAGGAATAGGATCGGGCCCAAAACGGAACCTTGAGGGACGCCTATGTTTATATATTTTTCCGAACTTAAAATATCCCGAACTTTAACTTTTTGTTTTCGGTCTTTTAGATAAGATGCAAATCAATCATAAACAGACCCTCGAAAACCTGCCCTATACAGTTTTTGGAGTAACAAAACATGGTCCACCATATCGAAAGCCTTAGTTATATCAATAAATAGGGCTGATGCAATCTCAGATTCATTTATGCTATGATAAAGTTCGCCACACAGTTTCAAAACGGCTTCTTCTGTCGATCTACATTTTCTGAATCCAAATTGGGAACCACTAAAGAAATTACTTTTATCCAGAAATGACCACATTCTTGATTTCATACCTTTTTCAAAAATTTTAGAAAATACTGGTAAAAGTGAAATAGGTGGGTAATTATTGAGACACGTAGTTTCACCCTTTTTGTGCAGGGGAATAACAATTGCTAGCTTAAGTGCATCTGGAAATACCCCTTTTTGTAAACTTAGATTAGAGATATACTCCAAGACATCAGAAACATAGTATGAAATATTCTTCAAAATCTTACTGGAAATCATATCATTCGATGATGAATTAGAAGTTTTGAGAGACAATATAATAATATGAGTCTTTTACTAAAAGAGTTATCTCTGCAACGCGGAATTTGAGTTTTAAGTTCACAACAAAGTTTATTATAACATCTTTTAAGTCTACTGTTGTGAGGATGCTTCCTTACTAAAACACGTAATTTGTTCTTTAAATTAATTTTTTTGAGCTGTGAAGAATTCATCCACTGCTTTAATGGTTTTAACTTTTTATTGTTTTGATTGACCCATGTTGTGCTAAAATTTGAAATGTGGAATTGAAGCTTCTGTAGAAAAATATCAAAAGCAATCGATGGATTACTTACTTTGTAATTTTCTTCCCAAATTTCAAAGGTCAAAGCAGAAGTAAGTGCGGAAAAATCAATTTTTTTAAATGTATTTGTATAAGACGGCTTATTCCTCTTAACAAAACTCTCAAACTGAATGGTGGTTAAGCTATGATCAGTTATCTTAAGATCATGTACTTCTGTTTTATAAGCAATAACATTATTTCTATGCAATCTTATAAATATATGGTCTAAGCAAGAAAGTACTCTGGTAGGTTTGTTCACCAAAGAGCTAAAGCCAAAGGAAGATAAGACGGTCAGGAAGTTATCAGCATCAGATAAATTAGACAAAAGATCAATATTAAAATCACCTAAAAGAGTTTTATTTTTACAGTTTTGAGCATCCAAAAACTCTGAAAATTCCATCCATCAACAAACCTGTTTTATCTCAGAACTCGAGACACTTTTTCAATACTTAAGTCTGAGTTTAGAGGAGATTTATAACCTCATGGCCGGAGATCTAAACGCCAAGCATAGCAATTGGAGAAATCATTCACCAAACACTAGAGGGAACCTACTATTCAATTGGTGGGGGGCCAGAATAGTGTCGAGTATCGACTCGATTTAAAAGCGACGGATAGTCCGTCTTATCCCAGATCAGGAACCTATATAGACATTACTGACTGACTGACATGGACCAGCAAATCTTCGGTCGATAAGTCTCCTTCCCAACATCAGCAAAGTGTTTGAAAAAGTGATCAATAGAGCCCTGACCGAGTGGGTTGAGGACAAAAATATTATTCCGGATAACCAATTCGGTTTCAGAGCGGGGCATGATTGTATACATGCCGCGTCTAAACTGGTATCGGATATCCAATGGAACAAAGGTAAGAAACAATTCACGGGTGCCTTGTTGATTGACTTGGAGATGGCCTTTAACACTGTATGGTTGAAGGGGCTCTTTTTCAAGCTTGACCAGCTTGGCATAAGCAAACCGCTGCTGTACATAATCTTAGATATGCTTACCAGCAGACAGTTTATTGCGAAAAATGGCAGTGTAACGTCTGCTGCAACTTTTGAAATTAACAACGGTTTACAACAGGGTGTAGTTATTTCGCCGATTTTATTTACGATCTTCGCGAGCGATCTTGTAGGCTCCCTCCGCCACTCTATAGCGTAGGCAGATGACTTGATCGCGTACAGGTCAAGTCAAAAGATCGAGGTCATTGTAAGTCTTTTGCAGCGTGACTTCAAAAAAGTTCAGGGATATTGCTAAGATTGGAAGTTGAAAATCAATTTCCAAAAGTGCGAGACCATTCTGTTCAGGACTCCGTTGGATAGGGCCTCTAGAAATACTAAAAAGAAGTGTCGAATGTTCTCTATCGTTGGGCAAAACGGGCAGCCATCTATATCTATCTATATTTTAACAAACATATAGATACTGCTCTAGCCCGAGCCAAAGCGGCCTTTGCCTTTACAAAGAGACTATTTCACAGCAGTTAACTCGATGCCAAGGTGAAGGTGATCTGCTACACGGCCCTCATTCGGCTTGTTATCGCCTACGACCAACTACGACCAAGACGTCGCAAATAGCTCACCGGAGACACTTCGGTATAGTATCAGACCGCGATAGAGATGAAGTCGTGAAGTAACATGCATTCATTTAGTTTAGCATTTAAGGATAAGTTTAAGCAAAAAACATAACAGCCCATTTACTAAGTTTTTAACTTAAAAATATTTTTCTTAGTTTTTTTAAATTTTTATCAGTCATTATAAGATTTATAATTAAGTCGAAAGACATATTTTTAATTGGTTAGGCTTAGCTTTGAGTGCCCGCAGAGGGCCAGTAATTTAGCTTATAAATAGTAAAGTTAATTAAGCTAGATTTAAGCGTTTTTGTCTAGCATTTAAGGAAAATGAATTGTGATATAAAAAGGCGTTAAAATGAAATGAAATGAATAACAATTCAGATCTCATACCGCACGTGGAAGCGCCAAACAATGTATTCAGAAATCAACTGATCTTTAAGATTGGCATTGATCTACGCTCTCATGAGGAACCGCATCCTAGCTACCATCGCCACTACATTTCCTCACGCGCACTAACCTACGAAAGCCTTGTAGAAATATTCAAAGTGACCCTCAACCCAAATTTGGTAAACGGGATAAAAATCCAATGCTCCAAAAAGTTTATCTAGAGAATTTCGTAAAATTCAGGTTGCGGGTAACGCAAAAGGGTTCTTGAGGATGTTACTAATGAGGAACGCAGATTTCTTATTATAGAGAGAGAACATAGAAGAGCCCATCGCGCTCCCAGGGAAAACAGAGAACAAATCCTAGAGAAGTTTTATTTTCCCCATATGATGGCTCGGAATAGGAAATTCTCTACTGTGTCTGAGGCATGCAATGCAAACAAATATTACAGGCACCCGTCAGTTCTCGAATTGCAACCGACGACACCCCACAAGTACCCCTGCGAAATTCTTCACATGGATACCATGGAAATCCAGAATGAAAAATTGCTAACAGTGGTCGAAAAATTTTCCAAGGTCTCTTAATTCTTCCATATTAAAGATAAATTGAGCCATCTACATCAGAGCAAAATTGATTAAGATCTTGCATTATTTCACAGTCTCAAAGATGTTAGTGACGGATAATGAGAGGGGCTTCCTCAGCCCAATTGCTTTAAATTTCATCAAGAAGTTAGGCATAGAGCTCTATTTAACACCATCCTATGGAAGCGAGGTAAATGGGCAAATAGAAAGGGTGCACTCCACCGGTGTCTCAAAGTTGAAAATCAACACCTTAAGGTTAAAGGTAGATCGTTATAACCCACGGACGTATTCTTCAATAGGTATCAGAGGGTCAATTTCCAGAACCTCCTAAATATCCGTTCAAAAATTAATAAAGACCATAGGGGTATTTATCAAGCGGAACATGGTTGCAAGGCTAAATTTGAAAAGAGCTGCAACCAGGAAATACCGTGCGGGTGATGTGGTGTTTGCTGGAGTAAAACAAATAAAGTGTTGTATAGAAGAGAAATAGTCGCAAAGGGCAATACGGGATGATAACGACGGCAAGTGGTAAAAGAATTCATAAAGCTCATTTAAAGAACATGATAAAAGTATGAAACAAAAAAAAAAAATAACATAAAATATGTAAAGTCAGCATTAGAACACCGCCTTTCTCCAATACAAAGTGAACGCAGTCCTCTGCGCTGCGAGCTGAACGTTGCCGTCGAATTTTGTTGGCAGCATTGTTTTTCGACTGCGGGAATGTTGACTTCCTTTTTTTTTTGAGTATTGACAAGAGGACATGCAGTGTGGTTGGACTTCGTTCATTTTGTGTAAAAAAAAAAAGAGAAATCAATAAAATAAAAATAAAATCTGCGCGATCCATTCGAAAAAGTTTTATTATTACAAATATAAAGTTTTAAGTTCTGTAACTTTTGATCAACATACAACCTGCTATAAACTAAGTAACTAAGTTTGTACCTACATATATGTAAGTATATGATTTAAATTTAAAAAAAAAAAAAAATGTAATTAAATAGCTATAAAATTATATATTGCAGTCTAGCTTTCTTGGTTCCTATGCTGGCCTTGCGCATCTTTGAATACAGGTCACCAATCGTAACCATTAGGGAAGGCAGCGCTTGGGTTATAAACGGCTACGAAACATGTAACAGACGAAGAGATGTATCTGGTCTTAACATACCGTCTGAACCAGGTAAAGGACCAAATAAAGGAACAAGGCGAACCAAAGACAAGAGTGGCCAGATCTATCGACTAGATAGGGACCGCCTAGAAATGGCTGGTCGGATCCCCTGACGCAACTGACTGGAACAAACTCTTACAAAATCAGGCGGATATAACAGAGAACAATAACGACCAATACAAATTCAACAAGAGACTTTTTGGGAAGATGCACGAGGTTATGAGCAAAATTAACAGGGTGGTTGATGGCTATAATAATGCTGCAGGAGAGGGAGAAGTAGAAAGACTAAGACACGACTTACTCAATAAAATACTTATACTGAAGAAAGGGGTAAATGAAATAATTAGGGCCTGTCAAATGGCCAAGACTGGAATAGTTAACAGTAACATATTAGACTCTGAGGAGATTAACACCATCATAAACGAACTAGAAACACTACCTTACCAAAACGCTGTAGAAGCAGTGGAATATGGACGACCCTCTGTATATAGCAATGGAACCTTATTGGTCCCAACATTTTCCATGTGGTTAATGCTCGCGCCGCGATTAGTGGCGGGAAAGAAATCGACCTAGACTTCACGAAACTTCTAGTAAACTATAACAAGACTAACGGGCTTAAGGGTGACTGTTTCCGTATAGGTAACACATCAGTATGTGAGGACAGCGTCTTTACGACCCTAGGACCCTAAAGAGTGGCACCGCAGCATGCGATTTCAAAAGTACCAATGAAGAGGTCAGCGAACTGATTGGAGAGAATACGATCTTCGTGACAAATTTTAATGGTTCAATTCTTAATAAAAGCTTCTCTATTCCTCTAGAAGGCGCTTGCCTCATTCAACTGGACAATGATACAATCACCATCAAGGAACGGACATACTACAGTAGGTCGGTCTCAAGTTGGCAAGCGCTTCCTGTCATCCTGGCCAACGTAACTAGCAAAAGGATTAAGCCTTATCTAGAAGCCGTGGACGACATCGGTGTCAAAAAACCTTAACTCTCTGTGGAGAAAGATCTACGGAAAGGTTTACTTCTCGGAAATTCGCTTGTTCAGTAATCGATCTGCGGGACGGCAGTTATCACAGTCAGACATCGACCCAGCACACGAAAAGTGCAAACGATGCAAGATGCACACGCGCATCCACTTTCCACCTGATAGTCATTCCCACCTGGAAACCTGATGCAGGGCAACGACGTATAGTGGGCCTGTATGGGAACTGCAGATCAGCACTTTAGGGTAGAGATAGCAATTGGTATAGTACATTATTTTGAGTTTGTTAGTCTTAGTTCAGGTTGAGCACTAGTGGAATAAAGTATTAAATTGTTAATCTTTTAAAAGTATGTTTAAATGGAACCAGTGTGGGTTCAGAGTTTTAATTTTTTTTTTATCTCCAAGGATCAAGAATCCTTTACTGAATCTATGCATTTAAACGTTTACAAAAATTCTTAAATAATAATAATAATAAAAACTAATACCGCAAGGATCACCTCAATAGTAAGAATTTGTTAATCCACTTCTAATTTTCTAAACGTTCCGTCCAATCCAAACAAGGATTCGGAACTGAATTTTGTTCCAACTCGAAGTCTTTCATTTGCACCGTATTTAAAGTCATCTGCGAAGTACTCCCTGTACTCGATTAACTTTTTCACCCAGCAATCAACAGAATCCTGAATTTGGCCATTTTCACCACCGTATTCCTTGGGCAGGAACTCCTTGGGTATATGTTCGTACAGACTATCAATTGATTTGTGCACAATTGTCTAGAAACAAGGAATAGTAATTGTCTAATGTCGTTTTTGCAGAGCTATTTCGTTCTTACCCTTTCCTTCATCTTCTTACTCAATAGACCGAAGATTATATTAATGAGCGCTATGGCTTCTTTTGGCGCATTGACAATATGTACACCTCTTATACGAAGTGGAAGTGCCTTCTCAGCAAACACTGCCAATTTCTTCATCAAAACAGAATCAAATTGTAGGAGAAAGCCCAAAGGCGCCTTTGATAAATCCACAATGTTTACCATCCCTGCAATGATACTGTTGTCATCCTCACGCAATTGGATATCCATGATTCGCTGCATTAACTTTAATATCTCGGCTAAATTAAATTCACTTGGACTAATTTTTCCATTGCATGAACGAAAAATGTACAAACGAGGTCCGTCGACTTTCAAAGGCTTCAAAAGCGATACAAAAGGTCTGGAATGCAAAATTAATTACACTCTTTCTCAAAGATGTAAAAACGTATACTTACCCAAGTCTGGCAAGTCTAAGAACGTGATCATCGATCGGCTTGTTTATGAAAACTTCTGGCGAAAGGCTCCTGACCGTGTAATAAAAGTCAATTTTCTGTTTAGCCTTTTCTATGCTGTATTTAGAACCCCGGAGGAACGTTAACAGAAACTGGTCATCAGTTCTTGCCGTAAGATGAGGCTGTTTTTCCACCCATTCTCGCAAGGCGCCAATATCATCGGGAATACGACTCTCCACCTCGTTTAACTCATCGCGAGCCTTGGCAGCAAGTTCTGGACAAATCTGTCGAATATTTACCATTTTAAGGCAACTTACCATTTAAATGAAGTTTGTTCAACGACTGAGCCCGTAAGCAAAGCTTAAATTTGCCGATACTCTCGCGTGCTCCCCGCAAGACGTGATTTTATTATTAAGTCTTAAAATCATAAGTGGTGTCGAAGCATTCGGTTGTAAACTAATCCGAATCTGATTGCAGCTGTTAAGAAAAACCTGGCGTTGAAGTTAAGATAGTTCAAAGGTTATAAACAAACGATGTTTATGGTATTGCTCATAAATGAGTCGTTCTTCTTTGAAAGTGCCAAATGAACTCAACTTTGGTTTGAGATAGTTCGTTGTTTTTTTTTTTTGAAAACGATTATATCCTCTTTCCTTTGTTCGGCTTTAGCATGTTGGTCGTCAATCTTTCGGTGGAAGATCGACGGCATATTTGTCTGTTCGAAGAGCAGTCTCAAAAAAGCATACTTGCCATTCAAGACAAGTTTCATCTAAATTTGATTAAATAGCTAGCTTTCTCAAGGCTCAAGAGGGTAAATTCTGTCCAGAGTATGGTATGTATTGGCGCCTGTAATCGACCACCATACGATATTGTTTTTAACTATTGGGAGTGAGGTGTTTAGGCACACCCAAGATGGGTGAGATTGTGAGGACTCTTAGAGGGCTGAAGGATTCCCTCTTCTAAGAGTTTACCAATCTCCTTTTAACTTACTCTTTCAGATCGGCAGGTTATAGGCCGTCGTCAATTGGTCTGAAGATAATGCTGTACTTTTCAAACTTCTGAAGCAACTTTGACTTTATAACAAATGTTAAAACTTCATTGATTGCGAAATTTACTTGGATTCAATATGTCACTTGCAATGATACCATCGAAGAACCTTAGGCTCAGCAGGACGCATAAAGAACGCAATTGTGTCCTGAATGTAGACGACGTCAAAATAAACAAAAGAAAAATACTTCAAAAGACTAGTCGTGTTTTCTTTTTCGACTGATAGTTTGATCAAATTCTTGTTAGCATGTGTGAATTTAAGCACATTCTCTTCTCTTGTATGGTACTACTTATGGTACGGTGGACAGACGTCATTCATGATTTTTTTTTGGAAATTCCTTTTCAACTTTTGGTTACGAGCGTTGATGCCTGCAAATGACTTACTTACGGTACGAAAAATCTTCACAGTAATCTATAATGTCTGCATGTTCTCATGATTATCAGAAAGTAAATGCTTTAGAGTCCGAACGGCCACTGTTATCGCATTGCCGGTCCCCGATCGGGCGCCAATTATCATGGCCACAGTACACGCGTATCCGGTTGAGTGAAAGTGCAATAAGATTCTTCTGATTCTGTTGAGTGAGCAAATCAATTATGTTTGGTTGTGCTTTCCCCTTGGCGCAAGAGCGATAAACTGAAATCGGTCAACTGAAATTGTATCAAAACGATAAACTAAAACCAGAATGGGAGTGAACGCCTCGAACAAGAAAGCGCTACCAACCTTTCGACGAGTCACTCAAATATCAATAAGTTTAAGTGATTTTTTATACCTACATTTAAATACAATTTAACGTCCAATTCAACCTCACGTGTTGACAGCATAAATTTTTTCTTGCGAATAGAATTGATGATTCAAATAGTATTCAGCCAGTTTTGTTTTGATATATGAAATTTTGTATAGATTGCTTAATAAAGTAAACTTTAAAACTTGCTTAAATTGCAATTCATTCGACGGACTTTGTTTCTCGTCTTTGCTTATATGAAAGAGTAAGTTTTATAAATCAGGTACCATTTATTTTTTAATTGGGACTGGTGCATTTGTACTCTGGCAACACCATTTTTGAATAATAAACAAAAGTAAATGCAATTAAAAACTTTACGCAAAGAAATAATCTAAATTATGTGTAAAGGTTAGTTGAATTTATATTTGCTGCTTTTCTTAGCAATAAAAAATAAAATGTTTAACTACTAATAAAATTAGTAAATTAATTTATACAAAGAACTGTGATTTTTTTATGAATCAAATTATTCCGACAATATTATTTTATGGGGAGACAGAATTTGGGAAGGAAACAATAGTTTAGTATTTTATGATGTAGATAATTTAAATATTTCTGTTTTTTATCACCAGGACCAACAGTTCGATGGTGCAAAAGTCGGAACTATTTATAAATTTATGAAGTTACTTTCAAATAAAAAAAAAATAAATGCCGTAAAGTATTGCTCCAATAGTAAGAAACTATTAATCCACTTCTAATTTTCTAAACGTTCCGTCCAATCCAAACAAAGATTCCGAATTGAATTTCGTTCCGACTCGAAGTCTTTCATTTGCGCCGTATTTATCTTCCTCTTCGAAGAAATCCTTGTATTGGATTAACTTTTTCTCCAAGTTATCAATTGAATCTTGTAAATAGCCATTTTCGCCACCGTATTCCTTGGGCAGGAACTCCTTGGGTATATGTTCATACAAACTGTCAAATGATTTATGAACAATCAACTAGAAATTAAGAAAAAATTGTCGCGAATTTTTCTTGTTTTTTGTTAAGCTTTTTTGATCTTACTCTCTCCTTGATCTTCTTGCCCATGAGACTACGGGATAAATTGATAAACGTTGTGGATTCTTTTGGTGCATTGACCAAATGCAATCCTTTTATACGAAGTGGAAGTCCCTTCTCAGCATACACTCCCAATGTCCGTATCATAACAGGATCAAATTGCAGAAGAAAACCCAAAGAAAATGTTGACGCGTCTATAATGAATATCATCCCTGCTATGATATTGTTATCATCTTCATGCAATTGGATATCTAAGATTCGCGTTTGAAGCTTAAATATTTCGCCTAGGTTAAATTCATTGGGATTAATTTTTCCATACCGAGTTAGGTACAAACGAGGTCCGTCGACTTTCAAAGGATTTGGAAGGGGAACAAAAGCTCTGTAATGTAAAATAAAAAATAACAAAAATAACACTGTATCAAGAGATATAGAAACTTATGCTTACCCAAGTTTTGCAAGTCTTTGCAGGCGATCATAGATCTTCACGTTTAGGAACACTTCCGGCGAGAGACTCCTGACCGTGTAGTAAAAGTCAATTTTCTGTTTAGCCTTTTCTATGCTGTATTTGGAACCTCGGAGGAACGTTAAAAGAAACTGATCATCAGTTCTTGCGGTGAGATGAGGCTGTTTTTCCACCCATTCTCGCAAAGCACAAATATCATCGGGTATACGACACTCCACTTCGTTTAACTCGTCGCGAGCCTTAGCCGCAAGTTCTGGACAAATCCGTCGAATATTTACCATATTATTACTTAACTTATCACACCCGATTAAAATGAAGTTTGTTCAACGACTGAGCGCGTAAGGAAAGCTCTAATTTGCCAAAACTCTCGCGTGCTCCCCGCAAGACGTCAATATGAGTCACGGCAGTTGTTAGGAAATAGCTGGTGTAAAAGTTAGAATAATTTAAAGGTTATTAAAAAAATGCTGCTAATGTTATTCGTTAAGATGTTTGTTCCTTATCTCATTTGGAGATGAAGAGATGTTAATATGGAGCCGCCGAGGAGTTACTATTCAAAGTGCTTGTATGCGAGTGTTTTGCTCAAAAGTTATTCTTTTCTGACAATAAAGCCATCATACGAGATGATAAAGTCCCAAACTAGACGTATGTTTTAATTACGAAGACTGTGGTTTCAATTCTCCAATCCACTTCAGCCTATCGCAGACTTTTATTTGAATCGAAGAAATCTACGCAAGTGAGAAAAGTTCAAAAATCTGGGTTGGCGAGTTATCTGTTTAATATTTACTTTTTAAAAATATCAATTTGTATACAATAAAGAATTTTTACTAATATTATTATTATAAGCAACTCGTCTGTTTATTTAAATCAACTTTATTAAAGTAATTGGAATGCTACTATTTTTGTTAAGATGTTTAATGTATTCGACTTTATGCCGCACTCCAGTGATGCCATTTTGATTATCTACAAATTTCTGTCTCAGCTTCCTGTGAGGCATTGGAATTTTTCTGGATAACAAGTATGAATTTAAATTAACAGCATCGAGAAAAGTTAGAAAAAACTAACATTGATTTAGTAGATTAAATTATTTAAATTAATTAACTTATTCAAATCAAAGGAAAAAATAATAGTTATACAATATAATTTGTAATAAAGAAGAAATTTTGATTATTTTTTTATTGTAAATCAATTCTCGTATTGTTTTTTGTTTGCACACAAGATGAAGAATTTTTTTTTCATAGAAAAAATTTAATTAAGTTGTCTTTTAACATTCTATTATTAAACTTCTGCGTTCAAAGAAATCCTTGTTATTGCTTTTTTAAATACATTCGGTGTGTGATGGAGTTCTGAAATCCAGAACCCAGATAGTATCCCACAGTGAATAGTAAGTGACATTAATATGATATATATTCATACAAAAAATAGTGGTTAAAGTCACCGCAAAAGCAAGTACAAAATTTCACATTGAATGTTATTAGAAATTACGTTAAAATTATTATCATACTATTATTTACAAATGCGTGTATATATTAAAATTATGCGTGATGAACAAAACACAAAATAATTCATAAAAAGAAAAAAAAGATGGAACAGAATTTGAGGAAAACGATAATAAAATAATATGAGGTATATTAAAATTGAATCGGTAATTTCAAAAGAACCTCGTTTGTCACTCAATTTGAATTTTTCAGGAATCAATAAAAACTGTTTCATTCATAAACAAATGAGTTTCAAAGGACTTTTTTATGCTTAATTTAGTATTTGAGTGGTAAATAAATGTAAATAGCGATTCACTTTCATAGTTTATTAATAAACTATTTACACTAAACTTAATTTCCACTTATACTAGGACTAGCAGAAACCTCAATGTGCAAAAGCAGTGAGGAGGAAGAGGAAACTCTGGAAGACTGCGACATAAAATACTGGGCTCAACACTGATAACACCCTTTCGCACCTCAAACGAGCCGCTCCATAAAAATCGCTTGAAATCCATACTTTTTTTCACTACACCCACTTAACCCAAATATTTTCAAAACATGAAAAAGGAGAAGACAACGGGCCCAGTAAGAGGCCCAGGTGACGAGCTGAGCTCACCCTAACCAACCAACCAAAGAAAATAAAAAGGAAGCAAAAATTAACGCATTGAGCAAAATAAAAGAAAATGTAGGAGCGAAGTAAGAAAATTCAAAAGTCAAGTTTGGTCGGTGGAACTTTGTCTTAATATGTAAATAGTGCTGGCCAAAGAGGTGGCACCGAACCTTACATGCGACAGATGTTTGACAGAACCAAAAGCGTAGAAAAATGTAAAATTTAAAAAATTGAATATTGTATAGTTATATTTTTCAAAACGTGCTGCCATTGTGATAAGCAAATCACTACATTAGATATTGGCATAAAATGCTTCACTTGAAAAAAAATTATTGTGTCCCTTAACTTTTGCAATCAGAATAAGTGCAAAAAATAAGGGAAAAAAAGACGCAGAAGAATTCACATTCTTTGGTTACAATCTTATTATTCCTACAGTTTTATCGTAAATTAATATGATGTTCTTTAAAAAATTTACTTTAATATTGCCTCAGTTTTAATACCTTGGATTCATTATTAAGTTTTCCTCAAAGTTTTTGTTGTGAAAGTATTTCTGTAAGCTGTGTATTTCATTAAGATAATGATGAAAAGGCACCTAGTTTAGTATATTTTATTTTTATAACTCGTTTCTGAAAATTTTGGGAGCTTTTCACTGCAAAGGTGTAATTTTTCAAACTCTAATTAAAACATTTATTTATGCACATTTTTTTTAAATATAGTAAGATCCGCTTAATCCAGGACACCTTAAGATTGTAATAAAATTAAATTCATATCAATAGCACTTATGGTTTTTATTCTGTTAGCAATTGAAAAAAAAAATCTCTTAAGGGGGCTCGTAACTAAGTGTCTCGCTTCACTTGTTAGAAACTGCTAATCCACTTCTAATTTTCTAAAGGTTCCGTCCAATCCAAACAAAGATTCCGAATTGAATTTTGTTCCGACTCGTAGGCTTTCATTTGCGCCGTATTTATCTTCCTCTTCGAAGAAATCCTTGTATTGGATTAACTTTTTCTCCCAGTAAACGACAGAATCTTGAATTTGGCCATTTTCACCACCGTATTCTTTGGGCAGGAACTCCTTGGGTATATGTTCGTATAGACTGTCAAATGATGTGTGAACCTTGAGCTAGAGATCACGGCAAAATTATTGGACTTAGGACTTAATTTTTGTACAGCTTTTTTGATCTCACCCTTTCTTTGAATTTCTTGGCCACGATATTGCGGGTTAAGTTGATGAGTGTTTCGGCTTCTTTTGGCGCATTGATAAAATGCAAACCTTTGACACGAAGCGGAAGTGCCTTGTCAGCAAACACTGCCACTTTCTTTACCAAAACAGGATCAAATTGCAGGAGAAAGCCCAAAGGAATCTTTGATAAGTCTATAATGTATATCCTCCCTCCAATGATACTGTTGTCATCCTCATGCAATTGAATATCTGCAATTCGCTGTATAAATTTGATTATGTAGGCCAAGTTAAATTCATAAGGATTAATTTTTCCATTGCATGATCGAAAAATGTATAAACGAGGTCCGTCGACTTTCAAGGGCTTCGGCAGAGATACAAACGGTCTTAAATGCAAAATATTATTATATTATACTCTTTCAAAAGGTGTAAGAATGTCTACCAACCCAAGTCTGGCAAGTCTGAGCACGCGATCATCGATCGACTTATTTAGGAACGATTCCGGAGACAGACTCCTGATCGTGTAGAAAAAGTCGATTTTCTGTTTAGCCTTTTCAAGGCTGAATTTGGAACCTCGGAGGAACGTTAACAAAAACTGATCATCAGTTCTTGCGGTGAGATGAGGCTGTTTTTCCACCCATTCTCGCAAGGCGCCAATATCATCGGGAATACGACTCTCCACCTCGTTTAACTCGTCGCGAGCCTTAGCAGCAAGTTCTGGACAAATCTGTCGAATATTTACCATTTTAAGACTTAACTTATCACACCCGATTTAAATGAAGTTTATTCAACAACTGAGCGCCTAAGCAAAAGCTCAAATTTGCCAAAACACTCGCATGCTCCGCGCAAGACGTGAATAAGTGTCACGGCGTTCTGTTGTTCCGAATCTGATTGCAGTTGTTAAGAAAGAAATAGCTAGCATAAAAAGTTAAGATATCAAGAAGGTTATAAAGAAATGATGTTAATGTTCTTCATTAAGATGCATGTTCCGTTTCTAGTCTGCAGGTGAATATTTATTAATAAATTAGATGAGTAAAAAGACTTACGATTACATACGATACAATACGATACACAATTAAAAATTGTTTATTAATATATTTTGCTACCTAAGTTGCAATGTAAATGATATTTTTGATACATTTAGTTTTAACATTCAGATTGAATAAGTTGACTGAATTTGTTTCCTTTTTTTATAAGCCGTGCTAAGACGTAGGGGTCTTCGAAATCATATGAGACTATTTTAACAAATCTTAAAACTGGGTTGGATTTATTAGCAATCGAATTATGTGGGATTGGGAACTTAAACAACAATCTGGTGTCACACCGAGATCTGTCATAGGAACTACACGATTAAGCACACTAAGATTTAATACATTTTTTTTTCCTACGGGCATTTTACATTATGTGGTTATCAATTTAATAAACCAAGACGCAAAATTAACAAGATCACACTGGAGATTATGACAGTCAATAAAGGTATCTGAACTTCGTCAGCATACATTAATAGCCAGGAATATTTAGGTTTATTGTAGCGAAAATATTTACATTGTTTATTCTTATACATATTACACATTAGAGATTTGGTATGTACTATATTACCTCACTGCTTAAAATTTCCTAATATTTTTACACAAAATTTATCAAGAGATTTAAGGCGAAGAAAAAGCTACAGAAAAAAACCTTCGTAAAAATTTAATGCAGAAGCTTGTCAGAGAAAAGAGGTGTGGTTTAAGTAAAGTCTGTTAATAATAATAATATGAAGGAAAAAAAATATTAAAAAATAAATAAGTAAATAATAAATATAAATATAAATAAATAAATTAATAAGGAAATAGGAAAGAAAATAATAAAGAACTTAAAATGCGTTGATAAGTATACATATTTATAAAAAATTAAATATACAAATAAATTATAGACTAATAATGGTAAATAAATATATGTATATATGAATAAAGAAATAAATAACAAAAAAATAATTAAATAAAAATTAATTAGTGAATATCTATAGATATATATATATAAGAGTAAACATTTGTGATTCAGCAAATAAAAAGTTTTACTTTAAAGGGCGAACTAAGCCAGGTGTAAATAGCAAAGTTAGCGACCAGACGCATCTTGCTTCAAATATGTCAATTAGCTTAAGGATCTTAGAATCTCAATGATGTATTTTGTGAATTTAAGGATGTAGAGCTTGCATAGCAATCCATTGTGCCATACTGTGTCAAATGCCTTTTCAACATCAAGAGGATAACATCAGCGCTCAACTTCAAATATAAATTAATTTTAATATGCCTCGTTCTAAGGTTAATTTGGTAGACGGAATTATGTTTCGATCTAAAGCCAAATTGTTCAGAAGTTAATATATCTTTATCGTTTGAATGTTCATCTAACTTAATTTTGATTAATTTTTCGGGAAATTTACTGAGTGAATTTAGTAGACTATAACTGGGAAAAGAAAATCAGCCTAGCTAGCTATTGAAAATCTATTTGAGAGTTTCTAAGCCGGTCCTTTGGAGATTTTTTAATTAAAGATTACGAATTCCATCCACACCTGTAGATTTATAAGGTAAGAGTTAAAGAGACTTAATCATAAACTTAATATCATCAACTATTACAAATATATTGTCATCATCGATCGTGAGTGAACAAATTAAGTTGGTTGCCACAAATGTACGAGCAAATATGTTGGCCTTATCCTCATTTGTGGACATTACAGAATTCCCTTCTATTAGTGTCGCTATATGCGCTTTCTTTTTCCTAATGTCTTTAATGATATTCCTGAAGGGCTTAGAACCTTTATCTAGTCTTGACAATTTAAAATTTCACTGACGATTCCTAAACTGTTATATACGATTTTTTTTACAGAAATAGTCAGCAATTTGAAAATATAACTATACTCTTTGCTTTTAGTTCTTGTACACAAGTTTCTGAATCTGTTTCTTTGTTTAATTATGGTTGTTATGTAAGAAGGAAGTTTGTTGACACAGAAATTCTTCGTGAACTTTTCGGGCACGGAATGATTAATGCTATCAGTCCCGGTTGCTGTTAAGAATTGGATTTTTTATCAATGAGTTGTTCTCTTATATAGTATTATAGTTTTCCGATTGACAACATTGTTTAACTTAATGTCATTTGCACAGACCGCTGGAAGTGTCACCAGTTTGCATTTTTAAAATCGTTACCCGTATTATTGTTGGCTCTTGGAACAGAAAAAAATCAATAAACGAGTTGACATGGGTTAAAAATACATATCCTTTAAGTGTCACAACAAAAAATGTGAGAATAGTCAGTGACACTGATATTTAGTAAATAATAGTATTAGTTTCACATTATTAAAATGATTGAGTATTGAACATTATTTAATATTTATAAAAAAATAAGATTTATTTAATATTTATAAAAAATTCTCGATATCATAGTTTTACTTTATGTAAGAAGCTTTTCAATGTTCTTATGGTTCGAATATCTACGGGATGTTTATTGTAAAGTTTGCAAAATACAATGGAGTAGAATTTTCTTAAGGTAGATGTGCTAAAATTAGCTTACTTAAGAACTACAATTGCTTCTAAGGTTATGGGTGTCATTTATGGGACTTTGTTAGTATCCACCTCTAATATAAAACATTTTTTGAACTTTAAAATTATACAAATGTCTAACTGGCAGAATTCTCAGTTTAATAAACAGGATAACGGTGCTGGCTAAGCGGGATGAGTAACATATTTTTCTGATAACATTCTTTTGCAATACAGTAAGTTATTGGATTTTGTTTCAGTGAGAGTCACCCTAGCATACTGTAGTTTGAAATGGAAGATCCCGAAGTAAATATTTTTAAAAATGCTTGTCGAGCAATACTTTCTTAGCCGATAGAAACTTCTCAATGTGGTTAGCAAATATAATTTTAAAACAGAAATATGATTACCACACCTAAGTTCTTATAGTTCTTAATTATATCAATAGAAAGACAATTGATATTGCAGCTGATGTTTTCAGCTAAACTTTTGACAGGTAGCAGAATGAAACACAATATTAACTGCCGAAGATTCCTAAGCAATTAGGCTGTAAAACATGAGGTTCGTCTTGCTGCTAACAATTAACTTTTGCCTGGCAAATCAGAGTCTTAACATCATTATCAACAAGGTTATAAACATTATTTGAGCTATACGCAAACGCGAAGTCATCAGCAAAAACTTGCAGCCCACCTACAAAAGGAAGACTAAAAATTGAGTTTACATAAATTAAGAACAACTAGGGACCAAGGACTGAGCCTTGTGGAACGCCAATATTGTTGATCTTATATCTGCCTGCAGTGTCCCCAACTTTTACTTTTTGCATCCTCTTCTTTAGGTAAGATGTTAACCATTCTAAGAAAAAGCCTCGAAAACCTGTGCGAGGCAAAATATCCAAAAGAATTTCGTGATCTACCACATCAAAGGTTTTCGTGTTATATCAAGGAAAAGACCTGCGCAAGTTTTTTTTTCGTCGATTTCTTGATAAATAGACAAGATTGTTGGGCTTTTGTGTTGCAATTGCTTATAGAGCAGTCGATTTGTGTGCCCCGTTTTTGAATTGCAGTTCATGATTCTCCCATTATTCTCCAAGCATATTTGCACAATGAGTCTTGATGTGACAATTTGTTTCTCCATGTCCGAACATCTAGCAGTTGAAACATTGTCTAAGTCGAACTTTTTGCCGCCGAGCGAAATCCTATTAAATTAGTCTTTTGAACACTATTCGCACATTAAGTTTCAAATCACTAAGTCTTACTGACCCATATTCTAGGTGAACTACTTTGTCTTATTTTGTTTTTTTTTTGTAATTATTTGAATGTAAACACATTTAAAACCAAGACATCTCCAATTGGATATTCGTCTAGACAATTACTTTAAATCTTTTTTGTGTCACTACATCGTGAGTGATATCTTTAGAAAATCTTTTTTGATTTCAATTATTCTCAAATGTTTTCATGAACACGACCACTTCCACAATTTATTTCATTTCCAGTAGACATTTTTTTAACGAAATTAATATTGATTTAACCATCTTGCAAAAGTTTATGCACGTTTTTACCAGATTTTTGTAATACACAAATTGATAGCACTTTGTTGGTAGTTTTAAAACTCGGTTATTGGAAAATTCCATCACAATCGATTTCGTTGTCTGAGTCTGGCAGACATTGGAGCGACGCGAAATTGGTAGCTCTACGATAATTTAACTCCTTAGAGTTTGTTTTCCGATTTTTTGTGATAGAAGACATGTTGCCTTCTCCACTTGGGGACCAATCTCTCTTAGAAATTTTTATTTATTTTATTTTTACTGCACCTCACAGACTACGATGAATTCGCAGTTTGAAATATGGATTGGTGGAATGTTTAATGATGTTTGGAAGATCATTCATAAGATGGGACCTAGGTGACTCCATTGAGGTACGCCAGAGTTAAGCTAAAATATGATTTATGATGATAAATATGATTTCAATTGGGCTTCGTATGATATATTTTTCAAATATTATTCAATCCAGCCAATGAAATTGTTTTTGAATCCAAGTGAAATAAGTTAACGTAGCAAAACAGGTTCAGAAAACAGATACAAAGCAATTCGTGCTGAATTCCAAAAGGTTAGCAGTCGTTGGCCTTTTCTTTACAAAATCATGCTGATTGTCACAAATATTGGAATTGGCATTAAATACTAAAGATTCACAAAAAAAGGGGATTCAAAAAATTTTGGCATTCCTTGATAAATTGACTATAGTTTTTTTTTATATAGTACCGAAGCCCTTTATTGTGTGTGGGTATAATAATTACATGCTGACACATATCCAGAAATTATTGGAGGATCGTGATTTTTGAATTAAAATGTCAAATACGAAGACTCTTTTTTTTTAAAACAGAAGGACCTCTAGACTTTGGTTCATGATAAGAAACTACAACAATCTTTTCAATATACGAGCAATGCAATTTTATGCATGTGTTTTAATTTGGACAATAAGCTTTCTTTTTCTACGAAATTGATTGCTCCTGCAAGTTGCGTTATGAGTTTCCTTTCGCTAATTTAGTTTAACGAAAATGGTCAAGTCGTACAGGTTTTGAACAAAAAAAAACTTTTGGTTACATAGTGTGTCAGTGCTGTAGACCTCATTCGGAAGCATGAAAAATTAAACAGATTTATAGGATTCACGTTTCAGAAACAATTTTGCAAGTACTGCCGTGGAAACGTGAATCAATAAACTGTCAAACTGCCAATCATCAAAATGTGGAATGAACTCAACTTAATACTGTTTTATTCCTATAGTTAGTCGTTTTAGTTCCTTACTTACTTAATTTAGTCAATTGGCAAAGCCTTCAGATAATGATATTTTATTTTCTGGAACGTGATGCCCTTGTATTAAACGAATCACTAAAATAGATATTGGCATAAAGTGCTTCACTTCACTTAACTTGTGAGGTCGGAATAAGTGCAAAAAAATTAGAAAAAGAAAAAACAGGAGACTTCACATTCTGTTGTTGCAATTCTTAGTATTCCTAAATTATCATAGTTTAATAGGATGTTTTTCAACGAATTTGATTTATCTCTGCCTCAATTTTAAACATTCTGCACTTTATTTAAGCTTTTTATTTCATTCAGATAATTAAATAAAGGCATCTAGGTAAATATATTTTATTTTTTTATTTATTGACATGACAAGTTTATAAAAAAAGAGAGGGGTCATATTTCAAACTCTTTTTAAAAACATTTATTTATGCACAACTATTTTAAAATATAGTAAGTTTCACTTAATCAAGGATGTCTTTTGATTGTGATAAAATTAAATTTATATTAATAGCACTAATAGTTTTAAAAAAAAATCTCTTAAGGAACTGCTCCACTTGCTAGAAACTGCTAATCCACTTCTAATTTTCTAAACGTTCCGTTCAATCCAAATAAAGATTCCGAATTGTATTTCGTTCCGACTCGTAGGTTTTCATTTGCGCCGTATTTAACGTCATCGTCGAAGAAATCCTTGTACTGGATTAACTTTTTCACCCAGTAATCGACAGAATCTTGAATTTGGCCATTTTCACCACCGTATTCCTTGGGAAGGAACTCCTTGGGTATATGTTCGTATAGACTGTCAAATGATGTGTGAACCATAATCTAGCGGTCAAGGAAGAATTATTAAACTTACTTTTTATAGAGCTTTTTCGATCTTACCCTGTTCTTAAGCTTCTTGCCCATGAGACCGCGGGCTAAAGTAATGAGTGCTGCGGTTTCTTTTGGCACATTGACAAAATGCACACCTTTGATACGAAGAGGAAGTGCCTTCTCAGCAAACACAACAATTTTCTTCATCAAAACAAGATCAAATTGTAGGATAAAGCCCAAAGGAATCCTCGATAAGTCTGCAATGTGCATAGTCCCTGCAATGATACTGTTGTCATCCGCATAAAATTGGATATCTGTTATTCGTTTTATAAACTTGAATATGAAGGCTAAGTTAAATTCATAAGGATTAATTTTTCCATTGCATGAACGAAAAATGAATAAACGAGGTCCGTCAACTTTCAAAGGCTTCGGAAGAGATACAAAAGGTCTGGAATGCAAAAAAAAATACAATCTATCAAAAGATGTAAAACGTAAACTTACCCAAGTTTGGCAAGTCTGAGTAGGCGATCATCGATCGGCATATTTAGGAACGCTTCAGGCGAGAGACTCCTGATCGTGTAGAAAAAGTCGATTTTCTGTTTAGCCTTTTCAATGCTGTATTTAGCACCCCGCAGGAACGATAACAAAAACTGATCATCAGTTCTTGCCGTGAGATGAGGCTGTTTTTCCACCCATTCTCGCAACGCGCCAATATCATCGGGAATGCGACTCTGCACCTCGTTTAACTCGTCGCGAGCCTTAGCCGCAAGTTCTGGACAAATCTGTCGAACATTTACCATATTAAGACTTGTCTTTTCACACCCGATTTAAATGAAGCTCATTCAACGACTGAGCGACTAGGCAAAAGCGTAAAATTTGACTAACCGTGAATACGTGTCACGGATTTCCGTTGTTCCGGATCCGATTGCAGTTATTAAGAAATAGCTGGCGTTAAAGTTAAGATATCAACAAGGTTATAAAGAAGCGATGTTTATGTTCTTCACTTAGGTGCATATTCGTTATCTTGTCTGTAGGTGATGAGGTGATAAGATGCGTAAAAAGACTTACGATTTCAGACGATACATAATTTACAATCGTTACTTTATATAGTATGCTACCTAAGTTGCAAAGTAAATGATATTCTTGATACATTTAGTTTTAACATTAAGATTGAATAAGTCAATATGTTGAAATAAAAATAAAAATTTTAAATTAATCCGAATACCCTTAGAAAAAGTAGGGACTCATGGCGAGCTCATGTGTCTTCAGTGATCCGTTCTTTAGGGTTAATTTAGCTTAATGTTTATTCAGAAGTTTTTAAAAATATATTAGTATTTGTAAGTATATCATTTCTTCCTTTATGGTGAGCTTATGATCTTGGTTATAAATAATTTTTTTTAAGGTTTTTTTCCTCAAAATGTAAAACGCTGCCATTGTAGAATCACTTTGTTCTCCGTCGGTTTGTTATTACCCTTTTTCTCAAGAACGCTTGGAGGTTGTAAGTTTATATTTATACCAAACAGTTAAGACTGTGGTCTCTTAAAGCTGAAAGAAAATCTTTCAAATCGACGCAGTCAACAGATTTGCGATCTTCCTTAAGGCAAGATTCCTTCCATTTGAGCTTTCCATGTCGAATAACTTCTCTCTCCATTTGGGGATTCCACCATGCGATTGCGAAATGCATATAGAATAACTCATTGTGACAGATGTTGGTGAATATCATATTTAATTTTTTCTTCCGAACGTCCGATCTTTTCACTGTTGAGAGCTTAGCCCGCTGCTCGATGGTTTGAGATAAAAGTAAAACAACGTCTCATAAGCGTTAACTGATTATAAGTAATTTTTTTTTGGATCGGGAAAAGAACAAGTTACAATTTTTGTGAAGAAGACAAAAAATGTTATGTCATTGTATTGCCCATTTTTAGCAATGACCTTTTGCCGTCTTTCAGGCAACATCATAATTCCACGTTGATAAAACTTCTGGTTTTAATCAGCAAAAAACTGAACCAGGTACGATTTGACATCATCATTATTATTGAAATTTTTACCATTCAAGGAGTTTTGCAAAGATCGAAATAAAAAGAAATCAGATGGTGCAAGGTCAGGACTATATTGTGGATGTGGCAAAACATCTCAACCAAGCTATAATAATTTTTGCCGAGTGACCAAAGATGTTTGTGGCCTTGCATTGTCATGATGGAATGCAACACCTTTTCGATTTGTCAATTCGAGCCGCATTTCTTCAACTGCATAAGACATCTGAATAAATCGTTCGGTTGGGTGGTAAAAGTTCAAAGTAGACAATTCCTTTGTAATCCAACCAAACTTTCTTTTAACGAATACCAGCTTTTGATGTTGTTGTTTGAGCTGGTTCACCTAGTTTGCTCCACGATCTTTTCCGATTGACATTGTTGTAAACAATCCATTATTCATCACCAATTATCAATCGTTTTAAAAATGGATCATTTTCATTTCGTTTCTTTAACAAATCGCAGATGTTAATGCGTTGTGTAAAATGATTTTCTTTGAGTTCACGAGGAACCCATATATCGAGTTTTCGTGCATAGTAAAGTTGTTTTAAGTAAATTTCAATGTATGTTTGTGATACATGAAGCTTCTCTGCAATCTCACGTGATTTGGTCGTCTTCAACTTAAACTGGACGACCAGAGCGTTTTTCATTTTAGAGTGAAAAATCACCAGAACGAAATTTGGCAAACCAATTTGGACACTTGCCGTTCTTTTAAAGCTTCGTCACCATAAACAACACATAACTTTTTGTGAGCTTGCGATGCGTTTTTTCTTTTCCGGGAATAAAAAAGCAAAATATGTTTTGATTTTCCATTTTTTAACAGACGCCAAACAAAAACTGCACAACCGATAAAGAAATTTTTTTTACTGATTTACAGTTGAAGTACCAACTATCAAATAACAAAATGTGTTTGACATTTCGATTACGTCAGCAAAACTAAGAATTCAACTAAAGCCATCTTTGAGTGAAATACGCAATTACTTAGGCAACCCAATCGAATCAGAAATGGGATCGATATTAATAAGAAATGCAAGCAATTTAACTCTTGAAACAGTTGTAATAATATGATTTACCAACTATATGGAAATGTCTTGATAACAAATGTACTGTAAATATCTTTAACGCTCTATATTTTAATGATTTGAAATAAGTCAAAGTATTGTTGTTCTAAATTATTTAGAAATTAATAATGTTACAAAAAAAAGTAAATTTGCACAAAATACATGTCAATCAAATAGAAAATGCTATAAAAATTAATGGGACTACCGAATGGAAATGTCGTTATTGCAGACAACTTCATATCTATTACTCTGAGGTGAATTTTGACCATGACAGCTGTCACATCAGAAACTTCATGTCATTGTCTAATTATTTCAGTCTAGGTTATTGGTCATTTGTGAAAACACACCAGTTTTCGTAAGGCCGTAAAATGTCTACATTCGTGCCATCAAAACAGCATTTGCGGGAAGTTTTTTTTCATATAAAGAAAAAAGCAACCGAAGCGCATCAATTGCTTACCGAAGCTTACCCGGGCTATACTATAGATGGTGATTTCGACACCGAAGACAAAGAACGCCCCGGCCAGGTGAAAAAGTTTGAAGACCATGAATTGGGGGCATTGCTCGATCAAGATCCGTCACAAACGCAAGAAGAGCCTGCAAAATCACTTGGCGTCGCTCAGCAAACCATTTCCGATCGTTTGAAAGCAATGGGAATGATACGAAGGATATGACATTGGGTGCCGTATGAATTGAAGCCACGAGACGTCGAGCGCCGATTTTGCATGTCCGAGATGCTACTTGAACGTCACAAAAAGAAGACTTTTTTTTGCATCGAATCGTCACTGGTGATGAAAAATGGGTACATTACGATAACCCAAAACGTCGGACAACGTATAGTATGGATACCCCGGACATGCCTCAACATCGACGGCCGTTCAGAATATTGATGGCCTGGAGGTTATGCTGTGCATTTGGTGGGACCAGAAGGGTGTTGTGTATTATGGGCTGCTAAAACCAAATGAAAAAATCACAGGCGCGGTCTACCGACGACAATTGATGCGTTTGGGCCGAGCACTGAAGGAAAAACGGCCGGAAACGGTCGCAAGACACGTTATTTTGCAACATGACAATGCTCGGCCACATGTTGCAAATGTCGTTAAAACTTACCTTGGAACGCTCAAATGGGATGTCCTACCCCACCCGCCGTATAGTCCAGACCTTGCACCATCCGATTACTATCTCTTCCGATCGATGCAATATGGCCTTTCTGACCAGCACTTCCGTCATTTCGATGATGTCAAAAAATGGATCGATTCGGGGATTGCGGCCAAACCGGTCGAATTTTTCAGAACGGGTATGCATGAATTGCCAGAAAAATGGGAAAAATGTGTGGCTAGCGATGGGCAATACTTTGAATATAGAATTTATATCTATTTTTCCTGAATAAATCATTGATTTTTGAAAACAAAAACGACATTTTAACCGGTAGTCCTATTAAAGTAATAAAATTTGTCAATAAGTAACAAGAAATTAAAAATTTTTCATCGATAACTATATTTGTTATCTTGAAAATTGTTATTTTAGTTAAACTCTACCAAAAACGATTTCGAATCAATGTTAAAATACTAAACAAAAACAATTAACCTAGTGACGCTCAGGAGAACATCGAACATAACGAAGGGGATCTTCTTCATCAAATAAAGAACTAACTTACGAAGTTATTGCTTTATTTGTTATCTGACTTGGATTACTTGCACTTAAGTGTTCGGTAGTGGTCTTAAGACTTATATTTATAAATATCAGTCAGCGTACGAAGCTCAATAGTCATTGCGAAAGACGACAACGGCAAGATGAACAAATTAAGCGGAAATGCAAACACAATGGCCTTATTCAATATTGTTGTTAATGCAATGAACTTCGTATGCTGACCGGTGGAAAAGTCGTTAGTCAGGTGAATGCCCGACGTAACTCGCTTTCCACCAGATTTAGAATTCTCCTGAATTTCAAAAAAACGTCAACAATTTATTGTTTTTTTTTTTATAAACTCAAGACTATATCTATAACTCAAAATTAAAATTAGTAACTTCTACCATATTTTTCTTTAAATATTCCTAGATTTTTAGGGATTTCTTTATTCATATCTTTCACATTGTTCTTAATATTTATTTTTATTTTCCTCGAAATTATTGATATAATGATAACTAAAGCCAACAGTAAAATGAAAGTCATACTTCCTACGCTATAGTTAAGTAAGTTATGAAATTATAATTTTTTTAATATTTTTAAAGTTTGCTTCTTGCTTTAAAACAATCAAAAGTCATTTGAATATTAAATTTGAAAGGTTATTCGTATTTCGGAATTACAAAACTATCAGTATATTTAAGGAATTTTTTACAACATCGTGTCTGGCCGATAATTATAAAACAGTTATTATAGGAAAATAGATAGTTTCCCGTTTGATTATATTGCCTTTCATCACAAGTACATATTTACATAGCAAATATTTCTATTATTTGCTCCAATACGTTTTTCACCAGCATACATTTTCGCTTAACACACAATTTTCACTTACTTTTATTTCTTTAACAGGTTTATTTTCTTCGAAAAAGTATGTTTTATTATTGATTCCTCAAAATACTCAAAATCTGAATCAAGTCTCTGCTTGGCATAGGGACTATAAGTTTTATATTTACGTTTATAATAACTGGTATAACTGGTAACTTTATAACAAAAATTATGTTTTCAGTGATTGCCACTCCAGTACTAACATTTAAAAGCTTTTTAAAATCAATATAATTTCTTCATTCGTTAAAATATTTGGCTGTAACATACCAGTTCCGGCAGAAACAACCTTTTGTAGAATATTTTCTGCCTTTTCTCTAATTCGATTTAATTTAAAGATCTGTTTCATAAAGAATTTTTTAGTATGCAGTCTTTTCGACAGTCTTTTCTGTCTGTTTAAACTGTTTTCTTTTTTTTCAACTGACCAATACTTTCATTATAGTAAGTGTAATAAGTAATGATTTTTATTATTATCATTGCATGATTATTTCGGTCAACAACAGCAAAAGGCTCTTTCAATATTTTGTCTATCTTCATATACCACCTAAACGTACTTTCAACAAAATTAAAGATTCCTCGCTTGTATCTTTTGTGGAATTATACTAAATTCTTTATTTTTGATGTTATATACTATTTCGTCTATTATTAAATCTTTTTTTTCTACTTCAATATAAATTGTTTGTATTATGGAGTGAAAATGGGCAAGTATGTCTAGGATTTCTTTTGGATTAATTATATGTAAAAGCATGTCATACTTATTAACTATTACCACTGGGTTTACGTTTATAATAGCATACCTTAAGTTCGACTCGATTCGTTGAATTTTTAGTGTTTGAAGCGACGTCGGTATAAGTAGCAGCATGATTAATAGGTGTAGTGAGTTCTGTGCCTTACGCTAACGTAGAAATTTATGGATCACTTCGAATTTGCTTTATTTTTGCCTCAATTTTAAAAATTTGGATTCATTATAAAGTTTTCCTCACCGATTTTATCGTGAAATTACTTTTATATTTTTCATTCAGATAATGAAATAAAAGCACCTAGGTAAGTTCATATATATTTTTTTAGTTTATTGACTTAAAATTTTAATAATAAAACAAAGAGGTTAATACTTTTGGCGCTCGTTACTACAAAAGGGTCATATTTGAAACTCCTTTTAAAAAACCTTTATTTGTGCAGAATTATTTTAATAGATGATAAGATTCAAATTTAATCTAGGCTATCTTTTGATTGTGGTAAAATTTAATTCGTATTAATATCACTTATAGTTTTTATACTGTTAGCGATTAAAAAAAAATCTTAAGGGTTTTGCTGTACTATCAAATAATAAAAAAACCGTAAAGTATTGCTTCACTTGCTAGAAAATGCTAATCCACTTCTAATTTTCTAAACGTTCCGTCCAATCCAAATAATGATTCCGAATTGTATTTCATTCCGCCTCGCAGGCTTTCATTTGTGCAGTATTTAACGTCATCGTCGAAGAAATCCTTGTACTGGATTAACTTTTTCACCCAGTAATCGACAGAATCTTGAATTTGGCCATTTTCACCACCGTATTCCTTGGGAAGGAACTCCTTGGGTATTTGTTCATACAGACTGTCAAATGATGTGTGAACCATCATCTAGCGGTCAAGGAAGTATTATTAAACTTAATTTTTAATAAAGCGTTTTCGGTCTTACCCTATTCTTAAGCTTCTTGCCCATGAGACTGCGGGCTAAAGTGATGAAAGCTGCGGCTTCTTTCGGCGTATTGACAAAATGCACACCTTTGATACGAAGAGGAAGTGCCTTCTCAGCAAACACACCGATTTTCTTCATCAAAACAGGATCAAATTGTAGGAGAAAGCCCAAAGGAAACATTGATAAGTCCACAATGTATAACCTTCCTCCAATGATACTGTTGTCATCCTCATGAAATTGGATATCTGCAATTCGCTGAATAAACTTGAACATGTAGGCTAAGTTAAATTCATAAGGATTAATTTTTCCATTGCATGAACGAAAAATGAACAAACGAGGTCCGTCAACTTTCAAAGGCTTCGGAAGAGATACAAAAGGTCTGGAATGCAAAAAAAAAAAAATACAATTTATCAAAAGATGTAAAACGTAAACTTACCCTAATCTGGCAAGTTTGAGCACGCGATCATCGATCGACTTATGTAGGAACGATTCCGGCGAAAGACTTCTGATCGTGTAGAAAAGGTCGATTTTCTGTTTAGCCTTTTCTATGCTAAATTTGGAACCTCGGAGGAACGATAGCAGAAACTGGTCATCAGTTCTTGCCATGAGATGAGGCTGTTTTTCCACCCATTCTCGCAACGCGCCAATATCATCGGGAATACGACTCTCCACCTCGTTTAACTCGTCGCGAGCCTTAGCAGCAAGTTCTGGACAAATCTGTCGAATATTTACCATTTTAAGACTTAACTTATCACACCCGATTTAAATGAAGTTTATTCAAAGACTGAGCGACTAAGCAAAAGCTTTAATTTGACTTACCGTGAATACGTGTCACGGATTTCCGTTGTTCCGAATCCGATTGCAGTTGTTAAGAAATAGCTGGCGTTAAAGTTAAGATATCAACAAGGTTATAAAGGAACCATGTTTATGTTCTTCATTTAAATGCATATTCCTTATCTTGTCTGTAGGTGAATATTTATTTATTTATAAGATGCGTGAAAAGACTTACGATTTCAGACGATACATAATTTACAATCGTTACTTTATATAGTATGCTACCTAAGTTGCAGTGTAAATGATATTTTCGATTCATTTAGCTTAAACATTAACATAGAACAATTCAATTTGCTTACATAAAAATTTTAAATTAATTAGATTACCCTAAAAAAAGTAGGGACTCATTGCGAGCGCATGTGTCTTCAGTGATCGGTTCTTAAGTGTTTTTCTAATAGATCTAGCATGATTTTTATTCACAAGCTTTCAAGGTTCAAATAGACTTTTCTGTTTATACAAAAAAAAAAAATTAATATTGATATATCATTTCATTGAGTTTTTTAAGCTTCCGTTCCTCAAAAGGTAAAACAGACCATTATAGGATCACTTTGTTGTCTGTCAGTCATAACCAATTTCCTCAAGAACGCTTGGAGGTTGCAAGTTTAAACTGATACCAAAAACTTATGACTGCAGTCTCTTAAAGCTGAAAGAAAATCTTTCAAATCTTCGCAGTCAAAAGATCTTCGACCGTATTAGGCCTTCTCTTCGCGCCGGCAACCTTTCCATGTCGAATAATTCCTATCGCCGTTAAACAGGGGATTCGGCCATGCGATATTGTAATGCGTATAGTAAAGGGTGATTTTTTAGCTATTATTATTTTGGCAACACTGGTTTAAACAGCTGACGCACGTTTCGTGTTTTGTTTCACTGTCAAACATCTTCAGTGTGGTCTATAATTTAACCATGAATCGTCTTACAAACGAACAACGCTTGCAAATTTTTTAATTTTATTATCAAAATGGGCTCTTGGAAAGTTGGCCGAAGATCCACTTTTTTACCGAAAAATTGTGTTCAGCGACGAAGCTCATTTTTGTCTCAATGGGTACGTAAATAAGCAGAATTGTCAATTTTGGATTGAATATCAGCCAGAAGCATTGCAAGAGCTGCCAATGCATCCAGAAAAAGTCACAGTTTGGTGCGGTTTATGGGCTGGTGGCATCATTGGACCGTACTTCTTCAAAGATGATGCGAATCGTAACGTAACTGTGAATGGTGAGCGCTACCGTGAGATGATATCCAACTTTTTTTTTGTCCAAAATGCAAGAGCTTGACTTGTATGACATGTGGTTTCAACAAGACGGTGCCACATGCCACACAGCACGCGCAACATAGGACTTATTAAGAGGCGAGTTCGGTGAACATTTTATTACACGTTCGGGACCGGTCAATTGGCCGCCTAGATCGTGCGATTTAACGCCTTTAGACTAGTTTTTGTGGGGCTATGTTAAAGCTCATGTCTATTGAAGAATTTGTTCGTGTTGGCAAGAGTATGCCAAAATTGGACTAAGCGGATGGACCATTCTTCAAACATTAAATTATATGGACCGTACTATCGATTCAAATAAAGATTTCATGAATTTTTCCGAATTTTATGTGTTTTTTTTTTTTTTGGAAAACTTTCCTATAGCTCTTAAAAAATCACCCTTTATAACTTATTATGACAGATGTTGGTGAATATCATATTTACTTTTTTTTTTCTGAACGACCGATCTTGTCACTGTTGAGAGCTTAGCCCGCTGCTCGATGGTTTGAGATAAAAGTAAAACAACGTCTCATAAGCGTTAACAGATAATAAGTAGTTTATTTTTGACCGGGAAATGAACAAGTTACGATTTTTTTGGGGAGCACTTCAGCCTATGCGACTGCGCTTGTTGCATCTAAGGATCATTTTATCACCACGTATGATCAAAGTTTTTTATTCATATGTTTAAGAATGTTTTTTAGTGTAACCTGAACCCGATTGGATGGTGAGCGGGTTAACATTTGGAACCGGATGGAGTTACTGATTTCGACATTGCTGTTAACAAAACAATTGTTCAGGTCGACAATTTTTATTTATTTTTGCTTTTGTAATTCCTAGTTTATGTCGATTATGAACCTCCGATTTTTCCGATACTCTTCAGTATTAGAAAATTGTAATTTTTGTAACCTGGTCTGTTTTTGATCAATTTTGTAGAACTTTGTAAACGCGTTTGATTTTCTCAGTAGTTCTCCTTCAGATCGAATGGATATCGAATAAGTCCAAACAAAAGTGTGCTTAACATTTTCTGATCTTCTTCGGCTTCTATCAGCCCTTTTTTTGAATGGAAAAAATCTTCGCAAGTGTGAAAATTTACAAAATCGGTGTTCCATTGCATAAACCTGGGGTAGGCGAAATGACGGGAGAAACAACACCTCGCAATCCAATTCGCTAGATGACATAGAACTAGCTGAAATATGAATAATCTTAAGTGTCTTTTTATGCATTTAAACACGCTATATAAACTGCACTATTGTCAGCATTTTATCATTTTATGCAAATTGGATTTTTTTATTTAAATTGCACTTGGGTCACAAACAAATCCTGTTTTTTAATTTAATTAATTCTTATTCTATGAAATAAATAGTTCTATTTAACTCAAGTTTTTATATAAAACCACTTAGTTCATAATTAATTGGACTACTTTTTTGTTTAGACTTAAGGTGCTTTTAGTTGGATTCGGTTTAATCAGTGTGAGACAACAACCTAAGAAGAAAATAATGGGTGGTTAATTTATGATCAAGAAACATTTTTTATAAGAAGAAGAGGAATCCACTTTTTTTTAGGAATAATTTAGCTTTGTTGTTTTACTTTTCAAATTGTTAACTTTTGTGTGAGGTTCTGGACGGTAAACAACTCTATGTATGGATGTATGTCTATGAAGAGGGGTCTAATATTACCTGCGAACGAAAAGGATCACCCTAACTAAAAGGAAGGCTCTGCAATGCATTTGTAGGTCCTGCCCACAGATATGTATGGCTGTCAAAATTGAACAATTTACAAAAAGTATTTACGAAAAGTAGTTGAAGGACGTTTAGGTTAAAATCAGTCGCATAACAGCAGAAGATTGATAAAAACCAAATCAATTCAAGGATTCAAGAGGGTCTTCATATTTAACAATCCATATCCATAAAATTAGAGCGGGACCGACCGGAAGGCTTTTCGAAATTTCACAAAGAGCAGACTTCGTTTTTGACTTTTAATAAAATCAGCTAAGGCGAACGTAAACTAGAGAATTAAACAACGAATCTTATACATCCAATTGAACCAAAGAATTTTAATGAAGTAATATCACACACATTCACACACAGTCTATCTATCCATCACGACATTTATTAACATTGCTAATCGACTTGACTCGCAATCGTGAGTTATTTTTGAATACTAAAAATAAATGCGATAAACAACTAATCTACTTCTAATTTTCTAAATGTTCCGTCCAATCCAAATAAAGATTCCGAACTGACTTTCGTTCCGACTCGAAGGCTTTCATTCGCGCCGTATTTAACGTCATCATCGAAGAAGTCCTTGTACTGGATTAATTTTTTCTCCCAGTAATCAATTGAATCTTGAATGTGACCATTTTCACCACCGTATTCCTTGGGCAGGAACTCCTTGGGTATATGTTCGTACAGACTATCAAATGATGTGTGAAGAATCATCTAGTGATTAAAGAAAAATTGTTGGACTATGTTTTTGTCGAGTTTTTTTCGATCTTACCCTTTCCTGGAGCTTCTTGCCCATGAGACTGCGGGAAATGTTGATGAGCGTTGCAGCTTCTTTTGGTACATTGACCAAATGCACACCTTTGATACGAAGTGGAAGTGCTTTCTCAGCGAACACTCCGAATTTCTTAGTCAAAGAAGGATCAAATTGTAGGAGAAAGCCCAGAGACATCGTTGACATATCTACAATGTTTATCATCCCTGCAATGATACCGTTGTCATCCTCATGCAGTTGGATATCCATGATTCGCAGTTGCAGCTTGAATATATCGTGAATGTGAAATTCATTGGGACTAATTTTTCCATAGCGTGTTATGTGCAAACGAGGTCCATCGCCGTTCAAAGGATTTGGAAGAGGTACAAAAGGTCTGGAATGCAAAATTTTCAAATTACCCTTGATCGAAAGATTTTATAAATTTTTTATCTACCCCAGTCTTGCAAGTTTAAGTACGCGATCATCGATCGGTTTATTTAGAAACACTTCCGGCGAGAGACTCCTGATTGTGTAGTAAAAGTCGATTTTCTGTTTAGCCTTTTCTATGCTGTATTTAGCACCTCGAAGGAACGATAATAGAAACTGATCATCGGTCCTTGCCGTGAGATGAGGCTGTTTTTCCACCCATTCTCGCAAAGCGCCAATATCATTGGGAATACGAGTCTCCACCTCATTTAACTCGTCGCGAGCCTTAGCAGCAAGTTCCGGACAAATCTGTCGAATATTGACCATTTTATAACTTAACGTATCACAACCGATTTAATTGAAGTTTATTCAGCGACTGAAGCTTATTTTTGCCAACGCGTTGGGTTTCATTAACTTCCTCGTTAATAAGTTATCCGCAAGGCGTGAATACGTATCTTTTTTTTGCTTTAAGCAATTTCATTTTAATTGTTCGATATTACGACTATGCTCTATCGCAATGAGTCTTAAAATGTGAAGTGGTGTCACGGCGCGGCGGTCGGTTGTAAAGCCATGAGTCTACGAAAGCTGATATTAATGTAATAATGATTAAATGATTATTATAGAACGAGTCAAGGGTTTGTTTTTTATTCTTATTTTTTTTTCTCTCAGATGTTAGTTTATTATCTTATCTGGAGATGAAGATCAACGAACCCAATCGGAAGTTAAACAAAAGTAATAGAAGCAACAACTACACCGACTGCAATGATTGTGCGTAATGAAAACACCTGTAATGTATTTCGCATTGGTAGTAGATACTTTAGCATTTAATCTTACTTATTCGTTTTTTTAAGGTGTAATGCGTAAAAATGTGAAATGAAACAGAAAATGTCATTACTGCTCGCTCATCTTTTAAGTCTCGTATGCCAAAGAATGCTGGTCTGGAGTAAATAAACGAAATTGCTGCTATTAAGAAAAAAGCTATTTAAAGAAAGACTTTTTGATTAGTTTTTTTTCCCTCCTCATTGAATTGAATTTTGATTTATTAAAATTTGTGCAAAATAAAATACTTAAATTGTTTGATGTAAGTTAACACATATTTTTGCAAGCGACTCAAATGCGCTTAGAAGTCATCCCCGCTCCGTGCTTGCAAATGGAGAAAACATTATTCAGCAATTCTCCCTACACTAACAACCCCAGCCATGTTTCTTCAAGTGCACCCCCACATGTTTGCAGATTTCTCTGCAAGCCTGAAGACATTTTGAAAACGCGCCGGATCATCAGTCTTCGACAAGATCGCGAAAATACAAGTCTTCTAAGAAGACATTCAAAAAGAAGAAAAGAGTTTTTCGTAACATTAAATAACAGTGTATTAATTGGCGCCCAAAAAGTGGAGCGACGCGTTTGTTGGCTTCCAAAATTCCCATATGTGGATAATAGAGCCCTTTAACTTAATCTATCGCTGAGAATCATATAAAAACAAAATAACGAATTATAAAAAAAATTTCAAGAACAAAAAGTGGAGTAGTGTAAGTGGAGTGTCTTGTTTTTTTTTGTATAGAAAAAAGCTTGAGTGATTAAAACGAGCTGTAAAATTAAGATAATTAAGATTATTATTGAATTATTAAAAGTGAAATTAAAGTTTATTATTTGGATTGCTATTATTATTTTTTCTCTTACTCATTATATAACTAACTTAAGTTTAAAACGTGTTCTTATGTTTATGTTTATGTTTATTGTAGCGAAAATATTTACATTATTGATAATTAAATATATTGCACATTAGAGATTTGGTATATATGACCTTACTACTAACAATTTTTTCAATATTTTACCAAATATATCACAAAATTTATCAAACGATTTAGGGCGAAGGAAAAGCTACAGAAAAAACCTTCGTAAAAATTTGAAGCAAACGTTTGAAAGAGAGAAGGGAAGTGGTTTAAAATATATGAAATATATACATATAACATTTAAATAATTGCTTACAAAACTCAAATGTGTTAAACGTATAGAAAAATAAATACATAAATAAAAAATGCATATATGAATATGTAAATAAATAAATAAATAAATTAATAAATAAATAAATGAATAAATAAATAAATAAATAAATGAATAAATAAATAAATAAATAAATAAATAAATAAATAAATAAATAAATAAATAAATAAATGAATAAATAAATAAATAAATGAATAAATAAATAAATAAAAAAATAAATAAATAAGTAAATAAATAAATAAACAAATAAATAAATAAATAAGTAAATAAATAAATAAACAAATAAATAAATAAGTAAATAAATAAATAAATAAAAGAAAAATAAATAAATAAGTAATAAATAAATAAATAAGTAAATAATTATATTTAAACAAATAATGGTTAGTAAATATGTGTGTACTTAAAATAAATAAGGAAATAAAAATATATATAATATAGATGGATAAATAAGTGTTAATATTTTGAGTAGGCAAAAAAAAAAGTGTTAAATTACAGGAACAACTAGACCAGGCTCAGTTAGCTAAGTTAGCGACCAGTACATTATGCGACGCACTATAAGCTTATTTTTCCTCGGAGCAACTTTCTAAATCTTAGACAGACAATGGAGCTCATGTGTCGAAAAGTGCCATGGAAGGTTCAGGATCATTTTAAGAACCTTGTTTTGAATCCGCTGCAATTTTAAGATGTGGCTTTTTGCACAAGTTCCCCAAACAGGACAGCCGTAAAACATAATGGCATGAAAAATTACTGTAAATATCGTGAGTTTATTTTCATCGCTCATTTTCGATTTTCGGTTTATAAAAGGATACAAACTCCGTTTTGAAAGGTTCACTTTATTTAAAGTTTCGTGCACATGGTGTCCAAATGTCAGATGTTTATCGAAATGCACCCCAAGATATTTACCACAAGACTTCCACTCAATCTGCTTGGTAAGAAACAGGCTTTTCTTTTTTTTAGTAAAAAAGCCAGCCAGAGTTTTTGAAGCATTAATTTTTATTTTCCAGTCATTGAAATACGATATTGTCGTATTCAAAGCAGATTGCAGATTGGTTTCAATATTGAAAGCAATTGCATCTGAAGAAAATATGTATGTATCGTCGGAAAATATTGCGTGATAGCAGTTATTCAGATGAGGAAAGTCAAATGTGTAAATATTGTAAAGAGTCGGCGATAGAACAGCACCTTGGGGTGCTCCATCAGTAACTGGAAAGGAGTTAGACTGACAACCATTTACAGAAACTTGAAAACTTCTTCCTGTTAGGAAGGATTTTATCATCTTAATGATGTAGTTTGGGAACTTGAGGATGTAGAGCTTATGAAGCAATCCATTGTGCCATAGTGTGTCAAATGCCTTTTCGACATCAAGAAAAATAACACCAGTGCTCAACTTCAAATTAAAATTAGTTTTAATGTGCTTTGTGATACGGTGAATTTGGTTGACGGTGTTATGTTGAGATCTTAAACCAAATTGTTCAGCAGGCTATATGTTTTTATCGTTTAGATGGACTTCCAACTTAATTTTTATTAATTTTTCGAGACATTTGCTGAGTGAATTAAGTAGACTAATTGGTTTATAACTGCTAGGTGAACTGGGGTTTTTTCCTGGTTTTGGTAACGGTATGACCTTTGCTAACTTCCAAACAGCTGGAAAGTAACCTAGCTTAAAGCAGCTATTGAAAATCCACTGGAGGGTGTCTATGCCGGACCTTGGAGATTTTTTAAACGTGTTCTTATTCATGCATAATTATTTCTTAAATTACACATTAAATTAAATGATTAAATCTTTTAAATAAGTGCAAATATATATCCTTATATCCTTATATATATATAATGATATATATTATATATTTATATAAATATTATATATATGTATATATATATTTCGGTGGCTGTTGAAAGCGCAGTTAACCACAAGAGGCAATCTTTTCAGAGAACGATCAGTGATCTAACGGACAGACTCTACGCTTTAGAAGCTCCAAATAAGATAGAACAGTACGAAGCTGTGCAAATTAATCCCCAAATAAAATGCGAGGAATCTTTGGATGAAGTTAAGTCTCTTCCAGAATTTAATGGTGAGCAAGAAAAATACGTATCTTGGCGGCAAGCTGCTTTTGTTGCATACAAAATATTTGAGGGACACGAAGGAAGCTTTAGGCACTAACAGGTTGTCGCGCTCATTCGAAATAAAATGTTTAGGGCCAGCCGATTCCGTGCTAGCATCTTTTAATACCATTCTAAATTTTAAAGCAATAATAGCTAGATTAGATTTCACTTGCGCCAACAGAAGGCCCGTCTACCTGATTGAGCAGGAAATGTCAACCCTTAAGCAAGGTAATATGTCGCTGGGCGAATTTTAAGCTATAGTTGAACAAAAGTTAACACCCATTATCAACAAAATAATTACGACATACGAAGGCAACATTGAGCTCATCACTTCGCTAAGTCAAAAGTACAGAGAGGATGCACTTAGAACTTTTATTTCCAATGAGCGACGTCCTATTTTCGTCACGCCCTGTGGATATGCCCACTGCACTGGTATTTGCACAGGAGATGGAGGCACACCAGATGTGCTTTCTGTTTGCCAACTCGTTTGCAAATCAAAATGAAAGGAGGTCCAATAGTGACGTGCTTCGAACAAGCTACAAATACCAGTATCCACCACCAAATTCAAATACCCATGATAGACATGCTTATGTTCAGCTCCCAAATTCTTTTGCAAATAACACGCAGAGCCCCAATTTCGCAACACCTCAGGCTAATTTCGAATATGGTTTCTATAATCACCCCACTTATAGTATATGCAGGCCAAACAGTCTATACCTGTTCCAATGGACGTAGATTCTTCAACTTCTCGTTTTTTGTATAACGGATCGAATCCGATACATACGCCTGATAACTTTGTCGAAAGGCAACTTCCAATTAAAAATGCCAACTAGTCACGCCAGACTACTAGGCAGCATATGCCGATGAGTCGACACGAATCTTTAAACTCAAACTCGCAGGACAGACCATCAAAACGGCAGTTCGGATCTTTCCGACAACCTGCAACAAAAGGCCAGCACGCACCTTTTAATAAAAATTAAACGACTCGCATTCATGCGAATATAATGAAACCTTAGAATTAAAGGACGAAATTAATTTTTTAGTGGCAGGTCCCTCCTGCCATATGTAAGCAGAACATTAGCGGGAAGGGAAATAAATATTCTTAAAGGTATAAAATCTGTGGAGTCTCCATTTGTGGTAAAATTTATCCATGGGACAAACCAAATCAAATGCGGGAAAAACTTGACTTTTTTCATTCTTCCCCACCTCCAAACGTTCGATGGAATCATCGGATGTGATATTTTACAGGACATTAAAGTACAACCAGACTTTAAAAGACGAATTTAAAAATATAACAGCGGTAAGGAAAATTTACTGTACTTCTGAAGGGATGTATATAACAAAACAATTGACTTTGAAATGGTACCCCTCGAAATAAGCGAAGAATTTTGGGCTGTCATTTATAAGCATTCAAACGTATTTGCGGACCCTGACGAGTCCTTGCCCTACAACACAAGAATACAAGCAACGATCAGAACATCAAATAATGAACCTGTGTATTCCAAATAGTATCGTATCCAGTGGCAGCTACTGATTTCGTAAACAAAGAAATTTCCGATCTTCTCAACAACGGCATCATAAGACCTTCACGGTCCCCATACAATTACCCAATTTGGGTTGTTAACAAAAAAGGGATTGATGAAAACGGAAAACGTATAATGCGATTGGTAATTGATCCCCGAAACGTCGGTTATACTCCGCCAATTTGGGAAAATCCTCGGTTATTTCCACATTGGATTTAAAGTCGGGTTTTCATCAAATCAAACTATCAGAGAAGGAGAGAAAAAAAACAGCTTTCTCTGTAAACAATGGCAAGTACGAGTTCTGTCGACTTCCTTTTGGCCTGAAAAACGCGCCCCAGCATTTTTCAAACAGCTGATGAAGATGATGTCCTCAAAGATGAAATCGGAAAATGTTGCCACGTCTATATCGACGACATTATCGTTTTTTCAAAAAGCTAAGAGCAGCACCTTCAAGACATTAATAGAATTTTAAAGAAATTTTATGAGTCAAATATGCGTGTCTCGACTGAAAAATCTAAATTTTTCAGGGAAGATGTTGAGTTCTTGGGATTTTTTGCATCTGCCAAAGGCATAAAGACCTGCCCTGATAAAATAAGGGATATTATTGAATTCGAAACACCGAAAACTCTTCGTAGCTTGCGGTCTTTTTTGGGCCTCGACGGGTACTGCAGGCGATTCATCAAAGACTACGCTCAAGTGGCTTAGCCCCTAACAAAATATTTACGTAGTGAAAACGGTAACGCGAGTTCAAAACAGTCAAAGAATATTATTGTAGATTTAGATGGAGACGCTTTGGATGCTTTCAATCGAATTAAGAACATTCTTCTTAAAGAAGATATTCTTCTTCTTTACCCCGATTATGCAAAGCCTTTCGATCTAACGACTGATGCATCTTCTCATGCGTTAGGTGCTGTCCTGTGACAAGGAGGCAGACCAATCAAGATGATCTCTAGAACTTTATCTGCCACAAAAAAAAAAAAAAACTAAGCGACCAATGAACGAGAACTGCTTACAATTGTTTGGGCTTTGCAAAAACTTCGCAATTATTTGTACGGTGCTCAACAGCTTAACATTTTTACCGATCACCAGCCATCGGTACTTTATTGACATAGCTTTTTGCTTTTATTATTAATGTGTAATATTTATTTAGAGGATTTCATAAAAATTATTCTATTTTTGTTTGCAAATTTCGGGGATAAAATGCTACCTGAATTCATGAAGTGAGTTAAAAAAACAGACACAATCCCGATGTCAGTATTTTTCACTGTGAATGAACCCAATCGATTTCCTTTACCTTTTGCACGGTTTCAAATTTCGTAAGGCTGATTTTGACCAACTTAATGGCCTCCCAAAAAATGACACTTTCAGTTGATTCTGCATTAATCAGACGCCTGAATAAAATCGCAGCTCTGCTTTAAGGGTTCCGTACTCAAAGTGTGCCAACGGAACATAGTATACGTATACATATATACAATATAATAACATTTTTTGAAAAAAAAATTAAAAATGGTTGATTTTTCTCAAATTCACTGAATATGTGCTCAGTTTGAAGCCTCTGTGAGGATCAATAGACTTTTTTTAATATAGAATTCAAATTCTTGAAAAAAGTGCATTTTAAAATCACGGGCTATAGTCCACATTTCATTTATTTATCATTTATCCTTTTATCTTTTTTCTTTTTTTTAAATAATTTATATTCAGAAAATGTTATTCCAACTATTTTTCGTAAAGAGTTTTTCAATAAGAGCGCTACAAAAGTTTTTTTTTAAATAAAACGAAAACGGTTTTGGATATCAATGAAAATCTTTATTCCTGTGAAAGCACGTTCGATGCCATTATGTATGGAACTCGATTTCTTTTGCATGGCAACACGGGCACGCTTGCAGAAGTCCAGAAGCTGAACCCAATTTTCGACGGTTTTCAAGCTTAAATCGGCCGATACTGCTGCAATTTCACGTTCGATATTTGTACGAAGTTCGTCAATCGTCGCTGGCTTGTGGCCATAGACCATAGACTTGAAGAAGCCCCGTCTAACGTCTAACGGCGTCAAATCGCACGAGCGAGGCGGCCAAGCGACTGGACCATTTCGTGAGATAACACGTTGTCCAAACTTGGTTTCCATATTATCCAATTGGGGCCAAAAACATTCGGTTATCATTGAACGGTAGCGATCCCTATTCACAGTAACGTGCTGGTCTTGATCATCACGGAAGAAGTACGGTCCAATGACGCCGCCGGCCCATAAACCACACCAAACCGTAATTTTTTCGGGATGCAATGATGACTCATGGACTACGTGTGGATTGCTGCCTGAGCGATACCGGATATTTTGTTTATTGACGGAGCCATTCAGCCAGAAATGAGCCTCATCGCTGACGATGATTTTTCGATGAAAATCCGAATCATTTTCAAGTTGTTGATCAGCCCCATTCACGAACATACGACGCTTCTGGTGGTCAAGCGGCTTCAGTTCTTGCGTCAATTTAATCTTGTTAGGATATAGGCTAAGATCTTTTCGCGAAATTCGCCACAACAACGTCACAGAGATGCCCAACGCTTGAGAACGACGTGTGAGAGACACATTTGGGCTTTCTGCAACTGAAGCCTCAGCGGCAGCAATATTCTCGACACTATGGGCACTTCTTTGTCTCACTGGCACGGGAACATTTTGTATTGTGCCTGTGGATTCAAATATTTCCACTAGACGCTCAATTGTTGATCTGCTAGGACGATTATGACGACCGTAAATTGGACGTAGCGCTCCTAACGTTAAGGCCACTGACTCCGAATTTCGGTAGTAAATATAAATAATTTCGACTCGTTGTTGGCTCGTATATCTTTCCATCATGCAATGGCAAACCTCACTGAAGAGAATTGTCAAAAGAGCGGCAAGAAATATGGCGTCGTTTGCTGTCCCTGTCGATCTACTTTTGTAGCGTCCCTGTTGAAAAACCCTCTATAATTAAAATTCCGCCACGAAAGTAAAACACGTACACAGATATGACACTTCGTTCGGTTGAAAAGATACGCACTAACGTCACTATAATATAAAGAAAAAGGAATTCCGAGCCAAATAACCGTCAATTACACTGGCTCGACCAAATCGACAGTTTCATTTGGTTCTAGGTAAGACTCTTTCCAAAAGGAAAGAGGGATTTAATTAGTCTGATTCAATAATCAAGAATAGCTTGATTCAAACAAATCCTCCAAGGAAAAAACCCTCCGTGGAACTATGGAGATGCAATTTTGAAAAACTCGTTCTTCCTTTGGGGACTCCTCTTTATTTTTTACTTTATATTGTTTTGGGGACTCTTGTTTTATAGCGACCATAGTCACACATTGTGTGATAATTGCAAGAGGTTCCTTTTGCGGTTCAAGAAACAGTCCCGTGATAGACGGACGGAGAGAGAAGGCTTTGAAATCAGCTTTCATTGGATACGGAATCCTAAAATTTATATTCGGATATGCTCTTCACCGAATTTCGAAAATAAATTAGCTCTTAATTGTGTCAAATAGCTTACGACTGTTTTATCTTTTATGGTATTATGATTGGTAAGAAATTAAATTCTCATAAACAAGGCAAGACAGTAATACAGACATTCAGTCTATCAGGACAAGTCTTTTCACAACAAAAGTGCTATAAACAAATTATTAATGCACAGTCGTTAAGTTTTCATTTTTAGCATAAACAGCTGGCATTTAAAAAACAATTTTTAATAATAAAATTTATTTGCCATATAACCATTAAAGCCCATGAATTTTATTTTCCTTAAAACGATAATAATTTGAACATGGGTTAATCAACTGAAGACTTAATGATAGACTTTAGACTTTTCTTCTCAAGCTCTCGTTTATCCCATACAAGCTATCTTCTGTGAAGTACGCCTCATACTTCATAAGTTTGGTTATTTGCTTTTCAATAGACCTTCGAACGCATCCATTTCTTCCTCCATACTCAATGGGTAAGAACCTCTTCGGAATGTGTTTGTAAAGTGATTCGATTGACCTATGGAAAAAGTACTGCAAGAAGAAATTTAGACTGATAGCTGGCTGGTTATGCCAATCGAGATGGCTACCCTTACACACCTTTTCTTTAAAATCTTTGCTCATCGCAGCACACACGATACAAAGCAGCCAAGCAAAATAATTTGACGCATTTACAATATGAATTTCATCAATCTGTAAGGGCAGGCCGTTTTTTACTAACTCGGTCACTTTCTTCATCCAGTTAAAGTGAAAAAGCAGACAATGCTTTGATTTGACACCCTTTAAGTCAATAATATGCACCAATCGACATGGTCCAGGAAACTTTGATTCTAGCATCTGGATCTCGGTCATCATTAAGGAAACCTTCAAAATGTCGTTGAACTTGTAAACATTCGGCTTACGATCCGCAAACTTCAGCAAATGTAAACGTGAGCCCTGTTCGTCTATATCCACCAGCAGATCAATAACCACGCTAGAAATTCAAGACTGAATATTGTTTAAAAATACTTTGTAGGCGTGACTCACCCCATTTGGAAAATTTCCAACAATCTCTTATTGATCTTTCTATTTTCGAATACAGATGTCATCGTATTCCTAAGCGTATAGTACAACTCAATCCTATTCTTGGTTTCGTTCAAATTATAAAAACATCCTTGAAGAACTCCTCGCAAAAAATCATCCCCAATCCGAGCATTCAAATGAGGCTGACTAAGAATCCACAGGCGAAGATCCTCGACAAGTAGTTGCACCTTTCTCTCCTTGTGCTCTGCGATCGTTGTTGACATAACTTTACTCTTAGAACTAATTCATCAACTTTCTAGACGTCAACCGAGACTGCTGTTGTGACTTAATCCGCGAATGATTACACAAAAAAAAAGCAACTTTACGACTTTTTGTTCGTAATTAACTGCCAAGAGCTTAAGAGCTTATAAAGCCTGACCCAGGTTCAAAAAAATTGTGTGTGCGTTCATTTTGATGGATAAGCTGCTTTCTGCCGCGTCATGTCAATCGCTGGACGTATACCCACATGCGAGAACATTAATTATAGGTACTTTATTCATTGTAAACAATTTCGAATTGCATGGTTTGATTTGATTGTGCTCAGCTCAAGCTGATGATCATTGATCATCGTTCATCGGAATTCGAATTGGATTCAATTGTGAACTTGATTTAAAATCAATTTGAAGATGCAAGTCTTGAGCTAGTTTTTATGCTCAGCTGGATTTATACTTGTGACTTTTACATGCGCTGTTAGAGCCATTTCATTGTTTTGTTTACGTATTGGTCCATTCACTGATTAATTACATAGTTTTCGAATCACTGATAACTGCCCCCGAGAAAAGTCGAGATCAATACTTCTCGGAGGAGGTTTGCATTTTATTACGAGCGTAATAATCTTAACCTACAAGAATCCTCCACAAAACGAGACTTACGCAGTTTAAGCCAATATGCCAAACAGTTTTTCTAAATGTTGTACTGAGCGATTTCAAAGTGCTGATAAAGTTTGCTGCCTACAGAGTTCTGTGGGCCAACAATACCAATGAAGAACCTGTTCTGGCAAAAGCGTTAACTCTTTCGTTATGTGGAACAGCTCACCTGTGGTATTCATTGTTGCCATTGATGCCACTGATCCTTTAATAATGATGCGCGTTGCAATGGCCGTCGCAGATATTAGAATGTAGCTTAGGCTTGTCATTTACGATCAGGCAAACTAAAGAAAGGTGCGACGGCCTCAAGTTCGGGAAAGAATGTCTGTTATATTTCATTGAGCGCACCTTTCGGCAGTGGTAGACAGTTCATCGAAGATTTGAACTGCCATGAGAAAGACTTTTGGAAACGTTTGGAGTGTCGGCTATAAACTTTTGTTTCAACCGGCGCTATATGTACGGAAAAAATTTAACACGCACACACGGCGCGAAGCTAGGCTCTGTGTACCAAAAGAGCAATGGAGTCTACCCAATGCTAAATCTTTGGACAGAAACCAGGCTTAATAAGCGGGTGGAAATATGTACCAGAAGCTCGCGCACATTGAATATGATTGTGACTTAAAAATGAATCGAACATTTTTTTTTTGAATTTTTTTACAAAGAAAGGAAGAATTTATATCATACAATAGCTACTCTATTTTCTGAGTTTTTGAAAACTATATTTACTAACCGTGATATTCCCAGCTGTGGTTATCTTGACGAAAATGGTCAATATTTTAACCACATGACCAACATGAATTTTAATATAAGTGTCGACATTATAGCGACAACAATATCCAACCCTGATGACAACAAAGCATCAGATTCAAATCCAGATAGTGTACCATCAGATGTCTTCAAAAGAATGTTAAACTAAATTGGTTTGGCTTGAGTCATATCGTTCAAATAGATCTTATTCTATTATTTTTATTGCTTGTTCCTCCAGCTATTTCACTGTCAATTTGCTTTCTTTTTTAAAACTCTCCACGTCTAATTTTTGAGATGATACATGTCTATTTTCGAGGCAATACATTACATTGGTGACTGTCTATGACTGTCATAATTTGTAGTGCGATCATGATGTGTGCATATTGAAGTTTACACGAAAGAGTTCATCAATAACTTTCAAAAATAATTTTAATTGTTGCATGTTATTAGAGTTATATTAGTAAGAGTTGGGATTAAGTTAATGGCACTATCACTGGATTTGTCGACCAGCGAGAGAAGTCTGACTAATGGGAGGCGTTATAGCAGTGGTTGTTGTATCGGCTTAATACATAATTCGTGTTTTCAAATAGTGGTTTATGTAGATTGTGTGTAGATGGCTCTGCTGTGAAGGCATAACAATATCAGCGGGGTGTTTAGCTAAGTCCTCCGAACTTTGAAAATTCATATATATCAAAACTAATGTCGAATAGAATCCCGTGAATTAGATGAAAGGTAATAGGTCGATATCAAAATCCTCCGTCCCGTTTCGGGATGCACCCACGGAAGAGTTGAAACCAAATACGTCTGAATTTCTCAAACCACTACAAAACCTTTCATTCTCCTGCAAATTCTTCCGCTCGCTCTGTGCTACACGCATTAAAAGTGTATTGATATCATCTTGAAGAGCGATAAAGTACTTGATTGAATTTAAATTCGGTGACCATTATGTAGTCAAACATTTGTCCGTCCGGTCCTCGAATATGCCTGCCAAATGTGGTCTCCTCGATATAAATGTCTTATCGATAGAATTGAAAGAGAAAATGTAGGCAAAAAAATATAAGAACACAAAAAATTAGGAAAAGAATCATTAAAAACGTGTTCGAAAAATTTTCAACAATACTGTCGTATTCGGATGGTACGATCATATTTACTTCTTTTGCGGTGAATATGTATTTAAAAATCGCACCGGCCCTGATCGAATGATCTGCTCGAAAAAGCTTCTCATAATTATATTCAACACATTACACACACATTTATTACCAATCACTTTATAAAAAAAAAAGCTGAACCAAAATTGTCAGTCAGTCAGTAGAAGTGCATTGCAAAATAAAGAAGCAGCGAATAGCAACAAGTGTTTTTTTTTATAATTCCTGACTCCCTCCCCTATAAAAAGGACTTGGATGGCAAGACTCTTATAACCTACCACCTTATGCAAGCAAATCTTATCTTATGTATGGATAAAAAGTAACCATCCGTTGAAAGTTGTTTTTTAAAAGGTTTTGATTCCCAAAAGGAAAAATAGAACTTTTACAGGATCACGTCGTTATCCGTCTGTCACGAACTTTTTCGTCAGGAATTCATCGGTTGAAATTAATACCAAATACTTATGCCTGCTATAAACTTGTATGCTTAAAAAAAACTCAAGTTCTTAATCGATGACTCGCAAGAGAATCAAAACCTAAACACAAAAGTGGGGCAAATTGTCGAGACTCGATTCAGGTTATGCACGAAATATTTACTAGTACATACCCATAAGTTTTAAAGGAACCTTCGTTGCGCGAGTCCTTTGGGTGCTAAGAAGTCAGTCGCTTTTTTTTCAATTCTTGAGTTGTTCCCAGATAACATGCACTTTCGTGTACGATATTTGAACCGAGCTCAAATATATATGTAAATTATTATCTATTAAAGATGAAACACATCGATTTGGTCTCTATATGGACAATTCGCATATTGTTCGAAGAAGTTGAATCTATTTTGAAGCTGATCCGACTGTTGTATAAACAGCTTTAGTGAACAATGGATGTCATCAATGACTTCTTCTTCTTGAGGTACATATAGATGACTTCGACAATGAGTACAATACCGGGCCAAAGACACTTCCTCAATTGAAAATAATTTCATTGAATAAATTCTACGCAGCCTGGGCAACTATGTCGGAAGAACCTTGTGTAGGTTATAACTCAAGCTTGCAATGCATAGTTAGAGAGATCCAAAACAGTCACAACTTGTCTTCTTTAATATTTTTGGTTATTCTGTTAATTCTATAACTAAACAAAATCTTTATTTACCATCCAAAGTGATTTTTAAGAATGAAACGTTTTTCTTTGAAGATTAAAACGAATAATTAAGTTACTTAACATACTGAGAAAGAATTGCGTGTTGCGCATTGAATGTAATTTTGTGTGGTGACTTGAACTCCCATTTGTTATAGGCTATCATCTTCAAAAAACTTTTGAATAGTTTCAGGTCGATGAGATCTAATGCCAGTTAATCAATCGTCACCAACACACTTCATAAACAAACTTTGCTATACGTTTTCTTTTGTAAATGATATCGATAACGCAGGAACTCTTAGGAAACTGCATTTTGGTTCAGGGACTTCAAAAACATAAATTATAATAATCTTCGCTCTGATGCCGTCAATTCTTGCAGGCATGAAATATGCTTCATGAGCTCTGTTAACCTACAGATTGGCTTTCTTGAAGATAAATTTGGTTTGATAGGAATTTACACGAGCTGATTGATAAACGTAATGCTGCATACATCCGATGGTAAAGGCATAAGCTGAACGTTTCGAAAAGGCGATACTAAAGCAAATCCAAACGAAATTGATTAGTTCCGCCTAGTTGGGCTTTCGTGCGAAAAGAAGTTGCAAAACAGCACTCCTGTTTGTGGTCGATGACATCCGAAGAGGTCTGGATTTGAGAGAGAGATCTGCTTGATTTTTCTAAAGCGTTTGATACTGTAGACCATGCACTTCTATGCAATAAGCTAACAAACACTTTTGGATTTTCGCCGCTGGCGACTAAACTGCTACGCTCCTACTTGACTGGTCGAATGCAATGTGTGATGGTTGGAGACAGAATGTCGTCGGTCCTGGAAGTCGTTAAACGTTAAGTACCATAAGCATCTATTCTTGGCCCTCTAGTTTTTTTGCCTATATGTAAATGAAATTCCTCGATTAGCCAAGCATTGTACTGTGCACATGTATGCTGACGATGTCCAGCTCTACCTGACATGTCCGCTCACTTACATCGAGAGTGCGATTGGTGACATAAATGCAGATCTTAATATAATTCAGAACTGGGCCACAAGGCACAACTTATCCCTAAACCCAATGATAAGCGCTCTGCATTTATAAAAGAAGACTCGACACATCATACTTCCCTCCAATCAAATTCGATCAAGAAACCTTAGAGTTCGTCTGCACAGCCAGAAACTTTGGTATGGTTTTCAACGACACACTTATATGGACCGATCATGGTGTGGCTACCGTAGGGAAATTATACAGTGGCCATCGTTTATTATGAACCACTCAATATTTCATACCTACAAATGTTAAAATGTTACTGGTGAGGTCGTTGCTATTACCTATTCTGCTATATTGAACAAAATTATTCAAACGGGTCAGCCTGAATATCTAAACAGCAGACTTTATTTTGAAACTTGTCAGAGATCGTTTGCTCTAATCCAGCCAAGATATAATTGATTAGTATCTGAAAGAAAATTTTTTTTGTCCATGTCGCTCGACTATTGAACTCCCTTCCCATAGCACTTAGAAGAATCAGAAGCGCAAACAGTTTTAAGACCCTCCTCTTCGAACATTTGGCAAATGATATAGTAAATTAAAAAAGAAATATTTTTTAACGCCAGTACAACCTTTTATCGTTTGATGGAAGCATTATGATTTTAGGAATTTTTCATGGGCCCGGAAAGCATTGCAGCATAAACTAGGCATTTCGAGAAATGAGCTCCTCCCTTCTTTGGTGTTTCTTGGATATTTTGAATTTTAAAATGATTGACAAACTTAAGTCAACTTCGTCCAATTATGCTGGAAAAGTTTAAAACAAGTCCTCGCGGTAGTTGACAAATTAGTTCCTCCTTTCTTTATCTGCACATGTTAGCCCAATTTTAATTTTCTTTTACGGTTATTTTGATATGTCTTTTGTGCCATCCTTGAAATCTCGAATAGTTTTTTTTAGTTTATTGCTTAATATGCTTAACCATGTCTTGATTTGGGACGCAAGAGATGATTGAATTAGTTTTTTGTAGTTTTATCCATGCATGGTACTGGCTGATCCCAATCGATTCATTAATTTCTTCTTCAATTTAATCAGTGATTTAAGCGGTGGATTGACAAAGTTACACAGCTCGTTAATAGCCTTGATTCTTCTTCAGTTAATTTATACTTGCCTCAAGACTGAGTCGAACATTGTTCCAATTGTTCCTTAACTTTCGTGGAATTAAAGTTCCGGGAACCTCTTTTGTGATAAAAAAAATAGATATGCAAGATCAGCCATTTACGCTTTGTACTTTGGGACCCAAAACTCGTTTCTAAATGGAAGTGGATTGGAGTTGAAATAATGTTTTATGACAAACTTGTTGGAAAAAAGTTTTCTCCTTCAGCTTAGATCACGTGTGACAATATATTGACTCAGCATTAAAATCTGAGTTTCATTTTAAAACATAAACTAAGCTTGATTGCAATTTATCACAACCTCTGATGATCAAAGCGGACCCGCATCTAGCCTTAAATTTTTAGTTGTTCGGCTAACGATTCTGGAAGGATCAACGATTCCGGAAGGATCAGATAGACGACTTCAAGTCTTGACGATCCTGAGCACGCTGCTTCCAGTTGGTTAGACCAAGCTTTATAGCATCCGCGATTACGTGATCATTTAACCGGAGGTTCGGTTCTTCCGTTCTTCTTGAATTTGGAGCGTTACTGTCCATTCTCTTGATGTCACCAAGTCAGTGCAGTCGACGGATTTTTGCGTATATCCACATTTTTGAAAAGCTTGTAGAGTTCGCGCTCATGCATTCTCCTCCATTCGCCCTAATCGCAGATAGGACTAAATATCCGACGAAGGATCCCAACATTTGCTCAGTTGCTTTATTTATCGTGCAGCATTCGTTAAAGCAAAATGCTCAGTGTTTTGTAGAGCAGTATTTTTTCATTCGCTTTGGGAGTTAAAGTCCTAGTTGTTTCGACAAACCGAAGCAAAGATTGTCTAGTTAAAGTCTCCTTCAGATCTCCACTGTGGTGTAGTTTGCGGAGGATTTATAAGTTCTGAGGCAGATGAACTGCTTTGTTACCTCAAAATTGAAGCTGTCAATAGTTATAATTTGTCCGAAATGAAGCGTGACGGATTTATTTCTGGAAAATAGCATCCTCATTGATTCTTAGACTAGACAAGCCTTTGTAAAGTGGGTCTCAGGAAATAATCTCATGTTAAAATTATCTTTGTTGATATATATTCAAATTCCTCCTTCCATGTTACCATATCGATAAGCCTTTCATTTTTTGGGACAATTTTCTTGCCTTAGTCTGGCTTGCAATAAACGAACAAAATGATTACGTTCATTGGAATGATATGGTACTATTTTGAAGGTAAAGGGTTTTTGATTTCGATGGAAGCTTGGGTCACCACCGTGCTCTACCATGTCTTCGCAGCAGAACTAATGAAAAAACTTTCTTTAATCAACTTTGAATACAAGGAAAACTTGGTAAACATGCAAATATGAAGTTTGACTTAACGACTGTCTTCTACATCTTAAGCAAATAAGCACTGTAAAGTAATTTGGAATACAACCATTATAGCACCAATAAAGCCAATAAACAGTTCTCATTAAACAAGGAACTCAAAATACAAACCCCAATCGATGTGATTATCTGGTAAGTGACACTCAACCACCACTAAGCTCAATTGTTGCGTGGAAAAGACCCTCTAATCCCCTTCCACACACAACCAACAACAAAAAGCTCAACTAGCCGAAATGAAGGCAGCAACAAGTCAGTAATTGCACACTCGTCCTCACATTGAGGTTGGCATGCAACGCGTATTTACTTTAAGTTTGTCAGCGATTAGACTATGGCTTCCACCCACTCATCCCCCCAAATATTGACACAGTAAAGCACTTGTGTGCGTCCAGATTAAAATCAATACAAACGGCCTCCCTTAACTGCTACCGTTTCGGCTTTAATTCTCATTTATCAAGACGTGCGTCGAATCTTACTTACCGATTGGCGATTAGTGAATTGCATTGTGAGTTGTTTTCCGTTTTAGTTGTCAAAGTATCGACGGCGATAAAAGTTGTTTGCCTGCCAACTTCACGCAGAAACTTTGTCGAAGTGCTGAGAATATAAGAACCATACTTTTAGGCTCGAAGTTGACCACTTTAATATCGTGATAATGACTCAGTTGAGACCGTTGCATCCGAAGTTACAAGAACGGGCCGTGAGTGAGTTGAATGAGGTGCCGGAGCGTTTGGAGGCCGATATAGAGGCTCTCAGGGATTGGGCAGAGAAACAGCCACATCTTCGATCGAGGACAACTAATCAATTTTTGGTGGCATTTCTGAGGGGATGCAAATTTAGCCTTGAAAAGGCTAAAAGCAAGCTGGACAGATATTATACCCTTCAAGCGGGAATCCCCGAGGTGTTTAAAGATCGGTTTGGTGATTGCGATAAAGTCTTGGAAATCATTCGAATGGGGTGAGTCCTTAACAAGTTGTGTATAGATCTGTGAGTAATCAGTGCTCTTTAGTGTGATTTTGAGGCTACCCCTTCCAAAGAACGACGAGGGACCCTGCATAACAATCATCCGAGCGACTATTTACGATACAGAACGTTACCAGTTCGCCGATATAATTCGTGTTGGAATGATGTTCGGAGAGATCATGATGCTGGAGGATGACAACTCGGTCATAAGTGGCTACGTAGAGATCATGGACATGAAAGATGTCGGCGCTAATCATCTCTTTCAACTGCAACCGGGTTTGTTGAGGAAGCTGTCCGTGTTCGCCGATGAAGCTAGTCCTATGCGACAAAAGGGAACTCATTTCATAAATGTACCGCCGCCATTTGAAGTTGGCTTCCGGGGAGTGAAATCATTCTTCCCCGAAAAAGCCATGAAAAGGGTAACGTTTTAAGCCAGACGCGTATATTTATCTCGACTTCGTCTGATTGTGATTTGTTTTCAATTAGATCTTTGTTCACTCAACTGAATCCGAAGGGCTGTATGACCATATTCCAAAGAAGTACTTACCAGCAGAATATGGCGGTGAAAACAAATCTATTCCGGAGATTACTGCTTGGATGGAAGAGAAACTTTGGTCATATAAAGACTACTTTATCGAGGGCGAAAAGTTAGGAATATCCGAAGAGCTGAGGGACAATGGGAAGCCGATTGATTACAATGGCGTCTTCGGAATCGATGGCTCGTTTCGGAAAATGAGTGTCGATTAGGATTTGTGTTTAAGTTAAGTTAATAAATGTTTATATTAGCCATACATTTGATTTTATTGACTTTATCAGCAGCAGCTATCTGCGTTTATAAAAGCACGTTTGCGATAATTTTTTTTATAATTTTTTTTACCGATTGTAGTGTCGTGAGTGTGTTTTATATTTTGTTATCAAGGGACTTGTTGTTGCTGTAAAGTTGTAATCGGCTTTCGGAGGTATTTATAAACATAATTGATTTTAACTTTTTTTTTTGTAGCGTCATATAATTTATAAAAAAAATAGCGGTCCCGACAGACGTTGTCATGCCCGAAGTTGGCTTGTCTGCAGCTCAGCCAAGGTTCTTTTGACGTTCGAATCTTCGATTCATTCTATATGTATTAAGTGATTTTAGACATTGACCCTTCCATTTTACGTCCGATGAACCGTATAAGGATCCATCAGTGGCTCAAAATGACTTTTTATTGCTTAAATCAGAACTTTGAAACCCGATTAAGATATTTAAACAAGTGATGCTCAAGCTCACTCCAGGACCTTATGTGATGTAGGCGTATTAGACTTATATTCGTTTTTTCGTATTCTTGAAATATATATTTTTGACTGATGTATTTTCGTCAATAGTTTTACCGAACCGGTGTTTAAGTGTGTCAATTATTTTTCCATGCCGCTTCTTGCTTATCCGCAGTATCATCATTTCTTATGGCCTCCTGCATGCAGTGGTGAATTTCTATATGCGCATTTAAGTTCATCACCTGCGTCATCTGGATTCTGGACTGGACAATATCGTTTGGATTTGGTATTTGTTATTTCTTGCAAAAAAAAAATTATAAAATGATATTAAAAAAGTATCTCTCAACTGATAAATAAATTCCCCAGAACTCTGAAAAGGGAAACTACGAACACAAAACCCTTTAATTGATATTCGAAAAAAAAACATAAAAAAAAAATAAATGTATTGATTAAATGCTATACACAAATAATTAACTAGTTCAGTAAATAAATTAAAAATTGCGATGTTATTACAGATAAATATTTATATAAAAACTTTGTAAATATATACTACAATAAATAAATAAATAATTAAAAATGAAATAAATGAATCGCCCTATTTTCGACGCAGGTTATGTTTATGTGTGTGTGCTAACGTTATTTTATTGCAGACTGAACATGCGAGAGTTGTAAATAGTACCCTGTCGTCTGCAGCCACAAGTACTTGCCTTACTTCACGAGGGTCACTGGGGCGAAACCCGAATGAAACAGCTGTCCCGTCGTCATTGTTGGTGGCCCGGAATAGACGACATGATCCACCAGATGGTTGGCCAGTGCTCTGCGTGTCAAATCAATGCGAGCCAGCCACCGAAGTAATTTCGCAGGTCCTTTCGAGAAGCACATGTGGCTAATAGTCGTCGATTCATTCTCCAAATTCCCTTTTATCGTAAAGATGGCCTCTACCACAGCAAAATCAACCATAAGCGCGCTGCACTCACTCTTTGCACTTGAAGGGTTGCCAAGAACCATAATTTCAGATAATGGGCCACAGTTCACTGCATCTGAATTTCGAGATTTTTGTCACCGCCATGCAATACAACATATTACCTCCGCTCCTTTCAATCCGGAATCAAATGGAGCCGCGGAACGGATGGTGCGAACGATGCAACTCCGAATGATCATGCTATTCAAGTGTTTTTATGTATGCATCGTTCTGAACGCGGTATCGATGGAAGGACCCCAGCATAAAAACTTCACGGACGTTGCCACCGCACCATGTTGGCTGCCATGCATCCAGTTCCAGAGAAATCGGATGAAGGGGAAGTAAAGATTAAGTTTTCCCTAGGCCAAACCGTTTTCGTTCGACAATACCTACGAAAACTTAAATAGGTTAGGGCCGTCATCCTAGGCACGAGCGGGAGGCGAATGTATCAAGTGAAAACCGAATTCGGGGCAACGTGGCGTCGAAACCAAATTCGACGCAGAGTAGTGGCAGCAAATGGGAATAAATCCTATTTATCAGCAATTCAGGCAAGTGATAACAATAAAGTTATTAATCCAGTTTGTTCTTATAATTCAGATGCCACCTACCCGATGAGTCAGTCAGGAGGTCCCTTATTGGCGCCTCCACCTCTCCTTTTGCGTTACAAGGCGAGTCGGTCATAGGAGGACGACCACCATCTCCACCCTTGGTTAAGGCCCGGTCACCCGTGCGGCTAATAGCTCGGACTATGGCAGCAACTACTCCTACCAAAAGAACAGAAGCCGAGCAGCCGCCGTTGTCGGCCAGCCCAACGTCAGTTACGCTAAGGAGATCCGAACGTTTAAGGAGTAAGCAAGTGAGATTCGAGTCAAAATAAGTGATGAGAAAACTGTTGTGACCAAAAGAGGTAGCTAGAAGCACCCAGTGTAGCGAGGTTAAAACCCAGAGTGCGAGAAGTTAGCTTCCGTTTGCTGGCCTCCATGACAGATGTTTTCGACAGATGAGCGAGCTGCTGGACTTGGTTTAGCATTAATTTTGATTAAATTGTTAAATGCACTTATCTGTAACTATTCAGAAAGTATAATTTTCCGCAGTAAAACTGCCTTTTTTTATTACGGAATCAATTGACGAAAAGTTGATTTCTTCCTATAAATAATAAAAAAAAATATAATTAGAAAATTTGCAGCTACTTACATATGAAGATATATCAATACACTATTGAAACTAATTCAAGGCAAATTGAAATCCCAGAATATCCCTTAAAAATAAGCCCCATTTCCAGAAAAAGCTTTAAATTTTTTGATAACAAATCGACCTTATTCCCAAAGTTTGCAAAAATGGCAGCTGAGTCTTTTAAGTATTGCTCTTCAAAAATCTCAGCACAATATTCCCATTCATATCGAAATAACTATATGTATTAAAATTCGATTTAAAGGATACTGAAGGCAGTTTCAAACAAAAAAACCAAGACTTCTAACAGCAAACAATTTAATCGCCTGTCTTTGTTCACATTCATCTTCTAAATTTTTAGTACTATTGTACGAAAAATAAATTTTCGCAGCCAGTATAAAACAATTATCATAAAAATACAAAAACATGTCCGAGAATTGAATGGAGATACCCACGGCGTTTCCTTGAAGTTGGTCAAACGAACTGGAAGCACCGAGCCCCGGACCTCGCATGGATGCAAGTCAATTCTTTCTCGCACGCAAACAAAAAACAATCTTATTGCTTAAATATATTACAAAAAAAATGAATTAATACATTTTTATTATTGACTAAAGAGCGCATCTGGACCGTGGTCATGACGTGGTCGACACACACTAAAGTCGAAATTTGACAGATCATTGGCGAACTTATCCAATTGGAGGCGAATCTGGGCTCAAACATGAGCTTGACAATGTAGACGATCTATTGTTCGTCCCGACATCATTCTAACCGAATTTCCGAAAGCGCCTTTGTCATTAAAACAAAGTTCAAAGTTCGTGTCGATACGTCGAAACTATCAAATATCAACAGCAATTTTAAACCACCTGAAGTTACAAGACTTGACCATTCGCCAAATTCACAGTCTATCTTATATTTAATCAATGAACTATACCAACAAGTAAATCCTTTCCCCCTTGTTCCATCGACCTGGGGCAGAAACCATTTGAATTAAAAAACCAAAAAATAATTTATTATTTATAATCTGATTCTTGGGGGGCGCGCAGGGAAACAAAAATCGATAAAGCACACTTAAAATAATAATCATAATAAAATGTTTATCTTATCGGTTCGCAATCGAGTCTGCATTGGCCAAATAAACGTACAAAGAAATCCATGTTCTTGCTCTGAAATGGTTGGATACAACTTTCATAACCCTTGTCAACGGCAAGGTGCTCGAAAGTGGAATACCTCAGCACGGAGAAAGGCGACATTCGACGGACCATTTAAAGAAAGAAAAAACAGGTAAACCAGTGAGCTAATTTAAGTACCCCGTAATCGGTTTATCTGACCGTAGTTAAAAGCTCTTGTAGGGCTGCTATTAAAGTGTGCAACGTGTGAATTGATTCCTTTCCTATGTTTTATTTGTAACAGATTGTCAACATGTTGAAAGTGCGGCCGCTGAGTGAGAAGCTGCAACAGAAAGCCATTGATGAATTGCACGAGGTGCCTTCCCGGTTGGGTGAAGATATTCAGGCACTTAGAACTTGGATCGAAAAGCAACCGCACCTAAATGCCCGCACTGAAGACCAGTTTTTGTTGTCATTCCTTCGGGGATGTAAGTTTAGTCTCGAGAAAGCCAAGGAAAAGATTGACAAATACTATACCCTGCGAACGGCATACGAAGGACTTCTAACATGCAGAAATGTCGAAGATCCACGCGTAAAGGAAATCTTCGCCATGGGGTAAGTTGAAAGTTCAATTCTATACTCTTTATAGTTCTCATACGAGTTCTTTCAATTCAGAGTTGGCTTGCTTTTGCCGAAACCATTGGGAGAGGACGGCCCAAGAATTATGATCATTCGTACTGGTATTTATCCTGTTGAAAAATTCACTTTGACAGAAGTTATGCGAGTAAATGCAGCTGCTCAGGATATTATGCTACAAGAGGACGACAACGTTGTTATTAGCGGTTATATTCAAATCCTCGACTTTGCCGACATTACACCAGCACATTTCTTCCAACTCAATCCGTCGTTCATGAGAAAATTCTCTGTGTTTGCTGAAGAGGCACTGCCACTCCGTCACCAAGGATCACATTTTATCAACACTCCGACTGGTTTTGAATCCATATTCAATACAATCAAACCCCTTATGTCACCAAAAATGCAAAGTAGGGTAAGTTTCTGCCGAATTTATTTTAAATGTCCACTTTTAATGTTCTCCTATTTAGTTATACGTCCATGGAAGCAACCTTGAAGCACTGTACAAAATCGTGCCTCAAAAGTACCTTCCAGTTGAATATGGCGGTGAGAATGGAACAATTCAGGAAATAATCGACAACGGGATTAAGAATGTCCAGGCGCACGCTGAATTCTTTAAAGATGACGCAAAGTATGGAACCAATGAAAAATTACGAGTGGGAAAGCCGATTGACTTCGACAGTGTGTTCGGCGTTGATGGATCCTTCAGGAGATTGGATGTTGATTAAAGAATTAAATGGTTTTTTTTTGTGGTTATTGAGCTGTTTTTCGATTTTAAATATGGTGCGGGGTCGAAATCGTCAGCCGATTGATAAAACCGCTCGTAATCTTATCGCATGAGTGTTTAGAGGTATTGACGTAAGGCAACGTATGATTGATGACTTCGAAATAGTGAGCGCTTAGATTTGTTGCTGCTTGGAATTCAATACGAAATTTATTTTTTTCAAATCATAGGAAAAACAAAGAACTTTTCTCAAAAAAACGTTCACCTCCCTCCTTCCATTGTTAATTCTTTTTTCCAATTGCGCCAAAGTGTAGGCAACAAGCTGTCTCTGAATTCTGAGTGGAGACCCAAGAGAGAAATTATGGACTCAAATTTTGGCAATCAGTTTAAAATGCTTTAAAAATATGCCTAAGCCTTAGGCTCCAACTCAGTTAATGGGACCCGAAGGATTCTGTGCATTTTCTTAAAAGCATAAGGCTTCTTTCTATCGGGTATTCATTCAGGCATCATTCAGGCATCACCACACCTTATTTTTTGTTCCCAAACCCTCTATTACGTAGGGGCAAGGCACTCAAAGGACATCTTTCTTTTATAATAATAATAAAAAATTTTATTAAAATATTACTTTGGTTATAAAACTTGATAAAAAAATCGATGTTACATTAACAATTTATGTTCAAATTTTAAAAAATTTCTTCTGCAAAAATGGTAATTCGAAGAGACTAGTTCTGTAAGCCCGATTCACAACTTCGCTTTGACAGTCAGCCGTTTGCAACAATACCAAAACAAATATCATTGGCACGCCTTTGCTTAACTGGTATCCTGCTCCGCTACAGGCAAAATCCTCTGGAACGCATTCGGAGCAGCAGAAAAAATGACGTCACGTTTACCAGCAAATCAAATGGGGTTTGACAGCTTTCCTTGCGTAGCGAAGAAATCTTTGCTAAATTTCCCTCAAATATCCCTTAAATTTCGCCGTAGCGACTCGCTACCCTTCGCTACCTTCCGCTACGGTAAGAACTGTCATTCTCAGTACATTTTTCGGGTAGCGGATCTGCGCTACGGTGTGCTGGAACGGGGCCATTCTATTTTCGTGATTCAGGTCGCAAAAATATTGCTTCAAAAAGTATAAATTAAAATATTCCCAATACGAAACTGCATATTTTAATAGTCTTTTTTTCAGATATATTCCTCGTCGGAAATATCTAGAATACCGTCTTCGACTTGTGTATAATTCCCAGTTTGTTTGAAAAGAAAAATTGCCGAAGGTATAATGAAAAATCATCTTAAAATATCTCCTTTTCTGTAGGCGTATTCAAAAACTGTAAGGTACCGGCCACGAAGGCTCTTAAACCTAACTTTGCATTCATCTTATCTCAGATCAGGCTCTTACATAGATCTAATGCTGTTCCACGAACGGATACAGCTGACTGACATGGACCGACAGACAATTAACTGTCTTCACACATTCGTGTATGACAGTGACCATTGTGGATTAAGTGTCGTATTAACGATTCCCAAAGAAATTGCGCAGTTGGAGGAGTTTGTTCAAACGCACTCTTACAACTAGAGTAGGACGCGGTGGACACGCTTCTCCCGAACAATGACAAGAGCAATCTCCTCGAACTCGCTCAACCCACCATCTAATAAAAATTTGTCGAACGAGGAGATTGAAACTTACCTCAAACGGATGGATGACTCGATAAAACAAACAATGGACAAAACAATTCCTAAGTACCAACTGACTGACAATGTCATTATATACCACAATGCTACGATCGACGCTCTACACCGACAAAAGAGTAGGCTACTGACGAGACTTAAACTCCTGTACAGACGTTTTACAGACCCACAAAACTCGGAATTTAGGAGACTGAAATCTCGAAATTCGGGCTGTTAAAGCTAGTAATCCCAGTATGTTCCCAAAAATTAATAAATTCTTTCGAAGGAAAAATTAGATTTTGCTTCCGAATCTTAGGCTACCCCGAACTACAGACAACGAACAAGTACTTGACAATGTTAGAGGCGATCGAAGATGACAACTTTTCTGTGATCGAAGATCCTCAGGAGAAGGTTGAAGTAATAGGTGCGACGTTTCAGGATGTGTATAAGGTGAATGTTAGCACTCGCCCGAACCATATCTTGGAAAATCGTGTCCTATTGGAACAACTTCAACTTGCGATATGACATTGAGTACTGGCGATCGGAGAACACTGGTTTTTCCATGTTCAATGACGATAACTTGGCACATAATGTCATCGCCAGTGAAGGGGTTCAACCTCAGTACATTTCAAAGGAAGATCTCCTGGTTATTTTTGGTTCACTAAGAAGTAAGAAATCTGTGGGAATCGACGAAGTACCAAACATTGTTCTCAAACACCTTCCTCTAGAAGCGGTAAACATTTACACAATCCTTTTTAACAATTAGGTGAATAATGCACGTTATCGCAGTCAAAGCGTGTATGTGGATTGAGGCCTATCGATTATCGTCACGATCCATACCAAAAATGTCGCCTGTTAGTGAAAGTGTAGAAAATGTCCAAAGCATTTGAATTTACAACCTTTCTAATTTTAAGTTTAATTTACTCAAAAATAAAAACCTACCATGGCATGCGAAGAACATACTCTGGCTCACAAGTCGTGTGAACACTGAAAAGAAAAATATTTGATGGCGACTTTCTCCACCAAATGTTGAAGGATTCAAACAGTAAACAGATTTCAGTAATAACACAAATTAATAGACACATAACACAAACGCAGACAATGAAATCAAACAGTATTACAGACCTAAATGGCACCAAGAAGACAGCCAAAAGTGGTTATGATTATAAAGTTGGTTTTCTCATCATTACAAAAATTATATCTCTGTTCGGAAAATTGCTAAAAATATATAATAACGACGAGAAGCTTTTATTAAGGAAAATAAAAGAGTCCTTTTTATCCTCACAATTTCTGAAGATTTTTTATCAAAGAGACAAGAAACAAGGAAGTAATACATGAAGCAGTAAGACGAGTCCTTAAACAGCACGATTTGAATGGCAAAGTAGCCTGGACAAACTCATACATTAGAAAAAAAGAACGTTTAGAATTTGCTAAGAAAAAGGATAAAGCATTTCGGAAGAAGCTAAAATTCCTTTATTTAAGTGGGATTTTTAGAATAATGCCTACTTCATAAATTTTTCGAACAAAGACTTCGATCACGAAGGAAAAAAAATGTAAAGTAAAAGATGAGAAAGATGTTTGAGGGGCTTTGTCTTGGTTTGAGGATTTAAGGCGAAATCCGGTATAGGTAACCCACATCTTAATTTTGTTTGAGGCAAAAAGGTAGAAAAACGGGGAATTGACGACAGCTTTATGTACCACCATGACAACGATCCAACACATGAGCTATGACATCGTATGCAACAAGGTCATGGCTCTTATAAAACTGCCCAACGTTTCTGGAAATTCGCGAAGAGTCCCCAGATTAAGATATGATCAATGACTTATGGGATGAATTGTGCCGTCGGGTAGCAACAAAAAGCTTTAAAAACATCCAACAGTTTAAAGCGGGCTAACAAGAAAGAAAAATTACAAAAATTGTGAGTGAAGTTGGTTTCTTTATGCCTCAACGCCTTGCATTTGAAAAGTCGAGTTTTACGCTTTTTATTTTATATTTCAGAATAACTTGAATGCTTAACAAAATGCTTAAACTAGCCTTATTAACAATAATATTCTTAATAAACCTACCGACCCTATGCGGGCGCTCTCAGCTAAACCTTATTCTTGACTTTGTTTTTCGACGTAATCGTTAAGGTTAGCTACCTTACAAGTAAAAACTTAAATAACACATTACAACAAAGAAAAAAGTATTAAAGAAAACTTCGTTGAAGGACGGTTTTGTTTAGAACTTAAAACTAACCTAAAAACAAAAATTTCGAAAGTACCTTTTTCTGCCTTTAAGCGCACTAATTAAAACTAAAAAAAATATGCTGTATTATGCTATTTTTTCCCCCTTATTATATTAACGACACCGAATGTTTATCCTGGATCAGTTCATTAAGGTCTTTGTGGAGAAAAGCCTCTGGTGAAGAAAAGCCATTAAGCGCACTGTTTCATAATACATGAAAAGTTGAATAAGCCCCGAAGATCCGTTTCCATTCGAGTTCCATTGTTCTTGCAACGTTTCTTCGAATAAGTTTAATTACGAAATTGTCCACTCGGATTAGGTTGACCCCGTTGTACAGGACCACATAAGTATTGAATTTGTACTGAGACTGGAGTTACATAAATTAAGACAAGAAAGGTATTATATATTCTCAATGTTTGTTTGATTATGCGTGAGACTATTTATTTATTTTTTTTTCATTTTTCTTTAAATTGATATTTAATTTTTTGTTTTTTTTATTAATTCGCTATTCAATGAAAATTGTACATGTTACCCTTTTTTATCCTAAAAGTTTTCAACAGCATTTTGCTCACTAAAGTTCCAAAATTACTTCAGGTTTTTCTACCAATTTTCTTTTTGCAGTGAAGCAAATTTCCACTTCCATCGAATGCAAGCACCAGGCTAGCAGGCAGCAGCAGTAGGGCTCCCATTCTCATAATTTTTACTTTCGGCAGCCATGCTGAACTCATTATGACAAATATGGTCGTCCAGATAAGCACCGCCCTCAAGTAACGGAACTTTATTGCATAAAATAAAACAGAAACCAGGGATGGCTGATGTCGAGTAGATAAAGTTTATGAAACTAGTTTGCTTTGTTTGTAGAAGTTAGGTCAATAAATTTTTTATTGGTTTTTGTTTGAAAGTATTTTTTGTTAAGCAAAAATATATAATGGGCAAAAGTTTTAAGCCTCCTCTCCTCCTCTTCTCGAACAGAAAATAAAAAATTGTAAAATATGCCATAACAATATGTTGCAGTTAAGTCTTATTATTATAACATTTTATGTTACGAGAGGCAATTTCAAGCTCACTTTAAATATAAATATAAAGTAAACTACAAATACGTTAATTTATTGTTTAAGCGTTTATATTGTTTCTCGTTGAAATAAAATAAAGAAGTTGGACAACAAAATAAACATATTCCCTAAATATATGAGTAGAACGGAAAACCGTTTTTTTTTATATAAAAAATAAACAAGCTTTTACTTTTTCTCTTTCGTATGTGACCTCCAAAGAGGGGAAACTTTTCTTCCAGTATTTTCCTGCGCGGTCATAAGTAAGCCGAGGCGTAGTAAATTAACTAAGCTTGTACCATAATAAAGACACCAGCTATTTCGATGCTAAGGTGAAGGTAAGTTAGTTTCTTAAGTTTGTCCATGTGGTTCATTGTGACAGCAAATTCGATTCGGGTTATTGATAGACAATATATAAAACTCCAGCGTCCAGAAAGAGCAATGAAATCAACCAACATCATTGTGGCCTTTTTTATCAATTATTTTAAACGCATGCATGTTCGCTTAAGGGGCTATGTCCTACCAATGGCATTCCTCTCATTCGTTTCTAAAAGTTTGATCCAGAGCAGTCTAGCGACATTGCTCGTTTTTCAAGTCACCTTCAATCCGTCATACATTGTTTCCATTCAGCATTCATCATTATTACTAATTTTTATTAAAATATGTTGTCATATAAAATTTATAGCTATAGTGTTTAAGATAAATTCAGATATTCAGATATTCAGAAATAGAAATGAAAGAAAGAAAAAAGATATTTAAGAAAATTTACGTCAAAAATTTCATTCAAAACCAAGCTTGAGTAATAGGCGAGCAGGCAGCAGCAGTAGGGCTCCCATTCATATATTTTTTACTTTTGGCGGCCATGCTGAATTCTCTCTCTAACAAAATACTGCCAGATAAGCCCCTCCCCCAAATAACGGAACTTTATTGGCATAAAATAAAACAGAAACCAGGGATGTGTGAGGTCGAATAAAAAAAGTTTATGAAATTATATTGCTTTATTAATATATAAGTCGGTTAAATCAGGGTTAAGTGATTTGCGTGTATGTATATAGTGCAAGGCTAGTTGTTAACGTCTTTCATCAGTTTTTATTCCAGAATGTTACAGCAAAACAAAAAGACGATAATAAATTTAACGATTAATAACCACGAATATCTTTATAACAGTGAGTTGTAATTTGAACCGACTTTGATATTATTGAGGCAAGTCTCGAACTATGAATACTATACATTTTAAACATGCAAATTAAAGTGACACATATAGTACGTGATGACTCACACTTAATAGAATTTATCAACGCCTTTGTTTGGAAGTTCCAAAGCGTTACTTTTATCCCTTAACTGCCTTCGAACAAATTTTTATTTAAAATCACTATCTTCTGAGTCAGAAGAACTTAAAAATAAAAGCAACTCGGGAAAAGAATGAGTTCTTTTCCACATTTTTAATTCAATTAAATGGCATATTTGTTGACAAATTACTAGTGTTTGACATTTAAACTATTACGTTTCCTGTACAAAATCTATTACATGTTTTTTGTTCTCGTGAAAATTACGTTCCGTGATCATTCGTGATAATCCCAATACGTTCGTTCGTATGACGAGCCACGTAATTTTGTAAGTACGATTACCCATCCGTGCACGGATGGCATAATTCGACCCCAGATCTCGAAGATTCTTAAATTTATAGTAACAAATTAATTTTTGACGTTAAATTAACGAACTTATTTACTTCGAGAGCGCTTAATTTATGACAAGCAACAATTCACTTTGTTTATAAAATGTATGTATGATATGTTCAAAAAAACATTTTTTAACGACAATTATATCGAGTGCAAAATAATTTCATAAACTTAATTTTTTCGACCTCAGACATCCCTGGTGTCTGTTTTATTTTATGCGAATAAAGTTCCGTTATTAGAGGCGGAGCTTGTTTTGAGCGAGAGAGAGAGAGTTCAACATGGCCACCAAAAGTAAATAATATGCGAATGGGAGCCCTGCTGCTGCTGTTTGCTAGCCTGGTAGTTAAATTGGATTCTAATGAATTTGTTGTCGTTCCTGTCGTGGTTGGGATCTTGGATATGGATTCTTGAACTCGATAAAGTGCTTTTCGATAGCTGAAAAAATAAGACTCACTCATTCGCATTGTCTAAATATTGTGTGGAATAGGGTTTTCCCGTTTAAGTAGACGGGCCTTTCGTGCGATCAATTATGTTACTAAAGTGAAAAAGTGATAAAGCGCATATGTTTTTTGCGAACGCTGCCTTAACTCGAAGAAATATATAATTGGAAAACTTTGTAGACCTCAAAAGGGTTTATGTATCGCTATTATGTGGAGGATAATACACAAATTTGTAAAATGTGACTAAAAGCTATATTCAAAATTTATTTCAATCTTTCAGATATAATTTCAAAATATATAAATTGTTTATCATATTATATTTTATATCTTATTTAAGTGAAGATATCCTTTTCACAAGTGGAACGTCTTAGTGCTAGTGGGCGGCGAGGTGTGTGAGGAGCAAGAATACACTCACGTGCGTGGCCGCCGCTAAAGCTATAGCTAACTATATATCGATGTTTGCATAAATCTGTGGTAAATATTAATTGCCACGCACACAAAAATTATGCCGACGAAGTTTGGTATGACATATAAATAGACATAAGAAATTTGTGGAAGTATCATTCAAACTCGTGCCTTTTGACCCGTTCACTTATATGATTTCTAAAGTATGTTTAGCCTTAAGTGAAGTTTAGTTCTCACGACGTAAGTCTCCAACTCGGTTTTGTGTTTACTGAATTATATTGAATTCGTTAAAGAAAGTAGAAAAGAGGAAACAGCATGATAACATGTGTCAAAATAAATATTCGGCTTGCAAGCGGTAAGACTGAATCGTATTTATTACCTATTTATTCACTCGAAAGGAGGCCTACGAGTATAAGATCATACAAGCAATGTCAATTAAATTTTCGACACTCAAAAAACAAACCGCACATTTTGAGTTTGTAAAGAGCATCTGGTGTTTTTTTGGCTAGCAAGAATAAGACAAGTCACATGAACTGAGGCACAAAAGTGACAATATTTTTAACAGAGACCAGCCTAGTTCGCTTTGAGGCGATGTCGCTATGTTCATTAGAAAAGGTTTTCATTATAAAGCAGTGTATGGAGATTCTGAGAGCTAGAGACATCCATTACATGCATCCCTCTTCAAGTGGCGAGAGGCTTCTTTTTTAACGAAAAATAATTTCCTTGCACAAATCGATGGACAATTAAAAAAATTGAAGGAGACAGGATATTAACCTTTCTACAAACCAAACTGACAAAGCCAAAATATGTTGCAACGGAAGAAGAATTCACTAGCGTAAAATTTTGTTCAGAAATCTTTCTGACCGAAAAATGTCAGGCATTAAGACACTCAAGTCATTATTCATTGTAATCGGTTTTACAGCGTAGAAAGATTTTCTACCTACCGTGTTTAAGCTGGTGTCAGATTCACTTCTATCATGGACTTTATAAGGCCTTGCCTTCCCTGAGTTCACAAAATTGGCATCAGAAAACCACTTTACAATGTTCGAATTATTAAGAGTTCCTCATCAGAGGTCCTCTTAGGCGATATTACGCTTCGTATTAAAGCTTCTTTTTCCCATGCCATAACAAACGCCGAAATAATCGATCGCGCTCATTTTGGCACCGAGAATAAAGATTTTTAGATTGCATTTTTTCTTCGACCAAATTCATAAAAAAATTCACGCTCTTTGATTTATTTATTTTTTTTTTTTTGGTTCTGGGACAATGTATATTGTTACGCCTCGAGCGTCTACAAACAAAAAAAAATGATTCCCGGTCGCGGAAGCGTCAGGCTGGCTTTTACGACGGGGATTTGTCACCAGTATTACCCTTCGCTGATTCGCGCCGAAGAAAAATCAAAAAAACAGGAAACAACCAACAGATGCAAAAATAATTAGGCGAAACGATTTTTAGTTGTAATAAAATTAATGTTATTTATTCGACGGACGACAAACAAGTGACTAAAAATAATTCTTTACGTCTAACTTAGCGCAGCAGTTCTGCTTAATTTGCAGTTTTAGTCGAGTAAACGAATTCTCACGCTCCTATGGGAATGGGAATTTGCTGACCCGACGTCTGGCATGAATTTGAAATTGGAGGTGAATCCGTAACAATATACGCTTTCATTTGCATGTCTTAAACGTGTATAAAGTGCGAAACTTTCATCGAAAATTTCATAGTCGGCTCAAATCAAAACATACTTTAATAAAGAGATTCGCAAACGAGTTATTTATTGGTAAATTATAAATTTATCATCGTCTATTTATCTAACATGTACATTTTTGGAATTCACACGGATTGAGCACAACAAAAAGCAATATTTTTACCCGCTTCGTATACAAACATGCTAAAAAAAGGTTTTACCGATTTCTATTAAATAAAAAATATAACATTATTTCATAAACTTATTTTCCTCGACATCAGCCATCCCTGGTTTCTATTTTATTTTATGCAATAAAGTTCCGTTATTTGAGGCGGAGCTTATCTGGCCAATCATATTGCCAGAGAGAGAGTTCAGCATGGCTGCCGAAAGTGAAAAAAACATGAGAATGGGAGCCCTGCTGCTGCCGCCTGCTAGCCTGGTACTTAAATTCGATTCGAGTGAATTTGATATCGTTTTCGGCGAGTGGTTGCGATCTTGGATAATGTACGAAGCACATTTAAATATTGTTATTTTCATCTGGATTTAAGCTCTAGTTTGTGTTTAAACTTCAAATTTATGTTCAAGTTAATCTATGCAGTTTATTTAGAGTATTGTATGTATATATATATTTTGTATACTTTATTTACTTTCATACTTACTGTACGATCTCGACTAGCCATTAAGTTTCCCATCGATTTTCCTTCATGACAGTTTACTTGATATTTTATCTTATCAGTAAAAAATTGACACGGCAAATCTAAATTATCGACAAAAATAGAATTCAAATGAATCTGCTTTTCATTAGTCGGCGCCGATTTCTTTGATTGTTAATTAGATTCAGTTTGTCTCTTCTGAACTTTTAGAAACTAAGGAAATGCATTTAGGTCTGCAGTAAGTTGTATGTTTTGATTTTGTAACCGTCTCCGTAACACACGTAGGAACAATCAAAAAGTGAATCTTGAAAATCAGACTTTATTGTTTCATTTTAAACAAACAGAAGAAAAAAAAGCTAAATATAAAGTCAGATAAACACGTTTCAACGTAACACGCTCAACGTTTGCCAAGCTGCTATCTTATCACACCAACCTTAATAGCCCAAAGCCATATATTTTTAATATATGTATCTACAGACAATCGCTCTCATATCGATAAAAAAAATAGTATCGCAAGCAAAGTAAGTAGCACGAAAAATGCAGTCTGACAGTGAAGCGTTGTCAGTGAATGTGACGCGACGTTCGTAGATACTTTCTGTGATATTTTAGACGTTCTTTCTTTTTACATAACTAAAAAAAAGTCTGAAGTGCAATAAAAAAATTTATGTACATCGATAGGTAGGGAAGAGGTTGACCCCCCCTTATCGGAGTTTCAGTCAAGCAACAGCTGTAGACACTTAACGAGAGTTTTTCGTCGGTAAGTCATGACAGTATGACACTTTGAAGGCCTTGAACTAATTAGCGAAATTAAAAGTGTGGGTGTTTTTTTTTTTTTTTGTTCTACTGAAAAGTTTTAGTCATTATTTGTGTTCCTTGGTTATCATGCCTAATATACGTCCCCTATCGCCACTGCTGGCGCTGCGAGCTAAGGAAGAATTGAATGAAGTTCCAGAGAGGATTGATGATGATCTCAAGGCGATACGGGAATGGATAGCGAAGCAACCTCACCTAAAATCCCGCACCGACGATCAGTTTTTGGTGGCATTCTTAAGGGGTTGCAAATACAGCCTTGAAAAGACGAAACAGAAGCTTGACAACTTCTACACAATGCGCGGAATCGTACCTGAACTATATAAAAATAGAAAAGTTGATGACCCAAAGACCATGGAAATTCTCAGAAGTGGGTAGGTTTATTGTTGATTGATTGCTTTGATCTCGTGACTTTTTTTTCACTCTCTATAGCTCTCTTATACGTTTGCCGATGCCCCTCGGTGAGGATGGCCCTCGGATTCACATATCCCGGTATGGACAGTATAATGCCAACAAGTTCAACATTGCCGACGTTGTCAAAGTCAATACCCTCCTGCAGGAAATTCAATTTATTGAAGACGATAACGCCATGATTAAGGGTTTTATAGAGATTATCGATCTCAAGGGTGTGAGTACGTCGCACATTCTTCAATTCGATCCAGTTCTAACAAGGAAACTAGCAGTGTTGGGGGACAAAGCCTGGCCCTATCGACCGCAAGGCTTTCATTTTGTCAACGCACCTAATGGAACGGAAACCTTGTTGTCAATCGCCAGGTCACTTATGAGTGACAAGATCAAAAAGCGAGTAGGTATCTGAATTGTTGCTATCTCTCGGACACTTCAAGTGCTGATAGACGAGTTTGTTTTTTTTGTTGTCTAGTTCTATATTCACAGCAAGTACGAGTCCCTTTATGAGCATGTCCCTGAAAAATATCTACCATCGGAATATGGTGGCAAGAATGGCACTATCCAAGACGTTATCGACACGTGGGAAGCTAAGCTATTAAGCTATCGAGATTATTTCATTGAGGAGGCTAACTATGGAACAAATGAGAAACTACGACCGGGTAAGCCAGTTAGCTCGGAGGCTATGTTCGGAATCGAAGGCTCTTTTAGGAAACTTGAATATGATTAGATAAGACAAGGAAATAGTTTCAATAAAGATTTTTCGTTTTAATTTTTTTGAATTTATTAATTTAGTTGTTTTCTCTTTTTTTCGTAAGTGGATTAAATGGAGTGGCTTGATGGTGAAGTGAACTTAAGGGAATAAAGCACTTGATTAGCTTTATGCGCATAGTTTATTTCTTAAACACAAGTACTATTGGACTCGTGTTATCAAAAAATGGTGAAATACACACTCGAATATGAACGAATAGGTATGTTTTGAAGTTAACTGCAAAATAGAGAAGAAAGATTCAATAAACTATTGGATCTGCGAAATATTTAAAAACTTTGACTTGCCTGGTGCGGAGTATGTCTCAGTACGAGAAAAGCTTATACCGAGCTGCGAGTTGAATTTTAAAAGAAAGAAAGAAAATTAATGTCTAAGATGGTTATATTCAGTGAAAGAACAAATTCGCAAAAATCATGCATATCCGTCATCCGTTAAGCCTTTGTTGTGATTCAGTCGGCAATAAGTATTTCTGAAGGCAATTCGAGGCAATTATGACATCTTGCTGGAACCATTCGAAAACGAGCAAAAAACTAAAGATTCTTTCTCCCATTAAATAAAATGAAACTTAAAATTGAAAACAGGCTGCGATCCGAAAATTGGTACTTCCGAATCTATGGAAATATTTTTGAATGTCTTCAATCAAAGTGGAAGGTTAGATAACTTGATTTTCCCCAACTAGACAATTGACAAACAAAAAAATTGCACGTGACACAAAGTTATTATCATTTTAAAATACAGACAGCTAAAGAGCAGTTCAAAAAACGCTTATTTAAATGTTGCAAGTCGAAAAGGTTTTGTGGAATTTGGATTCAATCGTATTTTTAAGAGAAGAAGCCAAAGAATTAATCAGCTTAGCTTCCGTTGGACAGCCAACTTTTGCGACTAAACTCTTGTAGAAGATGTTCTTGTCTAAATATTAAAGACAAATAAAATCGAAACCATTTAGTTTTTGAATCATTGCATTTTGGAAAGCACTTTAGTTTTATCATCTGTCCAGTAAAAATTGACTGTTAGAATTTAACTCAATTATTGCTCCTGCAGATGTTGAAAGTTAGAAACTGTTTTCTTTAGGACGCCACTGTCGGGGACCTTGTGTGATAAAAGTAAGATTTGACGATCGTAGGACAGAACGGGTGGCCAGAAGTGAGTCGATGTGTTGTCAGATATATAGACTTATGTGTCGACCATATGAGGCCCCATGTGGTTCAGTGTGCAAGCGACTTTGTTTAAAAAAATGTATGGAAAAATGACTATGAGCAGAATTCTGCGGTAACGATATCCTAGTACACAATGGATTCAACAAGATCAGGGTGGATAATTTTCTCGTACAGATTATCTTAAAGCATGTCCCTCATCTCTGTGGCAGTCTTTCCAAATGATTGATTCTCAGGAGACTCGTAGATAATTTAAGAATCAAAATGTTGCAACTGTTCAACTACAAGGAATAAGAAGGGCGGCAACGGGACGCTATGTAGCAAATGCAGAAAATCAACATCAGCAACTCTGCTAGCTACAAAAAAAAGATGAAAGATAATCGTACCGAATCGTAGCCAAAAGGACCGAATCTCCGGTTTAAGCTACGAAGCTGCGTCTAACCAAGAGGAAGCAGCTTGCCCCAGGACCGTGAAAGATGGAAAGCTCAGGCACAGATTATTTAACTGACTGATGACTGATGACTTTATAAGAAAGTAAGTATTTAGTGTATTCAAATTTTTAATGTACTCGACGAAACAAAAAAAGCTTCGCTGACTGGTTTGAACTTCTGACAAATATTTATTTTAAGTGCGAACTTTTTGGTACTGAAATAAGTTGGCTTTTTGACTCCGATTGAAACTTTAAAACTTAAATCCATTCTAAGAGCCATCTACATAACTGAATGATATTGAAGGCTGATTGTCTCAATAACAATACTAAACTGTTTCAGGAAACTTGGTTAGAGAGAATTTAGGGAGTAATCTAGTCTAAAAATTTGAAAAAAATCGGTTCTTTTAATATTTTCAAAGTTTAACTATTCAAGAATATATCAACAAGAGGATTTTTCAAAATTCAAATTATTTTTGGAGATATGGATATTTTGCTGACCAGGCATGCAAACTGGTTCGGCCGGAACTAATCGAACAAAAGACATCAGGGATTCTCCGTCCACCTGAATCCATATTTTTCAGTAAAACCTTTTGTCCTTTGTATAAATTGTAATACAAGAACTCACGGTGACTTGGGTAAATCAAATACTGAAGAGGTAATCATTGGACATAATTAGGGACCTAAGATGATTGAGATAGCGACATTTATTGCTGTTTGTATTTTTAATGAACGCTTCATTCCTATTTAAAAAATGATGGAGCTTATGGGAATGAAAATTGGTCCGGAAGCTCATTCATTTGCTTGTGAAACGAGACAACGCCAGGGTTGAACTGCTCGATATGAAGAAAAAAACGCGGAAAATAGTTTTTTCGAAGTCGAGAAAGGTCCGATGTATGAAGCAGGAATAGCAGATTGAATAAATGTAAGTCTACAATGTCTACAATATCATTGCATGACTTAGACTGCGAAAAACTTTACGCGAAACTTTAAAAGCCTTTTCTTTCAAACTTTCTTTGTCTTTTTCAAACCAATACCCACGATTTCTCAGGTTCTAATGGACCGATTAACCTGAAATTCTTAGAGAGTCTTCTTTAAAGACTTTTCTATGTCTGAAACTATCCCCAGCACTAAATTTCTATTACTTTTTTTTTAAATTCGAAACAGTAAAAAAAATGTGGTACAAAAATTGTTTTTTTTTTCAGGCAGTCGCCATTTTGTGAAAAAAACGTTCCAACTTTTCCGTAGTTCCAGAAATTGCGTCATAATTCTAGATTAATAATTTTTTTTTCGGTTGCAGTTTGCTAGGAGGGTTGAAACCGTGGGTATGGTTACGCGCCAATTTTTTGAGACCTCACTTCTTCAACTCCTAATTTTTGAAATTTGCAACTTTTCTTATTTTTGATTTTTTCTGTATTCTTGTTATGTTAATAAATAACTAATAAAAAAATGGATATTAAAAATATTAATTGCCTTTTTTTATGACACTTTAAAAATTACATGAAATTCATGCCTCTAGACTAGAATACTCTCTTAATAGAAAAACGGGTACAAGAGGAATCAGAAATGATTGTTCTACCACTGATATCACAAATGAAAATATCCTGCAAGAGGTTTTCCAAACTTCTTTGAAAAATTGATAAAAACTATGAACGATGGTTTGGCTGGAAGACAACCTTCCCTATCTCGCACAGGAGGCGCTTAAGGCTTCTTCCTTTTTAGTATTTTAAAAAACAAACGACTTTTATAGAAATTTTGGTAAAAGCCACACGACCAGTAATTTGGAAAAAAAACGTAGTTAAGCTTAGCTAGGTTAAGCATTATAATGATTGAAGTTCAAATTTTGCAACGTACGTGTGTATAAATTTCAAGGCGATCTTGTTATTTTTCTTATTGGAGGGTCACTTTGACAAAGCCTCGAATGACGCTTTCTCTCTTTTTCTTTTAAGAAAGGCTTCTTGATATTTTGAAAGTGTCCTTTTGAAGCTCCAAGCATGGAATTAACTCTTTCCTCACAAGGCAGCTAAACCCATAGTATAAATTATTGTTACGACTTAAAATACGTTGGTTGATGAATTTTTATACTTTCTGTTTCTGCTCGCATAATTTTCTTAAAGACTTGACCATGCAGTCGATCAAGTAGGCTTTCCACCCAGCATTGAAAAAGTAGGCAGAGCTATCCAAATGCTAAAGAGCAACAAGGCCGCAGGCTCAGATGTCATCCCATCATTCTTAAAGACCACATTAATTTATTTCAGAAATAGATTATATATAAAAATTTATTTTCTCCTTTGATAATGTGTATAAAAAAATGAAATAAGTCTTAGCTTCTAAAGAAAGATCCATCATAAGCTTCTCGAAGCTTTTACATCTGATTAATTATAAATGTGTAAACATCCTAGGCTTAAACTTGTTCATCATCCAAGCCTTGGCTGCATTATAAGGTGTTGTGTTTTTTTTTATTTCCCAAAATTTTACTTACAAATTATTCGTAAAACTACGAGAACCAGCCACCAGATGGAACCACTGTTCGCAAGCCTTTATATATTAATTATTTGTTGGTCAGGAACAGTGGACTTCTTAAATATTGCACACAGGATGAGGATTGTTTTAAATATTGCGACAACTTAGAGGCTTACGAGTGTGAATGAAAAATGTGAGAATTAAGAGAGAAGTAATTAAACTCGGATTAGTACAATCCGGATGGAATATCGGTGACCTTTGAGCCCTGTGTGTAGGATCGGGTCCGTGTGGTGATATTATTCACTACAGTAACATTTCCCAGGCACATTGACGTGTTGATTTTCAGAGTGGGATTTGATCCGAAGAAGATCTGCTGATTGGTGCGTGATTTCTCACAAACATGTTCGTGACTGAAACCCTCGATACGTTCAATGTTTTTCGTAACTCGACGAGCCTCTAGGGCGGCAGTCACATCAGGTCGTGGGTACTTTTGGGGTTTGTTCATGCCGGTCATGAAAAACACCCCATTGAAATGCTGGGCTGGTGGAGGTGTAAGCTCTGGTGAGTGTTCGATTGGCAGGGACGTGTGTGAGTCTCTGACACCACCTTCACGGAATGCCTTCATTGTTGGGTCGTCGTCATTGTGACGAGCGTTCATGATGACATCGAGGATTTCACGATTTGTACTGGTGTGGATGCGTGGTGAGGTGGGACTGGGATGAGATTGGAGGTGATATGGCTTGTCGATGATTCCATCGTATTCTGTTTCATCAAAATACGTATTGTGATCATTGTTGGCGTTGTTTTGATTTTGAAGCAGCATCAAGCCATACTCTGATGCGTCAAGGTCTGAGCCATCGCCTTGAGATCGGAGAAGGGCCAGTGATCGTGATTTGCGTGGTGGTTGGGGTAAGAGGTTTACTGGCACTATGTCCTTCTCTTTTGCTTCCAAGACAATGGGTTTGTTGTCGGTGGAGATTATGGAGACGTCTTGAATTTGCTTTTCAGCGTCGCTGACGATATTTTTCAATTCCTCTATGACGTCCTCAATTGTGGCGTCGTCTTCTTTTTGTTCATTCAGCATTATGCTGAACTTTTGCGAGTTGCTTTGTGGTAGTACGAGGATCGGTACCGGACTTAGGGAGGGTCCAGTCTCTGAGCTGCTTATTCCTTCATCTTCGTGCTCTGAGAATCCCTGTTTGCCGTTGGGCGGCACAAGGCGCGGCAGTGCGATGGGTTGTTTGTCGAGCGATTTGAAGTGTTCACTTTGGGCTCCTTGCAAACGGAATATTTCCCTTTGGAGTTCCGCGCAGCGTTCTTGAAGTCGTCGTTCCATAGAAGTGAGAACGGTTTTCTCTTCATGAAGTATCTGCAAGATAAATGCATGTTTTTCTTCTAGAAAGGAAAGACGCGCTACGTCACTTACCTGTACTCGTCGCTCTAGTATGACCATTTGACTCCGAATTCTATCCGATTCCCTGGCTTGAGTTTGAAGCTTCTCAATGTCAATTTTGAGCTCAGCGAATCGCCGCACTTCGATCCGAACCTTGTCTAACCATGGTGATGAGGATTCAATACACTGTAAATTATGAGATGGTGTGAAGCTTTCACTGGCTTGAGAGATTCTACTGAAAACTTACCTTCGTTAGCTGTTGGGGATCGAAACCGGCTTGAAAAAGTTCCGCTTGTAGGTAGAGTCTATTCTGCAGGTTTTCTGCACTTTCGAGGAAGGTATTTAAGAATCTGGAACAATATTAAACTTGGTAAGCTAGTGATTGTATGACACGTGTCAGTTTCATACTTTGCACCAATGGCCTGAAGCTCTCCGGTACCGCCACCACTGTTTAGCATTCCCACTAAGAGTCGAAATCGCACTGGTTCGCCACATCTAAGCCTAAGAGTGGAAAGTGCTTCCGAGACAGCTGTGTGTCCAGCATAGGTACTCTTTTGCGATCCATGCCCAACCAAACATTTATCGCACGCCGCCGTCATTAGCTGAAGTGCAAATATTCTCGCCCTGATGCCTTGCCCTGTTGCCGAGGCGGCCAACGGCAAAAGACCAACCGGTGTTGTGCCTAATCTAGAGCTAGCCTCCGGCGATCGGCAACAACATAAGCTGAGACATTGCCTTAAAAAAAAGATATTAATGGATGGTTTAAGCAAACTCGGTCTTCCACATACAAACATGCAAGTTCATCCAGCAGTGCCCTCCTCTGGTATGACTGTGGATTGCGCGGCATCGACGAGGACGCCGTCATTGTGGCAGTCGGATTAATAGTCTGAGATAACTGAATAGCTCTGAGAACTTCCAGCAGCAAACTAACGCCATCTAGCGGTGTAGCGACAAATTCTTGAACAAAACTTGGAAATGAAACTCTTAGATCGGCTCGAAGTTTTGTCAGAAGATCTGTGATGGATCCAAATTGCCGAAGGGACATCTCACTATCCGTCTCCGGAGGCGATGGAATTGGACTTCTGTAAAGAGCAAAAGCATGCGTAACGAGAAATTTAATTTGGGGAGGGGAAAAACAAAGGCTTACTTGTACTCGGAGTATTTGGAGGGAAGTGTTGCCGACTTGAATGTGTCTTTGGGAATGTCCACATCGTTGTTTTCATAAATTGATTTGGCATTTGTTCCTGTTTGACGTTTTCCGAATTTTTTCAAGGACTGAATATAGTCTTCGGGATTGTATACGGGAGGGCGTTGGTTTTCCTGAAATCAAGCAAAAAAAGAAAATAGGATTAGAAAATGTCGCAACATCACTGCAAAAGCTAAGACTACATCAATGGAAGTGAGTCTAATAACATGTTGTTAGACGGGCCGGGCATATTCGAGTAGATGCTGCAATTGTCAAAATGGACAATGCCATTGTTATGGGGGTCCCCTGTTTTAAGGGACTTTTGTCCTTAAGAGCGGCCAAGAACGAGTCGAAAATGAACAGGGAGGATTCCGTATCACCGAACATAGCCTACTTAAAAACATTATGAATTTCTCTTTGCCTACTTCTTGCCGTAAAATTTAGTAGCGTTTTTAAATCAACTTTAAAATTTATAGCCTATTTGTTGGCGCAAAATTAAGTTCCGATTTAAAGAAATACGTTTCTTACATGGGGACTCCTCTTCATTTTTGACTTTACAATATTTTCTTTATTATTTGTTAAAGCCATAGAAGTAAACTTTCTTTGAAGATTGCAAGTGTCTACCTGGTACGGTTCAAAAAATACGGCCGACTGACAGACGGACAGCGGGGATTAAGTAATCCGGCTCTGTTGGCACCTTTTGGATACGGAAGACTGAAAATGAAAACCTTGGGAACTACTCTGTCAATTTTACATTTCAAGTCTTTGAAATCAACAACTCTATAAATTCAGGCAACTCGTTATGTCCAGACTTTAGCAAGCAAAATTCAACATCCTCGATAGTATAGTGGTCAGTATCCCCGCCTGTCACGCGGGAGACCGGGGTTCAATTCCCCGTCGGGGAGTCATGTGATTTTTTTTTATTTTTTTATTTTAAATAACGCTTTGGTAGTTTCTTTTTGTGTTTTTTTTCATATAACTGATTCTTATGCGCCAAAAATGATAACTTTATCGGTCAAATGACTTCTGACTTTTGTGCAAAGCAACAACTTTTTTTCTCAACATATGGTCGTGTGTGGGGGCATAGCATTTTTGAAAAATCATATTTAAAATATCGAGATGGAAAATAAAAATAAGTGAAAACATCAAGTGGCGAGGAAATAATCAGTGAGATCTGGTACATTCGCAATTTAACCATTCCAAGTATATTAATATTTTCTGACAGAAAACTTCGGAATGTGAGTTTCGTGCACAGATCGACGAATGACCTAATCAAATGGCCGATTTTATTTACGATCTTCACAAGTGATCTTGTAGGATCTCTCCGCATAGCGTCCGCGGATGACTTGATAGCGTACAGGTCAAGTCCGAAGATCGAGATCATCGTAAGTCCTTTGCAACCTGACTTCGAAAAGATTCAGCAATATCGCGATGATTGGAAGTTGAAGATCAATTTTCAAAAGTGCGAGACCATTCTGTTCAGGACACCGTTGTCTGGGACTTCTAGAAATACTAGAAAGAAGTGGCGAATGTTCTCTATTGTTGGACAAAACGGACAGCCATTAGCGAATCGATACCTTGGGATCTGGCTAGATCAATATCTATATTTTAACATAAAGATACTGCTCTAGCCCGAGTCAAAGCGGCTTTTGCCTTGACAAAGAGACTGTTTCACAGCAGTCAACTCGATGCCAAAGTAAAGGTGGTCTGCTACACGGCCCTCATTCGGCCTGTCCTTGCCTATGGGTGTCCTGTTTGGTTCAAAGTCGGAACAAGCTCAATGAAAAAGATTCGGGTTTTCGAGAGACGATGCCTTAAGGCTTGTCTCCATCTATATAGAACTCCATAGTATGAGTACAAGAAATTCTATAGTAATGAAGTCCTGTACAACGGAGCCAACTTGATCGGAGTGGATAACTTTCTGATAAAATTTACTCGAAGTCACATTGCAAGAGCAATGACTTAGACCAACAACTTGATCTCCGAGGCTTTTTACCCCAATGATATGCGCCATGAGACAGTGCGCCTTAACGGCCTTATTCCCCCTGATGCGTTTCTCTATTTAGATAGAAAAGGTCTGGTCCAGGATAGATTAGCAGAATCTTCTTACGTTGGTCTAAAAGCTACTACGACCAAGACGTCGCAAGTAGCTCACCAGGGACTCTTCGGTTCAGTAGGGCGGTATCAGACCGCGACAGAGCTGATGTCGAAAGGCAATACAGAAACTATTGTTTGCTGGACGGAGATTGAACTCTGTCGAATGTTAAATTTTAGTCTAGAGTGCCCTTAAGGCAAAAGTTATAGCATATCCTGTTAGCCCTGGACGGCTTAAGTATGTGGTGTAAGTTATTATTATTGTATTAAAGTGGTTGATTTTAGTGTTATTTTAAGTTAGGATAAGATTTAATGTTTCAGATTAGTTTTAAGTTTAGTTATAGGTTTATTTTAGTAAAATACAACCCATTCATTCACTAAGTTTTTTAATTATAAAAATAAATATTTTTCTTAGTTTTGTTATTAGTTTATTTAATTTGAATATATAATATAAGATAGTATTAAGTCGAAAGATATTTTTTTAATTTGTAAGGCTTAGCTTAGAGCGCCCGCAGAGAACCAGTAAGTTATTTTAGACATAGTTAAGTTAATTAAGCTAGTTTGAAGCATTTCTGTCTATCATTTAAGGAACATGAATTGTCAAATAAAAAATGCATTGAATTGACTTAATCAAATGTAATCGATAAAAAATAATTCCGTTTCATGATATGTTTTATGTTCCCGTCACATCATCGTTGAACCTTTGAAAGATCTCAATCATTGAAGTATGGTGAAACTAAGCAACAATGTAAGGCACGATCTAAAATAATATTACGCAAGTTTTCCTTACGCATCTGTTAAATGTACTGTACATATTAGCATTTTGAGTACTGGTTACTGAATCGTATGTCTTCGTTGACTTAATTTTGATGAGCTTAAATAACTACCATTTTAAAATGTTTAGTAAGTGATCCCTTTCTCCTTTATCTGAAACTTATTCAAAATTTCTCTTCGACATGGAATTTGACAAAAATTATAACTAATTTAAGGAAATTTAATAGCAAACAACCTTGGTTCCCTCAATCAGCATGTTTGTAAACTTTTCATATCAAGTCTAAGATTTAAGGGACCATCACTTTTTTTTCATGCTTTGAGCTTCCTCAATATTGGCTCGACCGTAACGATATAATTTTTGTATCGGATAAGTTCTATTACACAACCACTTCCAAGCGTTCCACGATCTACTATACTTTATCTTTACAACAATGTCAAAAAAAGTTAAACTGGTATATCAAGAGACTTCTGTTGATTCACAAACGAACTTCTTCTAACAAAATATATCTCACTCCTGACCAAACAATTGATGACTGACACCAAACATCGAGCAGTTAATGAAGATGCATAACAATGCACACAAATATTGACATAGCTTGCTACGGAACAACATAATGACTTCAATTAAAACAGCAAAATGAGCTTGCTATAACAGGAGGTATTGTATGTATAAGTTCATCAGGCAAAGATGTGTGGCATCAAATTCTTGGAATAGAGCTGGAAAAACAAAAATCCAAAATCCCTATCAACATAACTTCAAAGCGCCAATAAATCTTTCTCAGACAAGTTCCATGTAATTCGATTACTCATCAGATAATTTCAGGCCCTAGGTTGCCTTTCACGGGATATGTTAGAAAGATGTCGCTATGATGAAGAAAGGTTTTTTTAATCAAATGCTAATGGACTGGACTGCAATTAATGTATTACCCATGTTTTCAACTCGATACTTACAACATTAGTTAATTCATGGGAATAAAGACCCATCTCATCTTACCACTTTGCTCAAAGGTATTTGAGTAAATCAGTCTTATGACTTACTAGGCAAGTGCTATTCAGCCAAAGCCAGTCAATTGGTCTCTCAAAATAGAGTTGCAAAGCAGCCCTTCCACTGATCGTTGCGGAAATCAGAAAGGATCTCGACAAAAATCATGCTACTAGTCGACTTTTCGAAAGCATTCGGCACAGTTGAAAGCTCTGTTCTTTACACAAGGGTTAAGAAAGAAACTAAGCTCTCCCTTCGCTCAACCACGCTTATACTTCCTTACTTACAAGAGTGGGGAAGTACAAGCAAACCATGGAGCACCACATGGTTCGATTGTTGGACCTATGGTTTTCTGGCTCTGCACAGATCAAACTGTGGAATGAACCCACTTTGTTAACGAATAAAGATCTTCAACGAATATTTAATTGATCAATCCAGAATGGGCTGTCTCTAAGTTTACAAAAGCCTAAATCATTTTGGATTTACAGAAGAAACGGGAATCAACTGGCGACTTGGAACTTAATAAACAATTTGGGATTTTTTAAATTCAAATTACTCAAGTTATCCTAATTAATGAAAGTTGGCGAGTTAATTTTACAAGCTCAACAAGCTGATGCAACTCAAAAACACAAACTTTCCGTCATTTTTGAACAGTCTAGCCGATGGATTCGGCGAAGACAGTCTTCATGAGGTGGAAAACGAAGAGGATCATTCAAAATTTACGCTACACGTCAATGCTCACACGTTACGGACATACAAAAGATATAAAGGCCGTTGCGCTGAATATTTAAGCATTTGTGGCAAACCTAGTTAATCTCGGTGTCACTCGTGCAGGAAGCTTCAATGAAAATTGCTCGCAAAGGGAGGTTGCGGATTGCACTCTTGAGCAGGCTGAATTATACAATGGGTTTGTAAGCAAGCAGCAATTTTACTCACAAAGTTGAACTTTATGGTATGCCGACACCGTTGTCAATGATCTCCAAAATTTTTTCGTAACAAGGACGCCACGTTGTTCCATCAGAAAGGCGCTAAGTGCTATGCCAACACAGACTTAATCGATCTAATTTTTTGATTCAAACTTAATTTCTGCAGTTGTTCTTTCAACAACAATAAAAATAATAATTTTTCGCTTTGAAAATGATTTAATAAAAATTTAGTTATTTAGTTTTTAGGGTGCCGTACCCTAAAGGTGCCAACGGAACCTTGAACCGTAATATTAAGACACTTGTAATTTTCACAGAATGTGTACTTCTTTGGCCTCCTTTAACTACAAATAATAAAATTATTATATTATAAAATTAAAAATAAAATGTGGTCCCCATACAAAAAGCATGTTTGTTCAAAAGCCGCCTAAATATCACGCCAAATATTAGGTAATTTTATTATTAAATTTAATTTAAAAAAAAATCAATTTTATAAAAAAAAGTATGCTGAAATACTTAAAATTTAAAAAAAAAGTGGAGGGGTTATGGAACCCTTCATGTGCAAGTTCGTCCAGCACTTCCCTTTTTTTATGGAGACTCTTTGATGTCTTAATTTTCATGCAATTCTCTTTAAAAAAAAAGACAAAGCTAACCTTGTTGGTAAAATTTTGCGGCCAACTGCTTTCGGAGTTTGTCATTTTATACGATGTCGTCGACGATGGGGGATGATGATGATGATGATGGATCTGTGCAGTCGGACCTGGGGACAGAGGTGAGTTCTGACATATACTGGGTGCCATCTGGTAGCCAGCGTAGAAAGACGACAGGTCACTGTAAGTAAACAAAAAAACAACACATTTCCATTTAGTATGCAAGAAAGCACTTCAAATGAAAATTCATAAACATAAACAATAACCGTCCACGGATACAGTTGAAGAAAAATGGCGAGGAAATAAACAATAAATAATGACAAATTGCTTTTCTCCCCATTGAACTTGATCGATACGCCTGCTGTGCAACTCGAAACACTCCATTCATAACCGCTGCCAGCATCTTGGCCAAAATCGAGTTTAACCAGATTCGCGAAGAAGACGACATATCGTCTTGCCGCCGCTGAATGGTTTTGCCATTTCGAATGTGGGTCGTATTGGATGTGTCTATCTATCTCTTCTCTAATTTTCCATTACAAGAATACGAGTATCTGTCAGAGATGAGGCGAAGGTGTAGGTACACGACCGATGCTTTAGCAACCGTGTAAACATATTGCCGAATGTCACTTTCACCGGTAAACGTAGCCGTAAGATAGCTCCATCCATTAGATTGATCAAGATGGGGTCGCAGGAGTCAAATGGAAATGCAGGTTCAATGAATGCCTTTGACACTCAATCAAAGAACCGTTGGATTTATGACACTCTGTCATAAATATTCACAATAAATGCACTGACAGTGCTTTGATGGGTTTCGTGGGCATATTTAAAAGTTTTATTTGAATTTAATTTAAAATAAGTACCCAGAGGCAGAGGCATCGTCGGTATTCAGGTGTTGTCTGCAGGGATGGGCGTGGGGAGTTACTTTGTAGATTTGCCTGATATCAAGCTTATGGGGTGGTTCAGGTAATTACTGGAAGAGCGACGGCTTGTGCATGCTTAATTAGCACTGCTGCGTGTTAGTGTGTGAAGCTAGCACTCAGAAATCTATTATTTGTTGGATCGTAGGGCACCGGAGTTCAGGCATGGGCATAATGAGTTCAAGTAAGAAGAAATTAGATGCGTGACAGTCGTGCAACATTGTTGCGGTTTCACATCGTGACGGACGGTGTTTCAGTCAAGAATTGGTCATAATTAGAAGAAGGGTGAAGCAATGCGTCGCACGCACATGTTTTCATAGAGCGGCCCGTGTCGTTGAAAATATAAAACACACGTCGGTTTCAGCTAAAGCATAGATGATATTTTTACTGATTTATGATTCATTTGAAATTTATATTTTCACATATCATTTAAATTGTTTCCATTAGAATTAAATTCTTTTGAAGATCTAATCGGCTGAAATCAGCATTTTGGACATCAAAAGGAAATGTGGCGAAATTTAAAAAGCCCAAGTCGTAGTCTGACTTAATGTGTGGCTTGGATATCAAAGTTCGTGTAGTCAAAAATGATAGATGATCTACCATTGGCTCTGCTGTGAAGGGGCATAATGAACCAATTTAAACAAAAATTCTTCTAAGTTTCAAGCCACTATATAATCTTAGCTCGCTTGCTCTGTCAAAAAAGGTTCACTATTAGGGAAGTCGCAATCTCTGGAGAGCGAGCTTATTATTTTGGACTTAAGACCCCTTAAGAAATTTCAAAATCTGTGACGAAACCAAAACAAGAAATGCAATGGAGCTCAGAGGGAGCGATCAGTGATAAATGGTTAGTGCGTCGGGTGCTCACGGGCTGACAATCTTGCGATGAGAACAATTGATAAGAAAAAGCTTTTGGGGCCGTTCGGAGTCGGCACTAAACTGTAAGTGCCTGGCCACACAAGCATGGGATTGGAAGGCATGCACAAGAACGAAGCGGCTGCACACAAAAAAAGGCGTCATGGGAATGAAAGTAGTTGTGACTGATCGAGGAACAGTGAAATCTAAAACGAATCATTTGTTTTTCAGTATCGACAAGAATGTTTTTTGCAGCTGAAACCGAAAAGCATAGAAGAAATTAGGAAGGAAATATGGGAATAGATTAAGTCCTAAAGCAGCATAATTTTGGCAGGAAAATGTTCTTCCCTTATCGTGGCAATTGCTAAATGAGTATTTACCTCTAAATCTATATGGTTTGGAAAGAAACAATGCAGAATAGGTTTTAGATAATACCACACATTGTAGCATCGATTTATTCTCGAAAGAATCGTGTGAAACTCAGAAGTCAATGCTAGAGGGTCAATCTTTAAGACTTTTACCCACAAAGATTTGGATTACAAAATTGAAAGGACACAATAAAAGAAGTCAGTATATCAAAATAAAAAGGAATATATATAACGGGTCAGCCAAACACCTTTTTTTTTTGAAAATGCTATAAAAAAAACTGCTGAATATTTTCTCAAATTTCTTTTTTTATTTGAAAGTACAATCTTTCCGGTTAATAATGGAAAATAATTTCATTCAAATGGCTGCCTCGGCTGGCCATGCAGTAGCCTACACGATCGGTCCAATTTTTAAGCACATTATCGATTGTGTGCAGCTGTATTTCACCAATGTCTTTACGAATATTGTCCTTTAAATTGTCTCTGGCTTGTCGGCGTAACACTTATCTTTGAGGGCACCCCACAAATAATAGTCCAACGGTGTCAAATCGCAGCTCCGAGGTGGCCAAATGACATCAGCTCTGCGACTGATAATGCGATCTTCAAAAACAGGGCGCAAAACATCGAGTGTAGCTTCGGCTGTGTGGCACGTAGCGCCATACTGTTGAAACCAAATGTTGCCAATATCCTCCTCTTCAATTTTTGTGAACAAAAAATTCGTTCAACATGGCCCGATAACGATCGCCATTGACTGTAATGGCCACTCCTTGCTCATTTTCAAAGAAAAATGGCCGAATTATGCCTCTGGACCATAATCCGCACCAAACAGTGACTCGTTTTGGGTGCATCGGCTTTTCAATGTATCCGTGTGGGTTTTCTGTGCCCCAAATGCGACAATTTTGCTTGTTTACATACCCGCCAAGATCAAAATGAGCTTCATCTGAAAAGATGATTTTTTTGGCAAAATCGGCATTTTCTGTAAGTCGATCGCAGGCTCACTTAGCGAAGCGAAAACGCATTGGATAGTCAGTTGGCTTGAACTCCTGAACCAATTGGACTTTGTATGGCGTCATACCAAGGTCTTTATGCAAAATTCGTCTCAATGATGTCTCCGAAATGTTCAATTGTTGAGAACGACGGTGAATTGATGTTGATGGCGCTTCACGCACACTTTCTACGCACTATTTTTGGCTTTTCACGCTTTGGTTTATCGATGAGGATGCCAGTTTCTTTCACTTTTTTCACAAGATAACGAACATACGGAGCTGACGGTGCTTCTCTTCTTCCAAAATCCGTTCTGCAACATTACCATGATTTTCAAAGTAATGTCGCAATATTTCTCAGTGTTGTTCAAGCGTATACACAACCATATTCGTTCAGCGGAAGGATAAAACTAATTATCTGTCAAATCAGACATGAGCTAAGTGTTACCATTCACGAAATAAGCACTAGTTGGAAAAAAAAACGTTAGATGGCGGATCCTTTATAAGTCTATGCATTCTCTTTTGTCGTCAGTGTTTAAAAAAAAATCTTTAAAAAGCGTTGATGGATATTAAAGGAGAGTACACAGACAGACGGTAAGGTGGCTAGGATAGAATGGAATTCAACGCATCTTTTTGAAAAGCCATTGAAGGGAGATCTTGCCTTAGGTAGCGAGCATAAATGTAAAGGAACCATAGCCAAATTTGAGAGAGCTTGAGCTTGAGAGATTTGTTTGTTGCACCATTAGAATAAGTAAATAAATAATCAATAAATTTTCTCCTACCAAAATTACCTTTTCATAGACTATACCACAAAATCGAAATTAAGTCTATTCAACTAACTGATTTTTATTTATTTTTTGAAAGAAACGAAATTGTTAAATCTACAACCATCTTAAACTCTTTGTTTTAGGTCACCGAGTTCATCATCAACACAAGCTATTTTTATCAAACAATTAAACAAATAAATTTAAACCTACTCGAGCATTCAAACAAAAAAAAATTACCATATGTTACATGGACTACATATCGGTCTCTGGCAGGCTTTCTTCGATGATTATTCGTTTTCCCCTCCACCTGTCCTTCCTGCTGACCAGACAAGTGTCTTAATGTATTCAAATTAATTGTAAAGCCGATTATCTTGCAGACAAATTATACAATGCAGAGCGAACATTTAGTCGATTTGCATAAAATGCTTCAATTTAAATGTTTGCTTCTTCGTTTTTGTTTTGATCTTCTTAAATTTCGAGTTCCAAATTGTTGATCCAAAAGTTATGAGAGAAAGTTTTATTATTATTATTATTATTATTGCATTTTTTGTAGTAAATTTGTAACGCTTTACAAAACGGGATTACTTGTAATGCATTTAGGGCACGACCTGAAATGAATCTTGTTTTGGTTAACATTCTTTCGAGATCCGTTGAAGATCATATTAAAGATCAGTTAATCTGGCTCTGATTCAGTTTTTTTGATTAATGCAAATAAATTTGGAAATAAAAGGTATGTTAGTATATTTGACAATTAGTCGGAAGCGTGTGCAGTCATGACTGAAAAAGGGACAAACACAGTGAAAGTAAGTTATAAATCGAAACTCCAACAATGAATTCTTTTCCTAAAAGAATATGCCTTCGCTCTAAGAAGATTATCATCGGTTTTCTGAATTGATCAACCAGACAAATTTGTCTGTCCTACTACTAGAGATCCTTTGAAGGATAAGCATCAATTTATCAAGACCGTCTCACAATCTTGCCATTGTTATTTGACATCGATACTGACATCTTAGTCATGTTATTACTAATAAAGCATTAGAAGAAGGGGATCAAGTCGACTGCATTGATGCTGACTTCAGTAAGGCATTTGATAAGCTTTCCCATAAGCTAATAGCTTTTAAAATGAAAGCCCTTGAATTCCCTGCATCCTTTGTGGAATGAATTTGCTCGTATCGTGACGGACGAACCTATCAAGTCTTGTTTAGGGGATCAACCTTTAATTCAATTAACGCTACCTCAGGTGTGCCTCAGGGTCGCCACATAGGTCCTCTGTTATTCATTATATCTATTAACGATGTTGTAAGTGTGCTCAAAAACTCTAGAGTTATAATTTCTGCCGACGACATAAAAATATTTAACGGAATTAACAACCTTTCAGACTGTTGGGCTCTGCAGGATGACGTTAATTCTTTTGCAAAATGGTGCACCAACAATAGCCGATCATTAAACATCTCAAAATGTTTTAACATGTCCTTTTCTAGCAAACGTAATCCTCTGACCTAAACGTACACCTTAAATAGTTCTGCGCTGGTCAAAGTTAACCTGACAAGGGACTTAGGTGTACAATTCACTCAAAATCTTGACTTCTCAACTCATATTGAGCAAATTTTCAACAAAAGTAACTCCCTCCTCGGCTTCATAAAGCGCTGGAGTAAAGAATTTAAATGTCCATTAATAACAAGAACTCTGTACACAACATTTGTCAGGCCACAGCTTGAGTACGCTTCCAAAGTGTGGTCACCGTATTAACTGACACAAATTGACCGTATCGAGTCTGTACAACGCAAATTTGTTCGTTTCGCTCCTCGAGATTTATCATGGATTGATCCTCTTCGCCTTCCACCTTAGAAGGATCGTCTTCTTTTTGCATTTCTTTAGGCTATTCCAGTATATTTATGTTTAGTAACAACTAACACCACAAGATGGGTATTACTCTATGAGTAATACTGTCACTTACAAAACTTGTTTTATAAGCAGTACTGATAGCGTTTTCGTGTGTCCGTGGCTTAGGACAAAAGTTTGTATTTTAAATTTTTAAGTCCCAAAAATCGTACATAGTAGCTACGATGGTCTTATCTAACGATTATATATCTCGACAGCTTTATAACATGAATAATTTGCTAGCATTCAAATGATTGGTATGCAATTGGGTCAAAGATACAATGTTTTGTTTAGTGAATTCGAAAACTAGTTTCAGAAGTTACAGATACTAGCTGGTTTCTGTTTAGAGCCGAAATGAAGTCATACGAACTTTGGCATGATATTTGGATACACAAGTTTAGTCATATTTGATTACGGAAAAATTAATCCAAGATTCGTTTGTCGTAAGATAAAACTCGTTTATCGAATTTAAGGACATGAGAAGCTATGTTTAACTAGAAAGTCAGGGTTACTTAGGGTATGACATCTGTCAAAAATATGCCGGTAAAGCTTTGCATATCATAGAACTCGTTTCCCTTTTTTCTTTTATAATTTGTTCTTCTTTGCATTATGCATCTCGTTTGGCAGAAATTAATTTGTTCCTGTTCCTTTCGTGAGCTTATTTATTCTCTGCTAGACGTTCGTTTTAAGGTACCCATGTTCGACTGAATATGTATACTTTGACGATGATTTTATGATTTTTTTTTTTCGACCGCACTTCTTTGAATATGGTAAATATTGCATTTTTTTTTTCACCTGTTAAACCGTTTCTGGTTTACGATATCAAGGACAGTAAACGCCTGCTCCCGACTCATATGTAAATCACTCGTTCCTTGTCATACTATCGTTTGTCCAAGTTTCTCTCTCTAAGAAAATTATTTCGAAATCTATTGCGAATTGATATCTTTGACGTCAATTTTTATAGTTTTCCTATGTCCCGTTCTTTTTTCGCAGTTCGTTATCATTTTTTAAATGCACCGGCTATTTTTCCAATGCATGCCGTTTTCAGAGGATCGCTAAGTCATCTCCAAATGCTGTACATTTTGTGCATATTTTTTTCTAGTAGCTTATCCACCATCAATATCTAGTAGCTTCCCCACTATTAATATCTGTAAAAGAGGGGTTAATATTCCTCCTTTTGGTGTCCCTTTCAGAAGTTATGCAGTTTCGACAGAACAATCATTGAGACACGCATTTTAGTAAGACTTAGTTCTGGGTAGCGAAGTTGGTAGAGCGCCTGCATTTCAATTGATAGGTCCCAGGTTCGATTCCTAGAGTAAGTGGTCTAGTTTTTCGAATCTGGTCCAGTCACCATTTGCCATTGGGATCAAGTTAATGGCACTATCACTGGATTGGTCGACCAGCGAGAGTAGTCTGACTAATGGGAGGCGTTATAGCAGTGGTTGTTGTATAGGCTTAACACATAATTCGTGTTTTCAAATAGTGGTTTATGTAGATTGTGTGTAGATGGCTCTGCTGTGAAGGCATAAAACTGACAGCGGGGTGTTTAGCTAAGTCTTCCAAACTTTGTAAATTCATATATATCAAAACTAATGTCGAATAAAATCCTGCGAATTAGGTAAAAGGTAATAGGTCGATATCAAAATCCTCCGTCCCGTTTCGGGCTGCACCCACCGAAGAGTTGAAACCAAATACATCTGAGTTTCTCAAATCACTACACAATCTTTCATACTTCTCCTAATTCTTTCGCTCGCTCTGTGCTACATGCATTATAAGAAGTGGGAGCAAATAATTAAATAAAAATTAAAAAAAAGTTGATGGGCTTTTAACTGTGTTCTATTTAAGTTTTCATACATTCGTTTAAGTGATGTCGTTACCAATGATTGCAAGCGTATAGGTCTATAATATTTTGTGCTGCTGATAAATTTTAATCACGTTTAAGACGTACTTGCTCAGAAATAAAGATGTTTATAAAAATTGTTTCAGAATATATTTTCATTTTAAATTTGCAATAATTTCTATTTGGCTATTTTGGTAAGATTTTTAGACTTCCGTTTGCTGGCACTGTCCTCGCGCTCCATTTCCAGTTCGCTTCTTAATATTTATGATTGAATTTATAGAAATGTCTTTATGATTAACCCTGCTTCTCCTGAGTGTCCTTTTTATTGTTTTGCTTATTCCCGTATCCGTTTAGTTGGGCATGTATCCTCGAACTTTTTCTTTATTCATTTATGTATTAAGCGTCGACATTTTCTTCTAATCTTTCAGGCCAAGCAACATTTAGGGTCTTCACTTTCCGGTACGAGACGATCGAATTTATAATTCATTATAGCTGTGCGTCGAGGTTCTAAGACGACCAGAATCTAACGAACTTTACGAAACTATTCATCTTTTGCGATGAAGAAACATACAGTTGGTATGCAAATTCAGAATTTTTACATCGATCTCAGCGATCGCATCAAACACAAGAGCACAAAAAGAAAAATCAACTTTAGCCCTGAGATTTTCGTTGACCCGCATATGAAATTTCGACTGTGCTTTCTCCTTCCCATCAAAATATTTACAATTCAACATAAAAGAAAAGTCGTCAAACTGCATCTTCTTATGCACTAAAAATCAATTAATTAATTAAAAATAAAACACATTCAACCGACCTCAAAGTGTTCTCAGTTCTCACAAGAACACTTGTTAGGCGTGTGCGTTAAGAAAATAACCATCTCCCTACATAAAAAAAAAGTCCCTTCTCTTGCTATAAAAAAAAAAAAAAATTAACGACTGAAAAACGAATAATTTTCCTGTAATCTAACTCATCCAATGCCACCGATCTGGCAGGCCACCATTAAAATCCCATTTTCACAAGATAACTATCAGGCCCTGCCACTGACAGCAGCTTAGCTTCTCCCCCATTAGCATACTTAAGGAGATTACTCGAAAGCTAATTGTTAATTAGATATAAACTAGGCTCTTTGGAAAGGGCTCAGAAAATCGTGTGAAGATCGCAAAGCCAAAGAATATCATCACCGAGGATCTCAGTTAAAAGAGGTTGTCTTCAGAGGCGACAGATACTAAAAAAGCTTGTTATGGTCTAACAAACATATTGCGAGTCAAACAGTTTGGCTATTCCGGCAATGGTAAAGTTCTCCCACAACATATGTTTATAGGTTATTATTTGCCTTTTTTTTTGCAATCTTTTTTATTTCTTCCATAAAAAGGTCTGTTGTTGGAGGAGCTAAGGCGGGCTGATGGCAGTTTCTTTATTGTCAATTGTCATCTGGTAAATGTGTCATTTCTCTCCCACAGTCACACATGTCAAATCGTCTGACATCTTGTTGATTGTCTGCGTCTGTGAATTCGTTACGTATGCACATGATTTATTAGCCGGGAAATTGTGTTCAGCATAGGAATATGAAATTCCGTGTAGAGCGAATTGAGGTTAGCCTCTTGTGAGTCCGGCTTCAAGACGACAGGCTGCAGATTGTAGTCTTTTGGATGTGTGGTAAAGTGATTAGTATGACAGTCGATGGGGATAAGTGTATGCCATTTGACAGGATCTGTAGGGTTTTAAATGTATTATTTAATTTCGGACTAGTTCAACTGATCATTCTTCTTCCAAGGTACCAGTGAATTTTTATTTCAACGACATTTAGAAGCTTAACACTCAGCTGGACTTAATTATTTCGTAGACAATAGTCACGTTTATTCTATCGATCTTAATATTTGGGAACATGCGTTCCATGGCATGTTCCCAAATATTAAACAAAACCGACAGTTCCATTCATTTGCAAAAGTTATTGCATCTTTTGATTTGTTGCTACTTTTTGGACGATCTAGTATCAGAAAAACATGGCGCCCAACATCAAAATATACTTTTATTTGAGTGTTTCAACAACGACTCTTAAATTTTTATCGACTGAATAGGGTGCAAGAAGCTTTTACAAGTAAATGGCATTAAAGATTCTGATGTAATTATATTTGGGCAGATATATATATATATACTATATAAAGGAACTGGGGTAATCCGGGAACGGAAAAGGAAAGACCTCGTGTTCTTGATTTCAATAATCCAACAAACTTTTATTGACATCTGTCAAGTCAGAAGACATTTCTATAGTTCTCAATTAATAACAATATTCACAATAGGATGTTAGTACAGGTTTGTAAGTGAGTATATAACAGTCTTCCCCCACCAATTAATTCTTGTGTTGGTAAGGTATGACTGGACGACGAATTCGACTTGATCGCCTCAGCTCCAACGCCTGCTTGGGTGGGTCCCCGTGACCTTCAAAAATGACTTCAGGTGCTGTTGTTTCGCCTGTTGCTTGTGATTGACTTGCTGCGACCTCTAACTGCGTGCCCTTCGCATGTGAGTCCCCTGTTGAAGCCGTCGTTGGTCCCCTTCCTCCGGATGCTCCTATGTTTCTAGAGATGATTACTGAATGTGTACTTGGTTCGGTAAACCTCTTACAGTTTTCATCAACCACTTCCTTTGTATCTGGCAAAGAAAAACTTTAGTTAACGACAGAACTATTACCTTCAACAAGAGTTGATCTAATTTGGTCGATGTGTCTGCGATAGGCCGTCCCATCCACATCAATAATATAGTGCAAATGTCCATCCCTCTTAGTTATCTTGCCGAATTTCCACTTGCATTCTTTATTTTGGTAAAATCGTACTTGAACTAAGTCACCAATCGAGAAGTTTCGCTCTTTTTCGTAACATTCTTGAAATCTTTCCATGCTGGTATTTCTTAAAAGGTCTAATCTGGTTCGCATGCTAAATTTAAGCATCAATTCTGCCGGACTTTTTCCCGTAGTGGAGCTCTGGGTTGTGCGATATTGCATAAGGAGCCGATGTACTTTAGTATGTAAATCTCCTGGGTCATTTTGCGCTGATCGTAGCCCACTCTTGAGTATTTGGACAAAGCGCTCTGCCTGTCCATTTGTAGATGGGTGAGCTGGAGACGTTAATTTATGGCATATATTATTTGATCTTAGAAATAGTTGGAACTCCCTCGATGTAAAATTAGTTCCGTTGTCGGATACTATTACCTGTGGAATACCAAATCTAGCAAATACCTCTCTCATAGCGCGTATAGTGTGAAAACTAGTTATTCGAGTCATTGGGAAAACCTCCAACCACTTAGTTCTTGCATCCACAATGATTAAAAAGTATCGCTCCATAAAGGGCCCGGCGAAATCTATATGAAGGCGTTGCCATGGTTCTGAAGGTACTATCCAGGGGTGCGGCGGAGCCTTCGACGGTTCTTTTAAGACTTTAGCGCAATCTCTGCAGCCCATTACTAATTCCTCAATATCCCGATCTATGCCAGGCCAATAACAATAACTCCTTGCTAAAGCTTTCATTTTGCTTATCCCTATATGGGCTGAGTGTAATACATTAAGCACTTTGCAACGTAATGAGCTAGGGATTATGATACGAATGCCACGAAAAATGCATCCATCCTCCAACATAAGCTCATTTTCCATATTTCTGAACGATGTGGATTTTAAACTCGTTCCATTTTGTAAAATTGAACTCACCGATGCCAACTCCTTATCACGTTTGGTCTCCAGTGCTATCTGTTTATATGTGACTGGGAGAACTTCATCACAAAGTTGGTATATGTGGCAAGTTTTGTCATCATCACATTCCTTCCTAGTTAGTGGATTTCTGGAAAAGAAATCGACGTTAATGTGTTCTTTTGTATTCCTGTATTGGATCTTAAAGTTGAAGCCACTCAGAAACTGAGCGTAGTGTAGTAATCTTTGAGCTGTTAATAAAGGTAAGTTCCTGTTAGGATTAAATATGACTGTTAAAGGCTTGTTGTCCGTAATAAGTGTGAATTCCCGTCCGTAGCAATAATTAAAAAATTTGTGTAGTCCCCAGTAAATTGCCGTTGCTTCCTTGTGCAATTGGCTGTAATTGGCCTCCGCATTCGTTAAGCTTCTGGATGCGAATGCTATGGGTCTTTCTCCGTTCGGTGTCTTGTGAGATAAGATTGCAGATAACCCAACCGGAGAAGCATCTGTTGCCAATATCACAGGAAGTTTCTCGTCGAAGGGAACCAAAACGTTATCGCTCATTATGTCTTTCTTTATCGTGTCGAATGCATGCTGACACTGCCTGGTCCAAAAATATGTTTGATCTTTTCTTAACAGGTTGTAGAGTGGATGTAATTTAGTTGAAAGATTAGGAATGAACTTATGGTAATAATTCACCATCCCGAGAAAATGACGCAATTGGTTTAAATCTGTGGGACTTTTGATTTTAGAAATGGCCTCTACCTTTTCAAATGTCTTGTGTAGGCCTTCTTTATTTATTTTATGTCCGAGATATGTTACTTCTTTCTCAAAAAGTCTACATTTAGACTTATTTAAATGTAAATTGTATTTGCGTAATTTCTCGAACAAAAGCATGCATCTATTGTAAGTTTCTTGAACACTTTTACCCATCACGATAATATCATCAAAAAAACATGCAGTGCCTTCAAGATCATTGATGATATTTTGATCCATAAACCTTTGCCAAATATTTGGAGCAGTTTTAACCCCAAACATGAGTCTATTAACTTTATATAAGCCTTTAATGGTACTCACCGCTTGTAGAAGCGAACTTTCTTCAGTCATTTGAAGATGAAGGTATGCTTTGTGAATATCAAAAGTGCAAAAATATTCACCATATTTTAATTTTTGATACAGCTCTTCAATTTTTGGTATTGGGTATTTATCATTTACGATACAACTGTTAAGCGTAATTTTGTAGTCGGCGCATAACCTTATTGTTTTCAGAGGATCGCTAAGTCATCTCCAAATGCTGTACATTTTGTGCATATTTTTTTCTAGTAGCTTATCCACCATCAATATCTAGTAGCTTCCCCACTATTAATATCTGTAAAAGAGGGGTTAATATTCCTCCTTTTGGTGTCCCTTTCAGAAGTTATGCAGTTTCGACAGAACAATCATTGAGACACGCATTTTAGTAAGACTTAGTTCTGGGTAGCGAAGTTGGTAGAGCGCCTGCATTTCAATTGATAGGTCCCAGGTTCGATTCCTAGAGTAAGTGGTCTAGTTTTTCGAATCTGGTCCAGTCACCATTTGCCATTGGGATCAAGTTAATGGCACTATCACTGGATTGGTCGACCAGCGAGAGTAGTCTGACTAATGGGAGGCGTTATAGCAGTGGTTGTTGTATAGGCTTAACACATAATTCGTGTTTTCAAATAGTGGTTTATGTAGATTGTGTGTAGATGGCTCTGCTGTGAAGGCATAAAACTGACAGCGGGGTGTTTAGCTAAGTCTTCCAAACTTTGTAAATTCATATATATCAAAACTAATGTCGAATAAAATCCTGCGAATTAGGTAAAAGGTAATAGGTCGATATCAAAATCCTCCGTCCCGTTTCGGGCTGCACCCACCGAAGAGTTGAAACCAAATACATCTGAGTTTCTCAAATCACTACACAATCTTTCATACTTCTCCTAATTCTTTCGCTCGCTCTGTGCTACATGCATTATAAGAAGTGGGAGCAAATAATTAAATAAAAATTAAAAAAAAGTTGATGGGCTTTTAACTGTGTTCTATTTAAGTTTTCATACATTCGTTTAAGTGATGTCGTTACCAATGATTGCAAGCGTATAGGTCTATAATATTTTGTGCTGCTGATAAATTTTAATCACGTTTAAGACGTACTTGCTCAGAAATAAAGATGTTTATAAAAATTGTTTCAGAATATATTTTCATTTTAAATTTGCAATAATTTCTATTTGGCTATTTTGGTAAGATTTTTAGACTTCCGTTTGCTGGCACTGTCCTCGCGCTCCATTTCCAGTTCGCTTCTTAATATTTATGATTGAATTTATAGAAATGTCTTTATGATTAACCCTGCTTCTCCTGAGTGTCCTTTTTATTGTTTTGCTTATTCCCGTATCCGTTTAGTTGGGCATGTATCCTCGAACTTTTTCTTTATTCATTTATGTATTAAGCGTCGACATTTTCTTCTAATCTTTCAGGCCAAGCAACATTTAGGGTCTTCACTTTCCGGTACGAGACGATCGAATTTATAATTCATTATAGCTGTGCGTCGAGGTTCTAAGACGACCAGAATCTAACGAACTTTACGAAACTATTCATCTTTTGCGATGAAGAAACATACAGTTGGTATGCAAATTCAGAATTTTTACATCGATCTCAGCGATCGCATCAAACACAAGAGCACAAAAAGAAAAATCAACTTTAGCCCTGAGATTTTCGTTGACCCGCATATGAAATTTCGACTGTGCTTTCTCCTTCCCATCAAAATATTTACAATTCAACATAAAAGAAAAGTCGTCAAACTGCATCTTCTTATGCACTAAAAATCAATTAATTAATTAAAAATAAAACACATTCAACCGACCTCAAAGTGTTCTCAGTTCTCACAAGAACACTTGTTAGGCGTGTGCGTTAAGAAAATAACCATCTCCCTACATAAAAAAAAAGTCCCTTCTCTTGCTATAAAAAAAAAAAAAAATTAACGACTGAAAAACGAATAATTTTCCTGTAATCTAACTCATCCAATGCCACCGATCTGGCAGGCCACCATTAAAATCCCATTTTCACAAGATAACTATCAGGCCCTGCCACTGACAGCAGCTTAGCTTCTCCCCCATTAGCATACTTAAGGAGATTACTCGAAAGCTAATTGTTAATTAGATATAAACTAGGCTCTTTGGAAAGGGCTCAGAAAATCGTGTGAAGATCGCAAAGCCAAAGAATATCATCACCGAGGATCTCAGTTAAAAGAGGTTGTCTTCAGAGGCGACAGATACTAAAAAAGCTTGTTATGGTCTAACAAACATATTGCGAGTCAAACAGTTTGGCTATTCCGGCAATGGTAAAGTTCTCCCACAACATATGTTTATAGGTTATTATTTGCCTTTTTTTTTGCAATCTTTTTTATTTCTTCCATAAAAAGGTCTGTTGTTGGAGGAGCTAAGGCGGGCTGATGGCAGTTTCTTTATTGTCAATTGTCATCTGGTAAATGTGTCATTTCTCTCCCACAGTCACACATGTCAAATCGTCTGACATCTTGTTGATTGTCTGCGTCTGTGAATTCGTTACGTATGCACATGATTTATTAGCCGGGAAATTGTGTTCAGCATAGGAATATGAAATTCCGTGTAGAGCGAATTGAGGTTAGCCTCTTGTGAGTCCGGCTTCAAGACGACAGGCTGCAGATTGTAGTCTTTTGGATGTGTGGTAAAGTGATTAGTATGACAGTCGATGGGGATAAGTGTATGCCATTTGACAGGATCTGTAGGGTTTTAAATGTATTATTTAATTTCGGACTAGTTCAACTGATCATTCTTCTTCCAAGGTACCAGTGAATTTTTATTTCAACGACATTTAGAAGCTTAACACTCAGCTGGACTTAATTATTTCGTAGACAATAGTCACGTTTATTCTATCGATCTTAATATTTGGGAACATGCGTTCCATGGCATGTTCCCAAATATTAAACAAAACCGACAGTTCCATTCATTTGCAAAAGTTATTGCATCTTTTGATTTGTTGCTACTTTTTGGACGATCTAGTATCAGAAAAACATGGCGCCCAACATCAAAATATACTTTTATTTGAGTGTTTCAACAACGACTCTTAAATTTTTATCGACTGAATAGGGTGCAAGAAGCTTTTACAAGTAAATGGCATTAAAGATTCTGATGTAATTATATTTGGGCAGATATATATATATATACTATATAAAGGAACTGGGGTAATCCGGGAACGGAAAAGGAAAGACCTCGTGTTCTTGATTTCAATAATCCAACAAACTTTTATTGACATCTGTCAAGTCAGAAGACATTTCTATAGTTCTCAATTAATAACAATATTCACAATAGGATGTTAGTACAGGTTTGTAAGTGAGTATATAACAGTCTTCCCCCACCAATTAATTCTTGTGTTGGTAAGGTATGACTGGACGACGAATTCGACTTGATCGCCTCAGCTCCAACGCCTGCTTGGGTGGGTCCCCGTGACCTTCAAAAATGACTTCAGGTGCTGTTGTTTCGCCTGTTGCTTGTGATTGACTTGCTGCGACCTCTAACTGCGTGCCCTTCGCATGTGAGTCCCCTGTTGAAGCCGTCGTTGGTCCCCTTCCTCCGGATGCTCCTATGTTTCTAGAGATGATTACTGAATGTGTACTTGGTTCGGTAAACCTCTTACAGTTTTCATCAACCACTTCCTTTGTATCTGGCAAAGAAAAACTTTAGTTAACGACAGAACTATTACCTTCAACAAGAGTTGATCTAATTTGGTCGATGTGTCTGCGATAGGCCGTCCCATCCACATCAATAATATAGTGCAAATGTCCATCCCTCTTAGTTATCTTGCCGAATTTCCACTTGCATTCTTTATTTTGGTAAAATCGTACTTGAACTAAGTCACCAATCGAGAAGTTTCGCTCTTTTTCGTAACATTCTTGAAATCTTTCCATGCTGGTATTTCTTAAAAGGTCTAATCTGGTTCGCATGCTAAATTTAAGCATCAATTCTGCCGGACTTTTTCCCGTAGTGGAGCTCTGGGTTGTGCGATATTGCATAAGGAGCCGATGTACTTTAGTATGTAAATCTCCTGGGTCATTTTGCGCTGATCGTAGCCCACTCTTGAGTATTTGGACAAAGCGCTCTGCCTGTCCATTTGTAGATGGGTGAGCTGGAGACGTTAATTTATGGCATATATTATTTGATCTTAGAAATAGTTGGAACTCCCTCGATGTAAAATTAGTTCCGTTGTCGGATACTATTACCTGTGGAATACCAAATCTAGCAAATACCTCTCTCATAGCGCGTATAGTGTGAAAACTAGTTATTCGAGTCATTGGGAAAACCTCCAACCACTTAGTTCTTGCATCCACAATGATTAAAAAGTATCGCTCCATAAAGGGCCCGGCGAAATCTATATGAAGGCGTTGCCATGGTTCTGAAGGTACTATCCAGGGGTGCGGCGGAGCCTTCGACGGTTCTTTTAAGACTTTAGCGCAATCTCTGCAGCCCATTACTAATTCCTCAATATCCCGATCTATGCCAGGCCAATAACAATAACTCCTTGCTAAAGCTTTCATTTTGCTTATCCCTATATGGGCTGAGTGTAATACATTAAGCACTTTGCAACGTAATGAGCTAGGGATTATGATACGAATGCCACGAAAAATGCATCCATCCTCCAACATAAGCTCATTTTCCATATTTCTGAACGATGTGGATTTTAAACTCGTTCCATTTTGTAAAATTGAACTCACCGATGCCAACTCCTTATCACGTTTGGTCTCCAGTGCTATCTGTTTATATGTGACTGGGAGAACTTCATCACAAAGTTGGTATATGTGGCAAGTTTTGTCATCATCACATTCCTTCCTAGTTAGTGGATTTCTGGAAAAGAAATCGACGTTAATGTGTTCTTTTGTATTCCTGTATTGGATCTTAAAGTTGAAGCCACTCAGAAACTGAGCGTAGTGTAGTAATCTTTGAGCTGTTAATAAAGGTAAGTTCCTGTTAGGATTAAATATGACTGTTAAAGGCTTGTTGTCCGTAATAAGTGTGAATTCCCGTCCGTAGCAATAATTAAAAAATTTGTGTAGTCCCCAGTAAATTGCCGTTGCTTCCTTGTGCAATTGGCTGTAATTGGCCTCCGCATTCGTTAAGCTTCTGGATGCGAATGCTATGGGTCTTTCTCCGTTCGGTGTCTTGTGAGATAAGATTGCAGATAACCCAACCGGAGAAGCATCTGTTGCCAATATCACAGGAAGTTTCTCGTCGAAGGGAACCAAAACGTTATCGCTCATTATGTCTTTCTTTATCGTGTCGAATGCATGCTGACACTGCCTGGTCCAAAAATATGTTTGATCTTTTCTTAACAGGTTGTAGAGTGGATGTAATTTAGTTGAAAGATTAGGAATGAACTTATGGTAATAATTCACCATCCCGAGAAAATGACGCAATTGGTTTAAATCTGTGGGACTTTTGATTTTAGAAATGGCCTCTACCTTTTCAAATGTCTTGTGTAGGCCTTCTTTATTTATTTTATGTCCGAGATATGTTACTTCTTTCTCAAAAAGTCTACATTTAGACTTATTTAAATGTAAATTGTATTTGCGTAATTTCTCGAACAAAAGCATGCATCTATTGTAAGTTTCTTGAACACTTTTACCCATCACGATAATATCATCAAAAAAACATGCAGTGCCTTCAAGATCATTGATGATATTTTGATCCATAAACCTTTGCCAAATATTTGGAGCAGTTTTAACCCCAAACATGAGTCTATTAACTTTATATAAGCCTTTAATGGTACTCACCGCTTGTAGAAGCGAACTTTCTTCAGTCATTTGAAGATGAAGGTATGCTTTGTGAATATCAAAAGTGCAAAAATATTCACCATATTTTAATTTTTGATACAGCTCTTCAATTTTTGGTATTGGGTATTTATCATTTACGATACAACTGTTAAGCGTAATTTTGTAGTCGGCGCATAACCTTATTGTCTTGTCAGACTTTATAACAGGGACCACTGGAGTCCCCCAATCAGAATGTACTACCTTCTCTAGAATTCCATTTTTTTCCAACCTGTCTATCTCATCTTCCATTAAGGATCTAATCGCATATGGAACTGGCCTCGGTTTTATAAAGATTGGGCTTATTCCCTCTCGCAACTTTAAAACGCCTTTTACATCGGGTATCTTCCCAATAACCTGCTCAAATAAATCCGCATGCTTATCAAAGATTTGTTGCTTTAATCGCCCAGTATTAGCTTCATTGAAGGTGTTAACAGAATGAATATCAAATAATTTAAGTGCATTAACCCACTCACGCCCCATTATCGTATCGAATTTGCCTTGTACTAGGTATAAGATGCATTTAACTATTTTCCTATTGTATTCAACTTCAACTTGCACCTTCCCTAAAGCGGGAAGAATGTCATTATTGTATGTTTTTAGCAACACTTTTGTGGGTAAAATCTGAGAATCAGGCCAGTGTGTGGTAAACGTGTCATAATTCATAACGGAAATCGCAGCTCCCGTATCAAATTCCATATCAAATATAATGCCATTTATTTTCAACGTAACATAGTACTTACCCCGGTTACTGGTATCATTAGAATTATAGTGCAGGTCGACAGAATATATTTCCTGGTATTCCGTTTTTGCGTTGATTATGTTGACCATGTTTATTTCGTACATTTCATCCGGTTCTTCTACATGCAGGGTATTAGCTTCTCTGGTAAGGGGTTGTGTTTTGATACATACTGATGCTACGTGGCCTTTTCTCCGACACATTTTACAATGTAAATTTGTGGCTCGACATTTGGTTGCCACGTGATTATTTTTACCACACCTGTAACACACAATTTTATTTTTATTGGGAAATGAACTTTTATTTGTAATTGGTTTGCCACTCATAGAACATGTGGTGTAAGTCTTCTTCTTCCGCATGTTTTTCTTGTATTGGACTTGATGCACGTTGACCATCACTCGGCTCTCCAATTTTGAAGCTTCCATAGATAAAGCACTTTGTACAGTTTTCTCCAATGTAATATTCGTTTCTTGCAAGAGTCTCTCTTTGATATCCGAGTCTCTTAATCCGCGAATAAACTGGGACCGAAGATGAGTGTTTAGTGTCGATTTATTGCATGCCTCGCACGTAAAATTACAATAAGTGCTTAATTTCTTCAGTTCCGCTATGTAGTTCGCTATTGGCTCTCCTTCATGCTGCAGCCTCAGTAAAAATTTGTGCTGCTCCGTGATCTCGTTTGGCATTGGACTAAGATGATCTTTCAGGGTTTTAATCAAGTCGTCGTACGATTTGGAGTCTGGTTCATCTGGCGCTGTCAGGTTTAATAATAGCTGGTAATATTTTGCTCCGATACAGTTGATTAATACTTGCCGCTTTTTTGTTCCATCGGTGACCCCTTTAAGCGCGAGGTAATTCTCCAACCTTTTAATGTAATTTGGGAAAGGTTCCTCATTCTCATTATATTGCTCGAAATGTAGGTTAGGTGAGGCAGTTGACGAAGTTTGTAGGTTTTGTAGAGCCGTAGTAAGGGCTTCAATAATTTGTAGCGTCGGTTCTGTCATTGTAGGAATATTTCAGGATTTGGAACTCTCGTCGCCACTGATGTAATTATATTTGGGCAGATATATATATATATACTATATAAAGGAACTGGGGTAATCCGGGAACGGAAAAGGAAAGACCTCGTGTTCTTGATTTCAATAATCCAACAAACTTTTATTGACATCTGTCAAGTCAGAAGACATTTCTATAGTTCTCAATTAATAACAATATTCACAATAGGATGCTAGTACAGGTTTGTAAGTGAGTATATAACAGATTCCTATGAGTGATTCATGCCCCATATTTTCACGAACATCAACCGAACTGCTCACAGCTCCTTAAAATTAAAATGTAACAAATTTGTATTTGTAAATTGTAACGAAATTTTAGAAAATCTCAATCGTTGCAGCCGTCGACTGCAGCTATTAAAAAAAAACAAACCCACAATAACACATTAACCAACCATTTTTTAATGGGGATTGTTTGTCTGCCTATCAAAAAGCTTTTAACGAGGGTTTGAAGATCCCATGCAATAATGGTATACTACTGTGTCAAAAAAATAAGGTGACATTGTATTTATTTTGAAAATTCTTTATTTATTCTTCCAAATCAATTTCATCCCCTTCAAAGTAATCCCCTCCCGATGCAATGCACTTATGCCAACGGATTTTCCAATCTTTGAAACACTGGTTGTAGTCACTTTCCGGGATGGCCTTCAGTTCCGTCTTCGCTGCGGCTTGAATCTCCTCTATCGTATCAAAACGGTGTCCCCGGAGTATTCTTTTGAGATTGTTGAACAGCCAGAAGTCGCACGGCGCCAGATCAGGTGAATACGGTGGTTGCGGAACGATATGGGTTGAGTTTTTGGCGAAATGATCACGAATTACGAGTGCTGTATGGGATGGTGCATTATCGTGGTGTAAAAACCAAGAATTGTCTTTCCACAATTCCGGCCTTTTTAGGCGGAAAGCGTTACGCAAACGACGCATAACGTTCAAATAATATTCCTTGTTGACTGTTTGGCCGGTTGGAAGGAATTCATAAAGCACAACACCACGATAATTGAAGAAAACAGTCAACATGACCTTGATTTTTGAGCGACTTTGGAGCGGTTTTTTTGGTCTCGGCTCTCCTTTGGCACGATATTCGCTCGATTGATCGATTGTTTCGGGGTCGTAAGCATAGATCCAAGTCTCATCGCCAGTTATAATGCGTTTCATGAAATCCTGGTAGTCGGAAAGCATTGTTTCACACACTTCAACGCGACGCCTTTTTTCCAAAAAATTCAATGTTTTCGGTACCAGTCGAGATTTGACGCGCTTGAGGCCCAAAGCATCCTTCAAATTGGTATTGACTGAGCCTTTCGATAAGCCAACTTCATCAGCCAAGTCTCTTATCGTTAATCGATGGTTTTTCAACACCAAATCTTTGATTTGTTGGACGTGAGCTTCATCGGTTGAGGTTGATGGTCGCCCAGAACGCTCTTCGTCTTCGACACGTTCACGGCCGGCTTGGAAATCACTATACCACTAGTAAACATTTTTTTTAGGCATAGCCTCATCATCAAAGGCTTTCTGCACCATCCTCAACGTATCCGCAGCAGAAAATTGATTCCGCAAACAAAATTTAAAGCAAATTCTTTGCTCAATAAATTTCGACATCGCAAAAAACGAAAAACTCACTTTTAGCAGCTCACAAAACGACGCGTATCTCAAACACTATGAATATATTTTGACATGAAATTTCACATAGATGTCACTGACAGTACAACCAACCTAAAAAGAAAGAAAAATTTCCAAATCCTTCGACGCGCGCAGTTTAAATTCATATGTCACCTTATTTTTTGGACACAGTAGTATGTACGTACATAGTTTCAGTACAAACCCTCTTAAATTCATATACTTCGTTAGGGCAATTGAAAGGTCAAAGAAAAACCGTTTTTTTGAATTTTGATAACTCATCTGTTTTGATAATTCTATCTCTCCGTGGGAAGCTTGGCTATCTTCTTACACATTTTGTATTATTTTACCCTTTAAATCTTTAGTTACAAGATGTGGTAATGGTCTTATTTATCTAAATTGGGCCTCTCTATTTGATTGAATTATTTATCCAACAGAACAAAGTGTTAGGTACAGAAACACTGAATTCCACAAAGTAGTCACTTTGGACCTAAGGTTTTTATTTTATTCACAAGTGAGATGCAGGAATTGTCTTTTAAATACTTAAGTTGTTGATGCAAAAATAACCAAATGCTAATAGTGACCGACCGAACATTCGGTTTCGGTTTCGGCCAGATTCGGCCAAAAAATTGGTTTCGGCCACAGTTTCGGTTTCGGCAAAAAATCTACCGAATCTTCGCGGGGTCGAAATTTAGTCTTCCACAAGGCACACAGCAATTCGGACCATTGTGACACTGCGAGGATTATGTGGATTAACGTATCATATATTGGGGAGTAAGTGAGTATTGAGAGGTTTTCCTCCCGGACGGTGAAGAATGAGAAGGTGAAGAGAACTAGTTTTGTTCTCAAATGAACTGAGCGAGGTCTTTTGGGTTTGCTTTAGCAAGTTGGGGCAAAGCTGTGAAGAAAAGCGAACATAACTTTCTATGTTTTGATATTGCTATGACCGGACATTCATTGAGGAGATCTAGCAGCTTTCTGGTTCTCTGTTTGTTAAGGAGGTTTGTCTAGTGGTGTTGCAAGATGGTGGAGTGGAGTTTGACCGCAGCTAATGGTATGTCAATATATTGTGAGATGCATCTGTGAGGGTGCATTGTACCTTCACAGGCAAGCTCATCTGCTCTGCAGTTTCCGTGGATTTCCCTATGTCCTGGAACCCCGTAAAGGTGAACCTTAAAAAAGTCCGCCATCTCCTTAAGGGATACGCGACGTTCCTGGACAAGTTTAGATGTAGATTTTATGGCAGCTTGGCTGTCGTTCGAAGTGAATATTTCCAGAAATGTTACTATGCAACAGCGATTTCGCGGTCGTGGTAAATCATGGAAGGAGAGTTCTAGACAACGATTACTCAAAAAGATAAACTTCCACTTCTCGTTCAAGTTCTGACCCATCGGTTGTTATCGTGATGCAGACGGCCGATATCGAAAAATTAGTTTTTGAGATTATATAGTCAACAACTGTTGGAAGGGAAATCTTCTCCAAGGATTGAGGACTGATCAAAATCAACTCTTGTGCATGGCGAGATTGCATTAAGTCTTACCAATACAAACTTTGTTGTTTGACTAGCATGGTTAACTTCGCGTGAGTTTTTGGTCCGTGAGCCGTATTTTTGAATTTGTTTTTTTTTTCGCGTGCTTATATGGCTAGGTAAGTGCTTGCGTGACGTGTCAGGTGACTTTGGACTAGATAACTTTCTGTATGTGTAAAAATATACTAAATTTATAAAGTAACAATTAAAATACATAATCAATTTCAACTTGTCTCAAAAAGGTTCGGTTTCGGTTTCGGCTGAAAATCATGTTTCGGTCGGACACTAAATGCTAAATAATAACTAAACGGTGTAAAATAATCTTTAATTTTCTGGAAAGATTTTAAAAAGTGTCTAGCATTGAAGAACACTATTAAGAAATGATCAATTCTATATGGCATTATTTTTCTCGACCCATATAGACTATATTTTCAACACCTAAAGATTAGGCTAGGATTTTTGCTTCTATTTTTGAGGCATACTACTAGAATTAAATTTGTGCAAAAACACTTTCACAAGTGTTTTTTTTTATCGACCCCTCTTATTTTTTTCATTTGAGAACAGCTCGAGCAGCTGTCTGCAATATTGTTTTTTTTTTAAATATTTATACTATACTTAATTAATACAACAATCTAGTCACCTGGACTAATAAGCAATTTTAATCAAACCTTATTTGCTAAATAAAATATTTGTCCAAAAAGTCCGCCTTGTAGCATCTCTTGGTGTCTATAGGTTTTCACCTACAACAGTTCAAATGATTTAATTCGTTTGAGTCTGCGTACAATGTTTGTATTATTCAGGAGCTGTGATGCTTCCATATAACCAAGTTGTTGGAGTCTTCCTTCGTGTCTTCTAGCATTTTGTTTTATTACGTTGGTGACAAGATCAACTTTTAGGTCTCGATGGAGTTCAACATTTCGGGTGTACCAGAGTGCATTGACGATGTTCCTTAGTACCTTGTTCTGGAATCGTTGGATAATTTCCATGTAGGTCTTTTTAGTACAGCCCCAAAGCTGTATGCCATAGGCCCATACCGGTTTTAAAATAAGCTAGTATAGAAAGATCTTATTGTGCATTGAAAGGACTAAATTTATACCTGTATTTAATTCCTAGTTCTTCTTTTTTCTTCTTGATGTGCTCTTTCCAACGAAGCTTAGCATCTATGGTCATGCCCAAGGTATTTCGTTGTGTTCGCATATGGTACTATTTGTCGGTTGATAGTGATTGGTATGTAGTTCAGCCTTTTGTTGGTGAAGTCAACATGGGCCGACTTAACTTCATTTATTGTAGTTTAATTTGTCATTGTTTTGTCAAACTATGTATTTACTTGACAGCAAGTTGAAGCTTTTGTGTGCCAGGATTGCAGTATCGTCAGTGAGGGTGGCTACAGTGTTGTTTTCAAGCGTTGGGAGAACACTGGTGTATAATAGGTATAAAACTGGTCCCAGTACACTGCCTTGAGGTAGTCCCGCTTTGATTTCTTTTAGTTCAAAGGAGGAGTCTTCTTGAAGTATTTTGGTATATTGCTTAGGGAGGAGAATTCTCAGTTTATGAATTAGTCCCTCATGAAACTTTATCAAAAGCCTGTGACAAATCCAAGAAGATATTGGAGCAGACTCTTTTTTCTTCTTATACCTTTTCAATCACTTAAGTTATTCTTTGAATTTGATCGATCGTCGAATGTTTGTTTCGGAAACCAAATTGATGATAAGGAGTCAAGTTCTTCCTTTCAATGATCGCGTTTAACCTCTTAACTTATATCTTCTCGAAGACCTTAGACATAATAGGTAATAGCGAGATTGGTCTATATGACGCCGTTTCCTTAGATGGTTTGCCTGGTTTTAGGATCATTAAAACTTCTGCAATTTTCCACAAGCTGGGTTCATATTTGAGCTTGAAAGCTGCGTTTATGAGGTTGGTCAGTTTTACTAATGCTTTCATCGGGAAGTGTCTCAAAACCGTTAAAAGATTGTATCCAGGAGATTTTTTTCGGTTTTATGTTTTACTTACTTATATTCATAACTTCGGCTGGCGTTGTTGTCATTTTCTTGTTCATTTCGCTTTCATCTACTCGATAAGTTGAAAAATATTTTCGAGATGCTTTGCAAAATTATGAGCTTTATCTTCATTGCTTCTAGCCCATCCCCCAACAGGTCTCTTTATTGGGAAAACCTGCATCTTCATGCTTTGTGTTACTATCCATAAGGAATAAACAGTAGTGACATCATTACTAACTTTCCTCAAGTAGTTATTGACTTCACTATTCCTCATTAATATACGATTTCAATGCATTCTATCATCTAATTGTTTCTTAATACTTATCAACCATAATTGCAGCGTATTTGTAAAATAATAAGCCTTTTAAATTAACAAATAAAACTTCTTTGTTGGCACATGTAAAACAACTGTACTCAAAACTTGGATAGAGAAATGTAACCACCATTTTCTGATATGATTTAGATTTACTACACTTTTGAAAACAATCATCTTTTCACAGTTGATGCTGCAGAAAATTACGTGCAGAATTCAATTAAGAATCACTTTCAACAAAATCGTCAGTCAAGTTGGCGTGAAGAGTCATCATCCCGTTTTGATTCTAAAGTGCCTGTCTCCTTTTGTATAGAAATTAGGTGTGAATTGTACACAGTCTCGGATTATTAAGCCAACATCACATGTATCACATGACATGCATCAAACTCAATCGTTCTCTTCGCTGTGGCACACGTCATCAAGAGAAACATGCAGAAAGAATTTTTCATTTAGTCTTTTGTCTTGGGGGCATGGTGCGCTTTAACGGTTTTCTCCAATAAGCTTTATTTCCCAGCATCAGCCACGCACCGTTGACAAGCCTCGCGAAGACAAAGCAAAACATCTCGATCAATCTGACATAATTCTTCACGCATCTGTACATCCGAAAGTGCACTGGGCTAGTTCCGATTCCGAGTGAAATCGAAAAAACAAGCAGCCAGATACATTTTCAATCTAGCAGCGGTTAATTAGGTACCAACCGGCAGCTGTTAAGACTGACCTAACCTACAAAAAAAAAGCGCAGAGATTGACGGTAAGTTCGCATTGTGTTATTTGATTGTGATTTAAATTTCTGCTGGAAGTTGAAACCGATACTAATGGCAGCATTTTGGTTTTCTTTTTCTTTTTATTTTGTAAAAAATTTGGGTCATTTTGTAAATCTTTTTTGTTTCCTTTTCTCATGCGTTCTTGGTTTTTTTTTTGAGAGAGAGATAATGGGTTGATTGGAACTATTGTTTTGGAACAAGCGGAAGATAATGACGAGGTTGGAATGTGGAGTAATTTTTTGACATTGATTATGTCGAAATTGTGCAAATTACCGATACCTACTTATTCATTAGATAGTGATGTGTTGTGGATTTGGAAAGAGTCATCTCAGCGTTGCATCGGACTTTTTTTTTAAACGCTATCAGTACTGCTTATAAAACAAGCATTGTAAGTGACAGTGTTACTCATAGAGTAATACCCATCTTGTCACAGTCATCATTTAGCGTGGTGTTAGTTGTTAGTAAACATAATAATAACAGGGATAGCCTAACACCATACACAAATACACATAAAAAAGAAATGCAAAAATATAATTGGTTAGTAACTTCAAATGACATGCATGTTAAGAATAGATACGTCCAAAAAGTTTACGCTTGAGTGTCAGTTTACTAGAAACAACATCGAACATGTGACAGTTAGTATTAGCTTGTATTGACATCCGTGTTAGGGGTTCGTTGCAGCCGTAGTTTGTACGGTGGTATTTAATGTCAAAAATGTTAGTTGATCGGGAATTAAATGACTTAACACTAAAATTAACTAGGGTAAGAAGTGCTGATGAGTCAATATTACCGGCTATAAGCTGATGCAAAAACACAATATCATAGACTTCGCGACGTTTTTGCAAAGAATCAAGGCCGATAAGAAGAAGACGGTCCTTATAAGGTGGAAGGCGAAGAGGATCAGTCCATGATAAATGTCGAAGTGCGAAACGAACAAATTTGCGTTGTACAGACTCGATACGGTCAATATGTGTCAGGTAATACGGTGACCACACATTGGAAGCGTATTCAAGCTGTGGTCTGACAAATGTTGTGTACAGGGTTCTTGTTATTAATGGACATTTAAATTCTTTACTCCAGCGCTTAATGAAACCGAGGAGGGAGTTACTTTTGTTGACAATTTGCTCAATATGAGTTGAGAAGTCAAGATTTTGAGCGAATTGTACACCTAAGTCCCTTGTCAGGTTAACTTTGACCAGCGCAGAACTATTTAAGGTGTACGTTTAGGTCAGAGGATTACGTTTGCTAGAAAAGGACATGTTAAAACATTTTGAGATGTTTAATGATCGGCTATTGTTGGTGCACCATTTTGCAAAAGAATTAAGGTCATCCTGTAGAGCCCAACAGTCTGAAAGATTGTTAATTCCGTTAAATATTTTTATGTCGTCGGCATAAATTAGAACTCTAGAGTTCTTGAGCACACTTACTACATCGTTAATAGATATAATGAATAACAGAGGACCTAGGTGGATACCCTGAGGCACACCTGAGGTAGCGTAAATTGATTTAGAGGTTGATCCCCTAAACAAGACTTGATAGGTTCGTCCGTCAAGATACGAGCAAATCCATTCCACAAAGGATGCAGGGAAACCAAGGGCTTTCATTTTAAAAGCTATAAGCTTATGGGAAAGCTTATCAAATGCCTTACTGAAGTCAGTGTTAATGCAGTCGACTTGACCCCCTTCTTCTAATGCTTTATTAGTAAAAGAAGTAAACTCCAGCAAGTTAGTCACTGTGGATTTGTTTTTTACAAAACCGAGCTGTTTGTCAGTGAGGAAAGGCTTGCAACTAAAGTAAAAACTGTCAAAAATAATAGCCTCAAAGAGTTTAGGCAAACAAGATAGCTAAGCTATAGGTCTATAATTAGTAACGTCATCTCGGCAACCTTTTTTGTGTACCGGAATTGTGAAACCATTTTTCCATAACTTTGGGAAAACTCTATTGTGAATGGATGCCTGGAATATGAAAGCAAGGGGCCCTGCCAGAGCACTGCCGCAGTTCTTCAATATTATTGGAGGTATTCCATCAGGTCCGCAAGTGGTGTCATTTGCAAGTCGAGCGAGATGGTAATTCACGTCATCAGAGGTTATTGATATTGGATTCATGGAACTGGGGCAAAAGCATTCGAGTAGGGTGAACTCTTTTGGGTTGGGTGTAAAATTGTCAGAATCATACGCTGAATTGAAAAAAGATGAAAAAAAGTTGCAAATATCTTCTGGCTTTTTGCTGGAACAATTCAAGTATGAAAGTGTTGAAGGATAGCCATCAGATTTTTTTTTGCTGTTAATGAACTTCCAAAATAATGTAGGGTCAGTTAGAAGGGATATACTCATTCTTTCAGTGTATTTATCGTAAAGCTGAACTGAAAGTAACTGAAATTCCCTATGAATGGATAGGTAATGATCGTGATCATCGGATTTATTGCTAGAAAGATACTTCTTCCATGCTTTATTTCGTCTATTCCGAAGACTACGTAGTTGTTGATTATACCATGGAGCAGTTGATGGCGATCCCTTACGAGTCCGCTTTAGAGGAACAGATGAGACGAAACAATCAAACATGTGTAAATAAAATTGTTCAACCATTGGGTCAACTGTTCCCTTCAAAATATTGTCAAAGTCAGTCTTAGAAATTAATTCATTCAGTTGAGTAAAGTGAGTATTTTTGAAGTCGAATACAAGGTCATAGTTAACCATATAACAATCAATCTCGTCGTTATGAGAAATAGTTAAATGTAGAGGAGGATGGTATATGTCAATTTTTGTCATAGGGGAGAGACTACGTTCAACAATGCAGTTACTTGCATTTGTGAAGAAAACCAGGTCAAGTTGACGGTTCATGCAGTTTTTTATACAGCTTAATTGCTGTAAACCACAAGACGTTAAAGAATCAAGAAAAATTGACGATTGAAGAGATAAGCTACCAGCTGCGACACAACTAAGTTCGTCATCAGAGGGTATCCATTTTAAAAGGGGTAAATTGAAATCACCTAATAATAAAATTTCGTCGAGAGGCTTGCAGTTATCGAAAACATAGTTGATAGCAGCTGAGACACTTTCATAAACAATATTAGAGCTCGTGGGGGGAATATAGACATTAATAATGAAAATCAGTTTAGATTTGAGCTTAACTGTGACACAGATTATGTCCAGATTTTCAGTATTCGGTATTGGAAAGATGCAACTTGCAAAAGTGTTTCGAATACTAATAATAACACCACCTCCTACAGGATCTGTGATGTTTGAGGATCTATCTTTTCGATAGATTTCGAACTCGGAGGAAAATAGTTAATTATTTAAAAAACTTGGATTGAGCCAAGTTTCAGTCAAAGCAAGCATCATATGCGGAATTATGGGAAGAAAGGAAAAGGCTATGAGACTTAGAACGTAATCCCCTTACATTTTGGTAGAAAAGGGATAATCGCCCTAGTTTTTTGAATGCGTATTGGATGGGGTGCTTTTCCTTCCCGATTTCGGAACGAATTCACGGATAACAGCATCAGCGGGCCAGATTTCGCTGCTAATGATTTGAGTGAATACATTTGCTTCAGTTGTAAGTTTAAAAGAAGCAAACGGACAGTCGTGTTTATTTATTTTTTGACATCTTACCGATGCCACATCAACACAATATTCCTTTAAATTGTTGATAACATCTTCACAGGATGTATTTGGTAGAAGACGTGATACAAATACTTCTTTTAATTTTGGTATGGCAGAGAGTGCACATAGTTTCTGCACAATACAAGGTGGAGCAGGTATAGGGCATTCGATGTTCTGTAATATGTTCGCATTATTGTCAGTGCTAGAAGTACTGCGAGTCGAATTAAGATTTGCAGAAGAAGAACTTGGTAAAATGTGCTCCGAGGATTTGTGTTTCGGGAGGCGCCTCTTGGCAGGAATTTTTTTTAGCTGGGCTGGAAGAGGTAGATCTTTTTCTTTTGGGTATAGAAACAAGATCCAAGGGGAGTCCCAGAAGAAAAATCGCTCTCTCTCCCGAAAAAACTCTGCGAACAACTGGTGTCATTATAGAAGGTAGGTTTTAAGAAAATTTAAACTTCACGCATCTTGCGATTGAAAAACACGTCAGCGGAGTTGGTCATCAAGGCAATTGTTGTTTCTTCGCATTTTCAAAACAACTAGGGTCTAAACTACTGACTCGTGTCTTGTCGGTTTAGGTTAATGGAGTCGGTTTTCTGAAGATAAGCTAAACAGCAGAGCAGATGTAAGGATACTTTGAAGGAATCAAATCTGTCTGTACGGCGTTTTCGAACGCTCGACCACATTAAACAAATGGACAGCAAATGCTCCATGCAAGGGAGAATCCATTTAGGGATTTTTTTTGCGAGAATTTGTGGAACAGCAAAGAGTTTTCGGGTTTAAACGCTCAGCCACGCACTATGATGTCAGTAAGTCAAAAACGATTGGGTTTGAAGAGACTTAAAATCGGCAAATGACGAACAATATATTGTGATGGCAAATAACAATGGCACACACCCCACAGTAATGCAGTAATAGCCAAAGTGATCTAAAAGAGAGTTGCTGTTGACTTCTTGCGAAACTTTGCAAAGAAGCTGCGAATGACCTAGCCAGGTGCGTAAACCAAGTTATTTCAAAAGTATGGTCAGATGTTTTATGCGTTCAAAGAATGGAACATCAGCAAAGTGTTAAGCGATTCTAAAAAAGGCGCCAAAAATTGCGCATCTAGTCGTTTACCGCAGATCTTTAAGGCTAAATTATTTTAAGTCCCTGTGACCTAACCAAGAAATTAGTCTTGAATGAGAGCTAAAAGATTCATTCATAGATTTCTTGTTATCCACTTTGTCGGACTTTTTTTTCTTATTTTATTTCTTTTTTTTTAAAGACTTTCTTGTTAATGTATAGAAAGGAGTTCAGAGCTTTAAAATCGACCTTCTATTCTGTTTCCGGACATTTCACAATTCAATTATAGCAACTTGCATATCAGGATATAATTAAGAAACCGATAAAAGCATTCTTGTAAGCCCAGCCTTGATTATGTTCCTTTCCTATCGTTTACAAGACGGTTGTTCTCCTCATTCAATGACGGTATTTACTACCGTTAAATGTTACATCAGAAGTGTCGATTTGTATCAATTTATTCCAAAGGAAACCCCTTTTGAAATCCGTTAGATTGGAAATAAAAAACCGTCAGAACGTGTCATTAACTACCAGCAAACTACTTCCAAGTAAGAATCGACCCATTTCGTCTAACGACTACTCCAATTCAAAGTTCCAAAATCAATAAAATGAAAACACATTCCGCATGTGGCGTTAATGGGGTTCCTTCTGCCCAGTAACGTCGGTAAGTACGTTCGTGTCCATCTCTTGGTCTACGGAAGATTGCGCAAATGTCGTAAGTGTCCATTCCGCAGAACAACATCAATTTATGCACACACTTAGGGTCCAAGGAACAGAGTAGAATGCTAAGGCATATTTCTAGTGTTCTCCCTCTCTGTCCCTAGTGCTTTTCCTTCCATAGGTTCTGTCCATGGCACATTCCCCTGACGACTTTAACATGGCCTGTACGTTTATTTTATATTCGGATCGCTGATTATTCTTGGGAAAATTTATGACCACAATAACCAACACCGACCGAGCTATGGATACAAAGATAGAGATTGTTGGAAAACTAGAATAATAGGAAGAAAAAATAGTAGGTACTCCTCCGACATGAACAATGACGATGAGGACGGAGCCTGTCAATTGTCAGGTTGGCGGCGCGGTGCAGAAATCAAGTCGTTTGCGATATCGTGGTCGAGAAGTCTTTCGCAGTCTTTCGAAGAAGGGAAGCGCATACAATTTAATTTACTTTGATTACGGCATGTCCGAACGCCCTGTCCGTTACAGTTTGTCGACCATGTTGGCGCGATGTGCGCCGAAGCAGGAAGCACATTTTAAATTGCTTTTCCTTGGATTCTTTTATTTTCCTTCGTTCGCCCCTTTCTGATTCTGCACCGATGTTTTGGTTCAGGGAATTGTCATTACTAGTTCGTTCGAGTTCGTTGATTTAACATGATCTTAAGATGTTTGTCGGTTTCTATGACCACTGATGTGGTTCGTGGACAGTGTACCTACTCGTATTTCATTGCACACAGAATTGTTCTGTTCTCACGGAAGTGTGGGTGGCAATGTTGACGTGAGTTGTCTAGACGGAATTAACGCATGTTAATGGGGTTTAGTTGCTTGTAGTAAGATTTAAACGTGATCAGGAAAGTTATAAAAATATTCTTCGAAAAAATATCTTGACACCCCACTGTTTTCCCCTCTTATTTATTTTTATCTCATCTCTAAAAAAGGACGAATCTATGAAGCTGTAAAACATACCCTTGTAAAAGTAAATTTAAAAAGGTGCTTTTTGTATAAATATAGAAAGATTAATATCTTCCCAAATTCAGAATTTTTCGAAAGAATTCTAGTGAGCTATTCGACACAGCAATAAAAAAGGTATAAATCGATGACAAGTCTTATGACAAATCAGTGGTTTAAGATTGAACCTTGAATCTTCTAGAAAGTGATCTGCTAGATTCTGTTGATTTTCGAGTGAACTTACGGCAAGTTCTGGGGCCAAAATGGTTACGAACACAATTCCCTAGGATAAACAAACCAGGAGTATTAAAATGGTTTTATTCCTTTCATTAGGAAGGAAATATATAAATAAAGTATTATTATATTTGCATTATTAATCGGGTATACTAGAAGTTTGAGTTCTGGAATTCTGGAAGTGTGCTGGAATTGTTTCATAACCTTTCTCGCAATGTAAGCCTAAGAAGCTTAGTTTCTTCGAAATTTAAAATACATTTTTCGCAGTGGGTATTGGATTCGCCATTTCCAAAACATTATTTGTTTTCTCTCATCTTAAACCCATTTAACTTAAAATTTAGCTCAAAAGTCAAAAATGATTTTAAACTCCAACACACATGGGCTCAGTAGGCGTTTAAAGCACAGTACTTACTGGCTCTAGAGTTTCTACGGTTCTGCTTTGTTTCAACTTAATTACTGTTTATCCCACCCCAGCTCTGTGTATTCAAATATTTTTATTTCGACATTGACGGCATGTTATTGCTTGGGCTTATTAAATTGGCTAAACCAAAGCATCCATTTAATTTTTTGACTGTTTTTTCATTCAAAAAACTTTTTCTGATTGCGAGAGAATCCACTGTCTTATTTTTAAACTTAAATAAAGAAATTTCCCGCCTCATTCCATTGCCAAATGATACTGACAACCATTTTGCAACGTCCTCGATAGTATAGTGGTCAGTATCCCCGCCTGTCACGCGGGAGACCGGGGTTCAATTCCCCGTCGGGGAGAGCGTCTACACTTTTTTCCATAATTTGTAAGCTTTTTCGTTTTGAAGGCAAAAGTTCAGTTAAATCTAATCACTGATGCCAAGTCTCAGAGTAGAAAAATATGAGTCAGAAATAAACTCCCAACATAATTAAGGTTGAAAGCTTTTCTTATAAAGCTTATCCGAATTCACATTGGAGGGGTGATAACTGTTGGCATAAAGCTTATCTCTGGGCCTAATTGCTTTAATTTAAGATTCTACGAGAAAGTGTGGAATAATGACTTATTCTCCGAGAGAATTATTTCTGAACGGATCAGAAATGATTATTTAATTCAGGATGAAGTTATAAATAGAAGGCGATAGATAGTTTTTGGGCCGCGAGATAAGCTTTGAGTCATTTTTGTTTAAAGCTATAGTATTTTAAGCTTTGGGTAATTTTTAATTCTAAAAACGATAAGCGATTTTTTTTGGAATCAAATATGAGCTAAGGGAACATTTTTTTTTTAATTTTTATAAATATTTGATAAAAGAATGGTCTGAAACATACTTCCATGGGCGAAAATGAATCACGGATGATTTTAAATAAAACATTTAACTTAATTGCAACTTGTTGTTTTGATCGAGTTTGAATATATACATTTTGTCATTGGCTCATCGAAGCCGAGAATAAAATTGGTTGTAAATGATAATCGTATCGAAACAACGCATTTCATTTTTGATCTTAATTCAATTAAATTTTCCAATATTTTTCTACGCTTTCATACAACAATGCAAAAATTTTAGTCCATAATCTAGTCAAATTATTATATTCCTAAAAGCATTATTAAGCTTCGTGAATAAATAATTTAATTTAACTTGGTTGGTGCCTTTGTGAAAATTATGAGTATCAAGCTAGTAACGTCGGAACTAGCGACCGGCACACGAGCCATAAAGGGGAAAATTTTCAGCGGCACTTTTCAACAGAGCTTTTAATAGGGTCAAAGGGAATGCTGATACCAAGGCTAATGATGTTTGAGGGAACAATACCACAAGACAGGTGCCTGCAACGGGAAAGCTAGATCGGGATATTTCACCTGCACTCACAGTCAATTGGAAGACGAAGCTTCTCCACCCAGTTTGCAGTTTGATTCAGTCCCTCAAGGGAATAATACCAATATTTTTTTAGTAATTATTTTTGCCTTTGTTCATTTTACATAATTTTTTAAAAACTCAAACGAGTCTTCTCCCACCGTAACAGTGTCATTCGCGTGAAAAGGTACTCAGCATTATTTTAAATAATTGCATAATCAAACGCCCCGAAAATCTATTTAAACATATTAATAATAATTCACAATAATATTAAATAATACGATATATGAATAAAGTGTAAGGGCGCTTAAAAATTAGAGCATATGCTTTATGAAATTGAGTAGTGCTCGTAAAATTTTTATGACGAAGTAAACGTATTAAAGTTTTCGGAGATACATATACACAGGCCGACAAAATTCATCGTACGATAGACAAAGTTCTAATATACTACCTCTTTTAATTTTTTTTTATTTCTTATGGCTAATGATCTTTTTATTACCCATACCCTTTCCTTCATACCATCCCGTTTACTCAAGTTATTCATAAATGCAATAAAATATGTTACAGTCCAAACGACTGAATTCATGGTACGATGATTGCTCCCGTTAATTTTTTTAGTTTTCAATTACAACTTTAGTAAAAATTATGTCGTTTTGTATTCAATGCTCTGTGAGTTAACATCTTTGCAAAAAATTAGTGATCATGTCGGTTGAACAACGGAGAAAAGAATCGACCCAAGATTTCCGCCAAGTGGTTGTAAATTTGTTCACCAAGGACGTCAAATCCTTAGGAGAAATTGCCCGTACAGTGGGCAAAAACAAATCAACTGTACAGGACATCATAGAAACGTTCAAAAAACGGGAAGTGTTGAGGACATGCGAGGAACAGGTCTTCCACGCAAATTAAATGAGACGAGTGAAAGGATCATTCTAACTATTATCCGAAAAAACCCAAAAACTTATTGTCCTACAATCAAACAAATAGTCGGCCAGAGGTCAGCACGTCTTCAATAGAAAGCACTCTCAACAGACAAGGATATTTTTCAAGAACACCAAGAAAGAAACCGTCCATAAGGGAAGTAAATAAGAAAAAACGTATGGACTTTGCCCCCCTGGATCAGCACATGTATCTTGACAAACTAAAAGAAAATCTACGCCCATCAGTTGAGAAATCAAGTTTGGATCCCGGCTGGATATTTCAGCAAGATAACGACCCTCAACACACCGCTCGAAAAGTTAAGGAATGGTTGTTATACTATGCCACGTCGACTACAAGCTGTCCTTAAATCTGGTGGAGGTCCAACAAGATACTGACAGCCCATCAAGATATTAATGTCGAAACTTACAATTAAAAAAGAATTTCAATTTAATCTAATATTTAAAAAACCTTCATCATTGTCCTATTTTGAGTAAACTGAGTAGTAAAAAAAAGTACGTTTTTGGAAGCAAATGAAAATTTATCCGCAACGAACATGAACGAGTTTCGAAACACGTCACTATATTTCTTATTTCCTCTGATCCTTCTTCTCGCTCTGCGTACTATCAGGGTAGTCATTCACCCTTAAAAATGTAAATATAATATCATAGAAACAGAATTCTTATTATGGACTTGAGGGAACACGGCCGTCGCAAACGGATTTAAAAATATACATTTTTCATTTGATACTTCGATTTGCAAGTGCAACGAGTTTGTAAGACAGTGGCTGACATCAATATCCTTTTCGTGTCCGTTTAAGGCACTGGACAAAATTTCTTTGACCGTTTTCATTCTTTTAAACCCAGAATAGTCCTTTTTGAGCCTTTCGTCAATAAAAAAAAATGATCTAGGGAAGTTTAGATACATTAACTTTTGAAAGCAGAGGTTCAAAAGCTCATGAAGAGGTTGTAAAGGTCAACCAACTATCATAAATCGTGTAAGAGATATCGAACGCACACACAGTAAATGTGGACAACGTCTCTAGCTTCGCTTCTTATATTTGCTGAAAAACTTAAGTCAAATTTTAATTATATTTTGAAACATATTATTAACATCAGTCGTTATTTTTAAAGCAATCAATTCTGGCTTATCCATGAGTGTATTGCTAGCTTCAAAGTTTAATAAGGAGTTCAAAATTCCAACCAAAAACAACTAATAAAACAGAACTGCGTCAGGGGATTGTTTTATCTCCAAACATGTTTATATACAAGCCAATTCCAATCAAATCGAATTTAACAATCATCTCTTAATGAAGATTTCCTGAATGTCGCAAGGAATTCTTACTAATTTCTCAAGTTTCTACCTTACCAAAAAAATATTGAAAAATTTAATTCAATTTTCCATCTAAGAACTGAAGCATCTGTCGCTAAATGCCAAACAAGCTGCTGCTGTTACCGGTAAACACCATTCGATTCCATATGCATCCGTCTACGTACTCCAAATAGAGGACCCCCCTGTAAATGCTTCTAGCCTATTTGGATCGTGACAGTACAATTTGCACTGAATGTAATTAACACCGTCGCGTCGTACTACATCATATAATCCAATTTCACTTTTATTTCCTATTTGAGATTGCGCTGAAGACGTGCGTAAGTCAAGCTTCAATCAGAGGCGGAGATTACCTAGTCGCTGTGATCAGGCGTGGAAACTCTTTTAATGAGTTTCGATGCTGCCTTTACTGCCGTAATGAGAGGTTGTGACTGCAGCTTATGTCACATTTGGATGCACGCAAAGAAATGCAAACCAATCGGGCTTTTTCATTCGAAACAATCATTACATTGGTACATGAGAACCTCCTTCAGGTCACGCAACCCCGTCAGCTAACGCCTCAATTCCATTGGTAAGCATCGACATAAATTTATTTAAATAAGGTAAAACTTTCGCTAAGTAATTCAACCGATGAGATAAAATAACAAACAACTTCCAAACAGATACAAAATACAAATATGATGGGCGACTCGACTCGGGCTTGATTAGATTTTAATGTAAGCCTCTGATTTTTCGGCGCTTCAAGTGCGTTCCGAAAAACAAAAAACAAACAAACAAGAAATTCCGGAAATTCGACGTCGATTCGCAAAGATGAAAAATTTAGAAAGGCTTACCGTAGGTTTTGTCGCTTTTATAATTGTATTTTGAAAGATTAAAATCGAAGAGAGAAAATGGAAATTTGTTTTGGCCATTTGTTTTTGGGCAGCTTTAATATCATTCAAATTGGTTCATAAACGTGCTTAACGTTGTGCTGGATTTTGGAATAGAAAATTGAGTTTGTGGTCTGAAGATAACGCAGATCATAAAATTTAAATCTCGTAAATTGGCATAAAATATTGTGCGGATGGTTTATGGTAAATAAATACTATGTTCCTGAAACCAGATACCCTAAAGATTCATTAGTAAAATGAAGTCACTGCTGAGGCGGGGACGGATGCCAACGCATAAAAGAATTTTAATTGCTGTTTATTTTGGGTTTTCATTTATTGAAAAATTCCAAATTTATTTCGTTTTATATAACAACGGGTCAAGAACCTAAAGAATTTCGGAGTGGATGGAGAAAATGGTAATGAATTGGTCACAGTTCCCTGTGGTGTGGTGGAAGTTCCACCAGACAATTTGTCATGGTATTATCTACTCAAGCTAGGCGTAGTGTCGTTCTAGGCGCTGCGAATTCATTAGGCAAGAATGAAAAGATAATGAGAACCTGGGAACACAAATGTGTGTGTAGGCAACTGAAATGTTATCGAGCTTGGGAACGTCAGGAGCTGTGAAAAGAAAAACTTTAACAGATTTTGTTTGAGGATGTTCTTAGGTATCGACATAAAACATTTTCCAGTTCTAAGAAAATATATGCCTCTGGTCAGTTGGTCTAATGGATGTACACTTGCGCCCATGAATACCTTATTCTTCAGCTTACTAACTTTACTTAACAGTGATTATGTCTAGATTTGCTAGAAGGCAGCACTTTTTTGCACGTCAGTTCCGATTTTCGAAGCTTTCTTGAAAAACAAAATTGAGAAAATAGAGAAAGCAAGGGAATCTATGCTCCCTTACTATGCAAGAGAACCTGAAAGGTGGTGCGTCCTATACTTACCTACACCTCAATTGTGTATTGGAAACCAGCAGAAAAGGCCAGCTATGCCCAAAAGCTGAATAAAGCACAAAGGCTTGCCTGGAAGCGATACCTATCTTGACCACCGAAAGCAGATACCGAGATTATGCCTTACCCCCAATATGCCAAATATCTTCGAGTATCTGAAGAGCACGATTTGACTGAGAAGGACGCCTCCTACGGGCATTCCTCAATACTCAGATCATTTAGGCCGATGGAGATGAACCCGAGGACCTTCTTAAAACTCACCAAAAAGTTTTCCACCTTTGTCCTTACTAGGAAGGATTGGAAATCAAGCTTCCTAACCAAGCTGTGCACTCAAGCTTGAGTGCACATGGCACTCAAATCTTCACTGTTGGATCAAAGATGGAAGAAGCGACTGGTGCTGGAGTCTTCTAAAATTCGTTTCAAATCAATAATAGTTCGCACAGAATTCCAAATGAATGTAGTATTTTTCATGCTGAAATCTTCACTATCGAAAGACCTGCTTCGACAGTACTAACAGAGAACTTCGCTCCTACAAAAGTGAACATCTTTGTGGACAGCCGAACGCCAATAAGGAACTAAACAAGGTTGAAATTAAATCGAAAACAGTTAGCAACTGCATTACAATTCTAAATGATCTGCGCGATCGCAACAAGGTAACCATCATCTGGGCATCTTTCCTGGCCACAGTATCATAGACAGTAATGAAAAGAACTTGCCAAGAAAGGATCATTGTTGAAGCTGGAGCTGTGTGCTAAAGAAACAAACAGAAATAGTGACTCGAGAACGGAGCAATTGAGGAAGGAACTCCAGGGACCATTGTCTCATATCTCGCAGTCTATAGCCGGAACTAAACACAAAGAGAAGTAAAGACCTTCTGGCCTTCAACAAGAAAGATTTACCCATCCTGAATGATGTACTGAAGGGGCATTGCGCAATAGGTCCAATGGCCGTCAGAAAAGGCGTTATAGATAACGACTTTTGTAGCAGCTGCGACGATGAAGAGGAAATGGAGATCATTAGGCACTTTCTTTGCGAATGCCCAAACCTTCAGGCGAGACGACTTCGGTTCACGGGGACAGACCGCACACGAAGCTGGGAGTACTCGCAAAGGTATTACTCAAGGACCTAATGAGTTTCATCAGAAGCACTAAATGGTTTTACCAATAGCCTTAACTAAGTTCTAAAAATGACATGGTTTGTGATTGGGAATCATAATGGATCTTTAAGGCCGCCATGGTTTCTTCAAATTTAAGGTTAACCTGACGCATAACCCACCCGTAAAATGAAGATGCTTTAGATCAACAAAGTCTGCTGTGTAAAATCTTCGATTTATTTTTTATTAATTGATTACTATTTGATATGCTCCCTTCGTACTACACCAAGCAACCTTGGTTTACTTTGAGTCAGAGTCAAAAACAAAGCGCAGCTTCAAGGGCATAATGAGGCGATTTTCAACTTTAAGTAACCAAGCATTCTCTTTTTTAAGACTCTGTGGATAACGAAGGTAAGTTTAAACAATTGGTAGTGCGCTTGAAAGTTTTCTACGCTACAACAATTTTATGTAAAGTAGTTCCTTTTTACAATGAATGAAAATCGAAAGTTCACCATGAAAGAGAGGTTAAAGTGTATAAAAAGATAGACAAGAATGTTTATATATTCGGTTTTATTACCATACTTAAATGTTACTGTGAACATTATATTGTCTTATCAAGGTATTTGCCAAGAACATAAAACCTGAACATTCTGCTCTGCAAGCCAAATCATAGTGATGAAATGATGAAGACCAACTATAATGCTAAGAAGGTCGTACACTAAGCCTGGTATTCATATTTTCCGGTCGCAATGGATATACGATAGAGCAGTTCCCTCTAAAAGGGGTGCAAGAAAAATACGAAAGACTGTTGAAAATCCAGCTAAAAGAGTCCCTGAGCTTTAAACTATAGCTTTGGAGTCCATTATTCACACAGTTTTCTAGTGGGCTACCATTAGTTTAGCTCTGCTCATAACTGGACCTGTCCGTTCTAATTCGATTAGGGCTTTCTATACCATCATTACAACAAATTTAACAACAAGCGAAACTTTTGGCGGTAAGACTTAAGAAAATGGCAAAGGAAGCGCGTTGAGTATGTTACAACCATGGGAAAGAATTTCTATTTTCCAACCTATATGGATTGCCCTAATTCCTCCTGTAGGTCCAAAATTGATCAGCAAGATTGCAATTATAAAAAGAGTCACCTGTGACAGGATATATGGACACACGGATATACAATATATATATAAGAAAAGTTAAGGTTTACTACAGCCTGCCGGCTCCGGCACCAATGGCCTATACAAATTAATGTACATATGCAAAGCCAAAAGAACTAACCTACAACATCATAGAAACAAATTGGCTTCGTAGCTCGTCTGTCCCCATCCCTTTTATACATATTTTCAGGGATAAAAACAACTCATAATTACAATGGACTAAAAATTTGAACGAGTACGCGTCTACCAGCCTCTTAAACATAACCTTGTCGGACAAAAACATATACTCGTAGTCCTCTGATTTTACGAGTATTTCGATGTCGGACTTCAGCTGATAATGACGCGACAAAAATGGCGAGGGCAGCACTTCAGGGCGGAAGGGTCCAGCAGGCATTTTAAGTAGAAAAACATAATGCAGTCTCAGAATCGGTCGATTTGTAGATGTACGAGAAAAACGTGAGTCTACTTAGAAGGATGCTTTCACTGCTCGCTGCCGAACTGATCTGATTTTGAAACAAGGCTCGTTTTGGCAGTGCAACTGGGTAGGGCGATATTCCTTTTAAAAGAAAATAAAAAGCATTGACTTAAATTTTCTTGCTAGGTAGAAGGTGGTGCATTCATTTGTCTTTTTCAATGCCTAATTGCTGCTTGAAAATATTGTCTTTCAAGTCTCTATTCAAAATTCTGTTTTGAAATCTAATCATTTTTTTATATTTCAGCAAGATGCCTATCTCCAAATAATGGATACGTCGAAAATATTCAAGCTTGTTATTAGAAGCAGAACGTTGAAATTCGAAATAAGGAATCTTTTAACTGGCAATTTTGAAAGAAGTGATCTTGTATTTAACCGCACTGGATTCGCATTAGTTCTAAACAGAGGCACAAAAACTAGGTAGAAAATGATCCACGTATGAGCACCGGATAAGAAATGTCTTGTCCCAAATCCTGCGAGTAAACTGTCAAATAAAAGTTCAAGCGCCCGTTTAGAGGACACACCAACTCGCCGCACAAATGAAAGAAGGATTTTAAAAGCGGGAATATAGCTCAGGGGTAGATCAATCGACTTCAGGATTTTAAAAGAATTGTCGCCGTAAGGTTTTTTTTATGAATTTGGTGTACGAAAAGTGTGACTAACGATTTAAATGCCATCAGTTGTCTACTCTAGTCTACAGTAGTCTACTCCAAGCTCGTTGTTGTATACTTTTCTTTTACAGCTTCATCACAAAAAACAAATTTCGGTTATTGAATCATACGTCCAATATCTTCTCTGCAAGGTATCCTACTCGCACTCGAATGATTCGGGATATAATACGTTGACTATTACAGAAGATGTCATGATAAGCTAACTAAAGGCACAATGGGCGGTCTTAATGAATAAGGGGTACCTACTCGTATACCAAATATAAAAAATAACAACCAATAAAACGGTATAGAAGCTTCAAAAAAAAAAAAATGTAACTCGAAACCTTTTTTTCGTTTTCGAATTCAAATGACTCAATTTCAAGCCCAAACCCGAAAAAAAGAAAGTTAGTGATTGGTGTCTCTTGGTGTCTTAGCAAATCTATAGACTTTCCCCTGCCACATAAAACACTAACGCCTACAACACTCGTATATCTTCGTATCACTTCCACTTCAGGTCACGACCCATTTTCCTAACCTTTAAGCTCTTACCAGACCACAAAATCTTTTAATTCAACGGAAAACAAGATAAACAACTTAGAATAAATGTATTTTCTGAGCCATTTATTTCCAAATTCGGATTAGCCACAATATGTTGGGGCCTTAACCGCCACCAAACCACATTCGTAGAAGCCATTTCTTTGGGTCCATCATTGTGGATCGAAAAAAATAACACAAAAAAAAAATCTAAATTTACATAAGAAGAATCGAGGTCTAAATGTGTTCCGTTATTACAAAATAAATTATGGTAAAGATTAGTCATAGAAGAAATGCTAATGCGTCGACATAATAACGGATGACAGTTGTGTTTATGTTTTTCCTTCTGCCCCATCACAATCATAGCTGACGGAATGGAATGTTGTTGCCTGACCGAGGAGCTCGCTAGAGATCACCCTAGATTTGCATCTGGTGCACAACTCAGCATTATGGTCGTTATTCAAATGTCCAACGGGGTGTATCATTAGGTGAAGTACTACTCTTTGTGGCAACCAAGAAACCTAGATACAGAGAGTGCTAAGGCCATACGCCCAGAATGGACTGTTAAAATGCTCGTAAAACTGCGAACTGTGTGGTGCATACTCGTTTGCTGCTTTTTATGCGAAAGGTGCAATATTGCTCCCAGTTTTATGGCGTGTCTTTGAAATTTGTTGGGTTTAGTGCTAGAGAGAGAGAGAGAGAGAGAGGGAGTATAATTACCATTTTGATTGTTAACCTTTTTTAAGCTGTTGGGCTTATAAGTGAGAATATTCTAAGCGAAAGCGCCGCCGCAAGGCCGAAATTCCGATGCAACTTTAAAGAAGGATTGCTGACATCATTTTCTAGTTGAAAAAAAACCTAACCACAGGCTATCTGAAAAGTTTGAGGTCTGCCGAGGAAAGGGCCTCAACGAGGAATACATTAAAATAATAAGAATTCTCTTGAAATAAGGTTAACAAGTTTCATCATCACTAGCAGAAAAAATTCATCTGCATACAAATACAGATGAAGGTTTTTTTTAGACCTGATTGACTGGGGGAGGAGGTCATATCTGAACCTACAAATTCAACTAACACACGTTAAGCTGAGATTCGCAATCTGTAACGAAAGAACAGCAGGTACACAATAATAACCAACTGAGAAGCCATTCCGGCAGAAAAGGATGGAACATTGAAATCTATTCGGAGCCCAAGCAGTGATCATTTCGATTTGGTTTGGTCACCATAGGCAGATTTAGGCGGATAAGAATGTCACCAAAGCCAAATTCGTCAACATCAGCTTTATCTGTCTACTCCAAGAAAAAAAGAAAGATTCTATGAGCTGCTCGGTAAGAATCCTTAAATTAATTAAACCTGATTAACTTCGTCGCATGACGATTGAATGATTCAAGAAGGGTGATCAAGTGCGTGCATTTAAACAAGAGGCATGCAATGAAGGATGTAAAGGTACGCTGCTCGTGAGATCTATGAGCAAGGAAGACGGGATGAGCATTGATGAAAAAGCATTTCTTATTTTGTGAGTTATGAATAAAAGCCTACAGAGATGAGAAGTAGAAACCCTAAACCCTTTCAGGGAGGTTATACATTCAGACCAGAGGTTTTGATAAATGTGATAAAAAAAAATTATTTCAGGGCTATCAACATTCTACTTCCTTTCTGTGACACTAAATATAGTTTTAAATCGAGTCTTTAATGGCATTGACTGGCATTTAAAAAAAACCCAGTCTTTCCAAATCATTTAGTTGGACAGAAACAAATCATAGAGGAGAATAACTGTCACATAAATACATATATGCAGGATTTATTTACCACGATTGAAAGTTAAGTCCCAATTGTATTTTTCGACTGAATTTTCTACAATGTATGCTAGTTTCGGAAACTAAGATGTCGGACGTCTTGTTCTTAAAAATAATAAGCCTTGTCAAAAAAGTTGTCCACAAAAATCTATCGAAGAAGCCAAAATCTTTGCTGGAATTCCGAAGAAGTGTAACAGTTTCATTCGTGCCATCACAGTTCATCTATAACAGGGCACATTCTGGATGTGATCATATTTCAAAAACATTTAAAATCACTTCTTCGAAAGTATATAGATAATTAATATAGAATCGAAAATTATGATAAAAAAAATGTAAGAGATGCCAATTTGGCACCCAAAAATATATGCCAACGTCCTTGAATCCCTCAAATGAACTGCTGAATTGATTTTCAAAAACAAATGTGTTTTTAAAAAGATGAACAGACATGGCTTTTCTTGCAATGGATGAAACAGTCACAAAAGTGGAAAACATGTCAAAATTAGGCTTAGAGAAATGCAATGGCCTCTCGAAAGATATTCGAATCTCTTATAACAATCCGCTTTTATCTAAGGAAGTGCTTAAGCCTTCCTCGGCCTACTTGATACAACTAAAGTGTTGTACCAAACCATGCAATAAGTCGACACTTTAAATATATCAAAAAATACTTGTAGCTACGTTCATAGAGATTTGGGAATTGCTACCGTGAGTGATGAAGTAACTAATTTTGCTCGCAAGTTTCGTACTCAATCATTCTTATCACGAAATAATAAAAGCCTTGAAAAGGACTTACTCTGTGCGCCGACTACAACGAACAAGACTGTTCGTCCTAATGCCATCAGGAGGAACCTCAAGTAATGACGGTACTTGTTGGCAGTTAAAGCTACTTGTCAAGGAAACTTAGCCGTTGTGATGAGAGGTTTTTCAGTGAGCATGAATCTCGCACTACTATGGGCATGTGCGATCAAGGATCTTACCTTATTTTTATATCATCAACACGTGTAAAAAAGGATAAAAACACTCTGCACGTTTTTTTGCGCGATCGAGAACATGACTTTGGTAAATGCGAAATTAAGGCCTTTAATATAAATCGGTGCCTTAATTAAATCTTTTCAAATTTCATCAATACATATTTCATCAGTTTTAACGTTTAAAAAATACAACAAATGTTTCAAAAATATTAATTTCATTTTTAAACGGACTGCACAGTTGTGCACAGTTGTGAATTCAAAAAGACTTAAAGGGGGTACTCCAGTCTAGAAATTTAAAAAAAATCGATTTTTCGATGTAGGCCTCATACCTACTTTAAAAAACGATGGAGCTTATGGGCATGAAAATCGGCCCGGAAGCTCATTTGCTGTAAAACGAGACAACGCCCGGATTGACCGCTCCGGGATACGAGCATCTATCCCATACATAGACTGCGAAAAACTTTACGCGAAACTTTAAACACGTTTTTCTCGAAACTGTCTTTTTCAAAACAATACCCACGATTTCTCAGGTACTACTGGACCTATTTACCTGAAATTTTTAGAGAGTCTTCTTTATAGACTTGTCTATGTCTGGAACTTCTATTACTTTTTTTTAATTTAAATTAAAAACAGTCAAAAAAAGTGGTACAAAAATGATTTTTTTAGGCAGTCGCCATTTTGTGAAAAAAAATCTTTCCAACTTTTCCGTAGTTCCAGACATTGCAAAATTATTCCAGATCTAGGAGGGTTGAAATCGTGTGTATGTTTACACGCCAATTTTTTGAGATCCCCACTTCATCAGCTGTTAATTTTTGAAATTTTCAACTTTTTTTATTTTTTGATTTTTTTCTGTATTCTTGTTATGTTAATAAATAACTAATAAAAATGGATTGTAACAATATTAATTGCCATTTTCTAATGAAACTAGAATACCCCCTTAAAGAATAAGGGGTTTTTGAGGACTTTTGATTCCTTCAAATAATTCATAGTGCAATGACTACAAAATTTATGGGGAAGGCACGAGAAAATTGAAGTATGCAGGTACCAGAAGTTTTTTCATTTAATTAAAAAGAATTGACGAATAGACTGGTACTTCACAGACACATCTCAGGCATGTGAAATGGGAAAAATTCGCAAAAGTCTTATCTTCATATCCTTACCCACAAATTGAAAAATAAGAAAATCGATTGGGCGTGAAATGTTATGTTAAATTTTAATTTTCTTATCACAAAAATGAGTCGATTCAAAAACTTGCTTAACTTTTCAAAACACTTAAAATGAAATTAATTTTTCAACATCCTCGATAGTATAGTGGTGAGTATCCCCGCCTGTCACGCGGGAGACCGGGGTTCAATTCCCCGTCGGGGAGGAGTGCTGTTTTTTTTGTCAGCGATTACATTCTATTAAATATAAAACCTCCACTTGACAACTCGCAACTTCCATCATTCTTCCTACATTGGAGAGTGCTTGCATAATTCTACCTTAGCTTAATTTCTCGCTTCAGTCGCTTTGGCGCCAATGAAAGCGAAATCCAATTCAATTTGAATTACTGATGATGTGTGATATCCACGACGAGCTACTAACCAGCTAGCTTGTTGGAGCTTCCACTTGTTTCTGTTTTGCTTGTTTATTTGGCTGATGCATGCGTTTTTGTTTAGCAATTTTAACGATTTTGCCAATTAATTCGGTTCACACAATTCATCAGGGCTTTCAATTGCATTCCGTTGGCTTTTATTTCTGTCTTTGTACGGCTTTCCGTGGCCTCTGCGCATCCGCTGCTGGGCGTATGGAAATTTAAATATCGGTTGTTTAAGCAGCGAACCGCGCAATGCGATTGTATGGAAGCAGCGCCAGCGGTTTCGCCGACGTAAACAAATCGAATCAACTTTCCACTGAATTGCTGTGCACTGTCAGAGGAGCTTCAGTTTCGAGGGGTTATTGCCTGATTAAAAGAGGCTTGGCCTGAGAGGAGTTGTAATAAAATGTTGTCGCGTTAAAGACTATTATTAGCAAGAATCAGGGCCAAACAAGTGGGCTTTGGGCAGCAGAACTGGTTGAAAGGTAGTGGATGTTTTAAAGTGGCAACTTTCCTTCTGCGGAGGAGGACTGGGAAGAATCAATTTTATAAAAGGATTTTTATCATGGGCGAAGTTTAAATGGGAGGCGGAATACTTCACAAGTCGTTAAGTTTGTTTAGGTTTAGAGATCTTGTTATGTTAACCAACGCAAACAGGCCAAAACACAGTGAAAATTACAAGTCGTTAATTTTTTATTTTTTTTTAAATATACGGGCGTTCAACCCTATGATTCTGACATATTAAGCGGGTAAAAAGGATCAGGGAGGAAATAGAGACAAGTACCGATGCACATTGTTTTCGAACTATACTTGACTGTAGTAACGAAACTAGGCTTGAGGATGAAATCATGGAGCATTCCTACGACTCGGGTTTTACGGTGAAAGTGATAGGGGGAGGATTCCATGCTTGTGTTGAAGCGAGTGAAAAGCTCGTAATAAAGTTTGTCTTCCTTGGTCTTTATCGGTCGATTTTTAACAGTGTCGAGCATACTAGAGATAGTCCTGTGATGACCTGATCAATCATGGGAATAATTATACTCCAGTCATTTCGAAATTCTTTTGCCAACATCAGTTATGTGGTCATTTCAGCCCAGATTGCTGTTAATAAACTTTCGACGATTCTTTCCGTTTACTGGAAAAGATTTGAGAGACGATGCCTTCAGGCTTGTCTTCACTTATATAGAACTCCAGAATCTGAATACAAAAAATTCTATAGTATTGAAATCCTGTAGAACGAGGCCAAACTGATCAAAGTGGATAACTTTCTGACAAAACTTATTCGAAGTCACATTGCAAGAGCAATGACTTCGACCAACAACTTGATCTCCGGGGCTTTTTACCCTAATGATATGCATCACGAGACTGTGCGCCTTAACGGCCTAATTCCCCCTGAAGCGTTTTTGTATCTCGATAGAAAAGGTCTGGTCCAGGATCGTTGATCGTACCGTTAATCTTCCATGTTGGTCGGAAAGCTGTGGACGCGCGAGCCAACTACGACCAAGACGTCGCAAGTAGCTCACCGGAGACTCTTCGGTTCAGTAGGGCGGTATCTGACCGCGATAGAGTTAATGTCGAAAGACAATACAGAAACTATTGGTGGCTGGACGGAGATTGAACTCTGTCGTATGTTAAAATTAGTTTTGAGTGCCCTTAAGGCAATAGTATAGCACGTCCTTTTAACCTTGTCCAGCTTACGTATATTAAGGAGGGTGTAAGTTTTTGTTTTTGTACTATGGTGGTTACTTTTAGTATAATTTTAAGTAAGGTTAAGATTTTATGTTTTGGATTTGTTTTAAGTTTAGTTTAAGTAAGAATTGATAAAAAGTCCATTTACTAAGTTATGTTTCTAAAAAATAATATTTTTCTTAGTTTCGTAATAAGTAAATCTAATTTTAATATAATGTATAGTATTAAGTCGAAAGACATATTATTAAATTGTTAGGTGTAGCCTAGAGCGCCCGTATAGGACCAGTAAGTTCATTTAGTTGATAATTAGTTAAGTTAATAAAGCTAACTTTTAGCGTTTTTGTCTAGCGTGTAAGGAAAATTAAATGAATAAATAAAAATGCGTTTGAAAAAAAAAAACAAATTATTATTAATTTAAAACACCCAAATGCAGATTCAATTTAAAAACACCTATCTGAACATCCAAGATTTTCATTATAGTTAGCAAAACCACAGCTATGAACTGGTAAGAAAATCTCTTGTAATCATTTGAGTGGAATACAACGTATTAAAAGCCATAAGCTTGGTCTTCTCGCTGACAACTCATGTTAAGAAAACCATTGCCTTAGCTTATGGACGTCTTCATTTAAGCAGGCAATGCAGTTAAGGGCATTTTGTTCTTGATAGGCGAAAGCTATATCATCTGCGAATGCTGTGGGTTGACCATTGAAAGATTGGTAGAACAAAGAGTTTATAAAAATCAGAAATAACAGAACAGATCCCTATGGGACTTCCTTCTTGAGAGTAAGGCAGTTGCTCAAGTCCCAATTTATTTTTACTTTTTATATTTTTGATTAAAGGGCTATCAATATTCTACTGCCTTGCCGTGACACCAAAATGGTTATCAATCTTTTATGAGCAACATTCTAAAGAAAACGGTTCGTTTCAAATCAAGAAGTTGGCCAGAAACAAATCACAAAGGAAAATAATCAAAATAAAATAAAGTCCCAATTGAATACTAAGATGTCGGCCGTCTAAAAAGATTTTTATAAATCGTTCGTTTTTCTGCATTCAACAGCGTGCCGCAGAAAGAGGTGTAAAAGATGGTTTGACTAGAAACCATATCTCTAACAGTTGATCTTAATTTTGAATATTTTCATATCAGAAAGTTGCCAAATGTACTCAAAAAAAAGTCAGACTTGGCTAAAAAAAAATTGTATCTTTGTTCTGTTGGGGGTTACGTCCTTAAATTAATACCTGATGTTCTTAAAAATAATAAGCTTTGCCAAGAAGTTGTCGTCAAAAATCGATCGAAAAAGCCAAAATCTTTGCTGGAATTCCAAAGAAGTATAACAGTCTCATTCGTGCCATCACAGTTCATCTATAACAGAGCACATTCTAGATGTGATCATACTTCGATACGAAAGACATATTATTAAATTGTTAGGTGTAGCTTAGAGCGCCCGTATAGGACCAGTAAGTTCAGTTAGTTGATAATTAGTTAAGTTAATAAAGCTAACTTTTAGCGTTTTTGTCTAGCGTGTAAGGAAAATTAAATGAATAAATAAAAATGCGTTTGAAAAAAAAAACAAAAAAAGTCTTTCAGTTTTGATCATTCAAGTGCCATTCAAGGATGGTGGCTAAGGTTTTATATTCCGCTTTAATGACAGAAGACAGCATTGTATTTTGGAGACATCTATTAATAGAGCCACATGATAAGAGCCAGCCGTTCCATTTCCATGGCCGAAGAAGATGGCATTGTCATCAGCGAATACTTGAATTGGCTAAGAAGATAAGATCAATTGTTATGAAGATCAAAACGAGAGTCGGGCATAAAATGGAGGCCTGAGGAAAACCAGCATTTAAATAGAAGATTGCAGACATGCCAAAATGTAGTTTTTATTCCATCGACTAAGAGATTGGTTGATTCCTCGGGCAAAACTATAACACTTTATCTCCAGTACTTCTGAATTTTACGACCCATCTTAGCCATACTATAATTACATACCCGGTAGAAATTTTAGTATCGCAAGAATGGTGGTAATTCATTAAGACTTCATTGGAAATCAAAAATGATTCCTTACGAGCGAAACAAATATTAAATCGACAGCTGGACTTAGAACACTCAAAACAGTAAGGAAGCCGTTATTAAAGCTCCAACGTGTTTATAATAAAGCAATAAAAATGTAATAGACTTACTATAGTTGTCCTAAAGTTAAGTATATTACGGTGGTTAAGCGTCAAGCAAAGAATTCTCTTTAATGTGAAAAGCAACTATCCTTATGCCAATTAGCTAATAATAGTTCGTATTATATCAACTTTATTCTTATTTGAAAACGATTTCTTTGTAATTTGTACATGATACCAAATAGTGACATGGTCACAAAATGAAATAAATGAATGAATATGAAACTTGAGAGTCACAATACAAAAAAAAAAGAACTTAAACGTTTTACAGGGAAACGGTGCTAGTTCGCTGTCAACATAGTAATTTTAGGATACATTAGGTTTTTATTGTTTACGATTAGTTTAAGTTTTTCCTATTTATTCTACATAATAGAATAGAACAAAGAACAAAGTAAAAAGAGGAAAGACAGCGAGGCTACAGAGCTTGCAGAGGGGCACAAAGTTGTGAAATATATTTAAGTGAAGCTAAATTTTGGGTTATTGTCCAACGAGAAATTTGTTATGAATAAAACAATAATAAATACTCAGTGATACTCATTTTATCATCCCAACAAAAAAAAACAAGATTCAAAAACTTCACAGACAATTTTCTGTTTTAACCTCGCATAAGTGTCGAAATACTCATGAGACTATCAAATCGTGATCTATTTTTATGGTTAATACCGCATTTATGACACTCACACGATCAATTTATCAGTTTATTACCCTCATCACGAGCTACACCCAATTGCATTGGAGTCCATAACTACCACCATTTACCTGTCTGTCTGCCACAGGCCTTAGCAGTGACTAATATAATCGCTCGCCTCCTCTGGGGCACTTTAATTGAATCGAATACAACAATTGTGAGGCCGAATTTGTTCATTTACGAGTGTAAATGATAATGATTGAGCGGCATCTTTTACATTTATTAGCCCAAAGCTGAACGGTGGATACATATCTCAAGGTGACCATAACGCAAACCTTAAGACCATACAAAAGATACAGATACAGTCTCAGTAGATGGAGCAAGACAGACTCGGTCAGCGATGAACAAAGATAGGAAATCGTTTCACAAGTAAAGTACCCACGAGTGTAAGTTCAAATTAGGTGGGGTACTTGAGGTGCCACGAAATTTTGTATACACAGTAACAACAACAAAAAAATATTTCTGGTGTGGTTGAACTGTGCTGTTGGACTTGATGCAGGGACGAAAGTTAAAAGATAAGTGGTAAAGGGTGTTTTGTGATTGAATTTAATTGCATTGCATGTACCGCAATCTAAATTGCTGGTAGGCAGTTTGTTTTAATTAAATAGCCTTGATTGCGGAACCCTCGTGTCTGCTAAGTGAGTTGGTGTTGCAGTCAAAAGGTTATGGATGACGTACACACACAAAATGAATGCAGTCTTATAGAAGAAAACTGCGTTTTCAAAAATTGTCTTGAACAGATGTGTGATCCAATCTCTGATGAAAACCTCCCACATACGAGTATGGTGGCATGTAACAAAAGCCAGTTGTAGGATTACAACATTCTGCGGACACATCTTTCCCAATGGCACATTATATTCAATCATAAATCTGTATTCACTGGAAACAAATCTATAATTGTATTGACAATCAGCTTATGAGCACACTTCAACTGTCACACTTGATTAAACGTCTTACAAAAGACCGCATCGGCATCGGCATCGTGCCGTGACCATATCGCGACAACACCATCTGAAGTACCAACAATTCCAAGAAACTTATAATCGAAACGCTAGATTCTAGCCAGCCTCGTTCAATCAAATCTCATTCCACAACGATCGATGCCAGAATTGAGGCAAACAATCCAATCCGAAACAACAAAGACGCGGCACCAACGAACGTAGTGGTGCGGTGACGTTTGCGCACTTGCAGATACACAATAATATACAACTTGTAAGCCGGAGGTGTGTGCCATGATGCGGAACATTGCCACCGATGCTGGCTGACAATCGGAATTAATTGAAATCAAGGAAAAGATGGTGCCGGCGATGACAGCAGAGTTGGAGTGCGACTTGTTTGCCAGAAACTCTACTCTGTCTACAGTTCAAGCCTTATTCAAACGACAACTTTTCAGTGTCTGGTTTTAAATGTTTATTGAAGTAAGCGACTTTTCAAGGTCATGCGCATGAAACTCTGATGAATGATTCTTCTTGTGAGTGGCTTAAGTAGAGTACTACTATGAATATAAACGATCTTCCGATAATTCCTCCCATAAAAAAAGTGATGCTTGTTAATTTATTCGATTTACCGAAATAGGCTACGACGACCCACCTGTGAGGTGTCTGAAATAGATCCCATGAGAACATGATTAATTGTAAGCCCTTCACCAACCACCAAAATGGAATAGAACCAAAAATGGGCGCAAACAAACAACAACGAACGCCTCAAGCCATATCTCGATGAGAGTTACACGTGTATCTTCTTCGTCCGTTACAAACGAGTTATAGGCGCGGAAGATTAATTCAAATTTTGATTTTAGTTTTATTGATGGAATCTAACGGTGGTAAGATTGGTTCTGCCATTCAAAATAAAAAAAACATGCCTTTTTTCAATCAGCGGCAAAAAAAGTCAAACTGAAATGATTTCTAAACTACCTTCCGACCACAAACAGCTCCACTTTTAGATTGACGACCATATATGTAGGTTTGTTGGTGGTAATAAATCAACCAAATTGGGAAATCATTTGTGGTTGAAAAATGAGTACCTTGAAAGTGAAGTTCACAACATCAGTTAACTAATTGGAATTTGCTTTGCTAATTTCGAACGTCAAACTCGATTGGGTCGCAGATCGAAGGTTTCGTCTTTTGTTGCACTTTTTATTGCAGAACTAAGCCGATGTGAATGTTTGGATGTAGAGTATTTCAAATCTTTTGAATCAAGCACGTCTATGCCGCACCAATTCTTTGGTTAAGAGTTGAGCTGTGTAAATCGGTTTAGATGCGGTTTGTACGTGTCAAAATTCGTACAGTCTTTGTTTTTTTTTTTTTAGCTTAGGTCGACAAAAGTAAGGCAAACTGTGCGCGACAGGTGCAACAATGGTTTTGAAAAGTATGTACGTTCAGATGCACCGGGAGCTTAAGAGAAGAATTAAAAATTTGAATAAAGATGTCAGTGTTAAGCAATGTTCAAACGAAAACAACTCCAGTTATGACATTGAGAACTTGTTGTTAACGGCATCATGAATAAAACTCAAATTTTGAGTTTCGAAACAACTTATTAAGAAAGTAAAGTTTAAAAATAAATTTAGAAAAAAGTGCAATGGGCACCGGAATAACTTTTAGCTAAGTAAAAGATAAAGGAAAATTGTGTTAATCCAAAAAACATTTCCTACTAAAAACCTTCTTAAGTTCTTCTAAACGACTTCTGTGTTTCTAAATGTATGCGTTTCTACAATTTTTGTCTAGAACTTTCCCCAACTTTGATGGCCAAAAATTGACTGTAGTGTTGTTGTAGATCTTTGATATGGTGAATCGGAAAACGTTTTTCAAAACTTTGCTGGATTTCGCTACCAGACGTAAAATGCGGTACATTTATTTTGGGGCACCTCAAGGCTCTGTACTAGGTCCTATTTCGTTTCACTGTCTGATTTATTATGTTCTAAAACAAAAATTATGCTGAGTGAAACTGATCCGAATGCAGATGTTTACTTTCATGGGAGTGTCAAACTTAACACACAACTGAAGAGACCGAGAGCTGCTTTCATGTCGCTCAAAAACCTTTTTCATTCAAAATATTTGAGATCCGACGTGAAGGTTGTATGTTACCAAGCATTCATTCGTCCAATTTTGACTTATGCGAGTGCAGTATGGTGGAACATAAGCCCATCCTATATGGAAAAATATCGCCTTTTTGAAAGGAAATGTATTCGAGCCTGCATGCGAATGTACAGGACGCACATTCCGACTTTCAGCATTACTATTGGATGCTTCCGGAGTGTCTAGGATTGACAACTGTATCCTAGACCTTGTGAGGAACCATATCGCGCGGTCAGCAGACGTTACTGAGAACGAACTCATTTCGGGGTTGTTTTATCCAAACCCGGGGTATTTTGGAAACTGTATGGTGAATGGTAATGTACCAGAAGCATTCTTGTATTTAGATGCATACGGCTACATTTCAGACCTTTCAAACGTGCCTTTAATCTACCATTTCGCTAGAAGGGCAACAGACAAGCGACTTCTCTATAAACCTTTTCACTTGAGGGATAGATTGATACTGCGTAAATGTACCGGAGAGGGATAAAAATAATACTGCGAGGTCTACTAGAAAAAAATACTGGTGGCTCGAATGGATCGAGGCTAATGCTTAGGTTAAGGTATAATAAGTTAGGTTAAGTATATTTTATTGTAGTTTTAGTTTTATCTTAAGAATAACTATAGTGAAATAGTAATGAGGTTTGGCACCACTAATTTCCTTCAAATACAAACTAAGAAACTGAAAAAAGAAATATTTAGTCTAAATATTAAGTACGTTTAGTTCCTGTTTATTTTAAGCAATAATCAATAAATAACATACGTTTTGAGATCCCTTCTTACATCGGCATAAGAAGCCGATATAAGTGTAGTTTTAATTTCATTTTTGTACAAAAAAGAAATTGTTAATATTATTGTGGTAGAAATAAACAGAAAAAAAAAATGGGAATGTTAAACTTATAAAGTCTTTCCCTATTTACTGATTTGGTCTGACAATTTGTGACAAGAGTTAATGGATTGGAGAAGTTTTAGTTTGCAAAAAAACTTGTGTATTGAAGCAAATAGTTCGAAACGAAACTTCTTTTATTTAAAAAGGGTTTTTTTTTTCAAAAAAAGGCTGCTGCAACTTTTTACTCTCATTTTCTAATAAAGTACTTTGATAGTTCTGCAGAAAAATAAACCAAATAATTCGACATTACTCCAACCATAGGGAAAAATAACACTTTGTGCGAGATAATAAAACCTTCTTATTTTGCCACGACAATTTAAATAATTTGCAACAAAAGCTTAATAATATAATATCCTGAAGTAGCTTGAATTTGCGCAGGATAGCTTATTAAATATTCGACACGATTCACGAGATCTTTTTTTTAACTATTTGACTAAAACACTGCAAGTACAAAATCTGAGTAGACTTTCAAAAAAAATGGAAGCCTTTTGCACACATTTTAAGTTACACTTTTGTTTAAACATAAAATCCTTGTAGTGCAAAGATCACTGTTAAGAAACCATTAATAAACACTTTATTTGTGGAGTTATTTAACCGTTTCTGTTACTCCTTGCAATAAATCGAAATTTATAAATACTTTTCACAGGAGACTGCTAATAAAAAAAAGCTAACTTGTCTAAATTTAACATATGCAGTAAAATCAACTTGAAGTGCATCCAATCAAAGAACGCAATACGACTGAAAGAATTGTTCTTTTGAAAAGGAGATTATACAGCACCTTTTCACAAGTTTCTGAGGATCTATACCACCCTTTTGTCTGGCACTGAATACTGGGCATTTGGCGCTTCAAGTAGCGCACACTTCGGATGGATCAAAGGGGAAACGAGAGCAGGAGCAGGAGTCTGTTAGGCTGAAGCTGTACATTCCAACTGCGTTAAAGTACTCAACGATCTCGGGGAACACTAGCCACCAGATTGCCATAAAATTGTCCTCTTCCCAAAAAAAACAACGACTAATATGAAATGTAAGATAACATTCCTGAATAGGGCACATTGATAGATCACTGGGTTTATGCGTAGATACCCAAAAAGATCATTGATCTCCAAAAATGATTGTCTTATTTTTATAGTCAGAGAAATCATCAAGACAAGCTCTGCAAGAAAACACATGGTATTATGCGTATTGGTGGTTGTCCTGACAGGACATTGACCCAATGACAGTTAGACCAGGAAACATCTCTAAAGACTACTTCAGGAACTGTCAAGATGAAGAAGTCTTGTTTTTGCAGAGAAGAGAACGCATGAAGAACTCGAGGCATATGCAAAAAATCAACGAAAGGATTTGATGAGATTCATGAGGAGCAGAAAGTTATTTAAATAATTTACGAGAGTATATCAGCTCAACATTAAAAAGGTTTTATGACTTTCATATTAAGCTAAATTAGCTGCACTGATAAGGTATACAGTTTGTTGCTTTTTGCCAGACACTCAATTTCGCTTAATATTTCTAAATTTTCGAATTGTTTTGAATCTACCAATTCATCAAAAACTTGCTTAATAATATAAAAAAATTATCCGTCTTCGGTAGTCCATTAAGTAATCACCACGTTACCGCAGACAATCAATGAAAACCCAAACTGATCCTCGCTAAACAGATCAACTACCTTTTTATTCAACTATTGCCCAAAAAACCTCAATCTCGTCTCAAAAGAAAATACAATTTTGGTCAAGCGTAATGAAAATATGCGAAGATCATCAACACGAGCAGCTTATCACGATGCGTTGCTGCGGATCATGGCGTCTAAATTTTCCGGTCTAATTTCAAACCAAACACGTAAAAAGGTACGTGTTTGCATGAAAACAAAAATACTTAAATTATACAATGCTCTTGCCGAAAGCCTATCGTAAGTGGTTAACAAGAGTTGGTTTCGCTTTCTTTTTAGTCAGTTTTGTTTCGTTTTTTTTTTGTGTTTTTTTGGTTTTGGGCCGCATTTGTCCGAATTACGGCCAACAATTGCCAGTCATCTGGCGTTTGTGAGCTCGTCTAATCTCATGATCATGACAGGTGTAATTATTTTGCTTTTCACTGGGCCACACACTTACCACTCTTTTTTTTATTTTTTTGATTTGTTCTGGACAAGTTCAAGACTGGAACTGCTAGACCGTGATTTGTGTTTTTATTTAATTAAACTGGGGAAAGTAAAATTTAGCCGAAATTTCACTTAAAAAGGTCAAAATCACATAACGCATGTCACTGTGGTTAGCACTGTTGGTTGTGCGAATTGAACTTCATTTAAACTGCATTGAAGTTATGTATCTGTAGATACTCGTTGTCCCGTTAGAATCCAATGAAGACAAACGAGAATACCTATGTTGATTGAGTCCGGTTCTGCTTCTGCATCTCTCTCCTTTTAAATGGAGACGATGAGGAAGTCGTTTAGCTCAAGATACTTTCGTGCACAACAGAAAATCCAAACGCAACAAAAAAACAAAAAACGAACTAGAAGAACAAGAATCTTTGACTTGCCTTAGATACACTAGCTACTGGACCTGATTCTTTGTAAAAAGTAAATAATAAAAAAAAAACTCGGAACGCGGCGCTGGAACGATGCACATCGACACGCGGCTCTCGGGAAACTGATCGCAGCGGCATCAAGCTGGCGCACACTCGGTTGCGTCCACCTGAGTTTTGTTTTGGTTCGACTTCATCAGGTGGAAAAATTTACGTCTCTACATAGAGAGACAATCTTCTCTTGTGGTTATTGTATAACTGGATTGAGAGAGTCTTTATAAGATCGTGGGGCTTTAAAAAAAAACAAAAAAAAACAAGCCTATCACTATTTGTTGGGCATTGTTGGAGAATTGAATAAGAACCTCGGATGAGATGAGGCACAATGCGGCCGTCGATGGAAGTCAGTGATCTTCAGGGGAATAACACATATCGATTCAAGTTTATTACCCTCGCATCTATGATAAGATGGAAGATGAGACTTGGAAATTGGCTTCAAAGTTCGGTTTTGTTCTATTCCTGGTCGATCGCGAGCATACATAGTAAGGTTAGGTGATCGTGGCGATGCTGTGGATGTGAATATGATGTAATTATGGATTCTTATTCATAGGCTTGTAGATTACCTGAGACAGATGAGGGCAAGCCACGTATGTATAGAGAACATTTTATCTTTTCCGTTTACTTTATTGGTTTTAGATTAGAGAAGAAGAATACAAAAAAACAAGGAATATTTTGTAAGATCTAATTAGAGAGAAAAAGGTGGGAACCCAGAAGGCAATTTGCGACAGACGACAAACAATAAATTTGTTCATTATAAATTTTTATGTTTGTGAAACTTAGCTCGACTGGGAATGGGCGGCGGCATCTCTTTGGGATTGATTCGTTCCACTTTGTAGGCATCATCTTAAAGAATATGATATGATTTGCAACTCATTTAGAAAAAACGGCTATAGTGATTGTTGTGAGATATTGTGAGATAGGACGGTTTTTTTGTAAAATTCCATCCGTCAAAATAAGCATGCAGAGTGGTAGAAAATAATCATATCAAGTTTCACCTAATTCTGGCTATAAATTATGTTACGTCGAAGCGGGAAGGAACTCTTGTTTAATCCTTAAATACCAATGATCAAACATTTTGAAAATCTTCAAAATATTGATTAATATTCATCTCCAAAGCAGTATCGACATTGAGACTGTCCACTTTGGAACGCCTATAGTGTGTCCACCACCGAAAAATGAACTAAGCACTTTTGATGAAAATAAGGATAAGAAAAAAAGAAGCACTGTGCTCTTTGTCGTAAAAAAAGTGTACAAAAATGTATTTTCTTATCTTATGTAAAGGGTTTTTCAACAGGAACGCTACAAAAGTAGAGTGACAGGGACAGCAAATGACGCCATATTTCTTGACGCTCTTTGGACATTTCTCTTCAGTAAGGTTTGCTATTTCATGATGGAAAAATATACGAGCCAACAACGAGTCGAAATTAATAAAATTTACTACCGAAATTCGGAGTCAGTGGCCTCAACGTTAAGAGCGCTACGTCCAATTTATGGTCGTCATAATCGTCCTAGCAGATCAACAATTGAGCGTCTAGTGGAAAAATTTAAATCCACAGGCACAGTACAAAATTTTCCCGTGCCAGTGAGACAAAGAAGTGCCCGTAGTGTCGAGAATATTGCTGCCGCTGAGGCTTCAGTTGCAGAAAGCCCAAATGTGTCTCTCACACGTCGTTCTCAAGCGTTGGGCATCTCTGTGACGTCGTTGTGGCGAATTTTGCGAAAAGATCTTGGCCTACATCCTTACAAGATTAAATTGATGCAAGAAGTGAAGCCGCTTGACCACCAGAAGCATCGTATGTTCGTGAATTGGGCTGATCAACAACTTGAAAATTATAAGGATTTTCCTCGAAAAAACATCTTCAGCGATGAGGCTCATTTCTGGCTGAATGGCTCCGTCAATAAACAAAATATGCGGTATTGGTCAGGCAGCAATCCACACGTTCTCCATGAGTCATCATTGCATCCCGATAAAATTACGGTTTGGTGTGGTTTATAGGCCGGCGGCGTCATTGGGCCGTACTTCTTCCGTGATGATCAAGATCAGAACGTTACTGTGAATGAGGATCTCTACCGTTCAATAATAACCGAATATTTTTGGCCCCAATTGGATGATATGGACTATGAGGACATGTGGTTCCAACAGGACGGCGCCACAAGCCACACAGCGAATGTCACAATCAATTTATTGGAAACCAAGTTTGGAGAACAACAATTGCACCAGTATCGGCCGATCTATGCTTGAAAACCGTCGAAAATTGGGTTCAGCGTCTGGACTTCTGCAAGCGTGCCCGTGGTGGCCATGCAAAAGAAATCGAGTTCCAAACATAATGGCATCAAACATACTTTCACAGGAATAAAGAATTTCATTGATATCCGTTTTTGTTTTATTTTAAAAAATTGAAAAACCTTTAAAAAATGAAAAACCTTTATCTGTTGACTGGGGAGCACCTTAATGACTTGATCGCTTACACTTTCTGGTAAGATTCAATGCTATTGAGACTTTCATAACTTCGAGACCATTTGGTTTGGATTCCATAAAGAATTGGTGAAAGTTCTCCTGTGTTGGACAATACGTCAGCCACTGGTGAGACGAAGGGGACCTATGCCATGAATAAAGACTGATTCGTAGCAGCCAATTCGATGCCTATTGATGTCCCGATTGGATTACTTTCCGATAAAACTCTATCCCAACTATATGTTTCACGAGATGGAGCATATTAAAAGCTTTATAACACAAGGAATAGGCGTAGGCAGGCGCCTAGCCCACAATGAAGATGCTGCTTGTAGCTCAGGGGAAAATCTTCAGTTCTCAACGGCGATAGCAGTCCCCGAGAAGGATGATGTGATAAACCATCACCAATAGTCTTGGTAGTTAAAGGAAAGAGAGGCGGTTTTATCGACGTCTTACTAACTCTTGTAAGCACCATACAAGAAAATTATTGATAGTTAAATTTTATTAAGGTTTGTCGCTGGTCGCTTAAGTCTAGTATGCTAAATTAACAGACGAATGTTTTTTTAAGCTGTTTTTAAGCCCTTTTTTAGCGAGTAAGAGTCAAATGAAAAGCATTAACAATTTTAAAAAAAATTAGATGATCATCTTTGGTCTTGGAACTCTTCTTCAAAGCGCATTCTTTGAATTAACCACTAGACCGTAACTAACATGGAAACCTTACGTTCACGATAAAGGAAGGAAAGCCTATAATTCCCGTAGGAATTAATTATGAAAGCATTACCAACCATCCACAGGCTCACTATTACAGTCATTAGACCAATCTATTTATGCGTTGACGTAAGATAAGATCCGGCTCGAAGGACCATGTTCCTGGCTAATCAAGTCAGCAAATAATTAATATTATGTTGGACCAAGCGAAGATGTACATTACCAATTTCTGCTGGTTTGAAATTATTATATTATTTTTTTCCGAAGAAAAGGCTACCAAGTTATCTACAATTAAAATATTAAAGGTATATACAATTATCTCAAGGTCTCATAGGATCTCAAAGGAGAAACATTTTTGAAATGAATCGGCACATTTAAAATACGTTCCAAAATGGCAAATTTGAAAAAAAAATTCTCAATCGAAAAAGTCATCGAATTGATATCACTTTTCTGATTTATCCTCATCTTTCTTATTCAAATGAAAAAAAAAGACTGCGAACCCTTCAGATCCAAAGAGCCCCTGTCATTCTGCTTGAAATATTCCGCCATCAAGATTTCCATCAAAAATTGCCCAAAAAACCAAATACACAGGTGCATGTCTCCGCCGTTTCTATATGTCTCTACACTCCAACCATTTATTAAAGATTATTATCGTTCTCCTTTGAACCTTAACAGTTCCTCCCTTTTGGAATTTTCTTGGAAGCAGAGAACAAAACAAAAACAAAAAATAACCAAACAAACTGACACCAACGAACCAAACTCATTAGCTATTCAAGAAACGCAATTATCCACAAAATAAAACTCATCAAACCCTCCAATCCAGCCACGACACCAGAACACCATTGAGGAAGGCTTCAACGTATAAAGACAAAACTCAAGTTACATTCATCCTCCCTCCCCTTTCCATCTTTTGGTTGTTTGTTTAGCTAGAAACTGCATTGTTTTTTTTTTTTTTGTTTTAAGAATGAATCTTCTGCAGTAGCAATTTGACCCTTCAGGCTAGCACGCAGGTGCACACAAAAGGCACAACACAGAACAGCGCACCCAAAGACACATCCAGTTCTAGCTGCAAAGGCGTTAGAAGTTCGCGTGCGCACTTGCGAAGAAATTCAATTTCTAAAGTCAGTTAAGTTGTTGGTCGGTCCCAGTTAAAGGTTCTCTCTAAGCCAGGGCTTGGTGGATGCATTTCGGTAGCAGGAAGTCTCGTGTGCCGGTGAGAGTGGAAATGTGTGTTTAATAGATTCCCATATAAATAACATGCCTGGACATCCAGAACGTGTTACAGACGAGCGCCTTTATCTTTATCATCGTTGTGGGGAGTGGAGAGCCGATCACTGGAGCCTGAGTGATGTTGCTTTAGGGCTTTTGTCAATTTTGTTTCTCTCAAGAGGTGTTTATGTTAATTTTGTTGTAAAATATGTGAAAAAGTTGATGGAAGACTAGCGCAGGTGTTTAAGACAGTTGGGAAGTTATGTGGAAAAAAAAACTTCGCACTCCGGAAGAGTCTTTTGCTTCCAAAAAGGCCTATTCACATGAGGTTCATTAAAGCAAAAGTAAAAATTTTGGTTAAAATCAATTGATTCTTATTTTGTATTGACTTACAGTATGAACAGGTGCACTTCTACAAGTGGAATTTCTCTCGAATAAAAAAGAAGCCGCAATTTCTAAACGTCTTATAATTCGAGAGCATTCATCTACAGTAGCTCTTATGTTGTGTGTAATACAGATTCGATCTGAGGAAGCTCCACTTTTCTGTCTACCTTCTTGCATTTCTCCATTGAAAGTGAATTCAGAGAGACACTTAAGTGTACGTACTTGAACGGATGATAAAGATTTGAAAAGGGCAACGAAGAGACAGACCGAGGAGGTTCTTGATGACCTTCCGTGACATCTGGATGGAGCACTTGTTTATATGAACTCGAAAAAAACTCTCTAAGCGCCGTTTTCCAATGCTCTTTCCGGAGAATTGGGAATGGAACAGTGTAGAGTATATACGCTCTTTAAGATTGGATGATTTGTCAGGAGCAGAGATAAACATTGGGTGAACTATCTACGCCACTGTAGAGCACATCCTTTACTGACTAAAGGGTAAACATTTTTTGATTTCCTGTGATAGTCAAGTATCTCCGCAAGCTTGTAAATCCATGAAGATCACCGCTTAAATTAAGCTGAAATGATTGAGCTTCACAGGCAAAACATTGACTGATGGATAGATTGGATCGACATGAGTTCAAAGCCTTGATAGGTCTTGTTGTTCATTGAAGGGCATCTTAAAGCCATAGATATAAATATGTGTACCTTAACTATGTGAAAATTGCCCTAAAGATGGTGTTACCGCTTTTCAGGTCTTCGCTCGAATAAGAAGAAGCCTTATGAATCTACAAATAAAATTCAACGGCCTAAAAAGACTTCATAAATGGGAAATAAATAAATAAGCCCAAGTGCATCTTGCTATATATTTCTTTTTTTTTGTTTTTTTTTTTTTTTTAAATAGTGCACGTGCTGAAGGGTTTGGTTGGACCCTTATAGTGCGTTTACACAGCACGAGCAGAAGGAAAGTTAGAAGGGAGAGAAAGAAGGTAGCGGTGCACATTAGTCTTAAATTGCTGTAGGTTGCAGTGCAGAGGAAAAGTAGAGCGAGGTAACGCATTCCACATGCGCGATGTTCGGTCTATAAAAGACTCTCTAAATTTCACAGTACGCCCGAAAATAAGCTTAAGGGTAAACTGATGAGCTTTCAATGATGTGCGGGTGTTGCGAGTGAATTGGTGGAGGGGCGGAATGCAATTAGCTATAATAAAATAAAGTAGCGGTAAAAGAGCGACAGGCAGGAAACATTTCTTCGATGCTCCAGCGAGTTTATTGATTTTGTTATAGTGCCGTTTGTCGTTTACAAGTTTTACCGCACGCTTTTGGATTCTATCTAGCAGGTGCAAAGTGGTTTAAGGTGCACCTGCCCAGATGTGAGCGTTGTACTCCATTTTTGGCCGAATAAAAGCCTTATAAATTGTAGCTAAGTCAGAAGGGGTAAAGTATTTCTTGCACCGGCTAAGGAAACCTAAACATTTTGCTGCATTCTTGGCGATATCGAATATGTGGTCATTCCAGCGTAAGTTAGAATTCACGCGCATACCGAGCATTGAAAGTTTTTCGGTTTCATCGACGCAAGTGCCATTCATGGACAATGGCTGGGTATAAGGATTTCGCTTTGATGACATAAGACAGCATTGTGTTTTGGAAGCATTAAATTCTACTCGGTTGGCTAGACCCCATTTGATTATGCTGTCAATATCAGAATTTAATGTGTTAAACATACGTTGTCGTTCGATGTCCACGTCCGAAGAGCAGGGGCGTGCATCATTCTTACTAAAGAAAAGCGCGTAAAGCAGGCAATTGAATATATATGTTAAAAGTCCAGCCTTAGTTAGATTTTTTAAGCTGTGAACATGAAAAAAAGGATGAATTCTTTTAGTTCTGAGCTCGCTCACTGAAAATGAATTCACTCAGTGTAAAAAAAGATCTGAAGCTGCAAAAAAAACATAGAACACTATAATAAGCAATTCATTAGGTAATTAGAATAGGAACTTTTGCTATTGAAGATCCTTTTTAATATACACATTAAAATAGCAGTGCTCTGTAAATATTTGACATTCTAGAGATTTAGTTAAATAATTCCTTAAAAAATAAAATTAAAACATAATTTTTCTTTTTGTATCAAGTAAAGTTGTTTCTGATAAGCACTGCACCAAAGAAAGCCAAAAGTTGATATTGTCGCAGCGTATTTGTTCATGCTCTGAAAAATATGTTACAAAATTAATGTGGAATTAGGAAAACACCAAGCACGATATCACGATGATAAAAGGATCATGAGATTGTCCAAAACAGAATGTGTGCGAAAATTGCGTACGGATTTTGGAAGAAGAGAAGCACCGTCAGCTGCGTATGTTCGTTATCTTGTGAAAAAAGTGAAAGAAACTGGCATCCTCATCGATAAACCAAAGCGTGAAAAGCCAAAAACAGTGTGTATACCCGAGAATATTGCTGCTGTGGCAGAAAGTGTGCGTGAAGCGCCATCAACATCAATTCACCGTCGTTCTCAACAATTGAACATTTCGGAGACATCATTGAGACGAATTTTGCATACAGACATTGGTATGATGCCATACAAAGTCCAATTGGTTCAGGAGTTGAAGCCAACAGATCATCCAATGCGTTTTCGCTTCGCTAAGTGGGCCTGCAATCGACTTACAGAAGATGCCGATTTTGCCAAAAAATCATCTTTTCAGCAAAATTGTCGCATTTGGGGCACAGAAAACCCGCACGCATGCATTGAAAAGCCGATGCACCCAAAACGAGTCACTGTTTGGTGCGGATTATGGTCCAGAGGTATAATTCGGCCATTTTTCTTTGAAAATGAGCAAGGACTGGCCGTTACAGTCAATGGCGATCGTTATCGGGCCATGTTATCGAATTTTTGTTCACAAAAATTGAAGAGGAGGATATTGGCAAAATTTGGTTTCAACAGGACGGCGCTACGTGCCACACAGCCGAAGCTACACTCGATGTTTTGCGCCCTGTTTTTGAAGATCGCATTATCAGCCGCAGAGCTGATGTCGTTTGGCCACCTCGGAGCTGCGATTTGACAACGTTGGACTATTATTTGTGAGGTGCCCTCAAAGATAAGTGTTACGCTGACAAGCCAGAGACAATTGACGCTTTAAAGGACAATATTCGTGAAGCCATTGGTGAAATACAATCGATTGTGTGCTTAAAAATTGGACCGATCGTGAAGGCTACTGCATGGCCAGCCGAGGCAGCTTTCATTTGAATGAAATTATTTTCCATTATTAACCGGAAAGATTGTACTTTCAAATAAAAAAATAAATTTGAGAAAATATTCATCAATTTTTTTTATAGCATTTTCAAAAAAAAGTTATTTGGCGGACCCTTTATTATGCGTAGATATCGAAAACACTTGTATTATTAATTAACTAATAACATGAATATAATAAGTGGCGCAACGGCGACAATCTCGACTTTACTCGCGACAAATTTTGTGCCAAACTTAATTTCTACTTAAATTATAGAGCATGTCAGGACAACCTGCAAACGCTGGTTGAGTTGGAATGAAATCCACTCGGAAACAATGTTATTCTTGTAACAAATTGATTTGTCTTCAGCATCAAGAAGTGCAACGAGCCAAATTTTCTAAAAGTGATGAAAACCAAGTCGAGGATATGAGTGAGTTAGAATATTAAATGCCAAAAAACTTGTTTTCTGTTTTCAATTTCACCCAAAAAGCCAGATTGTATGTTCCTTCTAATCCTTTGAAATTGTATTCTGTTTGTTTGAGTGTCACAATAAAATTTATTAAAAAAAAAATAAAAATTTATATTTTAATTTACCAAATAATCCTGCAAGATCTTTGAATAAAACTTGCTCTTCATGTTAAGACCCCACGAGTCCTGGCATAAGGATTAGGAGTTCTAATTCACTGGAAATTATGCTTCATTTTCTGTGGGGAAACGGAGAAACTTCATGTGGACGTATGAATCCAAAATTATTTTGTTTGTTAGACGCCTTCTGAAATTTGATTTGGTTTACAGGTGGATCAAGAATGGGCTCTGGATTTGGAGCTGGAGTCTTTCGACGGAACACTAGGATTTCTATGCCTATGGGTTCAGGTCCTGCCATGATTCAACATTACATCCACGCCATTGAGATCTGCGCCAAACACAATTTTCCCAAAAGTATCGAAGACGCTAGAATCCAAAAAAATTTAGAGAGTCATGCAGCACTAAGGGCATTATCATCCAATCTTATGGACTCTAAAACTGTCAAATGTTGCTGCGATGCACTGCAATCCCTTCCCAGACGAAATACAGTGAAGCTGGGTTGGGTCCCTGGCCACAAGAAGAATGCTGGAAACGAATCCCCAGATGAACTCGCTAGTGGTGGCTTTAAAACTGCTTTCATAGGTCAAGAACCATTTTGTGACGGCATTTGAACAACAGGTACAAAGTTGATTAACAAATGGGAAAACAAACTTCGTCTAAACCACTGGACCAATGAGAAAGGTCTAAGGCAATCCAAGCGATTATTCAAGCCTTATTACTACAAAGAAATCCTCAGCCTTGACATGAAAAGAATAAGAAATCTAACAAGCCTTCTCGTTGGTCACTGTTGCCTGAATTACCAGATTAGCAAAATCAACCTGTGCCGAGATAAGTAATGTCGGATACGCCTGGAAGAAGATGAAGCATCCGAACAGATCAACAGAACATCAACTACAGACGACATATTTTTTTTCATTAGGGTGGTTTAACTCCAAGCCTTCGATACAATAGATCTCTTCAGGTCATGGGTTGTTCAAGAGGAAAGGCAAAAATAGACGTCCTCGAGGCAAACACTGCTATTTCACTGTTAACTTGAATTCTTCGTTTTAATTATTTTTTAACTAAGAAAGAGCGCTGCAGTTTTGTAAATACATTGCGGTTTAAATCCTTTTTTTTTATTTCTTTTATTTTTTTTCTTTTCGCAACAAAATGTTTAAATGAGCAAAGATTTGAACTCAACAAACGACTGAATGAATTCTTATTGCACTAGGAACACTGTTGCGTCAAGTACGCGTGCAGCAGTCATCTCTTACAGCAGACCTCAGTGGAGACGCTGTTCTTTGCGGCACACTATGTTCTATGGCACCCAAACGGTAACGGGTTTTTGTACGAGGTTCGAGTTGAGAAGCAAATCATCTTATGTCTGCGTTTAACCGCTGTGGTTTGTGCAATGGATAATAATGATATAAAAGCTTTCGACAAATTAAGTTGCGGTGGAAGTCTTGGATAGTCGTAAAGTTATGATTGATTCGGCTTTTAAACAACCTTGACTGTTTGCACTTGAATTAATTGTTAAAAATAGTTGGGAAGGAAGCTGCCGTGCAAAATCGATACCGGTTGCATTAGAATTATTGTATATGCGATGAAATTTAAAACAAATGAAGGATTTTGACACCGTTTTCAAAAAAACATCCATACTCGTATGCTTTCATATGGACATAAGACGTTTATTTGTTCGGGTATGTCCGGAGCAGTACTCGGGGGTTTCAACGCCAAAATCGGTGCATTCGGAAACGATGCCGCATCGTCATTCAGGAAGCAGTCGAGACTGCATTAGGCTACCAACCACCCACAACAAGAAATCCGAGGTATGATGGCGAATGCGCGTAGAAAAAAAAGGCAACAGATGAGGCAAATAAGAAAACATTGCAACGAAAAATGAGAACAGCATGGAAGTACAGAGTTAGAATGAGTGTAGAAATAAAACAATTGCGAAAAGAAGTCGCAATCTCACAGCTCAAGGACATAAAAAGTCTAGAAATCTACATCTTGCCAGAAGCTGATATATGAATGCCGAAACTCTAATCGCTAGCTATAGAATTGCCACTCAAGTTTCATTTCCAGCAGTTGTTAAATAGGTATGACCAAGAGAGAGTGATAGGGCTAGATGAGAGCCTAAATCTGCTCGAAGAAGAAGTTCCCTCACCCACCTGAGAACAAGTCAGCGCAGTGTTTAAAAAGCTCTGAAGATCAAAAGGGACGAAGGTTCAGATTCATTGCCGTCTGACCTTTTTAAATGTTGTGATGATGTTCTGGTTGTTGTTATGGTTCAGATCATCTGACAAGTTTGGGAGGATATAAGATTGCCCAACGACTGGATTATCAGCTCTTTCTATCCCATCAATAAAAAAGGCGATAGTATGCCTTGCAACAACTACCGAGGCATAGCATCGCCAAAACCTGGAAAAGATCAACGAGTTTGAATGCATTCCTATCTATTCATCGACTTCTAAGCCGTATATGACAGTATAAATCGCTCTGAGCTCTACAATGCCGTGGTTGAATGCGGGATCGCGGAAAAACACATCCGGTTGTGTCGTGCAACGCTCGGAAATAAACGATGCACCGTGCAGTTTCGACCCAAAATTCGGCAAAGGGGATGCACTGTCATTTGACTTCTTCAATCTTGTCTTGGCACAAATAATACAATGGGCAGTCGTCAACATGGAACGTACTATTCTTTCTAAGTTGTCCCTGCTTTTTGAATATGCAGCCGATATCAACACAATCGCTCGTGTCCACTGTCCAGTAGTTGAAGTATTCACGGCGGTTGAAGAACAGTCGAACCTGGTTGGCTTTGGACTCAATAAGGACAAAACAAAATATTTGCTTTCAACTAAAAATGGATCTGGCAAAGATCATCTCGGCCAAAACAAAACAATTGACCGCAACAACTTTGAGGTAGTAAAGGAGTTCATCAACCTTGGAAGCAATAAAACTTCCACAAACGAAACCACGGTGGAGAACCGTCATGGAAGAAAATAAGGCAACTGTCGTATAATCCTTGCAGGATTGTTGGCCGGATAAGAGAGAAAGTTCGATCTCAAATGTATTCAAGTGCGCTGTGCTTAACTCATCAGATTTAAAAAGAAAAGACGCATTTAAATTCTTTTCGACATTTCCATGACTTAATTCACTTGGAACAACATCAGACAATAAAAAAACCTTACGAACTAGTCCGAAAAGAACTTATATCTGTGCTCATTATGTTAACACCATTCTGCGGCTTCCTGATGTACATGAACTCTACATAGTATGAATCAAAATCAGCGCTTTTCTTCTGTTTGTTTCACAACGTTTATCACAAAAATAGCTGAACGAATTTTATTTAAATTTTCACAAAATATAGTGTGTCCTGGAGCACTATGTTTTGTAAATTAACTGAGTTATAACGGATCATGTCAAGATATTCATAGAAACTTAAAGAAGTAGGCTTTTTGTTTGTCAAGTTTTATCTCCCGATACCAGTCCCACTACCAGACTGTACTCAGAAATCTTGAGGAACTGAAGGGAACCATTTTCCCACCGAATAATCAACAGGCTTTAAGTAGATTTAACTCTGCATGTTTAAAAATCAAAGGCAGTGATTGGACACAACTCTGTTGCGTCTTATGACAATCTGCTGGACATCGAAAGGATCCTTCCTCTTCTGATGTTTTCAACCACAAGAAACGATAAATGCCTGCGGTTGTGAACAAACATGGTCCTATAACCCATAATTTACGCGTTACGACGCAAGAACAAGACTTTATAGCATGTTAAGGTCGGGCCATTGTTATATTTAGTTTAATGATCCAGAATATAAAAGTATGAAAATTTTAAAATTGCTTTTAAATTTGATTTTTGTAGATGCCAGTTTCGATTCATTTGCGGTTGCGATCGAATTAGCCTGACTAAGTGGTTTTGTGATGTTAAATTTTCAAGTTGATTTCATTGGTTCTGCTGTGAAAGCATAAAACTGACAACAGAGTGATAAAAAAACGTTTAAAATTAAAAAAAAAATACTGCGATAAACATGATTCTATAAACTTATCGATCTCTTTTCGAACTTAGTGCATAATACGATCGACATCAAACTACATCTGAGTTTCGCTAAGCTTGATTGAAGTTTTACGCGACTACACCTACATGTAGGTCCACAATCTATATTTTCACGCTTATAAAAACAAGCCAACTTAAACACTCACATCAGAAAACTATGGTAATAAAATATTAACAATGAAATGTTTACTTTATTTGATTGATTCTGAAAAGTATAGAACTAGAAAAAAAATTATGCAAAAAAAAAGGCAAACCATATCCTCAAGCGTTTGTTATGTCAAACATCATTTGACGAAAGAAATTAGCATTTTACAACTTCACACTTTATATTATTTTATTTTATTGGTGTCGATTTTTATCTAATAAATTACGATCAACATTAGAAAGTAGAAAGCGACAAGACAAAGCATATAATCTACGAATTTTCTGTTAAATTGCCAAATATTTATTTTGTTGAGAAAGGCGATAGGGATAGTCTCAATAGCTGGCAGGTAGAACTATTTTTTTCCATTCGTATTAAATTAAGATATCGGTAGCAATCAAAAGATTAGCATAAAATCAGTTCCTTTTTGTTGGGATCATTGACTGAAGAGCGTTTGATTGAATATTTTTTTTTTTTTAGGACAAATTGGTCATGATTTTGGAATAATTTGGCATTCTTTATAACTCATCAGCGGTGGTGGGTTATAAGGGTTATATATATATGCAGTGACGCAGCAAAAAACTTTTTATTCAAACGATTTATTACATCAGTCTTCATCAATAAGCATCACCGAATTTTAGTGCAGCCTTTAACGCCTATTTCATGGCATTTGCCTTTCATGTTGTATTTTATTTCAGTCAGTATTAAACCTTTATTCGTGGTTATGTAAGTGTTTCTTTTTACCTAAATGTTGCAATAAAAAAAACGATATGAGAGCTCTTCAACTTGTCGTTAAGGTTCCGCTTAATATAAGAAGAAAGTCGCGGTCTTTTCAGTCACAAGACCAAGGGCAACTCGTCGAGAGAAGATGTATCAAGCACCAATTTCGTAAAATGCCTAAGAGAATCTTAGACGACAAGACGAGAAATGCAACCCGAATCAACATCGTCGTAGACGGTTCACGCGTTTCATCAAAATCAGAAGTTGGAGCCCATTCACATGTACGAAGGAGCCGAGAAGTTCACCAGTCTCTGGATAGAGGAGAAATTAATTTGGATCTGTTCAGGCGATATGGCGGAGATAAGAGGATCCTTAAGCCTGCTGTCAAAAACCTCTGCCGGTGGAAGAGTGGAAACGCAGACCAAACAAACAAGGTACTTTCAACAAAGTTTGCCTTATTTGGGTTCCAAAACATAAAAGTGAAATTTGATTCAAATAAATTAATGAATAAAACTTAAGGCAAGATGGAAACCGGAAGGTTGTCCCCCACTAGAATAAAAGGTCCTTGATATTGAGGACAAACTAGGAGTCTAAGTAGTACAAGGGTGCGTGCCATGATGCCTACAAACAAAACTAGCTTAAAGTTTTGTTTACTCGTGGAACTTGTAGCAGGGAACAATAACTTCAATCGCATGACACATTTGCGTAAAGAAGGACCTGTTGAACAATTCTTTTGCTGTCATTGTCCTTCAACGGGGGAAAAGCTATTTAAAATATTTTTCTCACCATTAAAGGAGCTGAATTTTTCGTTAAATCGCAATTTTTGGTTTTGGAATTGCAAATGTACTGAAGATGCGATTATAGCATTTTTAAATAAAATTCATCAGGCATTCAAGAAGTCAGAAAGCTGCAGGTCTATCTCCATAAAATGCTGTCAAAAAAACTGAGTTCGGCTCTTTAGAGGCAATTTATAATGTCAGGTTTTCTATTTAAATACATGACAATGAACCCGAGCGAAGAGAAGTGTCCAAATGAAAGGATGCCTCAAGGGTCTGTACTGGTTCTGGGCCCAATGCTATCTATTTTATCCTCCTCCATGTTAATTCTATTTTAAGTTTTAATCTCAATGGTAGCCTAATTGGATATGCCGATGACTTAGTTTTGTCTTTTGCCGCTAACTCACTTGAACAAATTAAAAGCAAAATGAAACAAGACTTGCTTTTGCCCATAGACTGATTTAACCTCCATCAAATGATCCTAAGCTAAAAATCTAAAGCTGTATATTTATCATTATCTTTCCGTCATTTCTGATCAAGTTTAAAACCACGTGCCCTGAATTGAATAGCATAGCAGTCCCTTCCGCCTTTGTCCACCCGGATTTTGAGAACGACAAAAAGTTATACCACTCTAAAAGCTCTATTCGCCTTCCGCTGACGAAAAATCGTACCTTTTGTCGAATCAATGTTTACAAAAGGCAATTTTAATAAACCTTAAATAATGTCAACGGAGACTTTTTTATTTTAAGTTTTTCAGTTGTAGACCATTTCTATAGAAAGAAAGTAAATAACTCTTACCTTTAGAGAGCTTTCGCAAAAAACTACCTTCTTTTCAACAACTTTCACAACCTTCTATTTAAAAGGTCTCTTTCACTTTTTTTTCATTCTGAAGATGCATTGTAAATATTGGTGAAGGAATTTCTGAAATCGAAAGGGTAGTTCGGAAGATTACCTGCAAGATGCAAACTGACAAACTTTTACTCTTTATAAAATTGTGCCTAAATCTTAACCCATAGAGATGTGTCGTCGTGGACTTTTTTAAAGAAGTTTTTCAGTTCTTAAAATTTTTCCGAAGAAAGCAATTCTAAATATAATACCGTTAAGCCAGCGTTTGTTGAAGAATTCAAATACTTAGAGGGTAAGTTGAATGAATTCACAAAAATGTTATGCCTGTCAAAAGAATGTTTGCTATTGCAGTATACTAGTTAAGGATACAGTCACGTTCAGAATATAGTTGAGCAAGTTGAGGTAGTGCCTTTATAACAAAACTGAGCCCGATTATAGTTGCTCAAAGAAAAAAGTTATAAAACTGAAATCATGTAAACGTAAATATGTGCCATCGCTGCTCTAAAGTCGATCGATAAAAACACTCCAACTTAGATACATCTACAAGGTCTTAAGTATCTTTTTTCATAGACGAGTTAACCTAAATTATAGAATAAGTAAAGTTTATACTCAAAGAAAAAGTCATTCGGTTAGCAAGAACATAGCGCAATATTACTCCTTGCACCTTTAATATGTCTAAAAGAACTTGGGCACCTTCTAGATTTGAAGCTTAATTTCTACTTATTAATTTTTTATAATTAAAAATAAAAGTTTTTATATCATTCTGTCAGAATATAAAGATATGTCCACACTGCAAAATAACAGAGGAAAATTTTGTCAAATAACAAAACATCACTCACCTGTCGCTCATTGACATCGTTCGGCTGACGGATGGTCCCAGTCTTACCGCATCACCTCCAACACCGTCCCCAATTGAATTGTAAACATTCTGTTTTGGCTGAAAACAGTAGCTGCAACTGCAGAACGAACACTGCGATCCATACAATGACGAATACCCATCCAAGTACGTTTCATCGTCATCGTTGTCATGAGAGCTTGTGCCGTCAAAGTAGCTTCGTGGCGCACCCGAATCCTCTGACGTGGAGCAGCGCCCACTCACACGCGACCTGTGGCAAAATGCAATTAAAGCTTCTGTAAGCAGTCTGCGTGAGACCGAGATTTTTTTGTTGGACTTCGATCTTTTCGGGACATATCTAGGGGTGTTTATATCACCTCTTGCTGCGGGTATCCACCGTGTCAATGACCACATTCCAAGTACGATGAATAAGATACAATAAAAATAGAACTCGTGAAGTCTCTCCTCCACTTGAAGTCGGTTTGTTCCCAGCTTGATGCTCCTGTCGATGAAGATTGAAATTCTGCGATCGTCCGCTCGATATCGAATTACCCATGACAGAGATCAATGCTCGCTCGAACTTACACGTTCATGCTAGAAAAAAAAAACAAAAAAAAAACATTCATCGGTCTTGAAATCCAAATCGGTGCAACCCTCTTTTAATATAGAAGCTGACTGACCCATTTACCATGCGAACCATTCACTATTTATGAACAAAAACCCGTCCAGACTCAGCCTACCGCTTTAACTACCTCATAGCTAATGACTACCAACAATAGCATACAATGAAGACTACAAGCCATTTGTGGTCACTGAAGCTGTGTCCGTGGCCTGTAATGAGATGTTTGAACACACCCGAGTGCCGGCTGAATCAGGTTCTCTCGATCTGAAGCTGAAGCGATTGAAGAAGTCCGTGAAATTGCACGGATTTTGGGGAGGGTTAAGTCAGGTTAAACGGTTCTCATCGGCCGCGGCGGATACATGAGAAATGGATGCCAGCTGAGCGAATACGAAATAAGCCATCATCGGGATACCTAACCTAGTCGTAACGCTTTGCAGGAAAGGTGGGTCAAAAACGTGCGCAGGGTTTCGATTGAATAGAGTGAAATAAAAACGACAAATTGGTGGGCATCACGATGTGGTAATAGAACCGTCGCGTCGCGCATCGCGTCGACAAGTTCAATGGGAGTGAGTGAAAGATTGAGTTCAGGATTGAGGTAGGTTTAAGCTGTACTGAACTACGAAGCAAGCAGAGACCACACTGTACGAAGATTTATGCTCAATTGTGTGTCACGTTTAAGTGGTTCTAGGTTAGATGTAGAGATACGGATTGTTTATTGTCTAGCGGTTAGGAAATGTGCTTCGGGTTGCTAATGAAGCTCGAAGTTGGTTTATTAATTCACGAAAGGAAGTCCATTAATTACGAAGAGGAATTGGTTTTTTAATAGGTGTTTCATGAATGTGGAGCACAGCAATAACATCTTACCGCACTATATTCAAGAAGAAGGTCAACTTTTATCACTTGCTTTTGGGTAGATTCAATTATTGGAGTGTTGACTTGTTGTTGGCGGCCGGCGATTGAAAATTATGCGATGGGAATAGAAGCTTCTTTTTATGAGAAGAATAATCAAAAAGTGAGATACACCGTTTTATGAATGTGGACGGATAAATGGTAGCGCAGGGAGACATGAAGAGTTCGTTACGTCATTTATAGCTGGGCAACTTAGTTGCTGGGAAAACGGAAGGTATTTGTGCTTCTGTCATTCACAAATCCATAAAGGGTTCTTTTTGTTGGCTAAACTAATAGATAGGCTTACTCACGTGTCCTCGTGTTCTGATCCCTTCCTGAGATCCTCGATTGTGCGCATTGGGCAAAAACTTGAAAAGGGAGACTTTCAAAAAATCAATTTATTTTTTATTACGGATTCTTAGTCTTCATGTAAATAGAAATAAATCTTCCTAAGCGTTCCCCGGATTTCGAACGTTTACGATATTCTGAACACGTTTGAAATTGACACTGTCAACGCGCTCTGACCATTCAGTAAGTATCAAACGCGCGGAGGAGCAGGTGACCGACACAGCAAAAAACGTCCGGATTGAGCCGCAGGAGATGTTAGCGGCTCAACATGAGAATGAGAATGAGGCATTGCCGATAAGCGGGAATTATAAACACATTACAAAACTTTAAACACGTTTTTCTCGAAAACACGTTTTTAAAAATGGCTGACATTCTCCTGACCGCTATTATTAACATATCGACCTGAAATTTTGAGAGCATACTCAGAAAATATGTCTTCACGGAATGATGGATCATTTTTCCGATAGAAACATTTTTTGCATTTATTATTTATCTTCTTATGCGAAAAAAACCCAAAAATTCGTTTTTTTAACTGGCGCCATTTTCCGAAATTTGTACTAAACGAAAAACCTATCCGTTATTCCATGACCAGAGGGTCGCAGATTATTAATATGCTTTGAATTTGTGTTTCAGATCAACAAAGCGGGGACAGTGATGTCAGCCGTTTACCTCCCGCGATTTGAGGACCTGTTTTCGCGGAGTTGCAACGGCCGCCATTTTGTTTTTTTCAAAAAAAAATCTTGAAGAAAAGCAAGAAAAAAACCGCACTCAAAAAGCTTTACTTGTTTCCTATAAAAAAAATAAAATGTAAACACCTGAAATATGGCAAACTAAGGACAAAGTCTCCCTTAGCGGATAAGAAACTACCTTATGGAAGTTCCATTAAAGTGGCCCAACGTCGCATCCTGCCCGGTCGCAAAACATAAAGGTAAAGCTCTCTGTTCCACTTTGACTTAGACTCCCTTAAGCTTTCTGTATTGGCTTCTCTCTGTCTTTCTAGTCAAACAGCAAGCAAAGTTTGTGTCTGTTTGACTCAATGCAATCTCGCCATGGACCAGAACTGTTTCTGGTCACTCCAATCCCCCAGCGAGAATTTCACCACAAAACCAAATTGAACCTCCGATTTCGAAACTCATAACCAAACCGTGAGGAGCTGATTGCCAATCTCCTGATACCTTACAACTCCATCACTGGTGTGTTAAAAATTGGTGAAAAAATTGGAAGTGGGATCTTTTCGAGTAATCTCAAGCAAGAACTCTCTTTCTACGTTACAGATCACTACAGTGTAGTTAAAGCCGAAATTAATGCGCTTTGCCAGGTTGCAAAGTGGCTGTTGTGTACAAGCATTTTTGCAAAGGAAATATGACATAAAGTCACCCTCTGGTGTAAAACAACATTTAAGTTCGTCAATGTATGCTGGTATCTTTTATTGAGATAGTGGATTAGTTCAAAGGTTCACCTTTACTGGACAAAGAGGAATCCACCGAAGCTACAAAGCACATGAGCTAGACTGTACAGGTACAATGCTCGGTCCAATTATGATTTCTTGACATATTGTCATCCCCTTGGCTACGATCATACTTAACATCAAAAATAACTACATCCAACTAGCAAGCATTATCTGGATAGATGAACTAACCTGTAACATGACCAGACAAACCTAGCTTTTTAAGCCGATCAAGACCGATGCGGAATGCCTTTTCCGGCTCAACATTTCTTTATCATCAAATAACAGCGGATCCTTTCCATCACAACTACACTGCTATTCGCGGATGACTCAGTCACGTATTCTTCTTCCAGAATGCCCTCTGTAGCTCTTCGCAATGTTGAGGAACATATCCTTAAACTCTGGGCCTACTATCGAAAATGGGGAATTAGACCAAAACCGAACTAATCTGCTTCAGGACTGCCGCATACAATGGTTCAGTCACCAAGTGCAAGAACCTTGCCTTGACCATGCCCGATAACTCGATCATTCGACCAAAACAAAAGGTCAAATAACTTGGAATTCACTTCGAAGAAAGATTCAGGTTCAATTCCCATGCGATAGCCACTCTAAAAAAGGCCAACCATGCACTATCGCTAATCCTCCCACTGATCAGAATAAGGAACGGTTTGGATACAAGAACTAAACTCTTGTTATACAAGCAACTAATCCGTTCTATCGTGACATATTGTTTCCCAATATGGTTCACGATAAGTCTAAGCCTAATGAAGAAAATTCAAATCTTCGAGCGAAAAACACTTCGTTACTGCACAGGTCTGCACCGAAATCCAGAAACCCGTCACTTCTATAGTAATGAAATACTATACAGCACGGCAAACATGCCACCCATAGAAAAGTATCTACGCGTAAGGTCCTCAAAGATGCTACGCAAAATCCATCTTAAATATATCTGAGCAATAAAGATTAAATTGTAATTGTAAATTGTAATGATACTTTCCATCTGTCAACTAAATTGACTCACAGTGCCGTTCATAAAAAAAATTTTTCCAAACATTGTTGCAAAGAATCAAAAAAAAAAAATAAGGCTCACGACCACAATGTTAGACCGTTTGTTGATGCTGTCGGCATCGGTTCAAGTCTTCAGTGGATATCAAAAATTATCTTTTTCGAGCTACAGGAAAAAAAAGTTTGGCAAGCTCAGTGGACAAAGAGTACTCAAGGCAGTACTGAAGCCGGAAAAAAACCATTACTTTGGGCTCAGGAGCAAATGAGTTAGACTCAGGACATATGGAACAGTGTTATTTTTACCTACGAATCCAAGTATGCATTCTGCAGATGCGAGAATTCTTGACCGAAGGGAACCACAGGGATGGCTAAGCCCCAAAACTGACAGGTTGATGGTGTGGGGATGCTTCTCTAGAGATGAAAATAGCTGGAAAGGTAATTTTGGAATCGAATCTACGAGTTCGAACCTTGTGCAGGGTTATGATTCGTGTTAAACAACCAAAACCGTGGGCATGAACTTGATTTAAATAAAAGAATAAAAAATTAACATTACAAAAAGCTACAATTTTTGTTTCTTATGTTAACGTCGACGTGCTAAGCTGACTCCCTTCAGTGTCCAAGCGAAGAGCCTTACTAATCCGGAACTGGAACACCATACTTATATTGACCTTTCTGAGTCAATGAATAGCACGAAAGTAGCAGAAATAAAAGCAAAAGGATGTTCAACAAAGTACGGACTAAATAGCTAGTGTTATAAAAAAAAAATATTTTTCATTTATTCCTAGAACGCAAAAACCAACTTTTTCGGTCGAACACCTTTTTGCTTCCTTCACCGAACTGAATAAGGGAATCTTCAAACTGAAAACTGCTCCATCGTTTCGAGGAGCAAGCCTTAAGTGAGCGGCTATCTCTAAATGAAAAGTTGGCGAAAAAATCAAACTGGAAGGCGGCTAATCAGGATTCCTAAAAGAACACATTTTAAGCACGGTCATTCTTAAAAGAACTCTGATGCCATTGGATACGTTTTTTTAACTTTTGCCCTTAAAGTTTCAGGAAAAACTCGAATTCATCAAATTTCGTTCATGACCAACAGGCAATCTTAGCTGAAACGACCGCTCACTATCCTAGAAAGGGTGACATTATTCCTTACAAAAAACACATTTCTAACATCATCCAGGGAATAAAGGCCAAGTCACTAGCCACTACCACTACCATAAACGAGTTAATTGAATCGCCTCATCAAGCCGCACTTTGCCGGGCCAATTTATTGCCAACTGCATCATGGTCCATAAGACTTAACACGCTACAAGTGCCTTGATGTGTCCATAAATAATCGACATTCATCATATCGTGGCCTCTGGTGCAACTAATCACGGCCTAACGTCAAACCAGAAACTTAAGGATGCACATCAGCAGATCGCCATTAATCTCAACCGTCTAATCATTATTAAACGCCTCAATGATGACACCGTTCTCGTTGTTGATAGTTAGATGCGGAGGAATGTTTTCCATACGACAAAACGACACAGCCTCTTTTGCTACCACATCTGACCCTATTCAGTGTGTTCCCAATCGAAGACAGCACAAAGTAATTATTGGCCAACCGGCCCCCACGCCACAAACATGGAACACAGAAACCTTCACAGAAAAAAAAAACAAACATATTCCAACTAAACTACGAGTAAACGGCTCCTTCCTAGGCGGTCGCGCTGGCGCTGATCCACACTTCTGAGAGATGAAAAGAAAGTCAACTACTCGTATGCGGTTCTGATCGTATCATCGTGGCCAAAATCAGGTCAATTAATGTTTTAAGAAACCGAAGTAGCCCGCGTCTACTTGCGAATTGTAGGCCATTATTCGCAGGAGTCTGGATTTTCCAGATTGCGAATATAGGTGGCTGTGTGCGGAGGTTCTCTCAGATGACAGATTAGAGTTGAGGAAAAACCGGCTGGCGCTGCGACCTTGACGGACGAGAACACTGAACGTCAACACGGGCACCAAGATGCATCGAAATGAAGATTGAAGATCCGCGAAGCGCGATGCACGCGTCAATGGAGTTATGATCATAGACTCCCGAGCAATGGATCATTTGACCCACTAAAGATGTTCCGACGGACGTTTATATGCCTGGTTAAGTGACGCCTCGTGCGCCTTCAAACACAAGTACGTTTATTTTTCTGCAATGAACTCGGGTGAATGAAAGTTGCAACGAGGTTCTTGTCTATTTCCGTTCCAGATACATCAATCAATCGTTTGCTGAGAGATGTTTGATTGTGTAATGAAATATTGATGGCGGAATGTTGAGGTTCATGACTTTGTGAATGCATGAAACCGAGGCTGATGTTGAATGTTAAACAATCACCACTTATCAAGGCTTAGCAAATAAAAGTGCATCGATGAATAACCCTTTACGGGTTCTTTAAAAAAGTTGCAGTCTTGAACTAATGGAGGTATTGAAATATAGTTAATGCTATACATGATCAACGGTCTGATTGAATCATTTCTAAAATAATTTAAATTATATTACTATACAAAATAATGGTAACTATCAACTTTGATGCATCTTCCCGATAAAGAACCGATGACATTATGAAATAAGAACTCATAACAGGTCTGGAGGCACAATTAAGGCGTGGTGCACGATCAAGCTAGTTGAGATCACTCTCCACTTATGCACGGTACCTAAGGCACAGTCGTCCTTTGCTGCGCTGTCCCTGGGAAAATTTTGAAAACTCTGCAAACTGGATCTTTGGTGTCTATTCGTTCTTCATGTCCTTCCGATCGAAGACGCCTAAACATATTTCGAAGACGCTTGCTGTCGAATCGAGCTTCACCCACAACAGATAGAGCCGGTAAACCTATTTAGGCGCCTCGCCTTCTATGCTCGCATACTCAGCATGGACAGCACTAGATCTACCAATTTTGTCTATGGATGGAGCAGTGAGCTAAAACGAACGAGTTTTGCAAGGATGCCAGAAGACTCGACATGGCTTTGTACAGCTTGTCTCTATAATAGCTGTCATATGCAGCCTTGAAATCAACGTATAGATGGTCAAACAAGTGTTGTAAAAAAAAAATTATATCCACCAAGGACCAGAATAGGATTGGATGTGACGCAAACTTAGCGGGGGTAGGTTGGACATCTAAAATTTTTACGGACAGTTAATTTAAAAATCATGTTATAGGGTGAGAGAGGCGACAAAATACTTCACGAGACATATATACGGACACAGCAAAGGAGAAATACGAACGTAACAAAGGAAAATTACAAATAAGAACAAGCCTGGACAAAGGACAAACAAAAGACCAAGGAGGCTTGAATTTCCTTGGACGGTCGGTGAATCTGGGGATTGTGTGTGTGTTTTTTTTGTGCAATTCAAAAGTTTTGTGAATAATTTTTTTTGAATTACTTATTTAACTTAAAGATCGTAAGTATCATTAGAATTGTAGTACTAGAATCAGTCTTGTAAAAGAAAGTGCATTGTTGGAGTGTTGGACTGTGTCCGCCAAATCGCCTTAAGAGCTATCCCCCGAAATCTCTGGCCAGGGAGACAGCAAAGGCCAAGCCGGAAACACCGGGTCTGTAGTGGAAGGGTAGGGATTAGCTAGGACTCCTTAGGTAGTATTAAGTTAGTTAAGGTATAGCTTAAGTTTATATATTTTTTTAAGGTTATTAAGGGTAGTTATGCTAGTTGGCTAAGGAGCTAGGATAGATTTAAGGAAGAGTAGGATAAAGTCATATTTTAGCATAGGGGTAGTCGAGGGTAGCTAGGGTGAGTCGGTCCCCGGAATAACGATACTCGTTCAGCAGGTAACCCTGAACACCCCTTTTCCGCTTTTGCTCTATAATCTTTCTCTCTTCACTCTCTTTTTCTCTCCCCCTCTTCTAAAATGGCACGACTCTTCTTTGCTGTTGAGCGGGAGATGTATGGAAAGGAGGACATGGACTACCCCGTCCGACGAGCTCAGCCGAGCAACCACAAGCGTCCCGCCGTCCTTCTGACCTGCATCAAAGATGTCTCCGTGGCCTTGCTCAGCCCACAACATACTCAAGGGGTCGCTGTTCTTGCAGATCGGGCAACGGATACTGAGATTCCATTTACCAAGCTTGCACTCATCATCAACTCGTTAAAATAAGTTGGAAAACGCTGAATACCAAGTCATCTCCCGATGCTTGGTACCAATTGGCCTGCATGCCATATTGGATATTGTTTGTGTCAGGTGGAAGAACAAACAAGTATTTGCCATCGTTGTCCGGGTAATGGCAGAAAAGATCTTCCCTTAGTCTGCTATAATAAGGGATAAGAGAATCTCTCTTCCGCAGCTTTACAGGGTATTGTATGGGCTTTCTTGTCATGACTAGAACTTTTAACCTCATTGTAAAACTTCCGAGAACTAATCCTGGTTTTTGTCGTTTTCCAACGATCAAGGGTTTCAGCTCTCGAGAGATTATGAGATACGAGTTCAGCAAAGGTTCTGGCGTTCTCTAGCGATTGCAGTTTTTCCAACGGCAAACTTTTGGTCAGTATTTTTTCGTTGCTGCGAAGATACATTTATACGCATCCAAATCTGGGATGGGCCAATTCGATGTTGGCTTTTCGGAAAGTAGGGACATCAAAAATACTGGATGCGTGCCCTACGTTGATCGGGTGATCGCCAACTCTCTTTGTTGATATCGAGATGTGGAAACTGTGTGCTTTCTCTTTTGACGTCTCGCCTCGCTTCAAGATCGATAACCCTTAGTCCGTTTCCAGACGTGGCGGTATGCAGGCTTTGTTTAACGACAGGCCGGCAAAGATGTCGTCCTATTTTTGTTCTTTTGGCGTTAAACTAACTGAGGAGGAGCTCGTAGAAACAGTCTTTGGCAGCATAGTCTTTTGTCTTTATGTTTATTTAGCCTTTACTGCTTAAAGACGCCTTTATTTTAGCCTTTACTGATTAGACGTTAAGTGTCTTAAGTGTCTTAAGCTTAAACGTTTTCTTAGTATGGCGCATATAGCGAGTCTGCATCCTAATAAGGGTTGATTTCGATCTTCATAACAATTTCCGTAGTAGATGTCAAAGTTTTGCAGTTTCTTTCTACACGGTCCATTTCATCGCACTTCCGTGGTGTTTATTTCAGGCTAGGTTTTCCGTTTATTATTCGGCTGTGTTGTCCTTATTTCGCCAAGGGTTTGTTTACATAAAAATTTCCATCCGAAGCTGTTAATTTTTTTATACGTGGTGGGGCAATTAGTCTATGAGAGCCCTTTGGTAAGCCGCTGGTTGTGCCAGTAACTCACCGCGTAACCTTAAGAATTTAGTAGAATGCGGCGCAACCTGCACCCGGCTGAGTAAGTCCCTCTTACGACAGGCATGGCTACCGCAGGCATATTCTATTCCCTAACCTGCAGGGCTAATTCAGATTGTTTTCTCGTAGGAGATGACCGAATTGCTACATGATCAGCATTTTGATAATGCATGAACTCGGAGTTCAAAGATACTTTAAAATGACACAAATCAAGCTCAATAAACTATCTGCTAAGCTTTGGTTAGTATAAACTGACATTATGAGGCATGGAATGAAAACTTTATCAAAATGCGTCACAATTCGCAATTTACTTAAAAAACGGTCTAGTTCGTTGAATACTCACCCGAAGGGTTCCGTACCACCATACCGTGAGCTACACAATTTTCAAAATTTTAATTTCTCACAGGCTACTTCTCGGATTATTCCTTTTTCTTGTGCTAGAGTTCATTACTGCTTGCCAAATTTCATGATTCTAAGACAATGGAAAGTAATCCATTGGGTTTGATTACCTTGCATCTGCAGCTGCATCGATTTAGAAGCTTCATTTGGTATGACCGAAGCCATATAATATTAATTTCAACATGATTTCTCAACGCCTTCCTGAGAAAAAGGGGCTGAACAAACAGTCCGACGGACAATGAACTGACCCTTAAAGTACTGGTTTTTTCGTTAGAGGCACGGAACCTTAAAAAACGAGTTTATATGTGAGCTGCTTTGACTTTGATCAAATGTCTTTAGATGGAAGCCTTCGGCTTCACTCAGATTAGGCAAGTATCATCTACAGTTGCGCCAGTAATATGCTTTAATAAAATGACAAAAATAAAAAGCCCCAACAGAAAGAGCTTTCCGAACAAAAAAAAACACATTCACGTCTCTTCAAGTAGTCGAACTTGGCAAACAATTCAATCATCCACAATCAAATCTGCATATTAATTTTCTTCCGGTTCACATGTATGAATGGTGAAACCTTGAAGGCAATAAATCATACTTCAAAATCAAGACTTTCCTAGCCTCATCATGAGTGTGGTTAAGTGCAGCGCAAAGGTACACATCCGCTCCTCAACAAAATGATGGCGCCTTAAATCCAATATGGAAGGAATTCACCTCCACAGATAATAATAAAAAAAAGATCAGCATAATTAATCATGCAAGCCTAATCATCGCTGCGTGCTTGGCTCATATAAATTCAGTTCCTCCATCGGAACACGACAAGCCGACACCGGCACGCTCACTATCATCCATTGTCATTGACTGGAATCTCGCCAACCGCAACTCCAGAGCTCTCACGATATCCGACAGAAGTCATTCTGAATTTAGAGATATGGCCACATTTCCATATCTGTATCAAGGCAGTTCCATTTGCTAGCCCCGAGCTTTCGAAAAGTAACTTAATTGCAGATGGCCCAGTCTGAACTTGAGCATAGAGTCAAAGTGGGTCACAACCTATGGCCAAAAAACACTTTCATAGACCAACAGAAACATAGTCGGTTTTATTAGCTTGTTAAGTTCCTAATTGAGTGCGCTGAGTCGAGATACTTGAATCTTGCTTCCCGTAGTGTCTGTGGCACACAGTTTGCCTGCCTGCGGCTGGAAAATTAGCTGGCCAACAGGCGGACAATACAAATATCGACGTACTACAGCCGCGAGGCAGAGAAGAAAAAGAGCACGAAAATACAAGTTAGTGAGGCAACTAGGCACTAAGGCAGTTAAAAGGTTTATGAGGCTGTGGCCAGACAATATCCGTACCCCACTGGCGGATGGTGTGTTCGTGCCCAGTGGAGTGGGAAGAAATGCAGTTGGGCTGTTTCTACTTTCTCGCATGGTGAATTTGCGTGTTCGGATGTACGGTTTATAAGATGCACTGTGCTCGTATCTGTATCTGCACTGTTATGATATTTTGTGTGGTTGATCGGTTGTCCGACGGGGGCCTTTTGAAAACAAACCATAAATCAAAGGATACTTATTACTTTTAGGGAAGATAAAATAGGGGTTGTCTGCTTTGATAATTTTTGGTCTTCAAGTTAAATGTGATCATGCAAGTAAACTAAGACAAATTTTCCCCGACAACCGACAATAAGCAAATGAATCGAGGAACAGGAAGAGCAAGCTGGAAAGTTTCCCAGTTCCTAAGGCCAGGCGTATGCAGATTTTTTACGCTCATAAATTCAAGTTAATTTCTTCCCATTCGCGTGCCTTGACTTGCTTTTATGGGTTCGGTTAGTCCACTCACTTTTAAGTTATTTCCGTTGGAAAATAAATAAAATTTCCTTGGTAAGATGCGGCTTGAGTGGTTGGTTAGTCGAAGTAAATAACGATCGTAATTTACACAAAAACGACGGCATTGATTGATAGATTTGCAAGGAATGCTCATTTATCATATGAGTGATTATTTCTTTGTTTTCTTTGATAAAATGCGATGTTTCTTAAGTTAAGCGATTATTTATAAGTCATGCATTAGAGATAACTTAATTGATTACATGCAAGTGATTTTGTAGGATTTTTTGGACAAGTTCATTTGTATTCATAGAAAGTGAAAAAAAACACAATTAATACAATTACTGTATAATGAAACCAACCCTTCTTTATGCCATTATAGTATGGTGGAAGTCTAAAGATAAAAAATATGTAGCCAACAGGCTCAATAAAGTTCAACGACAGGCGCACAAAACTCCACGCCCACCGCTGCCATCGAAGCAATTCTTAACATAATACCAGTACAACTGATAGTGAAAAGATAAGCAGGACTCGCGGCTATGAGACTCAAGGCACTGGGTCATTTTGACCACAGGAAAAATACCGGGCATAGGAATATTGTAAACATTGTTAGGGCGATGACACCACTACAAGGTCGCCAAAGCGACCCAGATGAGAAAATTTTCACCTTCAATAACAATTTTAAGGCAATTTTTCCAACCAGAGCTTTCTTGGACGGACGGGAACACGACAAGAGACCCCGCCGTTATCACAATTTATACGAACGGTTCCAAAATATCGTCTGAATCGGGGGCAGGGATCTACTATCCGAGCCCACCGATAGAAGTTTCGAAGCATCTTGAACCATTCGTGGCGATGTTTCAAGCAGAAGTCTTCGCAATTCTAGCTGGATTAGAAAAGCTCACCAAACTCAATATACAGGAGAAGCAAATACTTATCTGCTCCGATAGTACTGCAGCTATCAAAGCTATCACAAACCCTCTATCAGCATTGACACTGGTAAGGAAGTGCAAACACAAACTTAACAAACTAGCAACAGTGAACGAAGTCAGTCTAACTTGAGTCCCGAGACACGAAGGTGTAACGGGAAACGAAAAGGCGGACAAATTGGCTAGGAAAGGAGCAGGAAACAGCCACCAAAACCCTGTAAAGGAAATAGGCGTCCCTCTAACAACTATTAGAAGAGTAATAAACGAATGGGCAACCCAGGAATTCAGAATCTACCGGGTCAACCTTACGACGTGCAGAACAGCAAAATCGACAATAGAAAAACCGACTAACAAGTTGGCGAAACGAGCTCTGAACTCCAACAAACGGAGCCTAAGGCTAATGGTGGGACTGGTAACAGGGCACATTAACCTTAACCTCCACCTACTTAGACTCGGAGAAGCAGAAACATCAACATGCCAAGGCTTTGAGGAGGAAGAGGAAGATCTGGAGCACTTCCTCTGCCACTGCCCAGTAACAGAGAGACTGCGACACAAAATACTGGGGTCAGCACTGATACCGGATTTTGCGAACCTCAAAGAAATTGGGATCGGCGAGATCATGGATTTCGCGAAACGAACAAATATATTTGCCGATCGTTCAAATCAAGACACTCCATAATAATAACCCCTCTTCCATTACAACTCTCCCTCTTTAACCAAAATCTTTTCCAAATAGGAAATAGGGGAACAAAACGGGCCTAACAAGAGGTCTAAGTGAGGAACTAACAAAGCTGACCCTACCATCCGCCAAGCCAAAAAATGGATCAATTAAATGATTGAGAAGATTGAAAAGGAAAGTTTATAACAGATTTTCGCCGAAAGTTAGGCATTTTATGAATCCTTGCAGTCACATATGAACTGCCTGTTTGGGAATCGTAGAAAAATGTCCTAAATGCTTTATCTCTGCGTAGCTTGGCAGTGACAAAAATGGTGTTGAATAGTCTCATCTTCTAGCTCAGAAGAGCAGCTTCTGCAGATGTCATTATGCATGGTTTGTTATTTCCGTATAATGCGTATAATAAATTTATCAACATGATTGCAAGTAAGTGGTCGAGTTGGAGTGGCTGCAATTCGTGTTTTCGGGATGATAAAGGGTGCAGATTGCGATGTTTCTTTTTCTCGAAAATAATGGCAGTTCCACCTTTGTGGAGATCACTCACAGTTGCTGTTGTTGTGCCCTCTGAACGTTTATCTCTATTTTATTTTCTATTTGTATTAACTGAATTTACCTGCTCGGCTTCATTATGAATTTTGATTATACTTGTTGAGCAAATGTAACTTCAGGGTTTTTATATATTACCCCTACAGACGTGATCTCATCTGCCCTGAAAATGTTTAGGTTCCTTATCGTCCCCAATACATTTTCGCACACTTTTAGATAAAGAAGTGGTTTTAATGATGTCTATGTACAATTTTCTCCCGCCGGTGCTGCAGCCTTTAACTTTGAAAGTCTATAGCGGCCATATTGTTGAAGGTTTAACTGTCAAATTGTCTGCCATTTATTCAGTCTGTTTTGCCAAATCACCAAGGATGGATATAGTGTTCACCAACATGTGCAAATAATTGTTTTATTAAAATGAGTGTTTTGTTCAGGCAACATTCCGAGCGCTTCGCCCATTTTACGGACGCCATAATAATCCTTCCGAGAGGACTATTCGTAGTGTGATGGATAAACTTGAGTTCATTGGTTCAGTAATAGTCAATGACCAACACGCTCACAAGAACTCGGCCTTTTTAAGAACACAACTTTGCGAATTTTGCGTCGTGATTTGGGCCAGCACTCATACGAAATTCAACTGACCCAGGCGAGGAAGCAAACGAACATAGAAAATGATGTGTTTTCGTTGAATGATTTCTGGAGCAGTTGATCCTAATTTTGATTGAAATGTCATCTTCAGTGATAAGGCCCATTTTTGGATAAAAGCGTACGTCAAAAAACAAAATTGTAGAATTTGGGACGATATAAATCTACATGAGACACAAGAGCATCCAATGCATCCTGAGAAAGTCAATGTTTGGTGTGGATTTTGGGCATGCGGCGTCCATATTTCTTTCAGAACGACGCTGTCCAGGCTATCTCCGTCAACGCCGGTCGCTGTAGGTCGATGATTACCAACTTCATTTGGTCTGAATCATGTGGTTTCAACAGAATGGCACTTTGTGCGACGGAGTTCACGCCACATTGGAAATTCTGCACGAGCGATTAGAGGGCTTGGTCATCTCACGTGGAGGTGATGTGAACTGGCCACCGAGGTGGTGCGATTTGACGCCGTTAGACTTTTTCTTGTGGGGTTTTCTGAAGTCGCAGGTCTATGCGATTAAGTCATAAACCGGAATAAGTAGATCTGACCTTATAGTTGGGAGACATGAAAGCGATGAAGCCATTTACAATAAACTTTGTACAGTGTTTTGCGAGTGGAAAAAATCTTAATGAAGATAAGTTAACACACACATAGACATACTTCTTAAAACAATGGAATACAGGTTGGTGGCGATTGAGCGCCTGCCCTTCAATTTTTTAATTCAAAGGTCCCAGGCTCGAATCTCAAAGTGATATAGTTTTTCAAATCTACATTTGCTATTGGGATCGAACTTAAAACGCGATTACTAAATTTGTCGACTAGCAATAGTAGTCTGACTGATGAGTGGCGTGGTTGTAGTGGGAATTGTATCGGCTGCTGGAATTCTTAGTTCGTGTTGTCATAAATAATGGTATGGTAAATAAGGCATACCACAGGCGGAAGTGTGCTGAGTTAGTCTGCCAAACTATCTGCAAATAAAATCTTGTGAATTTAGCGAAAGGTAAAAAATCGTTATCAAATTCAACGTCTCATTTAGGACTCCACGCAAGGAGCAATCGAAATCAAAAACATCTGAGTTTCAAACCACTACACAATCGTTCAGTTTTCCCCTTATTCTTCCGCTCGCTCTGTGCAGCATGCAAAAAAATTATAAAAAAAATACTCGGGACACTGAAATGCAGAGATATGTCAAAATTTTGAGTTCCGAAAATCGAAAAATTGAAAAAACTGTTTGGGATAGTGTAACCTGGTTTTCTTTTTTTAGGAAATGTCATAAGAAGACTGAATTTAACAATGTCTGACTGACCATGTTTTTACCCGATTTTTTTTAATAGTATTTCGAAGATCTATTGGCAGAGAATTTAATAGAACATAGATATGCCATGAAGGATGCACTAAAATTGCATCAAAGTCTTAAACATAAACCTGCGATGAACGAAGGAAAAGGATCTTTTGGAATATGTGTTAATGAATTCTTTAAACTAGCGAAATAGCTAAGGACCGGAAATAATCTGCTGACCAGGCTGAATTAACTAAATTCAAATTATTTCGTTAACAACCAAAGCCTATCTTAATCAGCATATCTTTCAATTAAAAATTATCTTTTGTGTAAGAGTTTTGCCAGTTTCAGCAATCAACACCTCTTTTTGAATAAAAACCGGCTCGAACGTTCAAGTAATTAAATTATTAATTTAATGTTGCGTAAAACGATAAGTTTTCATCCAAAATAAATAAATCTTTATTGGGAAAACAAAAATACTTACAAATTTACGCTCTGATCATTTGCCTCTGTCAACAAATGGTAATTAATAAAATTTTGAATAAATCAAGATGGAAGATATAAGCTTTTTAAAATTGCTTCGATCGAAGGCAAAGTCTAATGGGGAACAGCACTGAAGAGGCTTTATGAATTTTAAGTGCTTTCTTTTGGGAATGAATATACTCGTAAATTTTGACAAATATGGATCATTTTGGGAAGTACCGTATTTCCACTCAGGTAAGCTATCTTCATACTTTGAGGCATAGATATTGAGTCCTCTATTTACTGTGACCCGTGTTCTCCAATCAAAAGATACTTAGTTCGGCTTGCCTAACTCAATAATTGTTGCAAGACTATATTAGACATGCTAAGACAATAATTAAAAAAAAACATACGAATAAAGGGGTTTCAACGACAACCAAAAAGACGTAGCCAATAAAGAAACACGGACTTTTGCGTACGTCAGCACCTTACAGCCAGCATGGGAGAAGGATATGTAAAGGGTCCGTCATCTAACTTTTTTTTTCCAACTAGTGCTTATTTCGTGAATGGTAACACTTAGCTCATGTCTGATTTGACAGATAATTATCCTTCCGCTGAACGAATATGATTGTGTATACGCTTGAACAACGCTGGGAAATATTGCGACATTACTTTGAAAATCATGGTAATGTTGCAGAATGTGTGCAAAAATTGCGTACGGATTTTGGAAGAAGAGAAGCACCGTCAGCTCTTGTATCTTGTAAAAACAAGTGAAAGAAACTGGCATCCTCATCGATAAACCAAAGCGTGAAAAGCCAAAAACAGTGCGTACACCCGAGAAGATTGCTGCTGTGGCAGAAAGTGTGCGTGAAGCGCCATCAACATCAATTCACCGTCGTTCTCAACAATTGAACATTTCGGAGACATCCTGGAGACGAATTTTGCATAAAGATATTGGTATGACGCCATACAAAGTCCAATTGGTTCAGGAGTTGAAGCCAACAGATCATCCAATGCGTTTTCGCTTCGCTAAGTGGGCCTGCGATCGACTTACAGAAGATGCCGATTTTGCCAAAAAAATCATCTTCTCAGATGAAGCTCATTTTGAAGCACAGAAAACCCGCACGCTTACACTGAAAAGCTGATGCACCCAAAACGAGTCACTGTTTGGGGCGCATTTTGGTCCAGAGGCATAATTGGGCCATTTTTCTTCGAAAATTAGCAAGGAGTGGCAGTTACAGTCAATGGCGATCGTTATCGGGCCATGTTGAAGAGGAGGATATTGGCAACATTTGGTTTCAACAGGACGGCGCTACGTGGCACACAGCCGAAGCTACACTCGATGTTTTGCGCCCTGTTTTTGAAGATCGCATTATCAGCCGCAGAGCTGCTGTCGTTTGGCCACCTCGGAGCTGCGATTTGACACCGTTGGACTATTATTTGTGGGATGTCCTCAAAGATAAGTGTTACGCCGACAAGCCAGAGACAATTGACGCTTTAAAGGATAATATACGTGAAGCCATTGGTGAAATACAGCTGCACACAATCGATAATGTGCTTAAAAATTGGACTGATCGTTGGCCAGCCGAGGCAGCTATTTGAATGAAATCATTTTCCATTATTAACCGGAAAGCTTGTACTTTCAAATAAAAAAAGAAATTTGAGAAAATATTCAGCATTTTCAAAATTTTTTTGTTATTTGGCGGACCCTTTATAATACAATCGAAAAGCTAAAGGAAATTAAGTCTACTTCTGATTATTGAACTTAGTTTGCAATGAATCGATTGTTGAACTTTTTAGAGTGGAACGAAGCTCCATCTTGCTGGAATCATAGCTCGGCGAAGTCAAAATCTTCAAATTTCGATAGCACTCTTCATTGGCTGTAATGTTTCTTGTCGTCTTGTAATTAAATGTTTCAATGAAAGCTCTTATAAAGCCCACGTAGAGGACCGATAACGAAGAGGAATATTATTTTGCTTTGTACTCTGCAAACACATAATCCAAGATCTTATGCGAAATTATTCTCAGACTAGTGCGAATGAAGCTGAGTCGCTGAGATCTTTGCCGTGTTGAGGTTCTCTGGTTAAGGTGTACTTTTTGTGAAAAGTCTGCAACACTGTCCTTTGAGCGCATTGGACAAATACGCAAATCTGTTCGATTATGAAACAGCACACCAGTCTCATGAACTTTCTTAACAAACTTGCAATCAACAACTGCAGTTGGTGAACTCTTCCTTTTCAAAATCTGCATATTTTTAGAAGTAATTCTGCAATATTATATTCAATCTATTTAATAGAATGTAAAGAACTGCGACTCTGTTAATTTTTTGAGCGCATTAAATCTTTCAATGGCAACCTAATGTAACAATAATTATTTTCAAATTTGAGATTAATCGGTTATCGAAAACACAAAAAATAATGCGTATAGGATAAGCTGAAGTTCCAATGCCTACATGCAAATTCATTTTGCCATTCTCTTCGCATTTTGTTTTCGTCGCAATCCAGTCAAAGTTATGCGTGAGGAATAGAGAGGAGCCTTGTGATAGTCGGCCTATATCCTCGACTGAAGATTGAAAAGGTTAAGGCTAAGATGATCAAGTTCGCATAGTAACACTAGAGATGACAGCTGAAGGTAACAAAAAGAGGCTTGCGAGTAGCTTGTCATCAGACCGCAACTGGTGATGAATGTTTCTCTCGTCAACGTCTGAAGAGTTCGGACGTGTTAAAGCCTTTTAAAATGTCTCATCGTAAATTCTCGGCGCCTGGCCATGGTTCTATGGCTTTCTACCCCAAGAAGCGTTCGACCAGACATCGTGGTAAGGTTAAGGCCTTCCCAAAAGATGATGCCTCAAAGCCAGTTCATTTAAGATGCTTTGTTGGTTACAAGGCCGGCATGACCAACATTGTTCTTGAGGCAGACCGTCCAGGATCAAAGATCAATAAGAAGGAGGTCGTTGAAGCTGTCACCATATTGGAGTCTCCACCAATGATGGTTGTTGGAGCTGTCGGCTACATTGGTCTGCGTGCTCTGGTCAACGTTTGGGCTCAGCATTTGTCTGAGGAATGTCGTCGTCACTTACACAAGCACTGGTACAAGAGCAAGAAGAAGGCTTTCACTAAGGCCAGCAAGAAGTGGACAGATGATATGGGAAAGAAGAGCATTGAAAATTACTTCAGAAAGATGCTTCGCTACTGCAAGGTTATCCGCATCATTGTTCATTCGCAGATCCGTCTGATTAAGCAACGTCAAAAGAAGGCGCACATCATGGAGATCCAATTGAACGGTGGCACCATTGAGGACAAAGTTAAGTGGGTCAAGGAACAATTGGAAAAGGCTATCCCTGTTTCGAACGTCTTTGGACAGGATGAAATGATCGATTGCGTTGGTGTTACCAAGGGTAAAGGTTTCAAGGGTGTAACTGCACGTTGGCACAAAAAGAAGCTGCCCCGAAAGACACACAAGGGTCTGCGTAAAGTTGCCTGTATTGGAGCTTGGCATCCAAGTCATGTATCGTTCATCGTAGCACGTGCTGGTCAAAAGGGTTACCATCATCGTACCGAAATCAACAAGAAGATCTACCGTATTGGAGCTGGAATCCACACCAAAGACGGCAAGGTTATCAAGAACAACGCGTCCACTGAGTACGATTTGACCGACAAGAGCATTACTCCGATGGGTGGCTTCCCCCATTATGGTGAGGTCAACAATGATTTCGTTATGCTCATGGGTTGTTGTATTGGATCCAAGAAGCGTCTTGTAAATCACTGTTGGTGCATACCAGTCGCTCTGCTTTGGAACAGATCAAGCTCAAGTTCATCGATACATCTTCGAAGATGGGTCATGGTCGCTTCCAGTCTGCTGCCGACAAGTTGGCTTTCATGGGCCCTCTCAAGAAGGATCGCATCAAAGAGGAACAAGCTGCAGCAACCGCTGCTCCCACTGTTTAATAAACAGTATCTTTGTGTACTTAAGACAACAGGATTAACGAAGTTGGGTTAATTTCAGTTAAGATATGTGTGGTACACATAACAAAAAAAAAAAAGCTACGTAAAATGTAAAAAAACAAATACGTCCAACACCCTTTTCATCAACCTAACACCTTTTCATTTAATTTTTGGCGATTTGCCACTCTTTCTAGATTACATTTAGACTCAGTAGTCAGACGCCAAATCAACATTCAACATCTTCGAGTTGATCAACAAAATAGTCAAACAATTATGCACTTTTCCAATTCAAACATTAAAAATGCCAGTCTATGTTCCATATCTGCTAAGCTGGTTCTACCCACCCAAAACCGACAATCACAACAGGTTGTACAACATCGATCCATCATTATTATTGCTCTCCATCTTTCTGTCCAACTGCCGAATAAAGATTCCCACATCAACGCGGCTTAAGGCACAATAGAAGACCTCAAACCAGTTCCGAAAAAAAGAAATAAAATGACAACAATAATCTACTCGTACAACAAACACTTGTTGCAAGCTTACGCGGAGAAAGAGGGCGTTTCATAGAAAGTTTTACAATTGCTGTTCGGCAATTAAATCAGCTGGAAAGCAATTGCACCCTGAGCCATCTCGTCGAAGCTAGTGTGTGTTGCGCTACACTTTTGCCACCAATGCCGACGACGACTCCGACCGACGAGTGTAATACGAGTAATTGGAATCGATATCGTTTTATGCGGAGCAATGACTCCAAGTTCCGATCAGAGTCCAAATTGATGCATGACCATGCCACAGATGGCTTATTAGCAGTTATGGTTGTGAGCTTCATTCTTGTGCAATTGCATTGAAATCGATATCAGGAGGGTATCTGGTAACGAGTTTGATGACTGCTAGTGATTCGGCAGCTTCAACCTTGCTCATCAGGTGCTTTTTCAGGTTATAATTTATAGAAACATGAAGTTCGAAACTGATCGGAATGAGGCTAGCTTTCAAAAACTCTAAGAAATCCCATCTACAAGCAAGCCAAAGGACACACGACATCAGTAAATTATAAGACTCGAATCGTTGATGAAGAGCAGAGATTAAATAACGCCGCTGGGTGAATAGCTTCGAACAATTTATTCGAACGTGATCCCCTGCTGAGGCAGAGTGAAATCGTTTGGATCTGACATCACATTTTAAGTTCCATGCAAATAGTGAACTTAGTTTTCTTTGGGACTGATTGCTTGGCGACTTCCTGGATACGTGTTTGCATATTTTGATGAACGAATGCTGCCTTTTTGCTGATGTGTTTATTTCTCAACAACTCTGACAACGGCGAGACTAAATGCTTTGCTGATCCTGCGGAAGTGAGAGTTTTCCAGGCAATCTAGATTTTGAATAAATTAACCTCAACTGGTCGCACTGAAGTGAACCGGACTTGTTTTGAGTTTGTTTGCGAATTGGAGAGATGATTTATTGAGGTTATGTTATCTTTGCGAAGCGACAAACACGTATCTTAATTTGCCAATATCTGTTAGCAGTGGACGGCTGATGGTGGTTTTAAAATAAATAGTTTATGACACACACATTTGGATGAACTTATGTGGAAGAAGTTGCGAGTGAGCTTGTGCTCGGATAATCAAAACGACGGGAGGTGCTGTTTTAATTATCACACATAATCTCGCTCATGATGAAAAAATAGATTAAACTAATGGCCCACACGTCAGAAATAGTTCATTTAAAAATCGGAAAAAGGCAATGGAGGCATTCTGAAATTACTTACCACAAACATTTCAAGATGTTAAGAAGTGAAGATCGCAAGTTTAAGGACATTTACGGTTTTGATTTGAACAACAATTTGCAGAACGAAATAAAATTATTAAATTTTTAGAAAAGATCCATTGATCCTGTTAAAATTTAAATCGGAAATCCTTTGATCGGTACGAAAAGAAAGGGGGCTGTATCTTCTGAACAGGTAGACTCTTGCAATTTTCACAAAATGTGTACTAATAAGGCTGCTGTAACATGTAATGCAATAATGAAAATAAAATTAAGTACAAACATACAAAAACAAATGTTGTTTTAACGTCCCTACTCAATTTTATGCCAAAAAGTGGGTCGTGAGAAATTTAAAATTAGAAAATATGTAATGTTATATATTTGACGGTGGTACGGAACCCTTCACGCTCTCGATCGACTCGCCATCTTTATTTGTACCCTTACATTTTTATAGAGCGAGCAAAAGAAAAAGGAGAAGATTTGAAAAATTTTGTTGTGGTTTGAAACTCAGGATTATTTTGGACTCAATTTGCCAGGTTGGAGTCCCAAAAGGGACGAAGAATTCCAGATCGACTTATTTACATTAGCTTTGTTTGCAGTTATACTAACTTTTTTTTGAAGACTACTGCATTAGTCTGCGATCATTGTGTCATTCACAGTAGTTCAAGTAGCATCCTCCTCTGAAACCATTATTTTTTGACGACATCAACTTCTGGCCTTAGCAAGATAATCCGATAGAGTTACACAACTGATATCGGTTGTCGAAAACTATAGTGATAGTGCCGTTAATTTCCGTGTCCTGCTGTTTTGAAAGCCAGATAAAAGACCAAGAAAGTAATTGTTACCCCGACCATAGGGTAACAAGGGCTCGAACCTGAGTCCAGTCAATTGGTCCAATAGAAAGATAGTCGCCTTTCCAACTACGTCACCAAGCAGATGGACTTTAAGGTGCCATCATGAGTTCAAAGAGCAAAATACAATAAATTTCGATTTTGTGTAGATTAAATGCCTGCTTAACCACAAACGCTGAACTGGTCACAAGTTATAACTCAGATTTTAAGCTTTTCCAATTTTGCTTAAATTTGTTGGCTTTAAGTAGCAACAACCTCTGCAATGAGGCTCACATTTGCTTTAGCGAAGGAGTTGCGTTCGATTTAACATTAATTTCACATCACAATCTTGGCGCTTGATGTACACAATAATGTTACAATCATAATGTTTGGAAAAGTGGCCCCGACAAGCCGGCTTGAACAAGTTTATCCAAGGAAGATTCTTAAAATATAATGGAGAGGATTTGTCCGGTTGCGGCAATTGAAAATAATCTTGATGAAGCTCGCAACAAAGCAAACAGGATAAGATTAAATGCATTGGTAAGATCATTGAGTAAAGAGATGTTGCTTTAAGAAAAAAAATAAAAAACAGTTTAATTGCACATTTCAACCTGCCTTTAATTCTTAAAATTCTCTACAAGAAAATCAGATAAAAATGTCTGTACTTTTGCTAAGTAGTTTAACACAAACACTTTCAGAAAAAATACTACGCCAGATTTTGCATATTGTTATGGTAAAAAATAAATCAAATTAAACTTATATTGTAAACATTTTTTTTTCGAATGGAAATCTTTAAATTAAAGCAGCACAAATTGTTTTGCATGAAACAGTGTTTTATTAAAAAATCACTAGTAAAACGAGATAATTAATCAACATAAATCAAACCTTTAACTAAAATTCAATGGTCAAAAAATTGGTACAAGATCCAAATTAACAAAATGAACAAAATTTCAGTACTTGAGCTGCTTCTTTCTGTTGTTGAGTTATTTGCTTGTGTATTTTCCATTCGTTTTAAGAACTGCCTCGCAACTTGCTGATGGTGGGATTGATTCCCATATATTTTTTCTTCTGCCCACAAATCTTTTTTTCTCAACCTTGTGCTGCCCAAAGCATCCTTTACATACTTCCAATGGTGATGGGGAATAATTTTGCATATTTTAGACCCCCAATGGTTATTTCCAACATAAGGAAGATCATCTCCTTTAATCTAAGCTAACATAACCTACTTTCAAGGGTGAATGGATTCAAGTTCGGGGATTGAGATGACTAGGCAAAATGATCAACTCTATTCATTTGAAACCACTCTTGAGCAGCTTTGGAAGTTTGGTTGGGTTCATTTTCCTGTTGAAACTTCCAAATGTGTGGCGTGTTTTCCACGGCATAAGGTAACATAATATTGGCCAATAAATTTACAAACGTGGATTGATGCATTGTTTCCTTAATGCTATGAATAGGACCATTGCCAAGGCCAAGGAACTGTTTTCCTGGTGTTGGCAGCAGAAAATTCTTGATTTCGAGGTAGTCTAACAAATACTCTGGTTTCGTCGCTCCAGAAAGTGTTATGCCATTTTCTTCCCAATTGTTCACTTCTTCAAAAAATGTGTTCTTTATTTTTGAGGCTGCTCTTCCATGTTAATTATAGTCGGCTAGTCTTCTTCTTATAGTTTTAGCTGAAGCATTTTCTATACCGCCTAAAAAATATTTTTGAAGATAAAAATGGCTCCTTTTCCGATAATTCGACGATTGGTGTAGGGCGGTCTTCCTCTCTTCTCAGAAGAATCTTCCGGCTTCATTGCATTTAAGCTCATATTTTGACCATTTGTTTAAATACTTGTGCTTGCTTTTTAATTTGGGGACATTTTTTAATTTTAATGGGACAGTAGTTCGGATGTATCATCGCATATCGATCTTTAAAGGAGAAGAACTTCCGCAATTTGTACTTGAAAAATCGAAAAGTGTGTTTCCAGAATCCTTTGTTTGTTTGCCTAGTTATTTCGTTAAATAGTGATCAATTAAGATCGTCTAGATCATTCGATTTCGCCATGTGAAAGAAGAGGTACTTATAGTATATATTCACGATCCTCAGTCAATTGAATCAAACAAGGCAAACCACATCGTGCTTTTATCGACGAAAGGGTTTATTGATGAAAGGGTTGCCTTTAATTTTTACTTGCAAAACTTTTCCTATCGATCGAAATTAAAATCAAATCATATCTGAGATCGGTTTGCCTCCTCGAAGTCGGATGCATTACCACAACATTCAAATTTTGAAGTTCCGATACGAATAACGACTTAATATTACGCACTGTTTGCAAAAGGCATTGCAATAATGAAGGTCTTGAACAATTATGTTTAACCTAAATTCTTTCATATTCATGTTGGTCGATAAAAATGTAGCTTGTTCTCATGGTACCTGCTTGATTGTTATTTCATAATTAACTTGCGATGAGCCTAGTATTAAGCCGATTTATCTCAACTGAGAATCAATCAATGCAATTCACCTGTCCACCGACAGTTTTTGAAGATCTATTCTTAAATAAAAAAAGGGTAAAGAATTTCAGACTCGCACTTCTAATATTCGAACCCTAAATAATCCATATGCATTTGAAAAATTCGTTGAGGAATACGATTGAAGAAAACGGGTAAAAATATGTTTCAATATTTCGCAGCTACTACGGTGATTGAGGGCTTTTGAATGGGGATTTCTCATCAGAGGTAGACTTGTCCAAAAAAGGCATGACTTAAAATATGTAAATGAACATCTAATAACAATCGCATCAAAGCATCTAAAATCGCTATCACAACCGTCATTTGTGTGCATTCCAACATGAAGGAAAATGATGTCGTAATCAAGGAAAGTTTCTCGATATCTCAATTTTAACGTTAAAGAGAAAACAGTCTTAATCTTGGTTTCGTTGCAGTTACCCACATGTACCAACATTCATAAAGCGACCTGCGGCCATTACTTTGTAGATCGCGTATTAAAATAGCGCGGAAGATCATTGAAAATGCGCTTAGGTCGGTAAAGATCCTACCGAACTTTTTGATGTCAGAAACAGCTTAACACAAAGCGACACAGTGTTAATGAATTTCTTTTTAAACATTTTTCAGAGGAGAAGGAAGACTTCACTTTCGAAGGAAGGGACTTCAGCAGACTCAATGCGACCTCAGCAGACTTAATGCGGCACAGTTGCACCGTAAACTTAAGCGCTTTCAATATAAGAAAAACTTACATTTAAAATTGTAATCACGATAATTTGATGCATTTCATGTGAGTTCAGGGGTATGAGAATATGGTCAGGATTTGTTTCGCTAAACACTGTTGTTTATTTTATTTCTGCTTTCTGCTTGTAGCCATTGGAAAAGTCCGCAACCATCTTTAGAATTTCAATTATTCTGTGGAAAGAAAAACGTGCCTCATTGAAAGTCTTACCGTCTGACAAGCCATTATCACCTAACCGCTTTAAATTTACAAAAAAAGAAATTAAAAAAAGAAAAACTTAATTGCCGGCAATCACTCGCGGAAGAATTGAATGGTGAAGCTATCATGTCACCAACTATTATGATGATTATGAACCAAACCTCAACTCGACCGTTTTCTATAATCCGTGTGACAGACTTAATAAAACCGAAAGAAATTTCACCCAACTCGTATGTCTTTTTTACATAAGCCACACATTGTCACACTCTGTGGAGTTGTATAGATTTTGCCAAAAGAAAGTTTCGAAATGTTTTAAATTTTATGCAAATTTCTGAAAATAAACCAAACAGCCAAAAACTTGATCCAAAGAAAGCCAACACACTGAATTAGATTTAACTGCATTTGCATCTCGGAATTGATTTGGAAATGGTTTTACGACCGTTCAAAGATCGAACAAAATGATAACCCACCTGAAAACGGGAACAAGACTCGGTTAAAGATCTTCCTTGGGGATACTCTGCGGTTTTCAGGATTATGCAATCGAGTATTTTATTTTTATTTTTAACATCCAAACCGCACTTCACAAACAAGAAAATAAATTATTTTGCCTTTACACGAGCAGTTAAAACAATCTTTTTAATGCGAATTAACTTATAACTGACGGATACGCAAACAAAAAAATAATTAGAACGCCACGGACAACGTTTCACAATGAAATCACTGCGGAGCACCTTGCGCGATCACACGTCCAATCAAAACAGGCTCACAAAAGTCTGCAGACAGAAATAGTCGTACAACGGTTGTACTGCGCGGCGTTCTTCTGGTAATGCACGTCTAACTGGCTGAAGCCTTCATTGAAGACTGAAATATTTGCCACATTCGTGTGACTATCAGCGCGACGGCAACCAACGGCAGCGGCTATCTTTCTTGCCGGGAAACACTGATCGTGCAGAGTTTGCAATCTCGATCGAAAAGGTTGGTGTGGCAAGAAGCGCGCAATTCGATCAGATGCATTGCTTGAAGTTGATAGAAGGGCGTTCGGTGCCTCATCGATTGATCTGGTTATTCGTGAGGTAATTGCTGGAAATCATCCGCGTCTTCGATTTAATTTATTCTTAGAGCTTGCTACTTTGTACGAGTAACTCACTAGGTCAGTGAGATCAAGTTGGTGTTTGTTGAAGATGTGCGCGCGGCATATTGCGACCAGTTCTTCATCTGTGCCTTGATCTTCTGGGCCAATTACCAAGATTTAATTCGATGGATGAGACGCTGCAGATCGTGCTTATTCTGATGCGTGATTTGCATAAGAATTTAGGGGAAGGAATGGCATGCGATTCTTCGCGTGATTCATGTTGACTTGGTTTATTGAAAGCAAGTTGCTGGACAAGTGCTCTTGGTTAGATGATGGAAATCTTCTGCCTGAGAGATGTACTGCAAGTAGCGGTAGTGAAGTTACGAAATTGAAATATATGTAGGATGAGTTGAATGTAAGGCGGGATGGTGGTCCGGTCGCCTCGCGGAATCTTATTTATGCAGAAAACCAACCCGATGAGCTGTCAAATGGGTTTTATCTGGTTTCGAATTCCGTAGTCTAGGAATCTGGGAGCATCTTATTCAACCCACTGCACGCCGGTATTTATTTGATTGCATACAAAAATCATTATTTATGTGCATTTGAATCTATGAATAAAAGTTCTCACAAAAAGTCGTCCCTGCTGTTGTGGAACTGGTAAAGTTGCGTCTCGCATGAGCTTGTGTTCAAATCCGAGGAATAAGAAATTGTCCCATAAATTGCAGAATACCTGATTGGATTTTGAAATGTTGTTAAATTTGCGATTTGCGATCCCCCTTGATCGTGATGATCTTTGCAATGAATTTGATTTTTGAGATACGTATGAAGCTATAAGCGCTTCTGTTGCCGTTGGTGTACTTGATCATTTAACTCCAAAGATTTCCACGCAATTTTCATTCTGTTGGCCTTGACACGATCAGCATCTTTCATCGTTGTGTTTGTTCGTTCTGCCGATATTTATAGACCTTTAGATGGTCTTGAATGTTTTGATTTCAAATGCTGATCATTATCGTTATCAATTAATGTGACATTTGGATCAATTGATCGTGTCAGTGATCATTGTCACATTAACAGTCTTGCCGCTGTTGATGCTGCAGATGATCTTGCTTATTTTTGCCACTGCTTCCTTCAAGCTTATTGCGTTTATGTATCTGGTCAACCTAGAGGTGATCGTTATCGATCTGTCATGGTCGGGCTTAAGGACTTGAAGAGATTCAAAGCCTTAAATTCTTTTCTCTTTTGACCACTTCCTTGAGTCTAGTTGCTCACTTAAGTTTCCTTCCTTATTTAAAGCTTTCTAAGATCTTTGTTGATGATCATGTCGGAATGATCATTTTGACTTGAATTTATAATAAATACTTTCCTTACGTTTGTTAAAAACACAAAATTGAATGATATATTTTGAACACACTGATTTGTTCCAAACAAGTTTGCAATGATCTCGCTTAAATATTAACAGAAAACAAATAAATAATGCTTTCATAAGAAAAAGATAAAGTATCTTATCCATCTCAATTTATCCTCTAACATATCCCATTCCATATACATCCACAACTGAAGGAGCATAAATCCTTCCCCACTGATTCGAGGCACAAACTATTTACTCACTGGCAAGGTTGGTCACATGCCACTCCTTTCTAAGGAACATGTTTCCTTCTCCGCCATAAGAATTGCTGATCAAGCGTTTATAAATGGCGAAAATTGCATCACAATCCGGCAATTAGCAAAACCACTGCATCATTCACAATCGAGGTCATGACTAAAGAAATATTGTAGAATTGGCCAAGATTGTGGAATCCCAAACGAGAACGGATTGTTGCAACATTTCTAGATCAGTCCAAGTCTTTTTATAGCGAGCAAAGCAGTTGTCTAGAGGCTGGCAATCAATCAAACGTGAGCAAAAGATCAAATATGATGAGGCAGGCTGCAACACATAAGGAGGCCGCATGTGCTACTCCATAGAGAAGGTGCTAGCTGTGTTCAACAGCTGCCTTACTGAAGATTGCAGACAAACCACAGCTGGTTTTTTTTTTAATAGGGCACTTGGACCACGGATCAGACGATGGATTCTCGCTTGGTAGGTATACCATATGATGTGCATATATGGCTCTGTAGGTCGACGAATTAGAACGGTTGGATGCTGTTTGCCAATGCTTAGGTTTCCATTTCCGTATCAGTCGTGATTCTGCTAAATCAACTGCTGAAGTGGTCTTTTTCTTTTTGGCCAACTCTGGATGTGTTGGATGAATGTTTTGCTGCAGTTTTTGTTTGTTGCACCATTTTAAATGGAGCGGACTAGAATGAGATGCGTACAGATGAATGTATTTTAAAGTAGTGGGATGCAATGCATCACTGATTGAGCCAAACCGAAAGATGTTGCCTCTCGTAGATTATTAAGTGGCTTGGACATGGAATAATGCTGTTGCGTGGAAAATATCTTTAATGCTTACTGCTCTTGGCATAGGCATGGGTGTAGAAAAGAAACTGCGCTGGCCTTTAATCACTTAATTCAATCGCACTCACTCGTTTATGAAACAACTTGAGAAGTTAACAGTTGTCGCTCTGTCTTTATTTGCAACATCCTCGTCATTAGAATGTCTTGAAAATCTTAAATGGGTGGGTACTTCCATAACCTTCTTGGCATCTTCGATACTAGACCACGGGTCTAGTTCTTGTGCTAAAGGTAAGTTCATGGTCTAAGGCTTTTGAAAGTCTTTGGCATATTTTTGAAAAGAGTCTCAAATTCTTGGAGTACAGTTGGGGGAGTCACAAGATTCCGCTGAACGAGTGATCTCGTAAGCTCTCGGCGCCACACCAAAATGTACGCAGGTGATCGTTAATAGTTCAGATCTAAAGATCGAGATCAATTTTAGCCTTTTGCAACGTGTTTTAATGCGACGGTTGAAATTTGAAGATCAATTTCCAAAAGTGCGAACCCATTTTGTTGAGGAATCCGTTGTCTGGGTGGATCGCGATTGTTTTCTATTGTGGAACAAAATGGGCAGCCACTGGTGAATTGAAGCATAGTCAAGCATACCTTGGCATCTGGCTGGATCAGAATATGTAATTTTAACACTCTTAAAAAGATTTTCTAGCCAGAATCAAAGCGGCTTTAGACATTACATACAGAATGTTTCATTGCAGTAATCTCGATGCAAGGTTGAAAGTGATCCGTCACACGGTCCTCATTCGGCATGCACTTGCATACATGCGGCTCGCCAAAACGGGTCTAGCATGATCAATGTGGATAACTTTCTGATACTGATAAAGCTTATCCGGGGAAAATAACCTGATCTCCGGGCCTTATAACCCTTTTGTTTTTGTACCGCCAGCGAGTGTGCGCTATTTCTCCAGAGGCTTTCCTCTTTTTCGGCGCGTAATGGTTTGCTTTAGAATATGTAAGCTGCCCCAAAGCTGTGGAAAGGCGACGAGACGTCGCGTAGGTTTCAAACCGTTGAAGTAGAATTAATTCTTAAGCAGTTCTAAAATATGTTTTGTGTGCTGGAGCGAGTTGGTTAAGTCAAGAAAACAAAAAAATTTCAGGGAGAGGAAGGTCTATCTGCCACTGTTAAGGCGGAAAGGGCAATTATCTGGAAAATTTACTCAAAATGCAAAAAAAAAAAAAAACAAAATATTAAACATTAAAAAGCCCACACACGATAGCCTTTTCTAAAGCTACGAACTCATCCTTTAATTAAGTGATTGACTTAAGTTGTTTAATTATGTTTTCTTGAACGCCTTTTGAGAAATAAAATTTCAAATTCAAAATTTTGAATAAAAAAAAAAAAGTTGAATTAATAAGTGCAACTTTGTGTTTGGTTATTCAATGGTCTTTTTAATTTTTAGTCAAATCCAAAAAAAAAACGAAGTGCCAAAATGTGTTTTAGTTGCTAAGAACATTGTTTTTGGGCATTCTAAGGACTTTTTGGTCAATTATAAAATCAGCCGATTATCCCTTTTTACTTTTCTTTCCATCCAACAGTCTTATAAACAACTAATAAAAAAGTAATCTACACTTACCAAATTAAATAAAATAGAATAAAATTCGGGACAACATCATTTACCTTCGATCCAAGCTGCTATTGGTCTGGATTCCAGGACATGCTGGAATAAAGGGAAACGAGCTAGCAGATCACGAAACAAGAGCAATCACAACAAATTCCAATGCTGAAGTAAGACAATATCAAACCTTCAAAAACGACTTCCTTAAGATTGCAGAAGCCTACTGCAAAAATAAAATAAAAGAATCATGGAGCCTGTACCAACACCATTACTCCTCAATCAATCCGAATGGGTCTCCGGCAAAATACCCAATAAATACCACGCGCAAGATGAACAGATGCTTCCTACGGCTGCGACTTGGACATACACAGTTAACACATAGCCACCTTCTCAACAGAGACACACCTCCGATATGCTTTTTTTGTTGTGGGAATAAAACATTGAACATAAAACACCTTACATCCGAATGCAATATAATTAACTCACTTTGTATTTCTCTTTATAACAAGAATCTGAACACTCTACTTCAAGTTACTTCTTATCAAAATATATTTAATGTTTACACACTTCTACAAAAACTAAATCTTGAAAATAGTATCTAACATATATTTACACTAAATTTTTTACAATAACATCTGTGATCCCAGCCGAAAGCCATCGTAGCTAGTGCTGTAGTTTTTAAGATATTATCTGTACATTTATGTAAAGACTAATAGAATAATAATAATAATAATAAATAAAATAGACCTGTTTAAACCAATAAAAAAAGGTTTTTAATATCTTAACATAAAAAGCCAAAACGTGTTTAACCTGAACACAGATATGTATATGTGCAAGGACATTGTATTGGTTAAAATTTTGCATGCCAAATCGTCAACACAAAACGGTGGGAGGCTTAAGTTACTCTGGCTATGGTTTAGCGGAAATTTCCAGTCGTGCAGCACAGAGATTGTACGTTGAAAAGTAGTATTATGAGATACTTTTTTCGACACGATCAGATTTAAAAACGTGAAAATTCTCTTATTGTATAATTGACCTTAAAGTCCAAAATTGTAACAAATCATAAAAAATGTGTTTTTGTGCGAACAGATACCCTTTATTGTTTTTTAATTTCTCAAGAACTAAGACCCCTATTGGCACTAGGTTTTTTGAGTATCTGCAAACAAAGTTGAAATTAATAATACAAAATTTGCAGATTTCAATTTGCAGGAAAAAACTCATTTTATTTTTCAAAATTTTGATTTAGAAATTGTATTTCATTGTATTTCATTTCAAAATTCATTTACTTAGACAATGTTTGAGATCTTGTTTATCGTGTGTTGGTTTTTTATATTTTTTCCCATTTCAGGTCAATTGTTCATTCTGAAAATCGACATCCCCACCCACACGCGGGAAGGTAGAACCTCCTCCCGTACGATTTTTTTCTTCTCTTGACTTATTCTACTCGCTCCGGCCTTTTGTCGCATGTGGTCCGAATCACACTGTATATTTGAGTTATCTAATGGAGTTTTAAGCGATATGCATTAAATAAAATATCACAAACCTCTGAGAGCTTAAAAATCAAATAAATAATTCCATCAGTATCAAATTGATTAAATATATTTTATATACGACATTGGAACACGGAATTTTATATCCCATATGGTCTAGTGGCTAGGATATCTGGCTTTCACCCAGAAGGCCCGGGTTCGATTCCCGGTATGGGAAATATTTTTTTTCTTACTTTGAGACATTCGTGTTGGGTTAATCATCATGAGATTCGCGTACAAAAAGAAACAGTGAAAAACTGTTATATTTAGCCTTGTTTAGAACCAACTGCTTTGTGAATTAATGTGCACGAAATGGTTCAAGAATTCGGTAACCCAACTATGCACGCCTCGATAGTGCTTCTTGTGTATTCCGTTGGCGTGTGGTGCATAAATTCAACGTGCCAGAATTTTCTTTTCGTTTCAAACAGGACTTGAAGTGCCATTGGCGATGTCAGTTCTCATCCTGATGATGAAAAGACTTCGTGAAAACGGTGAAAACGCATTGGGACCACCAGATTTGGGGTGTTCTCACTAGTAGAAGAACGAATGCGGAGGCCAAATGTAAGGACATGATGAAAGTTAGAAAGAGGCAGCTTCACTGAGCGATTCGAAAGGTTATGTTTTCTTTCCTGCAAATATATGAAATACACGAACACTTGCACTGATTCTATGGCTGTCGTCTTCGCCAGGACGAGCCAAGCGAAGCGCAAGGGTATTACATTCATTTTCTCGAAACGCTTCGTCGTTTTTTTGAACCCTTACAACTTTAGTTTGGATTACGCCCGATCAACAAAATTCCGTTCGTTGCTACAAGAACTATTGTAAAACAGAAAAGTAATGAACAGCGAATTAATTTTTCACCTTACGTTTATGTGTATGTAGCGAAATGGCCAAGCCACATATTTTGACTAAGGTGTAGAGTTTGTGAAGACAGGCCTTGAAGCTTGGTTCTTCATGAGATCTGATAACTTTTTGACAGTGCGAGTCATTTGGTCTCGTCTTGGCAACATTTTATATGAAAATGTTTTTGGTGGGATCTATTAAAGGATAGATACGGCTCGCTGAGTTCTAATTTTATTTTACATACAAACAACAAAATTTGCAAGTTTAAGGAAATAACAAAGTATAATTATTGTTGCAGAATATAAAACAAAAACTAAGAGAAAATCAGTGGGTCGGTCATCGATAGACTTTAAATCAGCAATTGGCAATTTGAATGATGAGGCTTTAGAAAAAAAAACATACATTTTTCAAAATTTTAACTGAATCGGATATTTTTTTCATCAAAAGAATACACACGATTATGTTAATTGTACCCGGTTGCCATGAAAATGATGTCGATTGATTAAGAAGCTTTTTCCCACTTAGGTGGCTTAGGTGGCCAGCGATGCTGTAAGGATTCAGCTCTGACGGTACTAAGCGCGCTGCTTTCAGTTGGTAAGACCAAGCATTCTAGTTTGATACTTAAAACGGAGGTTTGGCCATCTAGTTGAACCTGCTGAATTGGGTTCAAAGACTCTCTTCGCTGGAAAATTATTGTCCATTCTCTCGATGTGGCCAAGCCAGTGCCATTATACAGCTCGAAGTTTATCTTCTCCTCCATTCGCCCTTCCCGCACGTAGTACCAAATATTCGATGAACGATTTTGCTTTCGTCCAGCAGAAGCTTTTACTACCATTGGATATATTTTAAGCTTAGTTCCTCATGTACAATATATCGCTTAGATTGTAAAAATATTTCGTTCATCATCCCGATGCACCTCTGAATTGATAACAATTTTAAGGTCCTCTGTTTCTATTAAAAAGGCGGGTCTGAATGCAGAGTTTCAAAGATTTAAGGACGTGAAACCCGTTCACCGAAGTCGTTTATAAAAAAGTCTTTGTTGTTTACCTGGGCGTGCGAAGACCATTTTAATAGGAAAGCAAGATTCTCAATCACTAAAAATACCTCCAATAATTATGTGCCAATATAACTTAGTTACCTTATCAAGTAGTTAATTTTACAATTATATTTTTGCATCTTTTCAAGATCAGCAAGATCACCTGCATACATGTAGCTCTGCATGTAGCTCTGCATGTAAACAATTTGTATCAATTCACTTAGTTTTTGTCTATTCGCATATTTTGTTTAAAAAGGTTACATTTTTTTAGTCCTATCTACAGCATAAGTAGCTATAATGCTGCATTATTCCCGAGAACACAAATGTTATCAAATGCAAAAAAAATGTTTCCGTTTTTTCACGGAAAAGCCTTCATTCTACGAATTATTTTAGTTATCCAATTGTGTCGGAGCAACCTGCTTAAGCTTTGTTGAGAGCTTGCGACAAAATAAGATACAAGGAAAGAAAGATACTAATAACTTTACTGATTGCTTCAATTTTTTTAAATCTCACCAACTCTTCTGTTAGTTTAATCAGGCTTGATTCTCAACCAGACTTGATGGTCTAAATAGTCTCTTTTTTCTTACAGTTTTAAATCCATTATCACTTTTATGACTCCAATGGCGCGAAAAGTGTTGGACCAGGAAACGGCATAAATTTTGTTCAAGAACTTCGGTACTTTTGAAAATTGTACCAAAGAGGTTGGTGATTATTTTTTAAATTTTGAGAAACTTGTAATAGTTTCAAAGTTTTTATTCGAAAGTTGCCAGGTTCTTTAAACGATTTGTCACGCTCGCCCTTTTATGCATGTTCGTCAAAATGCCAATGTTTCCCATGATGTTCAGAGAGATCGTGCGCATTCACTGTATTGTCTTTAAGGGGGGAAATCACAGTAAAATTTTCAATTTTTCGAAACAATTTTTTTTCGCTTAAAAGGTGCTCTTGGGTCTTAAGAATAATATACCAAATGATGGAACACGGCAAAAGTGTCCGAGTGACCAAATTTTTCACTCTGCGGTAACGCCTCTCCGGTATGCTCATATATTTTTATATGGTTTCTCAGTACTTAAAACTTTAAACGCGTTTTTCTCGAAACCACTTTTTTTGAGCTCGCCGAAGACATAACTCGAGCAAATTTTACCGATCGAAATATCTTTCTCCAAGGAGCTACGTAGGAGGTTTTATTTTATATGGCTTAATTTTTTTTATCGACGATTTTATGGCGTTTTTTTTTTGTTAAAAATTTAACTTTATTTTCAAACATGCACCATTTTGTAAAAAATCAATATGTCAAAAATAACCTACGCTCGCTAGCTGTTGTTATATGAAAACCAAAAAAATTTGGTGTTTTCTTCCAGGTCAAAAATTAAGGAATTTACGTCTTCGGCCATCGACACGCTTTCAAAAATAGGCGTCTTGGGGCATGTGCTGCGCAGCCGCCATTTTTAAATATTTTTTATTGAAAAAAATCACATTTCGTACTTTTTTAGTATTGCTATAAAACCTTCCTTACAGATTTTCGATTAATACTTTTATTCAGCCAAAATTAATTCCCGAAAATATGCCTATTTTTTTGTGTGCTACTGTGATTTCCCCCCTTAACCAATTGGCTAATGATTTTAGGGGATGCCAATTTCGATTTTAAAACGATTTTTGACGTCTGAGAAAAGTAAGAAAAATATAAAGCATATTTGACCAGTGAGGTTTAAGTTGAAGTGCACTAGATTTGTTCAACAATTAAAGGAAGATATTGAGATCCATTTGATCTGACTTTTCTTTTTCTGTGGAAATTATTTGCCCAAGCGAAACCTAAATGATCTCAAAAAATATTTGAAATTCATCATCACTTGCGTTGCATTTATTGTAATCTGTTGGCAATCTTTTTTGAAGTCTTTGCATTTGCGTCTATAGATCTGAAGTTTCCATTCTTTTGGTCGTTTGACTTGACTTGTGCTTAGTTTAAGAATAAGAAGGAGAAGATGTCAAATTTCTTTTGAAGAATTTTTAGCCAAGCCATTGTGAAAAGTACTCGAAAGTTATCCCGTCATCCGAAAAAACAGTTTATAGACGCAACATTGAAATACAAGCTTCGGGGAATTCCGGTGTAATAATCGCTGTGGACTCTCAATTTTGTGAAGTTCGTGCCTCTTAGTTTTTTCTGCCCTCGGTCTGTTTTTAGCGTTTCTTTTTTTATTAAAATTTTGGAATTTAAATGAAAATGAAGATAAGTATTTAATAAAATGAAATAAATAGTAGACTTTGAATTCATTGCTTGATTTTGCAATAGACGTTTGGATTTTTTGCGTTCCAATATCACCAACATTTCTACACACCTTCCTTTTGGAATGCGCAAATTTAACAAAAATCTACTTTTGAACAGAAAGAAGTTGCAACTTTAAGCAATTAAATAAAAACCCACCAGACCTTATACATTATCGCAACCTCATCACTGTGGTACTCAATTCCACCGGGCACATAAAAATATTTCTCAGACAACTCTTGGTTCGAAAATAACTCCTGTTAAGTCCAGCATTCAAACCATTGACCGCTGCCTTATTGCACAAGTGATTTGCTCCCGAAAACCAACCCCAAACTTGAACTGTAACACGAGTCATGAATGACGTCGACATAGACTTAAGGGAAAGAAAAACTTTCAAACAAACGAAATGAAAATAACTCTTCTGCGTGCCGGCATACAATGATCCTACATGAAGGGATTCTAACACTTTCGGGCAGACGTCCCTAAATCCTTGCAATTAAAATGAGAAAAAAGAAAAATAGAATAAAACTAAAGAACCGTCCAAGTGTAACTCATCCATGATAGCCTCTAAAAAATACCCTATCCCATTCAGTGCTTAAAGTTGTTCATCGCCCAAGTTGTGTACCTAGGTACTCATTGTGGGTGCATCGGGTTCAACCACCAACCGGCAGCAAGGTGTGGAACAAGAAATCTTTAAGGTGCACACCGGGCGGTTGGATTCCCTCCCAAAGAAAAGGGATTTTTGACTTAATTACAACAAATTGGATTAGCCAATAAAATTACGAGAATGAAATAGTTCTCTGAGTTCTCTGCCATTTACAATATAAACATTCGACTCCTGTCTTTCGGAAACTGTACAGCAGCAGGACGACATGATCCTTTATTTTTTTTTGTGGGAATTGAATTGAAAAGAAAATCACCACCATCAGGACCACGGATCTCATGGTGAAACTACCAAGCGGATGATGAATGTCGAAGTCGAAGCCCTCGTGTTTTCAAAGTGAAAAGCAAAAGAGAGAGTGTCCGTCTTAATGGGAAAAGTAAAGTCCAGAGATGGAACCATCGAAGACAAAGGACTAAACCACGTCCGGACTCCTGAGTCTACTACGACGACGACGACGATGACAACAAAGATGATGATGACGATGGCGTCGAACAAACAAACTTCTCCGAGTTTTCTTTTGTTTTTCGCAAAGGAAAATCAATTGAATTGTCCGGCGCGGTCGGCGGAAGGATATAAGAGAAATAAACGCAAAAAGATACGATGAGTATTTGAACGAACGATGCTGTCGACTAAATGAATGCATTCACATACTCATACAGAACCTAGACAAAGCTAGCTGGCTACACATGTTCCGGCTTTATGAGGAGGAATTAGACAGGAAATCTGTTTTCTTTTTCCTTTTCATTTTGTTAACTTGGTCGTTTTGTTTTCCGTTCCTTTCACTGCCGCCGTCAGTTTGATGGATGTGCATTGTTGGAGAGAATACATTTTTTGCTGAAGTTATTTCGAACTTCTTAGATGCTCTTCAATGGATACAGACTGTCAAGGGTGTAAGTTCACTTGGTTAAAAAAAAATTGCAAAAGATTGAAAAGAACGATTTTCGAAGAGAGAGTTTGACTTAGCTTTAACGAGTCAAAAATTTAACGAAGTATGATCAGGATGCAAGGATGAAAAGCGGATGAAGAAAAGAATCTACTAGATGAGTTTGTATTTTAATCAGCATAGCATAATGAACTAATCAAATAGTTTCAGAAAACTGGAAGTCTAGCAAGGAGACCTGGATCAGGAAAAATCAGAGACATAACTCCGCAAGAAGTCAGGATCAGAATAGTTGCTCATCGGAAGCGCAGCTCAACCGTCCGGGTTATGCAAAATCAACTGTGTAAAATTTACTGGCACTCAAGTAAATGATTAAAACATGTGTGACCGACTAAATGAAGATGGTTAGCGTCCTTTCGGGCGAGTATTCGGATTGAACTATGGACAACTTGAGATCTGTTCTCCTTACAAACGAATGCAAGGACAAGTTTAATGGTGACAAACGAATACGCATGTGAAGAAGACATTTTTAAGGATGGGGGGATACCGAAAATGCCGCCATTTACGTTGCAATGGTAAAACGACGTATTGTAGGCCCATTTACATGACCATTTTCTGATGCCAATATGATAGTTTAGCCACCGCCAGCTATGAGCCTAGTCCTCGGCCCTTCTGACCAATTGGTAAGAAGCCTCAAAAAGAACCGCAGCCAGTTCAAAGCTAAATAAGAGTTTAAAAATGTCTGTTGGAACCGCATACTCAAACAAAATATTAATAATCTCAGCGACCAGATAGGCTAAGACATTGGGTACGGGGCAGTGGTGGCCGAACTCGCCACAGTAACATATTTCAACAGAAAGATAGAAAGATAGTGTAATCAAAATTTTGGAAGACGCGGCTTTAACTTCATACGAACGAAAAATTAAGTATATATATTAAGTAGTTAAATTTACGCTTTCAAAAACTTTATTGGAGCAACAGAGGCCAAAACAATAGTTTTTTAGAATTTTTGCCTGACTGTTTGTATGTTTGTGCACGCTTCACGCAGAAACTACTGCATGGAATTGAGTGCAGGTTCCACCGATGTTTTGCTTGAGGTCTTACTTAAAGTGCAGGCTCCATTTTACTGCAGAAAAATATCATATTTCGATAGTGCTGAATGCTTAATTAACAGAAAGTGTCCGGTGGACTTTTCCATCCTGTGCAGCTTTGGGAGAAATATCAGTGGCATCTATTCGGAGACTTTGGCACAATGTGATGAGCGTGTTATAAATTGTTAACCTCTTAGCCTCGTATAATTTTAGCTGAAGTGGGAAGACAAGTGTAGATAGCACTAGATGTCGCCTCTTTGGGGATCGATTCCACTTTACTCCCTGCAGGTAAAATTGTTCATATAATGTTTAAGATACCATTGGAACTGGATATAATTGGCAAGGCGAAGATTCTTGCAGATTGCAGCCTAATCGTTGGGGCCGAGTTTACAATTGCCCAAAAGAAACTCGTGAAAGCAGTCAATCACACTTTGGAAGATTTCCGGCGTACTGATCACATCATGAAAAGGGTTATTTTTTAATTTAATGGGGATTAACGTAAAACTTAATACGTTATGAAAAGTGAACTAGAGCTGATGAGGTGAACGCATGTCTCATTTGCTCTGTGCTCCGACGCATGTCTCCGAAACTCATTCATTTCATTAATGGAGATGTAGCTCAAGAAGCACGTTAATCTTTACGCCCAAAAATGATCAAGCAGCTGTCATAAATCGCAGTATTTTGGAAACGATGTGGTGGTCCATAAAGATAGTTCTAGACCGAGCCGATGCTACCACTTAGCGGGTAGAGTTTTTTAACTCTGCACCGTCTTTATGCACCGCGCATAACATTGTTTTGATTGTGGGTATTCCGACCATGTTGCTTCGGATCCCTGGACATTTAGTTTCTCTTTTTAAAGGTCGAATTTCGAATTTCTTAGAAGATGTTTTACTTTCTTTGACCACAAGCATATGACCTTTTCTGTAAGAATTTCAAAAACAAACTAACCCACATTTTTGTGCAATTGTATGTTAACCCCAAGATATAATGTATGAAATTAGTAAAGGCTGGTAACGGGTTCATTCGAGACAGTGTCACCTACATTATACAACTTTGGACTCAGTTTATTGGAAATTATTTTGAAAACTTAGAGTCAATAAAAATTGAAACGTTTCTTGAACTCAACAAGCTGATTATTATTTAAATAAATAGTGCAGTGAAATAAAGTTCAATAAGTTTATGTACTTAGTAATGAGCGTGTGTCAAAAGCTGGAGCAACAGTACAATTTTTTACCCTGAGGTTTTGAATTACCTTGTTTCCCAAAAGTAGCAATGCATGTTCGATTCAGTGGCCTGTTCTAAAACCAAAATGGTTGTTTGGGGTTACTTATGTCAAATCGTTAGCAAAATTGTCCAATGTTTCATATAGGACACGCTCAAATACTTTACCTAATATAGTTTAACGATTTTCTTCCTGTTGTTTTGTTTAATTCCTTAAATGCCTGAGGGGGAAGTCTTATGTGCCTCATTTTTATTTTTATTTTCTCTCGATTATTTTGTAAAAAATTTCTGTGAAAAATCCTTTTCACAAGTTCCTGAGCCGAATTTTCAAAAGTTTTTTTTTTAATTAAATTTGATAAGTGATTGTAATTTATGATTTTAGGTTCCATGAAGACACTGTTATTCTGAACGGAAGAATTGATCTTTTCATTGAGTTTGTAAATAAGTCTGGCTTGCTTAAGTCAAATAGGCTATTTCGCAGCTGAGTTCTGAAAATATTCCAATTGGTATTTTCGAAGCTTGTGTAATATTTTGGCAGAAGTAAAATAGCAAAGTATTGGCAAAGTGGTCAGACGGTGCCGCGAATGTTCTCTAAGGATTTTTGCGAGCTACAGTTTGACTATTGATAAGTGAAACGGGCATTAAAAATAAGTCCACGACAGAGGAGGAGCGTGGAAAAGTCCAACTTCAGGATAAAACCAAGTTGAGTTGCAAGAATGGTCCATTGCGAAACCAATTGAATCCAAATTGGAATGTCGTGCATTGAAATCTCCTCCAATGAAAACATCGTCGGACTTGCTTGTAATAGCATAGAGATTGTCCAGCTCACTAGATATCACTAGGAATCACTTTGAAAAGATATTTTATTAATGCAAATCTTTAATTCGATGACTATTGCACTTCCCCTACCTTCGTCGTTTCGCAGCATGTTGTATCCATAAAATGATGGCCTGTATGTCATTTGTTTAAGGCCACGACTGTTTAGTCAATTCAAAAGTCCAATTCTCTTATTGTAGAATATCAGTGAATTGATATCGATCCATTTTTCAATGTTCTTGATTCCATTATACAAGTATGGATGCAAAAAGTCGAGATACGCAAATCTTAAATTCACTGTCGAGGATGCCTTAAGATTTGAATGGTTCTTATCCGTTTCGGAACTTTAGTGTGTCCGTCGTTGCACAGCAGGTTTGCACCATTTATTTAAGGATACGCCTCGTACTCGGATTTATTCTTGGAGAATTTGAGAATAATTTTAAGTGAAGTTGGAAAAGAGATTCACCTTTTCAGCTGATACAGACCAAAAACGACTTCGGTGCGATTCGGCCTGCCTACATCATGGGCAGGGTCGTGAGTACACATCTAATTTGCACTTGGAAAGCGTTAGGCCTTTTTTGAATTCCTGCAGCCGGAGATACCTCAAGTCACTCTCTTTTAACAACTACTCTGTTGACCAGATCGCAAATCGAGAACTGTTCCGGCATCTTTGCTTAAATTTGCTCTGTTACCTAGTGCAGGAATAACTTATCTTTGCGTAGCGTTACCAAGACAGAGTAGAAGCTGAATAGTTTAATTGCCAAATTCTCTAGAACAGGAGTTGCGGATCATTCTGATTGGTTTGCAATTTACGGTCGATGGCACTAATATCATATTGAACTGTGAAAAGTCGAATGAGCCAGTGTATGACAAATTTATCCAAGGCCAAATGATGTTTGTAGTTCTAAAGTGAATCATATGCGGCTAAGACTGCCACTTGTTTTGACATTATTCGCTTGCATATTCCTATATCTTTTAGGTCCGCATATCAAAAATAGATTGACTTCAAGTTCACTCATATTGTTAAGAATTTTCGTCGCTTGATTTGATTTGATTGCCTCACAAAATGTTTACCTTCCACGAGAGGAGATTACTTTTAACTCTTGTATTTTAATTGCATAGTCTTCTGCTTCAAAAACAACTTGAACTGTCTGGTAGTCTGAAGGACCCAGACCCTTTTCCCAAAGATACGTTAAAAGTGTTGAGTCCTTTTATATACTTTCGAAAATACATGCAAATATAAGTAGAATAAATTCAATATTAACATTCCATTTACTTTAAAGTTTTGAATCAAGATTATTGCGAAAGGTTGCAGTTTTCGTGTTTTCGAAAAAAAGTAGCGCGCGGCTTGTCATTTTTCGCACAAAGACCTTTGAGAAGATCACTCAAAGTACTTCCTGCCGGTTAGATTCTAAAAGATGGAAAGATTGCTCATAGTTGGAAGAAATAAATCGAAAAGACTTAGTCATCTGCATGAACGACTATTTTTATTTTATTTTCTGAAACAAGTCAATCTTCGGGAGTTCTGTTCTTTTTTTACCCAGGCACTTTTCGGATCGCAATAGTTTGCTTGCCCAATTGAATTAACCAACTCGACATCCCATTTCGGACAGCACACGTTAAGTATATTAGGTGCAAGTTCAGTAAGTTCATATTTCGCCTTTACGGATATGATTCCGTCTGTCATGCAAATTTGTAGGTCCCTTACCTTCTCCAATTACCTTTCGCTTACTTTGAGATAGATATATTTTGTGCTGATGATTTTCATATTGGAACCGATGTGACTGTAGCCGGCATGTTTGTTTTCCCCCTATTCCGATTTCTCTTTTCGATAAAATCGGGGTGAGCGGCGTCATTTGAAAAATTTAGTTCTGTTTCGAAACTTCGCCAGCAAAATCAATTTATGCAGCTATTTTGCGTCATGCGTTTCTTTTCGCTAATTTGGTTGACTTGGAGAATTCGTGCCTTCCAAACAATTACACATGCGTCCCTTCAGATCATTCCAATTGGATGCATTCAAAGAATTCAAACATATTTTGTGGTCAATTAAGCAAACAGTTTTATATGTCATTACGACTGTCCAATAGAGACCGTTTTGTTTTTTGCCAACCGAACATATAAAGTTATGTTTCAAAGCGAAAACATCCTCTCCTCGACTAACTTTCATCCTCCTGAATTTGTTTTTTATGCAGTGAAAAAAAAATATTATTTTACGAATCAGTTGTCCATGAAACAAGGTGCAATCCGTGAAAAATTATTATTCACCATTTGCCACCTCAGTGAATTTGAAATATTTTGTGCAGCGTTTTTTTTGTTTTTATTTTTTTGATTTCGTATCAACTGACCAGAGAACTCCATAGGGATGGATAAGAGGAGTAAAAATAACAGAAAAATATGAGAAATGATAGCAAATTGTGAACATCATCAAAAGCACATGCTTCCTCATTCATAAAAATGATTGTTCGAGTACCAACATCTGGCAGTATCCAACATTTTGTTTTTTTTTAGCGAAAAAATTTGGCTGGAGTTAAATTGGATATTTTGCTAGATTAACTTATACTTTGTAATATTTTTGCTGACCGTTAAATGCTTTTCCAGGAAGTAATCTTTGGAATCTATTCGGTTGGCAACTAAGTAATTGCGGATTTCACTCAAAGATGGCTTTAGTTGAATTTTTAGGATTGCTGCAGTAATCGAAGTGTCAAATACATTCTGTTATTTGATAGTTGGTACTACAACTGTCAATCAGCAAAAAAAATCAGCTTGGCGTCGGTTGAAAAATGGAAAATCAAAACGAACATTTTGTGTTGTTTATGGTGACGAAGCTTTAAAAGAACATCAGTGTCAAAATTGGTTTGCCAAATTTCGTTCTGGTGATTTTTCACTCAAAGATGAAAAACGCTCTGGTCGTCCAGTTGAAGTTGATGACGACTAAATCAAAGCAATAATCGATTCTGATCGTCACAGTACAACACGTGAGATTGCAGAGAAGCTTCATGGATCACACACATGCATTGAAAATCGTTTGAAACAACTTTGCTATGTTCGAAAACTCGATACTCATGAACCGAAAGAAAATCATTTAATACAACACATTAAGACCTGCCAGTTGTTAAAGAAAGGTAATGAAAATGATCCATTTTCAAAACGAGTGATAACTGGTGATGAAAAATGGGTTGTTTATAACAATGTGAATCGGAAAAGATCGTGGAGCAATCCAAGTGAACCAGCTCAAACAGCATCAAAAGAAAGTTATGTTATCAGTTTGGTGGGATTACAAAGGAATTGTCTACTTTGAACTTTTACCACCCAACCGAACGATCAGTTCAGATGTCTACAATGAACAACTAACAAAAATGAACAATGCAGTTGAAGAAAAGCGGCCCGAATTGACAAATCAAAAAGGTGTTGTATTCCATCATGACAATGCAAGACCACACACATCTTTGGTCACTCGGCAATAATTATTGGTGCTTAGTTGGGATGTTTGACCACATCCACCATATAGTCCTAACCTTGCACCATCTGATTACTTTTTATTTCGATCTTTGCAAAACTCTTTGAATGGAAAAAATTTCAATAATAATGATCAATGCTGCCTGAAAGACGACAAAAGGTCATTGCTAAAAATGGGCACTGCATTACAGAATAAAGTTATTTCGTTCCGTGCAAAAAATGACTTTTATTTTCCAAAGAACTACGCAATTACTTAGTTGCCAACCTGATTAATTCACACTTAAAAATTATGATAAATTTAAGCTTCTGTTTTAAACCAAATGTTTTGATTCAATTTTATTACTTGTTCATTGTTATTGGAAAAGCTTTTGAAATTTGAACACTGAAAAAAGCCTTTGCCCAGATTTTGCAACTGAGGCTAACTTCTTGGATACAAGGGAATAATTGACTGAGCGTTTTCCGTGCTTTTACGACGGCAGATTAAGTGTTCGCTCTTACAGTCATTGCTCATAGATTTAAAGCAGTTTTTAAACTGTCAAGCTAATTTTTAAGCGTCTGCAAGTGTTTTGAAGGGGAGCGAATTTTCAAGTTTTTTTCGGCACAACTATGGGCTAATGTTTGCTTTTTATGTTGACGGCAGTGGAAATAATTTACCTCGCGGTGTCAAAATCGAGGGTCTGCTCTAGAAAACATAAGATCTATGATCTACAACTATTAACACAAAAAAAATGATGGTGTTAGGGCTGTCAAATAGAAGGAGAAGTATACAAGAGAGGTGAATCTATTCAAGTCGTTACAAAGATCAAAGATCACTTTTTAAAGTGCTTTTTCAAACGTCCGGTCACAGGGCCAACATATGATATTCATGCAGAGGTGGTAGTAATGTATTTGATAGCCAATGAAAGTGGAAACACCATTGGCATTGAATGAAGTCAATGCCAATGAAAATCAAAATCATTGGCGTTGGTCAATACCAATGAAAAGAATAAAAAAAAATAAAAGCAAAAGCATTGTTTTAAGTTTTAGGTTAAAAAAAAAATTCTTGTTTTTGTGGAAAACTTATAACCTACCTAAATACATTTACAACCGCAACAGAACTTGCTGTGCTTCTCCCTGGCGTATATGATGCATGTGATAAGATATTACTTTAAATTTTGGAGTACAAACAGTTCAAAATCAACGGTAGAAGTTATCATTTGAATGAGAGTGCGTCGTCACAACATCACAGACGAACACTTCGAGAGACTGGTGATATTGAAAACCAGTCAGCAATATATTTATATTTAAAAACAATCCTTTTGGATCATCGAAATTAATTTCTTCGTTAAAATACAGCTGTTTCATTGTCATTGGAAAAACCAATTGGTTTTGTTTATTCCAATGCCAATTAAAACTAAATGGTAATGCTTAAGTCCCATCTCTGTAATCATGTCGAATCTGGGCTCCCTCTAATCTATCTATGGAATTTTAAAGGCAATGCCAACTGTGATGCGTTGGTCAAACGAAAATCTCCAAAAACGATTTATGCTGGATGCTGCAGTGATCATCCTATCGACTTATTCAAAGAACGTGTAATTGAATGTTTTTGAATATGGTGTCGTTGACTCTGTTATGATGAAATAACTGCCAGCAAGACAGTCAATTGATCCTTCCAAGCACAACTCTTATACTAACTAAATTTTGAATAAAACACTGTAGATAAAGTCAATATTATAGTCACAGAGTTTCACACCACTAAATTTTTTTTCTATTCTGCTTCTTATCTTTCTGCTAGCTCTTTGCAGAATGCATTATAAGGGTAGCCATAATCCCTTGGAAGTGAACAAAGAAGAAAAACAATAGAAAATTAACCAGCGTTTTATTTATCTATCCGACATGTGGACAAGGAAGCCGACTTGTCCAAGCTCCTGTTGATGAAGACTGCATTCTTCCTAATTCCCGGTAAGTAGAAGAGGTGTTGAACCTCGGCTTTAAGAAGGCCCAGTAAGTGAAAACTGCAGTGAAAGATTAAGTTTTCTCGATTCACGGACGGACGGATGTGGTCGAGGTTTTTCTGTCCACAAAAAAGGCACTCGACATTTATCATAAAAAAGAAAAGCTGGAATATCTTGAATATCGCAAAAAAAAACGTGGTGCAGAAACCTTGGGTTAAGTATGCATACTTAAAAAAATGTACGTCATCGGCATCATTATCGACATCCACCACCATTATTATTATTAATATTATTATTCTTATAGTTGTATTATTAAACGTTCGATTTCTTCAAGCTTCCAACTTATATTTACTTGTCCGCCTTGATTGATTGGCGAGAACCTCCCATGAGGTGCTGAAGAACGAAGTGTCCTAAACGTAGTGTTCATATCCTGAATAAGTAAACAATTTCGTGTAAATTTCATGACCCCAACGCCCTCGCAAAAACAAAATATCCCTCAAGCATTTTTCCTAATGTCGCATGGCATAATAAACGCTGTTTTTTTTTTTACAAATTCTGCTATTCGCCACAAATTAACCATATCAACTTCATCATCTGCAATCTTCCCAAACAAATCTTCTCCAGCCACTCAAGTCTGCTCTTCTATCCATTGTGACAAAAAAAAAACTCGAAAAGAGATGGTCTGTCACCACTCAACAAACTGAGTTTCTGTCAGATGGAATTTGGTGGTGAGGGAAAGCCATGAAGAAAGACGACAACAACGACGAGAAAGTATTTCCATATCAGTCCATCAAATTTTTCCACCATCCGCATCTCAAGAGGAAAATCAAATTAATGGACGAAAGTTAGTTCCCATAAAAAAATTATGCTTTGCATAAAATCGTTTGAAGATTGTGTGCGTTCTTCAGACCGTCATCTTCGTCATCACCCCCAACTCCCCTCGAAACAACCCACCGGAGACAGCAGCAAGGACACTTACTGGGGGTTCCCTTGACAATTCCAACAAAACGGAATCGGGCCAAAAGGAACGTTTGAATGCAAATGTTGAAACGACTACTTCTTCTAGTATAAACGGAAAGTGGAATGTCCTCCAAAGTATCACCAAAAAATTTACAAAAAAAAAAAACCGAACAAGTATGAAGAGGTTTAGAGTCGGGGGGGAGGGATTGAACTTGGCAAGAATCGCTGTGACAGTTTAAGTTCGTTTGCTTGTGGCTTCTTGTACAAGATTAAGTCCTGCAAGAGAAATGAAAATGTCTCTCCGCCATGTTTGTTTTATGGTAGAATGGGGTCGAGTGACACATAAAATTCGACCTTTAAGGTGAGCTATGAGTCAGAACATATCCAAAGCTTCATTCTTATCTAATTTGAAGCTTGCAGTTTGATGATTTCGTCGTATGGCATTCGATAAATTAAACGCCATCTCGTAGCGACATAATGAAACCTTCTAAAATGGAAGCTGTCACTTAGAAGGATAACCATTAAGCATATGTGTGTCAGTGTTCCAAGGGGAGAAACATTCATTTGCTGTGCAGCTTAAGGTAAGTAACAAGATGTGCCAACGAACATTAAATCTCTAAACTAGGTGAAAATTGTGCTGCTTTCTGCGTATGTGTGGGGTGGTGAGGCGTCCGTGTCGTGTGTAATTAAACCACCTGGATCCCTATTGAAATGGAGAATAGCGTGATTACGTGCAACTCCAATGAAACATCGGTTAACGCTGTCAAAATGGAGCTGCAATTTTAATGGCGGATTCATTTGTCAAAATTACGGCATGTGGCTTTATTATGTCAGTGCAAGGAAATGGCATGATATAAAAGTTGATGAATTTGATGCAGGCAACTTATGAGTAAGTCGCTTTTAGTTTCAATAAATTAAAGGGTAAATAAAGCTGGAATTGTAGGTTGCCCATTTTTTAAGAGACGGCCTCAAATGTTTAAGTTTTTTGCGTTTTAAGGACATTTGATCGTAAGTTACACTTACGGCGCTAGCAATACTGTAAATATTGACTGCCATGTTTCTAGTGGATTATTAAGGCTGCGAAACAATATTAAAATCCGACAAAGCAACTTTAGCATGGGTGATGTGAAAACATTGTTGCAACAAAAAGCTTGGTGTTCACGATGTTCATAAATGATTTAAATTCTTCGCAGAAGGCAGAGTAACAACGGCCCATAAAGTCAACAACGGATGAGAACGTTGAAGAAGTGAAAACAAAATTGTTACGGAAAACCGTCGAATCATCTTTATGGAAGTTGGTGAGGATGTCAGCCTATCGGTTGGTTCATGTCATGTAATCTTTTCGGATGTTTAAGGTGAGGTAGCGAAATATTTTCCGATACTGCTTACTTTTGACCAATAGAACCATTGCATGAGCATCGCGCAGAAAGCTGAAGAATGATGTGAGATATGTTGAAAAAGGTGTGGTTATTCAAAACAAATGGTCCAAAAGTCAGAAAAGTAAGGGTGTTGTGCAGTCTTACTATAAACAAGAGTAAAGTGATGGGGGTCTCCAAAGAGGATAGGTCAATAGAAAATCTGCACATAAAATGCCACGGTAGAGAGTTGAGTTCTATGAAAAGTTCGGAACCGTTTTTAGCTGTAAGAGCAAGAATGCAGTCTCGGCATACTATCAGAACAATAACACAATAGTGGGTAGATGACAGAAAAGCATACAAATAAAACTAAAGTTTTACAACACGCTTAAAGTAAGACTCTAGGTAAATTTCACGCAATAGAATGAAGTACGTACGAACGGATCGCAAGAAAAACTAGACGAGATCTGGTCCGCAATGATAGAATACGTTTAGAAGAAGTCGAAAAATGGTTTGAATATTTTCATCGGATGGGCGAGGTACCTGGGAAAAACGCATTCAAGATGGGGAAGGATGAGGTTAAAAACCTGGCAGAAATGAGCAGAAAGAGCCGAGACCAAGTAAATTGGAGAAGATAGATTTCTCGCGACAGCACCGAGGTCAAGAAGAAGAAGATGAAGAGTAATGAGAGAAATGCAAAGAAACCTGCCAAGTCCGCCTCGGATGTACCATAAATGTCAGTTAATATAGTTGGGTTATGCAATCCATTCATGCTGCTTCCCCACCTGATTTCCACACTTAACTCTGACTTGTTGTGGATAAAGAGATAGTTTCATGACATTTATTTTGGGTATTCAGAGCCCAAAATTTAATAACTCTCTTGGCATGTATACTCATTCTTATCAAAATTGTATACAGTCAGCTCAAGTAAGTCATTGTGCATAGTCTGTTTTTCACAAAGTGATTGCGGATAGGGCTAATTTTTATAATCGCTTCTAAATAGATCTTTTCTTGAATTAAGCAATGTCGGCGATATTTTCAACTAACTTTACCGGGCCAACGAATCGAGTTTTGATAGATCTTCTGTGTCCGAGACGCTCAAACTAGTTATAAATTAGCTTTTAAACTAAGCGTTCTTTGTCAAGTGTTTTCATCATTTTCATAGTGAATTTTCACACTCGAAAACAATGTGCAGGCGTTTGTCAATCGTCTGGAATCCTCCTTCGTATCGCAAGGTTTTAAGGGGGTATTCTGGTCTAGAAATTTAAAAAATCGATTTTTTTTATATTTTCAAAGTTTAACTATTCAAGAATATGGCTGGCTATAAGAGGATTTTTCAAAGTTCAAATTATTTACGGAGATATCGGTATTTTGCTGACCCAACATCCAAACTGGTTCGGCCGGAACTAATCGAACAAAAAACATTAGGGATTCTCCGTTTACTTGAATCCATATTTCTCAGTAAAACATTTGGTGTTCAATTACGGATTGGTGGAAATGGTTTGGCGATTCGCCGGCACCCTGATTCTGTTGATTACATGAAAAATGCAGTTTGGGCTACTTATTACCAAAATAGTTATACGAATGAAAATCCGCAACATATAGTATGTATTGCCCACCTGGTGCGGAGAGTTGGTGTAAATGACAAAAAGCTGCATCTGAAGGTACATTACAGGAGTTTGACCACGAAAATCCTCCTCTGTGTGATGAAGTTTTGAAAATTATAAAGCCAATTTACGAGAGTTTATCACCAGAGGAATTATTGACTCGATGTTTAGGTTCAGAAACTCAAAATAATAATGAGTCTTAAAACTCTGAGTTGGACTTTCGATCCAAAACATATTCATTCCGGACATAAGATGATTGAGTTAGATACATTTATTGCTGTTTGTATTTTTAATGAATGCTTCATTCCTATTTTAAAAATGATGGAGCTTATGAGAATGAAAATTTGCCCGGAAGCTAATTCATTTGCTGCGAAACGAGACAATGCCCGGATTGACCGCTCCGAGATACGAGCATCTAACGCATCAAAGGAGGCCAGAACTGCTCGATATGAAGAGAGAAACGGGGAAAATAGTTTTTTCCAAGTCCAGGAAGGTCCGATGTATGAAACATGAATGCAAGATTGAATAAATGTAAGTCTACAATATCATTTCATGCTTTAGACAGCGAAAAACTTTACGCAATACATTAAAAGCGTTTTTCTCGAAACTGTCTTTTTCAAAATAATACCCACGATTTCTCAGGTTCTACTGGACCTATTTACCTGAAATTTTTAGAGAGTCTTCTTTATAGACTTGTCTATGTCTGGAACTATCATCATCCCCAAATTTCAATTATTATTTTTTTTTAATTTAAATTAAAAACAGTCAAAAGAAGTGGTGCAAAGTTGGTGAAAAAAAAATCTTTCTAACTTTCCGTAGTTCCAGACATTGCGAAATTATTCTAGATTAATAATTATTTTTTTTTGGTTTCAAATTGCTAGGAGGGTTAAAATCGTGGGTATGGTTACGCGCCAATTTTTTGAGACCCCCACTTCATCAACTGCTAATTTTTGAAATTTTCACCTTTTTTTATTTTTTAAATTTTTTCTGTATTCTTTTTATGTTAATAAATTACTAATAAAAAAATGGGTCGTAAAAGAATTGCCTTGTTTTTATGACACTTCAAAAATTACATGAAATTCATGCCTCTAGACTAGAATACGCCCTTAAGTCCAATACAGCCAAAAGAATTTCAAAATCACAGCACTCAGTACGAAATGAGAAAAAAATTCGATCCGCAGGTTTAAAGTGTTACATCCTTTCAGAAGACAAAACGGGCTCATCGCTCATACAGAGTTCCTTATTTGTAAATTCATTCATTCTGACGCCCGATAAAAGATTCTTTTTAGAAACGATAAGGGAGGATAACGTGGGTACACTTTGTAATGAGTCGAAATAGGGATCCCTTCTCACATAAGGCTTATAGTGATCCAGAATTGGAGCATGATTCATCTTGATACAGAACTGTTCTGATCTATTCAAATGACAATCTGGCCTCTCCAACCCCATGTGGATGCTGCTTCCACGATTTCACTGCTTATTTCCGCAACGCCGTTCATCTATGCCATGCATACAAGGACAGATATGTATCCATTGTATAAACAAAGCTCTAGATGCATGAACTATGATTGGATACACAAAATTCAAACCAGTGCACTGAATATAATTATTGTTAAGATACAATTCACATTTTACAAAAATCCCCCACCAGTTAGCCTATTCCCTGTCAAAGGGTAAAGAACTTACAGCCTCAAATTAAAGCGTCACGCATTTGATCAATTTGTCAATACGCCTTCATCCGGTAACCAGCACCACTAATGACTCTTCCCACACTCGCTAGATTCATTTTAATACCAAAAAGGTCATCTACTTCTCCCATCAGAGCCACTGTAAATGACTTAATGAAACGAAATTAATTTTCAAATTTAATCCTTGTGAGGATACAAAATGAAAAATCACAATTGACGTAAACACCGAAATTAAACATCAAAACCTCGTCCGCCTTGCGGACTTGCTCGAATCATGGCCATTGATGTAAGGCGACAGCTTTTGATCCCTTTCATTTTATCAAATAAATCACAAAAAAGGATCAAATGCCTTCAACCAAATTAAGGGAAATATTCAAAAAGAAAAGGACAACAAAAAAAAAAGTTTTCAAAATATTTGAACGGTTGTCATGACTTCCCGGTTCGTCCTTTACACCATTCTATCCCCCAATAGAAGTTTCCATCCATCAAAGATCCTAGAGCTGTATTCATTTCTTCGCAGAACAACGACGGTGGTGTCTATTCAAGGGATTTTTGTTTCAAACTCAAAGGATTTAAGCACCCAGACGAAATTCTAAACCACCGCACCGATACATTGACAAGAGCACCCGATGCCGATTGAATCCTTGTAGGCAAGAAAGTGTTGAGTAATGCGCCCGTCCAGTGTAATCTCGTTGACATTCTAAACTTATTGGACGGTTAATCTTATTAGGATCTGAAAACGTTAAGGGTACGCTGGTGTCGCAAAACTGAATATGCAAAGTAAAGAGGAGGCTTAGAATCAGGTTATACTCGTACAAGGATGCATTGGTGATGAGTCGTGAATTTCAAGTGCAAGGTGTGATAAATTTTTCAAATACTTTAAATCTTGGCCAAAAGGAGACGAACAGACTCATGGCTTAGGCAGAAGCAGAAGCAGATGTTATCCTGCATGGAAGAGATGACGTATTCGATTACCCATACCGCCTCGGCAACCAGACTAGACTTATGCATGGTTCCTGGATCCTGATGATGACACAGCCGAGTGGAAAATGCCCGTTGCCTAGGGAATTGCCATGTCACGCTCTGCCTGCTGTACGTATGCTTTTGTATTGGGTTTTATGGTAAGTCTGATGCCGATGTGAGTGCGTTCCCTTTTTGGTGCGATTTCATGGAGTGAAATTAATTGCGAACAAATACAAAGACCGATAACAGGCGCACTACTGGTAGAGAACACGCCTCACTTCTGGGATCAGGATTAATTACCAATTGTTTCGGCAGGTTTTGCTTTTAGCTGGGCTTGTCTCGCTTGTTGTTTTTCGACACTAATTGTGGAAGTTTATGCACATGAAATTTGTGAAATTGAATTACATATTTGGCTTGTGAAAGACTGGAATGATTGGAGTCATTCATTTGGAATTCTATTTGGACATTCATGTCTAATAGGATTGAAATATTTAGTTGGGGATTTGGCTGCAGCGCAACACAATTGCATTGTCCTTAACGAAGTCGGTTGTTTGACGTGTTGCCGAGGCGATGAAAGCATTTAAACGGTTCTTTTGTTTGCTGTTGATTGTTAATGCCAACCGTTTCCGTCTGGTATTTTTTTTCAAAAGCCGCTTTTATGTCCATTACGCAGGGAGACTTGGTTCGTTACCAGTTGTGCGTATGAATCGTTAAATGGTTGGCATTTCTTGTAGTGAGCTTATAACTCAAAGCATCATTTGGCATAAACATCAGAAGTATTGTTTGGCAGAACAGCCACATGATGGCATTTTTAAAATTCTCACGCAACGAAAGATTTCTTATACAAGTTAAATTTTTTACGTAATGAAACGAAAATTCGACATGATAGAGAGAAAGCGATATGGTAGAGTAGCGCGTATATTCTGTGTGCTTTAAAATCAATGCGAAATGGAACGGATTGGCAATGTTGTCTGCGACCATTGAAATAAACAGAATTTCAAACAATGTTGCTAAGTGAGCTCTGATTTTCGATCGAACATGACTCGTTTCGAGAGCTTGAAGGTCGTGTTCTTAACACGATGGTAAGTTGAGAATGGGCCAGCAACTTTTGTGTTTTGGAATTCACGAAGAAAACATTTTCAGTAAAAGGATCATGCGACCGAGCAAAAGTCAGAATTTCAGCGGCCTAAGCGTACAGAGTCTTGTGATTCTAACAATCACGGAGTTTAAAAATTGGTTTAAAATCGTTTAAGCCGAAAATTTTAAACTGATGTAAGCCGATTGAATTTAAACGACAAAACCTCGTTTAAATTGCTTACATTCACTCGGTTTAAGCAAAAAGTGACTTTTCACACGAAAAAAGAAACCTTGTTATATTCCCAATAACCAACTCAGAATTAATGGTACCGAGCTAAGGTGGGGAAAAACCATTAAATACTTAGGCATACACCTAGATAAGAGGTTAACTTTTAGTAACTTTTAGTGATCACATCTCAAAAATATTGAATAAAATTAGTATCGCTACTAAAATGTTATACCCCTTCATAAATAGAAAATCGAAACTATCAAATGATAACAAGATTATTATCTACAAAGTCGTATTCCAAGCTATTCTGCTTTATGGTTGCCAAGTATGGGGAAGCTGTGCCAAAACACACATTAAGAGATTACAAATATCGCAAAACAAACAAGGGAATGTTGAATTGATTTCTGACAGAATTCGGAAACTTGTTCATTCGTTTAGTATTCGCTGTGCATTTGCGGATAATATTTTAGTCAATCAATAGTCTAATTAACAAACTATCAGTTAATATTACATGAAATGTTATTTATGATATAGATGTAAGTGTTTTATTTATTTATTCTCCTTATTTATTTATTTATTTATTTATTTTCCTTATACTTATCTCATATTGTTTCATGTTTCATAATATCTTATTCTTCTGTGATATTTTAGTTTAATTACCTTTAAGTTGTTATTTATTTGCATAGATTTTTACAAAATTATAAGTTTATGTATTTATTTATTCACCCATTTATTTATTATTTATTTATTTATTTATTTATTTATTTATTTATCTATTTATTTATATATTTATTTATTTATTTATTTATTTATTTATTTATTTATTTATTTATTTATTTATTTATTTATTTATTTATTTATTTATTTATTTATTTATTTATTTATTTATTTATTTATTTATTTATTTATTTATTTATTTATTTATTTATTTATTTATTTATTTATTTATTTATTTATTTATTTACATATTTATTTATTTATTTATTTTTCATTTAGTTATTCATTAATCTGTAGTTAAAAAAAAATGTTCTATACTTATTGACCTCAACCTAGTCATCTTTTTTTTTGTTTTTTGTTTAAGGCTAAACCATTATTTGACATCAAGTTGTTTATGTAATATCATACCTAATTATTATTATTTATTTATTTTTTTTTTTTGCTGTTTAAATTGGAGGTTTTTCTGGTATTTTCCTTCAGAATCTTAATGTTATGTTATATAATAAATCGCTTTTCTTTATAAAATAAAATTAATATTTCAGTAGAAAGATAACATGTAAATTATCATATCTCTGAATGTCAAATGTGCGGTAATAAACCTACTTGTAAAGTTTTGTGATACCAAATAAAATATCTATCTATCTAAGCAAAAAGTGACATTCGGTTTACGTCAGTTTAAAATACCCAGAAAATGTGATTTTAGTACGGTACAAAAACTTTTTAAACCGAACTAAATCTCAAATTTGAGTTTTTCCGCGCTTTAGTTTTATTTTCGTCTTTGTTGTGTGCACACGTAAATTAAAAAGTATTTTTCATTCCTTCAGTGTTATTGAATTTTTGCTAGTTTGTTTTTTGTTTGGTTATTTATTTGTTGTGTTGCAGCTTTGAATCAAAATTAGCAATAAATCGAAAGTGCAGCTTAAAGAAAAAAACAAGTGAAAAATCAACTCGGGGAAAGCTGTTCTCGCAATTGGAAACAGATTTTTTGTGGGACCTTGTGTTGGCCAGCGGCATCAACACCAGTCTACTGTACTTAAAACCGGTGGTGGTGTCATATCTAAAAATGCCACCAAAAATGTAAGTTGTCGTTTGAACTGACGAAGTCAGTTATGCAGTTTTCGGGAGCGGTGCAGCTTAAAACTACTGGGTTGTCCTCCACCGACAGCGACGGCCCGATTATTTACGCGATCAGCGTTCTGCAAAACGGAGAGGAAATTGTCGAAAGTGCAGAGGATGAGAGGCCAATGGTGATCACGAAATATCGTCTCAAAGTATGTATGAACTTTTCGACTCCATTCCAACTACGCCGGTAATGGATTGTCATGTTGTTGACGCTTCTGATGGTGTTACTCCCTGTTCCACTGATATCGCCTCAACATCAACACCAGCTGGACTTAAATCATTATTTCCATACTCGCAATTTTTTTCGACAACCTAGCAGCGTACAAGATCAGGAAAGCGAACACCAATTGAATCAGACAACAACAGCAACACTTGCACTTCAAGCAAATCCGCTAAAAGCAAACAAATCGACAAAACGAACACCAGAAGCATCAACAATAGCTATTTTCCCAACTCCTGGAAAATAGCTAAAGTTGTTCCAGTTCCGAAAAAAACAAATAGATCCAGCATTGACAGGTATAGGCCGATAGCTCTTCTGTGCTGTGTTGGGAAAGTGCTGGAGTCAATATTGCTGCGCCAAATCATGACAATTTGCTCGGAGAAGGGAATTCTCCCAAACCATCAATATGGTTTCCGGGTGAAACATTCAACCATCCATCCACTACTGAAGCTGCATCATGATGTCACCCAAAGACTAAATAAGAAGGAAATCGTAGTGGCTTGCCTGCTCGACATAGAAAAGGCATTTGACAGCGTCTGGATTAAGGGCCTCATCTATAAAATGAAGACAATGGGATTTCCTCAGCATCTGGTAAAAATCCTCTTTAATTCACTTACAGAAAGATTCTTTTTCGTCCAGATACAGGATCATCTATCAACTTTAAGAAGACTTCTCGGAGGAGTTCAACAAGGAGGAAAGGTCTCTCCCACCCTTTTCAACATCTTAACAGCGGACCAGCCAGCCAACGACGCCCGAACAAAGACACTCCTCTACGCAGATGACTCCATTACATACGCTACGTCCTTAACCCCGGAAATAGCAGCCGCTAGGGAAGAAGAACACCTAGCGAAGATATAGGACTACTACAAGAAATGGGCACTGAAGATCAACAGCAGCAAGACAGAGCTCATTTGCTTCCGACCACCGACCACAGGAAGAAGAATTAGGAAAGCTTTCGTGACGAGATGCCACGACACGAGAATAACGATGCCAGATGGTAAGGAGATTGCTCCACAGCTCAAAACGACGTACCTGGGGATAACCTTCAGCGAGCGATTCCAGTTCCGACAACATGCAGAAAAGGCTATTCAGAAAGCCAATTTCGCCCTTCATCTTTTGCACCCACTCCTAAAGAGGAGGAGTGGTTTGCATAAAAGCACCAAATTACTGGTCTATAAGCAACTTATAAGACCAGTAATTACTTACGCCTTCCCAATTTGGTTTACGGTGCCGCCAACATCAATGAAGAAAATTGAGATCTTGGAGAGGAAAACCTCAGATCGTGCACTGGACTCTGGAGGAATCTCAACATGCTGAAATACTTCAGCAAAACAACGCTGTACGAATGCGCAGGGATCACACCAATCAAGGAATACATGCTGCAGCTGTCAAGAAAAATCATCGAAGGGTTAGCAAGCCACCCTAACGAAGAGATCAGGATCATCAGCAGGCAAGAAATTGAGCCAGCCCACAGGTACCTTAGCACACGGACAATCAACGATGAACACCTTCAAGAGATCATCGACTGGGCCTCGTTTTACACGAAAGCCAATAAGTACTACTACAGAGATTAAAACCCTATTTAATGTTTTAATTATTTTTCGTTTTTTAAAACAACTCCCTCAGAGTCAATTTTCATAATGTTTGGAAAATTGGATATAAAATCAGTTATAGATTAAGCATATCATGTTCACAATTTTTGTAAAGAAAATTTAGTATTAAATGAAATACGTTGGGCCCTTATTGTTGAGCCAACAATATATAAATTGTAGTTATAAGTCTAGTTTTAAGTCAAAATTGTAAATATAAGACTAAATAAAAATAAATCTTAATCGTATCGTAAAATGAACACCAGAAGTTTGAGTTCCATAAACTCTATCTGCATTTGCGGCTCTCGAGTCGAATGCTACCATAAAATAGTGACATTGGCGGACAAAAAAAGCGAGCTTGATAAACGAGGAGATCAAGCGACCTGCCGAATGGCACCAAGTGTGTGTTGCGTTGAAGACAGAAGAAATCTTAGTGCAGCAACGCAAAGCAGAATTTTGGGCTAAAGCAACAGAATTTCAACCAAAAAATGCTGAATATTAGCTACATGAATTTGAACCGTACATAAACTGTGCGAAAATGGTCGGTTTAAGTTGGAGTCGGTTTATCGTGGTTAAACAGATAACTCGGTTTATAATTTTGGCCGAGCATCAGTTTAAATGGGTTAATATAACCAAATAGTCGGTCTAAAAATTTTAAACCGAATACTAATTTTTAACTGACTTGAAACTCCGTGAATGTTACGGCCGTGAGGGTTCATTTGAATCGTGTAATTAGGAAATATTTGAAATAATAATTGCAGGATCCAAAAAGTGCTTCGATTTTTTAGATGAGGCAGGGGATGATAAGGGTTATTTAAGATATGAACGAAGAACGAATTCAACATCGTCTTATGAACAAACAAGCTTAGTTGATTAGTTATCGCAGACTGGTCTATGAAACACAATACATATATATTTTATGTATCCAAATTTTTTGTATTGCCTTCAAAGTATGATCCTTCTGAAATAATACACTGACCACAACGAAAAACCCAATCATCAAAAGAAGGCGGCATTCCGAAGCTTTTTGACAGATTTGCATGACAAACTCGTGAACCCAGGACTCATCACCAGTTACAATGCGTTTTTCGGACAAGTCGAGTGGTAACGCATTTAATGACCAAACAATCTTTTAAGACAGCACGAATTGATTCGTGCAACAAATTTGAGTTGATGGCTGACCAGAAAAGGGGAAACTCTTACGCCACATAAATGGACCGCACCACTCATACGTCCGTGTTTTTTTAAAAAAGTCGGTTCACCGTAAGCAATGTATAATTAACGACTGATTATTTTTTCAATATATTCATCCATTACACAATTCGCAAGAAGAACTGACACAATGGTGCGCTTAAACCCAATGTAAATTTAAAGGACAGTTGTGCCAACTAAGTGACGAAAAGGATTTCGACAATTCCTTTTTTTTAAATGATCGATTCTTTATTTATTCTTTACAGTGTGTGTAAACGCCACTAGCGATAAATCCATTTTCAGTTTTCTAAGACCTCTTGCTCAATACTTTGGATTTCGACATTGATGGCATTTATCTTCTAGGCCCTGATAATTTATCTGGGAAGCGACGCCAAGTAAGGAATCGCCAAGATAGTTGTTTTAAGATATAACGTCACCCTTTTTGCGGATCGGACGTATAGCGCTGTTATTCCTGTAATCCAGCATGTTTTAGTCCTCCCAAAACCGACAGAAGATTATATATACTCCCTTCCTAAGGATCGTCGGCATATCTGAAAAGTTCAGCTTATTGTTGCTCTTTTTATTTTTTTTGTGTCCATATAAACTTCCAAAATTTTAAACTTATTGAGCTGGACTTTTCTATACTCGAAATGCTGAAGCATCTAACGACATTATGTCGTCTTAAGTCAATCAGAGTGTGGTCGATTTGGCTGGAAGTTCGACAATTGTCTTGGCATAGCCAAGGAGTTGTGTACGCCCTTCTTGCTCCGTCAAAAAGTTCACAGAATTCGCCATTCAGAGAGTCTCGAACTTTGACTTTGGGACATCAAAATGTTTCAAATAAGTTATTGAGAACTTCAATACCGGGTATCCGCTTATGACTGCCGAAAAGCAGTCATCCAAATAAAATACAAATCTACTCCCTTACTACCTCACACAATCGGTCTTTCCGAAAGTATGGAAAGACGCGTATATTATACCCGTTCACAAAAAGGGACGAAAAGATATCTCAAATTATCGTCCCATTGCTAAACTCTCTTCCATTCCTAAGCTTTTTGAAAGTATCGTCTACGTCTCCGTATACTTTCATTGTAAATCCATATTTTCCGCCAAGCAACATGGATTTATAAAATGGAGATCCACAACCACAAACCTTATCGAATTTACATCTAAAGCATGGCAAGCTATGCAAGATGGCAAAGAAGTTGACGCTATCACCACCGACTTCAGTAAATCATTCGATAAAATCTCTCACCGAATCATCTGCCTTAAATACAAATCACTCGGCTTTCCCCCCTCCTTCATTGAATGGATTATATCATATCTAACTTCTCGACAATACAGGGTCCTCTTTCGTTCTTCACTATCCGTCCCCTTAACTGCTATCTCTGGTGTCCCACAAGGCAGTGACTTAGGACCTATCATCTTCATATTAACGATTAATGATGTTGAATGCATTTTCAATCACTCCGATCTTTCCATCTATGCTGATGATATGAGAATCAGTAAACTTATATCTACCCCTTCTGATCACTTACAACTGCAAAACGATCTAAATAGTTTTTACATTTGGTGTACTACGAACCACTTAGGGCTTAATGTTGCCAAATGCAAAACCATCACTTACTCGCGTAAACGTCTTCCTCCACCCCCACGGTCATACTTTTTCTCCGGCAAACTTATTCCTTCAGTGGATTTGGTGTTTGACCTTGATTCCATTCCCACATTGATTCCATAATACGTAAAGCTAACTCTTCCCTTGACTTATTTAACGTTGGGCGAAAGAATTCTCAAACCCTCATGTAACTAAGTCTCTTTTTATTACTGATGTAAGACCAATTCTTGAATATGCTAGTCAAGTTTGGTCTCCCTTTTACGATACCAATTCACTCAGAATTGAAGCTGTCCAACGTAGGTTATACGTTTTGCCCTTCTCGGTCTTCAGTGGAATGAAAATCACAACTTGCCACCGTACGTGAACCGGATTAAACTGATTAATCTTCAAACCCTTAAATCACGTCGGGATGCTGCCGGTGCTTTATTTGTTCATCAACTTCTCTCTGGTGCTATTGATTCCTCGTCTGTCCTTCAATTGATTCACCTTAACACTAATCCCCGCAATCTCAGATCAGTGCCTCTTTTTTGTCTCTCAAATCATCGTACAAACTACGGTTTCTTCGAGCCAATGTCCAGAATGCTTCGCTCTGCGAATAATTATCTTGACTTCCATCTCTCCAAATCATCCCTGAAAAATATACTATTGTCTGATAATAGTACCTCCCTCCTCTCTGACTAGCCCACCCACCTCTACCTTCTCTCTACCGATTTACAAGTAACCCCAAGTAAAACTCCCTTTCCTCCTGACTAGCCCCCATAGATTTTAGTTAGTTTCTAAGTTTTGTTAGTTTCTAAGAGTTGTGTCTTAGTTTTAAGTGATAGCTTGTACTAAGCCTAATAAAGAATTCCGGGCTGTACCCCGGGCAACAAAAAAGAATTAATTGACCACTTAGTGGTTATGTCGGACCAGTTTCCAAAGGGATAACGGCTACCAGTTTCGTCTCTTGTGCGTTATCCTTCATTGAAGGATTGACACCGTCTTCGGTGTTTATCATCAGAAACTTAGTGCTGTGTCGTCTTGCTTTCGTCACGGCCTTATTTGAATCATAAGTCGAGGATTGAAACCTTCATCTGCACTTCAATAGCGCACCTCAGAAAAGTGGTCTGTCTGGAACCTTCGAAGTCACTTGGAAACAGAAATCGTGGTTTGAATGGAACATTAACTATTCTAACGTTGCTAATCTTTTTGAGCGTTAGAAAAGCACATTTTTTCTTTTTCAAGCAAACTTTTGTTTGTATCCCTCGTTATTTATAGGGGAAAATTGGTGGACGACTTCGCTTCTTCCTCGTAATTTCATGGGGACCAACCGTAGCTCTGGACTGCTCCTACTGTATTATATTTTCATAAAAAGATTTTTTTGTAAATGTGCTCTACAACACCAGTTTGACAGTTGTTCATTGAATTCTCATTTTTCGCGCTTGGTGAATCCGTGGGAGTTGCTCCGCCATACTTATTATATGATCGGATTTTGTGCTCCGAGGATCCGAACCAGAAATAGGCTCACCTGCTTCCTTATAAGAGATTTAGACGTAGAGCTGTAGCATTTTGGGCGAAGTTGTTGCCATTTTTTCTGTCACTGTTTGACTAACTTGGTAAGCTTTCAAATGTTTTTAAGCTCGTTTTCAGTGTTTCTCCTTCTTCGAGTTCCAATGGACTGCTTTTTCTCCTGCTTTCCGACAAATGCAAAACGATTCCTTTCAAATTAGAGTTAGATGCAAGCTTTAAGTTCAGCTTAAAGTTTTAATCTTTGCTTGTTTTTGATCCAATATTAAAAAATTGGTTTGGGTGCGAGTAGGTCTGCCCATACCATGAACTTCCCATCTCGATAAGAAATTTCATTTCCACCACCATCAAATTCCATTTTCGTTATGTTAACATCATTCATTCCATAGACAAATACATTGCAATAAAAAAAAGATACAGATATATGTTCTTGACTAGATTTTTTGAATCATTTAAAATACGATTTGCGTATTTTAGTATCATTAATAGATTATTCGAATAAATTATTTCGAGTGATCAGGACAACACTTTGGAAATACTGTTTTTTGATTAAGTAACATTTCTACTAGGAATAAGTATTAAGTTTAATAATATTATTATATATATATATAATATATATTATATTATATTATATTATAATATTTTTAGTTTGATAATATTACTAAAAAAATTACTTAATAAAATTTAAAATTATGTTTTGCGTTTTTGTTTAATATTGATAGTTAATTGCACTTTTTTCGTCATAAGCTTTTTAATTAATAACTTGAGGACTGTAGCGCCAGTCCGCGTGGCATTGGAATTTTATACTTTTGGTTAAGTCGATTTCGCTGTACAACTCGTACCGTACATTGTTGAATCTTCTCCTCCACTCACCGTCAATGCAGATCACACTTTTCTCTCCAAACAACCTAACGCTCCTTCATCCGCTTTTAAAACTGTCCATGCTTCTGCATCATATACCATGATGGGATTGATGAGAGTCTTATAGAGCGACACTTTAGCTCTACGAGAGAGGACTTTACATAATTGTTTTCTTAGCCCAGAGAAACAGCGATTAAGAAGAGGTGTTCTTCGTTTGATCTCAGCGCTAGTGTTATTATCTATGTTTACAGGAGAGCATAGGTAGATAAAGTCCCTAACTACCTCAAATTTATAGCTGTCTATGGTAACGATTTGGGTGTCTTTTTTGATGACAACATATGCTTCTCTGTGCCCTCGTATACCGCCAAACCCATCTTTGTCATTTCTTTCTGAATCCCCATAAACGCACTGTTGACGTCAAGATGCGTTCTCCTTTTATATTAATATCTTCGCCGTTTGCGAGTTACTGAACAGACCTTTAAAAAATAGTGCCTCTGGTGTTGACACGGGACTTTTGCAGCTAAGCCGTCCGCTCAAGTGGCTTTCTTAGACTTAAGCTTAAATATTGCTGTCTTTACTCCGCCTAGGTCGGGTAGATATCATTGTTGGTTCTTCCATGTCCTCAGCATTAATTGCAATTCTACTTCGATGTTTCCATTTCGAATTTTGCAGGTTTCGGTTTGGGGTCTGTAAGCTTGAGATAATTGTTTTCTCTGGTGGTAGAATTTTCGAACCTTATTCCTGTTTCTTAATCTCTAAACATCCTCAATCGGGCGCTTCTCATGCTCTACCAAAGACGCTGCGACCATGGCATAGCTTGAAAATGTTGTGCACGAGATTAAAACTTTTGTGACTTCGTATTATGAGTTGTGTCTTGGCTGTAAGAAATTACTATGGCTTGCAAAAACATTTTGGAGAAAGTACGAGTTATATCTTGTCGAGCTTCATGTTAAAGCTGGCTGGCTGTTCATGGCTTGCATTACACTACTCAAAGAAAGCATCTCTTCCTGTTTAAGACAAAAAAATATAGGACCAACGACCCAAAATCTTAGCCAGTCTTCTGTAGGCACATAGTAGCACACGGCCATCCCTTTAATATATCCAACTCGACGTGAAGATATTTTTTTATAATTTGCTCGCTCTCAAGAGGTTATGAATACTCTTTTAATGCAAGTCGCACAGAACGAGTAGAAGAATTAGGAGAAGAACGAAAGATTTTTGTAGTGGTTTGAGAAACTCAGATGTATTTGGTTTCAATTGAATTCCGTGGGTGGAGCTCGAATTGGGACTGTTGATTTGATATCGACCTATCCAAAGTTTGGAAGATTAAAATTTTAATTTTAGAGTTGATTTCAACAACTTTAACATTGGAAGTTGAATTTGTATTCTCTTTTGGCAGTTGTTTTTCAACTTCTTCAATAAAGTGTTTTAAATCAGACAGTCAGAATTATCAAATATTATATAGCTTAGTTTCAAAAGTATTACATTTTGTAAGAACTCTGTTTATAGGGATTCATATTTTAAAAGTTTGAGTACCAGTTGAATGGTAACACAAACTAAATTTCAAGCATGATCAAAGGCTCGGTCGCCTGGAACTGTTTTTTTTTGGAATTCAAATTTGTCTGATTCGGTTGAACTCTGCAATTTCTTTGCAAACTTTCCGTTCATCAGAAATCTTTTTATTAAAACTTGTGCTGAGTTATCGCTGAAACCTGAAACATCACTTACAAATTTTTACTGTTACTAATGCTATTATAGGGATAAGAATTTTAAAAAGTTTTTTTTGAAATGATCAAAGGGAAATTGGTGTTCAGACTTTGCTTTTTTTTTGTTTGCAGAATTTAAATTGTTTCGGTATAAACATTAAGAAAGGCCGTTTATCTCAACTTTATGTATTTTCGGAATTATTTCTAATCAATCAAATTTTGTTAGATTGCTTTCCTTTCTATTAACCATTGCTTGGAATATAAAGGCGAGTCCATTTTGAAAGGGTTCAAAGGTACATAATTTCAGTCCCGAGATTTCGACCGCCTCTTCCTTCCGAGCTGGGAACTGCTCAGCATAGGATCCTTTTCTTTTGGTTAATATATGGCTTTATGAGGATCACATTCAGTCTAGTTTTCTTTGCAGATTTTTATGGTTGTTTCCAGGCCGGTTTCGAGAGATTTTTTATCCATGTGTCATTTTCTGGAAAGACCTCTAGGATTGCGTTCATGATAAGAAACCAAAGCAGTGGTAAACAAACTATATCGGATGTTATGGTCTTCCTTGCAATATACGAGTAATGCAGTTTTATCCATGTGTTTTCACTATGTCAATTAGCTTTCTCTCGATGTATTTTCTTTGAAGTCAACTGCCTCATGTAAGTTGCGCCATGAGCTTCTTTTTGCTTATATATTATAGTATAACGATAAGCGTCAAGCTACAACCGAGCAGGTTTTGAACAAAAAAACTGGTGGCTCCATAATTTTCTAAGGATGTTTTCATGTGTCAGTGTTGCAGACGTCACTCTGAGTCTTGAAAAATGGGAAAGACTTACAGGATTCACATTTCTGAGACAATTTTCAAAGAACTTCCGTGGAAATTTGGATCAGGAAATAGAGAAAGGGGCACATCAATGTATGAAATGGCCTCAATTAAATACTGTTTTAACCTTTTTGGTAGTCTCTTTAGTTAGTAACTTATTAAGTTTAGTCAATTGGCTAAATGAACATAATATTGATGAAACTTTTGGCATTAAAACTGAACAAAAAAAAAATTTTTATATGAATTTGTCCGGAAACTTATGAACAGCAGTGTATATATTCATGCATATTTTTTTTATCTGATAAGGTAGATGTAAGCTATAATTTTAATTAATTTTGAACTTTTTTTATTGGAAAACTAAATTGATTTTAATTGAAGAAGTGAAAATGTCCCTTTTTTTGACAGTTTTTTCGTCATAAAATTCAAACCACCCTGTGAAATTTAACCAAAAGCTTTTCAGGTGATCTCTATGCATACACGCTTCGAATGAAACCAATTTGGCTGCGATAGCTTGATTTGTTCTCGAGTTAGGCTGTACGAAAGAATCCGCACAAACGTACGTACGTACGTACGTACGTACGTACGTACGTACGTACGTACACACACACACACAGACATCTTTCTAAAAATGATGGAATCCGACTCCTGGGACCGCCAAACGTGGAGAAATGTAAAAATTTTGAATTTCGAAAATCGGACCGATTACAAGAACTTCCTGATGGGAAGTTAAAAAAACAATGCTTGCCCCGGCCGTTCATATCGTCATAAATAATCACTCATTACGTGTCAGCAGCTCTGTTTTACCTCATTGAATTAATTTTTTTATTCTCCGACCCTACACTCTACAGCCGCAGCCTTATTACTTATGGCTTTGGCAACGTTTGGAGCATTATTATTATGGTAATTACTTTGCAAGGAATATCGCACAACGTCCCGATACTATCCACAATCTGTTCCCCATTGGCGGGAAATTGGAAGTTATTAGTTTCATTCCCCCATCCCATATCCACCCATCCAATCAATGACAGACCCTTTTCTAAAGATTCCTCTCCCGTCTGCGTTGCGTAGAGAATTCGTGTTGCCACCCCCCCACCCTTTGCAACTTAAACTTCGATACGGCTTCTTGCATATTTCGATCACGTAAAGTCGTTAGAAGAAATTAAGAAATAAAAATTTTCTCGCGCAGCACTTTAATCAGCTATGCTACGTAAATTTTTAATTAGGGCCACACGTACCCTCGCGCATTCCGCGTCAACGACGCGCGTGCAACCCCTATTTAGCATGTGCACTTGATGCTGTACTACTCTGAATGAAGCAATGGTGGATTTTTTTTTCGCATTTGATACATTCTTTTCTGGAGCTTTGTGGCAATTGGCTCAAACACATTACTCCGTCAAGCATCCATTTTCATCCTACCCTCTGCTGCTTCTGTTTTCCTTCTCAATTTAGAGAAATTATCCTGGAGACAGTAAAATGCCGTCTAATTATGTTTTGTGTGCTGGCAGTCCCGAAAAAAAGGGACTAAACAGTGGCTAGCCCTCTGGTTTGGCGGTTGGGGGACACAGAAAAGGAACAACCAGGAAGCCATTAAAGGGATTTGGTGGGTCGCATAAATTGTAATTAGCCAGAACTTGGTTACATACACAGGACATTGTGTTCGATCCGAAGTAAGCGCGTTTCAGAGTCAACGAACTGACTTTTGTTTGGCTTTGTTGGACACAATGGAAGAGGGATTTTCAGGGGCACCTTTTTTTTTTGTTTTCCTTGTTTTGATGACGAGGCTTTAAGCTTTTTTTGTTTAAAAAATCTTCATTGTACGTGAGAAGATTGAAGGATTTCCATTCAAAGACAGAGGCGGTCAGTGAAATATGTTTTCTTTAACTTGTTTTTGTATAATCGCTTTACCGGTCTTGTTTTCATTTCATTTGAATATGAATACGAGTGTTTAAGGAACTATTTGATTCTAACATTATTCCTCTCTAAATAAGACAGCTTAAGATGTCCAGAAACCCAATTTTTTAACCTTCAACATTCTTGATTGCAAAAAATTGTCCTAGTTCTAGAACCAGCATTTCCTGTCTGAGTGTTTAAGGAAGGATTTGTGGAAATATTCTGGTGAAGCATTCTTGAAACGAAAAGTAATATTGAGCACAGCACGTTTTCGAATGGAACTGATACAAGTGAAAGAGTTGAACATACATTTTGGTTTATGATTATTTTCCGAGGTCCAAGGAAGAGGGACAATGGCTTTTTACATAAATCACACATTCTGCTTAAATCAAATAATCGTAGAAATTCAATAGCACTTTTGAAGACCTAAGCAGTCGGCGTTCATTGACTCTCGTTACAAAAAAAGGAGAAATATCCTATGTCACCTAAGAAAAAAGTTGTAGAATCATTAAATGGAATCCTCACAAGAAATACACTGCCATGTCTGCGAATGAAGCCCATCTATCGCGACGTTTAATGAAGTTTCTAAAACAATCGCGTTTAGAAGTTTATTCAGATCAGACAAAAGTACGAATGCCAAAATCTAAATTTCTGCAATGGAATCAAACGCCGGCTAAAATATCAAAACATGATAAAAGTGATCCCTAAAGTTTTTGGCCACAAATACAATCGACCGAGTTGCTACTAAACCCATTAGTATACTCAATTTCTCTCCGGTTCATAGCACGATAAAATATCTAACAAATACAGTAAGAAAATGGGCAATAGTGTCACGTTTTTAGCCAACTGGGTGGACTCTTGTTTTCCGCTGTGAAACTCAACAAAAAGGTATAAAGCTTCAAGAGCTATAGAAATTTCCACTAAGCGGCCAATGAGTCTACTCAGTTGTTTAAGAAACTCGACAAAGTTATGAGTCGCCAATGTTTTGATACAGTAAAAGAGTAAACCTCATTTCTGCAGACTGATATGGTTTTAGAAGCGTCTATTCTAAGACGCTCAAAGAAGCTCGATTATCCAATGATATTATAGAATCCATTAATAGAAGTTCAACAGGATTGATATTGCTTGAAATTAAAAAAACGTTCGCATGTTCTTGTTATTATTTTTTAAATAAGTCGTCGTGCTCTTATTTCACAGTAAAAGTCGGTGCCCAAAAGGTTCTGAACTCATTTGTACAAACTGCAAGTAATCATTTTTCGAAGACAAAAATAACATTTCGCTTGGCATAACAAAAAATGAAATACTTGTATACGAACCATATCCCTGCTCAATATTCATCGTACCGTGAGAACGTCTTAAGCCTTTTTACTCCACACAAGTCGGACAATGATAGACCAACTTTCCACACTCCGCCAAATCTTGCCGACCCATCGTACCCATCTTCTGTTCAACGACATCAAAGCCGCATATGATACCCTATATTGTATATGTGAGTTCTACAACTCAATAGCTGAATGGCTGTCGACACAGAAGGTACTATCTAATAATAGTTTCCAGCCAGAAATAAATCCGTCGAACATCATCTTTGCAAAAGCATAACGTTTGACAGCTACAATTTGGTAGGAGGAGTTCATCAACCTCGGATCTTGTATATCCTCCACAAGCGACACCGCAGGGGAGATCTGACAAAGAATAAACCTAGGAAACCGTTGCTATTTTGCTTGTCGAAACAACTAGGATCTGAACTCATTACACGAAAGGCAGCAATATTGTTCAACAAGAGACTGATTTTGCCAGTCGTGATTTTTGGAACAAAATGCAAACGCAAAGCAGCAGAGTAAATATTGGAATCCTTCGAAGGAAAAATCCTTCGTCGAATGTTTAGTCAAAGATGTGGGTATACTATACAGGACATAAATCTTCCAACTACACTGGCTGGGCTAGATCGAGAAAATGAAAAATTATACTCCAGCTATGAGAGTCTTCGAATCCAAGCCACCAAATTCAAGAAGACAGAACTTACGAACAGAAAGCTTGGTCTCAGCAAGTGGAAGCAACGCGCTCAGGACCTTCAAGGCTGGAAGGCGGCTCTATCTCAGGCCACGATCCTTCCAAAAATTCTTTCATCTTAAATTTTAAGAATGGATTCCCTGAATGGACATAGGCTATCAATTTTCCCGTTTAAATAAAAAGGCTTTTCGTGGCGACCGATTTTGTAACTAAAGTCGACGAAAGAAATGCGATTTTTTCGAACACTTACTTAGGATATATTTAATTTTTTTATAAAGAATTGTTAAAATAAACCTAAAAAATGTATATTTATCTGTTAGAGGTAATTAATTTAAGAAATCCTAATTTACATATGTAGTTCCGACAAGAGCAAATACCATAACCTTTGAACTTTTTAGGAAATGAAATAAACATAAAATACTTTTGAGGTTATATTGAGGGGCCTTATGAAATCGAAAGTTAAAGGAATATTTCGTGGTAAAAAGGAACAGGGATAAACTTTGAACACAGTTTGCTCTTTTCGAAATTGCATATTCAATTTTTATGAAATTATTTTGCATATCGTCGAGGAATTTTTATTGTTTTATTTTTTTCACAACATTGTTTGAATGAACGTTTTTGATTTCAACAATATTTATACATACGCTGACAAAGTCACGTGCGACTTCTAGTTGCTTATCAAAACCAATACCTTTCATGTGCCCTCGGGTAGGATTGACATTCGTAAGGCACAAAATGTGTTGTTAGTCCTTTCGTTTGCTTTCAGTTTGAGCTTTTTCGCAGAGCCTTATTCGGCTCTATGAAAAAGCTGCAAAGGAATTAACTCCAAAAGAAGTCCTTTGCTTTAAAATAGTATTTCTAAGCATCTTGTTAGAAATATTTTATTTCCTTAATTTTATTTTTTTTAAGTAAACCGTTCCGCTTTGAAATTTGTCCTGGTTCATGTAATTTGAAAATCGATGAGAATTTCAGTTGGAAGTAAATACTCGTAGTGCAATTCAAATTTCAATTTTAATAGTAAAACAAAGAAGATGTTTTTATATAAAGATGGCAAGAAAATGCAAGTACTGAATTACCCGTGGCAACAACAACGGCAATGGTATTCTTAACCAGGATGGCGTTTTCTTAAAATGTCGTGGAAATGGAGCCCGACGACTATGGCTGTGACACTTACGTTAGATACGATGAAGAGTGCCACAAAAATAAGGACCATAAGCACCGAGCATAGGCTTCAACTGCCAACCTGGCGATGATGCTGATCTTCTCAGATGATCAGACATCCAAGTGTATAATTGAAAAATTTGTGTGTAGAAAAAACGTAAGGACTTCTTTCATCTCATTTGTGATGAATTAACTCCTTAATGTTCGAATTTACTTTTACTTTAGATTTGGAGATATTCTTCTTTTATTTAAAAAGTTTTGGATTTATCGCATTTAATATTAGAAGTACCTTTTTTAATAAATATATCATTTAGAGTTAATTCCTTTGGAGTTAATTCGCTGAGCCTATTTATCTCCAATGGGATTCTTAATTACGAAAATGCAAAACGAAAAACGAAAAAATCTAGTAACAAACAAATTTTGCAAGCTTGCGACTTTCAAAATTGAAAAGTAAGCAGCAGCAGGCGATAAATAAATAAAATATGACAACTTTAAAATTATTCAAAAACATTAAAAAAAAAATAATTCATGCATATTACTCACTCGGTTGATATTGTAAGGCTCATTTCTCTATTTGTTGTTGATAAAGATGAAATTTGGGAAGGAAACTTTAATCATTCACTTTTCACAAAAACAAAAAAAAAAAACACTTTTTTCCTAAAACACAGCCAGCGGCTCATTACTTTTACAAAAAATTTAACACTAAACATTTTCAGCAAAAACAATAAACACGAAAACTTTTCACAACTATTAGAAAAAAAAATCAACAACACTTTTTAAATTCATGGTATCCTTCACCGCGAGGTCTCCATGCGACTAAATTTTTTTGCGAATTTACCCACTTACTCTTGTTGTAGAACTCACAAGAGAGTCGATAAAATTCTCCAACTAGATCTGGCAAAACCTGCCCAGTGAAGCTTGTCTCCAATCTCAAGTGTGTGAAGAGGAGATCATGACAAGATGTGCTTGTAAATGTCGAGCTGCCTCTGCATCGAGAGAGTGGGAGGGGTTTTCAAGAACGAAGATGTGAGAGATAAGTTGATAATACTGGTTTTTCTGCTCTTTCAGGCTCCTCATTAAGTTTTACATGTGTTTGGTAATAGAAGAGATGCCTTGAGCTTGTGTGGGTAGCTTCTCATAGAATGAATATCGAAAAGGAGAGGAAGTAAAAATTAGCAATTGAAGCCCTTGCTACATTTCATGTGCGCCTGGTATGAAAAGATTCATTCCACGGACAAATTTGTTGTTGGAAGTAAATAAAAAATGGACTGAAACATTTTGTAGGGTGAAATCAAGACCAATGAGGGAAGAATCCGAGCGTGGAAGCTTGAATCCGTTTTGGCTTGAAATAACACTTTTTTTTTATAAACATTATGTTTTCTTATTTATATTATTTCTCAAAATATCGAACTTTTTGTTTAGAAGGACAAATTTTGATTTTGTGATCTGTTAGAATACTGCGTGCTCTTCTGTTTGGTATTTTCTACCTACTTCTATAAAATTTGTCAAAGAAACTCCACAGCAGACTAGAGAGACTATTGATAATATAAAGCATCAAATTGACAAATTTACAACATCCAGTGATGTTAGTAAAAATGATCCTGTAGTAGAGATCAAATATGAATTTTTCTTGATGATGATTGACAGAAAAGTTGTTCGGAAACCATTCTGCATTCGGACACCAAAATGATCTTGGCGAAGAGCAGGTTACAGTCATAATGAAAATACTGCGCGAAGATTCTTTTCAAACTATCGTTACTAGTCCAATATTACTGGAGTTGAAGGAGTCTGACTGGAATCAGTGTTAATGTATCACTTAAAAAAATGGTTTGGGTGCGAGTAGGCCTGCCCATACCATGAACTTCCCATCTCAAGACACAAAAGAAATAGGTGCTATTTTATTTGCTTACTATACTACCACTACAAATACTTTTTTTCTGACTGAGTTAAATTTCTACCAAAAGAAAATTAGATTTTTAGTTTTACTGCAGAAATAACTTTATATAATTTAAAATAATTTTTACCGTTTTTTTTAACATGATACCTGGTTGGACTTTTTTGTCATTAATAATTTAATTACTAAGTTGAGGTGGCGTTACAGTCCGCGTGGCATGGTATTTTATTCTTTTGGCTAAATCGATGTCGCTGTACAACTCATAGCATACAGTTCGTTGTTGAATCTTCTCCTCCACTCACAGTCGATCCAGATGGGACAAAAGATTACACTTTTTTCTCGGAACAACCTAAAGGGCCTTCATCCGCTTTCAAAAGTGTACATGCTTCTGCACAATATAGTAGGAAGGGGATGATATGGACCTTATAGAGCGATGCTTCAGTTCTTCGAAAGAGGGCTTAGCTTTCTTAACCAGAGGTATTCTTCATTTGATCTCAGCGCTGGTGCTACAAACTGTTTTTACAGCGGAGCCAAGATACACAAAAGTGGGTCGGTGACGTCTTTGCCGACCTCAATTTGTGCAGGATGGCGGTGACCTCCATCGCTTGGCGCTCCTGGGTTTTTTCCAAGATCTGCCGTTATGTTAATATGTGGTTTATGGTGGACTATTCTGGTCGAAAACCGCATTAATACGGAACTATCAGGTTGTTGACGAACTGCTTCAGACGTTCACATCATACGGCGGAAAAGATGTTAAAGGCAATTTTGAGGAGATTGATACCTCAGTAATTGGACTCCTTTCTTCAGGATGAGGCAACCAATACTGAGATTCCATTCATCTCGCATGCTTTCTTCTGACCATTTATTGCAGATGAGTTGGTGCATACTCCCAACTTAGTCATCGCCGCCGCTTTTAGAAGTTCTATCTTGCTATCTGTACTTCGTATAGGTCAGGTAGATGGCATTGTTGGTTCTTCCATGTCCTGAGCATTGACTGCAATTCTACTATGATATTTCCATTTTGAATTTTGTAGGCTTCGATTTGGGATGTGTAACCTTGAGATAATTGTTTTTGCTAGCTGGCTGTCCATGGCTTGCATTAAACGACTCAATGAAAGCATTTTTGACTGTAATATAGGACCAACGACCCAAAATCTTAGCCAGTCATCCCTCTAAGAGTATCCAACTCCACGTGAAGATAGGATATCGATTTCATAACTACAACTTTACATTGGTAGTTGAATTTGTATTTGCTTTTGGCAGTTGTTTTTCAACTTCTTCAAAAAAGTGTTATAAGTCAGATAGCTTAGTTTGAAAAGTATTACATTTTGTAAGAACTCTGTTTATAGGGATTCATATTTTAAATGTTTGAGGACTTTTGGAATTATTTTTAATCAATCAAATTTGTTTGATTGCTTTTCTTTAGAAGATATTAACCACTGCTCGGAATATTAAGGCGTGATTAACTTTATGTACTTTTTGAAAGGGTTCAAAAGAACATAGTTTCAATCCAGAGATTTCCACCTACTCTTCTTTCCGAGCTGGTAACTGCTCAGCAAAGGATCTTATTCTGTATGGTAAATATATGGCTTAAAGAGGATCACATTCAGTCCAGTTTTCTTTGCAGATTTTGAAAGGATTTTCCACGCCGATATCGAGAGATTTTCTTTTATCTCTGTGTCATATATTATAACTATAAAAAATCGTCAAGCTCCAGCTCCATAAGCTGGAGCTGGTGGCTCCATAATTTTCTAAGGATGTTTTCATGTGTCAGTGTTGCAGACGTCACTTTGAGTCTTGAAAAATGGGAAAGACTTACAGGATTCACATTTCTGAAACAATTTTCAAAGAACTTCTGTGGAAATTTGGATCAGGAAATAGAGAAAAGGGCACATCAATGTATGAAATGGCCTCAACTTAATATTGTTTTAGTCTTTTTGGCAGTCTCTATATATAGTAACTTACTTAGTTTAGTTAATTGGCTAAATAAACATAATATTGATGAAAATATTGGCATTTAAATTGAACAAAAAAAAATTTTGTATGAATTTGTCCGGAAACTTATGAACGGCAGTGTATATAGGGTAAAGGGTAGCTGTAAACTATAAATTTAATCAATTTCGAACTATTTTTATTGGAAAACTAAATTGGTTTTAATTTAAGAAGTGAAAATGTCCCTTTTTTTGATAGTTTTTTCGTCATGAAACTCAAACCACCCTGTGAAATTTAACCAAAAGCTTTTCAGGTGATCTTTATGCACACACGCTTCGAATGAAACCAATTTGGCTTCGATAGCTTGATTTGTTCTCGAGTTAGGCTGTACGAAAGAATCCGCACAAACGTACGTACGTACGTACGTTCACACACACACACACAGACATCTTTCTAAAAATGATGGAATCCGACTACTGGGACCGCCAAACGTGGAGAAATGTAAAAATTTTGAATTTCGAAAATCGGACCGATTACAAGAACTTCCTGATGGGAAGTTAAATATAAGAAGTACAGATTTTTGAGATAATAAGCCCGTTTCGTGCACACTGTTCATTGTTGTGGTAATGTAACGGCATTGATGAACGACATTAAACATATTGTAGGGAAAAATCCTAATGACCATGTCCATACACCAACTGCGCATAGAAAACATATCGATATATGTAACTCTGTGGTTAAATCAAATACAACGGCAACATGTGATCAACCAAAGTAGGAACCCCATACACAATACCATCTGATGTTGCCCAAAAAAGAAAAATTGCAAGAGCTAGGAGTCTTAAAGATCCAAATAATATTGTGATCATTTGATGAACAGAAGAAATGCATTCGTTTATTAAGCACAATAAGCAAAATCTTTGAAAAAAATTCTAAAGGTTTTCGGCGGTATCACAGCTTAGTTCACCAAGTGCTTCGAATATGCGAGCACATCAGACTCAACCGAACTGAAGGCGAATCTACAGGCATGATTCTTCTCGATATCGAAAAGGTCTTCGATTACATGTAGCACAATGGCCTCATATATAAAATAATAGGTCTCCATTTTCCGCTTTATCTGTGGAAAATTGTTCCAAGTTTTTTGTCTTATCGCCGTTCCAGAGTCTTCGTCAACGACAGTGAGTCAAGTGATTTTTGTAATCCTACAGGTGCCCCACAGGGTGCAGTCCTTAGTCCAATCCTATATAATATCTTCACAGCTGACGTTCCGCATCTACCGGAGTGTAAAATCGCCGTATATGCTGATGATACAGCAGTTTTCTCAACGCATGCATTTTCTCTCAATATTGAGAGGAATCTTCGTTATGTGGTTGAAATACTTTTAAAGTATTATAAGAAATGGAACATTAAGGTTGCATGCAATTTTTTTCACACGAAAAAGAAAGCAATGCTTTATTCCAGTTAACCAAATTCGTATAAATGGTGTTGAGCCACCATTAAATACCTTGGCATACATATCGATAGCAGGCTTACGTTTATTGAGCACATTACAAAAACTCTTAAAAAAGTTAAAATTGCAATCTCCATGTTATACCCATTTATAAACAGGAAATCAATGTTATTAAAAGAAAAGAAAATTATTATTCTTAAGGTTATATTTCAAGCGATCTTGCTTTACTGCTGCCAAGTGTGGGGATGGTGTCCAAAATCTCACATTCGGAGATTACAAGTATCTCAAAACAAATTACTGAAGATGATGCTTAATCTCCCCTGACACTATTCTGGTTACTCAACTATATTATCTAATTAATACCACTTATTAAATATTCATTGTTTATTTTAATTAATAAATATTCTTCTGGGAAAACAGTTATTTATACTTTGTTAATTCATGTTCTTCGTCAATCTATTCTTATTTAAATCTTTTATTTATTTATATAAATCCTTTGCCTGTATTCATTTATTACTCTAGTTATTTAGGATTTATCTATTAACTTTTTTATTTTTTATTTATTCATTAATTTATTTATTATTTACATATTTATTAATTTATTCATTTATTTATTTTAAAATTTATTTATTTTTTTTACTTTCTTTTGTTTACTTTCATGTATATATAAGTATATAGATATATACGTATGTTATCTGCATAATGATTATTTTTTTTTTTGTTAGAACTGTTGTCAATTATTCTAATTTTTCTGATTAAATTGAAGGTTTTTGTGGTAATTTTCCTTCAGAATAGCTTTTATTGGATTATTTAGATTGAATTAGAACTTAATTGTTTTTCAGTAGTAAGATATATAAAAGTAAATCTCTGTAAAATGTGGGGTAATAAACCAATTTGTATTTTAAATGCATTTTATTCCTATTCAAACTCACAAAGAAAGGAACAAACAAAAAATTTTGAATTAATTTTTCGCTTTCGAGATTTTTCTGTCTTCTAGATCTTGTGTTTTCTAGATTTTACCAGTCTAGATAACGTAACGATAACGATAAATCCAAAAGTGTGGTCTGCCTCATGCGCGCATATTGGTTTGGTAAGTTGACAAAATCAGGCCGGATGAAAGCGATTCCATCATCTCACAATCAACCGAAATTCCCATGTTGAAGCTGAGTGCTCCATGCAATACCCGAGAGATCGGATTGCTGACATGGTTAAATGTGGACAGTTTGATTATGCCATATTCACCGATAATGTCAAAGGCTTTTAGGCTCACATCAATGTAACTATTTTCAAATTCATGCGGTTTGTGGGTCAAATTGTTAGGATGATATGTCAGAAAGTTTTGCATCGTATGAGACATTTATCATGATAGAAGACATGTATTCATTGATGCCGGTATCATATTAAAGTATGATATCATTCAATCGTCTAATGAACGAAGCGTTAAACTGCGAGTTACAAAGCGAACAACAATACGACACCGTATTGAATAAACACTAAAAGACTGCGCACTCTACTCTTTGACAGAAGCTGTGCCGAATGGAAACTAGTGAAATTTACTTCCTGAATGCTACCGAAGGTATTGGAAAATGTTCTTAGTTATTTTGCTTTTGAAGAGGAATAAATTGCAGACTGAAGCTACCCTATCATTGGCTTAATCTGGAATGGCTACAACTTTGTGAGAAGGCACGACGAACATAACATGCACATCAACACAGTGGCCTACAAAAGGTCCCTGGAGGCGTTGAATATCAGAATATCACAATCAATGTCCGGTTATTTTCGTCGGACTCTTTCAGAAACGATCGACTGATGAAATAAACGCTTGCTTAAAATGACCAAATTTGTGAATAAGATAGCGAATTATTGCGCGTTCTACCTTTATTGGGTGCAGGGCATAGGTACATCCACGCAAATCCAAAGCAGATGAGTTAGATCGTATAAAAACAAACAAAGAACTGCTTAACCTTAGTCTCATCTCTATCTTCACGGGACACTGTCTTATAAGCAGATATGGAGAAAGCCTAGGCTTAAAGTCTAACGATTTCTGCAGAATTGGCCCATCAGAGGAGGAAGAAGAGGAGACCGTCACCCACCTCCGCTGTTTAACTGTAGGACTATCAAAATCGAGGTACAGAAACCAAGGTTCTCCATTTTGTACAGCATTGCATGATTACACCTTCTCCATCCCACAGATCTTCAAATGAAATCAAACATTTCGAGAAATTTTTTTAGATTTCTATCAGACAGAAATCTTTTCTTTTTGACAACATTTTGAGCAGCACTCCTTAAAAGGTGACTTTGATGCATGTTTGATTTCGTGTCAACTACAGGGCTCATATTCACTACATCCTTGCCTTAATGTGCCATCAAGGTAACCATTAACCGGACAAAGTGCGCATTTCCCTCACGATAGCAATTAATCTCACAATGTATGTCAGTTTGATGGCAACATGTCTGCAGACACTAGACAATCACCCATCAGAACGCAACTACCGCGCGTCAATCAAACTTTTATAGCCCAAGTGCCAAAAACACATCAACACATCAACTGCCAGCTTGCCTGCACTTTGATTCCGTTTACAAGTCAGAGATCCTGGCTTTATGGTGCGACGTAGTGCCACTAAATATTTTCATTAAAAAGCTCCACACTTTTGCATGCTTAAAAGATCTATAAAACTTGAATTTTGCTTACAATTATTACAAGGGGAACAATAAAATAGCAAATTTCTCCTTATCGTCGGATTTCGCTTAATTTATTTTCAATTTAAATCGTCCTGCAAAGAGTGCGAGTATTTCTATATCTGTTTGATGATTCGCGTACACTTAAGCGCTGAAGAAACAATAAAACGTGCTTCAATGGCCCATGAAGGCAATTAATCCATTTCCAATATCGTATATCCGAGCGCCAATAATCTTTACTTAAAAATAATGTCCTTACACGCTATTAACTCTTCTGTAATTCATGTGTAGACATACACAAATGTATCTGAATAAAATTTCTCCTTATCAACTCATCACCTGAACGAAGGAGCCCTTCAAATAGAACGATTTCCTCCACACGAATCCTTGTGATTATCCTTCAAATTCTGTTCGACTTGGGGAGAGCATGTGTGCGGGTAACTGCTTTTGAGCACACAATTCACTGTGAACTTTTTCGGAATTCATAAATCTTTAAGCAAAATTACTCATTTATCGTGGGATAGATTATTATGCGCTTCTAATGTCGCTCCTTTCTGCCTTTTATCGGGGTCCTTCCTTAGCCAACCAGTTCGAGTAGACCTAGTTGGAATCTTTGACAGATTTAATAATTTATATTTTCCCTTTCGATAATTTATCGCTGACATTTGTCGACAAATTTATGTAAGTTGAGGTTGTGTGTGCGCGAGCTAACTTAGCGTCATAAAGTAAGATATTCATTCGAATTTGTTCTTAAGGACCTCCGCCGCGACTTTAGCGCTGGGGAAACATAAAATTGCCAAAACAAACATAATCAAAGAATCGGAGAATATTTTCGATGAGTTTATTATCGTTATTATATTGGAAGTTGTCACGAAAGGAAATGTTGCTACAGTCCCCCCTCAACGAAAGGTGAAGTAGGATGGCTACGAAGAAGAAACTGTGTCCTTATTGTGCCACAATAAAATCGCTGGTTGAGTATGCCGATAGTGTCCTTTACTATTGAGTATTATTGGATTCGATAAATGTTGTAAGTATCGAGGTAAATTTTGCGCCATTTTATTGGCGAATATGTGCGCCGTGTGATGGCTATTAGAAGGGAGTAGTTGTGTATCTTCCAGCAGGTGGCATATAACTCTTCACCTTTATGGGAATTCCCGTGTATGTATATGTTATTCTGTTGGAAGTGTGACTTATCTATGAAGAAAAGGAGCTCTAGTAATGGTAGGTTATAAAGAAAGTGGGCATTTCTTTTTTGCGATCGATAGAGACAGGTAAATCGGTGAGTTGTTGTCGAAACATTTTAAGAAAACTTATTGTCACGAATGGGATTTAGTGCAAAGAAAAAAAACAACGTCATGAGTTGGATCGAATCCTCCCTCAAAGATTGTAAATATTATGATCTTTTCAGATCTTGCCTTCTAGCCCTTTTATACCCATCTTGGGCGTAGCGCAAGCCAACCAAGTTAGTCCAATAATTCTTTATATTAACAATAAACGATAACATTAAATACTCTTTCAATTTTCTACAAACGCTGATGAAATAAAGGTATATGAGTGTATTTCCCACCTCTTCCAAAATGACCTTAAGGGGGTTTTCTAGTCTAGAGGCATGAATTTCATGTAATTTTTGAAGTGTCACAAAAAAGGCAATTAATATTTTAAGTATCCATTTTTTAATCAGTCATTTATTAACATAACAAGAATACAGAAAAAAATCAAATATAAAAAAGTTGAAAATTTCAAAAATTAGAAGTTGATGAAGTGGGGTATCAATACCTACGATTTCAACCCTCCTAGAATCTGAAATCAACCAAAAAAAAAATATTAATCTTGCATAATGTCGCAATGTCTGAAACACCGGAAAAGTTAAAAAGATTTTTTTTCAAAAAAAAGGCGACATCCTGAAAAAAAAACAATTTTTGTACCACTTTTTTGACTGTTTCGAATTTTTTTTTTAAAAAAAAGTAATAGAAATTTGGGGATGAAAGATAAATAAATAAAAATAAGATAAAGAAGATTCTTTATATTATTTCTTTCATAATTATTTTCAGGTTAATCGATCCGTAGAACCTAAGAAATCGTGGGTATTATTTTGAAGAAGACAGGTTCGAGAAAAACGCATTTAAAGTTTCGCGTAAAGTTTTTTCGTCTATTGTAGACTTACATTTATTCAATCTGCCATTCCTGCTTCATACATCGGACCTTCCTCCACTTCGAAAAAACTACTTTCCGCGTTTCTCTCTTCAAATCGAAAAAAAATATCGAAAAAAAACCGTGAAAAACTCCAAAACACAGTAGCCGTAATTATTTTCAATGATCACCTCTTCATTATTTGATTTACTCAATTTTGCTGCTGCACTTGTCTTCCTGTGCCGTGAAATCGCCTTTTTGTTTGTCGATCTGGACGCGAAATCCCTTGCGTTGAAGATTTTTTATCCATTTTACTAAAAAGGACAAAAGGTTTTACTGAGAAATAAGGATTCAGGTAGACGGAGAATCCCTTATGTCTTTCGTTCGATTAGTTCCGGCCGAACCAGTTTGGATGCCTGGTCAGCAAAATACCGATATCTCCGAAAATAATTTGAATTTTGAAAAATTCTTTTCTAGATATATTCTTTAATAGTTAAACTTTGAAAATATAAAAAAAATTGATTTTTTTAAATTTCTAGATTAGAATACCCGCTTAAGAATTGTTTAGTCTGAAAATACTTCTTAGAACATAACATTTGCAAATTTCAAACGAAATGACGTTATGACTTTATCTTCAGCATGCCAGTCTCAATTATCTCTGAGTTGCAAGATTTTGGTATCATTTGCTCGATTTCTGCTCCCATATCGATAGAATTATTTGTAGAGCGAATTCATCACTGGCGTATTCAAGTAATAAACGCTGTTCCAAAAAATCTTCCAACCCCCTACGTCACCAATGCTCTCTACATCCGTTAAGTTCGACCACTACTTGAATACGCAAGAAAGGTTTGGTGTCCGTTTTATGAATCCCATATCCTTCGCCTCGAGGCTGTCCGGCACATTGTCCTTAAAGATCTCCCTTGGGCAGGCACCTTATAACTTCCACCCGATTTGTTAACCGTTTGCAACTTCCCTGACATCACATTTGTATGCCAATTAATGGCTAGCTGTCCCGCGCTTTCACCTATGATAACCAATCTCTGCTTAAAGCATTTTTTTATTTTTATTCGAATCCTTCACCATCGGGCCAATTATGGTGCTTATAAACCAATGTCGAAGTTGCTGCGAAAGGCTAATGAGAAGCAGCACGCTTTCGGTTTTCAGCACAACAGAGGAACACAAAAAAAGTTCCTTCTATCCCTTCGTTCCGTCGTAGACTGTTTTCTCATTCGTTAATCAGCGTTATAATTGTTGTCAAATTGATGCCACAGAATTGGTCTGGACCTATGAAAGCAATTTCCGGGCCAACCATATCGAGCTAATGGGAGACAACAGCCATGCAAATTTTCTCCCAACCTATATCTTAGCCATTATAAAAGAAAGGAATAGATTCAGAAACTTGTGGGGCAGAACTCGCAGCAGGGTATATCTATCCATAACAAAATTACTAACAACCAGTATTAAAAACTTAATTTTCGAGTTCAGGAATAATTTGTGGATCTCTAGACTTCGACGATTAGAGAAAGGAAGTAGGCCCTTTTGGAATACGGTTAAAGTCGTCAAGAAGAAAAAAACCCATGTTCCGACCTTGAAAGTGGGAAACACTGTGATGGTTTCAAATGAGGAGAAAGCGAACTACTAAGCCCATAGCTTTTTCGCTAGCCACAACTTGACCAATAGCATTATAAGCAACAACGTCATAGAATCGGCAGTATCGCGTTCAATGACATCAATTAACGCAATTCCAATGCAAGCCGATATCGATTTTATAACAGTCGACCACATAAAGTGCCTGATTAAGTCACTTAAACCTTTTAAATCTGCAGGCTGGGATGGAATTCGAAATCTCTACCTAAAACACCTTCCACAAATTGGTTTACAATTCCTACATTTTATATACAATGGTTGCTTTAAGTTGGGTTACTATCCTAATGCATGGAAATCGGCCAAGGTAATACCAATTCCTAAGCCGGGTAAAAATGCTAGCATGCCTTGCAACTATCGGCCAATAAGTTTACTCAGCTCACTAGGAAAAGGGCTCGAAAAATTAATTAAATCTAGGATAACTGCACACCTAGACAATCATAATATTTTGCCACCTGAGCAATTTGGATTCAGACCCCAACATAATTCTGTTAACCAAGTCCATCGGATTGCTAAAACCATACAAACAAACCTTAACTCCAGAAAGAGCATTGGTGTGGTCTTTCTTGATGTGGAGAAAGCATTTGACACTGTATGGCACAACGGACTGCTGCATAAACTATATACCCTCAACTTTCCAGGGTACCTTATCACAATCATAAAATCCTTTCTCGCCAATCGAAGTTTCAAAGTTTTTATAAATGGCTGGATATCTCCCTGTCTCCCTATAACTGATGGAGTACCTCAAGGTGCAGTGCTTTCACCAGTTCTGTACAACATCTACACCTATGACTTCCCTCGCTTGAGTAATTGTGGAACTGCTATGTTTGCGGATGACACATGCATTTTTTCAGCAGATGCAATTGCTTTTAATATCGAAAACAATTTGCAGTCTGCACTGAGTGTTATCTGCAGATACTTTAACGATTGGAAGATCAAAATAAATGCCTCAAAGACTCAGGCTGTCTTTTTTACAAAAAAAAGAAAACCCTGTTTCTTACCAGGCAACAGTTTAACCATCAACGGAACTCATATTGAGTGGAAGTCAAGCGGCAAATACCTTGGCGTCCACCTTGATAAACGACTGACATTTGGTCTTCATGTTCAGGAAACAATCCAGAAAGTTAATCTGACAATAAAAACTTTGTATCCTTTTATAAATCGGAAGTCTAGATTGAGCAATGAAAATAAAATAATGATTTTTAAAGCAATCTTTCAGGCTATACTTTTGTACGGTTCACCTGTATGGGGAAAATGTGCAAATTCTCACATCAAAAGACTGCAGAGAGCTCAAAATAAAGTACTCAAGATGATTCTGAACCTACCATGGCATTTCTCGACCAATGAGCTTCATGAATTAGCAAATGTAGAAAAAATATCATCGAGAATAAATAAATTATTTGAAGGATACAACTCAAGATGTAGGATGTCTGACAATGAATTAGTTACAGATCTAGCAATATAACTAAACATGTGATAATTTATTCATTTATTTATTCAATTATTTATTTATATTATTTATTTATTTATCTAGTTATTTATTTATTTATTTATTTATTTATTTATTTATTTATTTATCTATTTATTTATTTATTTATTTATTTATTTATTTATTTATTTATTTATTTATTTATTTATTTATTTATTTATTTATTTATTTATTTATTTATTTATTTATTTATTTATTCATTTACTTATTTATTTATTTATTTATTTATTTATTTATTTATTTATTTATTTATTTATTTATTTATTTATTTATTTATTTATTTATTTATTTACTTCTACATGTACGAATCCATATACTGATTGATTTTATATATTCATTGTGATAAGGAAAACTCTATGTTCCAGAAATATCATGAGTCAGGTGATCCTGAATTCCCTCCTTCTCTCAACCCTGTTGTTTAAATATACAGTATATTTTTTAACTTATTTATTATTATTAAATTTTTTTTTTTTTCTCTTTTGTTTTGATTTAGAAGGTTTTTCTTGTAGCTTTTCCTTCAAACTTAATATGATTCTGTGATAATAATATTTGAATGTAAATAGTAAAATTTTTTAGAAGTAAGGTACTGCGTACCACATCTCTAAATTGTGCAATATTTAAGAATTCAAAAAAATTTACTATGTATATATTTAGCTACAATAAAGAAAATAAATAAAAAATATCGAGCTAATTTGCAGATTCGTTTCCAGTAGTCCTGTTGATTTTATGAACCCAGCCCAACTTAACTTTGTTACAATATTTGACAGTTTTGTAGTCCATTGGGTTGGATGATAATGTCCCAAATGCTGCCTGGTTTGGATTCCAGCGTCTTTAAAACCCTTGATGAGATTGTGTCTGGTGCGAATCTCCATGGACTGAATCTAGTTTTGATCCGTCTGTGAACCATTTCAGATTTTTATGATCAAATATTTACAGCTTAAATAGCCTGCCGATGGAATGCTGTTTGACCATGATATCCGGCATTATACAGAACATTTATCTCTCAGGGATTGAGCTGAGTATACTTAGGAGGCTCACGAAATCGACAAGCATGTATTTTTAAACTAGCTGCAGTTTGATGACGTAGCTATTATTATTTAACTTATTTACGTTAACTGTTGGGAGGTTTTTGGTTTCATATGTCATTATGGGTCATGCCATCATTTACGAGAGAGACCCCAAGTCCTGCCGTATAGGCGGCTGCTGGCCAACAGTGCTCTAGTAGCATGCTCTGTGGTGAACTTAATTCCAGTTAAGTCGCTTGTCCAGAATTACTCCAAGATATTTTACCTCACGGGAATTGAATAGTGTGTTGTTGTTTATAACTATGGGTTCAAGGTCGACTCATGTCTTCCTTGAGATTGGCACAACAACGGTCATACTGGGATTAATCGATCATCCTTCTGTACAACACCATTCTTCAACATTTAGTACTGTCGTGTCGTATTTACTCCTGATAATAATAGCCTGTTGTACGCTTGCAAATTTGTGTGGCAGAATAAGACACCTATAATGCTGCAACATACTTTCATCGTCATGAAAATAGACACGAAACAAAAACATAAAAAGGACATTCGGAATGGAAAGAGATCCATGTAACCCTACCTACCCAAGCGTGAAGCTTGCTATCTTCTCATTACTCGCCAAGTTACTTGAAAGTCAAAGTGACATGCACGCTGTGGAAGTATTGAGCGATGGTATATGAACAAGTTGATCGCAGATTCTTCGTTATAAATGCGGCCCTCAAAAATGATAAAACCATAAACAAAAAAAAAACGACAACAATGGAACTGCACCCGTCCTTAGCTCCGATGAACGATTTTCAACCTTTTTAATTGAGCCCTTGCTTCTCGGTATCATATTGACTCCAAATTTCCATTGAAAAATAAATTTATTGGAGATGTTTAACAAGGCGCTCGTTATTTTCTTAGACTTAGACCTCTTAGTCTAAGACCTGCAGACTACAAGATATATCCAGTTATTTTTATTCGGAAATCCATGCAGTTTAAAAGGCAGAAAGAGTAATCCAAAAAAAGTGGAATTTCTCCTTTCTGAGATAACAATTGAGCCGCTATTAATTTGAGTAAATCAAATCATTTTGCTTGAAAGAAAGAAGCAGCTAATTAAATGACTAGGCAATAGTCGACGATCATAGTCTAAGCAGTAAGCAATCAACTTTAGCCTTGAATTTCAAGTAACCAAGGCTTTTGTATATTGTGTCTAAAATTTGAAAATATCAAAATTTCTTATTTCTTATTTTCATTTCATTTTTAAGCATTTAAGAAAGCTCGCACGGTGCAACTCCTCCCCAACTAGCTGTCTTTAAACTGATTCATCAGTCAAGTTCATCTTGGAAAAACAAATTTGCGTCGCACAACTCCTGGAATCTATTCGCTTGAGTTGCTGCTGACAACCTTCAGTATAACCTAGAAGGTCATATTTACATTGTCAAAGCGAAAACGTAAATATCGACGTTAATCCAAGAACAGGAACTTTAGAGGAATTTCAAACTCGTGCTTTATGCACATTTGTGTACGGCATCTACCGGTGTGCGTGTGTGTTTATCATCAAAAGAAATTCTTCAAAAGTAATGTTACATGAAATTGTCCTTGTTTGAGGAGCCAGAGCGTACCCACACACAAAACACAACAAAAAGGGGGCACAACATTTCCATCCTTTTCATATATTCATAAGTTGTTATGTAAAATTGACGAGATCCAAAGATTCCATTCTAATATTCACTTGACTTTGGCATTCAATATTATTACAATGTGTCCTTTGTAAAAATAGGATCCATTCTTACAAACGTGCACACAAACATTCACTCACGCAGGTTCATTGATTTATGAGCACAAAAAAAAAACGATGGAAAACGATAAAGTGCTTTGCCAATCGAGATTCGCTTTGTGTCCATCTATAGTAAGTGTATCTTTGGGGCATCCTCCTACAAAAAACGACTGTGTATGGGTACACCCTTGCTTTAAGAATTCAAAGGATTACCTCTGTATAAATATGACTACAAAAACAATGCTCCGCTTTCATTGATTTTTCGTGCATTCCAATTCCATTCCAAACCATTTGTGGAGCTGGACATTGGAATAGGTTTTTAGTTCGGACCAGGCTTTCGGTCAACTATGTTTGCAATGAAACTTTGTAGGAACATCACAGATCCGAATTCAATTAAACAAAATAATAAACTTTTGCAATTAAAATGAGAACTTCCATCACTGCAGTTGCAATTCAGCACGAAACAAAATTCCTCACAGTGGATACAATTTTTCAACTTAATATGACCGTCGCACTGTATTATTAGGGGAAGCATATAAGATACTCTGTGCAGAACATGTTAAGCCAAATAGAGTAAAAAAAAGTTACGCATACGCCAAAGTCGTCTAATCAATTTCAAGGTCTGTTTCATTTGCACCACTTGTGCTGATGTAATAAAAATGAAATTGAGTGGCTTAAAAGCATGAAAAACTTTCGTTGCTCTGACAACCAGGGTCAAGTATCACGGTTCACCTTCGCACAAATGGCACACGAATCTTTCTCATGATAATAATAAGATCGCAACAACTTTGTCGTGAAGAAATTCCAGACGCAATTAATGCACCTTGCCCAGCTTCAGCGTGGCTTACAATATTCCAGACTATTTGTTATTTGTTATTAATTTTTTTTTCATGCACGAAACATAACAAGACATTGTTTTTTAAATAGTTTATCGACATTCAAATTTGCAAAATTAATTTCGCTAGTGAATAATTAAATTAAAATAGTAATAAATTTGACAAATAAATAAAATATAAATAAAAAAAATCCAAGTTTAAGGATCCAGAATTCAAATAAAATAAAATAATAGTTAAATGGATAATACAAATATTTATTTACAACTTAAATTATAAAATTAAGACTTTTAATCACATTAACTTCCCCTTAAAAAATAAATAATTTCTTTCTCGAAGCTGCGTCTGTTGTTTATTCTCCTCATATATATAGGGAGTGAGTTCCATAGCCATTAAGAGTAGACAAAGAATTGTTTGGTTAAATGTCAGCCATGTTTCTATTTGATTTAGCTAGTTGTAGTCTTTGAAAAAGTTAGTCGGGCACCTTCTTAGTTTGGAGATCAAACAAAAACAAAAGAACTTTAAGATCCCAATATTTTTTGAAAGGCATGTTAAAAACTCTATAGGCATATTCAGAGACGTACTCAAACCTTCGCAGATTGTAAACACATTGCACAGCAGTATTAAACGCAACATCAATTTTCCAACTGCATGAACTATCAACATGGTAAAATAACCTGGTGGGCATATATCATTATGGGTAATAAAAGTGATTTTATCAACATCATTTTGACTTTTATTTTGAGGCATCCTCCCGAAAAGTAGAGAACACGTAACCCGCCATATATTTTCCCTACAGATAATGCAATGTGATCCATCCAGGTAAGTTTGTGAGAAGAAAGGACACTTCAGCACCATCGATTTCAATTTTAGGAAAATATCAATAACTTCACGAGAGATCACAATTTTTCTTTAAATTTCATTTTAAATGATTTCTATCTGACCACTGGGCGACAAGCGATAAATCTTCGTTTATTCGGGCTGTTGCATCTTCAACCAAACCCAGGCGGTAGCTGAGATGGATTTTTTCGTCACCTGCGTACATTTGATTCTTACAGTGTTTCAGCAATTTGGGCAGATCATTGTTGAAAATTGTGAATAGGAGAGGACCTAGAATCGACACTTGCGGAACTCCTGCTTTAATGCTCAAAAACGATGAAACCATTCCATCCACAGAAACTGCCTGACATTTTCCAGTTAGATACCTTTTCGCTCTGAGGTCCTTTTAGTGACAAAACTATTGAGATGTGAAATCCGAGGTATTTTGGCGAAATTCTGCTTGACTATAGCCCATGATTTCAAATGCACTTTTTTTGCAAAATTGCAAATGACCTTTTCTGATATAATGACAGTAAAGGAAATCTCAAACTGAACACATATTCCAAATTTTAGCTCTGAGGTCCTTTAAGTGACAAAAATACTGAGATGTGAAATTCGAGGTATTTTGCCGAAATTCTGCTGGACTATAGCCCATGATTTCAAAATGCACTTTTTCGCAAAATTGCAAATTTCCTTTTCTGATATATTGATAACAAAGGAAATCTCAAACTGAACACATATTCCAAAATTTAGCTCTGAGGTCCTTTTAGTGACAAAAATACTGAGATGTGAAATCCGAGGTATTTTGCCGAAATTTGCTGGACTTTGCAATGCAAATGCACTTTTTTCGCAAGATTGAAAATGTCCTTTTCTGATATATTGATAATAAAGGAAATCTCAAACTGAACACATATTCCAAAATTTAGCTCTGAGGTTCTTTTGGTGACAAAAATACTGAGATGTGAAATCCGAGGTATTTTGGCGAAATTTGCTGGACTATAGCCCATGATTTCAAAATGCACTTTTTTCGCAAAATTGAAAATTTCCTTTTCTGATATATTGATAATAAAGGAAATCTCAAACTGAACACATAATCCAAAATTTAGCTCTGAGGTCCTTTTGGTGACAAAAATACTGAGATGTGAAATCCGAGGTATTTTGGCGAAATTTGCTGGACTATAGCCCATGATTTCAAAATGCACTTTTTCGCAAGATTGAAAATGTCCTTTTCTGATATATTGATAATAAAGGAATTCTCAAACTGAACACATATTCCAAAATTTAGCTCTGAGGTCCTTTTAGTGACAAAAATACTGAGATGTGAAATCCGAGGTATTTTGCCGAAATTCTGCTGGGCCCATGATTTCAAAATGCACTTTTTTCGCCAAATTGCAAATGTCCTTTTCTGATATGTTAATAATAAAGGAAATCTCAAAATGAACACATATTCCAAAATTTAGCTCTGAGGTCCTTTTAGTGACAAAAATACTGAGATGTGAAATCCGAGGTATTTTGGCGAAATTTGCTGGACTAGGCCCATGATTTCAAAATGCACTTTTTTCGCAAAATTTCAAATGTCCTTTTCTGATATATTGATAATAAAGGAAATCTCAAACTGAACACGTATTCCAAAATTTAGCTCTGAGGTCCTTTTGGTGACAAAAATACTGAGATGTGAAATCCGAGGTATTTTGGCGAAATTTGCTGGACTATAGCCCATGATTTCAAAATGCACTTTTTTCGCAAAATTGAAAATTTCCTTTTCTGATATATTGATAATAAAGGAAATCTCAAACTGAACACATATTCCAAAATTTAACTCTGAGGTCCTTTTAGTGACAAAAATACTGAGATGTGAAATCCGACGTATTTTGGCGAAATTTGCTAGACTATAGCCCATGATTTCAAAATTCACTTTTTTCGCAAAATTGAAAATTTCCTTTTCTGATATATTGATAATAAAGGAAATCTCAAACTGAACACATATTCCAAAATTTAGCTCTGAGGTCCTTTTGGTGACAAAAATACTGAGATGTGAAATCCGAGGTATTTTGGCGAAATTTGCTGGACTATAGCCCATGATTTCAAAATGAACCTTTTTCGCAAAATTGCAAATGTCCTTTTCTGATATACTGATAATAAAGGAAATCTCAAACTGAACACATATTCCAAAATTTAGCTCTGAGGTAATTTTAGTGACAAAAATACTGAGATGTGAAATCCGAGGTATTTTGCTGAAATTCTGCTGGACTATAGCCCATGACTTCAAAATGCACTTTTTTCGCAAAATTGCAAATGTCCTTTTCTGATATACTGATAATAAAGGAAATCTCAAACTGAACACATATTCCAAAATTTAGCTCTGAGGTAATTTTAGTGACAAAAATACTGAGATGTGAAATCCGAGGTATTTTGCTGAAATTCTGCTGGACTATAGCCCATGACTTCAAAATGCACTTTTTTCGCAAAATTGCAAATGTACTTTTCTGATATATTGATAATAAAAGAAATCTCAAACTGAACACATATTCCAAAATTTAGCTCTGAGGTCCTTTTAGTGACAAAAATACTGAGATGTGAAATCCGAGGTATTTTGGCGAAATTTGCTGGACTATAGCCCATGATTTCAAAATGCACTTTTTTCGCAAAATTGCAAATGTCCTTTTCTGATATACTGATAATAAAGGAAATCTCAGACTGAACACATATTCCAAAATTTAGCTCTGAGGTCCTTTTAGTGACAAAAATACTGAGATGTGAAATCCGAGGTATTTTGCTGAAATTCTGCTGGACTATAGCCCATGACTTCAAAATGCACTTTTTTCGCAAAATTGCAAATGTCCTTTTCTGATATATTGATAATAAAGGAAATCTTAAACTGAATACATATTCCAAAATTTAGCTCTGAGGTCCTTTTAGTGACAAAAATATTGAGATGTGAAATCCGATGTATTTTGGCGATTCTGCTGGACTATAGCCCATGACTTCAAAATGCACTTTTTTCGCAAAATTGCAAATGTCCTTTTCTGATATACTGATAATAAAGGAATTCTCAAACTGAACACATATTCCAAAATTTAGCTCTGAGGTCCTTTTAGTGACAAAAATACTGAGATGTGAAATCCGAGGTATTTTGCCGAAATTCTGCTGGGCCCATGATTTCAAAATGCACTTTTTTCGCCAAATTGCAAATGTCCTTTTCTGATATGTTAATAATAAAGGAAATCTCAAAATGAACACATATTCCAAAATTTAGCTCTGAGGTCCTTTTAGTGACAAAAATACTGAGATGTGAAATCCGAGGTATTTTGGCGAAATTTGCTGGACTAGGCCCATGATTTCAAAATGCACTTTTTTCGCAAAATTTCAAATGTCCTTTTCTGATATATTGATAATAAAGGAAATCTCAAACTGAACACGTATTCCAAAATTTAGCTCTGAGGTCCTTTTGGTGACAAAAATACTGAGATGTGAAATCCGAGGTATTTTGGCGAAATTTGCTGGACTATAGCCCATGATTTCAAAATGCACTTTTTTCGCAAAATTGAAAATTTCCTTTTCTGATATATTGATAATAAAGGAAATCTCAAACTGAACACATATTCCAAAATTTAGCTCTGAGGTCCTTTTAGTGACAAAAATACTGAGATGTGAAATCCGACGTATTTTGGCGAAATTTGCTAGACTATAGCCCATGATTTCAAAATTCACTTTTTTCGCAAAATTGAAAATTTCCTTTTCTGATATATTGATAATAAAGGAAATCTCAAACTGAACACATATTCCAAAATTTAGCTCTGAGGTCCTTTTGGTGACAAAAATACTGAGATGTGAAATCCGAGGTATTTTGGCGAAATTTGCATGATTTCAAAACGCACTTTTTTTCGCAAAATTGCAAATGTCCTTTTTTGATATGTTGATAATAAAGGAAATCTCAAACTGAACACATATTCCAAAATTTAGCTCTGAGGTCCTTTTAGTGACAAAAATACTGAGATGTGAAATCCGAGGTATTTTGCTGAAATTCTGCTGGACTATAGCCCATGACTTCAAAATGCACTTTTTTCGCAAAATTGCAAATGTCCTTTTCTGATATATTGATAATAAAGGAAATCTTAAACTGAATACATATTCCAAAATTTAGCTCTGAGGTCCTTTTAGTGACAAAAATATTGAGATGTGAAATCCGATGTATTTTGGCGATTCTGCTGGACTATAGCCCATGATTTCAAAATGCACTTTTTTCGCAAAATTGCAAATGTACTTTTCTGATATATTGATAATAAAAGAAATCTCAAACTGAACACATATTCCAAAATTTAGCTCTGAGGTCCTTTTAGTGACAAAAATACTGAGATGTGAAATCCGAGGTATTTTGCTGAAATTCTGCTGGACTATAGCCCATGACTTCAAAATGCACTTTTTTCGCAAAATTGCAAATGTCCTTTTCTGACATATTGATAATAAAGGAAATCTTAAACTGAATTCATATTCCAAAATTTAGCTCTGAGGTCCTTTTAGTGACAAAAATATTGAGATGTGAAATCCGAGGTATTTTGCTGAAATTCTGCTGGACTATAGCCCATGATTTCAAAATGCACTTTTCGCAAAATTGCAAATGTACTTTTCTGATATATTGATGATAAAGGAAATCTCCAACTGAAAACATATTCCAAAATTTAGCTCTGAGGTCCTTTTAGTGACAAAAATACTGAGATGTGAAATCCGAGGTATTTTGGCGAAATTTGCTGGACTATAGCCCATGACTTCAAAATGCACTTTTTTCGCAAAATTGCAAATGTCCTTTTCTGATATATTGATAATAAAGGAAATCTCAAACTGAACACATATTCCAAAATTTAGCTCTGAGGTCCTTTTAGTGACAAAAATACTGAGATGTGAAATCCGAGGTATTTTGGCGAAATTTGCTGGACTATAGCCCATGATTTCAAAATGCACTTTTTTCGCAAAATTGCAAATGTCCTTTTCTGATATACTGATAATAAAGGAAATCTCAGACTGAACACATATTCCAAAATTTAGCTCTGAGGTCCTTTTAGTGACAAAAATACTGAGATGTGAAATCCGAGGTATTTTGCTGAAATTCTGCTGGACTATAGCCCATGACTTCAAAATGCACTTTTTTCGCAAAATTGCAAATGTCCTTTTCTGATATATTGATAATAAAGGAAATCTCAAACTGAACACATATTCCAAAATTTAGCTCTGAGGTCCTTTTAGTGACAAAAATACTGAGATGTGAAATCCGAGGTATTTTGGCGAAATTTGCTGGACTATAGCCCATGATTTCAAAATGCACTTTTTTCGCAAAATTGCAAATGTCCTTTTCTGATATACTGATAATAAAGGAAATCTCAGACTGAACACATATTCCAAAATTTAGCTCTGAGGTGCTTTTAGTGACAAAAATACTGAGATGTGAAATCCGAGGTATTTTGCTGAAATTCTGCTGGACTATAGCCCATGACTTCAAAATGCACTTTTTTCGCAAAATTGCAAATGTCCTTTTCTGACATATTGATAATAAAGGAAATCTTAAACTGAATTCATATTCCAAAATTTAGCTCTGAGGTCCTTTTAGTGACAAAAATACTTAGATGTGAAATCCGAGGTATTTTGGCGAAATTTCCTGGACTATAGCCCATGATTTCAAAATGCACTTTTTTCGCAAAATTGCAAATTTCCTTTTTCTGATATATTGATAATAAAGGAAATCTCAAACTGAACACATATTCCAAAATTTAGCTCTGAGGTCCTTTTAGTGACAAAAATACTGAGATGTGAAATCCGAGGTATTTTGGCGAAATTTGCTGGACTATAGCCCATGATTTCAAAATGCACTTTTTTCGCAAAATTGCAAATGTCCTTTTCTGATGTAAAGGAAATCTCAAACTGAACACATATTCCAAAATTTAGCTCTGAGGTCCTTTTAGTGACAAAAATACTGAGATGTGAAATCCGAGGTATTTTGCTGAAATTCTGCTGGACTATAGCCCATGATTTCAAAATGCACTTTTCGCAAAATTGCAAATGTCCTTTTCTGATATATTGATGATAAAGGAAATCTCCAACTGAAAACATATTCCAAAATTTAGCTCTGAGGTCCTTTTAGTGATAAAAATACTGATATGTGAAATCCGAGGTATTTTGGCGAAATTTGCTGGACTATAGCCCATGATTTCAAAATGCACTTTTTTCGCAAAATTGCAAATTTCCTTTTTCTGATATATTGATAATAAAGGAAATCTCAAACTGAACACATATTCCAAAATTTAGCTCTGAGGCCCTTTTAGTGATAAAAATACTGATATGTGAAATCCGAGGTATTTTGGCGAAATTTTCACTCAAACTGAACACATATTCCAAAATTTAGCTCTGAGGCCCTTTTAGTGACAAAAATACTGAGATGTGAAATCCGAGGTATTTTGCCGAAATTCTGCTGGACTATAGCCAATGATTTCAAAATGCACTTTTTTAGCAAAATTGCAAATGTCCTTTTCTGATATATTGATAATAAAGGAAATCTCAAACTGAACACATATTCCAAAATTTAGCTCTGAGGTCCTTTTAGTGACAAAAATACTTAGATGTGAAATCCGAGGTATTTTGGCGAAATTTGCTGGACTATAGCCCATGATTTCAAAATGCACTTTTTTCGCAAAATTGCAAATTTCCTTTTTCTGATATATTGATAATAAAGGAAATCTCAAACTGAACACATATTCCAAAATTTAGCTCTGAGGTCCTTGTAGTGACAAAAATACTGAGATGTGAAATCCGAGGTATTTTGGCGAAATTTGCTGGACTATAGCCCATGATTTCAAAATGCACTTTTTTCGCAAAATTGCAAATGTCCTTTTCTGATGTAAAGGAAATCTCAAACTGAACACATATTCCAAAATTTAGCTCTGAGGTCCTTTTAGTGACAAAAATACTGAGATGTGAAATCCGAGGTATTTTGCTGAAATTCTGCTGGACTATAGCCCATGATTTCAAAATGCACTTTTCGCAAAATTGCAAATGTCCTTTTCTGATATATTGATGATAAAGGAAATCTCCAACTGAAAACATATTCCAAAATTTAGCTCTGAGGCCCTTTTAGTGATAAAAATACTGATATGTGAAATCCGAGGTATTTTGGCGAAATTTGCTGGACTATAGCCCATGATTTCAAAATTCACTTTTTTCGCAAAATTGCAAATGTCCTTTTCTGATATATTGATAATAAAGGAAATCTCAAACTGAAAACATATTCCAAAATTTAGCTCTGAGGTCATTTTAGTGACAAAAATACTGAGATGTGAAATCCGAGGTATTTTGGCGAAATTCTGCTGGACTATAGCCCATGATTTCAAAATGCACTTTTTTCGCAAAATTGCAAATGTCCTTTTTTGATATGTTGATAATAAAGGAAATCTCAAACTGAAAACATATTCCAAAATTTAGCTCTGAGGTCCTTTTAGTGACAAAAATACTGAGATGTGAAATCCGAGGTATTTTGCTGAAATTCTGCTGGACTATAGCCCATGATTTCAAAATGCACTTTTTTCGCAAAATTGCAAATGTCCTTTTCTGATATACTGATAATAAAGGAAATCTCAGACTGAACACATATTCCAAAATTTAGCTCTGAGGCCCTCTTAGTGACAAAAATACTGAGATGTGAAATCCGAGGTATTTTGGCGAAATTTGCTGGACTATAGCCCATGATTTCAAAATGCACTTTTTTCGCAAAATTGCAAATGTCCTTTTCTGATATGTTGATAATAAAGGAAATCTCAAACTGAACACATATTCCAAAATTTAGCTCTGAGGTCCTTTTAGTGACAAAAATACTGAGATGTGAAATCCGAGGTATTTTGCTGAAATTTTGCTGGACTATAGCCCATGACTTCAAAATGCACTTTTTTCGCAAAATTGCAAATGTCCTTTTCTGATATATTGATAATAAAGGAAATCTCAAACTGAATACATATTTCAAAATTTAGCTCTGAGGTCCTTTTAGTGACAAAAATATTGAGATGTGAAATCCGAGGTATTTTGGCGAAATTCTACTGGACTATAGCCCATGATTTCAAAATGCTTTTTTTTCGCAAAATTGCAAATGTCCTTTTCTGATATATTGATAATAAAGGAAATTTCAAACTGAACACATATTCCAAAATTTACCTCTGAGGTCCTTTTAGTGACAAAAATACTGAGATGTGAAATCCGAGGTATTTTGGCGAAATTTGCTGGACTATAGCCCATGATTTCAAAATGCACTTTTTTCGCAAAATTGAAAATTTCCTCTTCTGATATATTGATAATAAAGGAAATCTCCAACCGAACATATATTCCAAAATTTAGCTCTGAGGTCCTTTTGGTGACAAAAATACTGAGATGTGAAATCCGAGGTATTTTGGCGAAATTTGCTGGACAATAGCCCATGATTTCAAAATTCACTTTTTTCGCAAAATTCAAAATTTCCTTTTTGATATATACATAATAAAGGAAATCTCAAACTGAACACATATTCCAAAATTTAGCTCTGAGGTCCTTTTAGTGACAAAAATACTGAGATGTGAAATCCGATTTATTTTGCCGAAATTCTACTGGACTATAGCCCATGATTTCAAAATGCACTTTTTTCGCAAAATTGCAAATGTCCTTTTCCGATATATTGATAATAAAGGAAATCTCAAAATGAACACATATTCCAAAATTTAGCTCTGAGGTCCTTTTAGTGACAAAAATACTGAGATGTGAAATCCGAGGTATTTTGCTGAAATTCTGCTAGACTATAGCCCATGATTTCAAAATGCACTTTTTTCGCAAAATTGCAAATGTCCTTTTTTGATATGTTGATAATAAAGGAAATCTCAAACTGAACACATATTTCAAAATTTAGCTCTGAGGTCCTTTTAGTGACAAAAATACTGAGATGTGAAATCCGAGGTATTTTGCTGAAATTCTGCTGGACTATAGCCCATGATTTCAAAATGCACTTTTTTCGCAAAATTGCAAATGTCCTTTTCTGATAAACTGATAATAAAGGAAATCTCAGACTGAACACATATTCCAAAATTTAGCTCTGAGGCCCTCTTAGTGACAAAAATACTGAGATGTGAAATCCGAGGTATTTTGCTGAAATTCTGCTGGACTATAGCCCATGATTTCAAAATGCACTTTTTTCGCAAAATTGCAAATGTCCTTTTCTGATATGTTGATAATAAAGGAAATCTCAAACTGAACACATATTCCAAAATTTAGCTCTGAGGTCCTTTTAGTGACAAAAATACTGAGATGTGAAATCCGAGGTATTTTGCTGAAATTCTGCTGGACTATAGCCCATGATTTCAAAATGCACTTTTTTCGCAAAATTGAAAATTTCCTTTTCTGATATATTGATAATAAAGGAAATCTCAAACTGAACACATATTCCAAAATTTAGCTCTGAGGTCCTTTTGGTGACAAAAATACTGAGATGTGAAATCTGAGGTATTTTGGCGAAATTTGCTGGACTATAGCCCATGATTTCAAAATTCACTTTTTTCGCAAAATTGCAAATGTCCTTTTCTGATATATTGATAATAAAGGAAATCTCAAACTGAAAACATATTCCAAAATTTAGCTCTGAGGTCCTTTTAGTGACAAAAATACTGAGATGTGAATTCCGAGGTATTTTGGCGAAATTCTGCTGGACTATAGCCCATGATTTCAAAATGCACTTTTTTCGCAAAATTGCAAATGTCCTTTTCTGATATATTGATAATAAAGGAAATCTCAAACTGAAAACATATTCCAAAATTTAGCTCTGAGGTCCTTTTAGTGACAAAAATACTGAGATGTGAAATCCGAGGTATTTTGCTGAAATTCTGCTGGACTATAGCCCATGATTTCAAAATGCACTTTTTTCGCAAAATTGCAAATGTCCTTTTTTGATATGTTGATAATAAAGGAAATCTCAAACTGAACACATATTCCAAAATTTAGCTCTGAGGTCCTTTTAGTGACAAAAATACTGATATGTGAAATCCGAGGTATTTTGCTGAAATTCTGCTGTACTATAGCCCATGATTTCAAAATGCACTTTTTTTTCGCAAAATTGCAAATGTCCTTTTCTGATATGTTGATAATAAAGGAAATCTCAAACTGAATACATATTTCAAAATTTAGCTCTGAGGTCCTTTAAGTGACAAAAATATTGAGATGTGAAATCCGAGGTATTTTGGCGAAATTCTGCTGGACTATAGCCCATGATTTCAAAATGCTTTTTTTCGCAAAATTGCAAATGTCCTTTTCTGATATATTGATAATAAAGGAAATTTCAAACTGAACACATATTCCAAAATTTACCTCTGAGGTCCTTTTAGTGACAAAAATACTGAGATGTGAAATCCGAGGTATTTTGGCGAAATTTGCGGGACTATAGCCCATGATTTCAAAATGCACTTTTTTCGCAAAATTGAAAATTTCCTCTTCTGATATATTGATAATAAAGGAAATCTCCAACCGAACATATATTCCAAAATTTAGCTCTGAGGTCCTTTTGGTGACAAAAATACTGAGATGTGAAATCCGAGGTATTTTGGCGAAATTTGCTGGACTATAGCCCATGATTTCAAAATTCACTTTTTTCGCAAAATTGAAAATTTCCTTTTCTGATATATTCATAATAAAGGAAATCTCAAACTGAATACATATTTCAAAATTTAGCTCTGAGGTCCTTTAAGTGACAAAAATATTGAGATGTGAAATCCGAGGTATTTTGGCGAAATTCTGCTGGACTATAGCCCATGATTTCAAAATGTTTTTTTCGCAAAATTGCAAATGTCCTTTTCTGATATATTGATAATAAAGGAAATTTCAAACTGAACACATATTCCAAAATTTACCTCTGAGGTCCTTTTAGTGACAAAAATACTGAGATGTGAAATCCGAGGTATTTTGGCGAAATTTGCGGGACTATAGCCCATGATTTCAAAATGCTTTTTTTCGCAAAATTGCAAATGTCCTTTTCTGATATATTGATAATAAAGGAAATCTCCAACCGAACATATATTCCAAAATTTAGCTCTGAGGTCCTTTTGGTGACAAAAATACTGAGATGTGAAATCCGAGGTATTTTGGCGAAATTTGCTGGACTATAGCCCATGATTTCAAAATTCACTTTTTTCGCAAAATTGCAAATGTCCTTTTCTGATATATTGATAATAAAGGAAATCTCAAACTGAAAACATATTCCAAAATTTAGCTCTGAGGTCCTTTTAGTGACAAAAATACTGAGATGTGAAATCCGATTTATTTTGCCGAAATTCTACTGGACTATAGCCCATGATTTCAAAATGCACTTTTTTCGCAAAATTGCAAATGTCCTTTTCCGATATATTGATAATAAAGGAAATCTCAAACTGAACACATATTCCAAAATTTAGCTCTGAGGCCCTCTTAGTGACAAAAATACTGAGATGTGAAATCCGAGGTATTTTGCTGAAATTCTGCTGGACTATAGCCCATGATTTCAAAATGCACTTTTTTTCGCAAAATTGCAAATGTCCTTTTCTGATATGTTGATAATAAAGGAAATCTCAAACTGAACACATATTCCAAAATTTAGCTCTGAGGTCCTTTTAGTGACAAAAATACTGAGATGTGAAATCCGAGGTATTTTGCTGAAATTCTGCTGGACTATAGCCCATGACTTCAAAATGCACTTTTTTCGCAAAATTGCAAATGTCCTTTTCTGATATGTTGATAATAAAGGAAATCTCAAACTGAATACATATTCCAAAATTTAGCTCTGAGGTCCTTTTAGTGACAAAAATATTGAGATGTGAAATCCGAGGTATTTTTGCGAAATTCTGCTGGACTATAGCCCATGATTTCAAAATGCACTTTTTTCGCAAAATTGCAAATGTTCTTTTCTGATATATTGATAATAAAGGAAATTTCAAACTGAACACATATTCCAAAATTTACCTCTGAGGTCCTTTTAGTGACAAAAATACTGAGATGTGAAATCCGAGGTATTTTGCTGAAATTCTGCTGGACTATAGCCCATGACTTCAAAATGCACTTTTTTCGCAAAATTGAAAATGTCCTTTTCTGATATATTGATAATAAAGGAAATCTCAAACTGAACACATATTCCAAAATTTAGCTCTGAGGTCCTTTTAGTGACAAAAATACTGAGATGTGAAATCCGAGGTATTTTGGCGAAATTTGCTGGACTATAGCCCATGATTTCAAAATGCACTTTTTTCGCAAAATTGCAAATGTCCTTTTCTGATTTATTGATAATAAAGGAAATCTCAAACTGAATACATATTCCAAAATTTAGCTCTGAGGTCCTTTTAGTGACAAAAATATTGAGATGTGAAATCCGAGGTATTTTGGCGAAATTCTGCTGGACTATAGCCCATGATTTCAAAATGCACTTTTTTCGCAAAATTGCAAATGTCCTTTTCTGATATATTGATAATAAAAGAAATCTCAAACTGACCACATATTCCAAAATTTAGCTCTGAGGCCCTTTTAGTGACAAAAATACTGAGATGTGAAATCCGAGGTATTTTGCTGAAATTCTGCTGGACTATAGCCCATGATTTCAAAATGCACTTTTTTCGCAAAATTGCAAATGTCCTTTTCTAATATATTGATAATAAAGGAAATCTCAAACTGAACACATATTCCAAAATTTACCTCTGAAGTCCTTTTAGTGACAAAAATACTGAGATGTGAAATCCGAGGTATTTTGGCGAAATTTGCTGGACTATAGCCCATGATTTCAAAATGCACTTTTTTCGCAAAATTGCAAATGTCCTTTTCTGATGTAAAGGAAATCTCAAACTGAACACATATTCCAAAATTTAGCTCTGAGGTCCTTTTAGTGACAAAAATACTGAGATGTGAAATCCGAGGTATTTTGCTGAAATTCTGCTGGACTATAGCCCATGATTTCAAAATGCACTTTATTCGCAAAATTGCAAATGTCCTTTTCTGATGTAAAGGAAATCTCAAACTGAACACATATTCCAAAATTTAGCTCTGAGGTCCTTTTAGTGACAAAAATACTGAGATGTGAAATCCGAGGTATTTTGCTGAAATTCTGCTGGACTATAGCCCATGATTTCAAAATGCACTTTTCGCAAAATTGCAAATGTCCTTTTCTGATATATTGATAATAAAGAAAATCTCCAACTGAAAACATATTCCAAAATTTAGCTCTGAGGCCCTTTTAGTGACAAAAATACTGAGATGTGAAATCCGAGGTATTTTGCTGAAATTCTGCTGGACTATAGCCCATGATTTCAAAATGCACTTTTTTCGCAAAATTGCAAATGTCCTTTTCTGATATATTGATAATAAAGGAAATCTCAAACTGAAAACATATTCCAAAATTTAGCTCTGAGGTCCTTTTAGTGACAAAAATACTGAGATGTGAAATCCGAGGTATTTTGCTGAAATTCTGCTGGACTATAGCCCATGATTTCAAAATGCACTTTTTTCGCAAAATTGCAAATGTCCTTTTCTGATATATTGATAATAAAGGAAATCTCAAACTGAACACATATTCCAAAATTTAGCTCTGAGGTCCTTTTAGTGACAAAAATACTTAGATGTGAAATCCGAGGTATTTTGGCGAAATTTGCTGGACTATAGCCCATGATTTCAAAATGCACTGTTTTCGCAAAATTGAAAATTTCCTTTTTCTGATATATTTATAATAAAGGAAATCTCAAACTGAACATATTCCAAAATTTAGCTCTGAGGTCCTTTTAGTGACAAAAATACTTAGATGTGAAATCCGAGGTATTTTGGCGAAATTTGCTGGACTATAGCCCATGATTTCAAAATGCACTTTTTTCGCAAAATTGCAAATGTCCTTTTCTGATGTAAAGGAAATCTCAAACTGAACACATATTCCAAAATTTAGCTCTGAGGTCCTTTTAGTGACAAAAATACTGAGATGTGAAATCCGAGGTATTTTGCTGAAATTCTGCTGGACTATAGCCCATGATTTCAAAATGCACTTTTCGCAAAATTGCAAATGTCCTTTTCTGATATATTGATAATAAAGGAAATCTCCAACTGAAAACATATTCCAAAATTTAGCTCTGAGGCCCTTTTAGTGACAAAAATACTGAGATGTGAAATCCGAGTTATTTTGCTGAAATTCTGCTGGACTATAGCCCATGATTTCAAAATGCACTTTTTTCGCAAAATTGCAAATGTCCTTTTCTGATATATTGATAATAAAGGAAATATCAAACTGAAAACATATTCCAAAATTTAGCTCTGAGGTCCTTTTAGTGACAAAAATACTGAGATGTGAAATCCGAGGTATTTTGCTGAAATTCTGCTGGACTATAGCCCATGATTTCAAAATGCACTTTTTTCGCAAAATTGCAAATGTCCTTTTCGGATATATTGATAATAAAGGAAATCTCAAAATGAACACATATTCCAAAATTTAGCTCTGAGGTCCTTTTAGTGACAAAAATACTGAGATGTGAAATCCGAGGTATTTTGGCGAAATTTGCTGGACTATAGCCCATGATTTCAAAATGCACTTTTTTCGCAAAATTACAAATGTCATTTTCTGATAAATTGATAACAAAGGAAATCTCAAACTGAACACATATTCCAAAATTTAGCTCTGAGGTCCTTTTAGTGACAAAAATACTGAGATGTAAAATCCGAGGTATTTTGGCGAAATTTGCTGCCCATGATTTCAAAATGCACTTTTTTCGCAAAATTGCAAATATGCTTTTCTGATAAATTGATAGTAAAGGAAATCTCAAACTGAACACATATTCCAAAATTTAGCTCTGAGGTCCTTTTAGTGACAAAAATACTGAGATGTGAAATCCGAGGTATTTTGCTGAAATTCTGCTGGACTATAGCCCATGATTTCAAAATGCACTTTTCGCAAAATTGCAAATGTCCTTTTCTGATATATTGATAATAAAGGAAATCTCCAACTGAAAACATATTCCAAAATTTAGCTCTGAGGCCCTTTTAGTGACAAAAATACTGAGATGTGAAATCCGAGGTATTTTGCTGAAATTCTGCTGGACTATAGCCCATGATTTCAAAATTCACTTTTTTCGCAAAATTGCAAATGTCCTTTTCTGATATATTGATAATAAAGGAAATCTCAAACTGAAAACATATTCCAAAATTTAGCTCTGAGGTCCTTTTAGTGACAAAAATACTGAGATGTGAAATCCGAGGTATTTTGCTGAAATTCTGCTAGACTATAGCCCATGATTTCAAAATACACTTTTTTCGCATAATTGCAAATGTCCTTTTCTGATATAAAGAAAATCTCAAATAGAACACATATTCCAAAATTTAGCTCTGAGGTCCTTTTAGTGACAAAAATACTGAGATGTGAAATCCGAGGTATTTTGCTGAAATTCTGCTGGACTATAGCCCATGATTTCAAAATGCAATTTTTCGCATAATTGCAAATGTCCTTTTCTGATATAAAGAAAATCTCAAACAGAACACATATTCCAAAATTTAGCTCTGAGGTCCTTTTAGTGACAAAAATACTGAGATGTGAAATCCGAGGTATTTTGCTGAAATTCTGATGGACTATAGCCAATGATTTCAAAATGCACTTTTTTCGCAAAATTGCAAATATCCTTTTCTGATATATTGATAATAAAGGAAATCTCAAACTGAACACATATTCCAAAATTTAGCTCTGAGGTCCTTTTAGTGACAAAAATACTGAGATGTGAAATCCGAGGTATTTTGGCGAAATTTGCTGGACTATAGCCCATGATTTCAAAATGCACTTTTTTCGCAAAATTACAAATGTCATTTTCTGATAAATTGATAGCAAAGGAAATCTCAAACTGAACACATATTCCAAAATTTAGCTCTGAGGTCCTTTTAGTGACAAAAATACTGAGATGTGAAATCCGAGGTGTTTTGGCGAAATTTGCTGGACTATAGCCCATGATTTCAAAATGCACTTTTTTTGCAAAATTGCAAATATGCTTTTCTGATAAATTGATAATAAAGGAAATCTCAAAATGAACACATATTCCAAAATTTAGCTCTGAGGTCCTTTTAGTGACAAAAATACTGAGATGTGAAATCCGAGGTATTTTGGCGAAATTTGCTGGACTATAGCCCATGATTTCAAAATATACTTTTTTCGCAAAATTGCAAATATGCTTTTCTGATAAATTGATAGTAAAGGAAATCTCAAACTGAACACATATTCCAAAATTTAGCTCTGAGGTCCTTTTAGTGACAAAAATACTGAGATGTGAAATCCGAGGTATTTTGGCGAAATTTGATGGACTATAGCCCATGATTTCAAAATGCACTTTTTTCGCACAATTGCAAATATGCTTTTCTGATAAATTGATAGTAAAGGAAATCTCAAACTGAACACATATTCCAAAATTTAGCTCTGAGGTCCTTTTAGTGACAAAAATACTGAGATGTGAAATCCGAGGTATTTTGGCGAAATTTGCTGGACTATAGCCCATGATTTCAAAATGCACTTTTTTTGCAAAATTGCAAATATGCTTTTCTGATAAATTGATAGTAAAGGAAATCTCAAACTGAACACATATTCCAAAATTTAGCTCTGAGGTCCTTTTAGTGACAAAAATACTGAGATGTGAAATCCGAGGTATTTTGGCGAAATTTGATGGACTATAGCCCATGATTTCAAAATGCACTTTTTTCGCAAAATTGCAAATATGCTTTTCTGATAAATTGATAGTAAAGGAAATCTCAAACTGAACACATATTCCAAAATTTAGCTCTGAGTTCCTTTTAGTGACAAAAATACAGAGATGTGAAATCCGAGGTATTTTGATAGTAAAGGAAATCTCAAACTGAACACATATTCCAAAATTTAGCTCTGATGTCCTTTTAGTGACAAAAATACTGAGATGTGAAATCCGAGGTATTTTGGCGAAATTTGATGGACTATAGCCCATGATTTCAAAATGCACTTTTTTTGCAAAATTGCAAATATGCTTTTCTGATAAATTGATAGTAAAGGAAATCTCAAGCTGAACACATATTCCAAAATTTAGCTCTGAGGTCCTTTTAGTGACAAAAATACTGAGATGTGAAATCCGAGGTATTTTGGCGAAATTTGATGGACTATAGCCCATGATTTCAAAATGCACTTTTTTCGCAAATTGCAAATATGCTTTTCTGATAAATTGATAGTAAAGGAAATCTCAAACTGAACACATATTCCAAAATTTAGCTCTGAGGTCCTTTTAGTGACAAAAATACTGAGATGTGAAATCCGAGGTATTTTGGCGAAATTTGCTGGACTATAGCCCATGATTTCAAAATGCACTTTTTTCGCAAAATTGCAAATATGCTTTTCTGATAAATTGATAGTAAAGGAAATCTCAAACTGAACACATATTCCAAAATTTAGCTCTGAGGTCCTTTTAGTGACAAAAATACTGAGATGTGAAATCCGAGGTATTTTGGCGAAATTTGCTGGACTATAGCCCATGATTTCAAAATGCACTTTTTTTGCAAAATTGCAAATATGCTTTTCTGATAAATTGATAGTAAAGGAAATCTCAAACTGAACACATATTCCAAAATTTAGCTCTGAGGTCCTTTTAGTGACAAAAATACTGAGATGTGAAATCCGAGGTATTTTGGCGAAATTTGATGGACTATAGCCCATGATTTCAAAATGCACTTTTTTCGCAAAATTGCAAATATGCTTTTCTGATAAATTGATAGTAAAGGAAATCTCAAACTGAACACATATTCCAAAATTTAGCTCTGAGTTCCTTTTAGTGACAAAAATACTGAGATGTGAAATCCGAGGTGTTTTGGCGAAATTTGCTGGACTATAGCCCATGATTTCAAAATGCACTTTTTTTGCAAAATTGCAAATATGCTTTTCTGATAAATTGATAGGAAAGGAAATCTTAAACTGAACACATATTCCAAAATTTAGCTCTGAGGTCCTTTTAGTGACAAAAATACTGAGATGTGAAATCCGAGGTATTTTGGCGAAATTTGATGGACTATAGCCCATGATTTCAAAATGCACTTTTTTCGCAAAATTGCAAATATGCTTTTCTGATAAATCGATAGTAAAGGAAATCTCAAACTGAACACATATTCCAAAATTTAGCTCTGAGTTCCTTTTAGTGACAAAAATACAGAGATGTGAAATCCGAGGTATTTTGGCGAAATTTGCTGGACTATAGCCCATGATTTCAAAATGCACTTTTTTTGCAAAATTGCAAATATGCTTTTCTGATAAATTGATAGTAAATGAAATCTCAAACTGAACACATATTCCAAAATTTAGCTCTGAGGTCCTTTTAGTGACAAAAATACTGAGATGTGAAATCCGAGGTATTTTGGCGAAATTTGATGGACTATAGCCCATGAATTCAAAATGCACTTTTTTTGCAAAATTGCAAATATGCTTTTCTGATAAATTGATAGTAAAGGAAATCTCAAGCTGAACACATATTCCAAAATTTAGCTCTGAGGTCCTTTTAGTGACAAAAATACTGAGATGTGAAATCCGAGGTATTTTGGCGAAATTTGATGGACTATAGCCCATGATTTCAAAATGCACTTTTTTCGCAAAATTGCAAATACGCTTTTCTGATAAATTGATAGTAAAGGAAATCTCAAACTGAACACATATTCCAAAATTTAGCTCTGAGGTCCTTTTAGTGACAAAAATACTGAGATGTGAAATCCGAGGTATTTTGGCGAAATTCGATGGACTATAGCCCATGATTTCAAAATGCACTTTTTTCGCAAAATTGCAAATATGCTTTTCTGATAAATTGATAGTAAATGAAATCTCAAACTGAACACATATTCCAAAATTTAGCTCTGAGTTCCTTTTAGTGACAAAAATACAGAGATGTGAAATCCGAGGTATTTTGGCGAAATTTCCTGGACTATAGCCCATGATTTCAAAATGCACTTTTTTTGCAAAATTGCGAATATGCTTTTCTGATAAATTGATAGTAAAGGAAATCTCAAACTGAACACATATTCCAAAATTAAGCTCTGAGGTCCTTTTAGTGACAAAAATACTGAGATGTGAAATCCGAGATGTTTTGGCGAAATTTGCTGGACTATAGCCCATGATTTCAAAATGCACTTTTTTTGCAAAATTGCAAATATGCTTTTCTGATAAATTGATAGTAAAGGAAATCTCAAACTGAACACATATTCCAAAATTTAGCTCTGAGGTCCTTTTAGTGACAAAAATACTGAGATGTGAAATCCGAGGTATTTTGGCGAAATTTGATGGACTATAGCCCATGATTTCAAAATGCACTTTTTTCGCAAAATTGCAAATATGCTTTTCTGATAAATTGATAGTAAAGGAAATCTCAAACTGAACACATATTCCAAAATTTAGCTCTGAGGTCCTTTTAGTGACAAAAATACTGAGATGTGAAATCCGAGGTATTTTGGCGAAATTTGATGGACTATAGCCCATGATTTCAAAATGCACTTTTTTTGCAAAATTGCAAATATGCTTTTCTGATAAATTGATAGTAAAGGAAATCTGAAACTGAACACAAATTCCAAAATTTAGCTCTGAGGTCCTTTTAGTGACAAAAATACTGAGATGTGAAATCCGAGGTATTTTGGCGAAATTTGATGGACTATAGCCCATGATTTCAGAATGCACTTTTTTCGCAAAATTGCAAATATGCTTTTCTGATAAATTGATAGTAAAGGAAATCTCAAACTGAACACATATTCCAAAATTTAGCTCTGAGGTCCTTTTAGTGACAAAAATACTGAGATGTGAAATCCGAGGTATTTTGGCGAAATTTGATGGACTATAGCCCATGATTTCAAAATGCACTTTTTTCGCAAAATTGCAAATATGCTTTTCTGATAAATTGATAGTAAAGGAAATCTCAAACTGAACACATATTCCAAAATTTAGCTCTGAGGTCCTTTTAGTGACAAAAATACTGAGATGTGAAATCCGAGGTATTTTGGCGAAATTTGATGGACTATAGCCCATGATTTCAAAATGCACTTTTTTTGCAAAATTGCAAATATGCTTTTCTGATAAATTGATAGTAAAGGAAATCTCAAACTGAACACATATTCCAAAATTTAGCTCTGAGGTCCTTTTAGTGACAAAAATACTGAGATGTGAAATCCGAGGTGTTTTGGCGAAATTTGCTGGACTATAGCCCATGCACTTTTTTTGCAAAATTGCAAATATGCTTTTCTGATAAATTGATAGTAAAGGAAATCTCAAACTGAACACATATTCCAAAATTTAGCTCTGAGGTCCTTTTAGTGACAAAAATACTGAGATGTGAAATCCGAGGTATTTTGGCGAAATTTGCTGGACTATAGCCCATGATTTCAAAATGCACTTTTTTTGCAAAATTGCAAATATGCTTTTCTGATAAATTGATAGTAAAGGAAATCTCAAACTGAACACATATTCCAAAATTAAGCTCTGAGGTCCTTTTAGTGACAAAAATACTGAGATGTGAAATCCGAGGTATTTTGGCGAAATTTGATGGACTATAGCCCATGATTTCAAAATGCACTTTTTTCGCAAAATTGCAAATATGCTTTTCTGATAAATTGATAGTAAAGGAAATCTCAAATTGAACACATATTCCAAAATTTAGCTCTGAGGTCCTTTTAGTGACAAAAATACTGAGATGTGAAATCCGAGGTATTTTGGCGAAATTTGATGGACTTATAGCCCATGATTTCAAAATGCACTTTTTTTGCAAAATTGCAAATATGCTTTTCTGATAAATTGATAGTAAAGGAAATCTCAAACTGAACACATATTCCAAAATTTAGCTCTGAGGTCCTTTTAGTGACAAAAATACTGAGATGTGAAATCCGAGGTATTTTGGCGAAATTTGATGGACTATAGCCCATGATTTCAAAATGCACTTTTTTCGCAAAATTGCAAATATGCTTTTCTGATAAATTGATAGTAAAGGAAATCTCAAACTGAACACATATTCCAAAATTTAGCTCTGAGGTCCTTTTAGTGACAAAAATACTGAGATGTGAAATCCGAGGTATTTTGGCGAAATTTGATGGACTATAGCCCATGATTTCAAAATGCACTTTTTTCGCAAAATTGCAAATATGCTTTTCTGATAAATTGATAGTAAAGGAAATCTCAAACTGAACACATATTCCAAAATTTAGCTCTGAGGTCCTTTTAGTGACAAAAATACTGAGATGTGAAATCCGAGGTGTTTTGGCGAAATTTGCTGGACTATAGCCCATGATTTCAAAATGCACTTTTTTTGCAAAATTGCAAATATGCTTTTCTGATAAATTGATAGTAAAGGAAATCTCAAACTGAACACATATTCCAAAATTTAGCTCTGAGGTCCTTTTAGTGACAAAAATACTGAGATGTGAAATCCGAGGTATTTTGGCGAAATTTGCTGGACTATAGCCCATGATTTCAAAATGCACTTTTTTCGCAAAATTGCAAATATGCTTTTCTGATAAATTGATAGTAAAGGAAATCTCAAACTGAACACATATTCCAAAATTTAGCTCTGAGGTCCTTTTAGTGACAAAAATACTGAGATGTGAAATCCGAGGTATTTTGGCGAAATTTGATGGACTTTAGCCCATGATTTCAAAATGCACTTTTTTCGCAAAATTGCAAATATGCTTTTCTGATAAATTGATAGTAAAGGAAATCTCAAACTGAACACGTATTCCAGAATTTAGCTCTGAGGTCCTTTTAGTGACAAAAATACTGAGATGTGAAATCCGAGGTGTTTTGGCGAAATTTGCTGGACTATAGCCCATGATTTCAAAATGCACTTTTTTTGCAAAATTGCAAATATGCTTTTCTGATAAATTGATAGTAAAGGAAAACTCAAACTGAACACATATTCCAAAATTTAGCTCTGAGGTCCTTTTAGTGACAAAAATACTGAGATGTGAAATCCGAGGTATTTTGGCGAAATTTGATGGACTATAGCCCATGATTTCAAAATGCACTTTTTTCGCAAAATTGCAAATATGCTTTTCTGATAAATTGATAGTAAAGGAAACCTCAAACTGAACACATATTCCAAAATTTAGCTCTGAGGTCCTTTTAGTGACAAAAATACTGAGATGTGAAATCCGAGGTATTTTGGCGAAATTTGCTGGACTATAGCCCATGATTTCAAAATGCACTTTTTTCGCAAAATTGCAAATAGGCTTTTATGATAAATTGATAGTAAAGGAAATCTCAAACTGAACACATATTCCAAAATTTAGCTCTGAGGTCCTTTTAGTGACAAAAATATTGAGATGTGAAATCCGAGGTATTTTGGCGAAATTTGCTGGACTATAGCCCATGATTTCAAAATGCACTTTTTTCGCAAAATTGCAAATATGCTTTTCTGATAAATTGATAGTAAAGGAAACCTCAAACTGAACACATATTCCAAAATTTAGCTCTGAGGTCCTTTTAGTGACAAAAATACTGAGATGTGAAATCCGAGGTATTTTGGCGAAATTTGCTGGACTATAGCCCATGATTTCAAAATGCACTTTTTTCGCAAAATTGCAAATATGTTTTTCTGATAAATTGATAGTAAAGGAAACCTCAAACTGAACACATATTCCAAAATTTAGCTCTGAGGTCCTTTTAGTGACAAAAATACTGAGATGTGAAATCCGAGGTATTTTGGCGAAATTTGCTGGACTATAGCTCATGATTTCAAAATGCACTTTTTTCGCAAAATTGCAAATATGCTTTTCTGATAAATTCATAGTAAAGGAAATCTCAAACTGAACACATATTCCAAAATTAGGTCTGAGGTCCTTTTAGTGACAAAAATACTGAGATGTGAAATCCGAGGTATTTTGGCGAAATTTGCTGGACTATAGCCCATGATTTCAAAATGCACTTTTTTCGCAAAATTGCAAATATGCTTTTCTGATAAATTGATAGTAAAGGAAATCTCAAACTGAACACATATTCCAAAATTTAGCTCTGAGGTCCTTTTAGTGACAAAAATACTGAGATGTGAAATCCGAGGTATTTTGGCGAAATTTGCTGGACTATAGCCCATGATTTCAAAATGCACTTTTTTCGCAAAATTGCAAATATGCTTTTCTGATAAATTGATAGTAAAGGAAATCTCAAACTGAACACATGTTCCAAAATTTAGCTCTGAGGTCCTTTTAGTGACAAAAATACTGAGATGTGAAATCCGAGGTATTTTGGCGAAATTTGCTGGACTATAGCCCATGATTTCAAAATGCACTTTTTTCGCAAAATTGCAAATATGCTTTTCTGATAAATTGATAGTAAAGGAAATCTCAAACTGAACACATATTCCAAAATTTAGCTCTGAGGTCCTTTTAGTGACAAAAATACTGAGATGTGAAATCCGAGGTATTTTGGCGAAATTTGCTGGACTATAGCCCATGATTTCAAAATGCACTTTTTTCGCAAAATTGCAAATATGCTTTTCTGATAAATTGATAGTAAAGGAAATCTCAAACTGAACACATATTCCAAAATTTAGCTCTGAGGTCCTTTTAGTGACAAAAATACTGAGATGTGAAATCCGAGGTATTTTGGCGAAATTTTATGGACTTTAGCCCATGATTTCAAAATGCACTTTTTTCGCAAAATTGCAAATATGCTTTTCTGATAAATTGATAGTAAAGGAAATCTCAAACTGAACACGTATTCCAGAATTTAGCTCTGAGGTCCTTTTAGTGACAAAAATACTGAGATGTGAAATCCGAGGTGTTTTGGCGAAATTTGCTGGACTATAGCCCATGATTTCAAAATGCACTTTTTTTGCAAAATTGCAAATATGCTTTTCTGATAAATTGATAGTAAAGGAAAACTCAAACTGAACACATATTCCAAAATTTAGCTCTGAGGTCCTTTTAGTGACAAAAATACTGAGATGTGAAATCCGAGGTATTTTGGCGAAATTTGCTGGACTATAGCCCATGATTTCAAAATGCACTTTTTTCGCAAAATTGCAAATAGGCTTTTATGATAAATTGATAGTAAAGGAAATCTCAAACTGAACACATATTCCAAAATTTAGCTCTGAGGTCCTTTTAGTGACAAAAATATTGAGATGTGAAATCCGAGGTATTTTGGCGAAATTTGCTGGACTATAGCCCATGATTTCAAAATGCACTTTTTTCGCAAAATTGCAAATATGCTTTTCTGATAAATTGATAGTAAAGGAAACCTCAAACTGAACACATATTCCAAAATTTAGCTCTGAGGTCCTTTTAGTGACAAAAATACTGAGATGTGAAATCCGAGGTATTTTGGCGAAATTTGCTGGACTATAGCCCATGATTTCAAAATGCACTTTTTTCGCAAAATTGCAAATATGTTTTTCTGATAAATTGATAGTAAAGGAAACCTCAAACTGAACACATATTCCAAAATTTAGCTCTGAGGTCCTTTTAGTGACAAAAATACTGAGATGTGAAATCCGAGGTATTTTGGCGAAATTTTCTGGACTATAGCTCATGATTTCAAAATGCACTTTTTTCGCAAAATTGCAAATATGCTTTTCTGATAAATTCATAGTAAAGGAAATCTCAAACTGAACACATATTCCAAAATTAGGTCTGAGGTCCTTTTAGTGACAAAAATACTGAGATGTGAAATCCGAGGTATTTTGGCGAAATTTGCTGGACTATAGCCCATGATTTCAAAATGCACTTTTTTCGCAAAATTGCAAATATGCTTTTCTGATAAATTGATAGTAAAGGAAATCTCAAACTGAACACATATTCCAAAATTTAGCTCTGAGGTCCTTTTAGTGACAAAAATACTGAGATGTGAAATCCGAGGTATTTTGGCGAAATTTGCTGGACTATAGCCCATGATTTCAAAATGCACTTTTTTCGCAAAATTGCAAATATGCTTTTCTGATAAATTGATAGTAAAGGAAATCTCAAACTGAACACATGTTCCAAAATTTAGCTCTGAGGTCCTTTTAGTGACAAAAATACTGAGATGTGAAATCCGAGGTATTTTGGCGAAATATGCTGGACTATAGCCCATGATTTCAAAATGCACTTTTTTCGCAAAATTGCAAATATGCTTTTCTGATAAATTGATAGTAAAGGAAATCTCAAACTGAACACATGTTCCAAAATTTAGCTCTGAGGTCCTTTTAGTGACAAAAATACTGAGAAGTGAAATCCGAGGTATTTTGGCGAAATTTGCTGGACTATAGCCCATGATTTCAAAATGCACTTTTTTCGAAAAATTGCAAATATGCTTTTCTGATAAATTGATAGTAAAGGAAATCTCAAACTGAACACATATTCCAAAATTTAGCTCTGAGGTCCTTTTAGTGACAAAAATACTGAGATGTGAAATCTGAGGTATTTTGGCGAAATTTGCTGGACTATAGCCCATGATTTCAAAATGCACTTTTTTCGCAAAATTGCAAATATGCTTTTCTGATAAATTGATAGTAAAGGAAATCTCAAACTGAACACATATTCCAAAATTTAGCTCTGAGGTCCTTTTAGTGACAAAAATACTGAGATGTGAAATCCGAGGTATTTTGGCGAAATTTGCTGGACTATAGCCCATGATTTCAAAATGCACTTTTTTCGCAAAATTGCAAATATGCTTTTCTGATAAATTGATAGTAAAGGAAATCTCAAACTGAACACATATTCCAAAATTTAGCTCTGAGGTCCTTTTAGTGACAAAAATACTGAGATGTGAAATCCGAGGTATTTTGGCGAAATTTGCTGGACTATAGCCCATGATTTCAAAATGCACTTTTTTCGCAAAATTGCAAATATGCTTTTCTGATAAATTGATAGTAAAGGAAACCTCAAACTGAACACATATTCCAAATTTAGCTCTGAGGTCCTTTTAGTGACAAAAATACTGAGATGTGAAATCCGAGGTATTTTGGCGAAATTTGCTGGACTATAGCCCATGATTTCAAAATGCACTTTTTTCGCAAAATTGCAAATAGGCTTTTATGATAAATTGATAGTAAAGGAAATCTCAAACTGAACACATATTCCAAAATTTAGCTCTGAGGTCCTTTTAGTGACAAAAATACTGAGATGTGAAATCCGAGGTATTTTGGCGAAATTTGCTGGACTATAGCCCATGATTTCAAAATGCACTTTTTTCGCAAAATTGCAAATATGCTTTTCTGATAAATTGATAGTAAAGGAAACCTCAAACTGAACACATATTCCAAAATTTAGCTCTGAGGTCCTTTTAGTGACAAAAATACTGAGATGTGAAATCCGAGGTATTTTGGCGAAATTTGCTGGACTATAGCTCATGATTTCAAAATGCACTTTTTTCGCAAATTGCAAATATGCTTTTCTGATAAATTGATAGTAAAGGAAATCTCAAACTGAACACATATTCCAAAATTAGGTCTGAGGTCCTTTTAGTGACAAAAATACTGAGATGTGAAATCCGAGGTATTTTGGCGAAATTTGCTGGACTATAGCCCATGATTTCAAAATGCACTTTTTTCGCAAAATTGCAAATATGCTTTTCTGATAAATTGATAGTAAAGGAAATCTCAAACTGAACACATATTCCAAAATTTAGCTCTGAGGTCCTTTTAGTGACAAAAATACTGAGATGTGAAATCCGAGGTATTTTGGCGAAATTTGCTGGACTATAGCCCATGATTTCAAAATGCACTTTTTTCGCAAAATTGCAAATATGCTTTTCTGATAAATTGATAGTAAAGGAAATCTCAAACTGAACACATGTTCCAAAATTTAGCTCTGAGGTCCTTTTAGTGACAAAAATACTGAGATGTGAAATCCGAGGTATTTTGGCGAAATTTGCTGGACTATAGCCCATGATTTCAAAATGCACTTTTTTCGCAAAATTGCAAATATGCTTTTCTGATAAATTGATAGTAAAGGAAATCTCAAACTGAACACATATTCCAAAATTTAGCTCTGAGGTCCTTTTAGTGACAAAAATACTGAGATGTGAAATCCGAGGTATTTTGGCGAAATTTGCTGGACTATAGCCCATGATTTCAAAATGCACTTTTTTCGCAAAATTGCAAATATGCTTTTCTGATAAATTGATAGTAAAGGAAATCTCAAACTGAACACATATTCCAACATTTAGCTCTGAGGTCCTTTTAGTGACAAAAATACTGAGATGTGAAATCCGAGGTATTTTGGCGAAATTTGCTGGACTATAGCCCATGATTTCAAAATGCACTTTTTTCGCAAAATTGCAAATATGCTTTTCTGATAAATTGATAGTAAAGGAAATCTCAAACTGAACACATGTTCCAAAATTTAGCTCTGAGGTCCTTTTAGTGACAAAAATACTGAGATGTGAAATCCGAGGTATTTTGGCGAAATTTGCTGGACTATAGCCCATGATTTCAAAATGCACTTTTTTCGCAAAATTGCAAATATGCTTTTCTGATAAATTGATAGTAAAGGAAATCTCAAACTGAACACATATTCCAAAATTTAGCTCTGAGGTCCTTTTAGTGACAAAAATACTGAGATGTGAAATCCGAGGTATTTTGGCGAAATTTGCTGGACTATAGCTCATGATTTCAAAATGCACTTTTTCGCAAAATTGCAAATATGCTTTTCTGATAAATTGATAGTAAAGGAAATCTCAAACTGAACACATATTCCAAAATTAGGTCTGAGGTCCTTTTAGTGACAAAAATACTGAGTTGTGAAATCCGAGGTATTTTGGCGAAATTTGCTGGACTATAGCCCATGATTTCAAATGCACTTTTTTCGCAAAATTGCAAATATGCTTTTCTGATAAATTGATAGTAAAGGAAATCTCAAACTGAACACATATTCCAAAATTTAGCTCTGAGGTCCTTTTAGTGACAAAAATACTGAGATGTGAAATCCGAGGTATTTTGGCGAAATTTGCTGGACTATAGCCCATGATTTCAAAATGCACTTTTTTCGCAAATTGCAAATATGCTTTTCTGATAAATTGATAGTAAAGGAAATCTCAAACTGAACACATGTTCCAAAATTTAGCTCTGAGGTCCTTTTAGTGACAAAAATACTGAGATGTGAAATCCGAGGTATTTTGGCGAAATTTGCTGGACTATAGCCCATGATTTCAAAATGCACTTTTTTCGCAAAATTGCAAATATGCTTTTCTGATAAATTGATAGTAAAGGAAATCTCAAACTGAACCCATATTCCAAAATTTAGCTCTGAGGTCCTTTTAGTGACAAAAATACTGAGATGTGAAATCCGAGGTATTTTGGCGAAATTTGCTGGACTATAGCCCATGATTTCAAAATGCACTTTTTCGCAAAATTGCAAATATGCTTTTCTGATAAATTGATAGTAAAGGAAATCTCAAACTGAACACATATTCCAAAATTTAGCTCTGAGGTCCTTTTAGTGACAAAAATACTGAGATGTGAAATCCGAGGTATTTTGGCGAAATTTGCTGGACTATAGCCCATGATTTCAAAATGCACTTTTTTCGCAAAATTGCAAATGTCCTTTTCCGATATATTGATAATAAAGGAAATCTCAAACTGAACACATATTCCAAAATTTAGCTCTGAGGTCCTTTTAGTGACAAAAATACTGAGATGTGAAATCCGAGGTATTTTGGCGAAATTTGCTGGACTATAGCCCATGATTTCAAAATGCACTTTTTTCGCAAAATTGCAAATATGCTTTTCTGATAAATTGATAGTAAAGGAAATCTCAAACTGAACACATATTCCAAAATTTAGCTCTGAGGTCCTTTTAGTGACAAAAATACTGAGATGTGAAATCCGAGGTATTTTGGCGAAATTTGCTGGACTATAGCCCATGATTTCAAAATGCACTTTTTTCGCAAAATTGCAAATATGCTTTTCTGATAAATTGATAGTAAAGGAAATCTCAAACTGAACACATATTCCAAAATTAGCTCTGAGGTCCTTTTAGTGACAAAAATACTGAGATGTGAAATCCGAGGTATTTTGGCGAAATTTGCTGGACTATAGCCCATGATTTCAAAATGCACTTTTTTCGCAAAATTGCAAATATACTTTTCTGATAAATTGATAGTAAAGGAAATCTCAAACTGAACACATATTCCAAAATTTAGCTCTGAGGTCCTTTTAGTGACAAAAATACTGAGATGTGAAATCCGAGGTATTTTGGCGAAATTTGCTGGACTATAGCCCATGATTTCAAAATGCACTTTTTTCGCAAATTGCAAATATGCTTTTCTGATAAATTGATAGTAAAGGAAATCTCAAACTGAACACATATTCCAAAATTTAGCTCTGAGGTCCTTTTAGTGACAAAAATACTGAGATGTGAAATCCGAGGTTATTTTGGCGAAATTTGCTGGACTATAGCCCATGATTTCAAAATGCACTTTTTTCGCAAAATTGCAAATATACTTTTCTGATAAATTGATAGTAAAGGAAATCTCAAACTGAACACATATTCCAAATTTTAGCTCTGAGGTCCTTTCAAAAATACTGAGATGTGGAATCCGAGGTATTTTGGCGAAATTTGCTGGACTATAGCCCATGATTTCAAAATGCACTTTTTTCGCAAAATTGCAAATGTCCTTTTCTGATAAATTGATAGTAAAGGAAATCTCAAACTGAACACATATTCCAAAATTTAGCTCTGAGGTCCTTTTAGTGACAAAAATACTGAGATGTGAAATCCGAGGTATTTTGGCGAAATTTGCTGGACTATAGCCCATGATTTCAAAATGCACTTTTTCGCAAAATTGCAAATATGCTTTTCTGATAAATTGATAGTAAAGGAAATCTCAAACTGAACACATATTCCAAAATTTAGCTCTGAGGTCCTTTTAGTGACAAAAATACTGAGATGTGAAATCCGAGGTATTTTGCCGAAATTCTGCTGGACTATAGCCCATGATTTCAAAATGCACTTTTTTCGCAAAATTGCAAATATGCTTTTCTGATAAATTGATAGTAAAGGAAATCTCAAACTGAACACATATTCCAAAATTTAGCTCTGAGGTCCTTTTAGTGACAAAAATACTGAGATGTGAAATCCGAGGTATTTTGGCGAAATTTGCTGGACTATAGCCCATGATTTCAAAATGCACTTTTTTCGCAAAATTGCAAATGTCCTTTTCTGATATATTGATAATAAAGGAAATCTCAAACTGAACACATATTCCAAAATTTAGCTCTGAGGTCCTTTTAGTGACAAAAATACTGAGATGTGAAATCCGAGGTATTTTGCCGAAATTCTGCTGGACTATAGCCCATGATTTCAAAATGCACTTTTTTCGCAAAATTGCAAATATGCTTTTCTGATAAATTGATAGTAAAAGAAATCTCAAACTGAACACATATTCCAAAATTTAGCTCTGAGGTCCTTTTAGTGACAAAAATACTGAGATGTGAAATCCGAGGTATTTTGGCGAAATTTGCTGGACTATAGCCCATGATTTCAAAATGCACTTTTTCGCAAAATTGCAAATATGCTTTTCTGATAAATTGATAGTAAAAGAAATCTCAAACTGAACACATATTCCAAAATTTAGCTCTGAGGTCCTTTTAGTGACAAAAATACTGAGATGTGAAATCCGAGGTATTTTGCCGAAATTTGCTGGACTATAGCCCATGATTTCAAAATGCACTTTTTTCGGAAAATTGCAAATGTCCTTTTCTGATATATTAATAATAAAGGAAATCTCAAAATGAACACATATTCCAAAATTTAGCTTTGAGGTCCTTTTAGTGACAAAAATACTGAGATGTGAAATCCGAGGTATTTTGGCGAAATTTGGTGGACTATAGCCCATGATTTCAAAATGCACTTTTTTCGGAAAATTGCAAATGTCCTTTTCTGATATATTAATAATAAAGGAAATCTCAAAATGAACACATATTCAAAATTTAGCTTTGAGGTCCTTTTAGTGACAAAAATACTGAGATGTGAAATCCGAGGTATTTTGGCGAAATTTGCTGGACTATAGCCCATGATTTCAAAATGCACTTTTTTTGCAAAATTGCAAATGACCTATTATGTTCAAGTGACAGTAAAGGGAAACTCAAACTGAAAACATATTCCAAAATTTAGCTTAGAAGTCTTCTAATAAGCCCAATAAAGCAGTCGTATCATTCATTTAATTAAATCACCACCTGAATAATTAAAAAAACAAAACAACTCGATTGGTTCCAACATTTTGAATGGAGGGCTGCCTCGGATGACCCAGAAATTAAACTGCAGTAAGTGGACCCTCCAGGTGGGCTCCACTTTAAAAAAAAAACTGTGTTGTCGATTTTCTCCTTCTGCTTGATACTGGTCAGGCGGTAACTGCTTATTAGAACACTGAAAGTGCAATGTACAAGTTGTCAAAAAGAATGTTGGGACACTGGCAAAAGGGAGGGCCGTAATGCACCACGATAATGCGCTTTCGCATACTACTGATAAAACCAACAAATTTCTTGAGCTCCCGGGTATAAATGAAGTTTCCGTGATTTGTTTTGTATTGCATAAATAATTTATAAAAAAATAATAAAAATAAACTAATCGAAAAGCTTGAAAATGAGACTTTGGAAGCTGTTTTGAAAAACGAATCTATTTAACTCTCAACCGATAAACAAATGAAAAAGTTATAAAATTACTAGCTGACCGAGCAAATGTTGTTTTGCCACATAAATTATTTCTAGTGAAAATTTTGGTGGCTAAATAAAAAATAACTAACTTTTTGTAAGTGTGTGGGGATGTGAACTATGACTGAAAGAGGAATGGAGCACTATGGACGATGAGGGCCCATAAAAAATAACAAAAACCAACCAATAATTTTTTTAATTAATTATGAATATTATAATTTATTAACTTAACTTTTTTTTTATAATTATATCTCTTAAAAGTTATTCCATGACAATGTTACTCCAATGACAGCCAATATCACACTCGGACTACCTTGGATTGACTGTTTATAGTCGCCACAAGGCGTTTGATTAGAATAAACTGGGACATGCATCAATTTGGGGACCTTACTTGCGGGGCTTTAATTTTTTTTGTTTTAGTCCATGTGAAATAGTGTCGTACTTCTGAATAGAGTAGTTCAATATGGACGACGGAATGGATAACTGCTGGATCCCGTTCATGAATTGGGAAACCAAAGATATGCCAGACAGCTTCACTTGATCTGTTTTGACCACTGATAGGGTATTAAAGTACTGAAATTGCTTTCAAAGAGATATGGGAATTAAGGGTAATGTTTTATCCACAAAAGAAAATAAAATGTTTTTGTGTGGGCCAGCCTTTTCGCGTGGGAGTATAAAAAATAGTTATGATTTATTCTTAGACCTAACGAATATACAAAAAAGTTTCTTAAAAATCGGTCAAGACGTTTCGGTGGAGTTTGGTTACAAATGAGGAACCTAAACATTAAATAATTTAGACGGTTAATTATTTAAACTAATAAAAGAATCCTTAAAAATCCATTCGTTTATGAGTGGAAATGAGTCACTAAATCAATGGCTGACATGGAATCAGCTCGCCTTGATGATTTTGTTTTATAGATCCTTAACTTCTTACCTAGGCTTATTCGCTTAAGGAGCTTTAAGTATAAAAAAGAATATGAGGATTATTGAAGTCTTGTCCTCTGTATGATAACTTGAAGACTTATAGCACTCAGTAGTTTAAGTTGTTGTGGCTCTTCGTATAGTCTCAGACCTAATGTAAGTGAAGACAAATCCTCGAGCACTTGACTTTTTAATTTTATATGTTCAAGCACATGAGTTTTCGTAAAATTTTGCAGCATTATCTGAAATGTGCATGGTAATACATCTGTCCATGTCATTCTTCAGTAAAATGAAAGGATGAGTATCCAGAACTCAAAAGAAAAATGTCAAACGCATATGAGAAAACTGTTCTTATTTTCATTAATTATTTTTACATGAGGAACTTTCTACGAACAAATTCTTATACGAGAAATATGGCCAAAGGAGCTGTAAAAATCCGTGCATTTTCTTAGACACGAATGAAATATGGAATTTAAGAAATGGTAAATTAAGCTGAATGAATCAAAGTAGACACAAATATGTTCTTTCTTATTCTTTTGAAATGAAGTTATGATATTATGCTATAACCTCCCACTCCAAAGCATCCCTTCAAGCCCGCCAAAGACTTAAGAACTAATGACAGTTGTTCATTAAAATTACTTCACCTCTGAGGACGATCAAATAAAAGTGTTTCTTTACTTACATATGTTGTCCAGATATTTGTACACTTGCCTCAAACGAAATTGCGTTAAAACACTAACAATTAACCGAGCCCACCAGGCTTCACTTTTAACGAGATGATTTGCTTGACGTGAGGCTTCATCGAAACTTTGAAATTCTCATTCATAAATGCTTAGCAACTAAGCTTAGATTAGTCACAGCAGCGCTCATAGACTTTGATGTATAGCGGCGGTTTTGTCGGTAACAAAATAAAGCAAAGGTTTCCTTCAAGACATTTTAACTTGACACACTTTGCCAGAATAATTTCAATTCAAACGAGTGTGAGCCAGAGTGGATAAGAGAATGGACATCATAGGTACATTTTTGGACTGATCATTGCAAGGACATTTCATACAGATACAGCTCTTGACAACTAATTAGAAACGATGTCATTGTGTTTTCTTATGCCCAAATTTATTTTGTTTTTGGTGAACTAACGGCCCTTTTTGGCGCTTGTTGTCTTCTATCTTTCTTCTTCTTTAAAACAATATGCATTCGCAATTTGACAGCTTACATCTATTGCACAGCGATAACAATTCATTTGAGAAGTGTGATCTTTTGGTTAACAGCTAATTAGAAACGATCAAGACTAATTCTTAATAATCCTTATTGTCTGATTTATACCCGAAAATGTTATTAAGTATTTATTATTTGTGTTTGAATAAATACAAATTTAACAAAAAATTGTATTAGTAAGCTGTTTATGAAATGGGCAAACGCAAAAGTTGCACACCAGCGTTGCGAAAGGCTATTGTTGAGCTGAACCATGCTGGTTCTAAAAAGATGGTATTCAATGCAATTTCTCATTTTCGTAAATAGGCCGCGTAAAACCACAATCCACATTGATAAAAAAATTGTCCGATTGTCGAAAGCAGACCCTAGGAAAAGCGGAAAATTGTAGATATGACCGACATCAGAATATCAACGAGAACAGTGGCACTTCGTTTGGTGGAAGCTGGACTTCACGGACGACTCCCACGCTCAAAACCGCTTGTTAAATCGACCAATAGAAAACGGCGCCTTCAGTTTGCTAAAACACATATCGGTTGGATGACAAACCAATGGAAATTTATATTGTGGAGCGACGAGACAAAGATAAATCGTATAAGTCCCGATGGCAGAAAGTACGTCCGACGCTCAAAAGGTAAAGAATTGAGGGAACTATGAAGGCAGATCAATACGTCGATATATTGGAAAATGTAATGCTACCGTGGGCCGAAGAAAACATGCCGGTTATTTGGTCATTCCAGCAAGACAATGAACCAAAACATACCGCCAAAACGACACAACAGTTTTTTGATCGAAATGCCATGCGAGTACTTGAGTGGCCATCGCAAAGTCCCGACCTGAATCCCATCGAAAATGTATGGGCCGATATTAAAAATGCCGTCAGCACACAAAATATCACGAATTTGAACGATTTGTTTGATAGAGTGAAGGAAGCCTGGTACGCGATTTCAGTGGAACGATGCCGAAACCTGATCAAATCAATGCAAAGACGATGTGGATCAGTGTTGAAGCAAAAAGGATTTCCCACAAATTATTAGGCACTATACCACACATGTTTGTATGTTTCTCTATTTTTTTTTTTAGTTTTTCTTTCATTTTCTTTATTTTTTACTTGCGTTTCTAATTAGGTGTCTCAGTCAAATGTGGAGTCGTTTTATAGAAGGACATTTTAAACTACATTTACATGTAACAACATCATAACTTTTTATTATTTCTGTCAAAAAGACTTTCAATAGCTATGTACAAAACAAACAAATATGAATAATTAGTGGAATAAGAAAAGAAGTACACAACATTGAAATAAAAAATATCGTTTCTAATTAGTCGTCAAGAGGCTGTATATGATTGCTTTGCCATCAGTACAAAATTCTTGAACTTCTCGTTTTCAAATCACACCTCGCTGAACTCTGAAATGCTCAACAATTTGTCAAGATGTTCTAATACAGATATGATACTGATTCTGAAGATGTCCACACGCCTGCTGATAATCACAACAATCAGTTTGCTATCTCCCTGAAACCGATTAGCTCAGCATTCTTTCTCTGCCGAGGATTAAACTCTTGCATAGTATTGAAACTGTTAGATGGAGGAACATATTCCTTATAAGCTTTTTTTTTGTAAATATGAACATTATCTGCGTTCTTTTTTGCATTTCTTTTTAAGGGTTCCGTACCCAAAGGGTGTCAATAAAACACCCGTCCGTCCATCCGTCACTGTTTCTTCTGAACTGTAATAGGTACACACTTGCAATTTCACAGAATTGTAATAACAAATAATAAAAGCAATACAAAATTAAGTTTTCGATTTGCCGAGCCTTACATTCTGGCATAGCTTATGAGATGACACGTGTCACTGCACGGGTAAATAAAGGTGATTTTCATTATAGGATAGAAAAAATAGATACCAAAGTTAAAGACCACGTTGATAACGAACGGCGAGACCTTCGTCCTGTTTTTACCATTGCTACAGATATTTGAACGAATTAGTTGTCAGGTCCTACACGAATTTATTTAAAATTAAAAGGAATGCTTTAATTCGCTACGGAACGCTGTTTAATTTACAAGTGTAGGCAACATTTTCCAATATCCTTTCCATTATTTAAAGTTAAATACTCCGCGCATTATTGGAGCGTGAAACCAAAAATATAAATCGAAAAATCCTGCAACAAAATTCCACCCGCCAAAGCCATACACCAAAGTGACATTGGGCGCTTTGGCATGGCATGGATGTCACATCAGAATGTCGTTTCAATTAAAAATAGCGCCAACCATCCAAATTAAGCTGGACGCGTGTTAACTGCATGATATCGCCACCGCATTAAGAGGATTTCGCAAATTCATTGGAATGTCCTGACCGGTGCTATGGACAACCGCTGTAGCCACACTTCCGCCTCAGTTCATATTTAGTTCTGGCTTCCATTGTCGATGAGTGCTGCCATCTGTTATTGTATGCTGCTTGCAATTATGAAATTTATGGAAAATAATTAAACTTTTTAATTGTTATATCGTGGCGCATATTAGTTGCGGTTGTATTTGTGGACTGCGGGGGTTACTGAGCCACAAAAAAAAACCAACAAAAAACAGACAAAATGCTCCGGACGGGACTAAATCCGTATAATTCCACACGTGCACACAACGGTATGCGGCTAGTGAGCTTTACGAATTTGTAATTAATAAACGTTGAATGCGGGTTAAAGTGGCACACCGACCAGTAAGGGTTAGCGTTGTGAGTTGACCCATCATTAGAGCTCCAGCGTGTACTCTGGGTTTATGGTTCCGCAATTTAAAAATATGTGAGTTGTTATTACATTTCAATATACATGTTATGTTTTTGTTGTTCTCCTATCGAGCCTTTTCATTATGAACGTGCGTTCAATTGGCTTTTTGTCGAAATTCAATTAAATTTGAAAAAAACCTGCCGAAAAATGGATTTCGCTAAAAGTCAATTAATGCTTGGTTGTTTTTTTGACAGCAACAAAAATAATTGTATTTTGTGATTTGTCACGAATGATGTGAAGTGTAATTAAATATAAGGCTAAGCGGGCAGCGGCTTGCGAAATGAATTTAATCTATATGATTTCAAAAGCAACAAGAATCAAAAAAAGAAACTTTTAAGATTTTGTCAATTTTATTTTTCACTAGCGGACCCAATGCACGTTGTCCTGCCCGAACACTGACTTGCCTGCTATGAGCGGGGGCAGCAAACATATTTTCGATGTTCAAATTTAAGATTCACTATATTCTAAGTGACATTTTGCTTTCGTTGAGCCGTTTAAGGATCCGTTAATTTGATAGAAATACAACTTTGGTAAAATCAGTCCCAGCTATGGTACACAATAATAAATATATTTTATTCTCAGAGATTCATAGGTGAATTTATTGGTGAGTGATTCCTAACCATCTAAGGACCCACTTAAACAAAAAGCAAAAAATTGCACCAAAATCGGTTGAGCCGTTAAGGAGGAGTTCAGTGACATACACATACAGTGATGGTCATTTAATTAAAAATTTTGATTTTTTTTTAATTATTTGCTAGCTCTTCAAGAGGATATTTAAACTCTTATAATGCGTGTAGCGCAGAGGGAGTGGAAAAATTAGGAATTAGAATGAAAGATTTTGTAGTGGTTGGGAAACTCGGGTGTATTTGGTTTCAATTCTCTCCCGTGAGTGGAGCCCGAAACGGGACAGAGGATTTTGATATCGACCTATTAGCTTTCACCTAATTGGTAGGATTTTATTCGACATTAGTTTTGATATATGAACGTTGAAAGTTTGGAAGATTTAGGTAAACACACAGCGGTGTGTTGTGACTGCACAACCGCATTTTTTTCGTTTAACTAAGACGGATAGTTTCCTTACGTCTAAGTCAATAATGATGTCCATTGAGGTTCCACTGAACCTCAAAACAAGCTTAATATTTCAAGTAAGACTGTAAGAGGTCGTCTACAATATGGTCTACGTGGAAGCTTTCTAACAAAAACAAAAAAATATTAAAAGGTCTCGGAGTTCGTGAAAATGCAAGTTAATAAGAACGCAAATTTTTTGGAAAAAGAATTACATTCCAAATACACAATTGAATCTATCAAATATGGAGGAGGTAATGTGATTGTCTGGGGAGCATTTTCCTGGCATGAGCACGTTGTTCCACTTATAAGCATGCATAGTCGGATGGACCAGCACATGTTCAAGAATATAATGGAGAATATGATGGAGGCTTACTCTTATGAATTTAAGTTTAAGTTTGCAACTATCTTTTGTTAACATGTCATTTATTTTTGTATAAATTTTTAATAAAAAATTGAATTTCGTTTTGGGCTTCGAGTTATATGACCAGCCAAAATTGAAACTTTGAACTATATGTAGTAAAAAGGCGACTAATCAAATGTTTACTTGTGGAAACTGTTGTGTGTAAGGATCAGAAGTATTTACATCCATGTTCGGAGAATTGTATGCACGCAATCGCTTTACATCGTTTCAAGTTATATGACCATCACTGTATTTTACATAAAGAACGGCTCGATTTACGCCTCCGATCCAGAATTACTTCAACAGGAGGTTAAGCAAAGCAACGGAATGATCGTAAGCGTCAGAGAAAGGGCAAGAACGGATCGTCGGAGATCCTGGTATAAATAGTCTCAACTACAAATTTACACGATTTCTCATGAGCGCTCATTATGCTTACTAAGAACTTAGGAAAGGGTCAGAGTTAGAACCTGATCCGTTCACAACACGTCATGCCTCACTATTTTGCGTGCCTGAAGCTGATGCTAATCTTCTGGTTGTTTTACTTTCAATCCAGGGACAAATATGACCGTAGCAGAAGCATATACAAGGACAGATAGGGCATGCAGAGAGTAACGTGCATTCAGTCGTAACAAGCACGCTGCCAGAGATACCGGAATGTGAATTCACTAACACACATTGATGCAAAGAGTATACCTTTCAATGAGCAATCAGATCTACCCACCAATGCTGTTTTGGCCAGCGAAACTTAACTTTCGCAATGGCCCAAGTCGAGACACAGTAAATACACTTAAATAGGGGACAGTTTCTTTTTAGATTTGGATCAGGAAAGATCTTTATGCAGACTTAATAAAAGGCCTACGGACAGTGCGTCTGACAGCAGAACAGGCTGCTGCTTGGTCTTTCGACGTATGTTGGACTGACACATAGTGACTGGTCGATGACAGTATTCGATCGATGATGATATAAGGAAACAATGGACCGAGCAATACTAACGGACGAGTTATTTGACGGTGGCATTTATCTCAATTGAATAACCAAAGCGCTCCATCGACAAGACGTTCTTGTAGAGAAGCGCTCTGAATAAAATAAACCAACAATTGTTCTCGTAAAATTTAAGATCCTCCACTGAAACAACAACAAAAGTCGGGCTGTAAAGTAGAAAAACTTAAACGCATCTCCGCAAACAAATGGAATGTTTTAGAAATCAGAATAAACAGAAGGTTTAGTTCAAGTAGTCTTTTTATGATCGAAGATCATAAGAGAGAATTTGAATGTCAGCACTCGTCCGATCTTTGTCTTCCAGAATAGCTTCCTACCATATTATTTCGACCTTTGAACAGGCAAACAAACAAATGTTTATCAACGTTCAAAGATCATAATTTGACAAAATATGTCATTCCCGATGAAGTGAATTTTCCTGCGTTCTCCAAGATTTCTTCGGTTATTTCAGGATTAAGAATTCAGTGGGAGTCATTCCAAAACACTTCTCTATGGAAGCGATAGGCATTTATTCAACTCTGTTAAATAATTTTTGTAGAAATACTCATCATTTGCACATTGGAAAACAGCGGTGGTTTAATCAATTCTTAAGAGAGATAAAAAGTCAGCCGAATTTCTGGTCGATAATTCGATTCCAGAGCGAGGTATGTTTCTAGAAGTTTTTGAAATGTAGTTGCAAGGTCTCAACTAAAAGTTAGAGGGTTGAACATAAGCGAACCATTGTTGTTCATACCCCTAGAATATGCTCACCAGTAAGCAGTTCATTGCACATAAGCCCTCGCATGCAACTTCTTTGACGAAGATTTCGTGTACGTAGAAAAGTTTAAGAACTCAAAAGACCCTTCGCCGACCACTGACACCAAAGTTTTCTACTTGTCCACACAATCTTGTTTAAACGCAAAAATCAATCTATTCCTCGACGATAAACAAATTTAAGAGATTGCAATTTATTTTAGATATTTTTTTAGAAAATTAAAGATATGTCATCGCGGATTTTTTTATTTAGCTTTTTGAGTTAAACATACTTTCCATACAAAGCAATTAAATATTTCTCCAAAAACGCATTTGCTTGACCGTTTTTTCATCGACTTAAGTTACAAAATTGGTCGCCTCGAAAACCCTTTTTGTTTAACCGTTTTATTCACACTTCTCTGGGTCTTTAATAAAGGTTTATACAACACTGGCTCCTCTTCTCATCTTTGCTGGCTATGAAACGGATAGATTTTCTTGTTCCCGGTTATCTCGAATTTCGCCAATTTTCCTCTTGGTTAATGTGTTTCCTTTACGTAAGACGTTATTTCTTGAACTCCCCTCCCTATTAGTCAAAGTATCCTCTTATTTGATTAAGAACATGATAACAGGTTTGTAATCAAGTAAGACAAGTAAAGATGTAAATTTTATGACATCTTTGGGAAAAGTGTCATAAAAATAGCGTTTATCAATACCCATAGTTTTTAATATTAAGAAAATATATCCTTCATTTACTGTGCAATTGGTTTTTCTCAGATTAGAAAATATTTTAATAGAAATTAAAAGAAAACCTGACTGTTCATAATCAAATGAAACGGGGTGTACATCCTATGCTCACACTGAAGTTCGATTCTTAATTTTAGTGAAATAATTTTCGAAATCGGATGATTAGTTTAGAAGATTACATCCCACATACAAACTTTACCACTTAATAATGCTAACATGTACACCTATAGACAAGGGTAATTTTATACCCATTGGATCTCTTAATATCAATAACTTTTTACTACAAGGTATGATTAGCTCGCAGGTAATATTCTATTTTAATATCATAAAGAATTCGCCAAAATTTTCTGTTTCATATTTCAACAACAATGTTGACTCTTCACAAGCCAAAGCGGCCTTTGCTTTGACCAAGAGACTTTTTTACAGTTAGCCAACCTGATGCCATGCACCGAGTGTGTCAACATGGGAACAAGCTTAGAAGGCTAATTCGGCAGCACCACGTACCACGAAAAAGTGTTTCTTGACAGTCATATTCACTCTGATGCTAAACTGTAGTTTGGTCCTACAGGTTTCGGTGAGGATGATAAGTGGTGTCGTTAATCTGCCCAAAAATCTGTTTACAGGCTACACAAATATGGTCGAGACGACGAACTTTTCTCAGCGATTTAGTAGGGCAGTCTCAGACTGCGATAAGCAAGAGAAACAGTACCAGAAACTGGGGTAACTTGAGAGCAATGATTTAATTTAAATAAAAAAATATCGCTTTATATAACTTTCAAAAATTTACATTTAATTAAAGCCGATGAACCCAATGCTGGGGTTATACTCAGTGGGCCAGTTAGCTAGCCATATTTAAGCGATTTCATTTATTGTTCCAGGAAAGTAAGTTGAATGCAAGAAGCTGATAAAAAATCATGATTAAAATTCGACGAACTAGGCTCTCATCCATCTTAAGATCGCCGATATTATACTGCTAGCAGAAACTTTTCGCATCAAACCAATTGAATAATACAATTTGTAAATTTGTCCTGAAACAGAGAGAAAAGTTTGTGGTCATCACACCAGTGAGAAAAAACTTATAATAAAAAAAAACGAAAAGGAAAACCTGCCTCCTTTGCAACGAGAAACTTGCAACATGAAATATTTTGTACAATTTTCACCGTCGACGTCGTCGTCGACTTTCTTCAATTCGAGGACTCGCAAACAGGTCTGTGCATTTTAAGTTTTTTGGCAAATTTAATTTTCTGATTCTGTTTTGGCCGCTGCTTTTTGCATTTGCAAGCTGATATCGTGGTCGAAGAGCACGCTTCAAGGACCTGTGTTTTCGCTTAGAAATCGGACATCCTTGGGCTGCTGATTTAATTTGTGAGCCAATTTCTAAGGAAGATGTTAGAAAACGTTTCGTATTCCTTTTCGCATGGATCCTTTTTGGCCATAATTAAGTTGTGCTTGAATGGGCCTTAAGTTCATTGCACAAATTGAGTTGGTCGGTCGCCTTGGAAAGGAAAAGCTTATGCATAAAATAATTGAAGATTACGAAATAAAAGCACTGATGAAATGTTAGAGTCGAATGAAAAGTTTTCAAGGATAAAGAAATATTTCTGTTTTGAAAGGTCCACGGAAAAGTGAAGCCTTTCATTTGTTGCATATTTAAAAAGTATCATAGAATTTACAGACAAGCCTACTTCTGTATCAGGATTCTTTGCAAAATGCCGCACTATTCGGGAATAGATGTATTATAAAGGGTCCGCTAAATATCTTTTTTTTCTTTAAAATGCTTTAAAAAAAATGCTGAATATTTTCTCAAATTTCTTTTTTTATTTGAAAGTACAATCCTTCCGGTTAATAATGGAAAATAATTTCATTCAAATGGCTGCCTCAGCTGGCCATGCAGTAGCCTACACGATCGGTCCAATTTTTAAGCACATTATCGATTGTGTGCAGCTGTATTTCACCAATGGCTTCACGAATATTGTTAAAGCGTCAACTGTCTCTGGCTTGTCGGCGTAACACTTATCTGTGAGGGCACCCCGCAAATAATAGTCCAACGGAGTCAAATCGTAGCTCCGAGGTGGCCAAACGACATCAGCTCTGCGGCTGATAATGCGATCTTCAAAAACAGGGCGCAAAACATCGAGTGTAGCTTCGGCTGTGTGGCACGTAGCGCCGTCCTGTTGAAACCAAATGTTGCAAATATCCTCCTCTTCAATTTTTGTGAACAAAAATTCGTTCAACATGGCCCGATAACGATCGCCATTGACTGTAACGGCCACTCCTTGCTCATTTTCGAAAAACGGCCCAATTATGCCTCTGGACCACAATCCGCACCAAACAGTGACTCGTTTTGGGTGCATCGGCTTTTCAATGTTTGCGTGCGGGTTTTCTGTGCCCCAAATGCGACAATTTTGTTTGTTTACATACCCGCCAAGATCAAAATGAGCTTCATCTGAAAAGATGATTTTTTTGGCAAAATCGGCATCTTCTGTAAGTCGATCGCAGGCCCACTTAGCGAAGCGAAAACGCATTGGATGGTCAGTTGACTTCAACTCCTGAACCAATAAGACTTTGTATGGCGTCATACCAAGGTCTTTATGCAAAATTCGTCTCAATGATGTCTCCGAAATGTTCAATTGTTGAGAACGACGGTGAATTGATGTTGATGGCGCTTCACGCACACTTTCTGCCACAGCAGCAATATTCTCGGGTAAACGCACTATTTTTGGCTTTTCACGCTTTGGTTTATCGATGAGGATGCCAGTTTCTTTCACTTTTTACACAAGATAACGAACATACGGAGCTGACGGTCCTTCTCTTCTTCCAAAATCCGTACGCAATTTCGCACACATTCTGCAACATTACCATGATTTTCAAAGTAATGTCCCAATATTTCCCAGCGTTGTTTAAGCGTATACACAACCATATTCGTTCAGCGGTAGGATAAAACTAATTATCTGTCAAATCAGACATGAGCCAAGTGTTGCCATTCACGAAATAAGCACTAGTTGAAAAAAAACGTTAGATTGCGGACCCTTTAGGTGTAACAAAAATTCCGGGGGTTGGAGCTCGAGGCCAGTCGAAGGGGTGAAGAGGCTTTCTTGACAGAAGAAATATTCTCTCGACAGACGCTCAATGAACTTCCTTAACGGGCCTTATGTTCACAAGTTCATCAGTCCGATAAAATTTATAAAATGAACGCAGATAATAATTCAACAAAGACCCTGTTCTGTCAATATCGTTAATCAATCAATATCATAAAATATAGAAAAATGTTTAAAGTTGCTTCTCCTTATTTTTATGGAGAATGATTAAGTCCAATCTAAATAACTGCATGGCGTGTTATTTATGCCGGATATATCATCGGGCCTAATTTTTTCGAGAAGCACCTCGGTTCGAAAACTTTGATAAGTGGAACCTTACCATGACCAACGAGTTTAAATTGCTGGAAAATTATGGATTAGATTTGGAGAATATTTGGCTTCATCATGACGGTGTAATCGTAAAACAGACCTCACACGATAACGAATATTTCACGAGATGCGTTTCTGACATAATTGCCCGTTTCTGTCCGTTCCGGTTTTCTTTTTTTGAGCTTCCTTGCAGTCGTACTTAGGTCTATGGTTACAAGTTATGAACCAAACGATCATAAACAATAGCGGTGTCCACTTGAACGATATCACCTTCAAAACGTATCGCAAAAATTTGAGCTCTAACGAAATATTTATGAAAGCACTAATTTTGATTTTAGAGGACAACAACATCCAGTGAGAGATTTTGGGTCACCCTCTAGAATGGCAAATTCGTTGAAATGTAGTTCAATAAAATTTTGATAAACAGTGTCAGATTAAGATCTGCTTGAAACACTTTGTCAAAGCAGAGACTTGATCTCTTACCGCAGAAAGAAAAAACATGCGGTCAAGTGCGAGTGCAACATGCACACGAAGGGATCCGTACCAGCGTTCATAGCTTACTTTTTTTATGATTCTGAGAAAACGCAAATTCTGTTTGATGTCCCCCTCTTTGTATTTAATCGTTGTTTTTACGGTTATACTAGTTCTCATTCTGTGAAAATTCCAAGTGTTTAACTGTTACGGTTTAGGAGATATTTGACGGACGGTTGGAAGAAAAGCGGGGCCCTTATAATATGTTTGAATACATTTGAATACCGGACTCTAAAAACAACTTTAACATTTTAAAAATAAGACAAAAGTTCCAGACTTACTCTAGGAATTGAACTGGGATATACTTATTGTTCCAATTGATCAAAATATCGCTTAACTTTTTTGAAAACCTCCTAATCTTGAACCTAGACAACCTTATCCTTAGCCTTACCAGATTGCGTCATCTCAAACAAAACAAACAAAACCAGCGCTTCTAATAGGCAAAAGTGTAACAGACTCTGACAGACGTCATTTGAATGACATTTGTTTATCTCGCATACAACAATACCATAGAAATATTCAGCCGAATGAAGGGTGAATCATTTAAAGACCGACTTCTATGGTAATTTCATTAGGCCAAACATTCTACGATCACAGCCCCCAACCACGAACATGTGAGACAAACGAACTTTATTCATGGAAGACTCCCCCGATACGCTGTCAAAAAATTCAACTTTCCACAAAGACGACAGCAGACCACGAACAGAAAATGAGCATGAGTAGCGGACGAAGTATGGCTTGATGGGGTAACATCCGTTTCAGCTTAAACTCATTTCCTGACACACAAAGACGCAGAGAAACTTTTATACAACTCGAACCACTTTTTAATAGAAAGTTTGACAGCCGTGAAATGCTTTTCAATGTTTTGTTTCCAAAGCGCGCCCCCGTACGGATACTCTACATCGGCATCGCCAATATCGTTGGCGTCCGCATACGGCTGAGACTGTTTGCCAAAATGTAATTGTATAGTAGAACGTGAATGGTATCCTTTTTCATTTGTGAAAGTTTTCAGTTCTTTTTGACGATTTCCCAAGCAATTTTCCGCCAAAGGTATACAATACATTCCTTCACCCTCTACTTCATCTTCTAAACAGGCGACACCCGTCTGTAACAAAAAAAAAAAAAACAGGACGAAAGCAGGCAAAACCACCCAAAGGAAGTTCTTCATTTCTTGGGTTGCAAAAGATTGTATCATTGTGTCATTTTCTAAGAGTCAGAGGGAATTTTTAAGATACCGGAAAGGCGTGTTTATTGTTTGTCAAAAGGAACAAGCAAGAAAAAATAAAATGACAGCCATCAGAGAACCCAAAAAAAGGTCCATTCAATGTCGAAAGGTTATGTGCAGTGTAAAGAGCTAAAAATGACTGACTGAAAATGAAAAGCTTTTGTGGGCATGAGGCCGTTGCTGCTGCTGAAGTCGCCGCCGCCGGTGGAAGGAAGGAAGGAAGGATGACTGCCAAAAGGATACCGGATATGAAATTGAAAAGCCGGAAAATTATTTATATCGAAATTAATGTTGCTATTTTGTGTGAGAATATAACTGATGGTGATGGACTCTGCTGCTTCAGGTATCCTTTTTGTGTAGAATAGAATGACTTTCGGACATTCAAAGGTGTCTGAGTTTTGAAAGGGACTCCGAAGGAAGAAAAGGATCAGAGGTGTTATTGTGTGAATTCTACGTCTGGCAATCGGGGCTATTTGCATTTGAAGAAGCTGAGAAATCTTTGTATTTCACTAGAGTGGCATTTTAAAGTGCTTTAATTATGCATGACATGGACATTGCTCATTGAATGGGATGTCCATCTGCCTGTGCAGTAGGTTGAGGATGCAATAATTTTGATGAACTTCATTGAAGATAAAAGACAATTGAGGAAAACGTTTCTCCACACTATCCAATTTAAAAAACCAGGGCAAATCTCTTAGCAATCCGATCAAAACTGGCTCAACGACCTGCAAGTGGTTTTGTGCACTCTTACAGGGTGACGCTGCACAACAAAACCAACAAGGAGCAACTCTTGCAACGTCAAAAACGTCACAGACTAACAAGAAATAAGAATAAATATATAAATATGCTTGACTAAGTTAGGTTAGTATAGGTGTCCTGCGACTCACTAAGACCACTTTGGTTCCATTCTCAAGTCAAGCTGTATCTACGAAAGAAATAAATTTTAACAATCCTGATAAAAGAACGAATTTCATGTCATTCAGCCCATTCAGAAAGTAATTGCCAAGAGTTCCCAATCCTGTTTTTTCTAGTGCGGGACATTCGCAAAGCAGATGACGTACAAATTCTGCTTCTACAAAAGTCGTTATGTGGTTAACCAAGTCGCTCCACATGAGTGCCTATGGTGCAACGGCCTGTTTTTATGCTTGAGACAAGACGAATATTTGAGATCTCTGGATCTATGAGCGTCGATGACTGGTCACAAAAGTCTGGCTGTTGCACATGATTCGGTTTGATTCCAGCCGACCTGCCTATTGTTTCCGAGTCAATAGAAGCGTGGACAGCTGCAATTGGCGTTTTTTCACAAAGGGTACAATTTAATTATCATTGTTTCCAATTTTGATCCCTGCTTAGCAAGTTCGTTTGCCCTCTCGTTCTCTACTATATCCCTGTGACCTGGCTCCAAACAGAGGCTTACCGTACCGTTAATATAATTTTTATATGTTGTTTGCACATCTTAACAAGTTTGGATTTTGTCTGTTTTGAGTTCAGAGCCTTAATGGCCGCGTGACTGTCACCGAAGATGGTAACGACCTTACCGAATAAATAATATCCAATGATCATTTTCGTGGATTGTAGTATGGCTGTAACCTCGGCCTAGAACACGCTGCAGCTACCTCCTTTACAGACTATTTATGCACCTGGTTTTGCAGAATACACCGGCCCCCGTGCGTTGATCAGTTTTGAACCCATCAGTATAGAAAGCTAGCTTAGCATCAGAACAGGCAGAAACATTTTCCCACTCCTTTCTTCCAGGAATTTTTAAACAGTCTATTTCACTATTTTGCTTTAAGGCAGTAGGATAGAGGCGTGCCCAAAAGCATTGTCTACACATAGACATGCTTCTCTTAATCTGAGCGCTATCCTAGCTGCTCTATTGCTGCAGTAAAGGTCCAGTGGTAGCAGATTGAGATTGTTTCCAGTGCTGCGGTTGGTGTCGATCTCATCGATACAGGTTACCTCTGAGCAACCAAGTCTTTGAACCCTTATGACTCTTGCAAGATGATATTTCTTCTCAAGTGCCTTCCATCAAACTAGTGAGCCGTAGATAAGGATGGGCCTCACAATTGCGGTGTGTATTCAATTATTACCGAAAATCTTCTTACATATATAGAAGGCTACACATGCCTTTGTGACGCAGTTTTCGATGTTATCTTTCCAGCTCTGCTTTGGGTTTAAAATGACTCCGAGATATTTTTCAGTCTTGTTTACTGTCAGAGTAGTGTCATGCATCTTCGGGGGATCGATCGTTTGAATTGTTCTTCTCCTATTGATAAGCACTGCCTCAGTTTTAAAAGGGTTGACGTGCAGTATTGTGTGAAGAATTGCAATATCATCGGCATAATCCTTGATACTAAAGCCATTGCTTTCTAGTGTCTTTCTAATTTCATCTGCAATAAGAAGCCAGATCAATGGCAAAAGCAACCACTTGTGAAGTGCCCTGGTTGACCTTCTTTTTGCAGATAATAGCACCCAGTGCAGTATTTATGATAGGCCAGTTCAGCATGAGTCCGATCCAGTTGCACAGTCCCTAGTTTATGCGGACTCTGTTCAGACAATTTTGAATGGCTTCAGTATATATATACTTATCTCCAATAACGCCCTTGATGTAATTATCAATCATCCTTTCCAACGTCTTCATGATTGACTAGCCTAACTCGACATCTCGTCAACAATAGTTTTCACAAGAAACCCAGCTGGCAACAGATTTTGAAGCTACGGAGGCAAAGAAAACTTAAAACTCATTCCAAGAGTTACTGAATTCTGAAGTTCACGAGCTATGCAACAAGAAAGATGGAAATATTTCGATTGCCCCACCTTTTTTCCAAAAGAAAGTCGCAGAAGAATGACTTCAACCTGAAAGACAGTAACATGCTGACGCAGTTGAAAAAAACCCTAAAGGTAGAGATGTCAAAGAAAGCTTCTAAAACTAAGTCTGGATCTGGAAAAATTTCTGCGTTCTCAGAAGTTCACAGTTTGTTCACACAGTTTAGGCCAGAAATTTGGCTTCTGTACAAAAAAAATAAAAAGAATCTGAGCAGTGTCGCAGCTCAAGGATATCGAAGTGTCTTTGAAAAGTTTCTTCAAAAAAGCCTTGCGACATCCTACAAAACAGAAAGATGTTGAAGGGAACTAATGCCAAATTGATAAAGAAATCTTTTCACCGATACGCAGGGAGTTGTGTATACAAGTAGCATTTTCAGTAGCTTCTTCTTCTCGGTGTGTCTCATTAGTGTTGAATCAAGCTGGGCCTCTCAACTCACTGCTTCCAGTTGTGTACTGCAAGGTGAGAACTTCTGCACTGCTATGAGGTTCGATAACTTTGATACCTTGACCACAGCGAATAGACCGCTGTACACCCCAGTTAATTCGTTGCTAAAGCATCTTCGCTATATCCCATCAATGCAAAAGGGACCAAAAATCTTTGGAAGGATTTTTCTCTCGAATCGGTCAAGTATATCTTATTCTTCATTTGTCAAGACGATGTTCTCTCGTTCACCATAAAGCCCATCTAAGCCACCTCAGCTTCCTTGCTCACAAACGCCACACAGACTATGACTGAGAGATCTCTCAATTATGTCTTCGTGCGATTCCAGCAGCTATTTAACATTTTTGGCCAGAAAAGGGTGAAAGCTTGTGATGAACCAGGATGGAGTCGCTCTGTAATTCACTGCAAAATGAAGTGATCATATAATAACCTAAAAATAACAAAGCTGTGAAAATAGGCAGACAAGTTTATTCAAAAGCATGAGCAATATAATTTGTTTTGGGGAGGGCTTGCAAAGGCTTCTCGCAAGAAGATGAGCTCTTGTTTGGTTTCTGTAATGGAAGTCTGTTCAATTTTTAGGATACCGAGACGGTATTGACATTATCTTTCGAAGTGAATATGACACCGGAGCTTTCTTCAAATCGCTAAGGATAAAAGGGAATTCATGATGTCGACAAGATACCGATAACACCATCCTTATCAAAACATCACAACTGACAGTCGAGACGGCTACTACTACGAGACACAAATAACACCCTCGTGGAGGTACGACAAAGTGCCATCATGAGAAGCTGATGCAGCTTTGTAAAAAAAATCTCTTAGCTCGAAGCTAAGTAATAAATACGCAACGCCCAATTGTATATCTTACCAACTGGAAAAAGCGAATCCGGAGACTTAAAAGCAGCCTAAGTTCAGGACAAGACTCCCACTGATCAAGGGGGTGATAAGTAGGTACTTGGCTGCTGCAGAAATATATTTGATAGTTTTAGTTGACAAAAAGACCATTCCTTGTTCGGTACCGACCTTCATGGACTTTTTTCCTCATCTCATTATCGGCTTCCAAAAGTACAAAAACTATTTGAGATAATTCTCTAAGAAATAAACGACAATGATTGCTTTCATATCATTCATGCAGGATTGATTATCCTGAACGAGACAAACGTGCGCAAAAGGATATTCATTTATAAATACCCGGCGGCTAATTCCAAAACAACTATCAACTGCAGCGGCTCATATGATTTTTACCCCTACAAAAAAAAACATTACCCTTTGTTAAAACTGAGCGATATGTGGCACCATGTTGCACAGTATTAACACCACATTTCCGTATAGCCTCATTTATTGCAATCCAGTCACTAGAAATAAATCATCTAACTAAGCATCCTGTGCTGCCCATGATCCATGTTTTTTTTTTTTTTTCAAACACGATACTTTTTCAACTCAGCATCCTTTTCCTGCATTTGCACCATCAGAAAGTTATTAATACGAGCACTGCAGGCAAAGTCAAATGACATACCAAAACAAGAACAAAAAAAAAAAGACACAGGAACACAGAACAGCACTTCAAACTACTATCAGTTATCCTTTTAACCCCACTCATGCAATCTCCTGCCTGCATCCGTTCTCTCCTCTTTTATTACCGCATACAGTTACAAATTTTTATACAATTGCACAACCCACAGGATGTTAGAATCCCGATAGATGGGTGCAAATTTTTTTCCTCTGTGGCTTTTTTTTATGCAATCCTGTTCTGTTGCTTGCTATCGATTGACTATCGATGGTGCTCATCCGATTGCAGCACATGTGTCCTTTTGGTTATTGTCAAATTCAAAATTGACTTGATTCTCGGTCGCAGGTAGTGGTGGGTGCTGTTCTTTTATTTAAATTTAAATGAATTCTGCCTCAATGGAGAGTGTCACTAAATGGATTCAGTAACGTGAGGAGAAAAAATAGTAAGGTTGTGATGCAATGTAAAATGTTAGCCTTTCTTTTCATTTATCGCCAAAAAATATGAAAATCACGCCGCAGGATATGAAAAGGTTTAGCTGTTGTGTTTTTTTTTTCTGTTTATTTTTTCCTACTTCCACGTTTTGATATAAACAAAAAAAAAAACAACAACACTTTTGATTTGATGAAATCCCACACCCACTCGTTCAAGGATGCACAATCCGACATCCAAAAATAGAAATCAACATTTTTCTAATTTATCCACATTCAGAGGGAGAACCAGTGGGAAAGCAGAGAAGGATATCTAAATAAAAATCAACATTCAGCAACTTTTCTTTATTCAGTCGCCCACCTTTTGGATTTGGCTAGTCATCTAAGGGGAAAGGATAAAGGACTACACAGCGAGAGGATGTAGCTAGATACTATGTATTCCCCACAGTGATTTTCGGAAAATTAAATCATCATTACGTCAAATCATTTTCACTTTTCTTTTTTTTTTTTTTGGTCTGTGTGTATCCTTTTTGTGCAAAAGTCAGAAAGGAAAACAAATCTCAGCACAACACACACATGCGAATAAGAGGATGGAGAACAAACAAAAGAAACTCGTAACAGAATGAAAATACACTTTTGTACAAATGTGTTTTGGATGAGCGAAATCGCACCGGATTTTTTTGGGGGGGGATTGTTTTTGGGAACTCCTCTGGGTTAAGGACTCGTGGAAGCGTACGATTTCCGGTGTAAAGAAATTTGTAAAAATTCAATAAAAAAAAGGATATTTTTTGATGAAAATTGTTTTGGAAGAAACAATTTGGCAAGAGTGCAAAAGGGAATCCTCGTTAAGCTGAATAATCAAAAACAAAAGGCGAAACGTGTAGATTTCCTTTGTAGCGATCCAATAAATGGAACGGATTACGAGGCGTGCAGTTAGAGAGCGTGTTTGGGATTTCTTTTTTATTATCAAATACGTTGAAACAATTTAAAAAAAGATGATAACCGCCAATATTGAAGGGTGCGATAAATTTAGGCTCGACCAAAAGAGAAGACAAGCTCGCGCGTATAATTGGAATTTGACCATCAGATTACAAAGTAAGACCGCCCTTAATTGTAAAACACAATAATTTGAAAACTAGATAATTTTGATCTATGCTTGCATAGCTTCACATGGTTTATAGTTCATTTATTAAAGAATGTAAAGGAGAAAAAATAGGCAAAGTAAGCAAAGTAGTTTTATTATTATTTATTTATATATAATGAATAACATGGTCATATAGTAGTTTTAAATAAAGTTACTAATAAAATAAGTAAATTTTATTTAGAATTTTTTTTCATGATTATATTATATTTTTTAAAATTCGTTGATATAATGGTAGATATACAAAGAATACGTCCAAAGCAAGAAAATTATAAAAACATATCATAGTTAAGGTTCAAAAGCTATTTGAAGCGTTTTTAAAGTTTTGTACATCGAGAGGAAAAACGGAACTTAATAGTATCACTTTGTAGTCCGTCTGTCTACTCTTCAGTTAAAATTAATAGTAAATACGAACGACTTCATTCTCTGAAAGCGATAAACAAATCGATTCAAGCCGGCGCAGTGAAAAAATAAGTATTTAATGCCTCATATTTCGATACACACATGGGAAACGAAACCTATAGGATACTTCCCCTTGACGTTGAATCTTTTAATTTGTCATGAAGCAATAACTTATAGGAAAATCCGGAAACTGTAAATGTGTAGTTATAAAAAATTACACCAGAGGTTTTGGTTTTGTGAAATTTTTGAAATTAGAAAAAAATTTAGTGAATTGCACAGCGGTACGTAACCGTTTGTGTGCGTGTCCGACTCGCACTTGACCACTTTTTTGTAGCAAGTAAATTTCAATGAATTCTTAAAAAAATATAAGTATTTTAAAAAAATGAGACTCTACCTGCTGTCACATTGTCACAATTGTTTCCTCTGAGAGCAACACTTGCAAAACGAAAATCATTAGCAATATCTCTCTAAGGAAAATCAGGTCAAGGAATGGTCAAGAAACAGCGATAGAAAATGATGCACTTGTCTTCATCAACAACCAACTCACACCAACTAATAAACACCTTCTCTGGCTAGCGAAAAACAAAGCTAGAGAGTCTAACTGGAAGTTTGTGTGCCGAACGACAAGCAAAATACTTGCAAAAAAATGAAAACGGCAAAACAATACACATCGATACGTGCGACGATGTTAACAAGGTGACCAACTAATATTGTTGAATATGATCGAACTAGAAGAACGAAGTAAAAAATCCAAATGGAAAGCCTTTATAGCAAAGCTGATGACGACTTTAGGGAAATACATGGTGTAACTGGCATGCAAAAAGATTTCAAAAAAAAAAAAAAAAAAATTCTGTTGTGTAACTTTTAATATGAGATCAATTACAAAAACATGGTATACTTTTATGGTGCAAATTGAAAATATTTATATATAGTGTTATTTATAGCGGGATTGATTCTCAGTATATTTGAAATAGATCTTTCTGACCATTACGCCGTTTTATATGCTTCTAAAATGCTTAGGAGATACAGAGTCATCTGATAAAGTTGAAGTTAAAGTCATTTATCAACAAAAGGTTAATGAACTATTAGAGTATACCTTTATAATAATTTTGTAAGAAAACGTAATCGTGTATATACCCAAGCAAGTTAAACATTTTCAATCAGATGAAAACGAAAACATGCTCAAAAAAGATATGAGCTATATAAGAGGTGGAAAACAACCCGAGGAGTAAAACGTATGAAAACGAATGTAAGAACTATAGAAATATGTTACGTTATTAAAAATGTACAAACTTTGAAAACAAATTATAATAAGCAATAATTTACGAATGCCAATAATGATTCGGAATAGAGAAATTTTCCTGATGCTGGTGAAGGTTTAAACGATATTGTGGATAAATTTCTGGAACACTTTTCGAATCAAGCCTCAAAAATTGTACATTCATGTAACACACGCACCATGAGAGTTAGCAACTTCAACGAAATATTTATATAGTCAAAGCAAGAGAAGAAGAAGTTTTCATGATGCTGTATCGAATGAGCAACAAAAAAGGCCGTGGAGCGGATAATATTAGACCAGTTAATCTGAAAATAAATGACAGTAATTACAAAAATAATAAACTAAAGCATACAACAGTGTCATATTCCAAATTTACGAAAACGTTTCCGAATTTTAAGAATTGAAATAAGAGTTAAAAAAATATTTGCTTGAAATACATTTTGATTTTGTTAACTAAAATTATGTTTTATTATTATTATTATATTATTTATAAATATTGATATTATTGAAATTGTAATCAAATAATTCTGTATTAAAAATTACTTCAAAGCGAAATTTTTAAACAACCAACTGCAGATAAGCACTTTGCTTTGCTTGTAAATTGTATATTAAAAAAATTGTTAAAATAAAATCTTTCTATTTTTCTATATTCATCCCCAAAAAAATTGCATTCCTCGAAAGAGGTCTTAAGAAGTTGGATGAATTATGAGGAGCAGAACATAAGTTCCTTGTTTTACACGTCCTTGTAACTATCATACAAATCATATTTAAAACTCTTATTTTGAATTCACAAAAAATCAAAACTTATTAATAAAATGGGAAGTGTTCAGAATAATTTCGATATAAACATTCGCTTTCAGAGTGATGGAGACTATGCCACCATCGACTCATTTAAGTCGGGTTACCGAATAAAACAAGAAGAAAGCAAAAGAAGAAATTCGTTGTAACAGATAGAAAGTACAAGACGGCAAACATTTTTGAAGCCATTAATAGTCTGCTACAAGGCAGCAACACTCTTTAATATTAACGTTCCTAAAATGCTGAAGAACTTGGATGGATCAACAGCATTCGCCGAACACGTCATTCTGTAAGCTTATGGTTCAAAAATTTGCGAAATTAAAAACGAACTCCAACCGATATCGTTACCCTCGAAAAATTCTGTGAGGATTGGAAACTCATATAAACAACTCTTAATCTGAAACCATACTATTCCGCACCCCAGTAATACATGGTAATTCAGACTTGCGACGCAATTGGAGAAAATTGGTTATAAAATCTTCAAATGGCCTTCGTATCGAATCAAAAACTGTTTATAGGTATTTAGGAGTTAACTTAGACTAGACTAGACTTAGACTTTATTATAATGATATCGGGTTTATTTTATCCTAACCCTGGGTATTTTTCAATTGATAAGTGGTCTCAAGGGTTAAAACCAATATTTGGAAATACTGCATGAGCGTAGCTGATAAAGAAATTAATAATGACTATAGGCCAAATTTAAATAATTACTGGTGGATAGAATTTAACACTTAGGCTAAGTAAGGTAAAGTCGTTTTTTATTAATTTTAGTTTGTAAACAATATCTATTGTAAATAATATAATATAATGAGGAGTTTTTTAGCCTCCACCTTTTCTTCTCGAACAAAAAATAAATAAATAGTAAAATATCTCAAAAACAATATGTTTTAGGTTTAAGGTTTGTCTATTGACGATATCATTCGCAGAGTAATATGTTTTAAGTCGTCACACTGACGGGCCACAAACTGGCAATGACCAGTGTCGTTTTTATTCTTACTTGTGTGATAATTTTAACATCAAACGGTCTATCGAGAATTGGCTTGACAAAATTGGAGCTTTAGCTGATCAATATATTATAAAATTGAAGCTGAAACTTGAGAAACCTCAATCCCCAAGTGTGTTATTGATATCGTTTTCAGCCGGCCCTTCGACTTGGAATTTTCTTTCAATCTAAATAGTCATCCAGGTTGAGCGTGAAATGACACGTTCGTCAAAGATTACGGTTGGAAACGATCCCTGACTGTTCGGGATAAATATTCACAAACTTTCTCCAGTCGGACCGAACCTTTTACATATTGCATTACCAACTTCTTCACATTATAAATTCAACAAACAAGAGCCACCCTTCTAACTACTTCGTTTTTTTTTTATTTTCTGTTCAAAGAACTGTGAAGTCGGGTTGTGTCTTATTCATTATATCTGTGTCTATAAGAGCTGATTGTTAAACCATAAACTACTGTGGTATCTTCATACAGAATAAATGAAATATCTTTGTTTTCTTATAATTCAGGGTTGACACACAGGTCTTTGCTTTAATCTGTAACAGTTTTTTTTTTTAAGTAATGATACCTCACAACCAATGTCAAAATTTGTTTGAATAATAAATTTAGTTTTTGAAAAAATTTTCAATTCAAATCGAATGCGTTCGAAGAATTTATTTTACCGCGAACACAAATTTTATTTAAATTGAAATTCACAAATTTTATTTAGGTCGAAAGAAATATTCAAAGTTTAAGGTTTACCTTGTAGCGCTGCAGAGGGCCAGTAAGTTATGTTATCAAGTTAAGCGTTATTGTCTAGCATATAAGATAGTGAATTAAAAATATTAAAATTGTATTAAAAAAGGTATGCACACTGTTTGAAAACTTGAATCAGTTCTCAGATACAAGAGATATTGCCACGTTGATCAGTTGTCAAAAGATTGCTCATGTTATGATGCGAAGTCGTGGGGAGTCAAGTAAGCCCCTACCGACGATCTTGAAGACCTATTTAAAGAGAAGGTTTGTGACCTCCTGGATAGAGCCAATGGAGCCGGTCCACGGGATGAGTTAATCACCACGGCTTGACAACAGGATAATAGATTTTCGAGCAGGTCGAAAACATTAAAATTAACTTTGTGTTGAAAGCCTCACACCTTAAAACTCAGATGATTCTGAGTTATCAATAAGGCCGTATGCAATCTCCAAGCTCAACGAGAACAAAAAGTCAGGCGATAGGATCAATTGGCAACTGGCTACAAGCCCAAAAAGAAAACTCTTATAAATAGTCAAGGAAACGTAATCAGCGAATCGCTGTGAATTTATGGTACCATAAAATGATCCAAGGATGCCGCGTGCCCCTAGAAAACGCGTGTTGTTATGATGAAATTGAAAATGGCTTATCTTAGTTATTGCAAATATGTGGCGAATTTCGAGGACGGCAAGAGTTACTGTACAAGCTGATTGGATTTGCAGACGACACCGTCATCATCAATCACTCTCCGCAAGTGACGCCTTAAGACACTGGGCCGAGTTTCAATTGAAAAGCTGTTGCTTTAGTTTGGCGAAACAAATAGGTTATTCGAAATACCAGTTGAACTTCCGAATTTGTGTTTTGAGGATGAGGCCAAGGAGTCGCCTAAGTGCTCGGGTTTAGTTGAAAATTTGTCTGAGGCCGAAGAAAGTCTGAATCCATAATCAACAAACATCGACCTCTTTTCAATTCTTTCACTTATGGGTTTTTTGTACCCATAGCGCTGGTGCAGGGCCTAGATTGGACATTACCCTTAACAAAATCGTCTATAATCTCAAACGTTGCGATAAAATTTCTTTATTCTTGATTTCTTTATCGTTATTGGGATGTTACCTTTGCATCCATCAAATGTATGAAAGAAAAATGTCTCATCTAAGACTAAAATTTAAATTGACGGACGTTGAAATAATTCAAAATTTAAGAATCAGTAAGACTGTCCCACAAATAGACTTTGCAAAATACTCATAACGTTTCGAAATCGAAGCATTTTCACGACCTTCTTAAGGCAGTCATATAGTATACCTCGACATTTAGCAAAATGGAGCTCTTCTTATTTCCAAACCGTTTGCCGGCCATAAAACTTCTCCTTTGCAATGCGGAACTACGAAATGCCAAAGCCAAAATACCCAGTCACGCAGGCAGTAAAAAACAATTATTGGTTCCACACGGTTTCGTCCCGCGAATGCTTCCGGAAGCACTTTGGCTCTGGCATTTGAGTTTTTTTTGTTTTTTGTTTCCCACTCCAATCAACATTGTTTTAGTCCAACTCCCCCACCACACCACCTCAATTAATGTTTGGCCATTAAAAATGAAATAAAATTCATAACATTCCCCCCTATAGAAGGTCTGCCATATCCTGTAACGATCTTTTATTCGTGCAACTTGGTCGCTTTAATAGATTTACAAGCTTTGCTGTAAAATTAAAAGGAAAACAAAATAGAAAGGAAAATGATTGCCCCTAAGGACTCAAACCCTTCCGTGGAGGCCGGGCTTAGGTTATCCTTAGGAAGGACTTCGTGCGAAATCAGTTAAGCGATTATGTATTGGAATTGCAATTAATTTTATTTGCTTATTCGTTCGACAGATGGTGTGAGAACGGAGGATGGTTCAGGGGAGACGAAATAGCCTATACTGCTGGAAAGCGATACGGGAATAAAATGAACCGGGAAATTGGCAAATGACTATAATAAATGCTCTAAATTACCATTTTCTTTGATTTTAATTTTCAGTAGGATGCACTTAAAAAAAAACTATACCGAAGATGATGAGGAAGATGGAATGGAAGCTAAATAAAAAAGCAACGTTAAAATGTCTTAAGCTATTCTGCGAAGATTCATTATCAAATAAGAACTGAAATTCCTCCTTTCAAAACGTATGGAATTTCCAAATTGAGGTCAACAGAGTCAAGCATCACCTAAATTATGCGACTTGAGATGTAAAGAAGCTATGAGGTAAAGAGAGTTGAGTTTTCGCTTGAAATTTCGAAAGCCAACCCATCTGTAGAAATCCGAAAAAAAGTACAAATAAATAAGAAATGCTGCAAAAATAAAATGCGTTGAAGCCAAATAAGGTAGAATGTCCCAAGGGTAGCCAGAACATTTGGTCCTGCGTGAAGAATATAACAAAATTGTGTCTCATACTCCTTTCCAACTCTCATTGACAATGACATCCAGCTGTCAGCTGTGACGAGCTGGTCCAGTAGCGAGATTGCTCAAAGATCTTGTGTTTTGATGCCAACCGTCCCTAAAAATGACATATAATCTTCTGACTGACAAATCGTCACCTAATGAAATATCTTGAATACGAAAACTTCCTAATCAGCGGCAGTTCGATATTCTTAGCAGAGACCCGCTGGCAATTTTGTGGTAGTTCTCATCGAAAATTGAAACTAAATAAAATTGTTGCGCGTGATATTTCAAAGGCATTTGACAGAGTCTGGCAGTTCGTATAGGCTTTATTAGGTAATCTCTTTTTTTGATGGGTGAGAAATAATTTCGCGGGTCGCTCAACTCAAGAAGTATTGGATCAAGTCTGCAACCTACAACATAGATATTGGTGTACCACAGGGCTCCGTTTTGTCTTTAACTTTCGGTTTAATTTTTATTCATGGTCTCTTTTCTGCTATAGCTAAGCTAATTCGCTCATTTGCTGAAGACAGCAGCCTCGGTTTTTCATATTCGTTTTCAAATTCAGGTCCCTAGTCTTTGATCGTGAAAATTGTACGGTAGTGTACGATAAACTATTGAAATACCGATATAAGCAGAATATTCTCATGAGGCTCTATGAATAGAGTGAAATTGAATGGCTCCAAGCCACAATGCAGTGTACTGTCACTTAATTGAAATGTAAACCATCAGCTATCATCCGTGAATGGCACATCCTTCACTAAAGCCTGAGAAACATTTCATCCTCGGAAAGTGTATTAACAACAATCTTGGATATCAACCGTCACGGAACTCTAAAGTAAGAGTCTGAGAACTACTAGCATTCTCAGCGTAAAGGAATAACCACCTCCAAGGCAGTTTCGCTTTGATAAAAAGGACAAGAAAAAGTATAAATACTGAAGCAAAAATGTAACGAAAAATATCTCAATTAACAATACGAGTTTCTGAAGCAAATTTCATCAGGAGAATGACGGATTTCAGGGACCAGCAAAGTTCTAGCTTAGGTAGCAAGTGAGTGCACTAAAGTCACGAAGCGAACAAAATGCTGGCTGAAGCAATGGAATAAAAAGCATAGCTAACATTGCATCGGTGTTAAGGAAGCTCAGACCGTAGCGACCTTTCAATCCACCCGAAATCTATTCTCGAGAAGACCATCTTTTCAGTACCCACATTCAATAGTTAAAAAAATTGTGAGAACTTGATTCGCCCTCAAAAATGTCTTTAAGGAAAAACTAAGGGTACAGCCAAATGGAAACTACCATTTCCGGTTCAAATTCCTGTTTTAATCGGAATCTATAATAAACTAGCGGACCCGACAGACGTTGTCATGACTGAAGGTTGGCATGTAAGCGGGTTCAGCAAACAGTCTTTCGATGTTCGAATTTTCGATAGACTTCAGATACATATACAATAAAATTGAGTTTAAGAATTTACTTTCGATGAGCCGTTTAAAACATAAACATATGATGCTCATGTTCTTCCTGGGAGCTTAGGAGGAGATCTAATGAGCTGTAGGTATATTCAACAAGTCCGTGTTTTTTCGCGTTCTTGAAACTTTGCACGTATTTTGAAGTCTATATTTTTGACGGTTGTATTTGCATCACAAGTGTTACCGAGTCCATGTTTTGAAGTTTCTATAATTTTTCCAAGCTGTTGGCGAAATCTTGCGTTTTCTCCGCTTCTTGCTTACCCGTGAAATCATCTTTGAACTTGCCCTCTCCTCGAATGCATTGGTGGATTTCAAAATTCGTATTTATGTTCACCAGTTGCATCATCTGGGCTCCTAAGATATTTGTATGTTTTCTTGAATACTGGCCAATTTTTTTTGGATTTGGTATTTGTTATTTTGTTCAAAAATTTTTCATCTGTCGTGTTCAGAGTTTTTCTTCGTGTGCCTCTGGAAGACCATTCATTTATATATATGAACAATTTTGTTTAATTCAAACTTGATTTTTCAGAATATACATTGATCCATTTCACCAATATGCAGAATATATGGTCCGTCAAATCTGATTTATTAACTGTTAAATGCAGGTATATATTCAGAAAAACCCGCAGTTCATATACTTAAAAAATTTAAAGTTATATGAAATGAACAGTTGATGGAAAATCATCAAACTTTTTCTGTGCAACAAAAAATAAAATCACAGAACAGCCTCTAAAAATAAGTTAGAATTTTATATAAAGTCGTCACTCTTATACACAAATCGACATAGCTCCCAAATTTGCTAAAAGTGGAAGCTCGGTCTTTCCAATATTGTCTAACAAATACCTCGGCTTAATATTTTCATAAATTTGAAATGATTTTTGATTTTTATTTAACTGTGAAACGACAGTTGCGGAGCTAGAACTGTAAATTTTTTTAAAAATGAATAGACAATTTTTTTATTATAAAAAAAACAGGATACTGGTTAATTTACATTTATCAAACGCGCGAAGTTAAAATAGTCGTTAAGTTTTCTGAAATAATCTTATTTGTTGCGCTATTTTATAAATTTCTCTTTCCATAAAAACGTTTTAGAATGTATTAGAAAACCTAACTTAAAATATGAATGAAATCGGTAGAGTCGTTCTCAAGTTATGGCGTGATCGAGGGAAACGGAATAATTTTTATATTTAAAGATTCCTTAATAGAAAAACTCAAAAGAGAGCCCCGACCTAAAAATTAAAGATTGAATTCACTTAGAAGCTAATTCTTATGAAAACAAAATGTCGTAGCTATTAAAGAAGCAGCATTACAAAGTCATCTAAACTATCCTTGTCTGCTGAAGAATTTAACCGACAAATTACATCATCAACTTCATCTTCAGTTTTTAAGTTGAACTACGAAGAAGTACATTTATCCTTATTCCGCGAGTAGTAGCGAAAGAAGCCAGCGAAGTAACTGAAATGTCTGTGTCACGAGTTTTAATAATTAAGACTCATCCGTGTCTATAACAGCAACACAATAAAGCTGAATATCGTCATCTGAATTTGAAAGAAAGATGCAAAAATTCGAAAAAAATCTTTGTCTTAGTTGCCTAGAAAATCAAAATAAACGTAAATATTCTTCAGATAAAAAAGTTTTGGTAAAGAGCTGCAATGATCGCCTAACTATAGACCAGAAATTTAAGATTCTTCCATTGAGTCCTTTGAATTTTTAGCATTTTTAGACGATGCCACATCAACAACACTGATGAATGTAGAGAAACTATGTAAGCTTATCTTTAAATACAAACATTCGCGCAGTTGCAACCTGGTTCCATTACCAAGTTGGCGAGTTAAAATATGTGTGCATAGGAAATTGCCTTTGAGCTTAAGCAAAAGAAGAAGTAGTGTCCTCTATTTTAGCTGTTTTCCGTTCGCAGAATCAAAGCAGCTAACGTCAATTAAAAACCAAATAATGAATTCATGACATCCACTTGCAATTAATTCATTTTCCAGGAACCTCATGCTTTTAATTCTGTCCATCGTTTCAAAGTGAAATTATTACTTTCGGAGCCAGGTTTTATAATCCATAAAATAGAACCCGATCCATCAACTCCTCATCCTTTATTCCTTTTTCCTGAGCACCTAACAAAAAGTTGCTATTTCTTCTTCTTCAACTTCTTCACTTACTTAATCATCAACCATCTGGATTTTCGTTTCAACGATTTTTCCCTGAAATGTTCATCATTCTGATGAATATTCGAGGTATAAGAAAAACTGCATCCCGAATAGAAACGCAATAAACGCAAAAAAAAAAAAAAAATACCGCCCACAAAATAAACTGGAGTCGGAGAAGAAGTCGAAAACAAAATTATTTCCGGCAATTAGCAAAGAAAACGAAGTGAAGTTAAGAGCATAAAAATAATCATCACGAAAAATGTATTTTTTTGCCCACCAAGGATAGCGGGAAACTAGAAGGGCAGTAGCAGTCATAATGTCGGCACCGACACGTCATACTACAAATACATTCTGGTATATCTGTGTACAAAAGTCCATTAATAAAAAAAAGAAGTACTTCACACAATTTCATGTTAAGTGAAAATCATCAGAAACACATTTTAAGGAGGCGGCATTTTTACAGTGAAAAGTAGGACCCGACTATCTGATGGATACGCGACGCAACGAGTAACAAACGTCATTTTGTTATTACTTCTTCTTCCCTCATGGTTAAATAACATTTTTTTATTAATTTTTGAACACATCTAAGAAGATGAATTAAGATGGTGAACTTATCGCGTCGCAGGGGACAGAATAACGAGTTAAAAAAAAGGATTTTTCAATTGGATCATAAACATTTTGTACTGTGCTCACAGATTTTCTGTATTAATATTCATCTTACTGTGCTGTGTTGTGGGTAAATTAAAGTCAACAAACATATTCACAATTGAATGTTTCTCTGTTATTAATAGGATTACCGGTTGAAAATGTTGTTTAAGTAGACAACTTCATATCTATTACTCTGAGGTGAATTTTGACTATGACAGCTGTCACATCAGAAACTTCATGTCATTGTCTAATTATTTCAGTCTAGGCTATTGGTCATTAGTGAAAACACACAAGTTTTTGTAAAGCCGTAAAATGACTACATTCATGCCATCAAAACAACATTTGCGGGAAGTTTTAATATGCTTCTTTCATTTAAAGAAAAAAGCAACCGAAGCGCATCAATTGCTTACGGCAGCTTACCCGGGCTATACGATAGACGTTAGAATGTGCCAGCGGTGGTTAAAGCGGTTCAAAGATGATGATTTCGACACCGAAGACAAAGAACGCCCCGGCCAGGTGAAAAAGTTTGAAGACCATGAATTGGAGGCATTGCTCGATCAAGATCCGTCACAAACGCAAGAAGAACTTGCAAAATCACTTAGCAATGGGAATGTTCCGAAAAGTAGGACATTGGGTGCCGTATGAATTGAAACCACGAGACGTCGAACGCCGATTTTGCATGTCCGAAATGCTGCTTGAACGCCACAAAAAGAAGTCTTTTTGGCATCGAAACGTCACTGGTGACGATAATCCAAAACGTCGGGCAACGTATGGATACCCCGGACATGCCTCAACATCGACGGCCGCTCAGAATATTAATGGCCTGAAGGTTATGCTGTGCATTTGGTGTGACCAGAAGGGTGTTGTGTATTATGAGCTGCTAAAACCGAATGAAACAATCACAGGCGAGGTCTACCGACGACAATTGATGCGTTTGAGCCGAGCACTGAAGGAAAAACGGCCGGAAACGGTTGCAAGACGTGATAAAGTTATTTTGCAACATGACAATGCTCGGCCACATGTTGCAAATGTCGTCAAAGCTTACCTTGAAACGCTCAAATAGGATGTCTTACCCCAACCGCCGTATAGTCTAGACCTTGCGCCATCCGATTATTATCTCTTCCGATCGATGCAACATGGCCTGGCTGACCAATATTTCCGGCATTTCGATGATGTCATAAAATGGATCGATTCGTGGATTTCGGCCAAACCGGTCGAATTTTTCAGAACGGGTATCCATGAATTGCCAGAAAAATGGGGAAAATGTGTGGCTAGCGATGGGCAATACTTTGAACATTGAATTTATATATATTTTTCCTCAATAAAGCATTGATTTTTGAAAAAAAAAACCGGTAGTCCTATTAAAATGATGCACTGGTCAAAGTATTGCACATATGGCAGGCGTTAATGCTTCAGTTCAAAATGAGCCAAACCAGACGATTCCACGCCGTAACGTTCACAGTAGTTGAGAATCCATCAGTCCACAAAATGGCGAATTCTGCGGAAAGATGTTATCCTTGAGTCTAACATCGTCAAATTGAATAAGAAAAATGCCAAGTGAGAATCTGATGCTCACACGAAGGGTTCCGTAACCTCCTACAGTATGCATAACTTTATCATTCTTTAATATTAGATATGTCAGAGCATCGCATTAAAAGCTCGATATCGGTTACTTTGTAATTCCAATAAGAAAATTTTTTAAAAAGTAATTTTTCGCGAAGGAATCAAAAATTATGAATTAAAAGGATAACAATTAAAATATTATTTAATGTAGAAATGTGTGAATCTATGTTGCCGATTTTATTTTTGGCTAATTCACGCGAGAGACTCATCTCAAAGTGAGTGAAAATTCGTTCAAAATTCGTTGATAAATTTCTGAATGTAGTTTTGTTATCCTTACATAACAATCATTACTGAAACACACTTCAGAATTACTTGAAGTACTTCTAACAATACGTTATTTTCAGAAAATAATATTCTAGATATTTTTTTCGCATTGAGAAAAATGCCGTCACGATTTATTTTTGTTATTTATTGTTATAGCGGCCAGAGTGGTACACATTCTTTAAAAATTAAAAATTTCTACCCATTACGATCCAGAAAATACAGCACTGTGACAGGCGAATGAGCGGACAGGCGGTGGCTTAGGAATAGGATTATGTTGGCATCATTTGGGTACGGAACCCTAAACAATTCAAAAAAATTTAAAAGAAAATCCTTACTTACATTGCAAGTCATCTTAAGCGCTGCGGCTCATCTTTGGCTTAATGGCTTTGTCAATTAGCAAAATTTGCGCTTCGCAACAAATCCACCTGTGCTTTAAGGGACTCCGTTGTATGCTCTAAAAGTGACCGTGTGGCATCGGTCCAGGCCGTGGGTGCGTTTGAATCGTGTTTTTCGTAGTCAATGAAGGGATATGTCAATATGCCTAAAGGAAGAAATCAATACAAATGTTTAATGATGTGTTTGGAAGAGTATCGGATAGTTGGATCCAAAGAATCGATCGTTGTCTACATGTTACCTTGATTTGGTTAGTTCCATTTGACATATTTATCACTTTATTTAATTCGATTCAGTCAGCGGTTTGATTTTTGATAAAATAAAGTTAAGAGGAAAGTAAATAATTAAGAACTATGATGAAACGGATCTCAGAAGAATCATGACAAGCGCAAACGCAGGACTAGATTTATATCAGAAAATATTTCATCAGTTCTAAAACCAAAATTGAGACAGATCAAAGCTAAGGTTGGAGTCATAATGCCACTATTTTGATTTTTACTTTTAAAACCGCATTTTATAGAGCCAAACGTAGTTTCACATTTGCGGGAGGTGTTGTTGGTAAGAAGTATCTTAGTCAATTATCCATCTTATTTCGGACACAACCTCTCGGAACACAAAACGATGTTTATATAAAATGACGAAGAAGAGACTATACCACGTTACGTACCAGAACTCAAACAAAAAGGCTTTTCCGTTTGATTAATCGATACGCATCCCTTCTGATGTTAAAACGAGGCAAGTTACCAACAAAAGTTCTCACTACAAGAACTGCAAGAAGTTTAATTCACTAACAGTCAACATTTTAAGTTTAGTCATTGAGTTAAGATCAGTGCCATGAAATATAGAACCATAAGTAGAATTAATTGATATTACTTATTTTATTATAATCGACGGCAAAATAACCTTTCTCCGACGGAAATTGAAATATACGAGTAATAATAACGTTAAACCATTTACATGTACCATAAATATGCTGAAAGAGATAAAAATAAGGACATTAAGGTCAGCAGACCACAAAAATAAACAAAAGGATCCTCAAGGGTGTGAAATGTACAAATAGAGAGAATATTTTACAGCAGAACTAGGATAAACAACAAAAAGATAAAGATTTTTTTTATAAATCCGCCGACTAGTAGAAAGCCCCTCGTCGAATGGACATCATCCGAATCACTGCTGGAAAATTTAAGAGTATGACTATATGAATTTTTTGCGTCCCACAACCCACATTAAAAAAATAAAAATGAGTATTGCAAAAGGATCCAAGGGTGGCGCTCTCCTATTCAACAATCGGACCAAACATGGCTGATCAACACAACGAAATTTAGCCTCAATTTGGACGACACCCTTAAGTAGGTAAGATCAATCTCACCTCTGATAGCCGCCAGAAGAGTTGAAACGCATACCAGGAGACTGCAGTATTACAACCAGGGGGAATCCGAATCCATATGGATCTCATGTGCTTGCTTTCGAAGACCTGTCAACTCCGGTATAAAATACAGCAGATCAAATAACGCCAGAAGACAAATCTTCTCATCTTCAAGCAGCTCATCAGGCTTCCAAGACAACAATGAAATATGTTAGCAAAAGAAAACTATACAGCGAATCTTCCAGGAATTTTTGAAAACTGCCAAAACATACAAATAAGCTCAGCAGCTGTCATCTAGCCACGTAGCACGATTGAACTGAATATATGACTCCTTCGTTAAAAAGAGAAAGATAAAGGGAGAAGGTCAGCAGCGGTATGTAAATTTCTGATCCGATGCCTTTTCTTACCAAGCAAGTCAGAAAAATAAAACGTTGGGGAACGTTGATTGAAGTTATATTAAACTTCGTTCCTATGGTTTTTTTAAGTGCATTCACATCTCTCTTGGAATTTTCTTGAAACTATACTCCTCCAAATGACTCATCTAAATGTCTTGTGAAACAAAATCCTTCGACATAATTTGTTTCCCATTACAATGTGTCGCAAGGACTTTAGGTACCTACAAAAAAATAGAGTCCCTGCCAAAATTCTAACTTCCCACAAAGTTACAACCTATCGGTTGTGTTCATTGCCGGAGTACATTGTGGCCCCGATAGCTGAACCCATATCCTTTCCTTTCACACAAGCACCTTTCCTTTATTGTGAAACGACAATTATGAACTGTATCAGGACACTTTTGCCGCTTTTACTATAGATATTTCCCGCAATAAATTTTACAACATTTTACAAGGTGAGTAATTGCAACTGTCCTGTTTTTGTGGTTCTTTTGCAAGTCCCACACAATAACCATTTGCCGGGTAAAATCCTCATCGAACGTAGAGTGGGAGTGAGAGAGTGTCCTTATCGTTTCCGTGGGCGTCGCTGAACGAGCGAGGCGACAAAACAAGTTAAATTATAAATTATAACAATGGCAGACTTCCAAAAAAGGCAAATATCCTTCCCAGTAGTAGCAACTGGAAGATCAGCTAAATTTAACGGAAAACAGTAGAAATCAAAGCCAAACGGCAAGCACTCGACTCTGGAGCTATGGAATTTCTTGTCTAGCTGAGGGAAGGACACAAAAAAATGTGCAAAGCTATCAATGGGAAGTGGTAAGGTGTGAGTTGGGTAATTATTATTATGATGGTGGGTGTGGAGTTGTATCCTTGACACTGCAAGGAGACATAATATTGTATAATATAAAAAGAGAGAAACGGAAATTTGTGGATATTTCGATGGTTAATTTAGAAAGTGTTTTGCTGGTTGTTTAGTGTAAGGAAAGGACCCATGTTCGGTAGAGTAATTATGCATTAAATTTCATACTTTAATTCATACAAGGATATTTGGAATTGCATGCTTTTCAGCAAACATATAATCGATAGCTATTTGTCAATTTTTTTTAAAGATTGCTGGTCAAGTAGTGCAACTTCCACTAATAAAAAGAATACTCAAAGCATTGACTTCATCATGAATCAACATTCGTCAGGCCCAAAAATCCTTACAAAAAAGTCCCTCGTAAGCCATAACCCCCCGTTGAAAGTGTATTACGCGCAATAAATTTCAATTTTGCCATGTTGTCAAATACTTGCTAAAAAGTTTATCATCTTTCTCCTGCTTTAATGAGGTTTGGGGGTTGCCAGAACGAAAAAAAAAAAAAAAAAAAAAACTTAAAAAGTAAAATAATTAATAAACCTTGTTTCCTTTAATTTTGTTGGAAGCTTTAAGCAGAAGGAAAATGTAAACCACCCTTCTGAAGAAAGTATTTCGCGCAGAATTCGGAAGAACACCTGCTGAGTTGACCCAACGCAACGCACAAGAAAAATTTCATAATCACCTTGTACCCTCGACAGTCACAAATCTGGCGAACATTATCCATTTGTCAGTCCTGGCATACGAAACGGTGACAACACTATAACAAGTAATTAAAAAGTTTCGCACCGAAAGGTGACGCTGGACGGGAATTATGGCTGACTGGTGGTTCCTGGTGTTGTGCCGTGTGCGTTGTGCTGACTGCTGTCAATGTTCTGCTGAGTTTAATTAATTTTCATTGTTTGGACGGAGCGCAGGTAATATTGTCAGCACCGCTTTCGCTCTCAGTTGGGGGGCTACTATGTCCGAAATGAAGTGTGCCGGTGGTTTCGTCGGTTTGTCAAGGCTTCGATTGATGCATGCAGAAAAAGGAGTGTTCCATCTAGGACAAATTATGTCAGTTGCAGAGAGATCTTTGTCGGGGAGGACAGGGCAAATGTTAGCAGCTTGCAACAAAGGATCCAACATAGAAAGTGTTGCATTGCAAAAAACATTTCATTGTTTTTTTTTTAAATCCACCAAAGTCATTATGTTTATTCTTCCGAGAAAATCGCTGCAATGATATTTAATTTGCACTCATTTTCAGTTGGGTGAGGACAATGTCGTTGGGATTATGGGCCGTATAGAGATGTAAATGCAGTTGAACAGTATCTGAAATTGAAATTGTATTGTGGATCCTTGGCGCCTGCATTGTTTTTCCAACACTTTGTCGAGTAATTAATTTTGAGTGTCGTAACCAACAATTGCTAAAGGACGACACCCGTGGAGTAGGATGCACATGATTCTGTGTACAGAGTCAGTTAATGTCAGGAATAGGAACAGTAAATCCGCTCATGTCAGAAGGGCTATGTTGTGAACTGAATTGAAATAAATTAGAAATTTAAGAATGTTTAAACGTCTTAAATTTGGAAAAGTGTGGGAGAGCGTTGAACTTTGTCAAGGGGGATGATCTTTGGAGCACACACGCAGATATGAGATTTACTCGTAAACTCCATTTTAGAACACATTTAAGCTTTATAAATAGCAACCATACCTAAACATTTTGCAACGTTTTTGGCGACATCGGCATATTCCGAGACTGTAGCGAACGTTATTCGGTTTAAGTGATGCAAGTGCTATTCTTTGGTTCGTGAACTGGTTTAAAATAGGCTTGAAAGACAGTAGAAAGCTTTGTGCAATCTGCTTATAACGGGATTAATGGATCTCAAAAAACCTTGCCGTTCCGTTTCCAAGACCGAAGTTGAGGCAAGTCAGCATGTGAATACGAGAACAGTTGAGGACAGTTTTTGAGCGAAAGAATAATTTTGATAAATTATTGATAACAGAGATCATTTAAGGAGAGGAGGAGACAAAACGGAGCCCTGCGGATCGCCAGCATTCAAATGGTGGATTACAGGCATGATACTATCTAAAACAACTTGAATTAGATTGAATTAGATAGATTTATTTTCGTTGGTATCGAAATCTTACAAACTGATTGGCTTTGCACTTTTTGCACAGAGATATATGATAATTGATTATTTATATCTTTCAACTGAAACATGAACAGTTCATATTCAAATAAACAAATTGGGATATAACATTTTGAATCTGAAGAAAATCGCCTTCTGGAGTAAATTTGTTCTACAGATTTGAATAAAAATAATATTAAACAAGTAAATGAGGACCCAAACAAATAAATAAACAGTTTGTACAAGTACGAAGGAACAGAAATGAATTAATATATAAATTGATGAATAAAAAAGTAAATAATAAACCATGAAATACATGAATAAATATATAAATGAAATATAAATTAATAAATTTATAGAAAATAAATCAAAAAATATGGAAAAGAATTAATCTATAAATAACAATTTACACGAACATCATCAAATCTTTTCTTTTACTAGTCAAAATATTGCCTGCGAATGCATGATTATTTTAAGGATTTTTCCGAAAATCATTTCCCTTTTTCACGAAGGTCAGATGTAGAGTAATGCCAACGGTAGATTGATCAAAATTAAAAGCAGTTTGTTTTGTGACACTTGCAATCTTTGGATGTGTAATTGCCACAGTTCCTCCAAACTTGGCAAACATAAAGTAGAATCGCTTGGATTATTACTTTATGGATGATGATATAATTTTCCTTTGACAATTTTGACTTTCGATATATGAATTATTTTAATGTTTTTGAAATATGTTCATTGAAAGTCGGTTTCTAATCTAAATGTATGCCCAAGTATTTTATTGAAGATTCACATGTGAGTTCAGCACCGTCGATCTGGAGTTGATTATTCGGAAATGATAAAAGTTTTTTCTTGTATGTAAAAAAATGGCTTTCATTTCTTCCGAATTGACCTTTACTCACTATTTTTTATAATATTCCAATATTCTCTATCGCATAGCTTAGATTTCTTTCAATATTCAGAGAAAATTCTGTCTGTGCTGCTGTCTCATCAGATAACATAGCGAATTCACATCCACTTATTTGGGGGATATCAGAAGTATAGAAGGACTTATAACAGCACCTTGTGGTGCACCTGCGGCTTGATTAAATTGTTTCGAAGGACAATAATTAACAAAGACACTAAAGAAAGTATGCAACAACGATTTGACAAAAAACTTTGGAACATTTTACACAGATGTAACACTTGGTGGGACGTACTGTGAAAATGATGGAGAACCGAATTGCTCGTTTGAATAAATATTATGATCTTCAAGAACTTTAAGCAACTTTTTCTTCAACATTTTTCAAAAATTTTGCTGAAAGAGTTAAGTAAATTAATGAACATATAGCTTGGAACAATATCTGGTAATTTGTCAGTTTTTTAAAGGTGACAACCTAAGCAGTGTTGCAAACAATTGGAACATTTTGCATCTTAAAACGTGTATTTACAATAATATGTATTTAAACATTTTCAACCATCTTAAACCATCAAGTCCACAAGTTTGTTTGTTTTTATAGCTCGGATGACAAATTCTATGTGCTCTTCCTTTACAAAATCGTCAGAGGGTGTTTCGATATTGATCGAATGTGTTCTTCCTCACCATAAACCTATTTAAAGGATCGTCTTAGCTCTGGGCGACGGAATGATTGCTTTGAAAAGCCTCTGCAAGTGCGTTTGATTTTTGGGGATCACTATAAAATCAAACAATTTAGCTCCGAGCTCCTTTCAATGAAAAAATATTGAGAAGTGAAATCCGAGGTACTATATTTTGGCGAAATTCTGCTGGACTATAGCCCATGATTTCAAAATGCACTTTTTTTTGCAAATGTCCTTTTCTGATATATTGATAATAAAGTGAATCACAATCTGGTTTATTTCCGATTAAATGAAAATCGCTCCAATTATAATTATAATTGGAGCGATTTTCATTTAATCGGAAATAAACCAGAAAAAAGGATGGTTTTGCAATAAGAAAGAACATTTCTTCAGAAGAATGGGAACCAATGCCATTTGGAACAGCGGATATGTGTGAATGCTAAGATCTTTAAGAACACGTGCTTGTGTTGAAAAATAAGATTCCCATAAAATATATGACGCGATCAAGTTCAGGAGGAAGCAAGCAAGAGCTGAGAGTATTGAACTGACGGCTTAATGGACCAAAAGCAGTTTTTTTTTGCCATTGTTAACAAGAGTTGAGGCGGAGAATAATACACATTCTTTTTACATTTTTCATGAACCACAAAAAATTCTACCCACACTTGAGAAATTGTAGCGCATTTTGTGTTTAAAACATCGCAATAATTTGTTGCATGCTTGTACCTCTCTTGCTTAAAACCCTGAGAGGTTCTACTTTTCGTCGTAAAAACATTTTCATTCGCAATTGAAATATCTGTTATGAATAGGAAGGATGAATATGCTCTTGGGCACTTAAGTCTTTATGCTCCTGATTATTATGATTATTATGAGCCTGGCAAAAAATGATCATAGAAGTGTTGTGGAGCTTTTTTGGTCTAGTCCGAGTGTTCCGGTAAAAAGATTAAGGTGAGTAAGACATGTGGGGTGGGCAAACATTAGAGCTTCAAACCGTAAGGCCTCGAATCTTTTCGAGAGGAACACCGGGCTCAAAATATATGGCACACACAAATGAAAAGGAATCTCAACCTACTTGGCTTGAAAGTCTTTCTATGAAGTGTTATTTTGTTCCGCATTCTAAGGAATACAAAGTAGGGACACACCTTCCCGTCATATCCTATCATGCCATATACAACTTTGTAAAATAAGCAAATTCATTGCCAAACAGGATACCTCCTAAGATTGCATCTCACGAACCGAACATCGCCTTTCAGTTCAACGATGAAATTTTTCGAAAACAACAAAAACATTTATTCCCCCCCTAAGGAAACTGTGAAGTCAATTGGAAAATGCCAACTCATATTCAACTTGAAAATATGCTGATCAAAGCTATACTCTCTCTCTCTCTCTCTCTTTCAAGGATATAAGTCTACACTGTTTCATAGGAGTGCCTGCACCTATAGCCTCTGTAAAAATTGAAAAAAAAGTTGAAAAAGTTCCCAACACAATCTGCTGATTGTCATCTCTATTATGTGGCGGATAACCTCCATCGCTATGCATACAGAGAAGAAAGGATAAAATGAGACCACAATTTGTACGGTATTCACACCATAATTTAAACGCTATTCATTCGAATTGAAAAACCGAAACTGTGCCATGCCACACTCTACTCCTTGGGACGATTTGTGCATGGGGATAATAAGGTGTTTTTCTTTAGACATATACAAGCATACATAAAAAATTCTATGTGTTATTGTTGTCCTTGTGACACAATTTCATGCATCACTCTTGAAAGCGGAGCGAACTCTTGTGCTCGTTGCCTTTGGGGAATTGCCTTTGATTTCATTTAAAGATAAGAGATGAATTTCACATTTTGGTTGAAAAGGATATTCGAGTGTAGTTCAAGGACATTCAGATCTATCCCGTATAAATATAAGAGAGTCAATAGTAAATGCGAATGTGCAAGAAGTCATTATAGAAGGAATGCATTCAGCAAACAAATTCAAACATTCAAGTTTCTCTATTTCTATTGGGTTGACAATTTGGACAAAACAAGAAAAAAAAACACAGTGTAATTGGGTCAAGAGAATTCATTTATGAAACCCTTTATAGCTACTTGCTTCTGGTAATAGTGTTTATTTATCTTTAAAGGGGGTCCTTAAATAACTGTAAGGACATGTTCTAAACCACGAAAATAAGTGTCGAAGAGTTGTAATTTTATCCGAAAAACTATTTGTTTGCAAACAGTGATCAAAAGTTCAAGATTTTCATTGAACTTCATGCTTAAAGTGTTTTTTAAACAACACACATTTTACAAATAGTCGATGATGTTTTCCTATGTATTCAACTGAAACTCCAAGACAGCGCTCGATACCAGGGACATGCATCTGAACTGGAAGGCAATCTTTCAAAGAGTCCACGTCTAAGGCCAAGCAAGTATTATAGATAGATATTCATTACGTTCTCAGATATAATAATGATCTGCTGTCGCACAATTTACACTACAGAGATGCAGAGATACGATATACTAATTTAAATTTCAACTGAAATATTTTTTTCAAAATATTTTACAATGTTCATATTGGTTATTAACTCGATATAAATGAGTGGAATAGTACGAGAAAAGCCCACTTGGTGTTAAAACATATTAATTTGAAAAATATAAAAACAAATAAAAAATTAATAAAAGAATAAAAAAAAAAGAAAAAATATTTTAATATCACAATATCAATAATATTGAACGATATATATTAATATATAAATTAATAAGTAGATAAATAAATAAGAAACAAAACAAGTTTAAGTTTAGTTTAAATTTATTTAACAAAAGAATTCTTACAATGTAAGATTATACAATCTTATAAATTATGTAAGACGTTTACAACTTTTAGCAAGGTTCTACTTGTATTAATTTAAAATATGGTAATAATAATTAAATTCATTTATAAGGCTGATGGCTTCGTTAGCTTGAGTGAGGGAGCTGCTCATGAGAAGTTGTACGTCATCCGCATACATGGGATTTTGCAGTGTCTTACAATTTTGGGCAGCACGTTGACGTAGAGCGAGAATAAACAAGGCGCCAGAATAGATCCTTGTGGGACTCCACTATTTACGTTTATCAATTAAGAGAATTTGTCACCTACTACTACGCGTTGCTGCCTCCCATTCAAGTAGGATAAAATAAGTTTAGCGTAAGGCGTTGGGAATTCAAAATCCTTCCTAAGTTTGTTGCAGAGAACCGAATGGTTGACTGAGTCAAAGGCTTTCGAAAAATCTAGAAGCGTTAAAAATGTTAGATAGTTACTATCTGACGCATTTCGAATCTCATCAGCAACAAAAATAAGGGCTGCTTTACAACTTTTTTTTGACCGGAAGCCAGATTGGAGTGCACTTAAGAGGTTTTTGTTAGAGACAAAGTTCTGTATTTGTGGAGTGGATCATTTTGGCTTTCTTCCATTCAGAGGGGAAAATTTGCGTCATAATTATAGTATTAAATATATTTGAGTAATATATTTGAGTATATGTGGGAGTAACAGTTTAACAAACTTTGGATTTAAGTTATCAAGGCCAGTAACATTTGATTTAATAGAAAATATCGCTTGAACAACGTCTTCTTTACATATTCTTTGCAAACAGAAGCAATCTTCATCTTCTCGTTCTCAATTAATTCCAAAAAAATTGTTTTGAGACTGTGGAGTACCAGGTGTGTAGACAAATTCTACCTTGATCTTGTCACAATCAATGTCATCTGCGATTTTTGGATTCTGCTTACCAACCGCGATTTCACGGAGCTGTTTCCACAGTGTTTTCCCGGTAACCGATCGGTCAAACTTACTGGACAAGTAATAAATAAATCAAATAGAATAAATAATAAAGAAATAATAAAAAAATATATATATATTACATTAATAAAAAAAACGTTGTGTGCAGCTCAAGTGAAGAATTATTCAATTCATTTATTAATGGATAATCAAGAAATTTGCATCTGACCATGAAAATTGTATCGATGAGTATTCGAATTCAGACAGAGATCAATTCAACATTGGGTTTATCATGAAGATCTGAAGTGGAGTGATGTGGGTAGATTTAGCATAATTTTTTAATAGTTTGTTTTAAAAAAAATAATCGGTACAACTTATCCACACTTAAAATAAAAATTTGTAATATTATTTGATAGTTGCGATTTTCTTTTTATTAACGGATACAACTTTTTATAGTTATAATAATTTTTTTAACTGTATTCGAGTTAGATACAAAAGTACATACACTCAATGTTTTCGGTCTCGATATATGCACATACACATTTGATTTGCTTCCCATTTAATATTAAATGCTTATTGAATTTAAGGATTTTTAATAACTTACACTCTGAAGCAACGATAAGATAAGAAACTTTGAACGATATAACCTAGGAACGCGGTAAAATTATAAACTATCATTTTGTGTGTGAGATCATTGTGCCACACCGAAATACCGAATCGAATGCAAGTATTATTTATTTATTGCTAGGTTTTTTTATTAAAAGCCAAACAAATATTAATATTATAAACGAGTGTAGTGGAGTGAAAAACTAGTACAAGTGCTCATTAGTCGTAAGCTAAACGTTCACCACAGACAACAAGGTAAAACCACTACATTTAGAGGAAAACAGGCTCGGCGACTCTAAAATCTGCATTTGGCCTTGAATTTTTCTTCATAAAATAAAACAAGTAAGGACCGCAGTATTGATTTATTTGTAAGCTATCGGTACATACTATGGGGAACCTGATAGATTGGTGCAGCAAAAACATAAATAAAACTTGATCCTGATCATCAAAATATTATTCCCTGTGATGTAGTGAAAGCGAAATTCATTTAAATGATTTTTTACGTTTTACCTGATTCAGATCAATTTTCAAAATATTCTTGATTTATTTTTCATTGACATTGAAAATGAGCCTTTTCTATACACCCTGGAATATTTATTCTTTTTTTAAATATAAGAAGAAAATAAAAACAAGTTATACTGTGATAGAGCAAATTCGCACATCAAATATTTTAGACATATCTGTATGACCTATTTTTGACATACCTTAAGAAGGCAATTGAATAGTTTTTTCCCGCACAGAAAATCAATCGCAACTCGAATCGTTCTTTGCTCAAAAAGATACTTCCAAAGTTAAAAACAAAACAAGACACGCCAATGATAACCTCTTCTGTTGATAGAATTCCAAATATGTCTGGAATTTCAAATACATTTTTAACTACGACAAATATTTTCTTTTGGATTATAATCCGTCTCAGTTGAGAAATAATGTCATGGATGGGACGTTTTTGATGCAGTTCTCTTAACTGTAGATTTGGAAGCCTGGCTTACTATTGAAACACAAAACAAAAAGGTCTTATATCTTGTTTTTCAGACGAGTGGAAAGTTTTGACTTTGTCACCCAAGTCTATAATTTATAACTCATATTACAAATATTTCAGATCCTGTTCAGCATTTTGTTTGTATCAAATTTAAGAAGCACAAACATTGTAGACAAAAATCTTTATTATGAAATGATACAAGGATATCGGCAGCAAATCTTGTTACAGTTCGGTTTTAGTTCCAAAATATTCCTATGGTCGAAACTCTAACAAGTGGGTCGTAAACAGAGACTAAGAATACATAGCCTTTTTTATCTGATATTATACATGTTCGTAATATCTGCCGAACCCACACAGGAAAAGATTTGGGTCTATAATTTTTGTCCTTGTTTGTAAATGACTTACATATCTGCATTATTTCAACCTGGCCCATGAAGGTGTACTTTACAACAAAACAACGTCCAAATTGGAATATTTTGGGTTACAAGGAACTTACACTTTGGTGCTATGTAAATTCGTTTCATTTGAATTTAACCGATTAGAAAACTTTACAGAGCCTTATTTGACTTATGTCCTCAAATGAGTATATCAAGCTCTTTCATATTCTGTCAATTACTTCGTAATAAAGATTTAAATTACTTCACTGACCCTGATTCGAGTTCAATACTGGTTTTGTTTCCAGTTATTTAAACTACCCTAATAAAGCATAAGGAATAGGTGAAGATTTGAAAGATCGTGTAGTAGTTTTAAACTCAGATTTATTGGAATTTCATTTAAAAATGGGAATAGAAAATTTCGTGCGCACAAAGTTCACAACCACAGCAAGTGTCCCTGTTGTCAGTTTTCGGGAAAATGGCACCATCTTCACGAATCAATTTATTGCCTCAGTTTGCATGAAAGGCCGATGACTTAAGAACAATAAAAGCCCTCCCATTGAGTCAAACTACTTTCTGTTGAAGGATCCAGTTGAAGGTCCGGCAGTTAACAAAATGATCCAACCTACTCAGTACGCTAGAAAAGTTGGAAAAGTGACAAAAAATATCAAAAGCAAACAAAAAGGTAGGGCCTATTTCAATCGTTTTAATTGATTAAGAAAGAGAAGCACACATACAAAAATACTTTAAACTGCTGTCCTTATGCTTCAAGTAGGTTTCCAGCACTTTTAGTGATTCTCCGATTCTGAGTGCAGACTTCGCCATCAAGATGTTCGATTATAATCCTGTCACATGTCACCACACCCAAACGCCACCATTCATTATAATGCCAGAGTTAATTTTCACCATCGGCAGCGCCCCATCCTTCCTGAATATCAATTCAGTACAATAAAGTGCAACACCCGTCGAGACACAAGCTACGAAGCGAAAAGAGAAACCAACTACGGCAACAGCTGATTCCGTTCCCGACTTCTAACTCCCTTCAAAAGAAACACAAAATCGGCATCGTTAGCGAACTCTACGAAGAGTCAGCCTTTGGAAAAACGTTTTTCATAAAGACAAAAAGGAAAACTCAAGAAACACATTTTCAAAAAAAAAAAAAAAAGTAATCTCGAAACACGATAAACGCTGGCGCAAAACTTTTCTCCTTCGAAGGTATTAGGAAATTTTTGAGTATGGCATGGCAAAAAAGTTTTTCGGTTTCACATCTTTCGCCTCGCATTGATAAGCATTGTTAAAGTTTCCAAGAAAAAAGATGGTACATCTTTGTAGTACAGTTTTCCACAAACGTTCGGGGGCAGGCGGATCTGTCACTCCTACTTGATTGGATCACTTGTTCCTTTGGAGTGTTGTACACAGCTCGCTTGGGTTTTGCTAGGCTAGCTTAAAAAGTTGTTCGCCAACACATCTTAATACACAAGCGCCACAGCCCCCTCACGAAGGACTCGTTAAATATCGAAAAATATTATTGAATGAGAAAGCAAATTGGCCGCCCCTTCGTGTTGAAGAATGCGCCCTATACGACGGCTCTTGTGTCCACTTTGTGTGCGGAAAGTTTCTCTTTAATAGGAAAAAAAAAAAAATAACGCCGGGCCTAATAATGGGAAAGTTGATTATGATGGTTAAGTGAGCGAGCGATGGAGACGGGGGTAACTACAGAAACTAAAGGCTCGTCGGGGCAAATAAGTTTGACTACAAGTTTTTTTTTTTCTTCTGCCTGAAACCAGGAGGCATATGTGATTCCTCTGTTCTGGGCGAGCTTTGAAACAAATTGGTAACTAGAGATCCAGGAGCCATGAGCCAAAAGTTCCTTTTGCGGCAGTAATTAAGTAAGCATAAGCGATAAATTGAAATGTTGCTGCGATTGATGGATTTTTCGCTGTTCTATTTTTTTGTTTGATCAAGTTAGATGAAGTGAAAAAAGGGAAAAAGTTTTCCATCAGCGCTCCATTTGGTTTGATGATTTGATTTGTTCTGGACGTTGAAGGAGTCCGGATGTGCTTGGAAAGCAGGAAATTTGTTAAGTTTGAGCAATTGCATTGAGTTGTTGGATCGGAAGTAATGAATCGAAAGAGTATATCAGTGCCTCGATTGAGATGTTGCTGAGTAGGATATTTATATGTTTGTTTTATAGATGGATATTTATAAGGCTTAATTGATAAATCATAGAAATAATAAGTTACTGTCTAAAGCTGCATTTTTAACCAGTTTCGTTTGACTTTTTTTTTCGGGTGAAACCATTTTAGGTGAACCTCTCTAAAAAGGGATTCCTTGCAAAGTCTGTTTAAGTGCAAGACTGCTCTTTAAAATTCTTTTACACTCTTTCTCATTGACAAAGAAGCTTGTAATTGATGTAGCAAAAATTTTATAAACTCAGATCTTGCATCCTCCTACTTTTTTTCGGTGTTGAGATCTCAGATCTCATCTCTCTCCTCCTATATTAATATTGAACTTCCCTTTTTTTCTTATGTTGTCAATAAAGTGTTATAAAGAGGGATAAAGAGGATTTCCAGTAGAGCTAGTTCAGATTTCGAGGAAAACATAAACCACGGCATTGAGGAAAAAAGCCTCCGACACCGTCTGTGCTAAACAGTTTTGTCAGCAGTGAAGAATCTGGATTCACTTACACTTAAGTAAATGTTTATGCATCAGGAGCGCCTCAAGCTTTCACCTGCAGCACAGTGTAGGTGAGACACAAAGATGCTCATGTGATAAGAAAATAAAACAATGTCAAAAACCTTGAAAATCACTTCAACGGGTTTCATAAACTGGTAAAGGCTATTCCTCGGAAGGTTAGTTTTTGATTTCACCGATATTTCATCCTAAGTAGAATCAGAACCGCTTTTGCTGCTTTATAATCAGCAAATAAGACTGATGATCATTTACAGATTCCCCCTATGGTTGACCACCTCTAAGTCATGGATAAAAGAAGCTGGAAACATTCGAGAAGAAGTTGTGTAGATTATTCACCGAACTACAATTCACGAAAGAAATTAAGAAATTCATCCACAATAACATATTCTACTAGGAAGCAAGGATATTGCCATTTGCGCATTCTCTTAAAGAATATCTTTGCCAGATACATGACCCACAATACCCGATGTAAACGAAGAACTGTGTACATTCTGCGAGGCAGTAGGAACAAATTAAAACCGCTGTTAAGCTGCGGTGAACTTTGTCTTTAGTTTAGGCATGAATACGCGTTTGCTTTTAAACAGTTCCCTTTTTAGTATCTTGTGGTACGAACCGCTTTTGAAGGTAGAAGATAGGTGCTCTTTCTGACAAATTTTGAATTGCGGATCCGCCTCGAATTCCACCTTTTAAGTTACTGATTCGGTTTAGGTATTAGAAGCATAACATGTACCGGTCCAAACACACTTCCTTGTGGAACTCCAGCGGAAATTTATTTAAACAAGGATTTATCATTCTCTTATTTTATACAAAGTATCGTTTTTCAAAGAAAGTTTAATAGTTTCTTTTGCAACGGTTGGAAAACCTGCCATACTTTGTCAAAGGCACTTCAAAAAATATTTTTCAATTCGAATGATTTTTCGATTTTGTTCTTTATTCGCTTGACTTGATGAGTCCTCCGACATTTGACCCTGATTGATGGTAGGTATAACATGCTTTACTTCGATGGCCGTCTGCAGACGCTTCAAAATTCACTGTTCAAGCATTTTTGACATAATTGGCAAGAGCAATAACGGTTTGTTTTCGTTCTGTGACTTTCCTAGTTTTAAAATCATCATCAATCCGGCGACGTTTGGAGCACCTGTTGCAGCCTTATCACGGAATTTAATATATTCAATACTTTTAGTAAAATTTTTTTTGGCAACTGATTGAGAAATTGTTTAATTATTAAATCGAAACCAGGATCTTCTGGACTTTTAAAATTTTTAATCGCCTGGCAAAGTTCGGTAAGCTTAAACGTTTTTATTCGAAAATTGACATACTATATGCTGTAACCGGAATACTAAAATTTTACATCAATTCTTCGCCTTATTGTTTCCTCGATGTCGTCGGTAAATAAATCCTTTTTATCTTTATCTTGTTCGCCATTGTCCTTTTAAATAAGAAGCCATTGCAAATGCGAGTTTTTTATACGTGAGCATTTGGACCTGTTGTTCGTTCTTCAGATTTTGACTTATAAAGAGTTTTCACGGTTTTTGAAATCTTGAACATTGTTTTTTAGTTTACTGCTCAGTTTTTTTTTCTCATTTTGTGCTGAGGTGCGCGAGGTGACTTCACTTAGGTACAACAAAAGGAGAGCGTTATCTGAGGAATGGTCAAAAATGTGGGCTTTTGTACAATTTTTCAGCGCCTTTTGATACAAATCTAAAATGTAATGCTTTTTGCTCTGTCAGTGAGCCAAAATGTTGATTTTTCTGTCCTAAAGAAGCCAACCCTGAATTGCTTTCTAGCCTCAAAGAGAATTTTACCATTGAACGAGCTATGCTTTATAAGCTTATATCTTCAGCGATGACAAAGTTTGGACCAAAAGATCCCACCCAATATCAAAATACAAGATTCCTATAATATTTTTACGTCTATTAAGCTGATCTGTTTTTCACCACAGACAATTGTTTTATTTTTGGAGTTCAAGATAGAATCTTTGATGAACACACAAGATGCGCCTCTAGCATTTCCCGAGAAGTCTTTACAACAAGAGTCTCAGAAATCAGCGACAGACTCGAGTCCAAATCTAGAGAATAGCTCGAATAAATCGAAACCAGCTTCTAGATTGTAATCCATCGCAACTCTAGCTCGAAGTTATCCTGCCTAGCTTGACGCAATCTTATGAATTCACCGCAAAGTAAGAGCCTGTTATAGTGGTTCATTTTTCTCAGGTTTATACGTTCATATATACAGTGACAGCATACATCCGCTGACGAATACGAATACGGATCCAATGCATGGATTTTAGTCGCCTCTTACGACAGGCATGCCTTACCTCGGGTATATTCTAGTCCCTACCCGAAGGGGTGCTGTTTATTAATTATTTAACAATCAATGAATCTAAGGTGTATTTTTATTCGGAACGAAATTCAAGGAATTGACGCAATCCTACCTAACAAGTGAAAGTTTTTTCACCCCTCTTTGTAAAAACTTTGGCTCACTTTTACCTTTTTCAATATCCTTTTGCTAAACCCAATTTCTTTAATATCTTTAACTTCCAAGTAATTACACTCAACCCTGCAACAATGTCCAATCAATACATTCTTTATCCTTTAAGACTACCACCTCTCTTTCTCAAATCCTTCTCTGACAGTCCCGCAACCATACATAAAAGAGAGAAGGCAAAAGATACAAAACAAAAAAAAATAAAACAACCTTTCCTTGAATCCGATTAGCCATCAGTTGGAATAGGAAACAAAAGTTCTTTGTTCAATGATACGAAATTAATTACAATTGACAGGATTCCCTTCATCCTTAGCAACGATTGTCTGCGTCAATGTTCGGATTGTTGTCCATCAAAGGATTCGAATTAAAGCGTGTAACTTGATCAAAATTATTCTTTATCCTCATCAAGCATACCATTTGTATATCTAACTAGAGTCGCAACTGTGGGTGTTGCCCAATAGTTAATTAAAGGAAAAAAAAGAGTCTAATCAGCACAGAGTCGGTAAATGTCCGACTTATGTACGAGTTGAAGGACTATTTTGGTTAAAGGATTTGTGGCAAGCATATTCCTCGTTTTTTTTTGCCATTACATAAGATATTTATATTCAAGACCTCCAAGCCCAATCAAGTTACAAAGAAAACAATAATTATATAATTAATAATTATGTGGCAGGAAAATAGTCGAAGGGGACAACAACAATAAATTCTATCAGAAAAACAATTAAAACAGTTGGGGAAGATTTTTATTCATGTTGTCTGAAGATTTCATTTCGCTATCCTTTCCTGACATTATCCTGTTAATCAGCACGATATGGTGGTGGGTTTGTAAAGATGTCTCATGCTGTGCCAAAAGCTTTTTCTTACATTCGGTTCTTACTGTTTCTGTTTATCTCTCGGCAGGCTATTCTTAATCTATTTTGGAAGGCATCGTCGCATCTTCTCAACAACAGCAAAAAATATATCCAACAAAAAAAAAAAAAATAAAAGGAATCTTTTTTTTGTCATAAAAACAAAAAAAAAAAAAATAAGAAAAATTATAATTTAAACAGTCCTGATGCAAGACCATTATTTGTCTTGTCTCGGAGCTTAATCTCATCGTGGTGGCTTTATGTTTTTGTTTAATTTTTTCTTATTTTACTTGTGCAATTTAAGGATGCGAATAGCTGTTAAGGTTTAAGATGTTGTCTGGTGTTTTAAGGATCCATTTAGACAGGGTAATTTCTGTTTCATCTTATGTATGTCTTCGTAAAGATGAAATTAACATTTAAGACAAGGACATGCTCACTAATGAGGGAATGGGTGTGAGATTCAAGTGGATTGGATTGTCAAATGCCTGCGCATATTCATTGCCTTCATTAAATGGAATTACTATTGAATTGTATCATTTTCAAGGTGAGGAGATAGAAATATTTTTAAAGTTATTTTTAACTCTACGTCATAGATGATCTATAAAAATTCAACTGAAAACAAAGAGGATATTAAATTGGGTTCGAATTTATAATAAAAACCAAAAAGTTGGCAGATTTGTTGATGCTGTTTCCTTCAATTTAAGGGAAATATAAAAACCCACAAGCTTGCTTTACTCGAGATCGGATTTTCCCTCTTTGAATTGTTCTTAAATACGGTTAAAAAGACCACATTGCCGATGATACCAAAAGCGTTGCAACATGCTTTTGGGGTCTCCAAGTGCTTTAAGCGTGCCGTCAGTACATTTAAGACTGTAACAACCACACAGTCGGAGGCAAACTTATTTGCACAATACAGTTCTTAAAATTAAGTTATCCATTAAAGAGATCTCTTTTGAGAACTGAATATATCTTAGCGATCCGCTTACGGTTTCAGTTCAGCATTATCCTTCAGCCAAATACTTTAATTAAAATGGCTCGAACTAGAAAATTTCAGATGAAGAAACACGTATAGCCAAGTTTTAAAATTTAAAAACAGTGTTTCGGTTCAAATACTTTCTGTTAAAAACACTGGAATCGCAGGACATTTTTCTCTCTAATTAAAAATGAGAAAGTGTGAAAACCCCAATCTGGAGAGGAAGGACCAGAGTCACAGTAAAAAAGTTCCTTGAAAGTAAATCCTGTTGAAGTTGCAACAAAAAAAAAAATCGTGAATGCAATTCGAATAAAAAAATATAACCGTGCAGGGGAAAAAAAGGCCTGCGCCATTCATAAAATAGACTCTGATCACAGAGAAATGAAAAAAACGACGGTTTAACAATTTACAAGAAATAAAATAAATAAACTATCCCATTTTCGTGGATTGTTTTTGGGTGCCCACTCTGCGCGAATTTGTGATCTGATAAATAAAAAAGCGGCCAATTGGTGCCGGAATAGTGCAACGAAGTTCGTCTATCACGGGAGTTATTCTCTTACGGGTATCAAAATTTTCTGCGATTAAAAAAAAAAACCTTGTTATGTAATACAAATTTACGATTTTCGGATTTTTTTCCATTCCTTTACAAGTTTCTTGTTTCATGATTGTAGGTAATTAGGAAGTACCCCATAATTTTGGTTCCTCTTGCAAGCATCAAAATATGACGGCAGGAACAGCCAGATCTTTTGATTGCGTGGATTAAGAAGTCTTATTTAAAACTAAAACAGTCTTTTTATTTTGAGACATTAAATGATGTTGCTATGGTGACAGGATCAGTGTTAATCTGGGGTGACATCATATGACACAATAATAAAGTTACCGGTGGGAACATCAAAAACTTTCCGTCCGAATTTTATAATTATTGAAAAAGTTTTTGGTATCTAGTTGAATTCAAAAATGCACAAAATATTGGAAGATAAGCAAAAAAATCTTGCACGTATTTTATAACTGCTTGGACTTCTATTCTAGATGAGTAAATCCAAAAATTTTATAGACACACGGTAACACAGCTGGGTGGCGGAGTTGGTAGAGCGCTTGCCTTTCAATTGATGTAATTGATAGGTCCCAGGTTCGATTCGTAGAGTGGTCTAGTTTTTCGAATCTGGTCCAGTCACCATTGGCCATTGGAACCATTGGCACTATCCACTGGATTGGTTGACCAGATAGCTATAGTAGTCTGACTTAATGGGTGGCGTTGTTGTAGTGGTTGTTGTATCGGCTTTATTCCTAGTTCGTGTTGTCAAAATAGTATGTGTTGGTTGTGTGTGGATGACTCTGCTGTGAAAGCATACATTATATTATATATATTATATATTTAAAGAAAAAAAAACAGATTCCTATCCAAAGCGATGTGCCGAGTTAATTGCAATAAGTACAGAAGGAACCAAAAAGCTAAGTGTTGAAATCCTGATATGTGAGATCATTTAATTTTAGTTGTCGGCTATATTTGTAGATGTGGTACAAATGCCATCCTGCTCCTACTCAATGGGATTCAAAATTGTGCCAAAAGCTAAGCGAAAAAGTTATACCGCGAAATAAATCGACCCACTCAAGCATCGATTAAAGGAATTCTGCTTCTCCCTCTTTTATTACTTGTTTCATAAACAGTGAGTCAGTGATGGTTTCGAAAGTATAATCAAGTCTGGCTGTAAATTCCTTTTCGTTATTATTTAAAGAAGTTTAAGCGCAATAGTCTTCCAAAGTGGTTTCCCTCATCCTTTTTACCCAACATATGTAAGAGTCCCAACATAATAATGGTATTCATAACACTTGAATACTTGAGCATTATAAAAAAGTTCGTCATGTAAAGGATATTAGCTGAAAAGTCCAGTCTTGTAACCATGAACCTAGTTTCGTATTGGTTAGCATTAACTGCCACAATGATATTGTGTTCTGTGATGAATTTTCAGAGGAGTTCATTAATGCGGCACCGCAGTAGTTGAGGTTTGACGAGCAAGGTTTCCAATTACTCGCAGAGCCCATAGTCGAGGGTCCGCACTAAGGTTCTTATTATCCAAACCGTGACATTTTAAGAAATAAATTTCCTATTACGACTTTGCGATATTTTATATTTTTAGCTTTCAATATTTCACGAAAAATATTTCTTTATTCATCAATAGGTATTTTGTTCACGTCTTCAGATAAGCTCTTTTTTGTAAGGCCTTGAATTCTTCCATCGACGCAGTCTTCATTGTCCCAATCCGTGCCGTCCTTTCCTTGGTGTTTTCAGTTTTAGCAGCGGGGAAAATTCACTACGGTTCTTTGGCAAGGTGTTTGAGAAAGTGGTAAATAGAACCCTGCTAAACCGGGTTGAGAACAAGAATATTATTCCGGATAATCAATTTGGTTTCATGGTAGGATTACATACATGCCGCAAAACAAAAGTAAGGAACAATGCACTGGTGCCTGCCTGATCGACTTGGAAAATTATCGTATTGTTAGAGGGACTCTTTTCAATACTGGGCATCTGCAAGGCTGGCCATCTGCATGTTAATATGCTATTCACTTGACAATTCATTTGTGAAATATGGCAAATGGTCTACAACGCCGACCTATATTTTCGCCTGCGTACACATCAGGGTCGAGGAGGTCTTTAGAAATCTCTTGCAGCGTGACCACACGGACAGCTACTGGCGAGTCGAAGTGTAGTCCGATATCTAGGAATTTGATTAGACCAGTTTCTATATTTCAACAAAGATGTAGATGCTGCTCTCGTCAGAGGTCGTTTTTGACCAAACAAAAAGGCTATTTTCTTGCCAGCAACTCGATACCAGGGACAAAGTAATCTGCTCCATGGCTTTCATCCAACCTATGCTCGTCTATGGATGCCTCCTGTGGTTGAACATCGGGGCATGCCTGATGGAAAAGATTCAGTTGTTTGAGAGGGAATGTGTCAGGGCTTGCCTTGCTTTAGCAAAGAATAACAAAGAATTCTATCCCAACGAGGTCCTATATAGCAGAGCAAACATAATGAGGGTAGATAATTTTTAATGAAGCTGTCACGGAGTCACGTTGCAAGAGCAATGAACTCTACCAACAATCTGATCGTCGGTTCATACAATCCCAATAGTAGATATTACGGGCGGGTTCGTGTTAATGGTTTTATCCCCCCAAGTGGCTTTTCTCTACCTAGATCTCTTCCAGGAGGTGTTGCCAACAATTGCCAAAGAGCGTCTGTGGCTAAGTAAGACGGTTTTGGACCGCGATCTTTTTGGTAGCTTGAAAATAAAAGGCAATGAACTTCTTCGTTAATTCCTCTAGTAGCCGTTGCAGGCAAAGTTGGCCGACATTGAAGCGTTTCTCGCGCGGTTGGCTGACTAACGTTAGGTAAGGTCCCTTAGACTTAGTTTTTATGAAATATAAAAAAATATTTAATGTATATATGTACATCTTCTAACAGGGTATGTTCGTATATCCGTTTATGTGGGTATGTTGATATATATGCCTCTTCCTGTTTGCATATAAATATGACGTTTATTTATGTAATGTACAATTAATCTTTAAATTAAAGTTAAAATATTTCAAAGTAGATAGCAGAACAGTCTATTCAAGCAAGTTTTTTAAGCTAAATTTGTGTAAACATAAAACACCCGTCAATTTAATTCGAAAGATACTGAATAAGCAGTAGGCTTAACTAAGAGAGCCCGCATAGGGACAGGGAGTTAAATAAGAATACAGAAAATATTTTAAGCTAGTTTTAAGAAAATTTAATGAAAAAACTTCACGACCCAGCGTGGAAAGTAAAAAAATTAGTAAGAATTACTATAGAATGGAATATTCAAATTAACAAATTTAAGAACAATTCGTTACACTATAGTCAACGATAGAATTCGAAGCCTTGTTATTACGGAAATAAGCCACAAGGCCACAGCATGCAAAACATTGCCCACGTTCTTTATGCCCAGTAGATTGGATTTCAACTACGATTGATTTTTTTGTCCTTAAAAAAGTGTTTTTACTCATATTTGTCAGGCAACCATCATAATTTGATTTTAATAGCGATGCTTCATACCGAAAACCCGAGTGTTCGTTTAAAATAAGTAGCCAAGTGCGAGTTGGACACGAATACGAAGTGTTCCGTACAACCGTACAACATAATAGGACTACCGGTTGAAAATGTCGTTATTGCAGACAACTTCATATCTATTACTCTGAGGTGAATTTTGACCATGACAGCTGACACATCAGAAACTTCATGTCATTGTCTACTTATTTCAGTCTAGGTTATTGGTCATTAATGAAAACACACAAGTTTTCGTAAAGCCGTAAAATGTCTACAACAACATTTGCGGGAAGTTTTAATATGCTTCTTTCATTTAAAGAAAAAAGCAACCGAAGCATCAATTGCTTACCGAAGCTTACCCGGGCTATACTATAGACGTTAGAATGTGTCAGCGGTGGTTTAATCGGTTCAAAGATGGTGATTTCGACACCGAAGACAAAGAACACCCCGGCCAGGTGAAAAAGTTTGAACACCATGAATTGGAGGCATTGCTCGATCAAGATCCGTCACAAACGCAAAAAGAACTTGCAAAATCACTTAGCAATGGGAATGATCCGAAAAGTAGGACATTGGGTGCTGTATGAATTGAAGCCACGAGACGTCGAATGCCGATTTTGCATGTCCGAAATGCTGCTTGAACGCCACAAAAAGAAGTCGTTTTTGCATCGAATCGTCACTGGTGATGAAAAATGGGTACATTACGATAATCCAAAACGTCGGGCAACGTATGGATACACCGGACATGCCTCAACATCGACGGCCGTTCAGAATATTCATGGGCTGAATGTTATGCTGGGCATTTGGTGTGACCAGAAGGGTGTTGTGCATTATGAGCTGCTAAAACCGAATGAAACAATCACAGGCGAGGTCTACCGACGACAATTGATGCGTTTGAGCCGAGCACTGAAGGAAAAACGGCCAGAAACGGTCGCAAGACACGATAAAGTTATTTTGCAACATGACAATGCTCGGCCACATAGTCCAGCTCGCCGCATAGTCCAAACCTAGCGCCATCCGATAACTATCTCTTCCGATCGATGCAACATGGCCTGGCTGACCAGTATTTCCGGCATTTCGATGATGTCAAAAATGGAATGATTCGTGGATTGCGACCAAACCGGTCGAATTTTTCAGAACGGGTATCCATGAATTGCCAGAAAAATGGGGAAAATGTGTGGCTAGCGATGGGCAATACTTTGAATATTGAATTTATATCTATTTTTCCTTAATAAAGCATTGATTTTTTTAATTTTAAATTTCTCATCGTTTCCTTACTGGCGTAAAATTCAGTATAAATCTTATAACGTATCAAAAGACACAGTCCTGTGACAGACAGATGGACGGACAGAGGAGCCTTATATTCAGTTGACACATAAAGGTGCCCTTAAAATATTGCACTTAATCTATACGACAATTGTTCAAAAAGAGTTGAAGACCATGCAGAAGGATTCCTTATTAAAGACTTAAGCTTTGTTGTGAAAAATTTTTCGTAAACCTACACTAAAGAAAAGACGTTTATCTCATGTTAAGACTCTACACGTGCAGCTAGTCCTCATATGGCAGTGAAGGTGATCATCAAATAAAGCTAAACAAAAATCTGATCCAAATAATTATCTGCATTCCCTTAGAAGGAAATTAGCATAAAAGCTTATCATAAAGCCTTAAACAGAAAATTCTTAGCGGGAAATCCACTTTATTTGACGGCAATTTGCCAGATAAAAACCACACACACTCACTTCCACGAGTCTGCAAACAAGACAAATGTAAAACATTAGGCGATATTTATTTAAGCAGTCGAAATGGGAAGGCACAACGAAAAATACAAACGTGTCCTAAAGCTTTGCTTCTAATCCCCTTTTACTGTTCTAATTAAGGGATTTGCCCAGCAAGGAAACTGTAAGGCTTCCCAAAAATTTGTTATCTGTCTTAGATCGAAATCTCCCTGCCAAACATACACATGAACAGAAGAGGAGGGCTTAAGCCGTGAAGCCAACCCCGTCTGCTTGAGTTCACTCATAAAAGTGACTTTAACGATGCCAGGCTTATGATTCTATGAATCGAAATTAAAACTTGAGTGCGAATCTACCCTCCGAAGCAGGAAATCACTCACTCCTCCTCTAAATCATAACTCACCATCTCTGCTGTACGTATAATGTCGCGTCGCTTGAAGCAGCAGTTATGTCGCCGTTGTAAGTTTGATAATGTTGTTGGCTTACGTTGGCATCAATAATCATTAAGTCATAATCTCATATTATGGTTGACTCCTCTCCTTACTGTCCACTTGAATCCACAGACCACATGAATCGTAAATTTGTCTCGGTGCTCCTTGAATACAAAAGCAACATCAGTCATTCCAATAAGTTCGAGTCGAGTATCCTGCTTCTCATTCCAACGTTTTCAAGGATATTTCAAGTGCAGTATACACTTTCATAGAAGTACCTACATATTCCCCTTCTTCAATGAATATAGAAGGGATGTTTCTTAGCTTCCTGCAACTGTCAAAAAGGATATCCATAAGGATGCGGTATACATGAGGATGGAATGCTTGTGCTCCAGGGAATTTACCGGCGAATCAAGCATGTTAAGGAGCCATACAAAGATAACGGTAATTATTTAAGGAAAATGTAGTTGAAACTTTGCCGACATCATGATGACTGGACGACAGATTTCGTGATGAGTCCATTAGTTGGCGAGCCACTTCAGCAAAACGAAAAAAAAAACTGGAGCATATACTATGTGCATAGTGTTTACTCATCGTAGTATTGGATATCTGGCTTCCGGGAAGATCCTTGAATAAGGAAATTTAATTGTCGATGATGCAGCAATACCGTAATAGAGGAGCGGAAAAGAGTTTTGCTCTAAAATTTTAATAAAAGGAGATACAAAAACACACTTTATTAGGACTTTTGATACACTATAGCGACCGACAATCTGTTAGATAAGCAGAACGATAAATGAACAAATGATACACCGACTGTTTTTACGGCATATTTCACTGTGAATCAGAAGAATGAGGCAACAATTTTTCCGACAGATTTTTTAGCCTGAAACATTAACAACCTGCGAATAAATTATGATTTAAGTTATGGCTTGGATGGTGCCTTTGCGAATATTTCATTGTTTAAAACTGTTTCTTTTAATTTGCAATTACCAGCGACAGAAAATGGAGAAATACATGGTTTGAAAGATTTCGGGCTCTCAAGCTAAAAAAGGATGCACAACTGAAGAATGGTTAATTTCTGAACTAAAATGAACGCATAAAAACGCCACGTACAATGCAAAAGCAGCGTTGAGATCCGATGTGTAGCATTTGTCCGTTCAATCTTCGTCCATGTCAGTCCGGTATGGAATTTCTGCTAAAGAAAAACTTCAAGTGCTTGGAAGGAAACTATCTAACTCAGATTTCCGACATTTCGCTATCAACAAAGCTCCTGCCCGTCAAGAATTGACAACATCATTCGTCAAAGAAGATGTCTGGGAAGTGGACATTTTCCATTGGAGGCATTCTCATACGTAGGCGAAAATGGATCAGACCTCAAGAGCGTTCCCTAAATCTATCACATTGCTAGAAGGTAAACAGATAAGCCTATTTTATATAAATCTTTTTACTTTTCGAATGGAAGTGCAACTCTAAGAAACTGCGTAGGTGTTACCGAAGCATAATATTTTGAAGTTATGCTGAACTCGAAGCTTACGAAGATAAGAAACTTTGGAGACAGAGGGAACAAGGCGATCTGTGCTCTCTACCTATGCAAGAGAACCTGTGGCAGGAATTGGGGCCTGCAACCGGATGTATTACACTGGTTCCTTCATAACGGTGGTGCGTCCTATACGGCTACGGCTCTATTGCATGCTTAAAAAACAGCGGAATGTATTACAGGAGCAGTAAGATCAACGCCGCAAGCATGTCTATCTACTCCTGATCACCCAAGTATTTTCGACAATCAGAAGAGCACTGCAGCTAAGATTCCAGTCTAATCGCACGGGAAAAAGGATTGGAAGTTAAACTTCCTAAGCGAAGCACGTGGTACTCGAAGGGACTGGTGCTAGTCTTCTATAATTTGTTGCACATCAATAACTCTTATAAACTTGTGAATAAATGTTCCTGGGTTCCTGGCCACAGTAACATAGACGGTAACGAAAAAGCAGATGAATGAAGGAAAGATTACCACATGAGCTTAAGAAACAAATGGACACAGTGACTCGAAAACGCAGCAATAGCGCATGGAACTTAACACAAAGAGAATCAAAGGTCTTTTGGTCTTCAATATGAAGGAAGTTTACCCCTTCAGCCCAACCTACCTTGTCCAACCAGAAGTAAGTTCAAAATAAATGCTGCTTGCTGGATTGTGTGACAACTTACTGCCTTTAAATTTAAATTAATTTATGCTACACAAATAAACATAAAAAAATTATGATTTTAAAATTAAATTAATTTATGCTTCACAAATAAACAAAAAAAAATTATGATTTTAAAATAATGGTTTGGTAAAATTTCTTCATTGGCTCTCCTGTGGAGGCTCAACATTAACAGCAGACTGATAAGACTGTCTTCCCAAACAAAAAATCTTCACTTTCGAGTATATCGCCTTACGGCGAAAGAAATACTGTGAACTGAGCGAATGCAAATAAATCGATATTAAATTCGCCATCCGTATTCGGACTCCTCAAATTCCTCTAAAATTAGGACCAAAGATGGCTTAGAGCGAATAGATTGTTAATCAGAAGGATAATAAATTTTTGTGAAAAGAGAAAAGACAAGGAGAGAGAGAGAGAGAGTCTCATTTTGTCAAGATTTTGTTGGGGTGTCATTTGTCAGATGTCGTGGTGCAGGGAGTTATCACCTTCTGTGGCACAATCTACTTGGAGTTTCTTCCCACAACAATGAACGAATATGTCTTCAAATGTTTGCTTTTCTCTCCAATTTCCAAGATTTAGAAAATTGCTAGATTGCTGCGTTAAATTGTTCAGCAATTCCGTACTTCGAAGGTTACCGGAACCAGAATCGACCTCTACATTTTTATGAAGGTGAAAGACAATTTGAGGACAACGACTTAAAAGATTATTTAAAAAACCGTTTATGACTAAATTCAAAATAGTCGTATAGATATCATGTTGAAATATGGCTGTAGTACTAATTTTAATTGAGCACATAAGGTTTCTTTGATTTTTTTTCCCTTTTAAAAAAATTATTTTCATGTAGCACCTTTTCGCGCACCATTTTCATTACTTAAGCTTATTTTCTTTCGAGAAACGCACCATCTATTCGCAGGAAGTAAATGATTTTGGACTTATTGTATTAAATCACAGTGTATATTTAGAACCACTGATTACGAAGCTCGCAGGAATGAGAAAGATTCATCAACTTACTGGCTTACTTTCCTGAATAAATTCATAACAATGTTTGCATATTTGGACCGTCATAATAAAGTTGCAAAATAATTCATCCCATAGGATTGGTTTCTGACACATCACATCATCGATTTGCCCTAAAAACAATGTCTTTCGCAATCAAAAGGAGCTTTTAATGGTTTGAGAAACATTCGCGAAATTGAACAACGAAATAAAAAGTGTGCACTTTTTACGAAGCACTTGAGTATTGGTTACAATGTCGCAGAGCGATGACAAAGTAGACAACCTGAAACGTGCTCAGTCTTTCTCGCTTGAAACAAATCTTTTTAATGTACAAGACGAAGGAAAAAAGTAGCAGAATTATCGAACGAATCCTTCAAGGATGTACAAATTCCTGCTAAACAGTGATATAAAAGAAAAGGACAACATTTACCACCCGGATTATATGCATGCAATAATTTCCGGTCGTAAAATCGCAGGTATTGTAAAATTATGCAAGCAATCTAGAGTGAGAAAGAGTGCATTCGATGTGCGTTTGCATTCAAATCACGCTCACAACGCTTAAGTTCTTAGGTTCGAGACGTTTTAATGTGTTCCACACAACCTGTGGAAGATGTTGATTCTCTTTTTAACTATTGTGCGATAAAAGACGTAGCAGTGGTAAACTGATGACATAATTGGTTACGTTTCAGAATAAAGTTCCATTTCCGAGGTACAAACTCAGTCCACAATTCGAATCAGTCAGTTCTGACCTGTATTTTGTGCCAAAGGTAACATACTGTTGAAGAGAATGTAATCGTCCTAAAATTTATAAAGCGGTTAAAATGAAATGTTGCGGTTTACTTGGATGGCTGAAGAAGAAGGAAACTTATTGAAATATATCGGATAATAATTCTGGACAATAGTATATCAAGCATTAACAAAAAAAAAAAAAAAATCAACAATTTAGTCAAAAGTCTGACAGTTTTCTGAAAACAAGTTTTCGAGTTAAGCCTTCAAACTATCGCAAGGAAATATTATTGTGAAAACTTCTTCAGATTTAAGAAGCGTTTTGTTGTCATTGGGTACTACTTCGGCGACATCATTCTGTTTCACGCCCTGTTTCTTTCATTATAAAGTACCCACCCCAATTCATTCTGGAGTTGAAATCCATATTTCGAAACACTAGGTAACTTTTTCCGCGAAAGCCATATTTTTCAACTTTTATTCTCGATTTACAATGGGAGATTCTTTTGCGGTTTCGCATTCATGACATGTTAGCTATCATTGCCATTTCATAACGGAAAGTTAAAAAAAAGCCAATAAATATGCCTAGAGAAAAAATAAGAAGTAACTGTTGTATCCGCCAATTTTAATGATTTTTGATCTTAAGCCTTGCAAACAGCTCGTGTAATAATCGGAATACCTGCGCCATGAGTGGGTTTTAGAAAAGTTGGAAGAAGATCAGCTTTTTTTCGAAAAATTGTCTTCAACGAGAAGCCCACTTATAGTAGCATGGGTATGTAAATAAACAAACGTCGTATTTGATCGAATGAGCAACTTAAGGAAATACAAGAGCTGCCAATGCACCCGGAAAAATTCACTTTGAGTGGGCGCTGGCGGAGGCATTGGCCCGTATTTTTTCAACAACAGTGACAACCGTGAGAACAATGTAACCATTTATGGCCCCTGCTATATGTGGATCCAGCAAGAATGCGCTACATGCCAATTGAAAAATGAGTTCAGACTTTGGACTTGTGAATTGGATGGCTAGATCACCTTATGGAGATACATCTATGCCAATAAGCCAGTATCAGTAGCAGGCTTGGTAGACAACACTTAACTTGTTATTAGCGAGATGTCAGCCAATACGCTTGAACAAGTGACTCGAAATTAGACTTTCTTTATGAACCACTTAAAACTTAGTCGCTGATTGTGTGAAGTGATATTTAAAAAAAAAAAGAGAGCAAGCGTTGATTGATCAACTTTGGAAGTTTTCCTGTTTTTAACTTCCGATCTGGAGTGGGATTCCATTGTTTTAAGAAAGATGTCTGTGTGTGTACGTTTACGTGCGTGCGGATTTTTTCGTCGCGCATAACGCGAAAACAAATCAAGGTATCGAATCCAAATTAGTTTCATTCGAAGCGTATGTGCAGAATTGACCCAAAAATCAAATTAGTTTTCTAACGAAAAAAGTTCAAATTCCATTTAACTATCAGTTTGATACTTTCTTATGAGATGCGAACATATCTTAAAATATAAACACTGCCGTTTATAATTTTCTGGACAAATTCAATTTTGTTTTTTTTTTTTTTTTTAATTTTAATATCAAAATTGATTATAGTAGTTTAACCAACATTGTGTTAATCACGCCAATTGACTAAATTAAGTTAGCCTCCAAAATAAAAAGACTTTGGCTTTAAAATATGGTTCGCAGCCTTTTTAGTCGAAAATCTACCACAGAATAAAGCGCTAAAAAATAACAATTTATGTGCATTGAAACTGCCAGCGCCAGAGCTTGAAAAATATTAAAAAAATTTAGAATGTTGTCGTGATTTGAATCCTTAAAATAAAGTCCAATTCGTTAAGTTGGCACTGTAAGCTTGGACTACGAAAATTGTACAAAATCGAAAACGCGGATCAATCTAAGCTAAAAACAAATTGGTCCAAATGCATCGAGATTACGCAAAGGTGTACACACCAGCGGTTTCAAGTTATCAGCGAAAATATACAAAGCAACGAATAACACAAGCGAACAAATAGTAGGTTAGTTGTTATCATTTTAATGCAGAAGGATGTAACTTCAGGAGGTTTATGCCGCATGATATGAAAGCCAAATCGAAAAACATGACTGTAGATTATGAATCATAATAAAAATGTCACCCATTAGGAATGAAAATTAATATGAAACAGACGAAATGCGCTACGTTTGACTTTTCTTACAAGAAAATACTCACTCATGAACGATGTTATATAAGACTCCGACATTCTGCTAAATAGTAATAGGAAATCACCTAAACTAAACGAAAATCATTAATTCAAGACGGAAAATGGAAAATTTCTTATTTCAAAATGAACTCTTAAAATCCATCGAGAAAAGAATGGAAGCATAACGAACTTGCAAGTCTACTGTACCAATACCAACGCATTAAAACAAAATTAACTGAAGTTTATAAAAATGCCGAAACTTATTTTATTAGTGTATAATTATTTATCCCCGTATATTCATACGAAACTTCGAGAACTTACAAAATAGTGTTTGTGTTAGCGATACGTCAGGGGCTGTTGAGCGTGAAAAAGTCCAAGTCGAATAAACTGCAAAAAGTGAAAATAGAGTAAACTCCGGGAAGCAAAATATATTTTCCTTAGTCTACCATAAAAAAGAATTATATTTATATTTAGCTTAATAAAAAGTAGATGAATTCCTTATGGCACATTTTTAAAAACCATTCAATTAGCATCTCTCTTGCAGCTTACATTATACTAGAATTTTGAAACAGCGTTCGGAATAAGACGACTGTAAAAGGAAAATCATCACAGAAGTTTCCCCGAAGATAAGAACTTCATTTTGATGATTATAAATACTAATAAAAACAAATTTAAAAATCACGTTACGTTACCATGTTAAGAAAAAAAAAATCCTATCAAATATTATACCTTCGTCGGAAAGGAATGAGAAGTCGACACTGACACAATACTTATGCAATGTTTTATGTAAAAGATACTTCATATAAAAATACAAGGATATCCAAGTTCTTAAGTTGAAGGTATGTTATTATTCCTGATGTTTGGTTTATGATTGGCCAGCCTATAAGCTTGTAAAATTGTTAATATTAGTCATCAATTTCTGCAGACTAGCTGAATTAAATGCAAATAAGAATAAAATTTGATAAAAAGAAAACCTCAATGCCAAAAACAGTAGTTCTCGTAAGAAACGATAAGCTACAACTCTTTATTTTCCATTCTTAGGACATGACTCGAACTTTCTCAGCACGAAGTCACAAATCATAAAGATTCTTTTCTCGTGCACCATCTTAATTCTTGCTTCGGCAGAACATTGCCCATACGCAAGGATGACACGTAAAATCGTTAAGTATTCCACATTTTAACGTTATTTTAAGTCGAAAGACATAATTTAAGCAGAAAGCTTAGCTGGGAGCGCCAGTAAAGGACCAGTAAGTTAGACATTAACATTTAGTTATATCAGCTAGAATAAAGCAATTTTGTCTAGCAATGAAACACATCATATATTAAAGTTAGTATAATAACACTAAAAAAAGGACTATGAAATGAAACTCTCTCATTCCTCCTTTAAATACAATGATGGAATTCTTTTATTTTTAGGTGATAAGATGTGATTCGCTACTAACTATGATTCCAATTCTTTTAGCTCAGCTTTTTTCGAAGCATTTTGTGACAAATTTAAAAATTTTGAATCGATTGCCGCCACGAGAACATTTGCCGGACATTTGTTAATCAATGTACCTATGATAAAGCTTTCGAACGCGTGGGGTGCTTTTTAGAACACTTCTTTTACAGGATAGGATATATAAAAAGGTAAGATTGTCGAATAGATTGTTGCCGTAACATTAACACCACAGCAACAAAAATTGACGACAATAAGCTAAGGTTTTTACATGTCATACTATGTTTCTATAGGTTACCTCTAGGTTCATCTTTCAGAAAAAAAAAAGTATATAACAATAACAAATCTGAAAAGAGTTTTTGCGAATCTATTTTGAGCCTATCTATTTATTCACTTATTTTCTTTGAGCAAAAAGAAAAAAATATAAACATACAAATTCGATGACCTTAGAAGATCTCTTAATGTGCAAAAATTGTTGTCCAAAGTCTACTGGTTGAGATGCTGTTTTCGAAAACATGAACAAAACCATATATGATATTATCAAAAATCTTCTGCTTCCAAATTGTAAGAACAAGCTTGCTGATATTCACGATTTGTCTTTATCAGCATGATGGTTGACATTCGGAAATAATCTAAGCTTAAGCTTTGTTTTCCCGTACCCTATTCTGACTTGTATATCCGACCTAAAAGACCTTTTGCTTAAAATTCAATACTGGGCTGCATACAAAAGATCTGACAAGATTCCGATTTCTTTTTGACATCATGAAAAGCAACTTTGTTGGTCACTTTTTCAAACGCCGCGAAACTTTCGATGAGTGTGCGTTATGCGCAAGCGATGATGTCAATATCGTTGACAGACTTCCCTAATGACACCTGATCTTTCGAATATCTGCTCAGATATAAGCTGAAGTAAACACATCACATCAGAGTATCTCCTGTCGTAATCTTACACAAGACTGGAATAATTCTGTGAGCTCGGTTCAAACGGTTTTCGAGCGTTATCCGACATAACCAGATAATGTTTTTCCATAATCCTCAGTCACTAGTCTTTTCCATCATTAAAAACAGTGCGAAAAATGTATTTTATTTTCGATAGGTCCGGCCTTAATATAAACAGAAAATATGTTCATTTCTAAAAGACTTTTACCACACAACACCGTCCGAGTTATTATTGTAATTATTATTTCAAAATAATTACTTTCTTGGAATTCTATCTAAAATTTCACAGTAAAGTGTCTAGAGTCTTATGAATAATTGAGAATATCGCGACCGATTATTTTAAGTTCTATTAAACTTTTAGAAAGTATAAGGACATTTTCCTTCTAACAGTTTTCCCACTAGACCGTTGACAATATTATCGTTTATTTATTGATTCTTTAATTTAACACAACGAAAATCTTGAATCCAATCTTATGCCATGATTCCCCTCGGGAATAACCAGAGAGTGAGCAAAAAAGAATAACGAAACTTTCAAACCAACTTCTCAATAAATCAATAAACAATTTAAAACTTTTCTAGGCCAATCACACTGAGAGTGTGCTACAGTCATGCCCCTAAACTGCCGCCATCATAGAATATGATATCGGCAGAGAGGCATTTTAAATTCAATCACTTGTCTCTCTGTAATCAAATTATCGAAGTTTCACAACTCCCTTGGCACAGATACAAAAGAATAAAAATAAAAACTCACAACATATCATCACAAGCTCGCGATAAGGACGAGTACCATTGCAGGGGTACTAGTTACCCGGTTAAACAGGGTGCTCTTGCTGTCCTGGCATATAACAAATATGACATTACTGCTCCTGACAGCTCAATAACAAAAGACGAAAAAATCATTGTTCACTGTTTGCGGTGACATAATGCACACGATATGACTATAAAGATTTGCTTTTGATTTGCTTTGAGGGGAAGGATATGACACTCGCTCCACACAAAATCAAAAAAAAAAAATATATAACCGAAATGATAATTCTCAAGCTGTGTCATAAATTGAAAGTATTTCTTTGGTGGGAGAGTAACAGAGTCTCCCCTCAGCACTTTGAGGAAATTGTAAACATCAATTTGGCAACATTCAACCAACTCGATATACGTAAGTCGAAAACCCCTCACACAGAAGCATGCAAACATGTGCCGCCTTCATTCAGGTGATTCGAACCCTTTTTGATGGCTGAAAATAAAAAAAAAGAGAAAGCCAAGCAACCACCTCCTGACGAAGAACATCTCTCTGCTCAGGAAAGATACGAGTGTGCCGTGCCACCGCTACGCCGCCGTTGTGCAGTTACAACAACTGTCATTTCTGCTCCACATGTCAAAAGATAAGAAATGCCACTTTTCATTAGACGTGACATGGTAATTTCTTTTTCAATTGAATTCAAATGAAGCATCCTTGTCGTTTCGTTTTGTTTCCTTTTATTTTATTTTATTCCCTAGGTCCTCGTTTTATTGTATTTTGCATAACGAATTTATGTATCTTGTGCCAGGGACTGACACACAGTGCCCCGATTAGACTGCCCAAAATATTTATTGGCAAAAGGTCATGTATCATTTTATTTGTAAATTTTTGAATAAATTTTAATGCGAGGACTCGCAATTAATTTCCATAAGCACACATTGCTGTCATTCGTGGGGAGCACACAACGAGTACATGTTCATAAATGGAATACAACAAATGGCGCGAGGCATTGCCAAGGCCTTCCGCTGGCAATGAACATTTTTAGCGGAAGTGTAATAAAGTTAACTCTTTCCACATTCCTTGTACGAGGTGAATTTTCACACACGTGTGGATTTATCATTTTTGACATGGTTAATTGTAAATGGGAGTACATTTTGGATGTGTGCCATTAAAAAGAACAATCCACTCAGCAATGAGAGGATTTTTGGTTTATTATTAAAAGAACAGGCAAGTACTTCAGATAAGAGCTTGAGAAAAAAGGTACAAGCGCTCAGTAGACCCGAAGGTTTCCCTGACAATGTCATAAGCAAAAAGAGTTTTTTGAATCGAAGGAATTATGTTTTTTGAGTTTTCAAAATTTTGTCATGTCGCCCAAGTAATAGAATACATTTTAAAACAAGATAGAAGTCCCGACAGACGTTGTCATGTTCGAAAGTTGGCTTGTCTTCTTTCAGTGTTTTTTCATTGTCCTTATTTTCGATAAATTGTTTATTAAGAAACATTTGACATAAAATTTTGCATTTTGCTTTCAATGAGTCATTTCAATCCGTAAATTTCAATAATTCGCTTTACAATGTACATAGCTTTAAATTATTTTCAGAAAGTCAATTATCGACTTCTGAGAAGTTTTATCGGTAAAATGTTTGTATGAAAAATGTTGGTAAGTGAATTAAAACCATCTAGGGAGCCGCTTAAATGCACAAAAAACATCGCATCAAAATCGGTCCTGCCGTTAAGGAGGAGTTCAGTGACATACATACGTACAGAAGATTTATATATGTATATAAAGTTACATAGAACTGAATGTTCGGAGAAAGGTATGAAAACTGCTGCTAAGTGCACTTATCAACTTTCCGATCGAGCCAGAGCCGTGCTTCATTCCAAATCATTGGATTCCCCTTAGAGTTAAAAAATGTTTGAATCTTCGAAGCGCTTAAGATTCGGATTACTCAAAGTTGATTTCTTGTATCCTCTCACATCTAATCTCTTAATGTACAACGAGTACATGTTCATAAATGGAATACAACAAATGGCGCGAGGCATTGCCAAGGCCTTCCGCTGGCAATGAACATTTTTAGCGGAAGTGTAATAAAGTTAACTCTTTCCACATTCCTTGTACGAGGTGAATTTTCACACACGTGTGGATTTATCATTTTTGACATGGTTAATTGTAAATGGGAGTACATTTTGGATGTGTGCCATTAAAAAGAACAATCCACTCAGCAATGAGAGGATTTTTGGTTTATTATTAAAAGAACAGGCAAGTACTTCAGATAAGAGCTTGAGAAAAAAGGTACAAGCGCTCAGTAGACCCGAAGGTTTCCCTGACAATGTCATAAGCAAAAAGAGTTTTTTGAATCGAAGGAATTATGTTTTTTGAGTTTTCAAAATTTTGTCATGTCGCCCAAGTAATAGAATACATTTAAAAAAAAAATAGCAGTCTCGACAGACGTTGTCATGTTCGAAAGTAGGCTTGCATGCTTTCAGTGTTTTTTCATTGTTCTTATTTTCGATAAATTGTTCATTTAGAGACATTTGACATAAAATTTTGCATTTTGCTTTCAATGAGTCATTTCACTACGTAAATTGAAATAATTCGCTTAACTACGTACATAGCTTTAAATTATTTTCAGATGGTGAAATGTCGACTTCTGAGAAGGTTTATCGGTCAAATATGCATGAAAACTATTGGTGAGTTAATTAAAACCATCCAGGGAACCACTCAAATACACACAAAAAATCGCATCAAAATTGGTCCTAGCGGTTAGGAGGAGTTCATACATACGTACAGAATATTTGTATAAATATATACAGTTACATAAATCTGAATGTTCGGTGAAAGTTATGAAAACGTATGCTGCAAAGTGCACTAATCAACTTTCCGATCGAACCAAAGCCGTGTTTTCGTTCCAATTCAGAGTCATTGGATTCCCCTCAGCGTTAAAAAATATTTGAATCTTCGAAGCGCTAAAGATTCGGATTACTCAAAGTTGATTTCTTGTATCCTCTCACATCTAATCTCTTAATGTACTAAATCTTAGAGCGGACATCAATCTCCTTCTTGTTCCTTTTACAGCCAAAGCGACAGCCCTGGTAGGGTGGCTTTACAAGTTTTCATCTAACCAGGTTGAGTCCGATCCTCGGCTAGTTCAAGCATAATTTTGTTCCCTGCGGGAATCCTAGCACTTAATATGAAGTGCTAGTGGATTATTGCACTAACAATAAATAGACTCGCATCTTGAACCTTCAACCTTGTTTCGACATCTTTAAAGTATTAAGATCGATGTTGGTAAGTTAATTAAATCCGACCAATTTTGTGTATCTCTTTGACCCGGCATCAAAGTTATCTGTGACAGATTTTTTGATTGTGTTGTTGTACGAAAAACGATAGCTTGCCACATATTGCTGGTAGGTACACCATCGCAGGGTGTAACAATTTTGTAATCTCAGTTCACTAAGGCTGCATTTTTTCTATAAGGTTCCATTGGCCACGACTGCCTAACAGAACGCACTTGACGGAATTTATTTAAGAAATTCCGTTTTTAACATTTTCCTTTCAAGGATGACCAAAGTTCTGGTAGACCAATTAAAACAATAATGAATTAAATCGTCACATGACTGCGGGAGATATTTCAGAGAAGTTGAAGGCATCACGCACAACGATTGAAAATCACTTGAAAAATCTTTGACTTGTAATTAAAGCTCGACATTAAGGAAACGAATCAGTTCTTACGTAATGCATCTCAAACGCAAAGAAATGAATCCTTTTTTAAAATGAATCATCACCAGTCTTTTGCAGAATACTTCAAATGGTACAGCTTTCACCTATGATGTTGAACTGCAATCGCATTTAGTTCAGTCTTATGGTTATAAGGGCTAGAATCAAAATCATGAAGTTGCTAAAAAAAATAGCACAATGTCATCGAACATTATGACTCCGTAAATATTATTTATGTTCCTTTCGCAAGTAAAATGGAATGATTATCAAATTATTGGTCAATTATCCAGCAAAAAATATTGTCGAGTGAATCAAAATCTCTAACGACCTGCCATAATACACCTAAAAATTTGTATAAAAATCAGTCAAGCCGTTTAGGAGGAGTTCAGTAAAATACACACACTTACAGACAAATTAAATACGTAAAGATGGATTCACAATGTCTGTTCTTTATTCTTACTGCATCTACTGACATGAAAACTGTTGCACTTTTTATTAAGTTGCTGATAAAAAATTTGAGATGCTCTAGGTGAATCGTGAAAAGATAAACGAGAGTATTGAACAAGCGAAAATAGCAGCGAACCAACACTATCGGTGCAGTTGAAGTCACAGCTCCAAAAGGCAGCACTATGCTACTTCGACACATTTGGAAATGAGACCGTTCAAAACTTCAATATATAAGTTAACGACAAGAAATATATCAAATAACGAGCAATACGCTCACAAGAACACAAGTACATCGGTTAAGCAATCAGCATTCGCTTGAGGCCGCTCGTGCCGTTGAGGTACGTGAAGGTATGCAGTGGTGTCGGATGCGCCAGACATCAAGCCATTATATTAGCTGACGACGACAACCAGTAAGCCGTGGGAACATAAGCATACGTTTAGGTAGTTTTAAGAAATAATATTGTCTTTAGTTTTTAAGTAGCCGTGAAGGCAATTGGTTCTTAAAATAAAATTATTTTTTTTTAAGTTAAATAAACTCGAAGAAGTTAAGTTTATATGTCAACCTTTTTGAAAAACGATATTGACGGATGAACAGTTAACGAAGCAACCCGAAACGACTTGCCGATATTGGCTAACGATGGGCCCTTATCCTATGGAGTTTCTACAATACAATTGGCTCTCCACGTCGGGGTAGCTTCGTTGACCCTTAATAAAATCCTCCTTGATAAAAGAGATTTCAACATTTATTGTGGCTCACACTTTTTTGTATATCTAGTGGACAATTTGGCGACATCTAGCTACCAGAAGGTGAATGAGTTTTTAAATTGAGAGCAGGTTTATGGATAAGTTTGCCAAGGAAAAAAGACTGTTAGAAAATGCAGACCTCAAAAGCTCGGACTTAGACTGATTTCATTGCGGCCAGCACCATATTTTCATTCGTAAAGGTTCAAAGCCAAAAATCGATGCGACAGTGTCGTAGAGGATATTCAAATGAATAGGTTACGTGGCTATACTACCCAAGAGCTAAATTTGACATCAGTCTTTTAAAGATGCAAGCTATATGACAGTCAAAGAAATTTGGAATACGGTCAGTTACCTTAAAAACCGCAGACGAGATACCTTGTGAATTCTATCAAAGACTTAAGACAACAGTTCTTCTAATATTCAGATTTATAAGAGATTATCTGACCCGGCAGATGTTGCCCGAGCATGCCCGAACATTGGCTTGCCTGCTATTTGTTCAGAAAACGTTGTTTCAATGTTGGAATATTCGCAAAACTACAGTGACATTGGACATTAAGTCTTACATTTTACTCTCTATGAGTCGTAACGACGTAAGTAAAATCGGCGCCAATAGTGATACATCAACATAACTTTGAGTTTTTCTAAGAATGTCAAATTTCGGTCAATTATTCTTAAAAAGATATTGGTGAGTAAAGCTGAACCATCAAGGGACCCACTCAAACGCACACAAAAAAATTCATCAAAATCGGTCTTGCCGTTTAGAAGGAGTTCAGTGACATACACACGTTCAGAAGAATTTTATATATTAGATCTGATTCTGAGCCCTTTTAAGTGTTTCCAGAGACAGTTGTCAGGACAAAATAGGTTTTGTAGTGCAATAAAAAAAAAATTGGTGATTAGACCGAGGTCATTAGACCGATACTATATGTGCAACCCAATTTCACTTGTTGCATCTAGTTTACTCCATCAAACGTACCACAGAGCATTTATATCATTTCCATAGAACTTGTATACAACATTGTATACTTCATTCCGTATTAAAATTTAAGCAATTCCATTGCTCATTTGAGTAATGCGAAATGCAATGTAAAGTCGCTCTTAACCAAGGGTAACTACAAAACGTCCCGGGTGGGCTTTCTCTGCCATGGCAAAATGTAACACAACTATTCCCATCTGAGGAGGGAAATCTTTGCAGCGCTTCGTGCTTTGTCTCGATCTGGCATAATCTTGGAAAATATTCTCGCATCAGTTAAGTTGACGAGCACGAACACACGAGCACATATTTACCAATGTTTCTGCATAAGATACGCCCATAGGGAGATCGAGTAAAAACAAAATAAAAAAAACAATCATGTGTAAAGGACACAACAGGAATAGAACCACATAAACAGGGATAGCAGCACCCTGACAAACAACCGCAACAGAGAAAGTTGTAAGCTAGTAAGTCGACCCCCTTTAGCAGCCTTCAGCAATAGGGCACTTCAGGAGTGAAGTGTGTGTCAGAAGTTCTGCAAACCCACCCCATGGTCGACATCATCATCATCACCATCATCACTGACATTTGGAAAATATAATATACGTTTCCGAGTTCTTTGCGCCGCCAAAGGAGATTCCTTTCACAAGCTAAACATCTGCACCAGAGCTTTGAAAGCCAGCAAGACCCATGTGTCTGCGTCAGGACATACAGACAGAAAGAAAGACAGCAAGACATTTAGCCAAACGGAATAATAAATTTCTAACCATGAACTCGCACACGGTCCTTAGGACGTTCCAATGCAGTTGTGCCATGCCGAGGCATGGCATGCATCCATGTGCATGTTGGTGCGGAATAATATCGCCATTTGTAAATATTTACTCGTGTAACTACATTTATGAGGAGCAACATCAGCAGGAGCGCAGCACACTGCACATTGCTCTGCTGCTGCCACCTACCTCTTCATTTAAAGATCCATCGGTCCTTTGAGAGATCTCAGTGGGACGGGGGTCCACCAAAAGGCATGCTAAAGAAATTCTGCTCTAGAGTTGGTGCCTCACAGCCAATGTGGGGTGTTTGCTTGCTTCACTATGCATAGTTTGTCAAATCCTGCCACGCAACAGCTGTCGTACTAGGAGCAGCGCTGTGGCATAACTTCTATACCAAAAAATTCCAGAGAACTTGGGCCGGGTCTCAGTGGTATGCATAGGACGAGCATGTAAAACTTAGAACAAGGTCTCTTTGGCTCCGAATATGAAGATGGATGGAGATGGAGAGATGTGTTGTATACGCGTTCAACCCAAGGCAAGGAAACTACTTATGTGTTTGACCAGGACGCACACAAGAAGAAACTTTGTCCAGATAGTTGCATAAAAGTTCCTTTATCATGCCTTCTTGTGCCATCTGTTAAAGTTGCATTTACTTCTTTTTTTATTGTTTATTTTGTTTGTTTGTCCCCCGATTTCTTTGTCCAACAGTTGGCTTGTTGTGTGGCATGTTTGGATGCAATTACTCACATGGGATACGGGAGTCATGTTGTCTTGCCAACATTGATATGTGCTGGGCACTCACTGAAAGAGTTTCGAATAGTTTGTAGAAAGCCAGAGCCACCACTGCCGGTCTCGCCTGTCATGTTGTGTGGGAGTTGACAATAAGAATTTGGATTCTTCTATCAACTTGGTTCTTTGCAGAAGAAACTTTCCAACACTGAATTGAAGTCTTGATAACGAAAGTCTTGTGCTTATGTATTGATAAATTGAAGTGTTGAACATAAAAAAAACCGATTAAATTATATCTAAGATATTTTTTGAAGAGACAATCTCAACGTTCTTGGGAATGTGAAAGATGCTTTAGTTTTCGTCATTTTATCAATTAGTTGCTTGTATGGGAATTATGATTAAGTCAAACACATACTCATGAGAAAAGAAACATCCATGCATTGAGTTTGGCGACATAAACAGTCAATTAGTTATTTATTATTTTGTGGAGATGTAGTTTTGAATTGAAAACAAAGTCCCGAGTTTATGTACCGCGGGAGAAAAGTTGAGTGAATAAAGCAGGAAAGCTTCAATCAAAAAAAAAATTTTTTCCTTCGTATGAGAAGAGAGAGGAGCAGGTGTTCATAATAAAGAAATAAAAATATAAAATTAGTAAATCTTTATGTCTTATGAATAAAATTTTTCTGTGAGTGTGTAAGTCACTGAACTACTCCTAGACGGATGAACCGATTTTAATGAAATTTTGTATGTTTGTTTGAGCGGCAACCCAGAAGGTTTAGGTTCATTCACCAACAATTTTTTTAAACGTTTTTTCATTTCGATCTCCTTTTAAGTCCATTGTAGTTTTAATTGAATCGAATTTATCTTCCCAAAAGTTCATCATCCTTTTTGGTTGTCTTCTTCTCTCTGCCACATCTGTCCCTTTTGATTCATCTTCAAACCTATCGTTGCTTTCTGCTGGCTGCTTACTGAGCTTACACCTACTCCAACATGATCCGCCATAACTGTCCATTTTAAATGACATATCATATCAAAAAGCTTTCCCCGACCAAAATATAATAAAATTAAATAATAAAGCGACGTCCTGTTTAAAAATTCTTGAAAAGCTTGAGTTTGTTCCAATTAATATACACGGCACGGTATGTTTATTTTGAAATGAATGGTTATATTGAGTTGAGGTTTTCGTGCACAAATATTTGAAAGACTTAGTTGCCCTTTGTGCAACTTTTGTTTTTAGGCCGATTTGTTAACAAAAAGAGAAACCATTTTTATTTGTAGTTCGAGATAAATTGAGTCCATAATAAAAAAAAACCGGCCAAGTGCGAGTCGGACACGCAAACCGAGGGTTCCGTACAAACCTGTAGATATATAAGTAAAAGTTCATCACGACAATCGAGTCATAGTTATGGTATTTTTAATCGTTTCAGAAATACTTTATTTTAATACATATTAACACATATCATTTATTTTATAGTATAACTGAAATACCTATACTAGCCGTGAAGCATCCTTGCAAAATAATATGTTGTAGGAACAGTAAAAGCGAGCTGTCTGCTGATAATATGTAACAATATTATAATATAATATGACAAGTTGTTTGAAAAATGTTGTCCCCATACATAGAGATAAGTCGCGGTCATTGCGGTAACTAAATTATGTTTATAATCATAGTTTAAATTAAGGTTTCGATTCGCTTGCGAGTTATTGTGAGTTTCAAAATATGCGGCTTAAATTTCTTTGGATTGCGTTGACAAAGAAGAATGATTTTGTTACAGCTAAAAGGTATAATAGATCAAAGTATTTGATATGAATTTCAATTAAATACCTCAACGCGTTCATGAGGAAAAGGGTAATAGGTTTGAAGTTATTAAAAATATTTTCATTATATGATGTAATTACAAATTTACATATTTCGCAATTTTCCCCTTTTCTGTGCTATAAGAAATTTGCGGCATAAACGGCTGAATCTTTTGATTGCGTTGGCTTAGAAGTTTGGTTTTTTCACTTCTCTAAGGAACAGTAAAGCATAGTATTTGGTATAAAGTCCAGCTTGATACCCGTTCCTGTTAAAAATGGTCTTGAAAGATGGACGGACGGACGGATAACAAAGTGATCCTATAAGTGTTCCCTTTTTCCTTTTTAGCTACGAAACCCTAAAAACACAGCTTAGTTTTACAGCCGAAACGTGGGATTACCTGAATAGTTTCATAATCCTACATTTAAAAAAAAAAGAAAATTTGACAAGATACGTATATATTCATTGAAGAACAATTGTCGTTCAGAACAGTGAAGCAGTGAAAAATGATTAATACGAGAGGCTCTTTAAATAATATAAGTATGAAAATGTCAAACATTTTTTTTTTGCTGTCTTAAGAGTAACTTTTCTGAACATTGTATGACAGAGAATATTGAAGATAAGTTAAAAATAGTTCATCTGAATATTTAAGCGAAATGAATCTCTTGAAATATATTTTGAGGATTCAAGATAAGCTTAAGAAATTTTTTAAGGGATATTGCTACACTAAGTGAATAAAGTGATCGAGCATATCCAAGCATACCAGAGGCAGACAGAGAAAGCCCATGGTAGAAAGTAGAAAAAATCAAGCGCAATCTTCCAAAAGTTGTAAGCACATAGCCGCAGAAAAAAAAGACGTAATTTGCAGCAACAGCAATACTTCGGCTGAAATAAGAAAATATTATGAACTTAAAAGAAAAAAACTTATTCCGACTAACGTTATTAAGCAAATGCTGCTGCTTTGGATCTTCTGGACAGATTGCGTAAGAACGAACTATTTATGTGGCAGAAAATAAAATTACTTCAGACGCAAACATGTTTGTGGCTACTTAAATTCTTCTGCGCTTAAGGAGTGAATTTGCCGAACATTGGAAATACCCTCAGACATCAGCAGTCCACTTCTGCGGGCCCATAATGTTTTATAATGCAAAATCTATGCAAATAAGTATTCAAGGTGCATCCACAAATAAAATATAGCATATTGATGAATTTATCGCCTCTAACTTTATTGTTAAGGAGAAAGGAACATCTTCATTAACTATACATTTTTATTCAACAATGTAAACCCTGTAAAGAAGACAACTCAACCTTCGGACATGACAACGTTTGTCGGGTCCGCTAGTGTATAAATAAAAATCAATTGCCGCATAAATGAAAGATAATCACTTGAAAATTTTCAGGACAATGTCTGCATGGAAAAATTTCTTTTTTCAAAAATCCGCAGAAAACGTTAAAAATTTGTTGTGAAGTTCGGCTTAAAAGATTGGTATAAATCGCCTTATGCATGATATATTCAATCGAGAATTTAAGCGCCAACGACAATACGATTGAGATGCCTTGAGTTAATCAGTACAAAAGCATCAATAGGAGAAAACTGCGTACGACACCATTGACCAGACTGGCAAATTGCTCACAATTTTATCTTGGGGACAACCTAGATATTTAGAGGCACGCGAATACCTAATTATGCGGTCAAACTGCCATTGAATTTGTAAACGGTATAAGAGCCGATGTTTAACGTTCCTAAAAAACCATTGGAAATACTGCATCGAATGTTGACAGTGGTACGATGATTCTGCTGGCCGAAGCTCATTCCAAGATCAACAGATGTTGATGAAATGAACGATTTCTTGAAGGCATCGAATTTGTTATGACATGTAAGAACTCTCAAGTAAGCTACGTTTATGTGAGTCTCGTTACAAAATTATTAGGTAGAAGTGCTCTCCAAGCAAATATTACACATTGGCAATGAAGAATCTCAAGTTGGGTTTCTACTGGCATAATTTTTGTCAATTAAGAATGTCGAAAATAGAATTGATCAACAATTTTTTTTAGAATATTGGTGTCAGCTACAATGACCATGTTTGGTTGAGCGAACTTTCAATTTTTTTACTGTAATTTGAAGTTGGAGGATTTATGAGTTCAGGCGTTGTTCCTGTAAGCCAGAGTAGTGATAAAAAGATGGTTTTTTTGACATTCTAATCAGCGAAGCTTTTTGGGCTTTTTCTGGCACTAATGTTGTTATGACTTTGTTTGCAGCAACTCGACTTTCTGGAAAAATAGAAAGCCTAAGTATGGTACACTATGACTTAAAAAATACTGCTTTTGTCTGGTTGTCTCAAGACTTCTGTTTTTACGGTTTCTTCGAGAAAATATCCGCTCGTATATTTTTCTATATCATCCACTAATAATGTGATCTCATGATTACTACTCGCCTTATTGAACTTCGGGTCCTGTCTCTCTGGGAATTTTGTTTGCGTCCTGTTTCGGAAATCATTTTTCTGATATGTTCGTTGTGGCTTCCACTTCATAACTAATCACATTTCAAGTATCAACGTATTTCTGGCATATCGGAAACTTCAAGCCTTAAAATGAAATTATAGTAGTTTCTTCTATCTAACAGATTATTAAAGTATCTATTCTTTATAGCTTCCGCATGTACTATAGTGTACTTTACAGTCATATACTAGACGATTGGTTCTAACGATGTTATCATATTTGTGCAGGTTTTGTTTAGTTTTCAAGCCTTAAATTGGGATACGCTAACGACATTGAAACAATCTCTCACACTCGCACTAAAGTAATCGAAACAGAGGTCAGAACAACATTGAAGAAGTAAAGGAATTCATACACTTCCACAATTCGTGTTACTGCAAAACAAAAAGGTTTACAAAAACTGTGGTATTCAGATATTTTTTTTATTTGTGCCATCATACTGGAGGTGGCATTTTAAAATGAAAAGAAAAACCCTTTAACGAAAAATGATGATATTTTACTTTAAATATCAAATTTTGTGGTCAGTAAGGGAAAACAAAATCAACCAACCTCTATACGCTTCTCAGAAACAGTCTCATTTTTATGGTCGTTTTCATCTCCTTTTGCGCAAAATGTCGGAAAAAAATTGAAAATGAATTTCTTGATCATAGACTAAATTTCTAAAAATCATACGTTCAGGAAGTTTGTTATGCTGTATGACACACACGCACGGTTTTTTGAAATTATAAGTCACACGCATCCAAAGCATCGTGTTTAAGAACAAAAAAGCACAGTCAACATCGTTCGGCAACACTGAATAAAGAATAGTAAATGTAGCCTTCAAGTATGTGAATACCATAAACACAATAACAAAAAAAAAAAAATCGAATAAACCATAAACAAAAGGTTCCCATTCTCAAATGATATGAAATTTTTTTCAGTCAATTCATTTGAACGGCTTTGTATCTTGTAGCAATTGTGGAAAGTTTTTACCTAAAGAAATTGCACATATCTCAAAATAAACTATTAAGAATGATGTCAAATCTGCCATGACACCATTCCACTTTAAATCTGCACAACAGGGCCTATGTCGATACGATCTCCGACAGAAAACGAAAACTCAAGGAGACATTTCTTATCAAATGCTACTTTCCATGCAACGCTCTTGTAGATGAAAAAGTCAATTCGTATTGCATGATGTCTGTATTAGCTTACATTCATATATTTATTTTTAATTTGTTTGTCATTGTAAAAAGTACTCATGTACCATATATCTTTTTTTTCTCGGTATTTATTTACTCAATTTTTTCTTAATTTCTTTACCTATTTAATTATTGAATTACTGCATTATTTATTAACTTATTTAATTACTTTTGTATTTATTTATTATAACCATCATTCCAATTAATAGTTTATCAACTGAACCAGTTAATATTTATTTCCTCATGATGCATTTTTTGCTTATTTTTTGTCGCTTATCAAATAAAGTGTTTTGAGTTCGTAGTTTCCCTTTAAATTATTTGAGAGGATTTATCCTTATTTTTTTGTCACTAGTCAAAACTTAGTTTTCAGTTCAAAGCTATAATAATTAAAAAACATCTCTGTATTGAAAATTTTTCGATAACGGTCCTACAATATATTAATTTTTGGTCACGAAATAAATTTACATTACATTACATACAATTTATTCTCTGAAAACATTGCACCAACATTTTTTCGAAAAAATAATATGATCCAGTACACCCAGTTAAAAAACCACGTAAATCTCGCTCCGTTTTCTTGGATTCCTTGATGCGGCAATCATGTTTACAAAAAAAAAAAAAAAATACTGATCTTGTTAAATCTGGTTCATGGTCTACTAACTTGAATTCTAAAATTAATCAGCTACCAGTTAAGTACTTTATGTAAAATTTGGAGCAAAATGGTTCCTGATCATTTTTGATCGTCTTAAAATGGACGGCCCTCTGTACTTTAAGTCACATGTTTTAAATTCTCCTAATTTTTCTGCTCGCTCTTTCTGTTCACAATCCATTGTAAGGTTAATCATTATTCTTAATGAACAAATTATGTAGAAAAAAAGTTGACAGGACAACTTTGACATGAAAATTAAAATGACACTGAATCTGCAAAACTACTCGTAAATCAACTCCATACAATCCAAAGTAGTTCAAGCATATGTACATGCATTATTGAGTCCTGATAAAGTTTCGCTGACCACTTTCACCCGCCTTTCGATTCACATGCATTCACAGAATTCATAAATAATTCATCGGCATAAGAACACGAAATTAATGAAACGCCATTCATCGACATCCTTTCAGCCAAGCCGGTGATCTCCTTTATCCGGCGAGAGGAAAAATCCAACCGCACCGCAACATATTCTCCAATGCAGCCCAACAAATAATCAGACATTTACAAATGCTCAGTCATTACGTTGACCATAAATACACACATCACATTTCCTCTCCAGTATCAATTTCTAGGTCTTCCTCGGGATGAATCCCTTTCCCCCAGTTCAACTCCTTCCGATCCCCGAACACATGTAATGGATTACAGGTTATTTTCTTTTTAATTTAACTCATCGTTCGTGTCCGAAAAAGGAAAGCCTGGCAACACAGTTCGCACGCGCATACCAGAACCAAAAAAAAGAAAACTAGAAACACCCTTCTCGAGCAGGGACACAAACTAACTGAAGAATGACAGAAGGGGGACGACACTGTACCGAAAGCAGTTATCTTTAACATGATGGTCCCATCATAGGACTATTTATTTTCACTCTTCCGGAAGTAACGTAAATAAGTTAATACGTTCTGTGTGCGTGGTTGTTGCTGTACTATGAGGTCCTAAGATAACTGGATTACCAGCCAAATACACAGCAACCCTTCCCCTGAAAGAAAATCGAAAAAAGGGCAGTCGGAGAGGAGCTTAACTAAATAAAGGATCTCCGAATGTTTTCAAAGTGTCGTAGGAAGAACTACGTCGGGTTGCATGCTGAACATTACTCTAGCTATAACTTCAGCCTCGAATTCTCATTGGAATTTCTGGGTCATTTTTACTCGTCCTTTTTTTTCCTAGTTGCTGTGTATTTTCCCCCATGGAGGGCTGCAAATGAATTTATGAGGTCGGTCAGTCGGGAGATGGTTAACTATATATTTTTCAGCATAGTTTAGTAGTCAAAACGAATGGAAAAAGGACACTCAACCTGGTATCCTTTACCTTAGATTCCATTTAAGAGATTTCATTTAGAATATCCGTACAATTTCAATTCACTCGTCCTTTCGATTAGAGGTAAAATTTTCTCTTAAACTTAAGCCTTAATTCGAATTCGAAATGAACATTACGATTATGGACCGGCGGCGGCGAGGGTAGGTGTAGCTATAAATTTGTAATGTGTCTGCCCTGGTACTCGTTTCAATAAAAGGATACTTTTGGGGGGTTTAATGGCCAACTGACTGCTGCCTGCCAAAAATATCGAGTGATTCCTTTAATGTTGCCACGTTTATCTGTTAAACATTTAATTTCGCAGAGCCCATCAATGTTTATGCAAGGAGGAAGGATCTCTCAGTGCGATGGACGTGCGATTACAAGAACAGTTTTATTTTTGGTGCTACGCATTTTAAACGATTTACAATTTTATTTAAATATAACTTTAATTCCAGTTCATTGAAGGAGATTTTTGAAGTTAATTGTTCATTTTTCTATTTCGCAAATAAAACTATTGTAAATAAATAATGAAAAGGTTCCCATTTAGTTTCATTTAAAGCCTAGCACTCGTAAGGAACATGTGTGATTTTCAAGAACAATTTTGAAAATCCGACACCTTTCGCTCGTGATTCTAAGCCCCTTTATGATAGAATTTACAGCATCCAAGTCGAATTCAAATGACAGTTCAAATTTTTAAATTTAAACGTTACCATAATCGAATCTTTTTGGTGGTGCCCAAACCTTGCGGGACTAGTCTTCTTCTTGAGTCGGGTAGACCATCCCCAGAAGACAAGCATTGTGAAGGATTGCCCTCAACATCCCACAGCGAAGAAAATTTTAAAACAATAAAAGATCATTCAGAACTAGGTGTCAATGTCGCGTTGGGAAAGGATACATCGTGAAAGCTACTACGCCGAGGTTGACAATTTTTCGAAGCCATTTGTGTCCATGGATCAAATTTTGATCCAGATCCAGCGACGATAAAAAAGTAAAAAACCTACTTTACTGACACCAAAAATAATTACAAATTTATCGGAAAAGATTATGATGACTTCATTTTTATAATATAAAAATATAAGACTGCCTAGAATACTGAAGTGATGTTTCAAGACAAATGCCTCACTAATTTCCCCAAGTCTGGCCTTAGCGACTTATTTATCTTTCCCCGGCTTGATAAGCAGCTGAGGGACAAGAAAGATGAGGCAATGCCCGTTGTACAGGCAAGATTCAATGTAAATGTTGTTATATTTTCAACTGAAGTCCGTACACTCGAAAAGAGATAGACCAAATGAATTGACCTTTTTGGAGATTATGTAGAGCGAATGACTGCTTCCTGATCCTTCATTAACTAGCTTAATACAATTTCGTATGACAAATAAACGATGACGCAAATGATTTGGCTTTTCTTCGTAGTCATTAAGCTGAGCCCTCTCAATAATTCGTACCAAATAAGTTGACTATGTTCACTTAAATACTTGGTTAGCTTGTGCATTATAATTACGATGAGAGAAACTGTCACTACAGCTCTGGAGGTTTTGGTCAGTCTTTCTCGCTTGCATCTCAACGTTGAAGCTATTGCCACAAATATCCTATTTTTTGCTCATGAAAAAAACATTTCGTGCCGGATTCACTCCAAGCCAAGAGAAATGGTTTCGAAAACAGATGATTTCCCTTTCTGTGTGACAAACAGAAAAAGAACTAAAGTCAAAACTGCTACTAAGGCCTGCTTAGCTGTGACGATGTCTGATGAAAAGCATAATCAACTAGGTCAATGCAAGTTGGTGATGCTGGCTTCCATAACATCCAGGCGATGTAAGATCAGTAGTAGCTTTTATTTTGGCCACAAACCTCTATAAAAGATTACTAATCAACCAATGAACGTGTGATGACTGAGATACTACGTTGCAGCACCTTAAATATCAAAGACGCTTGAAGGCAGACCTACGCCAAGCTGGACTTAATGCGCTCCATACGCTGACATAGACTAGACATAACATGAGAGACTTCTAAAATTCTAAAATGTCATCAAACTCTATGTTTTAAATAAGAAAACGATGATGATGAGTCTTCATTTCATAGTTATCTTCTAATCGTTGCAATTAAAATATTAAAAAATACAGGTAAAGAGTGAAAGAGCGCTTGCTATATAAACAAGAGTAGTTTGTGTTACAAAGCGGGGCCATTCACTTTAATATAAGTTTTCGAATACCTTTATTGGAAGGAGCGATATCGGTGAAGACATTATCAGTAACGTTTCCTGAGCTCGCAACTAAGGAGATTTATCAGGCATGATTGCTCAAGAATCTATCCCCAACAATTTAAATCAAAGATTTGCTTTTTTTTAACGACTAAGTAGCTGTTCGTTTTGCTTATTCGACGATTGGTCAACCAGATTGACACCAAGATCTCGAGCACATCGACCCCCATTTCATTTTAGGACTTCCATCTTTTTTATAATCAATAATTTCAAAACTATAAACAGCAGATTTTTATTCAAATTTTCTAAACAAAAAAAGTTAATTTAACTTAAAACTTCAACATTTTGAATGCAGATATTAGAAAATTGATTTCGGTAAGAGTACGATAAAAAAACAAAAAACATATTTCATAAAAACTCAGAAATTGCCAGAATCTTGCTACACATTTGATGATAAAAAAATCAATTCCCAAAACGTAAGGTTTGATTTGGCCTTAATTCTGCTGGGTAGCTGGGTAATGAAATGCTGATATCACTCTGATTTCATTTTGGCTTTTAAATATAGTAGAATCCGAGGTGTCTTTTAAACAAATTTAAAATTGAAGGTTTAATTGAATTGCCTAATTCTAAGACTGACATTTTATCCTTCGCTTCTTTCACTTAAGCTCAAGCCAATAAGCCAACTTCATCTTCACTTACATATTTACAGATTTAATAAAGATTTCATTACTTAATACTTTTTTGTTTACGTGTTATTGTTTTTGCGCGTGCGCGTGGACCGAATGGTCCAGCGTTGTCAGCAACACGCGGAAGGCGTGTTGGAAGACATCGTACAGTTCGAAATGATGTGAACCTTGCTCGGGTGCAAGCAAGTATTGAAACCAAAATTTCAGATAGGCGACGTTCTCAGTTGGTGTAGTCTAGGCGGTCTTTGCAAACAATTTTAAGGCAGTTACAATTTATCCATAAAAGATTCAATTGGCTGATGAGTTGAAAACAAATGTTCTACAAAAACGCATTCAATATGCTCGGCGTTTTCAAGACATGTTCCATGTTCACAAACTCAAATGAGCGATGAGGCACCGACTTAAAAGCGCAGTATTGTATGGAATAACTTCATATAACGACGAACAAGTTGCGGTTAATATGGATGGTTTTCAATACCGGCTAATGATTGAATATTTTTTAAGGCCAGAGGTAGAGAACATTTCAGAATTGTGGTTCCAACAGGATGGAGCAACAGCTTACACAGTTCGTTCAACCATGGTTATCGGATAATATCTGACTGTAACTGGCCCCGGCGTTTGCTCGATTTATCGCCCCCACATTTTTTTCTTTGAGGTAGCGAAAAAACTTAGGCTAGTGCCAATAAGCCAAATAGCTTAAGCTAATATCCAAAAAGAAGTGAGATCGCTGAGACCTGAAATTCTAAGAAGAGGAAGATGGAAGATGTTCACGTCAGTTCGAAGCAAATAATGGGCACCATTTGAGATTGTTTTTAAAACATAATGTGAACAAATTTTCAAACCATTATAAAATTTTTTTATAAATGCCAAGGTTAAATAAAATCAGAAAGAAAATTGTTATTCATCAAACAAATTTTATAGTTTCTTATAAGCCACCCCATATAGTATATTGACGAAACTACATTATCCCACAACGTTTGATTTTTCGTGTGTTGGACGTTATTGCCTAGCAGACTGGTAATCATTGAAAAGAGATCTTTTACTCTGCTTTATTTCGAGCAAAGAAAGGGTTCAGAATGGTTGGTGATGGTTCGGTTTTTGAGGGGATCACATCTTGCCTGTTTTTGTTTCTACCAGGCCGACTTCGATAGAGTGTTTATCATTGAAAGATCTTGCTCTTCTAACTTTATATCATTTTCTGTAAAGACCTCTTAGATTTGGTTCATGATAAGAAGTCACAACAGTGAAGAAATTATTACTCTTCGCGTGTGGCATGTGCACGAGTTGGAATCCGAAGTTTCGCTGAAGTAACACTTCACTGTGTTTTGCAAACAGACAAGTAGGGCCTTCATTATTGTCTCAGGATGTTTCTCGTTCGCTAGTGTTGCAGAGCTCATCCTTATCGAACAAATTATGAATAGAAAAATATGAACCTTAAGGATTCAAATTTTCTAGAAAATACGAACTTCTGCTGTAGAAACTGTTTACTCAATAGATATGTTTTTGGGCATTGAATGGGATGTTGCATTATCGTGGTGTAAAAACCAAGAATTGTCTTTCCACAATTCCGGCCTTTTTAGGTGGATAGCGTTACGCAAACGACGCATAACGTTCAAATAATATTCGTTGTTGACTGTTTGGCCGGTTGGAAGTAATTCATAAAGCACAACACCACGATAATCGAAGAAAACAGTCAACATGACCTTGATTTTTGAGCGACTTTGGCGCGGTTTTTTTGCTCTCGGCTCTCCTTTGGCACGATATTCGCTCGATTGATCGGTTGTTTCGGGGTCGTAAGCATAGATCCAAGTCTCATCGCCAGTTATAATGCGTTTCATGACATCCTGGTAGTCGGAAAGCATTGTTTCACACACTTAAACGCGACGCCTTTTTTCCAAAAATTCAATGTTTTCGGTACCAGTCGAGATTTGACGCGCTTGAGGCCCAAAGCATCCTTCAAAATGGTATTGACTGAGCCTTTCGATAAGCCAACTTCATCAGCAAGGTCTCTAATCGTTAATCGATGGTTTTTCAACACCAAATCTTTGATTTGTTGGACGTGAGCTTCATCGGTTGAGGTTGATGGTCGCCCAGAAAGATCTTCGTCTTCCACACGTTCACGGCCGGCTTGGAAATCACTATACCATTTGTAAACATTTTTTTTTAACATAGCCTCATCATCAAAGGCTTTCTGCACCATCCTCAACGTCTCCGTATCAGCAGAAAAATGATTCCGCAAACAAAATTTAATTCAAATTCTTTGCTCAATAAATTTCGACATCACAAAAAACGAAAAACTCACTTTTAGCAGCTCACAAAACGACGCGTATCTCAAACACTATGAATATATTTTGACATGAAATTTCACATAGATGTCACTGACAGTACTACCAACCTAAAAAGAAAGAAAAATTTCCAAATCCTTCGACGCGCGCAGTTTAAATTCATATGTCACCTTATTTTTTGGACACAGTAGTAAATAAGCAGAGACACGCGATGCTTATCAAGACACCCATCGGCCAAATTTGATATTCGTTTTTGAGGAATTAAATAAGAGTGAAAGTTGAACGGACAAACCTTTGCAGCCTCCTTTTTAATCTTAACAGGTGGGGTGAAAAGTTTGTAGGCTGAGACATAGATGGCGCTCCTAGTTTAAAATCCATATTATTTTAAGATGGCATTAACCTTCAAAAGACACGTATAAAAATTTGACAACTGTCGTACTTTTAGTTTGTGAGAGCATTTTGTGTGAATCAACTTTTGTATGTTTGAAAAAATAGATAAAAAGGAATTTCGTGTGTTAATGAAGCATTTCTTTTTCGAGAAAAAAAAACCGTTGAGAAGAGGTTTGCTAAGTTTAAACGAGGCGAAATGAACACCGAAGACGATGCACGCAAACATCCAAAAAGTCTACAAAAAAATAAATGAAGTTGGTCGAGAAAGTTGAGATCCTTAAGATATTAAAAGAACGTGTTGGACATATGATATGATATGATATATATTTGAGTATTCGAAAGCTCTGTTAAAAGTGGGTGCCGCGCGAGCTGACTGAACCAAAAACAGCAACGAATTGAGGATTCTGAGCAGTTTACGAATTTGAATTTTCGTGTCGATATATGACAATGGTTGAAACATGGCTCCATCACTTTACACCGGAGTCCAATCGACAGTCAGCCGAGTGAACTGGACGTTATGAACGTGAGAACTCCAAAGTATGGAAAGACGCAACTGTCGGCTGGCAAGGTAATGCCATCAGTATTTGGGGATTCGCGTGGTAAAATATTCATCGAATATCTTTAAAAGGGAAAAATCATCAACAGCGACTGTTACGTAGCGTTATTGGAGTGTTTGAAGGACGAAATCGTGGAAAAATGATCCCATTTGAATCCTACAAAGCCCACAAATCAATGAAATTGATGGAAAAATTGAATGAATTGGGCTTCGAATTGCTTCCGCATTCACCCTATTCTGCAGATCTAGTCCACAATAATTTTTCCTGTTCTCAGTCATTTAAGAGAATGCTTGCTGGACACAAATTAAGCGCCGATGAAGAGGTAATTGCCGAAACTGAAGCATTTTTTGAGACCAAAGATAAATCGTGATATAAAAATAGTATAGAAAAATCGTATGACCGCTGAAATCGTTGAATCGCCCACGAAGGCGTCGAAGAAAAAACAGTGCACCTGTTATAACTTAAAATACTGCAAACTTACAATCGACAAAAGAGCAACAAAAAAACCAAACACATCTGTGCAAACATCACAGCAGCCTCAAACGATGCACTTTACCATCACAACCATAGGAGTATTGTCAAATGGCCTCCAACTGATATTGTCGCATAAGTTAATAACAACAGACTTTGCAAAGGGTCTTTGTTTATCTCACTTGAATCAAGTTAAGTAATTTTCCAAACTTACTCCGAGCCAAACCCTCAATTTCTAATATATTCATTCCAAGTTCGAACAACTTGTTAAACGTAAATATTTTCACATGATTTTCCTATGAATAGAACTCAATTTTATGCGAGGAATCTTTTGTGCAAACATTAAGCAAAATACGTTTCGTCCTGTTTACTTCTCACAGGATGTTCACACGGCGACGAGCGGCGGGATAAAACAGTTTTTATTACGTGCTTCGAAAAGGAAAAAAAAACAAGGCCATCGGAGCTTTCGTCACCCTCCGCGCATTTATAAATGGTAGCGCAACACTCATTTCCGCACGATCCAGTAATCTAGACGGCAAACGACAAGGATGCATCGTATGAGCATAGGCAAAGCACTCTGTGCGCAAAAGTTTTTAACAATTAAACACAACAAGGCGGGCACACATCATTACACACACGCATATGAACGCCAACGCTAACACGCCCTCTATAATCCGGCTTTATGTGCTCATAGTGTATCCTGGAATGGGGCCCGACAGCGCCTTCTATACAGGTTGGCTGTCAAGCAGAGGGGCCACCGCATACACATTTAACGCGGATTAGGATCCGGCTAATTTGAAGTCGTTTAATTTTCATGGCACCTCTGATGCTTGACATTGTTCTGTCGGGTTTATGATTTCAGCTGTAAATTGCTGCTACGCCTGAATTGGATGAGACTGCAGAGAATGTTGAGTTGTGCGCAATGCTTCTAATGTGTTTGAGGTTAGCGAAGTTTGTTTGTTTATAATGATTTGTTGTTAGATTTGTTTATGTGTGTATAAAAGCGCGCTGGGGAAATTGGGTAAACAGTTTATTAATTAGAAAGTGGAAGCAGAGTTGAAAATTTTGTTTTACTTTTGATAAATGAACCGACAACTGACTATGCAGGAGCGTGCACCACAACGATGGTAGTGGTAATTTTTTGTAATCCTTTAACCAGCAGGTGGAAATGTGAATGTGACGGGAATACGCAGCAAGGTTATACCAATAGACAAACACTTGTGCTCACGTAATTAAGCCACCAAAATAAAACTAAGTAAGTATTTAGTTCAATATAAAGTTCTTATGCACGCAATTAAAAGAACTTATTTAAGCAGAATAAACATTAAACATTGAGTACTCATAAAACATGAAACAATTCAAACATAAGTTTTTTTTTATATTCATTGTTGTCGAATAATTAAGCCACCCGGAAAAAAAATATTTATTTATATTTTTAATAATGACACTTCTGTGAAGTCCTTATGATTTTTTTTTCCGGCGCATATCTTCCGCAATGTACCGACCAGCGCCGCAAATCAGGCGAGAGTTATTTTACTCCATTGATGTTGGATTATGTCCTATTGTGCCCTGAAGATTCTCTGTCAATCAGTTAAATAGAACAAAGTCCAGATGAAGTGAAACACCTCCAACTCATGACCGATAAACTGACGTGCTTAACGTACTTTTTTTACATTTGGGAATCTATTCTTTTGACAAAGAACATCGTGATTCGTTCATCATTTCTAAATCCGTTTAACAAAGATTCATCGCTCCAGATGACCAAATTACAAAAATGCCTTTACGAGGAGTTTTTTGGTGAACTCTAATCTTTGGGTAATATTTTTTTTCAACACTGTTGGCTTTTGTCTCGCACTTCGTCCATTAGAATTATTTTCCTTAAGTCGTCTTCATATGGTCTGTGCCGACTTTTTTTACGTAGTGGAACGTTACATTGCATAAGTGTCAAAAAGAATCAGCTTAACTAAGCCTGGTCGATTGCTTGTCCTTAGCAAGAGTGCCTTTACGTGGCTTCTCGGGGTAAGCCCTTAAAAGTTCGCCCTTGTCGTTAGTATTGAAGTGCGTTCCTCAAATTACGTCGAGAAAACCTCAATGCTTGCATAACGGTTTTATGATTTTGAAAGAATTCCTTGTTGATTTTTCTCTCAGGAGTGGAGCTCTTATTTTTAACTATCGTAATCAAAATATTTATCACTTCAGTTATAATGCACTTAAACAAATAATTTAAAAATACATCGATCGAGGTATTTTTATCGATTACTCGATTTATTTGTTTAACTATGTGCTTTCAATCTGTGCGTTTTAAAAACAAGTGAAACTTCTTAATCGATTGATATGTGGTCCAACATAGACACAGAGTGATACGAGAAAATATTTTTGCAAAAAAAGTCGATATCCGCTTTGCGGTCACAAACTTTTATACTGTTTTGAACAACGCAATTTTTTTTTCAAAATTTAAGGAAATTTTCGAAAAATATTCCACTTTCGAAACAAATCCGGTTTTTGCTACTGAACGACAGAAATGAAGAACTGAAGATGAATGGTTTTTATAAAGAGAGTATAATGTTAGCCATCAAATTGAGCAGGATCCTCTCAAGGTTTTTTGAATGAAATTTTTGAATCCACTTTTCATTCCCACCCGAATAACAGATCACAAACTAAAATACGCGATGAAATCGTGCCCGCAGTATAAATTGGCAAGATTAAATGGTAGTATCACAACTGTGCTTCACTATTTATAAAGAAAAAAGTGCCAGTCGGACACGCACACGAAGGTTTCCGTATCAACGTTTGGTATAAAGCCTACTTCGTGACGTAAAATTTAGTTGTGTCAATTTACAAGCTTTTGTATAGCCATAAGAGACCGCAGTCATAGGCATTTGATATAAATTACAACTTGGTCTTCATAGACAAACAGTTCAACGGACCACGAAGTGATCCTATAAAGTTCCATTTTTCCTTTTGAGGTACAGAACCTTAAAAACGTTCGGTTTCGATCCTAAGCAAAGTTTCACAAACTTGGCCAAAACAAAAGCAACTGAAAATTTGTAAATGAAAAACTAAGAATTTAATCATATAAAATTAATTTTCAAAATTTAAATACTTATGTTTAGTTTATTATTCCCAACACCAAAAAATATTATGTACATTTTGTGTACATAAAATACAATTCGTAGATGGACAAAACGCAAGCAACTAATAATTGCTATCAAGTGCTTGTAGAAGAAGTGACAGAAACAAAAGTATTTATGACGGGAAAGAAATAATAATAAGAGAATATAGATGTGGAGCACAACAACAAAATTATAAAGGAAAGGAAAATTAAATTCCAAAATCAGTTTTTGGAATCCACTAAGCCAGTGAAAACGGTAATTCGGATGGCTGATCAAGGAAAACAACCTGGCGTATAGAAATTGCGTTAATAACAACACTAAAAACAGATATCTTTATTTCTGGATGATAGGCGCGAGGCAAAAAAAGCCTTGAAAGCCCTTATTTCCTCAAAAAATAAGTAAGCTAGATTAAAACTTGCTTATGATCACACCAACTGATTCAGGAAATGGAGGAACGTGTTTTTTTCGGATGAGTCCAAATTATATTAAATTCAAAGGGTTTGGAAGGTTTCCGACGTGTTTGAAGGCCAGCTAAAGAGGCGTCTTTAATCAAAACCACTGTAAAACACAAATAAGATGATGATGGAGTTGTTTTTCTGGATGGATTCATAAAATATACTGTTTTGTATAAAGGGGTATTTTGGAAAATCTAATGCTTGCACACGTTGATGATCAGTTGTCACTCAAATGGAAATTTCAGCAGGACAACAACCCAAAGAACAAGTCCAATTTTGTATGGATGTGGTTCCAAGAAAACCGGATAAACGTGTTAAATTGCCACCGTAGTTCCAATATCTCAACCCCATAGAACATCTACAGTGTAACACCATTAAATTATTAAAACATAATTAAAAATTTTATAAACTAAATATGAAAAAAATTCTTTTTAATGTACATTTTTTTTTCATATTTTTGATCATTAGTGTCTCAAAAAAGCTTAACTTGTAAAATCTAAATTGTACACCAAATTGGAATTATTTGCGATTGGCACTACTGTACACTTTGAAATCTCCTAAATCAGTATAAAAGGAGGTACAGAAGCCAATGCTGATCACTCGAACAAATCCAGTTCTGGCAACACGCTGAGAAGGCTATTCAGAAAGCCAATTTCGCCATTCATCTTGTGCACCCACTCCTAAAAAGGAGGAGTGGTTTACATAAAAGCACCAAATTACTGGTCTATAAGCAACTTTATTTACTAACGCCTTCCCAATTTGGTTCACGGTGCCGCCAACATCAATGAAGAAAATTCAGATCTTGAAAAGGAAAATCCTCAGATCGTGCACTGGACTCTGGAGGAATCTCAACACACTGAAATACGTCAGCAACACAACACTGTACGAAAGCGCAGGGATCACGCCAATAAAGGAATACATGCTGCAGCTGTCAAGAAAAATCATCGAAGGGTTAGGAAGCCACCCTAACGAAGAGATCAGGATCATCAGCAGACAAGAAATAGAGCCAGCCCACAGATACCTCAGCACACGGACAATCATCGATGAACACTTTCAAGAGATCATCGACTGGACCTCATACTACACGAAAGCCAACAAGAACTACTACAGAGGTTAATACCCTGTATAATATTTTAATAATTTTTCCCAAAGCAAGTCCCTCAAAGTAAATTTTCATAATGTTTGGAAAATTGTATATAAAATCAGTTATAGATTAAACATATCATGTTCACAATTTTTTTAAAGAAAATTTAGTATTATAAAAATCACAATTGAAATACGTTGGGCCCTTATTGTTGAACCAACAATATATAAATTGTAGTTATAAGTCTAGTTTTAAGCCAAAATTGTAAATATTGGACTAAAATAAAAATAAATCTTAATCGTAAAAAAAAAAAATGCTGATCACTCGATTTTGGTATTTCGGGTGTCGACGCTATTCGTCGCACCAAAATTTTTTTATGATTATTATTATTAAAATTACACATTTTAATTTCTTTTCTTATAACGAATACAGCATTTATTTATTTTTTATAATTAAATTGACTTTGGATTTGTTTTCGATAATTTTGAAGATAAGGTTTAGTTGTTTGCCTATTCAACGAGTACTGCGGTCCCTCAAACTCGTGGTAGAGAAAGAACCAAGTTCCACGTTTTTTTTATTTTTGTTAAAGGCATTCTCGCTTTCCTCCGGTAAAAATCGACCAAGTTAACGACCCTACTACACCACGGTTACAATAGGAGATTAAAAATCGTCGAATTCCAAGAAACAATTGCTAAACAAAAGATGAACTCTTTAAAAAAATTGAATTGGCTTGAAAACATATTCCAAGTAATAATATAAACAATTTTATACAGTCCACGCCCGAAAATGAGTTGAACAAACGATTTGCTTGCAAATATTCGCATAATTGTAAATATTTCACACGAAATTATGAATTTTTTCAAAATTGCTTTTGATTTGACGAGTTAAATATTGCGCTGATTTTAATAATTTTAATATATTTGTTTAAACTGTTATAAAATCTTATTTCTTATTTATCGTGAATGAACTACTCATATGAATTTAAATTTCGAAAGATATATAAAACATGATTTGATACATTTATGAAATATTAATTTACGCAAAAAATTTTCAATTCTGAAACACTTTCATGGAAAACCAATAAATATCTTCAGCCGTTAAGGTCTCGTTCATAAAAAACGCGTTCGCTCTACCATTTTCTCAGCGACTTCCATCAAATTGGTCACGCCGAAGGCACCTTCCTAGCCAATGCTCATCATGAAGGTCCATTGTAAATTTTACTGAAAAAAATTTTAAAAATCGACGAGCAGGTGTGGGAATTACCTCATTCATACAGACCTACAAACACTCTCTTTATAAAAATTAAAAAGACACTAATACAGTCGGCTTGGCCATGATCTGCAAGCAAACATTTATTTTTGTGACAAGCTAAACAGTATTTTGATCTACGAATACTTTGCAACTTGTGGGATTCTGTCGAAAGACATTTCATATTGTCGCATTTTTTTATTCGAGACGATGAGATCCATTCTCCTCGCGTTAAATCTCACTCGTTAATCAGAAAAAACTACTTGTTTAATTTTTCAATCTTATTGACATTGTAATTCACATTCGTGTTAATATTTCATATTTTTTCTTGATTTGTGTTATTGATTGCGCTCGTAGTTCGAACTGTGTCCAGTCCTTGTTTCTTCTCTTTTTTGACCATAGGTGTAACAATGACTTAAGATTACCAAAAAAAAAACTACGATGAAATTAAACGAATTCTAACTTTTTCGACAGACAAATGTTTTTGAAAGAACTCAGACACTCTTACATGATCACAAGCAACGATCATCATTTACACAAATCTCGAGTAGTAACAAGAAAAGTTGTGTGATAATGAATGAAAAGAGGATTCCCAACAACTTTGCATTCAAAGACATTGTGCCTGACAGATTCGAAATAAATGTATTCAACAAATCTCCAAAAAGTGTGTGCCCTTTGCTGCAAAAAAAGATAAGCAATGTGAATTTTTTTCGTCTGCAAAGAATTGTTAGCGACAAAACCACGTACGATTCCACTAGGCATCCCCCCACGTAACTCTTTTGAAGGAGCGCTTAAAAACAGAATGGAAGGCAAATCGCCCACAGTTACAAATCTCTCAAGGATTAGCCATTACAAATTATTATCAAGCTGGTATGTTATTCTTTGTCCTCTTCTTTTTGTTCATCTTATTAGCTCTATTGTCTGGCAACAGGATTGTTGTGGAAATCCCCTTTTTCCAACGGAACGATATTAGAAACTCTCCAGGCATTCACAAAAGTAAATGCATCGCATCCATTGCGACACTGAAGCCAAGTAAAGTCTTAACTTTCGATTGTTTTTGCTCGCTCGTATTTGTGTGTACTTGAAGCACCGAAGCCTTGGATCCCTATCATTTGTCCGCATCTATACTAAGTCTCGGGCATTGAAATAATTTTGTGTTCCTTCTATAAGGAAAGAGAGGCAGACTACAAAAGGATTAGCGAAAAGCCGTTTGCTCACCAAGAAAAAAAAATAAAAGGAACATTTCAGGGAATCCTATTAAAATGTTGCAACACGTACAAACCGAAACCATGATAACGACGAGCAAAGGAGTTATCTCTCTCCTGTGGAATTCGCAGTGAAACACTGAGAGATGACACAGGTTCCTGGCAATGGTTAAAATTTGATTTCAGCATTTGTTTAATGCGTGGCCTAAGGACATGCTAAAACAGAGTCTCAAACAGTCCTGCATACCGACGCGCTTAATTTATCAAATTCATTTCGTTACGTTTGATAAAATTTCATGAGATACATTGTGAAGCAAAAGATACACAGCGATTTTAGTCTGCACTTCATTGAAACGAATGATTGCTAAGTGAATTCGTAGACAAGAAAATATTTAATTAAGATCCTTGTGATGATTCTCTATGACAAGCTCTATCTATGTATCCTTTATTTTTTGGCAAAAGTTTCCTGCCATCATCAAAGAGTAGAAAAGTCCTTGTAAATATGGAGTGCAAATGTTGATAAGCGTTATGATGGCGTGGGGTGTGATGACAAAAAGAGTCGGATGGCGCTATCGTTCAGGATACGGGCACCCGGACTTGCCCTTGTCCTTATCAACATTTAAATTGAGAAAAGTAAATTTGGATAGTTTTTGTCTTTTACTGGGGCCAGCAGATGGGGTGGAATTTTCAAACTTTTCTCTTTTTTTATTTGTAAACAAGAACAAAAAAAATAAATTGCGAAACTTTACTCGGAATTTTTATTCTTGTGTTTGGTTGAGAAGGTTGAATATATTTCTTTGTGCATCGCTTCGAGAAAAATTTTCGTAGCTGGTCCGTCATAGCGATACGTTTTGGGTGGGAAAAGCCGCAGGTTTCGAAAAACTGACAAGCCCCACAACTTTTCTTTATTGAATTGTTTATTTAAAAGTCGGGTTATATGTTTTGAATGAGCTTTGTCGATGGCCGTGTTGAAATAAAGTATGTGTTTAATTTTTCAAGGCACACACCATCAAATAAAAACAGTTTCTATTTTTTTTTACAGTCACTCGACTCAACCAATAGTCTTGTACAAATAACAACAAGTAATAGTCTCACGTTAAACGACATCAATTAACGCAATTTAAGTGCAAGTGACTTAAGATAACGATTAAGTCACTTAAGCTTTTCAAATCTGCAGGCTGATTTGGAAACCGTAATTCCTATTTAAAACACCTTCCACAAATTGGTTTCGAATTCCTACTTCTTATATAAAATGTTTGACAAGGTTATACCAATTACTAAGCTTGATGAAAATGCTAGCTTGCATTCTACCTATTGGCCAATTTGCTTACTCAGCTCACTAGACAAAGGTCTCGAAAAATTAACTCAAACCAGAATAACTGAAAATCATGAAAATTAATATGAACTCCAGAAAGTTCGCTGTTGTGGTCCTTCTTAATGTGGAGATAGCATTTGATACTGTATAGCACAACGTACTTCTGCACTTAATATATACCTTCAACTTTCCAAGTTACCTTATCACAATCATTAAACCCCTTCTAAACCTTTTCGAAGTTCCAAAGTTTTCGTTGAGGTTTGGATATCTGGTTCTTTCCCTATAACTAATGGAGTACATCAAGGCTAAGTACTCTCACCAGTTCTGTACAACGTCTACACCTATGACTTCACTCTTAAGAATGCATGAAAGACTCGGACGCAGATTGAGTGGAAGTTAAGTGGAAAAACTTTGAAGGACACCTTGATAAACGATCGACATTTCCTTTAAATGCACGGCAAACGTTATAGTGAGCAATAAAAGCTTTTAACTCGTTTATAAATCGCAGGTCTAAAATGAACAATTAAAAATAAAATGGTGGTTTTCAAAGCCATCTTTCAGGCAATACTAGTTTACGGTTAATCCGTATAATCTTAAGATTACAAAAAACTCAAAACGCAGTACTCAAAATGGTTCTGAACTTGCAATGGAATTTTTCGACCAATTCATAAACAAGCAAATAAAGGTAAGATACCATTGAGAAATAAAAATATATCGGACGGACACAACTCAAATTGCATTTGGACCTAGCATTCTAACTAAACTTGTGATACTGACCTTCGACTTTCGCCCGGATGTCGATTAACTATTAGTGGAAGCAATCTTTGTGTGTTTATTTATTTATCAGTTTGTGAATACATTTAATTATATATGAATTTGTATATTTATTTATTTAATTGATTTATTTATTTACTTTTTATAAGTATTTTATTTAATTATTTATAAGTTGATTTTTTTTAATTTATTAACGTTAATTTTTTTATTTGTTTATTTATCTTTGTCTTTAATTTAATTAATATTAATGTTTAGCTTAATGTTTCAGAAATATCTCGTGTCAGGCGAAACTGAATTCCCTCTTTCTCTGAACCTTCTCTTATAATTTATTAAGTAGTTTTATTATTTTTATGTTTTGTTTAAATTAAGAAATATTTCGTTCAAACTAAATATGACGCTTTGATAACATTTGCTTGTAAATAGTAAAATAATATAGAAGTAAGGTCCTGCGTACCACATCTCTAACTTGCGCAATATATTTAAGAACTTCAAATGTACTATGTACATATATAGTATATAATATTAAGCTACAATCAAGAAAGAGAGAAAGAAAGACACTTGACTAATGTAAAAGCACTTTTCTTGCCTGCCTTTGACAAATCGGGAAAAATACAAATGCAAATTTCTGCCGCGACAGCGCATTTAACAAACGCGCCTTAAATTCTATATTCTTTTTGCGTGCGGTTTTAATTTCTCAAACAACAAGCGAATATAAACAAACAATTTGAAGTCGAGTCTACGAGTATTTGCTTCGAAGGAAAAATACAAGAAGAAGGGAAACAAAATGTTAAGGATATTTATTCCTTAAAACTATTAAATAATTAGAATTAAAAATATCGAATATATATAAAAATTAAAAAATGGTTTTAAAACAAATAATAAATTTACATGTTACTCACTTGACTTATATTGCGCAGCTCATTATTCCCTTGAGTGTTGAAAAATATTAAATGTGAAAATATCAGATTCTCCTTTCCAATAATATTTCACAAAAAAACATTCACAATTCACATTCACAACCAAATGGGCTTTTATTTTGCAATAAATTTAACACTTTTAATTTAAGGCAACAACACAATAAAAAAAGCACTCTTAAAATAAAAGAAAAAATAATTAAATATTATAATTAAACTTTTTCACAACTAGAAAAATAATCAAAAAAAAAAAAAACAACACCAACACTTTTTAAATAATCGTGACCCTCACCTCGAGGTCTCCACGCAACTAAAAAAATTCGCGAATTTATTCACTCACACTTATCCGGGTGCTCACCACACAAAAGAAAGTCGAAAAAATTCTCCAATCTAGAAGAACAAGACAAAAATCTCTCCAATCTCGAGTGGGCGAAGAGGAGATCATGTAAAGTTGAGTTGCCTCTGCTCGAAATTCGGCATCAAGAGAGTGGGAGTGATTTTCAAGAACGAAGATGTGGGAGATTAGGTGATAATACTGGTTTTTTGCTCCTTTAGGCTTCTCGTTCTTTTTGAGAGCAGCTTGTTTTGTGTTGGGCTATTTCGGAGGCAATATTCAAACTGCGATAATAAAGAAAAGACGGTTGAGCTTGTGTGGGTAATTTCTCATAGAAAGAATATCAAAAATGACAACAAGTAAAAATTCAGCAATTGATGCCCTTGCTACTTTTCATGGAAGCCTGGTATGAAAGTTAAATTTGTTGTTTGAAATAAGTAAAAAAGCGACGGCACTGAAATCAAGACCATGAAGGATAGATACTTTATAAATGTGGAAGAGCAAGAACCTTTGGACAATAAATAACAATTACTAATTTTCATTGTTTTGTCAACTTTCTAGAAATGTATCGATAAATACAATTATATTTTAAATCAGTTACCAGTTTTTGTTCAAATCATATAGCCTAAGTGGCCAAATAAAACGTTGGTTTCGTTAAATGATAAGCTCACCTATGGTATTTCTCTTAGAATATTTGTATTCAGACATTGGACAAAAGATCGCGAAAATTACTATACCAATACAATGGACACACAAATGCATCGGTTTCAGTTCCAGTTAATTTTCTGCTCATATACCGAAAGAACGACGCAAAGGAAGGGCCTTTGGTGTCAAATGTTACCCCATTTGATTCTCATATGGGTGTTGGCCAAGATCTTTGCATAGAATCTTTCACGGACAGTCGGAGGCTGAGTTTGATCACTTTGGGTCCTCGGGCTATACAGAGGCGTGCCAAAGAAGGCACAATATAAGATGTAGTATGAATATTCGTAGCCAGAAATCGATGCAGATTTTTTGTTTATCGTGCTCAGATGGATGATTGAGTGTGAAAAGAGTTAAAGGGGCACAAAATTAGCTACAATTGTTTAAGTATCCTCAGAATGAAAGATTTTTCAAAGACTATATGATTAACTTTTATCCTGTACTGAAAAGGAAAACCCACATGTTTGTTCTGTGTCATTTTTGCCAAATACATACTTTTCTGGTCAATCGCAATTTTGGCTTAATTTATTGTTTTCTTTTACATATCCATTTAGCACAGTTGGAGCACTAAGCGAATATTTTTTATTGATGGACAAATTAAGACAGATGTAGCACCTTCAAATGCTTATTCTTAATCCACTATACATATATAAGAATATATATAGAAGTTGATATCTCCAGTATATTACAAAATAAACCGCCTATGGCCGGCCATTTGTTTGTTCTGCGCTTACTGGTGAAAGAGCAAACTACTTGGTCAAGTGTACCCACTTCAAATTTTCTTACATTTTGAACTTAGAACGATGGAAGATCCTGAGTAAAATAACTTCGCGATTTTTCTTCAAAATAGAAGTTGGAATCAGTCTACTCGGAGCTTTCATCCGTGAGCGTGCGCTTTGTGAACTTCTCTCGTTTAGATCGAAAAGTAAACAAAAACACAAAAAATATCCAAACGCGATAGATCACCTGATCCGGAGGACATACCTTTGTCCTCGGAAAAAAAATTTCGTAGTAATATGAAAAAAACAATGCGTAGTGCGAGTAAGAAGGACTCCAGGAAAAACTACTGGAGTCCCTTACAAACTCTTCCGGACAGTGACCTTGAAGACATGGATGAAGTGATTGTGCCCAAGGAATCAGTGAAAAAAGTGCATATACCTCCTATTAAGCTATTGCATAAATCATCTGAATTTGTACATGGCTTAATGAAAACACTCAATGTGAGCAATTACTCCATTAAAAAATTGTCTATTGGCATAAAGATTATTTGCGAATCACTAGATGCGTATAATGCGGTTCTTGGCGAGTTAAAAACCCTAAATTGTCAATTTTTCTCACATGATACTTGGAACGTGCGGCTGTTCAAGGTAATCATGTACGGGATGGGGGATGTTGATGTAAACACTCTTAAAGAAGAACTTGTAAAACTGGGTTTGAAATGTGATAACATTAAAAAAATAATGAAAAAATTCGAGCATTACAGTGACACATTTTATTTGATCTCATTCGAAAATGGTTCAATTAAATTGGCTGATTTGAAAAAGCGCTTTCGGTCAATTCTTCACACGCAAGTGAACTGGAGCTTTCAAAGAAAACTAAAAGGTAAGCTGACACAGTGCCACAATTGTCAAATGTTTGGGCACGGCGAAAAGAACTGTCATGTTAGAACATATTGTGGTGTTTGTGCCGGTCCTCACAAAACAATTGAATGCGACAATACTTCGGTAAACAAATGTGCGAACTGCAGCGGTAATCATAAGGCCACCGATCTTACATGTGTGAGCCGAGTCAAATACTTGGAGATAAGAGAAAAATCCGAAAAGCGAAAAAATTTCCCTCAATCAGCTATGAGAGCTTTCAACACTGCACGAGCTTCTACTTGTTTCCCCGCTTCCTCCACAAAACATTTTTCGCTCTCTTCAATGAAAGACTTTCCAACACTTCCACCACGGAGCCGTGGACAGGACAGCAACATGTGTTCAAATGCGAACTTTAACACCCCAACTAATGCTTGGAAAGATTGCACTCAAGCCGGTTTGAATCCAAGCAACATCGCTGGCGGCAAAGACACCAGCACACTTTTCACATTGGATGAGCTCAGCGCGTTAACAATGGAAATGATTTCGCAACTTGCAAATTGTAAATCCAAATTGGATCAATTCAATGTTATCGCACATTTAGCAGCTAAGTTTGTTTATTCTGTCGGAAAATAATTATATGGTAGATAGCTACATAAACATTGTAACTTGGAATGCGAGAGGCATTCGTCACAAAAGTCTAGAGCTTATGAATTTTTTAAATAGCAACAATGTTGATATTGTGCTTCTCACTGAGACTTGGCTCAATCATAATTTTAAATTATCCACGCCCAATTATAAGTGTTACCGTGTTGATAGAACCGAGCGATTGGGTGGAGGTGTTGCAATTCTGATAAAAAGATCAATTCAACATTCGCTCTTACCTGTTATAAACACGTGCTTCGTTGAGAACTTAGGTATAGAAGTAGAGCTAAGAAACCAAAGAAAGATTCAAATTTACTGTGTTTATTTCCCCGGGGGTTTAGCTTCTAACGATAGAAGAATAGGCATGAATAATGATTTATGCCGACTCTTTACTATTAATGCAGACCTTCTAATAGGGGGTGATCTTAACTGTCGTCACAGGGATTGGGGTTGCTTAAGAGCAAACGCTTGGGGAAACCTGCTAGCGAATCTAACCTCAATGTTGAACGTTTCTGTCTTGTATCCTACTAGTCCCACATATGTCCCATCTTGCTCCCGTTTTCGTGCGTCTACTCTTGATTTCTTTGTAACCAATTGTCCCGGACTGATATCACAACCGGAATCTATTGATGGTCTACCTTCCGATCACAACCCAGTTTTATGCCGACTTCTCCGGTCTGGTATACAAAAAGTGCAATATTCCTATAAATTTCAGCTAGCGAACTGGTCAAATTTTAGATCGGAGATAAATGCGAAACTTCGTGCAATAAACGTCAACCTAAATAACATAGTAACGAAGGGCGACGTTGATAGTCACATACATAATATCACCAAAACCATCCTAGATGCTATCGAAGTGTGTGTTCCCAAAATTCCTGTGAAAAAATCTGTGATAAAACTTCCACCAATTGTACAAGAGCTTATTCGAATGCGAAATATAGCTAAAAGAAATTGGCAAAGGTATCGAATCATTGATTACCGCATACAAATAAAGTATCTGAACAAACTAATTTCGAAGCATCTCGTACGGCAACGCAATGAAAGGTGGAACAATAAACTTAAAGATCTTGACAAGAACGCTAAACCTTTCTGGAACATGGTCAAATTAGTCAAATGTAAGAACAGAGAATTGCCTTTCCTCAAAAATTCTAATTACACGTTCTTTACTGATGAGGAAAAAGCAAATGCGCTGGCGTTAAACTTTGCAAAAAATCACACAGTATCTTCAAACATGGGCGACGCAGCAACAAATATATTAGTAAACTGTGAAGTTCAATGTCTAAATACAGATGTTATTGAAACACCTGCAAGTGCTTATGTATCTGAGGAAGGAATAAGAAGCCTTATCAGGAACCTAAAGATACGAAAAGCAGGTGGATTAGATCTAATAAAAAATTTATACGTTAAACATTTGCCGAGGTCGGCAGTAAAATACTTAACGTATATTATAAACGGATGCTTGAAATTGAAATATTTTCCTGACGCCTGGAAATTCGCAAAAGTAGTGCCAATTCTTAAAGCTGGAAAACCACCTAATAATGTGGACAGCTATAGGCCTGTTAGTTTGCTCAGTAGTTTAAGTAAAATTTATGAAAAAATTATAAAGGAGAAACTACTAAGATTTATAGATGAGCACGACATATTTCCCGACGAACAGTTCGGCTTTAGAAAATGGCACAGTACTTCCCACCAGGTGCTCAGAATTTGTAAGCATATTAAAACTTCACGTTCTCAAGGTAAGTCCACCGGTATGATTTTGTTCGACATAGAGAAGGCTTTCGACTCTGTATGGCACGACGGTTTAGTCTTTAAAATGATCAACTTCAATTTCCCCAAATATTTGTGTAAAATAGTCCAGAGCTTTTTGTCGTCCCGTCTTTTTCAAGTCCACGTTAACAATGGTATCTCGGATGATATGCCCGTCCCAATGGGTGCTCCTCAAGGTGCAGTACTGTCACCAATTTTGTACAATTTGTACACGTCAGATTTCCCGAACTTGCCTCAGTGTCAGGCCGCTATCTTTGCTGATGACACAGCAATATTTGCTTCTCATAAATTCGCTCTCAACATTGAGACGAATCTAAACCATGCGATTCAAATATTGGGAAAATATTTCAATAAATGGAAAATTAAATTAAATGGGGATAAAACGCAAGCTATCTTTTTCACCCGAAAAAGAAAAGCTTGTTTTCTACCCAGCACGCAAACGCCACTCCAGCTAAATGGAAAAAATATAGTTTGGGAAAAATCTGTGAAGTATCTGGGCATTTATCTAGACACAAGACTGACATTCAAAGAACATATTACAAGAACGCTGAACAAAGTTAAATTAGCAACTAACATAATGTACCCCTTTATTAACAGGAAGTCGAAACTAACGAAGGAAAATAAAATAATAATTCTGAAGGTGATCTTCCAAGCATTACTTCTATATGGTTGTCCAGTTTGGGGTAATAGCGCTAAATCCCACATTAAACGCTTGCAAGTGTCACAAAATAAAACACTTAAAATGATGCTAAATCTACCATGGCACCACTCAACGATTGATCTCCACGAAAGAGCGAATGTTGAACTGATTTCTGATAGAATTCAAAAGCTGAATACGAAATTTCTGTCGAGCTGTATCTTTGCTGATAATATCCTCGTAAACCAATTGAGCAGTTAAATTACATAGCAAAAAAATATAAAAAATCGTTGTATTCAATTGCACACTTCTTTACATTTATTTATCTAATTATTTATTTATTAAGTAATTATTTAATTTATTTATTACTCATTTATTTATTTATTTATTAATTTATTTATATAATTTTTTACAAATTTATTTACTAATTCAAATATTTATTTATTTATTCATTTATATATTTATTTATTTATTTATTTATTTATTTATTTATTTATTTATTTATTTATTTATTATTTTATTTATTTATTTATATATATATATATATTTATTTATTCGTTTGTTTACTCTTTGATTCGTTATTAATATATACAATTGTTTATTTATCAGTTTGTCATTTTGTTTTCGTTTATGTACATATATTAATTTTTTCTTATTCGTTTATACAAACGGATGTTTACTTCCAATCTAGTCAAATTTTTTTGTTTTTTTTTTACTTTATTTTTATATATTTATTCTTTTTTTTTTTGTATTTGCGAAGGGTTTTCACGAATTTCCCTTCCCAACATAACATAATATTTATATTCTAAATTAAAATTTTCCATAACACTTAGATAATATTTCAGTAGGAATATACATTTGTATTGTATCTCTGAATTGTAAAATGTGCGGTAACTCCAGCTTTTTGTAATATTTATTTCGAATAAAATGAATCTATCTATCTATCTATAGAAGTTGGAATTTTTTTTTTTCAGATTTGCCTTTCAAATCCAAAACTTAAGGTGATAAAAATGTTTTGATTTTATGCCTAGTTATCACAATCAGTGTTTTAGGTGTTTTATCAAATGTAAGACCACACGACATCATTGGTTTTTGTCTGGCTTGCAGTTTTCGGTTCCCTCTTTGAGAGGAATGATTTTTTTGAAAGGACTTCATCAGTGATATGTTGTAACAAATTGTTCATTTTAAGTAATGCATTCTACCTGATTGAACATTTTATCACATTCATCGGGAGCTCGACGTTCATTCCTGTCACTTTCATACCGAAGCCTAATAACTCGGGATCCATTCCGAAATCTGCGAAGACTCATAGTTGCCTTGAAAATCGGCGTTCCCTTCATATCTTCATAACTTTTTTTTTATTTCTTGACGACATGCAGCAGAATATGTTACTGTCTATCAAGACCATGTATTCATTATATTTAGAGTTCACCAGTAAATAGCTTATGCGTATAAAGTGCTAGGTACATTTTGAAAGTCGAAGATGAGGTAAACTAAACATTATTTTTCCAAGTTCTATTCTCCATATTTATACGAAAAAACTTTCAGAGTAATGAAGCAATATTATGAAAAACTGCATAAAACGTATGTTAGTCTTTTTGAAAGGATTGAATATATCTGCATAATAGGGCGATGATGTCAAAATTGAGTTATGTCATCATCTATTAATATAAATAATCGCCAATGAATTACAAATAAACATTTAATAACAAATGCACTTAATATGCGAGTTGGCAATTTGGAACCATGTGTACAGGTGTAAGGGTAAACCAGAGTCACATTTACCAGTTTTTCATTTAACTGATGTTATGATAGAGGGCGTTGTACATGATTGCGCATTTTGGCTATAATTGCGCAAAGTTGAGTTGAGATAATTTTGTGAACTAAACCTAGAAGTGTTTGAATGTCGAACTATTTTTTTTTTATTTTGCAATCGTCAAGACCTAGGAACTTTTTAATTTTTTTTTTAATATCATGTTTGAGGCATGTCGGTCGTTTATCCAACGTTATTCTTGAAAACTCGAATTCAAAGACAACTGAAGATGATTTTTTTGTTGTTTTCCTTTAAGTTCGGTGTTCAACTTAAATAGCTCTAATTTATTTTTGAAGTGATAGTTTTAAGATTGAAATCAAGAAATGTGTTTCACTTATGATAAACTGATAGAATTCGCAACTAAGAACTTACTTATGTGACTCGAGGACTTCTACGCCTCTTATCGTAGACAGAGTTGGTGCCACAAGCCCATATCTGGAAAGGATCATGGTCAGCCGAAAACTATCTACTCTTTTAAGACATCTTTCTGAACTAACCATAGTTTATCCAAAATACGAGATTGGACAAGTTTGCCTCTATTATTGATTATTATTTTCTCTATAAATTGATGGTTCCCTTGGTACTTAAAAATAAAATAATGGCAATTCGAAATTAAGAATTTAATAAAAAAGCCCAGGCATCGGAGCACAGATTACCATAGATTTAACCACTATTGGCGAGATGGAAAATACTTCGTACCTGGTAAATCTATCGATATGATGAGCATCAATTAAATCGTTTAGAGCGTCCTCTATAAAGAACGTATTTCTATAACTATGTTTTTACACTCGAGTTCGAGGCAACTACAAGCGTATTTCAATGAGATAGAGGATCTTTTTCCATTTCTAACGATTTTTCTAAAGTTTTTTTTTAATAGCAATTTTCTGTTTGAATCGAAAAGCTCCTCCTTTTTTATGAGGTAGACACAAAAGCAACAATCGAATCTGGTCCAGTCATCATTAGCTCTTGGGATCAAATAAACCAGAGTGGTAAAAAACCTTCGTTAGTAGTCTGAATAATTGGGTGGTCGTGCTGCACTTGTAACTTATTTTTTTATCATGCCGCAGTTCCGAGGACAAGACGTTGTTCTGTTGACACAAAACGCAGACAGCAGAGTAATGAAGCATTTGTCCAAAAAAAGTTTAAAAATAATTTCTATCAACAGTATTAACTGGCGAAAAGAATACTGCGAATTGAGCGAACACAATTAAGTCAATATCGAATTCTCCCTTCCTATTCGGACTCAAACTATGGAGTAATTGAAATCAAAATATACCTGAGTTTCAAACCATTTCAAAACTCTTTTGTCATTTCTTCTGCTCATTCTGTGCCCTAAGAACCCTTATAATCCCTTGACATCGAGCAAATTAAAAAAAAGAAACAATGAATAAATCACAACAATAAAAGATTATCCGCCGCATAAATACATTCTCAATTTCGAAGATCCTCCGAACAAATACCTAAAAGTTTATTTCTCAACAGTCATGCAAACTTTTCCTCCAATAAAACGAACATCGATACCGGATCCAATTCCTTATCTGAAGTCTTAAGAAAAGTTTCTTTGTCCATTGTTTGGACCAAATGAATTAATTCAGTATGAATATGAATAGACTTTTACATTCTTAAATTAAGCCAAGATATTGAATGCGCCTCAAAACCGAGATTCTTTTAAAAAAAAGGATTTAGAGACCAAAAAAAATATTCTTATGAATACGTTAGATTATAGTGAGGAAGGACATCTCAGTGTCATAATTAACATTCGAATGCAAATTTTCGGACGCACAAAGATGTGTGGAGAAAAGTTTTTCTTTTTCCATTTAGCTGAAAGGATATCCGACAGCACGTAAGGGATTTTTTCGTCCGAGAGTTTTAATCCCTGCATTATACACGACTATATTTGAATGTAGTAGAGGCATACTGTTGACAATGGCTATAGTGATTTGTAAGGAACTCTCCTTACATGTGTGTATAAAGTTTGAACTGAGAATGGCTAATGACATCCATTCAGGACCACAAAATCCGATCCTGTAATCTTGCTTTGGTGTAATTAAGTTTTCAAAACATTTCCTTTTATTTGTTTGTCACTATGAATGCGCATATATCCAGGTCCTGGCAAACTGTTCACAAGCTAAAACAGAATCTCTTATTAAGGGAGGCTAAAGGATTTGCTTGGCCATGATATGAAGAATGGAGTTCAGAAAGTATTGGCTAGTGGAAGGCTATTGTTCATGATATTGTTTCAGGATATTATGCAAATAACTTTTGCGACCAACAGTTCTGGAAAGTTTTAAACTCTATCAAATCCATTTTATTCAAGACCTGTCTGAGTCTCAAACCTGGAAAATAAATATTTTCATAACAAATCATTGCTCCTGTCGCCCTTTTGCAATTCATCAACGCAATCGAAGCGCCCGAAAATGCCTCTCTGACAGGCAGACAGTAAAAATGGAAATAAAAGTCAAATAGCCATTTCATTTCCATTTGACAATGCAAACGTAGCTCGATATCTAATTCACCTTCAATTCCCATTTCCACTTGTTGGTTGCACGAAAAAAAACAAATGCTCTCTTGAATAGCACCTGTACCTATCTGCAATTGTATATTTGGAAAAAAAAAATGAGTCCTTTTCACAAATAATCTGCTGTTCGCCATCGAGGACGCGCACCGCTAAATCTTCATTTGATTTGACCAAAAGTCGACGTTACCGTTACCGTCGCTCATCCCCATCCCCCCACACCAAACCGCCAACCGTTTAATCATTTTCAGATTCCCAGAGGCCCCAATGGCGCAACTAGCGAGTAAACTATCGCACAAATAAATGGCGTCTAGCCTGCAGTCGATGAGCGAGTTTTTGTCGAATTGGTCAAAATCGCCAATGTTGTTGAGGATAAAAAAGGACTCCCTCACAGAGGACTATACTCTTGCAATTACTTTTATCATCGCTCCAGCAGAAGGGCCATACGAGTACGAACTGCGAGGCAGCACGGTGAGTATCACGGCACCATTCGGGATGAACGACTTTTGGGACTTTGCCAATTTATGCTGAAAACCAATGCATTTTCATTTTCTCATGACACCCAGGCACGCCCGCCACATACAAGCATGCCACCCCCTCACAATTTCCTCCATCTAAAGGGTAACTCAGGGCTACCCTTGGTTCAGACACACAAACAGGCGACACGATGAGGTTTCCGTTGGGGCAGCACTGACAGCGGCAGCACTAGTCACAGGCACACTCTTTAGCCGAGACCACAGAGAATAAATTCGTGTGTCTGGTGGGGGCTCCTGGGTGGGAGTGTGTGTGTGTTTTTTTTTGTCGTTTGCTTGCAGTCAGAAGGACTGCCAGATGCTGGTACATGGGCTCAACCCTTCGACCCTACTTAAAACTGCTACAAGGCTTCACAGCCGTACGCACATATGACGGCGTGCAGTGTATAGTTTGAATTTACTACTCTGAGGCCTGTTAATAACCGCACTAATTAATGCTTAACCATTAATTATGAAGCTTTATAGGTTTTCGGTTTTCGGCTTCGAAGTTTACGGAATTAATGGCCTTCAAATGGCAGAAGGGATAGCAGTAACGGGTCAGAAGAACACCATGGCCGTAATGGCATGCTTTTACCATGGTATGTGAAATGGTGGCTAGTGTAAACTATCGCACCAACCGAGATAATAAATGCGGTTCCAAGTGTTAAAATAATAAATGATAACCGACGGTGAAGGACGAAAAAGGTTGGTTTTAAAAAGGCCATGCTACAAGATTGTTTATTAAGAAAATATTTCCAACCAAACCGTCAATATTTTCGAATATTTTGATTTTATGGGGTGGAAGGTAAATGCTAATATTTTATTTTTAGAAAAATTAACTTTGGGCACTTAAATGCTTTGTTGAATATGAAAGCATTTTCTGCAGGTCATTGTCACTAAAATTCAATAAAATTGTTGACATAGGAAGCGAGAACGAAGGCCTCCAACAGCAGATTAAAAGAAGAACATCTATGACAACTGACATCAGAAATATAACAAAATAGGATAGAAGCAAAGAAGCTGTCAACTTGCGTTTATCTGAAAAGATGAACCTTACAAAATGCTTAATATTAAAAGCATCCATGATCCACACTTAAGGTGCTTTGTACCATTCCTTAATTCCAGCCTTGAATCCTCATTTATTTGTTAAATAGATCGTGAACACTGAATAACAAAGACTTTGACTGCGGTAAACTCCAAACCAAATCAAGCCATGAGTCTTGTAAGGTCTTGAATTCGGTTCTGCTTGTTTTTTCCACTTACTTCAATCGAAGATCGATCCAATGATGGACTACAATAGATGCAGCCTTTGTAGCTGCGGTATAGTCTAAGAAAGAACTGTGTTTCAGCAGCAAACACCAAACGCGCCTGATATGGATATGGAAACGGCAGGAAAACAAATCAACGAAAAGTAGAATTAACTAAGTATAAACATATGTCAATTGTTCGTCTCGAAGGACTGAATCGTTATTGACAATGGTATGGCCTACTGGTGCCTTTGGAAATTTAAGACCTCTTTTCAAGAATCTAGAAAAATATCCACTGAGTAGAGACCTTGCCCAGCCAAGTCCACTATCTGAGCAACAGCAGATATTCACTGTCTTTGCAGCTTCCGAACAAGACAAGACTGAACGATCTGTGGTTCGATCCTCAAAACAGAGCTCTAGTCTTCCTCGTGATAACGAGCTTGGGGCTATGATTCGAAAGAACCTCTTTGCTGAAGTTTTATTGTACATTAGCTCGATGTGGCCGAGATATTGCACTACACTTGTTTTTGCGTTTTGGTCTACTCCCACATCTTTGAGCAGCTCAAGGAGTTCGGTTCCCAAAAATTTATGTTTTCATTCCCATTTAACTATGTTGCCATTGTTGTCAATATTGACGTTTTGTCCTGCAGCCTTGAAGCACATTAATTCAAGTTGGTTCACTGTGTGTTAACACCTGCATTTGGTCATTAGGACCAGGCTTTGAGTATCGAATTTAAATACTTTGTTCTTTTTTTAAAATTAACTTCATTATGGAAATTTAGTCGATCGTCAGTCTTTTGGGCCGGAAGCCACACTTGTGCGTGCCGATTGGTGAGTTGCAGAAGAGCATATATTAATTTACATATACATATAATAATCAGGGATACGGCTTGATTTTTCTGACACGAATTACGATTGCCAACTTCGTAAGAATCTTTCCAAACGACTTACAAAATGTTGATCCTTTGGAACTTCTTTCCATTTAAAAGTTATGTATTAAAAAAATGAGAATAAAAATTAAAAGGATGTCGAATATTGGCTAAGTTTGATGAAGCGACATTTCGAATAACCGAAACCTGTTCAAAGTGAATCGAAGAAGTTTAGAGAATCAGCTCTTTGTCGTGATATTGCTCCTAAAAAAAGTCTATTGATATTTAGAAAATATAAAAAATATCTGCCGTTCAACTTTCTGTAAGTACGTAGAGCCTGTTTCTTGAGGAAACTTACAAATTAAGAATAATTTTTAACTTTCCATCTGGAAAATTTTGAAATTGGTTTTAAATATTCGGAATTGAAAATGTTGGCATTTCTCCGCGATTCGAGGACTACAATGAGGTCTATACGTGTCCAGATTTTTAAGTCTCGCATAATTTGAGAAAGAATCACTCTATCAACTCTTAATTGGTTCCATTCGATGTGTATTTGCGTAATAAATACCTATAGTTATATAAACATAATATGAAATATATATTGCTATTTCTGGACGATACAGTCTGTCAGACAAATGCATATAACATTCTGTTTTTTATTTTCAATTAAAATATTAAAATTCATCATCATTATGTTTAAGCCAAATGGCTTAATTAAGTTAAACCTCAAACTTGCAACATTTTAGTCGAGATTCAAAAAATCTACTTCTTAATATTTTTCTATGTTATTGATCTCAAGACTTCTTGCAAGATTTCTCTAAATTTATGTCTCAATGTTGGACTTTGTTTAGCGAACCAAAATCGTATAAAGTTGAGGTCATTTCATATTTTGAAATGCATCTTTCTCTTTTTCTTAATAGACAAAAATTATCAGTAATGTGAATCTTGTAAGTCTTAACTTTCCTTATAAATGATTCACCAGTTTTTTGTTCAAAAACTTCATCAGTGTCCGCCATAAAGGTCCGATGTAGTTTAAGGGGTTATTCTAGTCTAGAGATTTAAAAAAAAAAATCGATTTTTTTTCTTATATTTTCATAGTTTAACTATTCAAGAATATATCTACAAGAGGATTTTTCAAAATTCAAATTATTTTTGGAAATATCGGTGTTTTGCTGACCTAGCATCCAAACTGGTTCGGCCTGAACTAATCGAACAAAAAACATTAGGGATTCCCCGTCTACGTGAATCCTAAGTAAGTAAAACCTTTTGTCCTTTGTATAGTATATATTATAATAAAAGAACCCAAGGTGACTTGTATTACTTATATTTAGTGTTCACTTACGTCGAGCTGCTAGCAGGTGATTTCTAACCTTGAAACCATGTGTATGTACATATGTGCTGTGAGTGAAATAAAATTATTGTGAAATATTTTTTTTTAATAAAATGGATAAAAAATCCTCAGCTCAAAGGATTACGCATCCAGGACGACAAACAAAAAGGCGATTTCACGGCACAGGAAGACACCAGTTTTAAGAGTGCATCAGCAGCAAAATTGAGTAAATCAAATAATGAAGAGGTCATTCCGGACCTAAGATACTTGAGATAGCGGCATTTATTGCTGTTTGTATTTTTAACGAATGCTTCATTGATATTGTAAAAATGAAAATTATGGGAATGAAAACTGGCCCGAAAGCTCATTCATTTAATGTGAAACGAGACAACGGCTGGATTGACCGCTCCGAGTTACGAGCATCCAACGCAAGCCAGCACTGATCGAAATGAAGAGAGAAACGCGGAAAATAGTTTTTTCGAAGTCGAGGAAGGCTCGGTACATGAAACAGGAATGGCAGATTGAATAAATGTAAGTCTACAATATCATTTCATGACTTAGACTGCGAAAAACTTTACGCGAAACTTTAAACGCGTTTCTCTCGAAACTGCCATTTTCAAAACAATTCCCACGATGACTTAGGTTCTATTGCATCGATTCACCTGAAATTTTTAGAGAGCCTTCTTTATAGATTTGTCTATGTCTGGAACTATCCCCTTCCTCAAATTTCTAATCCTTCTAATCCTACTAGACTAGAATACCCCCTTAATGCTTTTTAATGGTTTAACTATATTCGTTAAAAGCCTCATGGGGCAACCTATATGAACCAATTGATTCTGGCATACATTGTAGGAAAATATTGAAATGCCTTAAATGAATAATTTTTATATTGAATACTTAAGCGAAAAAAAACACTGGATAAAATGGCAAGACAAGGGCGGCTGTCAAGCAGACAACTCTTTTAAGCCTCCTATTTCAAATTTACTTAAAGAACATCATTGGCTGTACTAAATTTAAACAACGAACATTGACGCGCGAATGCTCACTTAAGTAGTGACGATGGGCTTTGCTTTTTTAATTGCGCCCCGCAAACTGCAAAAGCTGCGCTCGTGAATATGAAGATGAGAATATTCAGAATTTCGTTATGCAGTGGAATTAATGGAAATTACATTCCTTAAGTGGAAGTAAAATCTTAACTAATCTGATCGAACGGTAATAATTTTTTCTATCATCAAATAGGAAGTTCGTGTTGGCAGGGCAAATCGCATGCCAGCCAATTCTCGAATTTGAGGCTTTTTATTGAGCTCGCAATTTCCTGTATGTTTCGTAGTTCTCGCGAGGAGGTGTCGTCAAAGATAACTAAACTAAGTTGCATTATAAAGAAATATTTATTGGTATATGGTTTTTCAGTGTTCTATTTTTGACAGTTCACAATGATTACAAATTATTTTATTACTGAGCTAAAAGCCCTGTTAGCTACTAGCTTTTCAGTATTACGCTTTATATTCATGTATAATTTAATAAATAATAATATTAATAATAATATTTTGTTACCGAAATTCGTGCTCTGCAACCAAGAGCGATCAATGCTTCCAGAAAATTCACTCTTAAGTGCGATTTATGGTCCGGCTTAATCATTGGCCTGCATTTTTCAAAAATTAGCCTAAGAACGACAACGTTACCGTGAATGTTTTCGAATGTTTTCTTTTGCCCTAAATGCACAAGCCGAATCTTGTCGACATATGGTTCCACCATGAAGGACTACATGCCATAAGGCACACCAATCGATAGACCAGTTAAGAAATGAGTTCGTTGAAGATTTAATCTCTCGTTTTCGACGCCTGAAAATACTTTAAAAAAACAGTGTTTAAAATAAAATGATTACTTTCTATCTGATTCGTCAAAAAATAATTCAATTTCATCTTACAGAAAAAAATTCCGAAAATAAAAGTAAGGATATTACCAAAACCCTGTTGAAAATATGGGCAAAACTTTTCCTACCTTTTTTGGTGCGAAACAATTTCTTTCGCAAACCATATATAGTATGTTATCCACTTCGGTTTATTAAAAAATTCCTTGGGCATAGCAAATAGCTTTAAAAGAAGGTATGAATAAATCCCTTGACCAGGAAAAAGAAAACAATGAACGCCCCTCGTGAGTATTCCCTGACAGGTATTAGTTAAGTGAAACCACTGGCTTCCTCTCCATTCGCATTCATTTATTTGTGTATCACAGACAAGTGCGGCTCTGAGTGTGTTTTGGGTGCAGATAGATTAAGAGCGGAACGGTTATTGAAAGAGTGCTTCAGGTGAAACCTATCATTGAGAACTTTTGATGTGAAACGAGTATTTGAGGATTCTTCAAGTGTTGATGGACTTTGAATTGTATTGAGTAAGCCTTGTTTTGGAATATTTTCGAATCATATGTTATTTGAAACAGATAGCTTTCAGCGCTTGAAGAATATTGGAAAATATTGCAAAGTAACTTTTTATGGAATGCTGGGTTGCCGTGATTTTTGAAACGAAATTTTGGTCTTAACGATGCATGTTCTCTTGTATGTTTGTGCAGAAAAATTCATGAGAATTTTTAGTTGATTGATAGCCAAACCCAATTCTGTGTCTTGGATTACTTGCTTAAGTCCAGCAAATGAAGCAAACTTAAAATGCGCTTCGTTTTTTTTTTTTTGTTGGGCTTTAGAACTCGAACCCTCATAACCCCTTGAAGGAGAAAGTATTGTAAGAAAAAAAAACTTCTTGTGTGTTTAAACGCAACCACAAGGACAACAACTGGTGGCGAACACATGCTGTCGTTGCACTCCTAAAACGAGTTAGCGAGATAATTCGTAAATAATTTTTTACATTTTTTTTTTACATTTTAGTAGATACTAAACAAAGTTAGCTAATAAATAAGAGTAGTGAAATCTAAAAATATTTTTGAATACCAAAATTCATAACGATAACACGAAAGTCAGAGTCTTCATTACCTACACAAATCACATATGTATACGCTGATTTGGTAGCAACTCTGTTCCTCTATATTATAGAGTGTCGTTGGGCAAAGAGTTTAAGCTTGGTAGCATAGAATAGATCGGAAGACAAGCATCCTGAAAGACGACCATCCACCAAGGTGATAAGGTGAAACAAGTAGAAGTTCTTTTATAAGATGATCAAAGATTGGCAATCAGGAAGTTGTTTAAAAGGCGGGGATCTTATATGGCAGGAATCAGTGGATTATTCATAACTTCACGTGAACAGGCTGTCATTGTGTAAGACACCCGGAATGTCAATTAAAACATGATATATAATCATGGCTGATATCTATGATCCCGCGACAAAAAAACTGTCGATGATCGAGAACGAACACCGAAGAAATTACGACCAAAACAGAGGACTGCGGAAAGCTATCCAGGAAAAGATGTGGAGCTATTTTCGATCTAAGGACTGTTATTCGAGATAGCTTTTACGAACGCATTTGTTCGAGTTTTTAGAACAGCACCGCTTTAACATTAGCAGACGACATTTCAACCGTTGCAAGGCACAGGTGTCTTGAAATCGCAAACAAAGTGAGCCAATAAAATTTTGTTTGTTTCCAAAATCCAAATTTCCTATCTCGCAAAATTGCTTTATAATAACAATGTAAAGCTAAGTATGAGAAGTGTAAAAATATGTTCAAAAATATGTTTATTATTGGCTAGTTGTAAATCGATTAAGGTATGGAGTACAGGCGAGCTGAAATGTATCAAAAACGCATACAGATAAGCTTGTATATCTGCAGCAGAGAATTGGAAATAATTTATATATACCATCAAAATTTCAAGTTTCTTAGTGTGGGCAAAACATATGATGACAGCAGTGCTAGAATACTATGATCATCTTAGATTCCAGCAACCTAATTCACACAGTTTCAATAACAGAAGACGAACACAAGGTCTTCTTAAAACCCCGGAGATTTATAACAGATATGAAAACGACAACTATACGGTACCATCAATTATAAACCAACTTCGAGCCAACCTTAAAAATATTCAAAACTTTAAAAATCGTATAAAAATATAAAAGTTTTCTTTTTGAATTAAATTCTAAGTTTCATGCTAAATAAAATGTATAAAAAGTTTTAATTTTATCTTTATTTTGTGTTAAATATTTTATTTTTATTTTTATAAAGCTAATTTTTTATTAAGCTTATTTTAATTTTACCGCCGACAGATAAGCAATAAGCTTCGTGGGTAATACAAAAATACAAATATAAATTGTAAAAACTTGAATAAAAATCTTATAAATCCAAAATATAAAAAAAATAGGTTTCGAATTTCATGAATATGGCCTCCAGTCTCTTTACTCGTCTTAAGGATAACCTCATGGATAAGAAATTTGACATTATTGAATAAATAGCCGCTGAAGAAGCATTTAAAGAAAGCCAAGATAAATTCGCGGGCTTGAAAAGTGAAAAGAAAATATTTTGAATTTTTACGCGACAAAGTTCAGCGTTTGGAATTATAACTTTTTCATTTTTAAACCTAATAATATAATAAGAATAGAGGGAATAATCTCTGGTTTCCCCTTCATAAGCCAAGACCTAAGAGTCTCTTTAAGACTACCGGATGCTTGTAGCGTTTTTCAGGCAGAAGTACTAGCAGTTCTTAAGGCTGCAGAACTACTAGAAATGAAATCGGTATTCGGCCGGGATATCGCTATCTACATCGACAGTCAAACTGCGCTTAAGGCACAAGAATCGTGTGAAAGAAATCGGAAAGATTCAGAAACTGCCACACAATCAGGTGAAACTATGTTGGGTGCTTGGACACTCCGAAATCGAAGGAAACGAAATAGCGGACGGATAAGCTAGAAATGGGGGTAAACTAACCCCGGCCAATAGTGTTCCTATTGCCGTAAAGGTAACACTGCTAGATCAGGCAATGAAAAAAGCCGACAAAAGTTGGTCAAACTCAAGGAAAAGCAGGTGTATCAAAGACCATATGGCCTACATTGGACCTCAAAAATGCAAACGAAATTCCTAAGCTGAACAGGAAGCAACTGAGGGTAGCGGTGGGCGTACTATCGGGGCACTGCCTCTTAGGGAAACATGCCAGGAGACTGGGTCTCTCGGTCACGGACGAATGCAGATACTGCGGGGATTTTAGTGTCGAAGAGGATATAACTCATTTATTATGTGAATGCCGGGGTATAGCTAGAAGCCGTAGAAAACGTTTTGGCAACTAATTTTTTGAAACCTGAGAGGAAGTAGGAAGCATCAACTACAAACAAATTTTTCAATTTTGTAGGGGAAATGATCTGTCTCGAGGAAAGTGTTTAGGCTGTTGCTCCGCATCAGGGATTGTGATGGGCCCAGTATGGTGCATAGTGTCTTACGATAGCCCTGCACAGACTAACCTAAAGTATAGTAAAATCCATTTCATGATTTAGAATGTTAAATGAAAAAACATCTTCCAACATGCTCACACAGAGAATTAAATCTGTTCTGCGATCTGTGGTCTAATTTTCTTCATTAATCAAGGACCAACAATCCCAGTGTCGACCCAGGCGCATGTTTTGTTTGCTGACGCATTTACGAATCAAGTGAAAATATACTTCATCACTTTAAAATAAGAACAATTGCGTTCTCTGAAACGTTTTCAAAAAGTTCAAAAAGTGCTTCTCGCGAAATTTAAATAAAGGCTCATATTGTGAGAACGACGTGGACATTGCAAGACTCCAGCTTTTAATCGTCGTGGGCGTAGCCGACAACCGAGCTCGTGGCCGCTCCCCATATTTATATTGTAAAGTTATGTTTCTGCAACTGGTATTCCACAATTAATCGGAGGCCTTACTCTTTTCATTAATCAATCAATCGTTAGAAAATACTGTGTGTAAATTTCACTTTCATTTCAGCCCTACTAGACATTTTAAGACATTATTTTACCTGCGCCTTTTTAAAAATTAAACTTGCACTTTCGCCATTATTTTATCCACTTGACTGTTACAAAAATCGTATTTTTTGCTTCCTTGAAGAGATACAAAGAAGTATGAAATTCATTCTTGATCCTTGGAAATTCTTTCCACTTATCCTTTCTGCTCTTTCACTCTCTCAACCTCTTGTCTTCTTGGAACTCATTCACTCGACATGAAATAGTGTTCATAAGAAATCCCAACACGAACCCCAAGTAATAGCTTTGTGTCGCGTATTGCAACAAACAAGAACCCTTTCAAAGAAAAGCCACTGCCAAGGGTTAGGGGGCAATACAAATTATGGACATAAAATACTGGACAAAAGAAAAGGTGGATAGCTGAACTCTAACACTTGTTCGGTGCGGATTTGGCCAACGAGGGCGTACTTTTGCGCAAAGTTTTTTTTTCACTTTCTTTGGTTCTTCTTGTGCAGTTTTCCAACTTTCAAAAAAATAATTTAAAATAATTTGAAGAAGAAAACAAGAAAATTGAAATATATCCAGGGTAGGGATACACAGACATATGGGTATGTACGCATAGTTTTGGTGGAAAAGAAGCTCTGCAACTGGATTGTTTTTAGAACGATTTTTTTTAAGATTGTTGATCGTTTGCGAGTTGTATTACAAAAGTGTACAGGCGTGATACAATTCGATGTCGAAAAAGCGTTTGACACCGTGCGGCACAATGGACTCTTGCATAAACTTGTGAATTTAAATTTCAAAAACTATTTATTCAGAATTACCCAATCTTTTCTCTAAGGAAGAACGTTTATTTGGCTGTAAATAACTCGCTCTCGGGCGATGGTTATGCGATTGCTTATTTATCGCAAGGGCAGTGACAAGTCCCACCTTCGGAATTTTGAATCTGACATCTTTGCTGCTTGGTTCCAATGTTGAAACCAGTCTCCAATCTGCTCTGAACACCATTGAAACGTATTTTAATAATTGGAAAACAAAATTAAACACTTCAAAGACTCAGGCTTTTTTTTCTTTATACGGAAAAGAACATACCAAAAATTAAAGACATACAGATCGATTGTGGGTCAAAGGCTAAAATGCTTACGTTCTCTTTACATTTGAGCGAAGTCATCCAAAAAATTCATGTCACAATCAAAACGTTGTACCCATTTATTAACCGGAAATTGAAAGTGATTCAGCCACAATATTCTACGGCTTTCAATTCTGAGGAAATTGTGTTAACAGCCAAATCCGCACCTCGTAGATGTTGAAAAACTAACTGCTCAATATGTTGTAAAGGGTTTTTCAACAGGAACGCTACAAAAGTAGAGCGACAGGGACAGCAAACGACGCCATATTTCTTGCCGCTCTTTTGACATTTCTCTTCAGTAAGGTTTGCCATTTCATGATGGAAATATATATAGTACGAGCCAACAACGAGTCGAAATTATTAAAATTTACTACCGAAATTCGGAGTCAGTGGCCTCAACGTTAAGAGCGCTACGTCCAATTTATGGTCGTCATAATCATCCTAGCAGATCAACAATTGAGCGTCTAGTGGAAAAATTTGAATCCATAGGCACAGTATAAAATGTTCCCATGCCAGTGAGACAAAGAAGTGCCCGTAGTGTCGAGAATATTGCTACCACTGAGGCTTCAGTTGCAGAAAGCCCAAATGTGTCTCTCACACGTCGTTCTCAAGCGTTGGGCATCTCTGTGACGTCGTTGTGGCGAATTTTGCGAAAAGATATTGGCCTACATCCTAACAAGAATAAATTGACGCAAGAACTGAAGACGCTTGACCACCAGAAGCGTCGTATGTTCGTGAATTGGGCTGAGCAACAACTTGAAAATGATTCGGATTTTCATCGAAAAATCATCTTCAGCGATGAGGCTCAATAAACAAAATATGCGGTATTTGTAATGCAGCAATCCACACGTACTCCATGAGTTATCATTGCATCCCGAAAATATTACGGTTTGGTGTGGTTTATGGGCGGGCGGCGTCATTGGGCCGTACTTCTACCGTGATGATCAAGACCAGCACGTTACTGTGAATGGGGATCGCTTCCGTTCAATGATAACCGAATATTTTTGGCCCCAACTGGATGAAATGGACTTGGAGGACATGTGAACGGCGCCACAAGCCACACAACGAATGTCAATTTATTGGAAACCAAGTTTGGAGAACGTGTTATCTCACGAAATGGTTCAGTCGCTTGGCCACCTCGGTCGTACGATTTGACTCCGTTAGACTATTTCCTGAGGGACTACGTCAAGAATATGGTCTTTCACAGGCTTTTAATTATTATTAGTCCACATCAATTGCAAAGTCGACCAGTTGTAAGGCAGCGTTACACTATATCAATGTGCAATAATTTATTTAATGAGACTGCAAACATATTAACTGAGACTATAAATAACGATGAAAAATTCTTCTATTTGAAAGAAAATGTCTACGTGCTTGAATGTACAGGAGGGCACATTCTAACATTCGTGCTTATGTTTTGAACCAGACACTATTGCATGCTTCCGTTGTTTCTAAATTTGACAATGTCTTGACAATTTTTTAAACCGTGCGAGGAATCATTTTGCGCGGTCAGCAGATGTTATAGAGAACTAGCTTATTTCTTGCTTATTTTATGATAACACTGGATATTTTCCAAGGCAGTATTGTGAGGGTAAATATTCCACCAGAAGCATCCCCACGGATGTGCCAACCTCACGTTGTTTGACGTGGTCAAAGTATCGACTGAATGCGAATCTAATGTCCCGTCTGGTGAAAGGTCAAGTCAGTTTAAGGATTTATTTTATCATTAGGTTAGTTTTTAGTAAAATTACATACAAAGAAAGCTTGTCGAGTTTTTTAACCCAAATTTTTCTTTGTATCTGGCAGCCTGATCAACCTTATCGGCGCTGCGTAAAATTAAAATTGATTTGGGTGCCTCTGTGGATCTCTTTTTTCTAAGACTCAAAGCAAAACAACAAAAAAAATCGTCGCAATCTAGTTATGTAAGATTTGGTTTTAAATTGGTTTGGTTTGAAATGGTCTCGAAAAGGACGTACCTAGGTTTTCAGTCGAAATCGTAGCTATGGTGGCAATTTGTCCGCCGACCATGCCCCAGTTGAAATCTTGAAATCAACACCTGTCTTAGACACTTTAATTCAAGGATTAAATTCACCAATCAAAAGTCATCCAAATGATGGTTGCATTTTGGAAGTTCAACAATTGCACCAAATGTGTAATGATATTGCACTATTAACCATTCGAACATGAAACAAGTTATAAGATATTCTTAAGTTGCTAAGAGGAGAAAATCACTCGTTAAGTTTTAAAAGTGCCGCTTTCACAGTCTAAAACCTTAACCCTCTTCACTCATTTTATAATGATCCTTTCCTTTTGAAAAACCGCAGTAAGTAAACTCAAACGACCGCCGTCTTAATTATTTGATGTCGTGTTTTTATACAGCAAAGTAAAACCCTGATCACAGCTTGTAAATGTTTAGCTTCAGGTCTTGCACTTTTCATCCCATCCTCACATACACGTTTTTACTTTCCTAATTATTTACTAAAGCAAAAACGAGAAAAAGGAAATATTTTTTCCGAAGAACTAATTCCGCAATGGATTCAAAGGAAAAACAAGATTTGAACATGATGCTGGTTCTTTTAAGAGTAGATGATAACACAAGAAAGGAAATGTTTAACTTCATCCCTGAGGAGATTCTACATTTTTCTTTTTTTTAAAGAAGATTTCAAAACTCTTTGGAAACAAAGTGAAAAAAAAATACATCTACTCGTACATATCCTTTTTTGCAAAAACATGCATATTATCCAACAGTAATTGTCCCTTAATTTCATACACAATCTCGTAGTTAAAGTTCGAGATAAAATTGTTCTTCTCACATGGCGCCCAAGGCGCGCACTCTTTTCATGTAAAATTGGAAAACTTACGGAAAAAAGGATAATGAACTACTGCTGTATTGTTTAGCAAGTGAACGAAAAAAAAAATGATGACAACTGTCATTCCTTAAATGCTATTTATGAGATGTCCCCATCCAATTTTTGTGGCAAAACTCCATTCCAGTCTTTTGTCTTGTGCCGGCCGGATGTAATGGAAAATTACTGTGGCTTAAAATTCTCATCGAGGACGTTGGCACTAGGAATTGAAATGTCAAAAGGCTTTCCAGAGATTTATTACACCAAGATAGTACGAGTATGCATTCGCAGAGGCAAGGGCTATCTAACACTTCACAGGGAGAGTTCGGATCTGTTGGCAAACTTGTGTGCAGCAAAACATTTCTCAATTACGAAGGATCAGATTGCTTTTTTGAATTTATTTTTCTATTTTCCGTTTCGTTTTTTTTTTTTTCTTCGATTTTAAAGTGAATCCTTGCGGACTTACGCGAGTTTGCTTTTTGCCTTTAAGGTGGAGAAGTCTCAAAGTTCAGTTCTTATTCACTTTAGGGTGAGTAGCAAAGTAATGGAGGCTTCAATCAAGGACCGATAGCGGCATGCGTCTGGAACATTGAAGCACGAGGAGTACCTTGTCCAGCAATAACCGTCAAGATGAAGATTTACTTCTTTGGTTTGTTTTGGATTGTTTTATGGCGCGTTTTGAGAGTTTTCTTCGTGTTTTCCAAATAAGTACCTGCTTAGACGTACAAATGAGCTGAGAATGAAGAATGGGCGGAGGGGGAATGGGGGTGGTAGCTGAATAAAGATGACTTTAATGAGAAAAAGTTTTATACGAATGTAAGAGTGAACATGGAAAGCCATAATGAACTACTGTTCAAGCTTGTTTTCGTAATTTTCTTTTTATGCTTTCTTCAAAAAGGCGGAGATGGTTAAGTTGAGGGGTTATTTTTTTTTTTTTTTTTTTTTTAACATTCAATTTTGTGGCGAGGTCATTTGGAAACGATTGTTATTTAGAGCATAGCAAGGATTTGCACTTCGTTGGAGCCTTAAATGAACGTATGGTTGCTTGAGTTTTATGGGTCAGAACTCAATATTTGCTTATAATTTTGTGTTGTTTGATTTAGGAACCCATTTTATGAATATGTGTGTAGGAAGATAGATGATTAATTCGTCATTGAAAAATTACAATTATGTAGACCTGCTTCTGCACAATTTGAAAACAGGGATACAGCGATATGCTTATTCATCTTTCAACTGAAATAGTTTTGAAAGATATTTTTCAATGTTCATGCTGGTTGTAGACAAAATAATAATTTACTAAAGAATAATAAAATAAGAAAAGAACATTTGAATACCACATTCAACGATCTATACATAAAGAAATAAGTAGATAAATTAATCAATAAATAAATAAATTGATATTTATTCTTTGTATATTTGTGCAATTTTTGAAAGGTATGAGCAGAGAAAAATGAAAGTATCCCTTTTGTATGAAACTAACATAAGCTTCGCGAAAATCCGACCTCAATATTTTCTAGACATAAGTGTCTACATAGCGGAATGCATAATGTATGATTGATTTGTTTGATTAAGAAAATAATTATGGTTTATAAGAATTTGTCACTTCAACCGACAAAGCTCTCTAACAGCTTGATCATAAGCTAGCCCCCACCACCATAAGGCACGCTTTTCCAACAGGGTTAAAAGTCTATCCAGATATATTTTTATTTATTTTGGCTCATTCAAACCCTTCAAAACTCCGGATGGAGATGGCATTTTTCCTGCCCTTTTCCAGAAAATCATGGACCCTATTCTACCTGTTCTCATCGCTTTGTTTAAAGCCAGTTTCAATTGTGGATATATTCCCCTGGTCCGGAGAGAGGTTAAAGTTTTATTTATAGTATACCTAAATCTGGAAACAGACCTTCGGAGCTGAAAAAATTCTAAAGGCCTTACAGTCCATCCTCTTTTATCCTTAAGACAATTGAGAGACTAATGGATCTGTATATCAGGAGACACTTGGAAATTTAGTCCCTCTTGCTCCACAAAAAATATATACAAACAGGAAGGAAAAGTCAACTGAGGGTGCCCTTCACCATTTAGTCACCCTTGTTGAAAAGGCACTTCGTTCAAATAAAATACTTTTTGTACCTTCATGAATATTGAGGATACTTTTGCCAATATCAGTTGCAAGTTCACAAGGAATTCTTTTCGGAGTAAAGGTATTGACGACTTGACTAACAGATGGATAAGATCCATGCGAAAAAATCGAGTTAACACTTCCTCGCTTGGAAGTGCGTCAAAGTCTGTCACTTCAACGAGAGATTGTCCTCAGGGAGGCGTTCTGTCGCATCTTCTATAGTCACATGTCATATACATCTTCCTTGGCAGCCTTAATGAGACAGACTTTGTCACAAAAGGCTATGCTGATGATCTGATGATTGTCAGAAAACGCAAATATGATACAAAGACTAGCGTTATGCATTCAGTATAATTTGGTGGCCCAAAGCTAGAAAAGGAACAACGTAAAGTTTGTTTGGGCATCACTGTTACTATGGGCACCTGCCCTAAGGCAGCACTGGAAGCCTTTAGACGACCAGCATACCTTCACCCGATCCCAGAAACTAAATCCGGTATACTGATGGCTCAAAAATTGCAAATGGTGTTGGTGCCGGTGTCTATGGTTCCAACACAAAAAATTCTATACCTATGGCCGAACTAAGAGCCATCGAGTCCAACGCCCAGTTAACCTTGCTATAGGCCAAATAGACGCTAGAAATCTCCTTTATTCAGACAGCCAACAACGCTATAGGCATTGTCATGCAATCTAATGGACTCCAAATCTGTCCGGATGAGTTCCAGGTCATCATGGAATCGAAGGCAATGAAATAGCTCATACTAGCCGGAGCTGGTTAACAGACTTCTTTCACTGGTCCGGAATCTTTCTGTGGCGCAAACTGGACTACGGCACAGGTCTGATCAATAAATGGGAAAACCGGCTCTGTGTCGCCCACGGGAAAAATTTGCCGGGACAAATTCCCTTAGAAAGCATTATAAAGCCCATGAGCTAACCAAATAAGAACTTAGTTCAGTTACCGAGTGCCGACTCTGTTTGGAGGACGAAAAACTCTTTGCGAATGCCCATCTCCGATTTGGTTTAGATGGCATATCTTTCTCAAAAAGATATCTTCCCCATTGGACATATACGCTATATGTTCAAAGCACACGCAGTTCAAAATTCCTTTCAGTGAACCGCAGTGTCCGCCACTTAGACAGGGGTGGATAAAAAATAACATCGGTGACTCAAGTTCACTGCGAAGCCGAGTAGATAAACGAATTGATTGACTACCTTGAATCTATTTCCGGCGTATAAAACTTCAACCGTTCGTACATCTTTAATTAACAGCGGTTTCTTGAAGACAAAGCTGAAGAAAATTAATAAGAAGCTGCAATAAATACCAAGTCACTAGATTTTCGGTAAAGAGGGCAAGATGTTGATATACGTACTTTCAAATTGTGGATTGCCTTCATCTTTAATTGAATGTTCTATGCGACGGATCAAGTGCATGGCACAATCGAGTGTTGGCCACTTGGAACTTTTATTAAGTTTTTCAACCCGGAATTAAAATTACTGGTAACACCTTGGAATGGTTGATAGCAGAGCTCGAAAATAAATCAACTTAAGACCTCTAACGCCGAAATTAAATCAAAAGTGTCCAAGATAGATAAAATTCAATCGTTGTCATTATTTCACTTACATAAAGTATATAATAATTATTTAAATAAAGTGTCAAATGTATGGATAGAAGAAAGTTTTGTCATTGTATGGTCAATATGGTTAAAGTGTATCAAGAGAAAGTAAGTAAACTTTCAAAGGTCTTAAAGCAGACGAGCTTTCGACAGAACAGACAGATATTTACTTCTCTACACTTTGACATATTAAGAAAACTGAGCAATAGGAGTCATCTGGTTTGGATGGCATTCCAAATATAGAACTTAAACATATGCCGATTGAAATCATAAGGCAATATTACGTTATCTTTAATAATTTGCTCTACAATTGCTACTTCCCAAGCTATTGGAAAAAATCGAAGGTATTCTCAATAGTCAAGAAAAAGAAATATCCTTCAGATCTCTGAAGCTATAGTCCATTATTAATAATATTGGGAAGGTTACCGAGGTATTTGTTTGCAAGCCAATCTTGGTCGAGTGCAAAAAAAAAGGAGATGATACCGCGGAATCAATTTAGATTTAGACGGGCTTGTATGAATTCCCCAAAATTAGAAGTACAATTTCAATGTTATGAGAAAAAAGATTTGTGGTAACAAATAGAAAGTACACGACGACTAGGGATTTCGAAATCACTGAAGGTCTGGAACAGGGCACAGTATCGGCGCAATTACTATTCAACATCTTAAATGCAGATATACTTAGGTATATACTAGATTCGTGATGATGATGTCATTCTATACACACAGCTCAAAAATTCAGAATGACCTACAACTTAAAATTTAACATACTCCAGGCTTTCTGTCGAGATTGGAAGCTCAGAATAAGCAGCTCCAAACGTGAAACCATACTGTTCCGCTTCCAGTAGGACAGGGTAATTCGGACTTGGGGCGCAGCTGGCAAAACTTCGCATTGAATCAAAGACTGTTGTGATACGTTTAGTTGTCATTTATAACAACGACCAACAGATCAAGAAAGCATTAATGTCACTCAAAAGCCTTTTCAGCGCACCCTATCTGAGATCCGATGTAAAGATCATCTGCTGCCAAGTCTTTGTGTGCCCAGTGCTGACTCATGCGAGTCCAGTGTGGCGGAACCCACCTTACATGGAAAAATATCGAGCACACCAACGAAAATGTCTTCGAGCATGTATGCAAATGTCCAGAAACATTCGGCATTACATCAGCAACAAGAGACTATTGGAGGCTTCAGTGTTCCCAAGATAGACAATGTTATCCTTGGCCTGGTGAGGAATCATTTTGCGCGCTGGGCTGATGTTATTGAAAACTAATTCATATCGGGTTTGTTTAACCCTAACACGGGGTACTTTAAAAATGCATTGCAACCGCCTGAGGCGTTTTAGTATACACAAGGGTGTATATCGGACTCGTGTAATGTACCTATCATATATCATGCTGCTAGAAGGGCCACAGACAAAAGAGTCCATCACGTACCTGCCCACTCGGGAGACGTGGCCAATGTCTGGAGTTACTGCATGAGCATACCTGAACCCGATACCAGTGATGAATGAAAAAAAATACTGGTGGATTGATTGGGTTGAAGCTGACGCTTAAATTGATAATTGATGACTAAGCAACAATATTAAATGCGATTTATTTTTTCTCTCTCAACTATATCTCTCTTAAATTGACCAGAACCTCAATTAGAATATATTAAAGGTTTCTCTCCGACCAAGAGCGAAAAATGAAAGGTAAATTAAATCGGTTTTTAACCTTTCGACCTTTTTTCAAAATGTAAACATCAGAGAGTAATTTAAAAGTCTCTGCAAAAGTTAAACAATAATTTGTGAGCTCTTGTTAATAGTTATTTGACTGAACTTGAATAAGACTTAACCTTCGAAAACAAAACGAACTCCTTTACATTCGTACAGTGACTTAAGGCGAATGACTTCCGCTGAGAGCTTAAAAAAAGATCTCAGATACCTTGTGTTTCACAAATCTGCTCTCCTAACACTAATGTCCCTGCTGTTTAAGATAATTATAATCCAGTCCACTGTGTTCTTTCTAAGATTCACAGACTTTGAACATTGAAACAGAACGAAAACTCAAATTCCAATGTAAGCAGTTTTAAAAGTGAAGTTTAATCTTGTCTTCTATCTGGAAAACGACAGTGCCTTTCGTAAATTTATGAAGCCGGTGTCATCAAAAACGCAGCAAAATATACAAGTTTGAGGTGTAAAAAGTAAATCATATATAAATAATATTAAAAAAATAATAATTATAAAATAAATAAGTAATATACCCCTAACTCAAATGTCTTGATAAGGATGCTTCTTAAGCTCTACTTTTCTTCCTCCTAATTCCTTTAATATAATTATATACAAATAATTTTAAATTCATTACAAGAAAGAGCGTAGTCGCTTCGTTCGCAAGATAGATATTCTGAAGGTAGCAAATTCGAGAAGCATTTGTGGGAATCAAAAGCTTCCCGAATAAAATACCAACTCATATATTGAATTATGAAACAAAAATTGTTATTGAAAATCAATGCAAAACCATGGAATACATTATAAATACGTAAACCTTGGCATTGCTCATAAATTGTCAGGCCGCAATTAATTTTTTTTACTTTAGTTTCAATGATAGTCTCGAAATGGACCCACCCGAGCTTTTATTGACACCAGCTAACAGCTAACACTAGAGTTGTGGGAGAAGACGCATCAAAACGAGTCATAATTCAAGTTCCCAAAATTCGCACAATGATGGCTCTATGTTGACAGTTCTAAAACGGAGCGACATTTAAAATTAAAGCTTCTGAATATGCATTCCAGCAGGACGATATTTCCTCTATTTTAAGAGAAAAAAAATGAGCGCAAGGAAACACCAAATATATTTACTTGAAATGTTTTTCATGCTTTCACTTTGACGTCAAGATCTTGATAAGATTTAATAAAAAAAAAAACAACAAATGACGAATGTTTTAAAATGTCACTACAGCTTTTACAATATTAAGTTGACGGATTGGTGAAGTCCTAAGCCTAACAAAATTTAATTTTGTTATAGTAAAGAAGTAATGCATTTCTCAGGACGATGATATCTGCGCATTTTGTGCCCCGCTCCTGATTGCTATTTCTCAGAATTTCATCTCATTAACATACTAATATGGTTTCACAATTCTTCGTTTAAGTCGATCCAAGAGGCACTCACAGAACAAACCAATTTAAACTGTTTTAAAAATTCATAGCTTATCCAAGTCATTGGCATTTACTTTGTCCCTCATGTGTTTACTTTCTAAACTCACCTTTCCAAACTCCATTAACTCGCACTCCTTCCTTCGTTCCTTACCCATCACAGACCCATTATACACTTAAACATGTGAGAAACACAACCCACTCCATGGGATTCTGAATCCTATACCGAGGAAGACGAATAAAAAAAAAAATAAAGTTAAAAAATGAGCACATGTCCTGCATTCCAAGCAGGTGTCATGATACAATTTAAAATCACTTTACGCCTTCCCGTCCTCCTCCTCGCTCTGTTAACCTCACAGCTTGGGCAGTCAAATAAACAAATTCACTTCTTCAAGGAGCTTCGCGTCGTCGTCCTGCTGTTCGGACATGACATATAAAAACAAACGAAGGCAAATCGAAAAAACATCCTGTATTTCAGGTAGATCAAATATTTAACTCGTAAAAAGCTGTTTTACGTTGAGTTTTTTTTTTTTCTTTTGCTTGTTTGCTCTCTATTTTTGTGTCCCTCAAGCTTGGTATTCAGGTCATGTCCGTTTTGCGGATACACACAAATATAGCCCCGGAATCAGTTGGATAAATAATTCAAAAGCACGCCAGGAGCCGCAATTAAATATGCAACGAACATAAATTCGCCAATGCTTTCGCCCCATGGTGTTGCAAGTTATGGGAAAACCTATCTATGTACTCTAAGATCAATGAACTTTTACTGAATCCTTGGGGAATTCCACTTTAGAACGTGCTTAGTTTGTAGTAAGACCGACGCTCATGTCAATCAATTCGAATACTCTGTAAAGACTCACTCGACATTTATCTTTATGTTTAAAACCTCTCTCTGTAAAGGTCATAACTCAAGAAACAAATGGTAGACCTCTGCTTGACTCAAGTGATACTTGGAAAAGAATTTCTAATTTAAATTGCCGCTGAAGCAGGAATATCCTTCAAAATCCAACCAACATTCACGCGAAGTATGGCAAAAAAAAATGAAATCAGAGCGGGAGAGAGAAGACCTCCTGCCTTAATGGCTCAGAATTTGCGGTCTTCAAGGACTCTTGATATGACCCAGTGCTCTGGAAGTTGCACACAGAATACCCAAGTCAATGCCGAAGAATAACTACAGCTTTGTGCACAAAAATTGAAAATATATGGCGAGGCAAAAACGATGCTTGTGGTCTTTGGTTTTTTTTTTTCAATTTGAACGGGTATCCTGGCTAGAGCTTTTGATAGTCTCGCTTGGTCTGGTGTGCTCCTTGCGTTGAAATAAATAACAAGCTTATCACGGGGAATTACATTTTCAACTATGGGATTTTCTCTCCGTTCAATAGCTTGGGTGCATTCAAGTCAAGAAGTACAGTGAATCGGGTTAAAGATCTCAACAAGGATTACATTGAATGCGCGGTATGAGGTAAAGGAGCATATATAACTACAAATTGCAACAAATTCAATTGCAATAACGAAAAACGAAGAGCAGATGGGACATGCTTGAGTGGACCGAATATGATAAAATGAAACCATGTCGCTTGCTTCTTTCTGCCCTCGGAATAGCTAGTTGGAAGTGATTTATATAGATGGTGGCCTAGTTTTTCTGGAAAATGGGACTTCATCCAGAAAATATGGGATTACGATGATAATTCGAGTCGTCAAACGTCTTCGGAGCTTCCATGCTGATCGAAAATTGCAGCTCAGCTATGAACTTGTAATGATTTTCGTATGAGTTAACTTTCGTAGCTCTTTTTCAAAAAGAACGTTTTCCTAGCACTTGAAATTGTTGACAAGACGTCAGCTCATCAAGCAAAGTCAAGTGCCTTTTTATTCATCTGCTTCTGGAATTTTCTAACTGCTTTACATCAGGATTTGTATCTCCACTTCGGTTGAGAATAATGACACCAACATGAAGATATTTAGTAAATTCGAGTATATAAGGTTCGTTGTAAAGTAAAGCCTTTCAGTAGAAGGGGTCAAACTCTTAGCCAACATTTTTTGTCATAGATAATTCATGAAGCCGGTCGGTTTTCATTGCCATGCACTGTAGGTTTTCTTACAGGCTACGCAGTCTTTCTGCTCAATAGGATTCAAGTCTCACACGATAGGAAGAAATATTTTTTTTAAGAAAGTAAAACAACTGGTAGCGGACTTCGAGCCCGGAACTAAATTTCCCCCATTGTTTCGAATGAAGGCCACGGAATCGTAAAAGTAGTAGAGCACTTCAAAAAATAAAGCTGCAGAATCAAACAGCTTGTATACCAGCAGGCTCTTTGATGATCTACTAGTTAAGAGTAACAATCTCTTCGGCTTTGTCAGAGACACATTAGAGTGCATTCAGCGAAAGGCGAATTCGGAATGATCCGCACAACTGGTCCTGCTGGTGAAAAGCGTGTTGCAAAATGCAGCTTCGATGTAGTAGAAAAAAAGACATTAACCGAAAAAAAATACTTGCGAATCAGAGCCCACAGATTCGAGATGATAAGGAAGACCGAAAGTCTGATTTCAGAACCAAGGTACCACTGATGCCAGGCCCTTGGTCGAGGCTATTGGATGCAGCTTATGAGAAACCCCTACGCATAGAGTGGTGTTTGATACATGTTGATACTTCCTACTTTGTCTTTGACATGACCATTTTTTGAAAAATAATCAAGTTTCCGAAAGCCTCAATAATGTTGAAAATTATGTAAAAAACGAGTGAGTTGAAGAATAACCAGAAAGAAGTAAAAAAAACTCAGTAAAGACCAAATAAACAGTCCCTTGGAAGACGATTTCTGCCATTTCAAGGTCATTGTCGTCGTTTCATGACATTATTGGATATCAATAATTATCAATTCCGAACAACTAAATGTCCAAAGTCCAAAAGTAACATTGCATCCACACAACGAATTTTATCAAACAAAAAAAAAAGAAATAACTTTTGGAAGTTCAAACGGAAACCAGACCAGTAACAGGGCCAAAAAAAAAGTTTTAACGCCTTGCTTATTCGCTCCTTTGAAGTAAATCCTTTTGAAAAATTGTGTTGCAATTGTGTAGCAAAAATCATTAAAACAATTTGAGTGAAAGAACACGGTCAAAATGATCGTCAATTGATCGTCACTTTTGATACAGAAATTGCAATCGTCAGATATGCAGTTGCCTTCGTCAAATGATTTATCTTTTTTTTTTTGCAAAACGCATCTAATGTTTTGGAAAAATACGCAAAAATAATGGACCCCTTAAAAAAAATTTGTGGAAAATCGTTAAGAAATTCTTTCTGAGAGCTGCTACAATAATCGCAATATAACAAATAATATTATTTAATTGCTTACTTTACTTCCATCAGAATATTTAAAGAATTTTTCAGGGCTACTCATATTTCCGGCCGTTTGAATGACGTTCCACGGACAACTGCATTTAATAATTCGGCAATCTGAATTTTTCTACTGCTCAGTTGCAACGCAGATTGCGTTTTCGAACTTTATGCAAATGCAGTTCAAATTCGTGATTGTATTTTCAAAAAATGATTTTTGCAAGTTGCGTTTAAGGACATTATACAAACGCAATTTTGACGTAGATGACCAAACAAAGTTAAGCCGAACGTCGTACAAAAAAGGCTTTTATTACTTAAAAAAAATTACAAGATAAAAATATGATGGAACAAATGGAAAATTAAGCTAAACGCGGGGAAAACTCAAGCCACCTTTTTCACAAGAAAAAGAGGTCCTTGTTGTATTCCGAACAGCATCCATGGAGCCGCTGTTAAGTGGAGCAGTTGCGTTAAGTATTTACTATATATTTATATCTTGACTCTAAACTTACATTTAATGAGCATACGACAAGAACCCTTCAGAAAGTCAGTATAGCAATAAACAGAAAATCTGAGCTCTCTAACGAAAAGAAATTCATCGTGCACAAAGTAGTTTTCCAATGAATACTTTCGTATGCACGCCAAGTATGGGAAAATTGTGAACGGAACAAAATTCTCAAAATGATGATTAATCTTTCCTGGTATTACTCAACACTGAACCTCTAAAATAGAGCTTATGTTGAATTGATATGCGTGAGAATTCAAAAACTAATTGACAAATTTATTATTAAATGTACAACTGTGGATAATATTTTAATAAATAATTTATACACATAAATTCGTTACCGTAAACTGTTTAAAAATATACTTTATTTATATATAATATTTATTTATGTAATTAAATACTTATTTATTTATTTATTTAACTGCATATGCATCTATTTATTTATTTATACTTTTAATTTCATTTATTGTTTGGTCACATTTACTTATTTATTATTAATTTATTTGCTCATACCCTTAGTGCCTTTGTGGTAACTCCCATATTGTAAAATTTATTTTCGAAATAAAAACTATATATCTATCTAAAAAATATGATTAATTATCGCATTTTTGGAGAAGTGCTCTTTTGGCAGTTGAAAAAGCTTGCTCTTGGACGGTACCTATAGGCGATCAGTTTTTTATTCCAAAAAATTATTATTCGGATTGGAATATAATTTAAAATTTTTGTCGTCTGTACAAATACCAAGTGAACAAGTTATTAAGTAGCACTATGTTAAAAGAACCTTTGTATAGGAGACTGGGGCTGATCGTGATAGGGATAGATTGACGTACAAAAGAAACAAACAGAGGCGTCTGCGCTTTTGTGAGAGGAGTCCATTCATGTAACCGTCACAACCGTATAATAACATTTTCGATTTTTCCTAATATTGCTCTACAACCTCTTTTCTTTTAAAGCAGATATGTGTGTGTTGTGATATCTGAGCCATAGTCATTTCTTTTTGCAACGAATCTACGTTTTGCTACTTTGCTGACTAATATAATTTGAGCTACATAATTTGTTGATTTTTTTATGAAAAATATGTAATGAGATTTACGAAAAAGCAGCAGCTATTTTGGAAGAGGATAAAACTAAAGAAATTCGTGGCATCGCAAAAGATCTTGGATTATGTCATATGTCGCCAACAAGATATTTGAAGAAACGAAAAACAGCATAAGAGAAGGGCACATCCATAAAATCTATCACTGTTGGTCACCAGAAGAAAGGACAAGTTTTCAACTTGATCAAAAGTAGCCAAACTTCCTACGGATTGACGCCAAAATATACGAGGCTTGACCATAAAGAAGCAGGAGTTGGTTGGTTGACAGCTTTTTTAAAACGGAACTAGTCCTTGTCTATAAGATCGCTAGAGTCTACTGGCCCAAGTAGGGCGAGGTCATTTAATAAAACTGGCGTCGATAACGTCTGAAAAATATGTATTGGCACAGGAACAGAGCTAGAAAAAGGAAATTACATCAAAAAAAGGAAAGAGAACTAAGAAAGGGAAGTCAACTGAGCCAAGAAAAATGATGTGGGAAAAAACGCCTTAAGATGGCTGTGAAAGCGAAGGTACAGTGTGTTGTTTGTATTAAATGGTCAGACTTAATATGTTCCAAGGATATGTTTTAGCCTACATACAGTGGCGAGCAAAAGCGGTCGAATAAATGAAAAAATGCAGGAAATCTTTCATGACATATTTATTTATAGTCCTACTAGGATTTCTTTTGATTTATTTTATTCGTTGGTGTTTACAGAACAGTAATAAAAACAAAAAAAAATTCATTCAATTAACAAAATATACAAAAAATTAAAAAAGTCTACTACCTCTATTTGTCCACTTTTAATAAAGTGGAATAAAAGAAATCCTAGCAGGACTATAAATAAATATGTTATGAAAGATTTCCTGAATTTTGTCATTTATTCGACCGGTTTTGCTCGCCACTGTATGTTTGAATTACGAAAGTCATTGTTCAGACTATAGTGATTGAATTGTTTTTTAGCTTTAAGGATTTAATTGTTTTTTTTTTTTAAATTGTAGACATAATAATTGTAATAAGCTGTCTTTGTTTTTAATAAAAAGTGTTATATTGCCACTTATAGTGTAACAACCAGCCCATGGCGCGGGACTAAAAGTTACATGCCTCTATCCCCTGAATTTATTCATTTACGTCACTTTTAATAGCCTATTATCTAAAATTATTTTTAAATTCATAACCCAATTACATAGTTACTTAGTCGAACAAACCTGCATTCCGGTAAGACAATCAAACAAATAAAAAATTACGACACTTTATAAAAAGTCTCCCCTAAATTATGTAGAAGCAGCTAATCTTTTCAGCTGGTAGAAAATTGCAAATTTTTAATATTATTGCGGAGGAAAAGTATAAAAACTACACTCAGCAAAAAAACTTGCCATCGGTTGTGTGTGTTTCATTTATCGCATTCAAATTTGTAGACTGAAATAATACGGCCAATCGTGGAACTTGAATGTTTATATGTTTTATATCGCGTGAAATTCAAACAATCTTATTTCTAAACACTTCCAAGACTACAATGAACTCGATTTAATGCAATTCAAGTGACATCACTTTTTTTGCTCGCACGAATACGGCCCCACTCTGTTTAAATCACTAGAGCGTCGAAAAAGTTCAAAAAGAAAATTTGCATAAGCTTGCCGAGCCCCTACCAGAAAAATAAAAATAAAAACAAAATTTACCCGTTCTGGTCGGTAAATTCATATAACCGCTTTCTTCATCCACTGCACGTTAATCTCGAGTATTTAAAAAGAGCACCGACGAGGGAAAAAGGGATTTACCTGGACAACTGTGAGTTCCATCGACTATATCCATCGAGTAGTATCCATTGGCTCTTAACCGGCGGCAGTACTTAATTGGCTCTTGCACAGGCAATTGGACATCCCTCCGATCGGTACAACGCGTATCTGTTCTACAGAATCCATAATCCAATTAAAAAAGGTTTGTTAGTCATCGTTGCACTGAGAAAAAAAAGTAGAAAGATATTCCTCCTCGAATTTGTCATGGTTTCGTAAGGATAAGCTGCCTGACTGGAACCCACCAAAAAACGACCTAAAACTTTATCTCCGTCGATTAAAGATAATTCATTGTTTTCGAGCAGATAGCAGAACTTCCAGTCCAGAAGACCGTAAAATGTTTATAGCAAAGTCTTTCCATCATCGCCTTGGTAACATATACTGACATTGTGTGCCAAAGGATCAAAGGAAACTTACTCCCAGTTTCTTAGTGAAAATTGCAGAACTTGATTCAATAGACTTCCTTGTGCCCAGGTAAAGCAGTGTTTCTCAGGAATAAGGATGCATTGATTCATTCAATGAAATTGTTGATTTGTATACTTGTACACCTCACTCCTACATTTTCGTTGTTTTGAAACGTGCAAGAACCAACTCCTTGATAAATCCTTCTTCTGGCTACAACAAAGCGCAATAGTTAAAGTTTCACGTCACTTCATCATCGAGGGAGTGGGTGGGTTGTCGAAAGCAAACTTTTTTATGAACATATTTCTAGGTGTTTCAGTGTGCTTTCATGTTTCTTAGGTTACTCAATGTCCTGGGTTTGCTATGCATCATGGGACAAAGAAAAGGTTGCGAAGTAGAGACAAGGAATTTGCAAAGACAAAGAACAAGGATTTGGAAAGTTTGCGATAAATGTTCAACCCTTTGAGTGGCAATGAGTAATAGCGTGGGTGTTAACGAGTTGGGATGAAGGATTGTCGTGCTTGTGAATAGGAATCAAGTTGTTTAAAAAGTTAAATGACATTTCCCAGTCTGTTAAGGAAAACTATGTACAATCAACTTGTTTACCCGTTTTCCATGACTGCTCAATCGAAAGGAATGCAAGGTTACTTATTACTCACTCTATTTGCCACGGAAACTAATATCAAAAGTCTGCCCACAGGATTACGTCAATTGTATGTATTGCAAGTCCTCCACAAATCAATGGCCACTTCCAATTACGGTAAGACTTCGGCAGTTGGCCAAATTAACAAGAGCACTCATAGTGATTTCACTTTTGCAATGGCAGATATTGGTTAACAGTAAACGTTAAATAATGAAATTATTCCAAGAAAACTCCACTTGAAATACCACTCCAAAAGGATCTGATGTACCACTCATAATTATTTCATTCAATGGTCTAGCAGTAACAGTGAATGCTCTGTCCCTGATTTGATTACAAACAATGCGGCTGTAATTACCGACCGCTGCCCATTTACCTGAGTGCGGGCAGACACTTGACAGAGCTGTTGATTACAAGTAATCGGATTAAATAAATTGCGAATCGCACTTGCGAAATATACGAAATACAAATAAAAGCTCGCTGAGGGCCCCTGCGAGCCAGTTATTCGGACATTACGCGGGTAGAGCTCAACATTACGTGCCCCCAACATTAACCTCATGAGATTCACGAAAATTTAATCTCATAATTGTTCGTTTCCTTGTTGTTGTTGTTGCTATTGTTGTTGTTGTTGTATGCGAGTATTCATGCAATTCTTATCTTCAAAATGTTTGTTTATTTTTTTCTGCCGTTTGGTTGGTAAATTCTCACATGAGTCGCCAGGAATTTATGGAAAAAAAGGATATCGCATGACTGTGGCTATAACTGGACATCACGTCGGTTCGTCGCCACGGAGCCTTTTCGATAGCTATGCATACATTGCGAAACGGTAAGCAGTCGCTATGGCGCTACGGGTTAAGATGGTCAGGCGGATTTGAACGTTTAAACGAAACGCAAGTTTTTTATGCTAGGTCGTCAAAGAGTCGTTTTTTTTAGCAATTGAGTGTGCTCACATTTATTTTATAATTTTTTTTTCTGTCTCATTGTTGAAATGTTTGCTGCCTTATCGAAACCCTTTGCAATTGTGTAGAAAGAAAGTATTATGACATACGTCGCAAGAGGAACTGTAAGCGTGGTTTAGACTTTGCTTTGACGAAACGTGCAAGCGAAAAATAAAAAAAGGGACCAAGTGCTAGCATGACTCTTACACGAAGGGTTCCGTACCACCTTGCCGTATGCAACACCTTAAATTTCTTTATATTTTAATATTTCTCAAAGCGTCGGAAATATAGTCGAGTACACCAATTCACAATTGATAATAATGTCATGCGACGGGATACCTGAAAGTGATTTTCTGAAGCCTTTTCGACACACAGCAAATGCTAGAAATCGAAACACGCACAATTTCAATTAGAGAAATGAAAAATGGTATTTTTCAAACGATCATTTTTCAATTAAAAGGTTTTTAAGTGCAAATATATCATAGACATGTACGAATCTCTGATTCCAATCTTCCGTACCAAAAGAATGCCGACGGAACCATATTGCCTAGGCTCCACTGTCCATCGGTCTGTCACAGGGCTATTACTTATAACCCGCAATAGGTTGACGCTTGCAATTTTCACAGCATATCTATCATAGTTCCATAATAAAAAGAGATAGAAATTAGAAATGGCTATGAAAAAATTTCTCCACTACGAAAGGAAATCTGTCAAACGCGATTGCGTTTGCTTACATTTGAAGACTCAACAATGCGTTCTAGAAAAATATCCACTGTAGTAGAGTTTAGCAAAAGGGTGGTACGAAAGCCTTCGTGTGCGTGTCCGACTCTCACGTGGCCATTTTTTTTTCGGCCGAATTCACATTCTCGTTGGATATAGAGAAAGACAATTTCGCTGATGGAGCGTCTTTTAAGCATCCTTATAGGAATAGAACCTTCAATATTTTTTTAAGAATGAATGGATCGGTTATGAATGCTGGTTCGTTAAGGAACGCTTTCCAGAAATACGTGCTAGACGGATGATCTGTTGAAAGGTATTCGTTATTTTGTTTGTTATTGTTTTTGCTATTTTTTTAATTCGCCTCATTAAATTGTGGGAGCTTGGCGATGTTCACCCTTACCAAGGATGTAAATAGTGAGAGCAATGAGATGCGAATCAGGGTATATACTAGCTATAGGTAGCCAGAGACTTCAAGGCTCTGCATGTGGTTCTGCTGGCTTACGAGTCGACTCAGTGGATCACTATTGGGAAAATTATTGAACCGTTAGGAAGTGTCTTGACAAGAGTTTTGCGCATCGAATTTTTTTGAAGAATATACAAAATTTTAGTTCCGTTGGAAGATACTGGGAATAGGAGCTTATATTAAAATAAGGAAAAGGATTTTTAAATCGACCTAAGGACTTTTATTTCAATCATTTAATTCTTTAGAAACGATTTGTCGTGATTGGGGTTTTTTTCTCTTTCATCTTATGGGGATATTCGTGGATACCCGGTAATTTATTGCGGATCGTAAGTCGGAATAATAAGAGAAAAGTCATATAAGATAAAATTGTACTTAGAATTAAGTTAGTTTTAAGTCTAAAATTAAAAATTGTATAACCTTGAATAGGAGTTTTTATCTTATCAGTAGTAAACTCGAATAGAGCACGTTTTCGCGAATCTCACCGATAATTCGCGATTATTTTGGTGGGTAATACGGAAGGGCAATCGCGTGGCGCCCATTTTACCATCTGTACCCACGGCTATTCTTCGCTGTTGGTCGGCAACCTTGCGTAGGGCGTCACGGTGCAAGGGTGGAGAGAACGACGGTAATTGTGTAGACCAATTGACCAATATCTTTTTCAATGGGGAGGGATGAGCCTTATAGCTGAACTATACTCTAGCTCGCAAGGCTTAAACCACAAAGGAGTGGCTCAAGTTCAATAACTCTGGCCTTCAGTCACCTTAATCTTCCTCGGTATCACTAGCCTGCTGTTGTGATTGTCACGCTGAAATCCCAAGCTCGTGTCATCAAAACTTGTCAAGATGCTCTCTAATTGGCTCTGCTGTTAAAGCATAACACCGACAGCAAGGTGATGAGTCAATCTTCTAAAACGCTCATTTCGAATAAAATTCAGTGAATGAAGCGAATGCAAGTTCTCCATCTTAATTCGGACTGCATCCACGAATCATTTAAAGCCAAAAAACAGCCAAACCAATTCAATTCTTTTCATAATCCCTCTACTCTCTCTGTGCAAAATGAATTGAAAGGGTAACTATTTTCCCGTGAGAGTTAGCAAATTACAGAAAAAAAAGTCAACATAATTTGATTATGTCGAGGCTTTTACTCATAAAGAGACTCAGAGTTAGAGCTGGTGAGGCGGCTATATAGTGAGCAAAAATTGAGATGATCACTTTAGAGAGAATGATCACAACGCATCGAACTTTCATTCTGGGTTGACTTCATATACTTTTTTGCTACTGTCGGATCATATAGGTAAAAACAACAAGTGTAGCTTCGTGAGCTTAACTCACCGACCATTGCTAAAAAGCCGCCCAATAACCATAGACGAAAGAAGTCGTTTATTTTCATTTCAAAACAGCAACAATTCCGCAAAATTCTTATCCGCGTACTACCGCAATCCATTTGCATTTCCATTCAAACCCAACCCCGCACTTGCCCTATCCATAGCCATACTCGTAACTCAGTCTCAGTCAACACCCTTTGGCCGACCACAGTGTCATGTGTTGAAAGCCGCTAATAAAATAAAACATTTGTCGTGGATAAATTATCGTAATAAACACTAATAATCCTCGAAAGAACTTCAAGAACTAAAAATATCATACCGACAATGTCAACGAGGTCATTTACGAGCACAATCGTTCGTTCCCGCATATATGTGTGCTTGTGCACATTTTCGCCAACAGATGGCGTGACATTTGATAATTTTCAATAATACTACAGTATTGAAAAGTCTCTTAAGATGTCAACATAGAAATAAAACTACTACTATTTCTCTTATGGTAATTAATAAGGCGGGAGATGTTTTTTTTTTATTTGCTATGAAGCCCAGGGCTGTTGGGATGGGGAGGTGAGTGAATAACGTGTGCTAAACCCTTGCTGACAAGGGTACATTTTTCAATCATAATCTTGGGTCTTTGTCAATAAGAAACGAAAGCAGGTGTCAAAAAAATTTCATCAAATTATCAATTTCCTGTTTTGCTGTTTTTATTAATTCTTCCCTTTGTCCCTTTGCCAGTTTTTGGCAGGATGATAGGAGTACGTATATTATATCCCTGGTTACGAACAAATGCCACCTAGACTGGGGATTAATTACGACCAACTGACACGAATGCTCACGTGAATCGTGAGAGTTCATTTTCGTCGAGCGGTTAAGTCTCAAATGCTTGGTAAAGTTCAGGGTTCAGCGAGGACTCCAACTACGTAGGTAGTACGAGTGGATCCCTGTTTTTTTTTTCTTTGAGTGAAGGTGAAGAATCCTTTTGGCTTTATTTTTTTGTTTTTATTTTAAGGTGTGAACATTTTTATAATTTTTTAATTACAAGCCAAGCTGCTGGCAAGTGTCACATAATTTATTTTCTCATTCACGACAAGTGGCGAAAGGAGAACCTTGGGGACTTGCACAGTGGCGTTTTTAATGGTTTGAAGGGCTTTGTGTGTGTGTGTTAATAATCACAGTTTACGTTGAAGAGAATGATGTTTGTGTGGGATTGTGAGTGAAGAATGTTTCAACATACATATTACTAATTAGTTTGCGGATTTTGAAGCAATTGAATACCGAATCTATAGTTCTTGGGCCACTGTGTAAGCAAAGAAGCTATAAAGGGTAATGCCAATGCAAGAGTTTAAATAATAAGCAGCTTGATTTCATCCAATTAATCTCAAAAGTTGAAAAATACAAGTACTTTTTTTTAGTTCAAGGCAAAATTATGTAATTGGAACTCGCTAGGTGCTTAGCATTAACTTTATTTCGACATTCTAAATAAAACATCTGCGCACAACCAAATGCGAATTTCTATGAACTCCTTCAAAGCTCTTACATTACTTGCAGTCTTCACTTTAACGCGGGTAGCATCTTTTTCGAATTAGTTAATTACTATTTTTAGTTTCAAAAATAGGTTCACACTTTCGATTCGAAGAAGGACAAAGCGTTCAAAAACATTCCAAATTGCATAAAAGTAGATATATAAGACGGTCAAGTTTGAAATGGGCCAATGGGAAAATTATGAAGACAGTATGATCAGGTATTTTTCAAAAACGTATTTTGAACGGATCTAATACTATGCGGAATGGTTTTCTACTTGAGGGCCAAATACACAATCTATTTTCGCAGCACATATTTTTATGAAAAATTAACTTCAATCAATTAAATAATTGAAGATCGCTGTGAGACTGCTTACGACCTACCAAAGAAATTTGCGAACAGGTTAGCGATTTTTTCAGGCTCTGACGAAGAAGTATCTGAAATTTTGAGCGTAGAGGGGAAGCCATCTAATTTCTTTTTCGTATTAATCGCCGAAAAAGATTAAATCTTAGAGGGAATCAGCAGTATCGAAAAAAGAGTCGATAGAATCAACTGCAAGTTGAAAGGCACTATAACGGGTTGGGAAGGGCGGATCTAACAACAAACGATGCAGATATGACGTTTTGATTGACACAAAAAAGGGAAGATTGATTTGTACAGTCGGCCGCTTGAGATGTTTTGTTCTGAGGTTAGGTGTCAGGACAGGCCATTTAATACTTTTTAAATACTTTTAAGCTCTTTTTGTTTTTCTAGATCCATGGATACTCAGCAAAGATTGTAAGAATTTCTCTGATCATAACCTTGTATTAAGATGTGTGTATGCTCAATAAATTGCAAGCCCGATTGTAAGATAAGGCTCTAAGAAATATATCCCAAGACCATATTAAAACCACCGCCATGCCCGTTGATATCTAGCCTAGCTGGTATTTTTTCCAATCTGGCTGTTTTAATTCTAAGCGCATTTTTATCGTTTTGACTGAAACGTGCTTTGAGTGCGAATGGTCAAACTTTGTTATGATTTTTGGAGCTACAAACCATTAATCCCTCTTTCTTATACATTTAAACATCTGGTGCTCTTATTCTGATGTTAATTTTGCCCTTAAGCATTCTATTGTCCGAAGAGTCAACGATTTTTAGAGTGACGCGTGATATCATCCACTGTCGACTGCAAAATTTCAGACTTTTCTTGGATATACCCAATTGAATTTATTTATATTCATTGATTTACTTTTTAGACTAGAGTTCTGCGACTAATTAAACAAAAACCGATGTTCAGAATAAACATTTAACTATAAAAGTTTGAAGGAGAAAAAATCGCAACAAACTTTTATAGTTAAATGTTTATTCTGTACATCGGTTTTTGCTTATTTTTCTTAAAAGGCGTTAATTGATTTAAGACCTTCAAAGCTGTGAACAAATTTTTTTCATTTCGGAAATTGACAGACGTAAGTGTATCTTTGTCCAAAAATTAGATCATTAGTATGATCTTCCCTTTCTTTCTGCCAAATTCAGTCATACACATTCCGAAGTGCCTCCGCTTCAATTACACCATTATTTTATGATTGTGAAAAGAAGCTGAACTTATCAGTCAGGTTAAAGAGTTCAATGGTAAAAAATCATATTCGAATTGAAAATTAATGTTTCTTCATCACTGGTAAAAAAAAAAACTGCAAGGAACTTATATATGGACTGATACAATGTGTAGAATTTGTACCAATTCGCCACTTTGAGTTCGTATTGTTGATGGTTAATTTCAGGCAACTGGGCAGCTAGTGAATTTAATTCGAACGTTTGTACAGGTTGGTTTTGTAAAGACTCGTGTTATTATTGTTATGTAAGCTGAAAAGACTAATACCATAGCTATAAGTGTGATTATAAGGCTAGGTATGTCCATTTAAATATTTGCCGAAGCTCAGCATTAGGTGCGTTCGGATTTGCCAAGGACCAACCTCTCGCGAGTGACTGACAATCACTCCGATGATTAAAAGCTGTCAAGAAAAAACTTTGGGGTGCCGTTCGGAGTTGGCAATAAACTGTTGGTCCAACACCCACCATTTGTGACAAATTTTAAATGCATGCACAAACTGTGAAGCTAGGCCGTGACACTCAAAGAGTTGTTGCGCCAACAACTTTTTTTATGTCCATTTCGAGAGGAGCACAGGAATGCGGACTATCCGCAAATACTTTGAACGCCATTTTTGGTAAGCACAAGAATAAGTCGGAAGAAGATTTGTTCCATTGCACAGTTACCGTTTTTAATCTTTTTTTTCTCATGTTCAGTAGAGGTTTTCTTTTTTCTTATCAAACTTCCTTTATAGGACAAAAATAGTCGGTCTTTTCTGTGTCTATATTTGAGATGTGTTTTCTTAATCTTCATTCTTTTTTTTCGTTTCTCATTCCCAGTTTACATTTTAAATAAACGTTCGTTAAGTTACACTGAAATGCAAGTTTATTACTAAAACTATTTGTTTCTTACATCAGGACTTAATCAAACATTCGGTTTCACCTTTATGGTCTTTTTTGTAGGCTGTTTTATCAAATCAAACTTGCCACTAGCCAGTTGTATTATTAATGCCAGTCTTTATCTTGCAGTTTTAAAATTAAAATACAACAATTTGAAATTTGTGACCGATTGAAAAGTCGTTGTTCTGCTATTGAACATGTAAGAAGAGGCGGTTTAACATTGGCCAGAATAATATAATAACCAAATTCCCCAACATTCAAATCTTGCGGAGATCTTAGATTTTGCAAGGACAGTCGCACCATAGTTTAAAACAGGCCATCTAGAGACCATGTCCACTTAAACCATCATCCCGAGCCTTTTGAGTTTATCATAGTTTAAACTATCGCTTATGTTCAAGCCAAGACTGAAAAACACAATTTCGTTTTGAACGCCAGCTTAAATTTGGATTATCGTTAAATGGAATTAAAGTCTGTAAAGTCTTTACAAATTGCAAAAAAATGCGAAAATTGTCGAAAATCTTGTGCTTAAAGGTCTTAGCCTAAAAGAAAATACTCATAAATATTTTTCAAGCGAAGATTTAAAATTCGGCATATTTTTTCTTAAAGACCCAAATTCCCAAATAACGCTTCATCCAGAATTATGCTGAATGTAGTATTCCGACAAAATTCGTAGTTAAAGATATTTTCAATTGATTTTGATTGTCCATTTTTACTTTATTTTTGTCAAAGAAAGAACTTGACATACTCCGAAATACACTGCAAATCACAAAGATGAGGTCATCAATTTTGCGAGTTTTATTGTTTGCCCTAAACACAAGACTTAAACGTCATGGGAAATTTTTGGTCATATAAATTCCAAAAAGTGTATTCAGCTTGTAAACATATACATTAAAAACCAGACTATATAGTATATGGGTTTCTTTAAGTTTTTCCTTTTTTAAGTTTTTGTTCTTCAGAAGGAAAAATGGAACCATGGTCCGAGTGCCTGGCACCTTCCTTTTTCTCGGGAACGCGTGCAGGTATCAAATTGAAATTAATACCAAGTATTTATGACTGCGGTCTCTATAAGCTATAAGGATACGTCTACTTTTGCCGTATATTTTGCTACTCGAAAGGGAAACCAAAACATAGAGCATCAATTTTACGCCATCAAGAAAAGCCTTCTTATCTGAAATTTAAAATTTGAAAACTGTATAGCATGACGCATATAATTCATGGGGTAATGCAGACAATCAAAAGCGGGAAAACTCTTCGAGACCCGAAGCCCGTGATAGACAAACTATTTACAGACCAACGCACAACAGTCCGATTCGCACTTGCCAGCTTTCCTATACGATTTTGCAAGTGGCCTTATTCGAGGGCAACTTTATACAACTATACCCTTTTTAAGTAGTTCATTATTTAATCTAATGGACTTTCCTTATAAGCCCTTAGATTGTTGACTTATGCATTGCAAAAATTGAGTTCTCATCCTGGTGATTCGCAGTGTAAAAAGAGGTTGCAATTACATCACTCGGAAAGACATCAATTGATTAGGGAATCAATAATTATCATTATTTGTCCGACGGATATTGCCACCCCAAAGTTGATTATTACATTATAGGCTTTTACTTTATGTTCGCATCTCTAGAAAATAACGTTCTAGTTTTTGGAATGCAAACATCCTTCCTATTTTGCCAAAATTAGAGAAAACCTTAATGATTTAGCCCTGAATCGCACGCCGAATATACTCGTTTCATTTCTGCTTACCAATTAAAAATGCAGTCCATAGTCGGTGCTCATTAAAATCCTCCCTACTTATTTTTAAGCCCGATTATACCTGTGTTACTTTAGGTAAGGATTTTAATAGGTACCGCTGCCAATCAACGCCACACCGTAGTGACATTGTGTACCATGAGTGAGGACTGTAAGTTCATTTGAATGGCCAGCTTTATTTTTAATTAATTAATGGATGTATAATTAATGGAGAATTGAAAGTTTCAGTAATTAGGTCACACACAAGCAGTAGCAACAAAAGGCGCAAATAGCTTGATAGCCCTTGGTACTATTAAAACATTGCCCCAGGATGGCCTGCAATGGGTCGGGTGATTGATGCTTCAGAGGGCGTTTAGATGCGCTATTTGAATGGGTCAAAACGATGATAGATTTCGGATTGAGAGAGAAAGACAATGGAGCTTATTATTGGTCAATGGGGACCATTTTTAAAATGAACGTAGAAAATGTGTAGTCAGTTTGGTGATTATTTTTCTATTGATTGATTACAGTGAAAGGATAAAATAAGTTACTTTTGGAGTGCATATACTTGGACTTTAGAACTGTTCATGCATACAATTCTACACTAACAAAACTATATTATTTTTACTTTAATAAAATCACTTTATTGCACATTAAAATGTGGTGAGAAACTGATTACTTATTCTAAGATGACCTTGTTCTTCTTCAAGCACGAAAACAAGTTGTAAGCCGTTTCACATTTGCTAGGTTCGACTTCACCACGACACAAATCAAGCAACTGACTAGCCTTGTCTTCACCAATAATGGGACCGAATTTCTCCAAGATCGTTTGGTCTTGTAAAGCACCATCCTTCAAAATACCAGCCTTCTCAAAGAAGCAATTTGCGAAACACTTGGAATCATTCGAGTTTTCACCAGTCCTCAATGCACCGATCTCGTCGTCAGAAACTCCAATAGATTCCTTACACTCGGCAATGTAGTTCATTGCCTTGGCCTTTTGTTGTTCGGACAATGCCACTTCGGACTGTGGGAAGACTTGCAGAGTGAATTAAAGTGATTTGTTAAAAGAACCAAAAAAAAAAAAACCTTACGTGAACTACGGCAATAGATGCGATGAACGCAACAACGATGAGGAATTTCATTCTGAGATGAGTGATTTTTTGGTTTGATGCAAGAAATTGCTTCGGCACGCTACAGAATTGAACTGGTGAATTCATAGGTGTTTGCCGGTGCTTATATACCTCCAGAAAGTAGATATCGTCCCGAGTGATTACTATTGTTATGTGTGGTCAAAAGCGAATCAACTGGGTGAATTAAAATATACCAAAAAATCATGCAGAGAAGCTGTCAAGTACAAAATGTGGCACATGATACCCTATGGTGAACAAACTTAATTTCAAAAATAGAAGTTGTGGGTTGTGAGTGGTTTTAACCACCTAAAGTGTTTAAAGTGTTTATCATTAAGATGCTGTCCTTTGCCTCCTAACGTCAACTAAATGTAGTTGTGAAATAATTTCCGGAATTTCGAACATCGTTTTAAATATCGTAAACTCAAAAGACATTTATGATTGCTTTCATTTAAAAAGGTATGTTAGAAGTCAGAGACTGGCTGACTGCTCCGTTCTCCAGAGAGGTCGAAGTCAATTAGATCTATTTCTCCTGTTTAGCCTTAGGAATAGCATTCATTACCATAGAAGTGAGCCTTCTTCAAATTTCTTCAAACGGTTCTTTTTTTTTGTGTCAAATATTTCAATACGAAATAAAAAATTGGGCAATAGTTTCAAACAAATTCGGCTTACACTACATTTGGTATTATTCGAATTAAACAAGCCGGTAAATTAACCCCTCAACAGCCATCATTAAATAACAATAATTGGTGAATTCCGTTATCGGTTACAATCACAAACAAAGTGAGTAAAGAAAAATACGATATTGCTTAACCTCACAATCAGGTTTTTCACCTGAAGCTCATTTCTGAAGTGCGAGTGTCTACAGCTGATTCAAAGAGTCTATTGTTTGTTTGATCTTTGCATCTTATTCTTTTGTCACGCTTAAGTACAATAATTTACCACATCACGTTTTGTGATTATGTTTTTTTCTATTCGATGATTTAAGTGGGTTTTGGGGATGCCCATAGGAAGACCTTATTTGAAGAGAAGTAAAGTAATTTGCTGGTAGACAATATTCTGTAGAATGTGTAAGGTCAGTGGATTTTGAACAAATTGCTTTTATATGAGGCACTCGAAGATTCAGTTAAGCTCTTAAGACAAGAGTTATTGAAGAGCTTAGCTTACTCCAGAAGACTGTCAATGCCGTGAACGGTTTTATTTTTCGAACATTGTTTCTTTTGACAAAAAAAAAACTTGTAAGAATTTTTCCGAGCAGGTTATACTGATTGAAGCCCTTAAGTTAAAAAAAGGAGGTTTTGAGCAAAAATTTTATTTTTTACTTTTCGTCATACAAATGAGTAATTGTATTAAGTAGGAAAATTCGTGTTTGATGGAATTTGAGTTTGATTTGGTCTCACTTGTGACGAGAATGTGATTAAGAGTTTTGGCATGCACTTCTCAGTTACTGATCTGGAAATAACCCATACCGATCGCATGTGCTAAAACAATTGGGCTCAATCGATTTATGTTTATTAGTTTTGAAAATATACGAGCTCTTTCCGAAAAGTATCCAACCTGCCTTCCTTCGTCTGTGATAGAACGTTCGAGCGACCTCTGCGGCGCATAATCGTAGCCAGAAATCTCGCATGGACGTCTTCAGCCGACGCGTTTAACAACATTGCCAAAAATGATGGATTGGTCAGATAAGCGAATTAATCGATCAAGGGCTATGCGGAAACAATTGAAATGATGCAAAAAAAAAAATCCGCTTCGATGACATTGAAACGATTTAAACTAACGCGACGAGTGCACTAAAGGCCACTACGAAATCTGAGTTTCAAGACAAGCACAGGATGTGTAATCATCGACGGGAGTATGTTCTTCAATCTAATGAGGAGAAGTATGCAGGATGACGAAAAGCAATACCAGTGCGGAGTTTGGCAGGTGTGAAATTGTTCAGACGGATATAGTTTATTAATTTTAATTAAATTTTATTTAAAAAGTTATTCATGGTCTTCTTAGATAACCTGCATTTTTTCAAGAATCATAGAGCTCAATTACGATGTTTGAAGTGACTCTCTTTTCTTAAACTTATTTCAAAGATTATAAGTGGATAAATTTAAATATTATTTTTATTTTAAAAGAACACATGTTTTAATAGACTGGTGAGAAATGATAAGCCCTTTTGAAAAGCTTGAAATTACACCAGTCTACATACAATTTTTCAAACCAAAACACCGTGAAAATAGTTTTGGCATATTGTCTTTCTCGAATAGCTTTTTATTGATTGATTTGGGTATTTATTAATTTTTCTCGTTATCCATTTAAAAATCATTTTATTTATTTAACTATTTAGTTATTTGTCTTCATATTGATTAATCGAAAAATACGCTTTTTAATTTTCAAATCATTTAATTGATATGTTTATATCTCAGTATGATTATTACTCTGTTTTTCGCTAAATATTGAAATATTCGTCTTCAAAATTTAATTTACAAATATTTTTGTTAATTATAGTATTATGGTAGTAATACTACTTCATTCAATTTGTATATTAATATTATGTATGTAAAACAAAGCATTTAATGTTGTGAAAGACCAGACCTTAAATACAAGTCATTTTGAAAACTGAATCTAATATGTTCTTTTCCGAGATCTCTGCGAAAGTACCCAAACTCATATACAAATTTTTGACCTGACAGCACTTTTGGGAGCGAGGGCCAAGCTACACAATTTGTGGGTGCGCGTTATATTTTTTAAATTTTTCAATTTCGCCACCAAATGAACTTAAAATTCTTAGCTCCGAATGAATCGTCATGAGACAGAGCACCTTAGTGATGCCATTTTCAATCAATTTATAGGTCGCAGATTCGAGTCCTGGAGTAATTCTTGAACTTGCGAATCTAAACTAGTCACCATTTAGGAAAGAATTAATTGCCCATTTCTGTGAGTGGTCGACCTGCGATAGTAGCCGTTTAGAACGTAGATTAATTATTAGATTTAGTGCTGTAACAATGACTGTAACGACTTTTTTCAAGATGATGTTGCAAAAAGTTTTTTGAAGACAGTATCGCTGGCTCTGTTGTGACTCGCAACAGAGTTCTGACGAAAGCTCTAAAAAATGACGAATAAAATACTGCGAATTGAGCGAATGCAATTAATAACTATATAATAAAATACACCAGGGCTTTGAGCCACTATACCCTGGTCGCTCAGTGCAAAATGCACTGTTAGAGTAATCATGACGGTCATCGTATTCGTGAAATTAATGTAGCTCTGTCTCCGCTCCGCTTTTGTTAAAGTTACCATAAGACTTTAAAGGGTTTGCACGATAGGAGACAATAGTGGATAGAAAATAAGATTTCAAAGGGAAGCTCGTAAAGAATAAAACTTGTTTTTTTTTTAAATAAAAAAAATATACCGTGTATGCGAGATTTTTTATAACGTTGTACACCGGAAGTTCCGAAGCCGGGAGATTTATTTTGATACCATCTTATTTTGCATTACCAAAATATATTAAAGTTATGGGCTGCTTTGTTTGACGAGTGTTTAAGTTCTTCATGTAGAATTTAGTAATGAATCGCCTTAGCTGCTATCGCCTGTGATCATGAATCTCCCTTCAATTCGCGTATGATAATTAATACCACACTTCAAGGAGTCAAACCACATAGATTATTACTTTTTAATACTTTCAACTGCTATGCATTTAATTTGACTTTATCACCGCCAGTAACAATATCTGTAACCATTATCCCTTTTCGAAGGCTTGGTATGTGTATACCCCCCTTATTCACGTATCCACAAAAAAAGGAGGCAACCCACACACCACCCATAGCGAATTTGTTTGATGTTAATTGCTGCAAATCGAAAAGCAAACAAATTACTGAAAGGACTGGCCAACACCGCGCTGCAACACAATCATTCCCTCCCCTCCGTGAGAAGAGAGAATAAAATCAAATGGTTGCTCAGGGACCGGGATTTCCACCCACCGTTTTGCCTTGCCACGATGAAATTAATTTGCAGACGGGAATTTTTCAATTTGAATTTACGTACAGCAATCGGAGAAACCCCTTCGCGAGAGGAATCACGTTTGGGCTGCTAGCCACCCTAAAAAAAACAAAAAGCTTAAAAAATGAGAACCTTCCTATTCTAAAAGGTGGATAGCGGATGGTCCCGGTGTGGTAAATTTAAAACAATTTATCTGCCTCGAACGTGTCTGAACTAACAAAATCAACCCGCCCGCGTAGGGGAAGTCCTCATCATACGAATCATTTAGCAATGGGGCCAAAGTCTTGCCGCCACAATTATCTGCAATTTTCTGCGGATTTGGATTTTCCGTACTTAAAGGCGGTTTAGACGCGTACTTGTACCAAATCGAAATTGGAATTTCCCCTAACCGACAGTTTTAAGGAAATCGTGAATTGATGTGACCGGCAGATACATAAATTTCCCTTCGAATCGAAAGGGTTCAAGCTCCGAGCGACATTGGTGTTGTGGACGCCTCATTCGTTATGGAGGACACGACGTAAACTCTAAATTGATGGCCACAGATAAATATCTTAAGGGAACCTTTTACTTGTTTTTTTTTTTATATTCTATTCTAGACAAACGGCCTCTTATAAACGGGTAGATGAAATTTTATTAGGTCAAGGCAACACATCTGTGCGGTCGTATTATAAATCCTACTGATGTTTTTATTGGATTTTCGGTTATTGTGTCGCTTTTTTATGTTCGTATCTATCACCCGTGCGTCGTAGCCCGTTTAATGGGTCAGAAAATGTATTTTTTTGTCGATCAAGTGTCATTTCTTTCCAACCCCACTGTTTGAATTATCGATGATCGCTTATATACTCGTAAAGTCACTTTGTTGTTCGACACTAGTGGTAGATAAAAATCTGTCGCTTTGAACTTTTTTGACGTTTGTCGGTACGCTAAATTACATTGGCAATCAAAAATACGTTAACGTGAAAAATAATTAAGACAGCGGGGAATGACATCAAAAACGAGAGCACACACGTCTAAACGGTCTGAACTTGAACTTGACAGCAAACTTCAAGTTCGAACCCACACGACCATAAAGGCCGCAAGGTATCAGTTGTGATTCACACACGCCAGATTCTGAGGTGTCGTCTCGATGACAGTTAATTAACTTTATCCGAGAAAACAACAATTGAATGTAATTTCTAGTTTTACGTGAGATCGACGTGCGAATTACCGGCCGGTTAATTCCCAGAATCAATGTCAAGGTGTTGCTGTGGATTTAATTGCTTAAGGCATTGTGTAGAGTTAAACAACTTAATTGTAAATAATTTGAATTTAAGGTGGAAATATGGAAAAGATAACAAGTTCCAAGATGCTCGTAAATGACCAGTTTTAGAAGAGGCTTAGACCGTACGAGTATCGAGCCTCTGGTTTAGTGGACCATAACCTTAAACTAGTTTCTTAGTGGGTAACTATGCTGCTAGTACTTTTTTTTTTTTGAATTAATTATGCAAAGAGCCGGTCTCGGCACTCAAAATGAGACTAAAGTTTTATATTTAGATTTATCGTTATGGCATGAGCTGACGGAACACAATGCAGTCAAGTTGACTTAGGAGTTCTTCTTCGACGGAATTAAATTAAGCTTCCGAAAAATAAAAGAAACTGATTCGCGATGGGATAAGCTGGTTTATGATGAAATCAATCGTCAACAAATGTTTTGATGATGAGGAATTGTTGAGATTTAGGGTAACTACTGAAATAGTTGAACAAATGCACCTCTTAACATATTTTATGTTTCCAAATAATATAACAATGCACATACGAGCACATCTGACTTAAAGGTTGCACGAAATAAACGGAGAATAATCAAAAATTTTTAGTAGTACAGCCTTTTTGAACCTCACGAATACTGTTCTTAATTATTTAAATACAAAGTGCTTAATATACGTATATATATCGAGTGGTATTTCTCTGTTACATAATTTGCTCGGTCTATAGATGTTATGACAACGCGAACAATGCATGCCTAGTGGTTTGAAACTAAGATTTATTTGGTTTCAATTGCTTCATGAGTTGAATCTAAATACCCACAAAGAACTTATATTAACTTATTTGCATTCGCTCAATTCGCAGTATTTTTTTTCGACATAAGTTGACATAGTTGAAATATAGCGTATTCCGTTTGTGTTGTCTTCAAACAGAAAGTCGGTAAATAATCACTTTTTTATGTTTTTGTTACCGGTTCCACTTTGTACACCTGAATGAATACGTTAACCTTGAAAGAGTCCACTATCTCGTTCAGGGATACGCGGCATTCCTTGACAAGCTTATTTTCCCCCCTGAAACAGCAGCTACTTTGCAGCCAGGTAAAATAGGTATTAGGAGACCGATATTCCACTTTTCACGGTGCGGAAAACGGGTTTCAAAATTGGAGGTGAAGTTTGACTTTGAGACCGTATAGTCTTTACAAATTGGAAAATTTTAAATTTGCTTTTTTCGCCTTACTTTTCGTTAAAACTACTCAAGAGTGATTCGATTTCTATTTTTGAAAGGGCAGACACGCAGATAAGTAAAAAAAGGATCTATGCGCAAGCAGTCACAACTGCTGAACGCCTTAAAGAAATCCATGATCTCGTTTTGGCAGAAGTCCATGAAAGTACGCAAGTAAATTGAGAGTGTAGACTTCTCGTACGATTATTTTGCATTAAGAATTGCTTATCAGAAAGTTGTGCGATGGATTTTGCATTTGCTCACTTCAGGTTACCTCTGTGAATGGATAGATTGGTGTAGTTGATGAAGCATGAATCCACGATAGCAGCGCAAGAAAAAGGGCATTTCGCTAGCTGAAAGTGGACTTTCTCCGATGAAGGCAAAGACCGTGTTATCGGCCAAAAAAATGACGACTACCGTTTTTCGGAATTCAATAGCTAGGTGAAGGGAAAAACGATCACCGGGAACTTCCATGCTGAATTATTGGGCCGATTTGACCATGAATTGTAGAAAATAAGTCTCTCTTTGACAAGCAAGAACATCCTTTTCCACCAAAACAACGAAATGCCCGGGCACACAACTCCGCCATCACCACTCTTAAATTGGTCAATTGCGTTGCGATTTGATGCAAAACCTTGCAGAGAGATCCTGGTGGAACGTAAATGTGATTGATAAAAGTCTTTATCATAGAGTTCGATAAATTGTATTTTTTCAATGGTTAAATAAAAAATTGTAAAATCGCTTGAAAAACTTTATTAATCTTCATATTGAGAATAAATCAAAATTTTTCGGAAAATGTTGCGTCGCCTTTACTAAAACAGTGATTTTCAATATTCTGTCGCAAAGAAAGAAAGGGGGACAAATTAAGGCGACAGAATTAAGAGGTATGCTGCAAAAGAAGAAGATGGTCTTAGAGGTTGGTAAAAACGTACGTGCGACTTTCTTGGTTCTATCTACACTTAACTTTTAACTTTTAGAAAACTTTTTGATTTGGTAATCTCATGAATCGATTACAATATTATTTACTGAATTTAATTACTTATTAAAGATAACTAGTTTTAATAGCTCCAATGGTTGTGGATCTAAATATTTTGATAACTTGAGTATCGAGAAGTGTTTCACAGAGTTTTACTTACAATATTTCTAGCAGAACGCAGTTCAAGATCTGTTTCATTGATTTTTTCCAAGTGAAACATAATAACTAGCCGCAAACTCACATTTCCAGGTATCACAGAGGCAAACTTATAATATAACTTCCCCATACGCACCATTGTTTCAACAAACAAGAGGACCTCCTAACAATTTTCAATAAAACCCCTTTTGCAGCAGTCATAACTTTACCAATTGAAACTGTCGGCAAACTACCATTACAGCAGCGAACTCGCAGACCAAAGGAGCAGAAAAATACTGCAAGTCTAGCAGGAAAACAAAAAAACGAGGGAAGTATTGTCTCACTTTACCGCAAACCAACCAATAAAAAATAAGCACACTCACCCCCATATCATTGTAGGACATTGAACGCTTGCAACCCTATTTGCTGGTCTAATATTTTCATCTCTGACTGTTCATATGTTACTTTATCATTCGCCTCCTCAATGGAACAGTACAACAAGAGAGAACTTCATGGTTATAGTTTTGGGGTCGGCGGAAATTGTTGTTTTCAAGGCTCATTGAGTTTATTTGAAATTTACGATAAAAACCCTACCGCCGAATGAGATAAACGCCAAGACGCTTAGAGGACCGTATGAGAAAAAAAGAAGAAAAGAAATACAATAACCGTTATTGTACACACAAACCAATACAGAAAATGACACGCAAACATCCAACGACAAGTTGTGTCACTCCTTAAAGTCCTTACCCCACAACAGCGTGCAACAAGATACATGGTTAAACAAACAAGAAGTAAAAAAAAATATAAAATTACTTTCATTCATAACGGTGCAAAGTTTAAATAATAAAATATAACGACCGCCATGAACTATCACGAAGAGAACGAAACGAAAATCGGTGTAGAAAACTTTTGATAAAGTTTCGATAAAATATGCGCGGCCCAAGAACAGGATGGAACGCTAAGGGATGCAGGTTTCGGGACGAACTAAATAACTTTACCTCATTTTATTACTTGGTCCGTAAAATTGTTTATCTGCATACAACTATGCAAGAAAAATGTGCATGAGTACCGGAAGTGCCACTTTCTTTCAGTCGCGATGTAGTCTGCCCTTAGCCTTTAGTCCCTTCAAAAACAGTTCATTGGGACCATTGTAGCATAAGCGCTGTTGGAGTTGGTTGACGTCTTCTATTGTACGTACCTTGCAAGTGTCCTGTTTATGGATTTATTGTCTTTCAAGGGTTGAGACATAAAATTTATGGCCACGGTGAACATTTTTCGTTAAGGATCACGTAACGCTTACGATTGCAGTTATTTTAGTAAAACGAATAGAAAAGTTGCAAAAAGTTGGTTAATCATGAGCTATACAAGTTGCATCAGATGATTGATTGCTATTTTGTAGAAATCTATGAATTTTGTCTGCAATTTCACGGCATTACAATGTCACAAATTAAAATATGGTTAACTTAAACAATTTTATGCTGAGCAGTCAAAATAAGCGGACAAGAAAGACTTCGACACGCACACGAAGGGTTCCGTAGCATATAATATGCAACATAACTTATATACTTTTTTTTAACTAAAGATATCTTAAAGCCTACTTCGTTTTTTTTGTAAGCCTTAAAATAATTCTTCGAGTTCAGATTTAGATATCTGGTGGCAACATGTATTTGCGCGCTCAATGTCGGTAGAAAGATCCTTTCCGGTATATTGAGTGAATGCACAATACGAGCAGACCTTTTTTTCTCACTGCCTCTTAAATCACCACCTATTCATCGGCTTTTGGTGATACCATGGTGGAGATCCAAAAAAGTTTCATCATTGGGATCCTACTAGAAGCAAAACGAAAAACTAGAAGGGAACAAATTCTGCTTTACAAAGCAACGATCTTGCCAGTTCATTTCACGGAGCCGAGTGTTAGACAGTAAGCAAGACAGTGATCCTTTGAAATAAAAATTCTTCGTATGATATACGGCCCTGTTCGTACGGAGACTGAATGGAGGAAAAATGTATATATATATATAGTATATACAATAATAATATATAGTATATACTTCTGAAGGCAAAAATTCATCAACTACAATGACTTGGCCATATCGACTGAATGAACATGCTGAAGGTATCTTCGAATCCTAACCATCAAGTTCATGAAAACAGAGAAGAAACCACACTTCAAATTCCAAGTGTTCACGAGTACGTCTATGGGGTCGCGGTCCTGTAGCTTGTGGAAAAGACGTTTGGCAATTTTTCAAGACTCTTCCTCACAGGGTCATTGACAGTCCTTCGAAAGATATAAGGAAATAAAAAAAATCTTGGGAAACTTGACCAAAGTTTTTCATTTGTTTTTTCAGACCTGTCCGTCTGTCCGTCTGTAGCGGCTTTTAGAAGAAATAGCTTAAATTGATATAAAGTTACATTTAAAGGGGGTCCAAAATTATGTAGTTTTATATATCGTACGGTGCGAAAAACTTCGCGTGCTTCTAAGATCCGCACTTGGCCGTTGTCGGTTTGTAGTTTAAAGTGTGGCAGAAAACAAGAATTGGTTGGTTCTAGTCGGCTTCAAAATTTTAAAATATTAAAAAAAGATTTCTCTGAATTTTGCAGAACGTAAGTCCCGGAATTTCACAAACTACTCGTTTTCTATAGTTTTAGAAAATAAGGCATCACTGGTTCTGATTTCTTCAGAAAATAGGTAAGAATGGATTGCGCGCTCGGCCAACAGGTAAGCATGTGGGCCACGGTCTTTCCCAATAAAAAAACGACGTATTGCGCCACACAATTGCAAAAAATGTTGATTTTTAATGAGTCTTTTGGGTGTGCAATTTCTCGAAAGGATACTCAAAATTGACCACCGAGATTATTAGACTCAACACTGTGCTCCTTTTTTCTCGGATCAATATAAATAAGAAGACTGAAGAATGTGCAAAAGAGATTGATGTCATTTTGTTGATATTGATTTTGATTTAGGACACTGGCAATTTCTTGAATAATTTATGTATTTTTATATACCGACATGATTCGGTTAATATGCAAAATAATCAATTTCTCATCCATTTGAAAAAAGTTTCCTAATTTTCATTCAACAATAATTATAGTTTAGAATGTGTTTAAATATTTTGTTTGCGTGTGACAGTCGCAAATGCTCATCATTTCATACCAGTAATCTCGAAAGAATAAACTCTGAACAAGTTCGTAAAAAAAACATAATAATTATTTCGAGCACACTAGCAATAAATTCATAAGATAATAAATTGCGCTCTCCAAATTATCCAATAAAAGCTGACAAAATAAGTTTTAATTTAAACAAATTGCAAATTTAATTTGACTTATTTATTAAATATTATTTGAAGTAGGGTGAATGGGATGAAATTTTAGGAAATTATCGTGGGATTTTTTTTTAATGATGATGTATTCAGTCGACTTTTTATTTTAGAAAATTTAATTCAGAATTATTAAATTGGCAAGTAAAATATTCGCGTGAATGAAAGCTGATGACATGCATGCAAAGATTTTGGACGACTCAGAAAGGACAATCCAAGTTGTTTTAAATGGTTTATGGGTTTTACATGCGGTTAAGACTGTTTAAGACACTATTTAAATTTAGGGTCACCAATCTAGTGGGGAAATTATTTAATTTTTTGGTTTAAGCTCGTAAGGGTAACAATTGTAGAGAAATATATTTCCTAAAGATTCACCTTGGTTTTTAAGGAAGACCGACATTCTTTCGATGTAGTCTGTCATCAGTTGTGCAGCTGTATTTCGCGATGAGTGTAATCCTGGTGGTCAACTAAAGTCTCCACATCGGGATGTATGTCATTTGGCTCCAATCCAACTGAAAGTCAAAGTCACTCACGGTCATAGCACCAATCTTAGGTTAAATAAAATAAAACGGTCAATACTGAAACGCGTATACTGACATAGTTTTTAAGAAATCAAAAAATGAGTCCATGAAAGTCGGACCGAACTGTCATGGGGGATTGCTCTATTATATGTCTAGTTTTCTTAAAACCCTTTTTAAGTAAAATATGACTCAAAATGATTGCGTCGATTTGGACATATTTCTCTTCAATCATCCTCTCAGCAGAAGTCGGAATCGCCGGGTCACTAACCTGCTTGAGATATTCAAACGATTGCCAAAACAAGTATGAACTTAAAAGTCGTTTCTGTGATATTTTGAACTAACTAAATGAAATTTCGTTATTACAGCATTTTGTGCGTTAATAACCTCATTTTTTAACTAATCAAATGTCATCATACATTTTGTGGAATGAACCTATTTATGGAAAAGAGTGGGAGTGGTTTTCATACCCAGGGCAGGGAAGGTCTGATAAATTACAGTTATGACGGGAATACAGTCCTTTTAGTGTATCTACAAATAATGGATGACAGATGACAATAAGTGTCAATGAATTCGGTCTGCATAATAGAAAGCCTTCAATAAATAGAGCCTTGTAGTCCTTTTAAACTTTCTTTCTTATCCAGACTTTGACCTTGAAAGAAGCTATAAAATTATTTTTTTAATGCTTATAAAGTGGCTGATCAATTATTCATTCGTAAAGATTACTGAATATCCTTCATGCTAAAATAATACGAAACAGAAATGGCAAAACTTGTCGAACATTTCTCAACTATTCATATCAACAATCAAACGACCCTTAAAAATCAGTTTAATTGCATAAAGTGTCTAGCTAGTTAAGAGACTGAAAGACAAACTAACAAATTAAATGTTATATAAGGAGTTAATTCATTATCCGGAATAAGAAAACCGTGAAGCTTTCGTGACAAGTACCGGAACAAGTAACTACTAGTGAACTGCTAGCCACTGAGAAACAATCGCCAACTTATAATCGTTTGTCATTCATTCGACATTCATCCCTTCACAATTTTTTTTTTAGCCAGACTGATGTCTAAGTTAGACATGTTATGATATTGCAAAAAATCATTTTATACTGAAGAAGGTTAGTATAGCAACAGCAGAAGCTGGTGTCGCATTGGGGTTGCACTATGAGTATCAGGAAAACGGAAGGATACTGAGGGACAGTGCTCTTCCACAGGACTGCAAAAAAATTGGATAAAGGTGACCTAAGAATGTGCATAAATATTCAAATAGAGAGCGGCTGAAGAGTTTTCTTTAGTAAACTTTTAATGTCATGGCCAGTTAATTTATTTCATGTTTTCTTGTACCATTGGCAATCTTCGAGCATCATCGAGCCTAGGGAAATGACAATTTAAAAAATATACTCAAAGTAAAGCAGAGTTCAAGGAAAAAATGTTAGTATAATTCAACCCCTTTGCGTTGCAGTCGATAGACCAATATAAAGAATTTAGCTGCCTTGATCCTAACAAATATTTTTCGGAAATCTTGCCTGATGGTGACAAGGTGTGGAAAAGCAAATCGAATGAAGTGGCAAACCAAAAACTTTTCTCGGAAACCTCAACGCAAAACAAGTAAGGAAGAAGTATTGTGTCCTTTTTCAATGTTTGAACTGGAAAGCTTGGCCGTAAAAAAATACATTGAGATCATAGATTGGAAGGTGATGAAACTTTCAATAAGAAGATCAAAAAATATCATACAGCAGCATTAATGTCTAGTTCTTTTTGTTTAATCTTATTGGATCTTCTAGCTAAAAAGGTGATTCAGAAATAAGATCTTCCAGCAACCTGTGTTGAAATTCTTAGTTCACCCTTAAGTCGTTGAAAAAACGAGGGATTGCTCAATCACAATTGCAATAATAATTATCTTTACACATATCTGTGGCAATAAAACAGAAAAGCTAATGTAGGTTGAAGGGTGAGCCTTCCTTTGAAATTTTCAAAAAATCAATATTTTTTTTCTACATGTAAGTAAAAATAAATCTGTCGAAGCGTTTCCCGGATTTCGAGCGTTTACGATATTTTAAACGCGTCTGAAATTGACACCATCAGCGCGTTCTGCCCATTCACGGGACAAAGCAAGGATCGAGCGCGCAGAGACGCAGGTGACCGACGCAGCAAAAAAGGCCTGGATTGAGCAGCGGGAGATAATAGAAGCTCAACGTGAGCAGCTAGAAAAAGTGAAGGGATGCCTCTACGGACCAGGCATTACTGATTGCATTGCAAAACTTTAAACGCGTTTTTCTCGGAAACATGATTTTAAAAATGGCTAACATTCTCCTGTCCGCTGTAATCAACATATTTTGAGAGCATACTCAGAAAATAGATATGACTTTAAGGAATTCGATAAATAAATTTTTGCATTGCAATTTAAGGGTCTCAGATGTCAGCTGTTTACCTCCCGCGATTTGAGTAACTGTTTTCGTGGAGCTGCAACAGCCGCCATTTTGGTTAAAAAAAAAATTATAAAATTTCCTGTATATAATGATAAAAAGCAAGAAAAAAACTGCACTCAAAAACTTTACTCGTTTCCTTAAAAATAAAATAAAATGTAAAACCTGAAATATGGCATTCCAAGGAGAAAGTCTGCCTTAAGTACAAAAAGGTTTTTTTTTCTTGTATTAATATCATGTGTTGAACTTTAAAGTTCTTTCTTTAATATTTCTTATTATTAACATTATTCCATGCCAAGCAAAACCGAAAGGAAATAATTTAAAACCGTCAAATTCGAAAAAACTCGCTGTTTTCTCAAAATCATGCTCCCAGACAAAAACATTTCCGTCTTATTGATACAGATATATAAAATTCTACTATACGTATGTTAGTCACAAAACTCCTCGTAAACGACTGCACTGATTTGGAAGAAATTATGTGCGTGTGTTTGAGTGTGTTCCTGAAGTGCCAAATTTGAAACAAAAAGGTAAACTTTGCTTAGAAACAAAGTGAAATATTAATGATTCGATAAGTCGTTTAGATGGTAACGCCGACATAAGTTTGATAATTTAAGTTTTCAAAATAATTTTGTTTTTATTGCATGCAAATATGTCTTAAGCCTTGTAAGCATTTCTTTAATTTTTCTGTTGTTCCTTCAAAATCTATGTGAACAAAGGCCAGATGAAGAAAGTGAAGAAAAGGAGTTAACTGTTTCTTTTTCTTTGTTTTTTCTTTAAAACAATTTTTAGCACACTTTTTGAGATTAACGCCGAACTAATATAAATAAAGTATATTTCAAAAAATATTTATTTTCAAATGAATGCGAACATTGAGCTGTTGTATTTGTAAAACAATAACAAAGAGTGATATATTTTTATGGTGCATTTAAGAATTTTATTTTAACTTTGCGCAAAATAAGCACATGGAGGTGTTCTTTCAATTTGTTTGCACTTGCTGTGGTGCATTCGAGTACATCTGCAGGAAAAAATGCACTTTATATAAATTTTATAAAAACGCAGCTTGCTTATACTGTGGAAGATTGAGTTGCATATACAAACAGTTGCACAAACAATATATTTTACACTCATTGATCCGGTGGCATTAGTTTACAAAATTAAAACTGAACACCAATTGGGCAGAGCAGTGGAACACTTAAATATGATTCATACGAAAGTCTTTTTAAGTTAGTTATTTAAACTTCAGACGCACAAGATTTTGTATTGACTGTCGAAAGATAAGGCATATATAAGACATAGGATATTTATGAAAAGGAAAAAATAATTTATCTAAATATATAAGTATTTCACTTGGATCATCTCCTCTTATTAATTTTGAAGTATCAAGATTGGCTTAAAAACGGGTTTCCATTGATAATGCTGGATTAAGTGAATCAAAAAATTTTCGAGCACATCCGAGTCCTGCAGAGGCAGACCGAGAAAACCCATTGACGAATGTGCAATATATTAAAAAAAGAAGAAATAATCAAACGCAGCGGAAAATATTTATACTGAAAATGTTGCAACAGCCTTATCTCTGAAATTCGTTCAGGACTTTGATACTCTTTATAGAATTCAGTCCGGATGCAGGCGCAGTAAGAATTCAGAGGAAAAAAAGTATACCTGCTCCACAAATGGATCCCATTAATTTTGACGCTGCGGGTGCATTGACTTTTTTTTTTGGGGGGTTTGGGCGTAACAAAATAAATATAAATTATTTAAAGAACTTCAGTAAATCGTCATGACATGAGCACAAATCCACAGACAAAAACGAAGCAATTCCGATAACGGATAAAACGTTTGCTAGTTTATAAATAAAATGTATTCATGAGCCTTCATGCATTGAAGAGGAGTTTTTGATTTTCCCAAACTATTACCAGAAGCTAAAAACTAAACCAAATCAAATCGCTGGTTAAATAATATCACTACAGATAATCGGTCTGACGAGAGTCAGTTCTACACTTTGTTTCGGTCATCGTCACAAAAAAAGTACTAATGGGATAATTCAAGTAAATAGATATTGAAGCTTCATCAAATGGTGCATGTCAAACATGTGTGTGCCCATAACAAAACCCATTGTTCCAAGCGTCTCTAAATTCAGAAGGTTCAACAGTGTCAAAGATGAAGGCATACTGGCTTCAGATTTTGAGTTTGATTCTGGTAAAATTAATCAAAGATTTCTAAAAGGCAGACTTATTTCAAAACATTTTATTACAGATCAGTCAATCAACCTCTGGCTTGTTTACTTCGCTCGTGGTGAGGCAATGCGTGAAGCAAACTAAAATAAAAGCCCTATCGCTGGCCATATTCTTCACATCAAGTAACAAGGATCCTACGCAGTCAGTTAAATGCTTTCTCAATTGCCTCTTCAAAGTTTCTGGTATCCTGATCAATGATGAGGTTAATGGGGACTTGATCACTTTGGCTAAGGAAACAAACCGCGACGCCTTTGATGTACTGAATGCATGCAAGGATGTTACAGCCGCTGGAACCTGCGAAACTGCTTATGCATTATACATTTGCTTTCAGGAATATTCTGAGACAAATGCATATAGTTGAAAATAAATGAAATACATTGACGCTGTACTCGTCAAGACTGTGCTCTGGTCTCGGCTTAGTTTTGTTTCATATTTTTTTTTCCAGCAAAAAAAAAACTCGAAATGGAATTTTTGCTGACAGATTTTTATGTGTGCATACTTCTTTCTTAACTCGGTAGCCAATGCAATATTTCCTTGTGGCATGAGTGAAAGTTAAATGCTCGGCATTTCGAAGTTCGGACGCGGACTCCAAGAAACCCAAAAATTTAAGTGAGTCAACGTACATCGTCTTGAAAGAAAAAGCGTAAACAGAATCAAGAAGTGCTTTTACAGGATTGACGATCATAAATTTTGTCAGCATGTGAACAACACATCTAAGAGTATAAAAAAATAAAATAAATAGAGCAAAGGAACTAAGTAAATTTTCGTGGAGTATGTGCAAAACTTAACTTTAATTTTGAGGCTTATTCAACCTGTTGTATTCGATATTCGGCTTACTTCAAAAATTCAAGAAAAAGCTTCTGTGGCTATTCGGAACCGACAATAAAATGTAGATTGACTTGTGCGAAGAAATTAGCGTGCACACACAAATGGTGAAGCTTGACTTGGCTCGCAAAAGAGCTTCAAGCAAAGATTGTTTTTTAAGCATATTCTATCGCCGCCTGTGAGACCTGGAACTAGCCCATGAAGAGCCAAAAAATTTAAATTGACCCTTATGGCCTTTTATGGCTTGTTCGAAGACGTAACTTTTAAGGATCATCGACTCAAAAGTTACGTAAGAGAAGCCCCAAAACAGCAAGTCTTGCAATTATAAAAGAAGAGGGATCGACAGCTCCATAAATAAGTACTCAAAGCAGATTTGAGTCACAACCATAAGATAAATGCATAAATGTTTAGCTATCGCAGACTTTCACGGTCGAGTAGCAGTATGAAAACCTTTCCTTACAAATCCAACCAAGCATGTTATTTATCCGCCGATATTGGAGACCTTTATAAATAGGCTTTAGATACATATTAAAGCAAGATAGCAATCCGAAATATTTGGATCAAAAAGAATTTAAATGAACTTTGAAAAATATGAAATTACCTGCCAAACCTCTCGCCCCAATAAAGCTGCATTCAAAACGTCCAAAAACAGAGTTCAATTACGAAATACAAACTTTTTGAGATCCTTCAAGTAGTCAAGTAGTAGTAGTAGAAAAAATATTCTCTCTATCACGATGTTGATCCAAAAAAAGGACTAATTTGTTCGACAAAGTTGTGCAAGTACGAGATGATTTTTTTACCAAAACGAGGTAAAGATTTACAAGTTAACACAGAAAGCAGCAAACCAGCGGAAATGCTTGGGCTTGCGTTAAATCCTAATGCAGGTCAGTTAAACAGCCAAAAGTACAATGCTGTGACCAAAAGCAGCAGTCTTGTGATGACTCGTGTCATCGATTTTTGGTAGAATTAGGAAAATAAACAAATAAAGAATTAATTGATTTATGGAAAGCAAACCGTACGGTTTAAAGTTTGATTTAATTAACTAACATTATATTGGTGAAATGAAGAAGACAAAGAGTTTTAAATAATTTGTCTGGTAGAATTTATTGTACGAAAACTTTCAGAGACGATAGTATATATAGTAAGTCAATTGAAAAAAGACAAACAATTTAACAGCGACTAAGTGGATCTTCCAGTTCTTTTCAAAGGAAAACTAAGTTCTTAAATAATTAATCTTATGCTTCTCAAAGTTAAGAAAAACTCATGCCCTAGAACGTTGTTGGAGTTAATTCAAAGCTTATGTCAGAATCTGAAGCGAAACTCGAAAACAAGCCGACTATTTGATATATCCCTCATATGATTTTGCAACTTATGCAGTTATTTCGGATGAATTAAGAAGTGTGTCTGGGTTTTCTTAGTTGGTACACGGGGTTCAGAGCTTGTCTCTCGTTCCTCCTGGTGCTGTTAGCTTTTCAATTGCCTGTACTGCACTTAAATTCGTTTGGCAGTACATTCAGGAATTGAATTGTAGATCTTTAACATTCAAAGCACTGGAGGACCATTTGGAATTTAGACAATATTTTGCAAAGAGCGCTACATGCTTTGAAATTGCCTAATTAAGTTTCGTAAATGTGAATGAAGTCTGCCACTAAGTTATTCTATATGTAAGGCAAATTCTGTCAAGACAAGACACTTTGAGTTGCAACGTGCCAATTAATTGATTAGAATTTAAAATATTTTGAGAACTATACAACTTGCAGAATCATGGAGCTTGTAAATATTCGATAGAATTCCTAGTTTTCATACACACCGAAAGCTTCTACTCGGTCACAAAAAATTATTATATTTGTCATGTTTTAAAGAGCTTTTTTCCATCTTCACACTAATTTTCTGTCTTTTCCACGGTGCAGACTTCGAATATTTTATCAAGCCTCTTTTTATCAGTTTATGTGAATATTTCATTTACGTTGCCTTTCAAGAAATACACCAGAATACTCAAGAAGACAAGTAAAATAATAATAAGCGATTTGAGAGAAGATCATTAAATCTGTCCAAAATCAAAATCTGCTGCTGAGTCGTTTGTATGATGGCCGCATTGTCGGATTGAAAAAGGAGGAGTTATAGCTGCGGCTTTATCAGCAAAATAAAATTAAAGTTAAAAAAAATGTTAAGTCTGTGATGATTAAGAAGGAAAGCCAGACTTAGTTCATGACGAAAAATAGTACTGCGGAGGCATAGTGTGACGAGAATCATTTATACAATTTTTTTGGTTATCGTCATAAAATCGCACAAATGTAAATTGAGCGCCTGTCAAATGGTGTATGTCTAATACGTGTGTTTGTGGATGCAAAAAATCTAGTAGTTCATGGAAAAATTCAAGCCAATATGGTTCAGATGTAGGTCTAGGCACAATGGTTCCACTTCGGACTCGGCAGTTCAAAATATGAAGTTATATCTAGTTAACATTTGGAGCCTTGTTCTGGTAAAATTAATAAAATCCGACTAAACAAAATAATTTTAATGCTTTTACCCTCTACAGATATTTGAATCAGTGACTGGCATGTTTTCACCGGCTGAAGTGAAGCAATGCGTGAAGCAAACTAAAACTAATGCCCTTTCCCTGGCCTTGTTTTTTCTTTCATATGAAGATCAACCGACTCCATCACACGCAATAAAGTGCTTTATCACTTGTCTTTACGAGGTTTCTTCCTTCACTATAAATGGTGAACTTAATTCGCACCTAATTGATTTGGCTAGAAAAAGGGAGAACCCTGCATTTGAAGTATTGAAGGCATGCAAGAACGTTAAGGGCAATGCAAAATGCGAAAAAGGTTTTGCACTTTATAGATGCTTCAAAGATTATTCGGAGTCGCATGTAATCGAGAAAGTGAAATATATTGATGTGAAATAATTTTCTGGTTTTCTTTTACCAAGAATTATTGTGGCGCTGACGTTAAATTTAAAAAAGCGGGCATCTGTCCTGGATTAAATTTTGTATTTTTTAAGTCTCCTTGTCTGTGACAGCTTGCACTTATGTACTCCATTTATTTCCATAAAGTACCAAAGCTCTGATGCAACCATTGGAATCGAAGAGCATGTCTTGCATTTTGAAAAAAAAAACTCATATTTGGTAGTCCGCGGACTTTGAAAGTTCTCATTTTTTAATTGTAAGAAAAATAAAAAAAACATATGGACTAAAATTTGCAAAACATTACATTAATTTAGTGTCTGAACAGCATTTTGCAGTTTCAAGATTTATTAGTGCAAAAACGGAAGAAGGTTAAAAGTTACCGAGCGAAGGATGACAAAAAAAGTTAAAAGGTTGACAGTCAGCAGGTGCTGAAATGCATTTTGTTTTTTATCGCCATCGTCAATGAGAAGAAATTATATTTAATTATTAAACATGATTTCCATGAATCCCCTGAGAAAGAAGATCTTTGAGGTAGAGTTTGATCGTTTTAGATTTTTAATAAAATAGTTTTCTTTGACTAAATCTGTTCGAAATCGTATCTTCTTCCTTCTACAAACAAACTTTGTTGCTGTTTTTTTTTTTAAAAAATTCCAACTTAATTTCAGAAGTAGCTGAAAATGTGTTTGTATTGTTTCCATGGCAGACTAACTGTATCCAGTCTGTTTCTGAAAGAGAAAACTATCGGCAGAATACAATAAAGTCCCATCTCCCATTTTGCCATGGTCATGAAAACAGTGATAAATCGCCGACTTTTGAAATAACTTTAAATATGAAAGCTTCATAATGGGCGGCAGATCTGCTTGCATATCTTACTGATGAGTGAAACCTTTTTTTAATTTGCTCCCTCTAGAGGTTATAAGAACTGAAATAAAAGTTGAAAAATTGTAGTGTAGTGGCAGAATTTGATTAAGCAATTGTTGCTTATAGTAATTGCAATGTAAGTTTCAGGGTTCCTTGCGCAAAGGTTCCAAAGGAACTCTATTATTTTGCCTCCGCTTTCCGTCACAGAGCTGTGTCTCCAAAACCCTTATAGAGAGACTTATGCAATTTGCACCAATAGTGTACTGCTACTTCCTATAATAAGGATCACCATACAAAGAAAGAGTTTCATAGGATCGCTACTCTACTTAACAACTTACAGTAGACAATGTAAGAACTCGAATTCCGAAAAAAAAGTTTGCAAAAGATCATTTGTGGAGAACTTGGTGAAAGAATATCAAAAGTTGTCTACCCAAACAAACGAAGTGTCGCGTCCTTGTATACTGTTATGGTTTCGAACTTGAATTTAAAAGGTTTTCGCATTTCCTGCATGGTGTCCCCCCAATTTCGTTTTCGAGCCCCAACCCAACCGAGTGGCGCGATGGTGGAGAATGTTGCCTGCTAGACGAGAGGCTGCCGGTTCAAGCTCAGGGACCGCCAGAGAATTTGTTTTTTTTCTTGATCGAATTGTAAGAGAGAGATCACTGTAGGCTCAGTCGGCGGCGGGGGAAATTGTGAGCGTGGGTTGTAATGGTCAAGGATCGCGTGATCAAATAACTGACCATCGAACGGGCGGTGATGGAAAGTGGGCACGCTATGGGATATATACCGGGCAGTCATCTGTGAGCTACGGAACAAGCCAGACGAGTCGGGAAAATAAGTCGGTCCGGGGAAAACGAGAAAACGAGAAGGAAAACGAAGAAATAGAAAAGAAATAGACAAAAAAAAAAGAAAAAAAGTGGAAGCCGGCTAGTGCCTTAAAGTTAGATTTTTTTTTTTGTTTTTCTGATTTGACTATTTCATAATCGAGTCAGTGTGTGACCAATTCTGTTTTCCGGTTGTGTTTTGTGTCCTTTCGCGTCGGTCATTAACGCGAATCCGAATCGTAAGGGGAAAGCGGCAAACGGTAGTCAGGTGCTCGGGGCTAACGAACCCAAATCCCAGTTCGACACCCATAAACCCCCCGTATTAAGTTAGAACGGTTAAAAACTGCTTCCCAGAAACACAAAAAAATAAATTATTGTGACTCAAAATAAAAAAAAAAGGAAAAAAAAAGGGTTCCCGAAAAAGTGAAACTCCGCAAACCATCCAGCCAGCGAATCATCCACCCGTGGCGGGGCCACCACTGGAGCTGAAGATTGTCGATGCAGGGAGGCGGTGTTTGATCTAACAATTACTTTAAGTACAATAATTACTAACACATTTTTTTTTTCCTTTTAAATATTAATTTCCTTTTTTTTTATCAATTTGTTTTTTTTTTAATTTTTTTTATTATTATTTTAAATTCATGAGCCCAATAGCAGCTTAAGTAGGTCATTAGTTAAAGCTTTTATTAAGTGTTGTTTTAGCCGAGTGGGTTAAGGCGTTGCTTTATGTAAACGAAAGGGGTCGGATCCGAGCTTTCTCGTCTAGGTTCAATCCTGGTCAGCGCACGAAATATTTACTTTTTTTATCTTTATTTTTTTTTTTTTTTGAATTTGTATTTTATTGAATAGGAATTTTTCAGTATCTGCTTTTCTTTTTGCTTTAGTTATTCATAATGAATTTCCCTTACCGTTTTTTTTATTAAAATAAATAATAATTGTTAGAAAAAAAAAAAAATTAAAACAGTGACTTTCCTTCGTGCATCGTTCGGCCTGAAGATCGGGTAGGTGGTTGGAGCTTTCGGTTGGTCACTTTGTGGTAGCAGTTCCGAGGGTTTGTTTTATTTTTTTTTTTTTTTTTTGTGTTTGGTCTAGGTCAACGGGATTCAGCGGGTTTTACTGGCATCGTCGCGATTCGACGTCGTAAAGCTGTTGGGGACAAAGGGGCAATCGCGTGGCGCCCATAAAATCAACACCCACGACTTTCCTCCATTGAGCAGTCGGCAACCCTAGTCCTCAATCCCGCGGAAGACGAAACGAAGGTAACAATACATATAGTATTTTGCATTTATTTCAATTATAATCGACGTCTCTAGTTGCTATAGCTGCATATTATATTCAAATAGATAAGTTCCATGATCTAAACTCTGATCACTCACCAATATTTTTAACATTGAGCGAAAATGTTATTCGAAAACGAACACAAACCAGCATTAACAAATAATCGTACCGACGGAGGGAGTTTCAAAAAAACCTTTGAGGATGGGATCGAACTCAATGTCGCTTTCCAAAACAGAAATCAACTAGAAAGAAAATTGACAAATATTATCAGTGACATTCAACAATCTGCACAATAAGAGGAAACAAGTATTCAAGGGAAAGAAAGTTGAGCGAAGACGAGAAGAACGCAAAAATAGACTTAACATCATAGCCCAAAAAAAGAAATTAAAGCCTTGAAAGAGGAGCTAGTTACGAAAAGGCAACTGATTATTCTGGAAAGCAACAAAAAATAGCAAAAGCCCAGATCACGCCAATCAAAATATCTGATGGAAACTGGCCACGAAATAACGACCAAAAAGCCAAACTTTTTGCAGAATAAAGTAGTAGTAGTGATCATGATAGATATATCTGGGAAAGCCTCTTCATTATTGCCGGTAGTATCTTAGGTTTTCGAAACTACTCGTCAAACGACTCAAAAGAATCATAGAAAGGAAAAACCTTCTTCCTATTGATCAAGCTCAAAGGAAAGTAAAATAAAAATATTTGTTCAGCAATGTTTCTAGATGTGGCACAAGCCTGTGATTAAATATGGAATGGGGGACTTTACCATAACGTCAGAATGCTTCTCCCAAAACAAGCAGAAATCTTGGAATCGTATATAAAAAAAATAATCTTCTGAACAAAGCAAGTAGGTTCGTATTCACAGCTCACACAGCTGGGTGGCGAAGTTCGTAGAGCGCTTGCCTTTCAATCGATTCAATTGATAGGTCCACAGTTCGATTGCTAGAGTGGTCTAGACTTTGGGATCAAATGAATGGCACTATCACATGTTTGGTCGACCAGCGATAGAAGTCTGACTAATGGGTGGCGTTGTTGTAGTGATTGTTGTATCGGCTTACTACCTAATTCGTGTTGTCAAAATAGTGGCTTGTGTAGATTGTGTGTAGATGGCTCTGCTGTGAAGGCATTGTGGCGCTTGACAGAAATATCCGAAACAACACATAGAGGGCGCAGATGTCGAATTGAGGATATTGGGAGGAAGGCTTGCCACTCTTCCTTAAGAAAACATTCGTCTGGTATTCTTGTTAAGATACGCTGCGCAGTTCACTACTTTTGAGAATAATAAAATTATTAGAGTTATAAAAATTAATCTTTTATTTTAATTGTGGTACCTAGTAGGAAGTAGCAAGGAGCCACAGCATAACACTGACAGCGGAGTATTTAGCTAAATCATCCAAACTTTCAAAGTAAATATGGTATATCAAACTAATGTCGAGTAAAATCCTACGAATTAGGCGAAAGCTAATAGGTCGATATTAAAATCCTCCATCCCGTTTTGTCCACACGGAAATAAGTTGAAACCAAATACGTCTAAGTTTCTCAAATCACTACATAATCTTTAATTCCGCTCGCACTGTGCTACACGCAATATAAGAGAAATCATACCCTCTTGAAGAGCGAGCTAATTATAAAAAAAAGGAAATTAAAGCAGCAGTACCCCACACAGGGTAGTGTACTGGATCCAATCCTGTATACCAGTGATTTTCCAGAACTAAATAGAAAATATTGCAGTGGCTACATCCGCAGATGATACAGCAAACTTAGCAATAGGATAAAGTAATGAGGAAACAACGCAACAGTTAATGTGAGATGTAAACAGAATATGTAAATGGACCAAAAAATGGCGGATAAAGTAATCGAAAGCAAATCGGTACATTTTAAGATTTTAACATCGCCAACATCGCATGATAAGAGCATAAAAAAATGAAAAAAGAGGAATTGGAAATAAAATACAGCGAAATGCATTGTTATCCTCAAGCAATTTATCAAAAAAGTTGCTCGTTAGTCAAGGAGACTGAATTGCTCGACATAAACTTGAACTCAAGGGTACAGAATATGGACTGTGCCCTAATCGAGCTTACCGCGGTAGGTTACCGTCGAAGTACAGACGTGCATAATTCGGGAAAAAAGGTCATTCTCAGTCTCAGGTCAACTTTTTCAAACTCGTTCACCATTCTTCTTCTTCTATTTACAAACAGTTCGTTGATGCGAACTAAAGGAATTTGTTTTGCAGCGCTGCAAAGCTCGTTACACTTTTGGGCTTACGCGGACACCCCAAAAGTCACCTGATATACTTTCAAACGAATAAATCTGTGGTCATACGTAAGCATCCATTAAACTTAAAGTTGTTCAACCATTAAATGTACAATTTAGTTTATAATGTCTATCGGTTAGCCTAATAGTCCATGGCAAAACATTGCATATATACCTTGGCCACAGCAGAACCGTGTAGTCATAGTAGTTCTTTCAAAATGAGGTTCGATTGCCTTCTTATTTGTTTAGCCGTCTGGGTAGGTCAACTTACCCAAATCAAGTCACTAACTTATTTAACTTATTTTCCTTAAAAAAAGTATCCACAGCTTATCTCTGGTGCATTCCCAACAGTTGTTATTCGAGCTTGTGTTAAGGAAATCAACGTGAAATCTGCCGACTTGGCTGTATTCTATGGAACCGATTTAATGGAAGCAACAAAGCCGGTCAAATGCTATTTGACTTGTCTGTTTGAGTCTATGGGATTCGTCGTCAATGGTGGTGTAAATCCAAATGTGATTGGCCTGGTTCAAGCCAACAAGAATTCTAGCGCCAAGTTACCCGCCGAGAGTGCTGTTTTCTTCGCAATGGTTGATGCTTGTCAGAACGTTCGAGCTGAGGGCGAGTGTGAGGAAGGCTATATGCTTATGAGATGTTTCATGGATTATGGTAAGAGTCGCTTTACTGGTGGCCCAAACCCAGAATGGTAAATAATATGATCCAGCAATAAATGTTTTTAAATTTGAGCAATGAAACGTCAATTTTATTCACTTGTTAGCCAGATTAACATTCCTTGAAAGATTAATCTCAGGCCATGCATTGAAGAAATTCATGTGCGCACTCGCATGGTTCAGTTGATTTAATTTCCCCTTGGCAAGCATTCATCTTGACCACTACGTCCTGGTTCATTAGTTCAACAATGTCTCCCTCCGCCACTAATGAACAATCGTTAAGTATGTTCGTAAATCTAAGAAAACAAGACCCCAAGCATTTTAAGTTTGGATTTTCATCGGCCATGGTTAGATTTAACATAAAAACATAATTCACAGCATCGTCCATTTGCACATTCTCAGTTTCCAAACAAGTGGTGTTCTCCAAAATGCCTTTCACATCCTCTATATTCAAACTCTGTTCGTAGAAATGCAAGAAATTGGTAATTTGTGTTTTGAAGTAATTTAAGAAAAAGTAAAAATCACCTGAATTTGGACAAAGAAATATCCAAATAAGACAAAAGCACCAGCCAAGCGCTTCATGATGAATGATGTTTTGGAAGTACCTAAACAACAGTTTGCGGAATGCACATTTATATAGTCGAACCAGTTTACGTTCTTTTTTTTTAATATTTGAATCAGTGACATGGGACCCTTTTGTTATAACATTCATATGATCATCTGCTGCAATTTAAATGCGATCAATCGAGTGGTTTTTTAGTGGGAAAGTTTTCACACTGGCAATTATTTTCAATCCAGTGATGACAAAGTAGTTCGAACAAATTACGAGGTTTGCTCAGAAAAAAAAATGCTGAGCAGGTTTTTAGTCGACTCGGAAGAGAGATTAAATTCTGATTCTCTTCCTGAAAATGGCGGACAAATACGAAGCATCATGACGCCATAGATACCACTGCACTTGATTTGAGTGAATCACTGGGGATCGTTAATCACATTCAAGTACCACTACTTATGGGGAAGTGGATATACAGCTCTGCATTTGTACACCTTGGATAACTCGACTGCTCTTTGACTCATTAAAACCGAAAATGGCCTTTTTACATCAGAAATATAAACCGCGTGTCTGGATGTAACTTAAACGAGCATTCGTAGATAGTTACAGAGGCAAGTCTTGAAGACTTTTTTGTCCGAAATATGTCAGCAAATAATGCGCAGAATGAGATTATAACGAGAATGTAAACAAACCGAAAAAATGCAAGTATGCTAACATGGGACTCACATTTTCTAACGAAAGAATAAAAAAAGTGATGAAATAAAAGAAGCCTCGAAATTGACGTTGCGATCCACGACAGACTCTCTACCCAATGTTCACAGCGGTTTATATCAGTTTGAAGAGATTTATCCAGATTTATGGCTAGAAGCTTAACGAGCAAAGAGACGGTATCACGTTCTTGGAAGGAAATAGGAAGAGGATATGAGGGAACCTTAACAGAAATGGTACACATGAACTGTACCAAAGTCGTAAGACGAACTACCTGTTAGAATAAAGATGGAAATGTTGAAATCCAAGAGTCCTTAGAAACTAAACATCGATAAACGTGAAAGGCTGTTTAATGTCCTTGGAAACTGAGGAAGGATCACTTCAACAGACCGTAAACGAACAATGCTGTTTACTATTTTTGCAACGTAACGTTTTGTGACTTATACTTATACTTATACTTAAATACACCCATTTCAGGGAATTAGGGCTGCCTCTGCTTGAGTATTGAAGCAGAATTGATTTTGTACAAACAAACAATTAGTTTCAATAGTACATTTATATAAATTTATAACATAAGGACACAACTTACCTTCGAATTTTCTTCAAGCAATCTGAAAATGAAAAAAAAAGACTGGTTAATAAAATGTAAACTATGATATCAATGCAGTTCAAGAAAAATGCGAATTATAATATAATTCTTGAAATTTTGTTATTGGTATAAGACTGAGTGAGTTGGTGGCCACACTAAACTTTGTCGGCTTGGAATGCTGGAATTTCAAAGTTCGTACCGTTAAAAAAATTATTTTTGAAGACATTTGTGATATTATATCGATTGACTCATGAATTTTTTTGTCTATATTAATGACATCATCTTCACAAACTATTATTTCTACATTAATCATTAATCATTAATCCATCCATATACTAAGTTTTTTTCTATATACTGCGATTTTCGTTTGCTTTAAGCAATTAATATTTTCAAAGGTTTTTTAATAAATTAGTAAAATTTAAATACGATAAACAGAATTAAGTCGAAAGACATATTTTTTATTTTTTAAGTTATGCTGAGAGCGCCCGCAGAGCCCCTAAAAATTTAGACCATACATAGTTAAGTTAGTTAAGCTTGCTTTAAGCGTTTTTTCTAGCATGTAAGTAAAAAGAATTGAATTGAAATGAAGAGAAGCGTAAGCTGAATGGTGATAAATCGTCCACGATATTTGTTAAGCAAAAGAGCCATTTTTTTACCAGCTGCATGCCACTTGTCGCAAAGCAAGGTCTCAGCAAAGACATCGATCCACTAAAACGAATCGAAGGAAGGTGTCCATGCGTTCAATCAGCGAAACTAAGGCTTTGATTATTGTGCCAACTCGACCACATAAGCGAACAGTCAGAGCTTGATGCAAAATTTTCAGATAGGCGAGGCCTGTGAGCGTCTCGAAATAGACACATTTGGGTGCCGATATTTTAAGGTGACCTCGCCGAGCGACAGCTATCCGTGACATATACTTATTGATCAAATTTACTTTACAGCTGTAAATGGTGATAAATGAAGGCTTTACAAACTTTAAGAAACCTTTCCCTGTTTTTATCATTTTTTTAGTGAATTTGCAGTTAGTTTCAGTTCACAGCAAATAACCTAAAAGTTTTGGCTTCATGGCATAGTTTGTCAGTTCAACAATGGCGCTATCAATGACAGTTCATCGCGCGTTGATACCACCCTATTGAAACAGAGCTTATATGGTCTTAGTAAAGTCGTCTGTCTACACTTGAATGAGCGATTTAGAAGATTAGCGTCAACAAGTCTGGATCAAACCTTAAGAGTAAAAAAATGACTCTGTAGAGACAAAGGCGCACGGTCTTGTTGTTCAAGTACTTGATCAGATTGATAGGGCTTACCTATTGTTAGGGACCTCATAACGGTGGATTTTTTGTATTGAGACTATGTACTTCTATAAAAAAGAAGAAAAGCCCTGAGATACTGTCTTTGAAAAATTCAAATCTTTTCAAGGGAATTTGCTGTCACATTAAAATTCACTGGACAACCACAGTAAGTAAACAAAGGCCTGATTAGGGCCATGTAACAGATGACCTTAAGATCTTTGTCACACCAAAGCCACTTTAAAATTTTTTAAAATTTAAATATTGGCCGAACCAGACACCCAAGGTATCTAACAACAATAGGATTATAAGTGACCGCCAATGCTCTCCCACCATCAAGATCTATCGCCAATTCTTTCTTGTATCCCCAGAGGCTCTAGACTATAGAGTCTTGAAAGGAATGTTTTCCGATTTTGGATTGTTGATCCTCAACTTCACAATAGCGCTGAATCTTATCAAAATCATGTTGCAAGTACAAAATTATGACTTCAATTTGTCGGTTCCGATATGTACGCATTCGTTGTAGATCTCTTTTTAACTCGAAGATACCAAGAGAAGTGACATTCTTCAAAATGAACTGCGCTTCTAACCACACGGTATCAAACGCCTTCTCCAACCTGTCAATCACCAGTGCATTGTTCCTTTTTTCTGTTCCATTGAACATGTCCTGCTCTGAAACGATTTCTTGATATGAAATTATATTTCTATCTTCAGTTCACTTTTTATTGACGACTTAAAATTATAGAAGACAAAAATATTTATCCAAATAACCGATTCGGTTTTTCGTCGCTATCACGATAATTTCCACCAACTGTTATGCGAGCACATAAAACAGAATCCAAATGATGGTAAATCGACGAGAATGATTCTCTTGGATATTGAGAAAGCATTCGATACACAATGACATGATGGTCTCACAGATCAAAATGTTAGTTCTCAGTTACCCAAAGTTTTTTGTCAAACTGTAGTTTCATAGTCTTTGTTAATAATTGTCCTTCGTATCAATTTTATCTAAATCCAGGTGCACCCCAAGGTGCTGCTATAAGTTCCATCTTTTGTTACCTACAGAATTATTGATAATCAAGATCAACGGTGCTGAACTCTAATGGGAATCATCAATAAAATACTTGGGGCATTTAAGTAAAAAAAACTAACTTTAAATGATCATATTTCAAAAACATTAAATTAAAAGCCACTGCAACTAGAATTCTATACCCGTTCATTGAACGAAAGTCGAAATTGTCAAATGAAAATAAAATCAACTTCCTTATTTATTATTTCTTTTATTTATTATACATTTATTTATTATTTATAATAATTTTCTGCAGAAGTTTATTTTTTTATTTCTCTTAACATTGAAATTGTTCTGGTAGTTTCCATCAAATTCAAAATGTTATATCCCAAATTATTTACTTAATAAATTACATAACCTCTGTGTAAAATTTCGATACCAAATAAAATACCACTTTGATTAAAAAGTTCCCGAAATAACCACCATGTGACGCTCTCATCGTATCGACTTGAGTTCTGTTAAGTTGGTACATCTGTTGTTGATATTTCATCCAAGTCTTAGCATCATAGCTTGACATTTGCAAAAGTCACGTAGGCAAAAGTGCCTGTGTGTATTGGCGATTTTTTACAATTTTAGAAATGGATTTAAATTTGCAACAACGAACTTGTATTAAATTTTGCATAAAAAATAAATTTTATGGTGCGCGAACGTTGGAAATGTTGGAAAGTGTTTTGGCAACGATTGTCTAAAAAAACGGTCGTTTACCAGTGGCTCGAGCGGTTCAAAAGTGGTCGTAAGTCAATCGAAGATGATGAACGTAGTGGCACACCATCGAAATCGAAAACTGATGAAAACATTGATAAAGAAAAAGAAATGTTAGTCAATAATCGAAAATCAGCCAACAGAGAGATAGCGGAGGACTTGAACATTTCCCATGGATCCATCCGAGACATTTCGGTTTATGACTTGGGTTTCCGTCATGTAGCAGCAAAGTTGGTGCCAAAAGACCTCAATTTCATGCAAAAAAGATTCTTTGAAGGGAACAATATAGATTTAGATGAATAAACTTGTATTTTTAATGTTCTGAATAAATTACGGGAGCTTCTTGATCAAGGTGGTATATCTGTCTATAGTGTTGGGTGTCGGAGTGATATAAATTGCCCGTAGCTTTGCCGTTATTAAGCAGCGTAATGAAAATCCCTATAGCTTCCATAGAAGAGATGATATCCCACTTCGTCAGTGATTCGTTGATCGCTTGGAAATTAATAGAAGATTTTTCCTCTTCTCAGCGGTCGCAATTGCCATCATTGAACACAGTAAAATCAAGGTATTCTAATCGCCATAAATACAGGTCGTATTTCCGGCCAATGCAAGTATTTTCACTTCTTGAAGCATAGCTTAAAAAACCTCAACGTTTTCTTGAGGATATTCGCTCACAGAAGAGTGATCATCATTCGCTCCTTTTATGGGATCGATTTCTACTGTCAGTAGTATACGTTCGATGTGTATAATTCGTGGGATTTTGGGACAGGCTAAATTTGATACCTTCTTCGAAAAAATCGCTTTTAGTTGTGGGCAAAAATACTGCTTGTTTTTGTGTATTTTATATATTTGGAAGAACAACTATACAAGGGACTAATACTTGCACTTGGTCAAGGTCGTTAACACCGCATGTCCAAATCAGTCTTACCGTAACTAACTTTCTTTTTTTGCTTAGTTTCTGCTGTCAAAGATGTTATTAATATTTTTGAAAAACTACGCAGCGTTTGCTGTGCGTTTTTATTTATCAACCACTCTTAAAGAGGCGGTATCGAGATATTTCTCGACCATGTTAAAGCTGTAAAATGATGTCACCTCATGGAACTCATTTTTATAACTGAAAGAGGAACTGAAGCTATTCAAGATTGCTGAGAAGAATACTTGCTTGCATGTATGTATGTATTTAAAAAGAAATAATGTTCTTCATGCTTCGATGAGGCTCACGCAATCATTCCTACCACAAAGTCGCTATAACCTTATTTGTACATTTTCCGAAACGGAGGCTTTCATAACTTACTTCCCACAGTCGTCCCAATCAGTCATACCTTGAACAACCAAAATTTCCCCTATACTCATATACTCGAATGTAGGTGTCAGCAACAACCCTCGCAATTCAGCTACGGTAATTAAAATCAAACTGCTTCTCTATCTCTCGGTTGAATACGGCATTCATTACCGTACTAATTAGCTTAATTCGTTGCATTCGTCCCTCGAGTTCCGGTGAACTTAATTAGGAATAAAAAAAAATATCGACTCCATTTGCAAAACAAATAAACCGTCAATCAATTTCCGATTGTATATCAGTGTGTAATTATTATCATGAGAAACCCCACCAAACAAAGCAAAACAATCAAAACATTTTTTATTGCGCTTTCAACTCCATTACTGCCCACTCTGATTTTCCGTGTTGGAGTCATCATCACTATCCCCATTGCGATTGATATTGGCAATCAATGGCTGCAATTGCTCATGGGGCTGGCCATACTTCACTTTCTGGATGCACTGGTGAATTTTGTAGGCTGTGTCACATTTGTTGCTGCCACGAATTGACCGACAAACTGCGAAGTCGGCATTCTCCATGTCAGCGACCAGAACCATCTTTCGTGTGTCATCATTGTCAATGAATATGCCATCCTTCATGACACCCATATGCTCGTAGATACAATGGGCGAAGCACTGTGTCGATTCATCAGCTTCATTATCGAGAATCTCGTTGGTCTTAAACCTCTCCAACTCGGCCATGGAGAGTTGGGTTTCCTTCATGCAAATGCGAACCATTTCCTCGGTCATGGCGTTATTCTCATCGGACACATGGGCCGAAAGGTTGAGGCTGATGCTGACGGTTGCGTGACGAGTCTGCGGTATGGAAATTTTTAAATGTCTATCTCTAGTGCAACATCGATTATGGATTTTACTTACGAATGCCTCGTGCGCACAGAGTCCGAGGACTATTAAAAATAGGACACTTCCCAGAGACATTCTGCGATATTATAATTTATATATTTTCAAAAATGATTTGTTGAATGAATTCATGGTTCGGGCCTTTTTGAGGTTTTATATTTTTTTCGATTCGAAGATTTTCCGAGTGATAAGAGTGATATAAGTGCCTCGCATTTGGTGAATGGTTTGAGCCCATTAGTCGTTCGAATGTGGTGCTTAAAGTTTATATCCGAAATAAATTGACATTATTCGGTCGGTTGGGTTTCGTCGTCAGTGTCAGATTATGTAAACGTGAAGAGAATTAAAAGAAATGACGATTGACGTTCGATTATTGTGCACTTTTAAAATATAACTTTCACTTACTTATTTATTTGAAATGGTTCTACGATACCATCATAGAAGGCTTAGGGTCTTTTTTAAGGTTCCGTACCCCACAAGAAAAAACGGAACTTAATAGGATCGCTCCATTGTTCGTCTGTCTGTCTGTAAAGACCATTTTTGCGATCTCTTAAAGTTGTGAAAAATATTAAGCTTCATAGTCGACGCAGTCGAAAGATAAGAACCCAAGCGGGTTCCGTTGACCGAGAATCATGAAATTCGGCAAGGTGTCACGTCTTGTAGCACAAGTAAGGGGAAAAATCCAAAAGCCGTCAATTTGTAGTAAGTGAAAATTTTTTTTCAACTTCCCGTCTGGAAGTACTTGCAATTGATCCGTTTTTCGAAATTTAAAATTTTGGCCACGATTCGAGGTCCGAGGAGCCGGATTTTTTTAGAGGGACGTATGTGCATGTGTGTGTGTACGTTTGTGCAGATTTTTTTCGTCTCGCATAAGTCGAAAGCAAGAATTTGCTTTTATTTGAAGCGTATTTGCAAAATGGTGTTCATTGTGAAAAGGTTATGGTTAAATTTTAGTCGGTAGTCGCAATAAAAAAAAAATGGTTTGGGTGCGAGTAGGCCTGCCCATACCATGAACTTCCCATCTCAAGATATAAATAAATAGGTGCTATTTTATTTGCCTACACCATGAAATTCAATTCGGATTATGAAAACATCATCATCATTCTCTAATCAAATGCATTGCAAACAAAAAGATAAGATACTTATAGTTTTAGCTGCCTTTGAGGAATGCCATATACTCGTATAAGTTTTCGTATTTTTTGATCGTTTAAAACACGAATTGCGTATTTAACATTGATATACTATATTAACATATTTCAATTTGGATATACTTTTTTTCTGACTGAGTTACATTTCTACTAAAAGAAAATTAGATTTTTAGTTTGACTGCAGAACTAACTTAATATAACTTAAAATAATTTTTACCGTTTTTTTTTCAATGATAGTTGGTTGGACTTTTTTTTGTCATTAATCATTTAATTACTAACTTGAGGTGGCGTTACAGTCCGCGTGGCATTGGTATTTTATCCTTTTGGCTAAGTCGATGTCACTGTACAACTCCTAGCATACAGTTCGTTGTTGAATCTTCTCCTCCACTCACAGTCAATGCAGATGGGACAAAAGATTACACTTTTCTCTCGGAATAACCTAAGGGGCCTTCATCCGCTTTTGAAAGTGTACATACTCCTGCACCATAAAGTAGGAGGGTAGGCTTAGCTTTCTTAACCAGTGGTAGTCTTCATTTGATCTCAGCGCTGGTGTTATTGTCTGTTTTTACAGCGGAGCCAAGATAGACAAAGCCCTAACTACCTCAAAGTTATAGCTGTCTATGGTAACGTTCTGAACCAGACGTCGGATTTGGTTTTTCTTGATGGCAGCATATGCTTCTCTTTGCCACCTTTTGTTGACAAGGTTCTCTTCCACTATTGTCCCAAGAATGATGTTGAAGAAATCGCATGACAGTGCATCACTTTGTCTAAAACGTTGTTTGACATTAAGTGGGTCGGTGACGTCTTTGCTGACCTCAATGGGATGCCAAACCTAGACATGTCTTTATAAATCTCGTCTCTGTGGACGAAACAGGCAACAAAATCAACCTTGAAATTGATGAAAAGGTGGTGCGTATTGACTTGGCGCTCCTGGGGTTTTTTCCAATATCTGCCGTTATGTTAATATTTGGTTTATGGTGGACTTTTCTGGTCGAAAACCAATTTAATACGGACCTATCAGGATGTTGACGAACTGCTTCAGACGTTCACATCATATGGCGGAAAAGATGTTAAAGGCAATTTTGAGGAGCTTGATACCTCTATAATTGGCTTCCTTCCTTCAGGATTGGGCAACCAAAACTGAGATTCCATTCATCTCGCATGCTTTCTTCTGACCACGTGTTGAAGATGAGTTGGTGCAGACTCCCACCTACGTCATCGCCGCCGCTTTTAGAAGTTCTATATTGCTATCTGTACTTCGTCTAGGTCAGGTAGATGCCATTGTTGGTTTTCCATGTCCTCAGCATTGACTGCAATTCTACTATGATATTTCCATTTAGCCGGCTTCGGTTTGGGGTGTGTAACCTTGAGATAATTGTTTTTGCTGGCGGGCTGTTCATGGCTTGCATTAAACGACTCAATGAAAGCATTTTCGATTTTAATATAGGACCAACGACCCAAAATCTTAGCCAGTCATCCCTCTAAAAGTATCCAACTCAACGTGAAGATAAGATATTTTAAATTTAGAGTTGCGAAAATCGATTTCATAACAACAACTTTAACATTGGAAGTTGAATTTGTATTTGCTTTTGGCAGTTTTTTTTCAACTTCTTCAATAAAGTGTTATAAATGTGACAGCCAGAATTATGACATATTATATAGCTTAGTTTCAAAAGTATTACATTTTGTAAGAACTCTGTTTATAGGGATTCATATTTTAAAAGTTTGAGGACCAACTGCTTATCTCAACTTCATATATTTTTGGAATTATTTTTAATCAATCAAATTTGTTCGATTGTTTTTCTTTGGAAGATATTAACCACTGCTCGGAATATTAAGGCATGATTAACTTTATGTCCTTTTTGAAAGGGTTCAAAAGTACATAGTTTCAATCCAAAGATTTCCACCACCTCTTCCTTCCGCGCTGGTAACTGCTCAACAAAGGATCTTTTTCGGTCTGGTAAATATATGGCTTAAAGAGGATCACATTCAGTCCTGTTTTCTTTGCAGATTCTGATAGGATTTTCCACGCCGATTCCGAGAGGTTTTTTATCTCTGGAAAGACCTCTAGGATTGGGTTCATGATAAGAAACCACAATAGTGGAAAACAAACTAAATAGGATTTTATGGTCTTCCTTGCAATATACGATAAATGCAGTTTTATCCATGTGTTTTAACTTTGTCATTTAGGTTTCTCTCGATGCTTTTGCTTTAAATTCAATTGCCTCATGTAATTTGCGCCATGAGCTTATTTTTGCTAATATATTATAACTATAAAAAAGCGTCAAACTACAGCCGAGCAGGTTTTGAACAAAAAAACTGGTGGCTCCATAAATTTCTAAGGATGTTTTCATGTGTCAGTGTGGCAGACGTCACTCTGAGTCCTGAAAAATGGGAAAGACTTACAGGATTCACATTTCTGAAACAATTTTCAAAGAACTTCCATCGAAATTTGGATCAGGAAATAGAGAAAGGGGCACATCAATGTATGAAATTGCCTCAACTAAATACTGTTTTAGTCTTTTTGGTAGTCTCTAAAAATAGTAACTTACTAAGTTTAGTCAATTGACTAAATTAACATAATATTGATGAAACTTTTGGCATCAAAATTGAACAAAAAAAAATTTTTATATGAATTTGTCCGGAAACTTATGAATGGCAGTGTATATATTTATGCATATTTTTTTATCTGATAAGGTAGCTGTAAACTATAAATCTATTCAATTTTGAACTTTTTTTATTGGAAAACTAAATTGATTTTAATTGAAGAAGTCAAATTGTCCCTTTTTTTGACAGTTTTTTCGTCATAAAATTCAAACCACCCTGTGAAATTTAACCAAAAGCTTTTCAGGTGATCTTTATGTACACACGCTTCGAATGAAACCAATATGGCTTCGATAGCTTGATTTGTTCTCGAGTTAGGCTGTACGAAAGAATCCGCACAAACGTACGTACGTACACACACACACACAGACATCTTTCTAAAAATGATGGAATCCGACTACTGGGACCGCCAAATGTGGAGAAATGTAAAAATTTTGAATTTCGAAAATCGGACCGATTACAAGAACTTCCTGATGGGAAGTTAAAAACTTCAAAAACACTTTCACTTGTTTAATTTAAATAAAATTAATTTACTTATGAAAAAAGTGCACAATCAATTTTATTTGGATTTCAAGTGTCATATAAGATATAAACATATAAAAAAAAATATATGTACACTGCCGTTCATATGTTTTCGGACAATATATCCTGCCAGCGTAACTCATACAAAATTGTTTGTTTCTTTTGCTTCTTTTTTTGCAAACATATTAATCAATATTACGTTAAGAATGCCAAATAACCAAATCAAGTTAGCCTTTGGTTAACCAATTAATTTAATCTAGATAGTGAATCGATCAAATTCTTTGTTGTTTTACCTAGAGTATCTCCCAAAGTTTGTCTTTTAATTTTGAGCGCTATTTTCGGAACTTTCGTTGAGTTCACAGATACGAATGTAACTCCAAAGCACTAGAAACATCCTTAGAAAATTATGGAGTCCCCCCTTACTTTTATGCTTTGACTTTATAGCTATGGAGCATCTTTACTGCGGGAAGACTTCGAATTTCAAGTCATATGAGTCTAAGGCTTTTAACCAAGTCCAAGGATATCTGTTGGACTTCGTTTTAAAAAAAGTCCACCATGAAAACAAACTAGTTAGCCAAAAAAAAAAACGCATGGCGCAAGATCTATGAGTCCACTGGTTTTGAAAATGCAGCCTCGACCGAATTCCTATTTTTTTTTTTTTTAAGATAGTCGGATAAGCGGATATGCAGATTGCTTATATATTCTTATGACTGGTAATTTTTTGACTTTGCTTCTATGACAGCATAGCTTAATTTTTATTTTGCATTTTTGGCGACATCGAATATGTGATCAGTCCAACTGTGGTTGTTATTGATGAAATCTGTTCAGGTTTCAGTGCTGCTTATGCCATTCTTGGATTACAGCAACAGCTTAACAGAACGCTAAATTTACAGTAGATACCATTTTACAAGCTGCATATATTGGAATTCAATGAGTTCAACATACGCTGTTATTCTATTTTCCCGACTGAACTTGAGGGCTATGAACCGTGAACGAATATGAAAAACTGAGAAATCTGTCATCAGCGAAAGAATCAATTGAACGGAGCACTGTGGTACACCAGCAATTATACGATGAATTGCAGACTTAATATCAACCCACACGATCTGTATTTAATGGTCAGAAAGGTAGTTTATATTCCAATGAAGAAGACATTTCTAGATATGAACTTAAGTCAAAGTATGAATTCATGATTTTTTTTATTCATCTCTTCATTTTATCAACCAATTAGTTTTACTATAATTTTCTTTGTACTTCACGAACAAAGAGTCCCTAAACAAAATACGCACATTTTTTCGTTTCAAACGAGTGCTTTGTCATTTCCACTGATTTCATCAACTTCTCCTCTCATATTTAATGATCTAAGACACCAATTGATGTAGAAGATTATGGATGCCTTCAACAACCAGCGTGCCTCAAGTCTGTTTACTGTGAAGGTTTTAGGCTGTAAATGTCGATTTCAGCAAACATACATAAAAGCTTTGCCAACATAGGCAACTGACGCATTTCTAAGGAACTTTCTTCAAATAATCCCGAACGACGCGACGCAGCGATGAAGAGAATTTCTCTAGTTCAAATATTAGTCCTGGTCCTGTGTGTGAGATTATCTGAAGACGGCTCATCCCTAAGACACATCAAAATCAAACATGATACTTTTTCACAATAATAAACGCTCGGACTTCATTTCTTGATCCTGTTTGTTATTGATCTGACGCCTAGATTTAAAATGTTTTATTTTTTTAGTTCTTAAGTTTTTTAAATTTAATCTACAGGCTGTCCCGTAATCAGTGCAGAAAATATGAGAGGTGATTCTTGAGTATATTCTTACAAAAAAAAGTTCTCCAGTAGGGGCCTATCTTTAAAGTTGATAGGCTAAATATTATCTCGTTTAAATAAGAGGGTCTTTGTGGCGACCAATTGTGTAAGTAAAGTTGTTAAAAGAACGAGTGTTTTTTGCGAACGCTGTAAAAATGGTCACAGCTTTTTTATTGGTTTTTAAACAAGAGTTTTAGAACTGAAAAACTCCTATAAAAAAAAAGTCCGCGGTGACATATCTCTATATGGTAAATTTTATTTACAAATTGTTAAAACGTCAATAAAAGATACAAAAAACTTATTTCAATCTGTCAGGGTAATTTTATTAGGATATGTTTAATTCATATTAAATTCTAAGGTCAATTAAAATTGTCTCTTAAACCACATTGTCTGGCCAAGTAGTGCGTTTTAATGTTAGCGGGTGGCGAGAGGGTGAAGAGCGAAGATGTTTAATCGTCCGGAAGGCTCAAATTGTTTTCGCGCTGAGCTGACAAATAGCTACAACACTTGAATTCCTATTTCCGTAACAAACTTTGCCTTTTATTTATTATATATTTGTATATTCTTCTTTAGAGTCAATCTTCGAGACTACTCAACCGATTTCAAAATTCGGATACAAAGAAATAAAGTTGTTTTTGTCACTGGACTTTAACATTTAATATGTTTACTATGGTAGCATTCCGAGTGTCCCGAATCTTAAATTCACAACTGGTAAGAAACCAATCTCTGCCATCCTCACTAGCCCCCACAAGTGACGGTCTTGCCTATTTTCATTCTGAAGGTCCCATTGTAGATATTGGTGAAGATAAAATTTTCCATTTACACAACATTGTTCGAATCATTTTGAGTTTTACAACTTTTCAACGTACACAGGAAATCAACGCGGCGAAGTCGCAAGGCGCTGCTATCCTAAATATAATGTTGGCAATTACTTTCCTAATTAGCAGTAATATACATTACACTACATCCGAATATTTTAATTCTACTCATACTGTAAACGAAGGACCACTTAACATGTGTAATAGATGCAAGTGCCCTTCCATGTAAGTATATTCATTTATCAAAAGCAGGATATCAAAAAAACCCAAAAACAAAAGAAACGACAGTATGAGAAAAACTTCAGCAAATTCCAATCCTTTCACTCCACAAGCAAATGTCGTACTTCATTATACCAGAGGCTGTTGTGTTGAAAAACACGAGGAAAACTCTGAAAAATCTCCACATAAAAAAAAAACTTAAACCCTTGTTCTACTGTTTAGTATGTTTTAGCTCAGAAAACATGAGAAAAACAAAACGAATAAAAAAAACCGAGGCATATCCCCGCATATGAGAAACTAAAGATGAAATGCTGAGCAGGCAGGAGCAAACGAAAAAAAAAAAAGTGAATAACCACAGCAATTAAGAATCCTTAACGCCACATTATAAATCCTGCTTAAGAGTGTGTTTGCTTGCTAGTTAACTATTCTTTAGGATTTTTTTCCGCATGTTCTAGCACAACACACACATATTAGACTCATTTGCCGTCACAGTGAGGATGTGAAAAATTACGTCTAGACGCTTGAAATGATACAAGAGCGGGAACGATGAGAAATGCATGTTTAAATATAAGCAGTAAAAGCTGAGAAAAGAATGTATAAATGTTAAAAACCGTGCCACCTTTCTTGAATGATGAGTTCCGGAAGTGGGCATTAGGATTTGGATTAAAAAAAAAAAAGAGCACTGTCATTATCCTTTTGCGTGTTTCATAGTATTGTAAGACAGAGAGGAATTGATTGCGTTCCGTTGTTAATATTTCTTTATAGCATTAATTCTAAAAATACCACCAGATGATCGAAAATAGTTAATCAAATGTTCAAGTTGCTGACTTTTTGCTGGAATCAATAAAATAGATGGAGATAGTGTCCGACCGAAACATGATTTACAGCCGAAACCGAAACCGAACCTATTTAAGACAAGTTTAATTGTTATTATATAAATTTAGTATATTTTTACACATACAGAAAGTTATCTCGTCCGAAGTCATCTGACGAAAAAATAAACAAATTAAAAAATACAGCTCACGGACCAAGAACTCAGGAGAAGTTAACCGTGCAAGTCAAACAACAAAGTTTGTGTTGGTAAGACTCAATGCAATTTCGCCATGCACCAGAGTTGATTTTGATCAGTCCTCAATCTTTGGAGTAGATTTCCCTTGCAATAGTTATAGACTTAATATACTCTCAAAAACAAATTTTCCGATATCGGCCGGCTCCTTCACGATGACAACCGATGGCTCAGAACTCGAACGAAAAGTGGAAGTTTATCTTTTTGAGTAATCTTAGTCTAGAATTCTCCTTCCATGTTTTACCATGACCGCGAAATCGCTGTTATATAGTAACATTTCTCGAAATATTCACTTCGACCGACAGCCAAGCTGCCATAAAATCTGCATCTAAGATTGTCAAAGAACGCCGCGTATCCCTTTAGGAGATAGCGGAACCTTTACGGGGTTCCAGGATATAGGGAAATCCAAGGAAACTGCAGAGCCGATGAGCTTGCCTGTGAAGGTACAATGAACCGACATAGATGCACCTCACAATATATTGATATACCATTAGCTGCGGTCAAACTAAGCATAAAAAATAAATACATCAACCATTTTGGAACATCACCAGACAAACCTGTAATCTCCTTAACAAACAGAGAAACAGAAAGCTACTAAATCTCCTCAATGAATGTCCGGCCATAGCAATATCAAGACATAGAAAACTATGTACCCATTTCTTCACAGCTTTGCCCCAACTTGCTTAAGTAAACCCAAAAGACCTAGCTCAGTTCATTTGAAAAGCAAACTAGTTCTCTCCACCTTCTCCTTTTACACCGTCCTGAAGGAAAACCTCTAAATACTCCCGTACTCCCAAATATAGGTAGATACGTTTATCCACACAACCCTGGCGGTATCACAATGGGTCAAATTGCTGTGTGCCTTTTTAGAAGACTGAGTTTCGGCACCGCCGAAGTTCCGTCCGATTTTTTGCCGAAGCCGAAACTGTAGCCGAAACCGAAACCGAATATTCGGTCGGTCGATAGATGGAGGCTTTCGACTTTTTTTAAATAACATGTTCCTTAATATGGATCGACACGAGTTAACAAAAAAATTAAAATATGGAAAATTCACTACAAAAGAGCTATCGATTTAATCGAAAAAAATTAATTAAATCTAAAATTCGACTCTCTCGGACACTGACGACTTCCATGCTTACTCTTTCGACTGTGGGTGGCGCCAAACAAGGCGCAAGCTGGGCAAAAATCATTTTTTGATGTGCCAAATTTCAAAAAAAAAATGTTGACACTTTGGAAATAAACTGGACCTATTAAACCTAAATAGATTTGTGTGTTTCGATAAGCCGTTATTTACGTTCAGAAATTTTTTTACTTAAAATTATGCTAAGCAAATTATATCTTTAATTTATGGTGCAATTGCACTGCTGCATATATTTTAAAAAAGTAATCTAAACAAAAGTTGGAAACACATTTATGATTACTTTTGTTCCTCTACGGTTAAAAAAACATTGGGCAAGCCCCAACCTTTTATTAGTGCACTTCTGCCTGACAATAAATGTTCCAATATGCAAAAAAGACGTGAAAAAAAGACACACGTACTTATATAAGACACCAAATTCATGAACGTAATCCCGTTTATAGGAGAATAGGAAGATTAACCGGTTAACAACTATTAACCGGAATCGATAATTTGATAAAAAAATTTCAAATCATTTTAAATGAATGAACTATCATCTAAGGAATAAATGAATCTGAACAGATTTGAAAAAATACGAGAAAAATATAGTAAAAAACAATTAACATCTATTTTGTATACGATTTAAGCTCCCCCCAGACAAATAATAAAGAACCAAGTCTTGCCGATTTGTAAACTCTTGGAAGAAGCACAGAAATAAACAAAAAAGTTCACACAAAATATAGATATGAAAATATATGTTAAGTTTAAGATACGTGAGGCCCCGGGAAGAACATGAACATCATTACTACTATGAAGTTCTAAATTTACTAGATATTGCTGTTGATATAAATGGTTTTGTTCATCATATTTAAAAGTTGTGCAAACATTTATAAATATTAAGACCCAAATTTGTTTTGAAAGGGTTCAAAAATAAATGTGGTGCCAAAAAATTAAATTTTAATGTTGAAAAAAAAGACAAATACTTTGATTATTTGTTGCACCCTGTAGATACAAAATAAACTATTAATGCGAACTTCAAATTCTTTCAAAATAGTATTCATTTTGTCTTTTAGTCAAAATGTTCATTGACAGCAATGGTTGGAGTTCGCATGGGTGTCCGTTTCGAGCACAGGCTCATCCGCAACCACCCTGGACCTTTTTTTTTGACAAAGAATAACGCCGTTCTATTGCTGCGATATTTAATAAATCATTCACATTCTTATTTGAGAATAATTCGTCTTATTTTTCAGAAAAAAACCTATTATTCATAAAAAAACCGCAGCAATTATATGAAAACGTAATGATAAATTTCTTATAAAAGTCTGTTTTGAGGCAAAGTCTATGCGAATATTTGGCGCTATGAAATGTTGCGTTTTGATGTTGATTTTAAATGAAACCGTGAAGATTCTACTGTGGTACACCTCCAAACGCTGCGCTCCCTGCTCTGGTATCAATTTGACTTTTGCAAGCCTCTCATCAAGCTGAAGACCTTATTTTAAATCTTAACTGTAACCGGCATAACGTCAGCAGCACAGATGGGTGCTAATTTTTCGGTACTTTGTTTGCAACAAGCTTTTGAGGACCAAATTGGAATAAAAAAAAGTGCGAATAAAAAAAAACTGTGTTACGTTTAAGAAGTCGTACACTACAGTACGGATTTTTTTTTTCAAAATTAAGCTCTCGAGTGAAGATCATGTTCAAGATCAAGATCAATAAACATTTATTGAGGACAACGTTAAATAGGCAACGGGAGACGCATATCTAGAGAAATCGATCAGTTCATTTCGTAGAAAATGTGACTTTATCCACATGGCAAAAGCTGTAAACTGAATATGTCGGAGCAGTCCACTTTTTATACTGTAACAAAAGGAAGGTACAAGCGATTTTTTTTGGAAAAACAGCTTGCGAAATACAATCGACATGATTCGATTACATTGCATGACAATGCTAGACTGAACAGCACTAAAAATGGTACTTTCGGGGCTCGAAATCGTCCCCCATGCACCATCATCTCCTGATGTCTCTCTTACGGACCATAATCTTTTTCTGAATCTTCACTCATTTTGCCTGTTGAAGGTATTTCGGAACCCAAAAGCAAACTTTAATTCCTTTAAAGGGTTTTTGTTACCACAGTTTCTATAAGAAGCGATCAGGTGCGAGTTCGACTCCTCTCACACAAAGGGTTCCTCAACTTCAGAATGCCCCGAACATGAAATACATGTTACCCAATAGACGATTGGTTATATTGTCATGAATTTATTATATTTCATTATATAAATTCCGGAAAACTTTTAAAAAAAGGTTTTTCAATTTCTCTTACTGGAATTGCGTTCAAACCGATTTCGAGCTTTTACTTTGCGCAAAAAAATTATTATCAGATGTCGCGTGGCATGACAATATAACCAATCGTCAACTGCTCCATGAAACGGAATCATTGCCTACTTTAAGGTGTTAGATTGAGTTGGATATAACGAAGCAAGTTTCTTGTATAAGTACATTACATTATATAATTTTTACTATTAGTTGTTATTGCGGCCATTGTAGTCCACATTCTGTGAAATTTTGACGTTTCTAAATATGACGGTTAAGAAAAAGCTCTGCGAAAAACGGACGAAGGGAAGCCGCGGCGGAGAGTAATAAGCATCGGTTGGCACATCACGTGTACGGAACATTTCTGTCCTCAGTCCTCAGTCCTTAGCTACCTAGTAGGAAATATAGGCATAGCCAGTAAAAACAAAAGCGGATGGAATGCAAGAAATGAAGTTGTGCTTGTCAAAAGCTCATTCAAGTTAACTTATGCTTTTGTCTTTTCCTAATCCACTAAAACCAAATCGAGTCCTCCGCCCTTTATTGTAGCCGAAATTCGAAACTTAACACAATTTGTTTTTAAACTTCACAAGGTACATCCACTCCTATTGAAAGTGTATTCGTTTAATGAGAGGTGGAAAGTTGAAAGCAGACTTTTAACATAATCATTCTATTCGTTTCAAAATTACTCATTAGTCTTTGATCGATTAAATCTTCGGAACATGATGTGCATTGAATCACAGAGATTTCATAGTAAGTTTAATTAGTTTGCCACACTCTAAAAATACAAATGCCATTGAACTTCCGAAACTACGAGTACATTGAAAAAAAAACATCACTCTGAGGAATCTTTGAAGTGATCTTCCCACTGATTGAACCATTCCCAAAGCTGACTCTTATAATAACGATAAAGCCATTTGCTGTCGCCTCAAGTCCCACAACATTGCAGGAAAAAGTATTTTTGTTCTGCTAAAAAATAAAAAAATAAAACTATCCAAAACATAGAAGCAAGTCCCTTTGGAAACTTTTCAACGTCATAAAAGTCACAGAAAACGAAAAGCTGTCACTTTTAAATAACTTATCCCATTGGTGATGTCTCGGTGACAGTCAAAAGAACTACGACAACTTTTCTCCTTCCCCTTTTTTCCACGTGGCACTTAAAAATAAACTAGCAGCAGGACACTCTGGTTCACCAACACATGGACGCTCGCGTCCCAACACTGAAAAACAGAGTGTAAAAAGTTTTGTTTGAAATTAAAGTTTTTGCAGTTGAAACATCTACTATACGCGCGGGTGCCACATCGACCGCCCTGCGCCAACTGAATGTCCTTTTCTTTCTTCAAATGACATCCCAGCAAACAGTTTATCTAATTTCCTTAAACAGTTTTTGCAAACAGAGAAGAACGAGCAGAGTACAGTTTTGAAGTTTAAGAGCCGCTTTGGCACGGTTACAATTCGTACAAGTTTTGCGCGCTGCCTTCAAGGACTATCACGCCAAGATAACAGAACTTAGTGCATTCGCATGAGCATCGCTACACGCGCTGCAAGAAACTAGAAACTTATAAAGCATCGATGACTTGTACAAGAGCAAACGCATGTATGTAAAAATTCAGCTCAAGCTACAGCACAGGGCCCAGAGATAAGACCTCGAAATCGGGATTTGGATACCATTGTGTCCTATTCTCCTCCTTTAGCTTCCGTTGTTTTTTTTTTCTTTCTATATTTATCTTGGCACAACTTTTTGTCACTTTCGAGTTTGAATTCGACAGCTCAAAGTGCAAAAACGAAAGAAAGTTGCCACTGCGAACGTCTTTGACATTTGGATTTCTCTCTGTGGCCCACACACAGTCTGCACAGACTGCAGATGCATGCGAATGTGCGCTAGCTAACATGAAACTATTCGGCTAATGTGAAATCCATTAAAAGTTAAGTCCTTGCGAGGATGCTGCTATCACACGGGTTAAATTGAAAATCTGTCAACAGTTGTATGAGTATACACATCTCTACGGATGTGTGAATGGTTTTCCTACTTTGATAAAAAGTCCATTTGCTAATCTTTTGGGAGAGGTGGCGATGTGTCGCCTTTGCCTTTGGCTTTGCCTTCGCGTTCATCGTCAGTCTTTTCCTCTGTTTGGTTGAATTTTAAAAAATGTCACACGACTTTGCTCATACGAAGAAAAAAAAAATAAGAGGACAAACAGCAAGGACCTCGTACTCGTATGTGATTTAAATTTATTTGATTTGAAATTAATTGAGTTCGGTTTATAAAGAAGTTTTCAGAGAACTCCAACTAGGATAAAGACGAAAAAGGATACGAATATGTTTGTGTGTTTTTGTCACTTTATTTGGTTCAAAGAGAACGGTCTATTTGACTTTTGGTTACGATATGGTGTGGCATAATATTGAGATGGAATTCGGAAAAGTAAACAGTTTACACAAGGATGGGTACGAGGACTTGTAAATACGATATTCGACTCAGATTGGTATAATTTTCGAGAGATACTGATTTTAGTGATCTACCCTTTGAGTTAAGTTCGTTCAAATTCAAAGCTTATTTTAAGCTTATTGTAGTTGTAGAAAAAACTTTTTAAAACATCTTGAAAATTGCATAAAATTTAGTTTTGCTTGCCTCTGGTAACTTTGTAAGGTGCCTATACTCAGTGAATTAAGTCAGAGAACGATTTTAAAGTAAGCAAGTTCGTAAAGTTAACCAAATTTCGAAAATAAGAGTTTGTATAGTAATCAAAATGTCACAGTTTTTACGTGTTAAATCTACAAAAGTACAAAGATCGGGAACTGTGACTGTATCGCTTTGAATTAGAAAATGAAGAGTGGAGTGGTTAAGTGAAAAGAAAAATCTTATAATAAATATAATACATCTAAATACTGATTAATAATTATAATTATATTTATAATTATTATATTTAAAGACTTGAAAGAAAAGAAGGAGTTGTTCTACTACCCATCTCGCAAAAATGCGGGTGTTCTTGCAGTAGATTGAAGATCATGAATTTCAAACTAATCAAATCAAATCAAATAATCGATAAAATTGCGTAACAAATTAAGAATTAAATGGCAACAGCTTATGAATACACGCGATTTTAGATTTTAACGAAGTCAAATTCCTAACTTGCATAATCAATGAACAAGTGGCGAAATTTAGAAACAAGCAATTGAATAATAAGCTTAGCAGTTTGCGAAAGGCTAGTCAACCATTCCTTCCTTTGTCTGACTCAGAAAAAATTAATATGCTTGCAGAATTCATTGCTATAAAATGTGCGTTAACTAGCTCCAATATAAGTCAAATTCAAGATTTGATGGAAGAATCAGTTCAAAACCTAAACAATCAGCAAGTAAACTTTGATGGGGATTTTGTACCATAGACGAAAATAGAAGTTATTTTATGTAGTCTCAAAAATCGGAAATCTGCGGGATTTGATTTTTGAGCAGACGTTGTTTTGCTCGAAGATGAAAGCTTTTGAATAAAAACGGTGCTTATATACTATACAAGATGAAAAAATTCAAAATTACACTCTTAATATTGATTTGTAATAGATAGATGTTTAGTGGATTCAATGGGCAGATTTTCAATTTTTCAAAACTGCGTACGACTTATATTAGAAAATGTTCCAAATTGAATAGTAGCCCGCTTTCTCCTTCACAAATATTCAAAGGATGTCGAAGATTTTCAACCTTTTGAAGAAACAGCAAAGAATTAAATAATACAGCTCGTGGTGAAAGTGAACAATTGTCGAACAACTCTTTTAAAATATTTAATTTAGGCCGAATCGAATCGAATTCTCTCAGATGACATACAAATTAGAGCTATTAATTTGTAGAATTACGAAACGAAGAAAATGCTTTTTGTTATTTACTTTAACGTAGTACTTCGGTTTTTTGCATAGCACTTCATGTCCATAGACAGATACAGTCGCTTTCAAAACTTTAAAGTCGGTACATCGTTAGAGCTGGACCACTAATCGAAAGATTGATTTCGATTGCTGTTTGAGTTAAACATGCTGATTGAATATAGTTAGTAAACAGATATCCAATCATGTCACGATCAGCTTCCAACTTTCAATATTAGGCCCTTCATTTCATGTCTTTTTTTAGTTCTTTTCACCGACATGTCAGCCGACATGAAACCATGATGATTGAAATCCACGGTTGTGAAGTTTTGATTTCTGAAATATCTAGTGATATCACAAATGTATCGGTTAGAGCCGTAAATTGAAAACGGGTATGTAATTGTGCTTCATTCCAAAGTTGCCACAAGAAAAGCTTTGAATAATTTAATATTTTGACGGTTCCACGGTGCATGTTAATCACTTTTAGAAATTCATAAAAGTCGAGTGCGTCGTTAGGTACGAACGTGTTTTTCTTGGCATGGTTCTAAGGACCGAACGCGACGACTGGCGTTTGTAAAATATTGGTATAACTTTTCATTATTTATATTTAAAGTTTTAATCTTATTGTTTAAGATTAGTTCGAATAACCACAAATGGATGAAAGGCAGAGTCAACGAATTCTGAGTTGTTTGGAGGAGGATGATGAAATTATTAAATTCAACAATGGTTTTCAAGGCTGTTGTCGGTTTCGCCAATACAAGCAAACCTGCTTATAATGGCAGATACTTTTATATTTTATACGAAAAAAAATTGAGATTTATTTGGGAAAATAGCCTGAAGGACCTTTTTCTCAAGACACCTAACCCAAACCACTTCTCGAACGACTGATTGAACCAATATTTGGCACTGGACAAAATGTGACAATGGAGAAATAGTTAACAAGCGTTATATTTTCAGAAAAACTACTGAGTGACCATAATTGGTAAAAATTTGTTGATACGGTTCGAAAAAAAATTAACCTTCAATTTAACGGGAATCCAAGCAAAAGTGTATAGAAGAATATTCGACCATATTGTGTTATCTGCCTTCGAAAAGACAAAAAGACTGTTAAAAAGCTTCCAGAAATATGTAATAAATGTTTATAATAAAACAAAATGATATGCTGATGTAGTGGGTACGCTAATTGGTACTCTTTCTATTGCGAGGAGTTCTTAACCGATGACCACAGCGTTTGCTATTGACTTTCCTTGATGTAGGTCGACTATGTGCTCATAAACTAGATGCAGTCAATTAAATGAAGCGTTAAGTTTTCCTAAAAACATAATCGTTTGAATTTTGTCGACCAGAATTGCAATCACGAATTACTATTACGATTTTGTTTTGAAATCTAAAACAGTATATATAACGATATCATTAAGACAGATAGATTTATTGCTAACAAACACATTATGTGATCTATTGTGGAGCACTTTGTTCGAACTAGATTCATTGTGATACTTCTATTTCTTCAAAACAAGAAGTCGCACAATCCACAATCCAAAATTTGCCTTTAACCAAAGAGTGAGTCAGTTGTTCAGAGCAACAACTCCGAGCGGATGATGGACACATTTGTTACCTTACCAATGGAACCATTCGAGCATTTGAATATCTCAGCTGTCCTTTCAAGCTGTCTATAAATTTAATTAGGAAGCCCACAGCTCTGTAATAAGATACCTATTCCTTTTTAGAGATGCATCTAACTTAATAACTTTGTCACTGGAATACCCCCGGCTACACTTCTGTCACGTAATAATAATATTTATTACTTTCTCAAGAGCTACTATCTTGTATCTTTACCCCTTCCCGCCATTTGTTCAAGAGAATGACAAATGTAATCCGATGCCTTAGCCCCCCGAAAAACACCCACCCTCTTATCAAACTCAACTCAACTCAAACAAAACAAGACAAAATGAAAATTAACGAGAATTTAATTATCCTTCTTATTGGCGAACGAGCGCACAAGCTCTACACAAATGTGGAAATTATCTTACAACTAAATTACACTCGTTCACATATGCAAGTCGGGCGTGGTGGATGGGGTGTGGGTATAGTGGAAGGAAGCTTTTGTTGCACTACCATCCTGTGTCTTTGTAAGACGTCGGAATCCTTTTTATTCGGTCGACTTTTACATGACTCCCCAAGGATGTTGTTCGTTCTTCTTATGGGTTCGTTTGCGTGCGTGCTCGTGTGCTCGCGTATTGTCGCGAATGTGATGTTACGCGCGAGATACGCGATGCTCATTATTCGCCATTAGTTAGTGCGGGAGAATTGCTGTAATTTATGGGATGTAAACTGATATGACAGGTCCTTGTGTTGCTATAAACTGGCTGAATTAAGTGTACACCGAGTAATTGATTCATGATTTTCATTCGCATGGAAATGGCTCGTGTGGTGTGGTGCATGTGTGTATGCGGTGGCAGAATTAAGGTAAATGGGTTGAAGAAGGGAGAGCAAATCATTTGGAAATTAAAATTTTAAGTCCTTAAATTGAAGAGCGCAAAGAAATTTAATAAATATTCAACAACATAAGAGTCCGCTAGTACCAAAAAATTTGGAAAAATAAGCCAATAGTTCCAACTGACGAAACAAAAGAGAAACTTCGAAAAAAATGAAGATAATGAAAGTCAATTCAAAGATTCAAGCCCGACTTCGAGCCTACAGCATCGCTGAATCTGACTTCTTCTAATCCCGATCATCTAAAATTATCGGTATTGGAGATTAACATGGGTGACTATAGCCGTGCGTCTAGTCACCAGTCGAAACCAATCTCCACCTCATTTACACAGGTCGATAAAAATCGCGGGTGACTTTACTAGCATTTTGATTTTTCGACAAGCCATACTTTTTATTCATTGCTTCGCCAGCGTAAACCAAATATTCGCAGCAAGCGATCGCCTTTGACTGAGCATATGCACGGTCGATATAAGTCATCAACCACATGCGGCCGGTCATCGCACGGCTAAAAGTCGGATGCTGGTCTACCTTGGAACTTGTGATTTAAGTTATCTGCAGCCTAGCCAAATTTTAATTTAGACAGCAGTTCGACTTTAGTCTCCCGTGTAAATCCTTATCAATGAGAATATGCTGAGAGCATAGAGAAACGGAAAAAATCCATTTAAACGTCCGTCGTACTTCAAGGCACTTTATGAAACGTAGACGACTCACCCAAATAAAAGGAAACGACTTTTGGATCTGCACATAAAAAGTTAAGTCCTTTGATTGTGACATATTTGCCGGGAATTACTACAAGCAGCACGAACAACTCTCATTTAGATCCGTAGTCAGAAGGAGATTTAAGCAAGACCTCTTTAAATTTAGGCATTTGAACTAACGTCTGGGCCTTAATTCGAAAACATCAGTCAGAAAGGATGACACTTATTCTTACTTTGACTCCAAGATCCAAAGAAGCCTTGGAAGCATATAAGAAAAACATAATCATCATAACAACGACTTAGAAAACGGACTTAATTAGGTTACTTCGCTGTTAAACGGGACAAAGTTTGCAGGTAAGTTAAAAAAGCGGTCAAAGGTACATTTTACATGATAAAGATAGCTGCAAGTAAGATTTGTGAGCAAAGAAGCGAATGAGAAGGAAATAGCGCTATAAATGCGCGATCGAATGCAAAGACGAATAAATGAAAATATCTTATATTTCACAAACAGGGATAACGACAAGTCAAAGGACAATTGTAAACATAAAACCCGAAACGATGAAATGACAGAGTCGATGCTATGGAATGCGATGAAAACCAACTCACTGCTGTCAGGCAGAATGACCCATTCAACAGCCGTGATGGCCGACGGTAATGAAACAATTTCAAAGAAGAATTCGTCTGGTCGATCGATTTTCTTTTGGGATTAGAAGGCAATTGAATAAAAAAGCCTATAGTCGTCCAATTTGGAAATTTTTGGTCCTATTGGCATATTTGGGATATGGAAAAAAATTTTCAACGTAAAGCTGTATGACCTGATCAACAATATGGATCTTATTTTTCAAGTAAAAAAACCCCAAAGTTTGATTCCACCATCAACAAATCCTTAACGAACTAATCCAGCTTTGGAAATTAGCGAATATTACGCCAGTAGCTAAAATCACAAAAATCACAAAGGCTACAACTGCAGGTAATAAATTTCTTTTTTTTTAATAATCTACTTATTTCGTCTCAATCTGGCTTCAGAGCTTTCTACTGTTAAGGTCAGAATGAAGACGACGACGAAATCATTTGTTCAACTTAAAGAGGGCGCAAAAAACTTTTTGTTCAACTTAAAGAGGGCGCAAATGCCCATTTTTTATAAAGAGGAACCATCTCAGCCATCTAAAGTGTTCAAAGTTCCTTCTTGTCAACTAACTCAGCCGTCATTAAAGTCAAACCTTCTCCCGAAAAATAAAATTAATAAAGCTAATATATTATTTTTTTTATGATTATTATTATGTTTATCAAAGGTTGGTGACATTCAGTATTTTCATATAAATAAGAAAAAATAAAGTTGAATGCCACTTCAATTAACAAAAGTTTCAGATAAATAATTTAGGGTGGGGTCAAAATAAGTACAAGAAAGAAAAAATTAACAAGCAAATAAATAAAAATATAATTAGAAATAATTGTAAAATATGCATGAACAAAAGCAAAAAATAAAAATTATTCTAGACCAAAACATCAGAAATACGTGATTCTAAATCTTCATAATCAAAGCTGAAAAGCCACAATTTTACGCGTTTTAAGAACATTCTAGAAATTGTTATTGTCCTGATTGACTGAGGGAGTTCATTAAAGAGTCGATAAGAAAGAACAGAAAAAAAAATTACGAAAAGCTGTGGTATGGAAAATTGGTATGGGTACAATATTTGTAAGGTTTCCACGAAGATTATAACAAGAAAAAGTACGAAACTTAAAGATTGCCAGACTTCATAAAGAAAACATCTGTTTTAACACCTTAAAACAATACAAATGACGAACAGGAAGAATTTTTAGGGCACAGAACAGATGGAAGCTTGAATGCATACCAGATTTACGACCAATTTTTCTAAGGACATATTTCTGCAGAATCAACAGTGTTTGTATTTTGTTTCGATACGTTTCTATCTTTACTCTTTGCGACCTGTTTTCAAGATACGACCTAAACCAATGGAGCATGAAACCACAAAATCCAGCTTTCTCCAGTTTTCTCAGCAGGACATTATGGTTAACCATGTCGAATGCCATGGTAATGTCAATGAATTGACCAGCTGTACATTTTTTCCATCGGGTGTGACATTATTTCAGAAGAAAACTGTAAGAGCGCATCCTCCGTCGATTTGGCTTTAAGAAAACCAAATTGAACAGATTTTCAATCCTGTTTTGTCAAAAAACTCACTATTCTATTCTCGCTGCTCTTCTAAATAAAGACTTAAATTCATCGATAGTCGGTTAGAAATGGTTATCTTTAAATCCACTGATACCATAAGCAATTAGAATATTCAATCGTCCGTTTGACCTCAGCGTATTTCCTTGTTATAGCTGACTGTGGGTTAAGGCTAGTGAAATCCGTATTTATCATTGGGAATACATAGATTGATAGATAGATATTTATTTCGTACAAATTATAATTATGTTGACCTGCTACCGCACAATTTACCGTACAGAGATACGATATTTTAAATTACCTTTCAACTGATTTTTTTTACAAATTATTTTACAATGTTCGAAATGGTAATTTACCCGATATTTAAAAAGTTGACAAATTTAAAAATAAAATAAATAATTAAACAAAAAAGATAAATAAATAAATAAAATCCAAAATATTTAAGTAAATAAATCAATATAAAAAGATTGGGAATATGAGACGTCGAAATTCATCTGAATATAATCACACCAATGACGTCATTGCTCGAATATTTGGATGTCTGTTTAAGCTTTAGTTTACTGTTAGTTTAACCCCAATTCAAACCAGGCGAAGATTAGAAAAAAACTTTTTTATTTCAATATAACAAATGCTTAAACTTTGTTTAGCGAACTTGAGTCTGTGTTTTCAGAAGATTATTGTGGTGTAGCCTGTAAAAGTGCAACAAGGTTGTGCGATGTATATTTTTGCAAAACGTAATGAGATACAAATCGCTGTCGTTTCTCTTAATTATAATAATATTTTACAGCTCAGTTAGAACTTTGAAAATATTTTGACGCGTTTTCAATACCTAAGTTCCTCTGGTCTTTTGGAAGTCCCACCACAAGAATATGGAAATCATTAGATTAAGAAATCATGGTTCTTTTAAATCGCACAAGTTTAAAAATGCAATCCTTCAATATTTCTTATATTTTCCCATTTAATTTATTTTTTGTTCTCCCGCTTCATTTAGTCATAATTGTTTATTGCGTATTTTTTTATTAACTTGTTTTCTTTTAATTTAATTTTTCTTATTTTGGTTGACAAATTGAATTCGAGTTGACCTTACGAAAATAATTAGAATAACTCTTATCTTATAACAGAGAGAACTTTGACTTTTTTCAAAATTAAATGGATCATCTCAGCTTCAGTTTATAGCCACAGAATTTGAATACCAACTGGTTTGAAGAAAACATCATTTGCTTTATTTTTCGCCCTTGTTTTATCTAAAATGGAACTGAAAGTCGAAATTTCTTTTACACAAATTCAGATTCCCATTGAATTCTATCCACCGTAATAGTGAACAAGGCATTTCAATACGATCGAAATATCGAGTGGTTCTTCCACTTTTCCAATTAATTAAATCTGAATAATGTGACAATTATTAAGGAACAATAGTACGAAAAAAAGGCTCAACTAAAAAAAAAGAGAATTCACTTACTTCAAGTTCAGAGCTTACCGATTTTAATTTAATTCAATCCATCAAAAACCTTAAAAAAAACATTCGAGAATAAATCTTGAAACCAGAAAACATGTCAAGTTAAATCTAAAACACATCTGCCACTGCAACTATCTCATTTTGGTCAAGTGACTACCTCCGTTAATAATTCTTGGCATTCGCCGGCACATACCCGAACCACATCACACTCACAATTCAAACAGAAGACAAGCCAAAGCAAAGGAAGCAAACCTGACAAAAATCATTCAGACACTCCCCCCGCCCTACCACACCAAGCAACAAACGACGCGTCCTTTCTTCTCTCCTCTTTCTAGGTCGCCAGGATAATCTAATGAAATTCGAAGATTTTCTTGTTTCATCTAAATTAACTATTAACCAGGACCATGTGGGCAACTGGGAAGCAGCAGCTCTCCCTACTTCCACCAACTATTCTCTGGCCCAACTAAGGAGACAAGGATGAAAGGACAAGTGTCTAATTTGGGGTTCATATCATTATCATTCGAACACGCATATTAAGGACGAACTATGGTCTCCGGTTTTTATCTGATTATCTCCATTCTGTCTAAGGAGCACCAGGGTTGCCTATACCAGAATTGTAGCAAGCTGGGATTAGGCGCTCGCTCTCCTGTGCGCCGAGGGATAAAGACAAAAGCAAATAAAATGGAAAATAAAACTCAAGACCAAACATAAACCAAATGTCATCCATCGTCGAATCGTTGTGGGGGGAAGCGTTAAGGCGACTTTTGGGACTCTTTTGCCGACGAGTGAAACTTAATTTCGTTTTGATTGTCAACTTTGTCGGGAAAGGTTCGTTTATTTTGTTTTTTTTTGCGTTTTTGTTGCTCTCCGTTTTCTTTCGTCTTCTTTTATTATCTTTCTTCTTCGATTTGTCATTGCCGTTTGGTTCGACTCCCACTAGAAGTGGCATAAAAATCCTATTATTCCCTTCCAGTTGTAATCTTTTTATCCTTGAAATGACAGCAGAAAGTCATTTTCTAAGTTCTACTTGTGTCTCCGGGGCGCATGTGGGAGGAGTTGGCATTGGCAATGTGTGGATGGATCACTGTTTTATTAAAACACAGGCAACGGCGACCCCTCGGACCTCATGGCGGTTTTTTATACGAATGACACACAAGGGTGTCGACGGTCGGATAAAGGGGTCAATTTCGTTTTAGATTTTAACACAATTATTTTGTTCATGAAATTATTTCGTTTGTAAAGATAAAAAGCAGCAGAATGAAGAAATCGTTTAACATACGGAAGCAATTGAAAAATTGATCACACAATTTTTTTGAAATTGAAAAACTTGTAAAAAGCTGCCCCAGCTGGTCTCCACAGTTGTACGAACGGAAAAAAAAACATTGAATAAGCCGGGCAGAGTCAGATACTGTCAAGTGTTTGCCTCTCATATCTGTTCGTTGACATTCGAAGTCATAAAGTCGTTCAAAAATGGTAGTTGGGTCCTGCACCTATTAGTATTGAGCAAATGGGTTTTGATTCCCTTTCTCAAGTCATTTCGATTGGAATTTCTATTTTTCAATTTTCGTTTCTTTTTCTCCTTCCTTTTCCATACAGATTCAGTTGAAGTCGACGTTTGTTATCAGTTTAAAGTTTGAAGGATTTGCCTGGTTAATTCGAGATTTTCTTGCCAAAATGGCGAGCCTTATTGAGTCACCTTCATTGTGGAAAGAAGAGTGATTGAACTATGTTTCCAAAAGATGCTTTCGTTGAGTGGAAAACAGCATCCTTACTTGCAACAACGGTAAACCTTTGTCAATACACTGTTCCTCTAGTGAAAAAGAGAAGAAATCTGCAATCTGCTAAGAATGCTCCAGGCCGACCAAGACTTCTATCAAATGGCGACGCGCCTTTAATGGAGCGTTTAGTAAAAAACAAAAAACTACAGAACATCTAAGGCAGCTGCAAAATGCCTGAATAAAGATGTCAGCGAGTGGACCGCCAGAAGAACATTGCGCTATAGGATAGGTTTGATGTCAGCAGTTAAGCAAAAAAACGAACCTTATCAGACTGAAATGTTAAGGCACGATTAAGATTCTGCAAATAACATAAAAATTGAACTGCTGAAGATTGGAAGCGAGTAATTTGGTCAAATGAAACGAAAATTAATCGGTTTCAGTCAGCTGGGGAAGAGAATTACAAGCATGGACAAAATGAAAACCTTCAAAAACACCATGTAAAAGAGACCATGAAACACGGAGGAGGAAGCCTGATGGTGTGGTGTTGTTCCACGTGGTGTTATATTTGTCCTTCAGTGAAAATGAAATGGATCATGAAAAAGGAATAATACTAATATCGATTTTCTGCGGAATAATTTTCCAGTCAACAATGGACCTTTTTGCGTGTGCCCCATTGACGCAATAAATTTCCAACAAGACGACCCTAAACACACCGCGAAAATCGTGCAAAACTGGCTTGGGGAGCAGTAATTTCAAACGATCAAGCGGCCAGAACTGAGCCCAGATTTGAATACTATCGAGAATTAATGGGCTATAGTTAAAAGAAGTCTGGCGCAATATAAAAATCTCAATGAGCTGTGGCTTAGACCAAAGCTGAGTGGGCAAAAATTACCCGCTCGAGTAAAAATTTGGCAGGCGAAAAATTATATCCAAAAATTGCAAGACGAAGTAGATTACAACATACGGTGAGTGGTCACAAAAAAGAAGGTTACGGAACAATATTCGGCCGCAGCATTCAAGAAGAGCCTTCAATTTCAACTGGAAAATGGTCACAGAATCAGCACATTCTGCAAACTTTGCTACAGAGGGTTAAATGTTCGCTGAATGTCAAATGTCAATCTCAAAAGCGGATGAACAACGATTGCAGGAAGTGAACCTTAGAGGTTATCGGACACCAGGAATAGCGTATGTTTTTCCAACAGTTGGACATGAATTTGTGTTGAAGAAAAAAAAAGAAAACTACACCACACGAAAAAGTGGAAAAAAGGTAAAATAAAAACAAATTAGAGAAATACGAGTAGAGGAAAGGATTTTAAGGTTTAGTTTTGACGAGAGCACTTGATTAACCTCTGATATGCAAACAAAATGGGGTAAACTGTTTAGAGTTCGTTTATTACGTAGGCACTCAAATTAAGAATGATCAAATTGAGGACTGCACAATTTTCTATGCAATTTCTTTTGTTTTTTTATAGGCTGAAAATATATATAATATAAATTTGGTATTTTGAGCTACTGCAACTTCCAGAATGAACTACTACATCACACAGATAAGTGTATGAGCAAGAAGATGTGAAGCATGCTGACAATCACAATTTTCGCAAACATGTCAAACATTTGGCGCGGTTTTGAAAAATTCGAACTTCAGATAAACAAAATCTAGGCAAAGAGATGAATTCAAAAGACTTGCTAGAGCTATTTGTAGCGTGGCGTTTCCTAGAACTGAGTAGGACTCCATTATACACCTCACACAGTTAAAACTGATAAAGCTTCGTTAAAGTGCAGTAAAAGTTTATCTTGGCAGCTGCACAAATGAGTTACTTGCAGAATTGGGCCATCATATGTATACTCGTATAAACGAGTAGATACATTAGTACAATGGCAGCTCGTTAAGGAGTTGATAAAAATAAGACGGAACTCAAAATTGGACCATGTTGCACGCCATTCTTTAGGACTATGTTAATCGTTGCTCCAATTGTTTGATGGTTCTTTAAGAACCATACAAATTTCAAAACTTGCGATGGAGAGAGTGGCGTGAATAAGACTGCCAAATACTTCGAAGAGTTGCTTCATATTAATTTTTAGGCATGCACGAGGTGTATTAAGTTCATCTCCACAATTCTCCCAAGAAAACGTTCTTATCACAGGCTGATGGGCATTTTTATTAAAAAAAACATTATCCTAAAAAAGAACTTCAGGCTGTACTTTGCGACGAAGATATTACAAAAGTACAAAATAAAATGTGATGTTCAGAGATACCTCCAAAAGAGCTGCTCATACAATTGAACGAGAAGTTGATCCGATGCCTTGAATAAATCATCAGGGAGCAAAAGACTGGAATTAGGACAAAAATGTGTAAGGTGACGAGATCGTTAATATCTTAGAGTTTAAAAATCTCCACAACGCAACGCAAGAAAGGTTCAGATGTAGATTTTCTATAGGGGCTGTAGAAACACGGCACAGCATCACAGGATAATGTCTTCTACCTCTGTATTAATGTTTTATTTTTTTAATTTTGTTTATTATATTAAATATCAATAAGCTAGATTTGATGAGGCGGAATATAAAAAACCCAAATATGAGCAAGATTACGCGGCGTTGTATTATAAATGTGTAAAAATTAATTCTTTCTTATTTTGACTCTGAATAGTAGAAATGTAAACTCCTTTTTAAGTTAGTGATTAATAGAGAAAACAGTATTTTTGGTGGTTATCAAAATTTTACCAACCGTCAGTAAAAAAATTTGAAAACTTTCATAAGACGTAAAAAAAAAAAAGAAATCATACACTCTAAAGACATTGTCTCATTTCAAAGTCCACGTTGTCAGTGTTGACAATATACTAAGTGGTGTAAAATGAACCTTCAATAGTATTACCCACCCACATGCCTGAACTGGACAAAGAAAAATCTGTTTCTGACTCAGGAATTGATCCAGAAAAAATCATAGATTACAATTCTCGAGAATTCATTGTCCCCAAGGAAAGCAAAAGGCAAAGTCCGTTAAACTGGATAAACCCAGAAATTCAGACAAAAGTAGAACTTGCGTTTGGAGCAAAACGCCCAATTAAATGAATTTTAATGAGCCAAACCTTGTCGCCGCATGGAAGTTCTAGATTCAGAAACTCGAGAAATTATCACCTCATTGAAATTACAGACGATCAAAGAAAAATCACCGCCCTATATTGTCGTGCATATGTTTTCACATTTATAACACGTTTCCCAAAAGTTTTAATTTGATGGGGTCGAAAAACAATTTGATGAATACTGTGCACCCAAAACATACATTTTATTTGAACGTTTGAAGTTATTATCAGCAAAACCGAAAACTGCCGAAACAATTTGTCAATTTTTAACTCACTTTAAGGAATAAGTTCTAACGTGGGAATATGGTTACCTAAAAAATTCAATGTCAAGGGATGTTTTCATAACTGGTTTAAATGATGACAAAGTGAGACGTTAATTGCTTGACATCGACGACCTTATACTGGAGACAGTGGAAAAGCATGCAAAATCGTATGTTCTTAGCCAATCTCAGTCACACGAGATGTTTGAGGCCGTCGTCGAATCTAAAAACCATATCAACTACATCGCCAAGCACAAAAGCAAGCAGTAGTCCAGACAAAAGCAAAAGATAAGACACCCCTTCTTGTCTAGCTCCTCTAATCCGCTAGTCAAAATAAATGAATCCAACCAAAGATATGAAGGATGCGGAAATTGGAAATTGATGATGATGACTACTTTATTGGTTCAGTTAATTTTGAAGTAGTTCTTATCACGGTTTTGATTGCAACCATTTGTTTGACAATTTACGGATTAAATAATATAAGAAACTTAAGCAGAAGGAGGCCCCCAAAATTTCTGGTACCCTACTAAAAGCAAAAAGAAAGCGGCTTAAAGCGACAAGGCTTCAGAGTTTAGAAAAATATCAAATCTGCGAAAATTTACAATCTTTTCATCAATCTACAATCTACAATCTACATCAGTTTGCATTGACAAAAACTTCACAATACAGCTTCTCCTGCTCCTTTCATAAGCTGCCGATTGAAGTGAGCAAGCAATTTCACAGAAAATGTTTTTAAGGTAAAATTTTGGAAAATCATTGTTGATGAAACTATAATTTGATTGCAATTTAAATATTGAATCGAAAGTTCTTTGGAACAACCTCTAGAGTTGAAACTGTGTCAAAAGTTCACAATCTTGGACAAAATATGCAATTTAAAACAAGGTTATACGAATGCTATGAATATTCATGTTGTCGATTCTCGATGCAGCTGCAAAAACACTTTGTTTCCTGCAGATTCATTCAAATTTCATCCTTTAAATAAATCTACTTTGGTCTTGCCGCACTGATTCTTTGTTTATATTCTTATTTCGATTCAATTCCAGTTCAACAATCATGGAATTCATTCATTCATTTCTTGTCCCACTCTCAATCAATGCTCAGATTTGTTTAATTTCCGGACACACTAGCAGACAACACCAAAGCAAACTTCTCACAATGAATCAAGTACATGTGTGTTTGTGTGTACCAACTCCAGGTTTCCTAGAAGTAAGTGAATCCTTTAGCAGAAATCCATCCCCCTTCAAGTGGGCATCACACCTCCAATATGTCACAAGCAGTCATATTGCCAGTTGCAGGTGGGCTTTATGGATTATGAAGAGAGCTTGCGTCTTCCTTAAAATGTAACTATTCCCAAAACGCATCTCAAGTGATGATCAACAATGCAATGGACAAACATGATTCTTGGTAGACAGTTCTCGCCCCTGACACATGTTTCCCAACGACAAATGTGAGTTGTGCTTCTTTCTTTGTTGATATTGAAGGATCCATCAGATTGTTTGGGAAGCACACAAAACAAAAAAAATCAAGTGAAGCATTTTGATTGTGCGGGAGAAAACTGAAATAGCACACAGAAAATAAGACAAGGACAATAAACTGACAGAGCTTACAATCTCTGGGCATCTGCAAATCCTTTATTCACTGGTCGAGCCAAGCTTCTCTCGTTCCATTTGCAATTTGAATTCCAACTAAACCTGGTTACCGGTGAGCTTCACGTGTACGACATAATGATGTTCCGGAGGAGAATAAAACAATCGAAATGGATTTTCAAGATGAGAGTGAACAAACACACCAGCTAAGCAAATATTGAGGAAAAATAAATTAAAAGCAAATAAGAGTTGCTTCAATCCTTTCAATAACACCAGTAGCGATGTCCTGACTGACGGCAGAAGAGTTTTTGAAACCCTCATCATGCGCTGTAGTAGTTTAACATTTTCTGATGCTGGCACAGTGGTCGCGGCCGTTTGTCGGTTTGTCAGTTGTCAGTGAATTCAGTCAGTGTTTCTTGTTCGCATTTTTTTTTTTTTTGTTTGCAAGGAACACGTTGGAAGGTAAAAACAAGGCTGTTACGCCATCCATTTAATCAATATACACTTTGTAAATGTTTAATTTGTGCGTCCGGCAATTTAAGCGGTACGGTAAAAGTTTGGTTTTGTTATAATCGTTGAATTTTGAATTTGTCCTTATAGCCGCCGCGCCGAAGGGACTTGAGGTGTTATTTGTTGTGTCCTTCCTTTGATTTCTGTGCTTACCGGCGACGGTTTGTCGCTTCAATTCACAATTCGTTTTAATTGAGTTTTAAATTAATTTAAGGACACGTGTCGTTCAAGGCTGATTTAGGGTTTGTAGATGGCCCTGTGTCATCTCAACTTTCAGCTTGTTGAAAGTCTCAGCAACAGCTTAAAAAAATCCATGAAACCAGTTCTGTGAATTAAGCGCAGAGTCCGAGAATTTTCAAAAGATCAAAAGCTTAGAAAAATGCATAAAGGAAATGTTCAATCAATGTTAACCTTACAAAGGAACTTGCTCTAGACAAGAGGGGTAGACTAGACGGCAATAGGTGGTCTAATATTCTCAGGAGAATTCTTCTCAGGATTATTCCTACCACGATCACGATAGGAAAAGTGGTATAACTCTGTTAACCCTAGCTCCTTACTTTACGCTCACAAAGAGGAATTCGAAAAATGTATAAACCAGAGGCTCAGAACGTTTCTAATCTGAAGTTCGTAGCCAGACTACAAAAAATGGCCGATACGATTGGTAGAGCTAGACTTTTTTTTTTAGAAAGTTTGAACTTAATCCACTTGTCTCGTTATGCTTGCGGCATGTAAACAAGCCAAGTCAAAAGTTTACTGAAACGGACTTTCCAATTTTCTGCGGTGAAGTCCATGAAGGTCATCATGTCTGTTTTCAATCATGCCACTGTGAAGATGATCACAGTCATCCCACTGGACATTTATTAGGCAAAAACTAGCAATTGGTATACTGTCCATAATTCAAAAATTTTTATAACAAAAACTGAACAAATGAATTCCGCAACAACACTGCTGGTCTCTCGCGTCTCAATGAAATTCGTTTGGTACCTTTTTCCCGGGTCCTAGTAACGAAATAAAAAAACTGGACACAGTCCGATGTTATTCGCGTAAGTAAATAGTTCGTCCATGAAGGATATCGAGTCGCTAAGAGTTTTCTCGCTTTTGTTTGTACTACACCTTTTGGTTTTGAGTCTAGCAATAGCAAAACATCAACATATTTAAAAAAAAAATTTAATTTGTTTAAAATATTTTTAAAAGCTTGCTTATTTTTGATCTTTAAGTGACCACTTGAGTTATGAGTATTGATACCTTGATACCTCTAGGTGCTTTTGAGAAAAAAGTGGTGACAGACAAACGGAAAACAAAATAATCCTTTTATTTTTTCGTTTTTCCTTCTGAAAAAAGTAACCTTAAAAATGTTGAAGGTCATGACATGCAATGGGAAGAGTAATATAGTCTTTGCGAAAATCAAGTTTATTCTAAAAACCGTGATTTTATTTCTTTTTTTTAACAGTCTCGAATCAAACGAAAGATGCCCGAGCATTTTATTTGTCAGTTTGTGTCACTTATGTAAATCAGATAAAACGCAGATTCTTGGCACTTATTGCCGATTCTTTTTGTGAAAAAAAAGTTCCAGAAACTTGGAGTTGCACTAGAATCTCACGCGTAGCATTCTGATGTACAAGCCCCACAAACCTGACGGAATATTTATAGTGAATCTTTTAATCTTATAATAGGACTACCGGTTGTTGTTTTGATGGCACGAATGTAGACATTTTACGGCTTTACAAAAACTTGTGTGTTTTCACTAATGACCAATAACCTAGACTGAAATAATTAGACAATGACATGAAGTTTCTGATGTGACAGCTGTCATGGTCAAAATTCACCTCAGGTAATGGATATGAAGTTGTAATAACGACATTTTCAACCGGTAGTCCTATTACTATATATAAACTTGTAACCAGGTGCAAAAGACTAGCACGAAAAAAAGACGTTGGGGAAAAATTATTAAGTTTGCATGTTTCTGATCAAGAAAACATCCCAGAACTAGAAATATTTTTAAGAAACGCCAACATTGACGTAAAATGGATTCCAGAAACCCATTTGACAAAGGAATCTTGAGTCTCAAATAAAATTAAGAGGATTTTGTGCGTAACAAGCATACCATCCATCGGGAAGAGCTAGAGTGGATTCCTATTTATTTGTCAGAGACTGTATCAAGCATTCCATAAATTTTACGACAGAACTCGACGCATTTCAAGTACATGCAGTTCGGGTGAAAAACAAGACAACGGATATTAATATATCGTCTAATTACTTTCTCCCGCGTTATAAGCTTACAAGTATCAAGCTCGTAGATCTCTTCATCTCACTTGGAACTAATTTTGTTTTAAGCCGAAGCTTCTAGGGTTCGAGAAACAGCTAAACAAAAAAAAGAATGTTGTACAAAGTCTGTATGGACTTCGGAGAAGATTTCCATGTGACAAGAAAATCGACTTATTGGCCTGCCGACAATGCAAATTTACCCGACCTGGTAGACTTTTTGGTTCAAAAAGGAGTATGTATCAATTTGACGAAAATAAAGGTAAGCTCTGACCTCTCTTCTTCAAATAAGCGATATACTAATGAAATAAGATGGTCTACCTAGAATAATTAATTAAAAGAATTAACTAGGACGATGTAAAACATGATTGCGAAATAAAAATGACAGATGTTAAATGTGTCACATGAGTTAAAAGTAGATCTCGAAAACAATATTTCCACTATCAAGAACGCCGCATGGAAGAACACTCCAAGAAAGAAGATAGCCCTAAAGGAGAGGGAGCAAATTATCCGCCGGAAAGGAAAGAACTGATTCGCGAAAAGAGGAGAGCGCTCGCATCTTTTGTGATTTTACCGCAAAAGTACCTGCCCCAATCACAAACAAAATGATACTAAAACTAAGGGATGAGTGTAGTAGCCAACAAAAAGGAAGGGAAAGGGTGTTTTCAGTTAGTAAAAATCTATCATAGGTATCGTTTTGTCGCTCAGATTCACACAAGCCTATTTAGTAAAATAAACAAAAATGGTTCTGTTTCTCAAAATTGTAAATTGGGGGATGTTTCATTTCAAGCGGTTATATTTTTTTTCCAAAGACAAAGACATTTCAAAATAAATACAATCAAATGTTCTACTCACTTTGTTGATACTATTATTATTCTCTGCAATGTTGAAAAAGATTAAAAATGTGTTGGTAAAAATCTGTATTTTTTTTTGACAATTGTTTAACTTTGCACTTTTCACAAAAATTTTAACACATTTAATTTTCGGCAAAAACAATATCGACACTTTAAATAAAAAATAGAGATTAAATTATAAACATGAACTTTTCACTACTAGAAAAATATGAAAAAAAAATCACCAACATGATCGATTTTAAACTCGAGGTCTCCACGCAACTGAGTTACTCTTATTCGCGTACTCACCCCACAAAAGAAAGTCAAAAAAAATTCTCCACCTAGAAGAACAAGATCTGACAAAACCTGTAGAGCGAAATTTCTCTCCATTCAACTCGTGTGTGAAGCGAAGATCATAAAAAAGTTTTGCTTGTAAATGTAGAGCAGCCTTCGCTCGGTCTTTTAACATTTTTCGCGCATTCGACATTGAGAGAGTGGGAGGGGTGTTCAACGTATCAAGGAGATGTGGGAGATAAGGTGATAATGCTGGTTTTTCTGCACATTTATGCTGCTCAATCTCATTCTGAGAGCGGAAAGCGGCAAATGTGGTTTAAGCTTTACTTTTGTATTGGGTTAGTTCAAAAGCAACTTTAAGCTGGTGTGTGAAATGTGTCATAGGAAGAATGGCGGGAATAGCAACTAGTAAAAACAAAAAGATAAGCCCTTGCTACTTTTCATGGACGCCTGGTATGAAATATTTGGTCAATGGACAAATTTGATACTGGAAAGAAATAAAAAGAAAGAGCGCAAAGCTTGTGGGACTGGATTAATTATTTAATTATTTTTTTAACATTAGATATGCTCTTATTTTTATTTTCATTTCTTATGGCATGAAACTTTTGTTAAAAATACAAAGCAGAAAATTGAAACATTAACAATTAAACTAAAACAACTACTGTTTCTACTCAATATTTTGCAAATAATATTTTGAAATAAAAATTAGAGATCGGTCTTTGTTGTGAAAACGCTTCCATATCGAGTAATAAAACGCATTAAGTGTACAGAACCAGTAGATTATAAGTCTGGAACTAAGGTTGCCATGAAATATTCATATCTGAGCAGTAGGTTTAGTCCCAAAGTGAAATCAAACTGAAACACGTATCTTTTTTTATTTACTTTATTAGTAGCATAAATTGCTTAGATCTTACAAAAATTGTGTGTTGTGCAGAGATATGGTATGAAACTACTTAACTATTAAGAGAACATAATTTTTTAGCAAGCGAAAATATTTCACATAAACTTGGTTTGAAGGGAAAAGCTAATTTAGTAAAAACCTTCATGCAAGGAGAAAATGTATTTATGTATGTATATATATATATATATATCACAGCTCTGAATTAAATAAATAAATAACTCAATTAATAAATATATAAATATGAAATAATATAACAAGCACTAAAAAAGATATAAATCAGATAAGAGAATCATTAGTTAACCAGGTCTGTTATTAAACTTTTATCGGAAAAACTACATGTTGTTAAAAATCTTTCTTTCAGTTTGGAGATTCTATCACAAAATGGTTCTATTTCCGCCAAGTTATGGAGGAGGATGGTCGAGAAGTGCCATGGTAGTTTCAAAATCATTTTTAGAATTTTATTTTGTATTCCCTGTAATCGTGACTTACCGAACAATAACTCGAAACCGGCGCCGCATAGTACACGATTGCTTGGAAAATTACCATTCTTCTTTCTATCTGTTTATCTATCTTTTTTGTTTTAAGTCAAATTAAGGAGATGGGGATGGGCAAGCAAATGTCGAATGACACAGGGGAATATAACCCTAATGATCTTAAGAAAGCATATACCGCTGCCTCTCTTAGGTCTAAAACAAATGTCATTAACTTCGATAATGGTATGTTGAAACAGGTGCAGACTTGTAATGCCTTCTCGTTAAAGAGAGTTGAGCTAATCGAGATCGTAAAGGCTGTTTTCGATATGAAGTCCGAGGCAATTGGGCTTGAAAAAATGCACACTAAATGTTAAGAAACCATTGTATTTAACCTCCTCATAAAATCAAAAACAATTCCAATTCTAAACACGTACAAAAAAAATATCGTTCTATCTTCATTCTGCTTCTTTTATCAAAGGTTCTTGAAAAACTTATGAGATGGCAACTATTGGACCATTTAAATACATTAAATCTTCTTACACCCGTCAAATCAAGATTTAGAGCCCATCATAATTGTACGGCTACAATACGAAACGTGGTCGAGGATTTGCGAATTGGTATTATAAGATTTCGAAGGCTTTTGACACACAGTCCCGCATGGAAAGCTTTTGAACAGATTAAAAATTACTTTTCATTCGATTTTACGGCGCTTAAACTAGTGGAAAGTTATCTAAAATGAAGAGTCAAGTCGTTACTGTTGACGGAGACATGCCAGACTTTCTGACAACCAATGCAGGAGTCCCACAACAATCGATGTTCAGCATATCTCACAACGACTTTCCTTCTGTTCCGAAACAATTAGTCCTAGCATCGTACATCATCGGTTGAAGAGGGGACAGCCCGCCTTGAAGAAGATCTTTCGCTTTTTGCTCAGTGGTTAACGAAAAATTATCTTAAACTGAATTTGAAAAAAGCCAAGCGATAGACATATCTCGTGAAGCTATTGACAAATATTAGTTCCCTTAAATTAAGATTGATGATGCTGAAAAGAGTTATCTAAGGTAGGAGTTAATTTTAACCAAAAACTAACTTGGACCGATCATGTCAATTATTCCATAGGGAAAATTTATGGGGGTTTGTGTATTCTTTCTCCCCTAGGAGCATGCCTTCTAATCAAAAACCAAAATCGTGTTGATAAAATCACTTCTGGTACCCATTTTACTTTACGAACAAACTGTTTTGTGACCGTGAGAGTATGTCTACGCGAAAACTTGAGGTTGTATTTAACTGTGCGGTTTGCTAACAATCCGAGCAGGTGTGATCAAGTCTCTGAATACACAACCACAGTTTTTAAAATGAATTTCGGGAAGAATTAAGATTTACAAATTTTCATGATCCAAATGAGAGACTCAATATCTTTTCCAAAGTTTGAAAACATGCAACTCAAATCGTACCAAGGCTTTTGTTTTACCTCAACTCAAATAAGATGCAACTCGACAATAATTTTTCGTGTACTCCAAAAGGTTTTGGAGCTCACTTCCTTCACTCTCACTTCGAAATAGAGCTTTTAGGCAGATTTAAGAAGTAAAGTTAACACACTTAAATTTAAATTAAGTTAAAATTAAACCTCAAATTAAAAGTAAAATAACAATTATTCTTTCATGTTCCTGTTTATTTTTTCCTTTCGCTTTTAACTTAAATTTAATTTTCATGCATTTTATATATCTTTTTATGAATACATTTGTAAATGTAAGATAAATTTAAAAGTCTTACAATGTAATAATGAATGAATAAATAAAAATTTCTAAATAAGTCTCACTCTCCGTTTATGACTCCGAACTCTACTTCGTTGCTCAGTGCCTTGAACGTCAGACTGACTGCGATCTTCCGAGAGCTCCTTCGCGGAAAAGAACACAAGTCTATTGTATTTAGATGGCTACAACTCTTGCGAGTCTTGGCTCCAAATAATTTCTCTCGTACCATATTCGACAGCCATTAAAAGTAGTCAAATAATAGTGAAGATTTTTAAAAAAATACCGTATTTCGAAATGAACTGAAATACGTTTTTTTATGACCAGCTAATAATGCACTGTGCATTAAATTTATCCTAGGTAGCCATTTTCATTGCATTCCTTTTAATTCGCATTGAAAGGATACAAAAAAAAATAAACTCTTTAAATATACTCACACTATCCCCGTATATTTTTATTATTGTTGTTTGCTATCCTTGTGCTTCAAGCACTAAAGCAACAATAAGGATTGCATTGTTCTGAGCGCTTTTAAGATAAAACCACACAATCACCGAGAACTTTCCTGCTTTCGTTTTTTATTTTTTTTTAATTGGCACAATTCACCAAGGATAATGTACATCATAATCCAATGTACGAATGAGAATCCACAGCGTAACTTGCATCACTAAATGCTATTAAGCCAACGATCTCGCTGCGTCTCATTAAAAATACATATAATTTTGCATGAGTGCAAGGACGAAAAAAAAAACACGATGCCGAACTAACAATAACCCATGATATAAATATCCTCGCGGAAAAATTCCCATTGTGATATTAAATTTATTTACATGAAAGTCCTGCGAGATAAGAACATTAATGGACAGGAATTTAAAAAAATGTCCATGCAGTACAGGATTCCAACTAACCCTTGTTAAGCATGCAGTAGAAGCACAAAATGAGGTCTATTAGGAAGTGTCCCTTCGAAATAAAGAGAATTCTACGAGTTGGTAGAAGTTTTCAAAACTCAATTTAGGCGTTTTTCAAATTAACCGCAATTCACAGCGTGAAATTCCTTCAATTCATTGGAGACTTTTACGGAATTCTGCGGTGCTGTGCTACCTGCGTCAATTAGGTCTTTGAAACCAACAAATCAGGACACCATTTAAAAGTCAAACACGAAACCGAATTACAAAATTTTCTTTCAGCTTAACTTAGTGTCCTGCACGACAAATGGTCCCTAAATGAGATTGCCCCCCACGCTTTTCAAAATCCTTGTAAACAAAAGCAAACAAACGCTTAACAATCCCTGCTAGTTTGAAGGTTTCGTTCAGCAATTCCCAATTGGCAAGGAAGGAAGGACATTTGTTTCATTTTATGCTGGCAGTAGGCACATCGATCGTACGAGGACTCTTTGTATGGACGTTCTATATAAACGGTTAAAACCGAAAATCCAATTAACAAATCATTAAACATTCATTAAGCGGCAAATAAAGTCACCAGTACGGGAACGAACCCCACACCATCAACAGGAGCAGCAGATAGGATTATAGCTGATTTGCTTGCAGGACATGTGAAGTGGTTACGGGGAGAATTTTTTATTGTTTGCTCGTACTCGCTGCAAGGATATGAGTCAAATGGCGCAGTATTATCTCGTTTTTCTTCTCCCCTCTCCTCCTCTCACTCTGATAGACAGAACATTCTTACATATGTACATATGTCAAATGAATCGCATTGGGCACGGCCGCGGCGACGGGCGCTTTAAGGACAACCGCATGGGTTAAGTGGATTCGCATTGCTGTTGCGTTTGGCTTTGGTGATTTTATATGTGCGATTCAAATCCGCAGTAGGGTTTTTTCTTCTTCGTATTTTACTGGAGGCGGTTAGCTTTCGGGAACAATCGCAACACAAATCCATTGCTGAATTATTAATTAATGGGTTAACGTTGGGTATGAGTCGAATCGGCTTGTTTATTGGGGGCGACTTTTCGTTGAAGCAATATTGTCGGGCGGTCTTTTGTTGTCGTCAATTTGGGCAGAATCAAGTGAAATTTCTTTTTGTCGTTAATTGAATTTTAAATTAGACGACGGACTCTTTTGTAAATTTCCAGCAAACATTGCCGACTTGAAAGTGCGTACGTGAAGAATAGCAAGTAGATCAATAGAGGGTCTGCATAGTTAATTCAGAATGGCAAACAATGTTTATGTTTATTCTTCTTTTGATTAAGTTAACACGCATTTCACACGAGAAGTTTCCCATTCGCGTGTAGAACTTCGATTTTATGGCAAATTTCGAAAACGAAATTTATGAAACGTTAAATTATAAGGAGGAGGGCAGGTAGAGCAAATTGATACAAATCGAACTGATATGCTGATCAGCAAGTTGCAATGTTAACGAAAGTATGAATTAAAAAAGGATGTATCACAGGCGGTGACTCAATCAATTTCAATTTCAATTTATTTTGTACATGCTACAAAAATTACTATAACAAGTTATTAGATATTCAAGAGTCTCAAGGAAAAATCTTTCAGAAAATAATTAAAAAATATACAGTATGTGACAAAACTAAAGCAACTTTTTATAATAAAGCGTCCGCCATCAACACTTAGCCCATGTCTGATTTGACAGATAATTAGTTTTATCCTTCCGCTGAACGAATATGGTTGTGTATACGCTTGAACAACGCTGTTAAATATTGCGACATTACTTTGAAAATCATGGTATGGAATATGTGCGAAAATTGCGTACGGATTTTGGAAGAAGAGAAGCACCGCCAGCTCCGTATGTTCGTTATCTTGTAAAAAAAAGTGAAAGAAACTGGCATCCTCATCGATAAACCAAAGCGTGAAAAGCCAAAAACAGTGCGTTTACCCGAGATTATTGCTGCTGTGGCAGAAAGTGTGCGTGAATTCACCCTCGTTCTCAACAATTGAACATTTCGGAGATATCATTGAGACGAATTTTGCATAAAGACCTTGTTATGACGCCATACAAAGTCCAATTGGTTCAGGAGTTGAAGCCAACTGACCATCCAATGCATTTTCGCTTCGCTAAGTGGGCCTGCGATCGACTTACAGAAGATACCGATTTTGCCAAAAAAATCATCTTTTCAGATGAAGCTCATTTTGATCTTGGCGGGTATGAAAACAAGCAAAATTGTCGCATTTGGGGCATAGAAAACCCGCACGCATACATTGAAAAGCCGATGCACCCAAAACGAGCCACTGTTTGGTGCGGATTTTGGTCCAGAGGCATAATTGGGCCATTTTTTTCGAAAATGAGCAAGGAGTGGTCGTTACAGTCAATGGCGATCGTTATCGGGCCATGTTGAACGAATTTTTGTTCACAAAATTTGAAGAGGAGGATATTGGCAACATTTGGTTTCAACAGGATGGCGCTACGTGCCACACAGCATTATCAGCCACAGTGCTGATGTCTTTTGGCCACGTCGGAGCTGCGATTTGACTCCGTTGGACTATTATTTGTGGGGTGCCCTCAAAGATAAGTGTAACGCCGGCAAGCCAGAGACAGTTGACGCTTTAAAGGACAATATTCGTGAAGCCATTGGTGACATACAGCTGCACACAATCGATAATGTGCTTAAAAATTGGACCGATCGTGAAGGCTACTGCATGGCCAGCCGAGGCAGCCATTTGAATGAAATTATTTTCCATTATTAACCGGAAGGATTGTACTTTCAAATAAAAAAAGAAATTTGAGAAAATATTCAGCAGTTTTTTTATAGCATTTAAAAAAAAAAGTGATTTGGCGGACCCTTTAGAGCGCAATATGTTTGTTTTCTGAACGAAATACGTCGAAAACGTGTCCCTTTTTTTTACTATTCACCATAAAAACACTTGGAATTTTATTAAGTAACAAATATCATCATTTTAAAAATGTGTTATATGTCCAAAATAATAACCAATGTCCAATAATAACCAAATACGCTCCCGAAATGCGACATTGACAAAACTAAAGCAACTCCGAATGAACTCGAACGTATGGTCAGCAAAATTAAAGTACAAACACATTTGGGTAACGTTAGGTTTTGAGGAATACTTTCTGTTCAGGTTGGCAACTAAGTAATTGCAGATTTATAAGAAAATAAGGGACAATTTTTTCATGGAACGAAATAACTTTATACTGTAATGTTTTGCCCATTTTGAGCAATGACCTTTTGCCATCTTTCAGGCATCATCATAATTCCACGATCATAAAACTTCTGGTTTTATCAGCAAAAAACTCAACCAGGTACGATTTGACATCATCAATATTATTGAAATTTTTACCATCCAAGGAGATTTGCAAAGATCGAAATAAAATTAATGGTGCAAGGTCAGGACTATATGGTGGATGTGGCAAATCATCCCAACCAAGCTCCAATAATTTTTGCCCAATGACTAAAGATGTGTGTGGCCTTGCATTGTCATGATGGAATACACCTTTTCGATTTATCCATTCGTGCCGCTTTTCTTGAACTGCATTGTCCAATAACATAACTTTCTCTTGGTGATTATCAGCCTTTGATGTTGTTTGAGCTGGTTCACCTGGCTTGCTCCGATTGACATTGTTGTAAACAATCCATTTTTCATTACCAGTTATCAATCGTTTTAAAAATGGATCATTTTCATTATGTTTCTTTAACTTCTAAACATTCAAAGTTGTCGAATGTCGAAAAAAATCCTGTGAATAAGGTTAAAGTCTATAGGTCGATAAAAAATCCTGAGTTGAGACCAATAACACCTGAGTTTCTCAAACCACTACACAATCTTTCGTTCTTCTCCTAATTCTTCCGCTCGCTCTGTTCTACACGCATTATAAGAGTCTTAAAATCCTCTTGAAGAGCGAGCAAATAATTAAATAAAAAATTTAAAAAAAATTCCCGGAAGTTAATGCGTTGTGTTAAATGATTTTCTTTTAGTTCATGAGGAACCCATTACAAGTTTTCGTACAAAGCAAAGTTGTTTTGAGCGATTTTCAATGCATTTACGTGATACATGAAGCTTCTCTGCAATCTGCAAACTCACGTCATATATCAATAGAGAATACTTACACGTTTAAGCCCAAATGCGTTCTTCATGAGTCGACAGATCGAAATCGAAGTCCATTTGGAAATCTTCGTCACAGATTTTCGGGTGAAAGTTTTCTCAAATCCTTATGGAGCAGGTGAGCTCAGAAGGAAGGTGTAAGTTCATCTATGAACAAGCAGATGAATTAGCCAGAGAAGAAGCTATGAAAAGAGCGCCTTTCAATACAGTCAAATGGCTTTACATGACTGGATGGGCAAGCATTATAAATTCCTGAGTTTACCTTATCGGGTGAACTCATAGCTATAGCAAGAGAAGTCTCTGCTGAACGATGTGAGTGATAACAAGGAACTTTTACCCGAACCTCCACACTAACAGACTCGATGCAAATGAGACTATAATTTGCCACAGCTATGGGAAGGAAGAGAAACACTCTCTCTGACACTATTCAGCAACCACTGATACCAGGATTGAAGCACATGAAAAAGAATGCGATCTGTGAAACAATTCACTTCATGAGTCCAGCAAATTTTGTTTTCCTTCACCCAACTGCGTCACACAAAGATAGACGAACACATTAAAACTTCTGCTTTGGTTAAATATAAAAATAATTGTCAGAAAATGTCATGTGACTTTTCCGGAAACCTAACAGCCTATGATCTCCGTTGTGCAACAGCTCGATAGTCAGAAAATATGGAAGAGATGAAAGCGGAATACATGAGAATTTGATAACTTTAAAGTGACAGAGCGTCACACTGCTAAGACTTACAACCAAGATAAATGAGAAAACTATTGCGCTTCAATAAACTTCAAAATCCTCAGAGCATTTCTACTTATTTGCATTCGCTCAGTTCACAGTATTTTATTAGCCATTACATAGAGATGTATAATATGCATATCTCAGTCCAGCGACCCATGAACCTGAGCTAAGACTGTCTTTAATTCTTGACGGTCCCGAGCGCGCTGCTGCCAGTTGCCAAGACCACGTCGTTATGCATCCGCGGTTACTTGATTTTTTTCAACGGAGGTTCGGTGCAAATTTAGTCGACGGATTTTTGTTTCCGGACTATGTCCAGATCGCGGTAATGTCTTCCCGTCCTTTCGTCTACTTCGCAGACAGGATCGAATCTCCGACACAGGATTTTTCTTTCGAAGGAATCAAGAATCAGCTCTGCCATCCTGCTTATCGTCCAGTTTTCGGCTACATAAATCACGATCGGCAAGAGCCTGATTTTGGGTATTCTGCGCCGTAGCTCTACTGTGGCGTCATTTATGGAGTTCATATTTGCCCTGAGGTAGAGACACTCCTAAGCTACCTCGAAATAGTAGCTGTCGATTGTCACGTTTTTTCCTAGGAATGGTTTCAGCTCGACAGCATATACTTTGTGGTGTCCTCGTCACCTCAACAGCTCGATGTTGTCTGCGTATTCAAACAATTGAACTGACTTATGAAAAATCGTGTCTTCCGTGTTTACCTTTGCCTTCCGCACTATTTGTTCGAGTAGCAGATTGAAGAAGTCACATGGCAGCGCATCTCCATACCGTAATCCTGTGCGGGTTTCGAACGGTTGAGATGTCTTTGAGCTGCACGTTACATAGCGAATTGTCGATACAACCGGATCTATTTTCCCGGGATCGATTTTGGCCATTGCATTAAAAAGTTCGGAATTGAAACCGATCAAAAGATGGTGCGTATCGGTTTGAAACTCACAAGTCTTTTCCAGGATTTGGTTGAAAATCTATAGTCAAATTATCGGTCCTCATAACACGCTCGATAGGATTATTTAGGGAGTTCCAAATAACGATATTACTCGGTAGTTGGGGCACTAGGTTGGATCTTCCTCTTTCAGGATGGCGCATATAGACCTGGTATTATAGTCGCCGAGTATCCTTTCATCTTCTCATAGTCAACATATAATCTGCTGCATACTCTCTACCACAACATTGTCGCCAGTCCTGAAGAGTTCTGAACGGTGGCCCTCTGAGCTTGCTCGTTCTTTATCTTTTAGATGGCTGTGCTTCTTCATCAATGATGGGTGGAAAGACTACTTTATCGACTGGAGTTGGGATTTCTTCATTCAATTTTCAAGCCTTTTAAGAAGCTGATGAAAATACTGCTTCAATACATCCAATATTTTTTTTGGGTGCCTTTCCTTAAACCTGCCAGGGTTTTAGCTTTTTTTTTCTCTTATTGTAAGCCTATCACGGGACTTTTCGATATCCTTGATCTGGCAGACTACGAACTCTCTTTTAGTCCTTCGTAAAATTTCTTTTCCTCCTTCCTGGCTCTGTGCTCTTCATACGGTTGTGTGGTTTTTTGTTGCTGCGCGTGTCGGAACGCCTGGTCATTTGCCTATTTTTTATTCGCCATAAGTTGATGTATATTTCTGCATGAGTAATTTTCTGCGCCTTGAGAGATATTTCCTTGGCCTGCTATCAGTGCCTTCACAGTAGAGTCTAGTGAACAAACCATTATTTTGACCACATAAACTTGAAACTCCAAATATGTCAAGCCAATAAAGTATTAACTACATCATGGTCACCCACATGGTAAGACTACTATCACAGACTCATGGTAACTCATGGTAACATGGTAAAACTACACTTACTTTATCATTCGAACCTGAGCCTAATCAATTGATCCAGCTGATGAAAATATCGCATACATATTTAACTTTTAGATCGGCCCGAGCAGAGAGAAAAATATTTAAGAAAACGAGGTTCAAGAACAACGGTGAACTTTTTGAACAATCCGTCTACATTTATCACAGCACATTGGCGAGTAAACAGTCCTAAAAATAATTGGAAGGGCTGAGGAAAAGTTGTTAAAATAAGTTCAGGGCAGGTCAAAAACAATTGAGGTACCACGATAAAGGCCTTTACCATTTCAAATGAACTGGTGTGATATGATCAATATTTTTATTAATCAAACATCAACATTAATGCCAAACAAATACATCTCGTCGGCATCAAATTGCTGTTCAAATTAAACGACAATGATGTAATTATCAAAACTATTGTTTTCCCATGATTTTTCCACACCTCCGATACCAGACAGTAAAATGTTGTATGCATGAGCGCACAAAAAGGCCCACTTGCTGTTGCTTTTGATCCAATTAATTGTCATTTAAAGCTTATTTTTTTCGAAAAAAGGAATTTGAAAAAAAAAAACGTCAGTAGACTAAGGGTTAATTCGGTGCAGCAAAACAATTGAATAAAACAATAAAAATGAATGACAGCAAAGAGTTTAAAAATTAAATGACTATATAAAAAATTAAATAACAACAAAAGGATACGATGTGCGGTTTCTGACAGTGGACAGGATGTGTCGGTTGTTCGAATTGCTATCACGTTCAGCGATATGGTTTAATTTTTAATTCAACAAATTTAATTTTATGCTTTTTTGTCCGCAATAATTAAATATTGCGTCAAAATGTGTAAAAAATAAAAAATGCATTCATAGAACAAGGATTGAGACAACATCAGGCAAAAAAAAATAAACCCACGTGTATAAGCAATTATTTACACGATTAAAAAATCAATAAATATGTTTAAATGATGTTTAGTTTTCGTTTTAAGCCAAAATGAATTTCGCTTTAAATAACGTTGCCATATTTAAAAACGCTTCATAAAGACGTTTGTTAGGTTGTGCTGGATTTTATGCGTGCGATCACAGGGTTGTCTCAAAAATGTTGCCATTATTTTAAGGTCTAGATCCGATGCGACTTATTTATAATAAATAATGGTTATTTTGTCTATTTTGAATATATTGCCAATTCTCAGGGTTTCCGCTGAAAATAATATTTTTTCTGCAACTCAAAATTTTTACAGTCAAAGCCAAAAAATTGTGTACTGCCTTTGAGTGAAAATTTTTTCTTCAATTTGTAATTCATCAAATAAAAGCTCTTAAGCTACTCTTCAATATATACCATATTTTATTTGACTTCAACGTTATGAAGGAATGTTTATTTATTTTTTTTATAAACATTTTTTTTAAATAAATAAATGCTAAAACTTCATTTTGAGCGTACATACTGACTGTTATGCGCATGATGGTCCGTTTTGATGTGGAAATTTAATGCAAATGTGTTGGAGGATATAAACCGATATAAAGACGGTCAGTGTTTATATATGGACATATATGTTTATGAAATACACGGCGGCTGCTGTCGTCAGAAGCTAAGCCTTACTAGATCTGAATGTAGTTGAACATTTACACCGACAGATTCGTCAACAACAGACAACATCGCCAAAATTGCTACTGGATGCCTTAACCAGGGAATAGGCTTAAATTCCAGAGAGTGTTACAAGGAAACTTGTTAAATTGATGCCGCAAAGGCTTAAAGCAATTTTGAAAATAAGTTTACACTACATTTTGACTCACTGTTTTTGTTCTTTTGTTTTTTCGTTGGTAGATAAAAAGACATGCACTATGAGTACGAGCCGCATGAGCTCATTTATAGTAGAGTGTGATTCTTACTCGCTTAAAAACCTCCCATGTCATTCAGACTCCGCCTTAGTTTCCTTAACAAGTAGTTTCATTTTTTGTATGCTGGCATTGCACAAACTTCTTCATTGTAGTCGGCGTACAAGATTAAAGATCGTTTCAGATGAGTATGCTGTAAGTTCGCGCATGTTTTCTTTTTTCGAACGAATGCTGGATAACCTCATAAGAGACTCTGTAGTAGAAACGTCACTATCCAAATCCCAACACGCATACCTGATCCACAGAAACGGCTGTCCATAAAGTATTGTGCACTATTGAGAAATCTCTAAAATATAAGGAGTACACATTAGCTACCTTCTTAGACAATGCTCATACGGAAGAGATACTTGAAACCGAACTAGGTATGGAAAACTAGATGTTACCATACAAAGCACTCGGTGCATTCAAGCAACGCTAGATAATAGGAATATAATCAAATTTGCTAGCAGGGGTACACCACAGGGCAGTGTCATCTCTCCACTTTTCTGGCTTATTGTCATGAAAAACATACTAACAAAACAAGACAGAGATGGTATAAAAGGTGTTGGCTACGAGGATGATATGGTGATCTTAGTTTTAAGAAAGTTTTCAGCTTTGATCAATGATATCATGGAGGGCGCATTAAGTAAAGTTTGCACTTGGGCTTTTAAATGCGGTCTTTATATCAACTCAAGCAAAGGGGAACTGATGTTCTTTACTACTTAAACCAAGATAGCCAGCTTCCCATTCCCCCATCTGAATGATCAACCACTTACTTTGTCTACCAGCGCTGAGCACCTAGGCGTTACTTTAGACCCTAAACTCAGCTGGAAACTGAACGTTGATCAGCGAGTTAAGAAGGCCTGCATAGCTTTTTACGCCTGTAATAGAACCTTTGGCAAAAAATCATAGCACTATACTTGATCTTATACCAAGAGATTTGGTATCATCACTAATGAACTATACGGTTCCTAGAATTTTACCATCCAAAAACTTTGACATCCCAGAAAGAGCGGAATGGAATAGTGGGTAGATATGCAATGATTTTAACTGGACAATCTACACTGACGGCTCTAAGATGGGCGGCGGAGTCGGTGCGGGTGTGTTCTCAGAATCTCTGAACATCGGTTAAGCTTATTGACTGCCCGACTTATCCAGCGTTTGCCAAGCGAAATTTTTTGCAATCCGGGAAGAATGTCATCAAATCAAAATTCATCCAAATTTCCAAATTTCAGTCAGAAGGTTGGCATATGCACTGAAAGCCAAGCACCCATCAAAGCTATTGCCTTAACAGCTGGGTGGCGGAGTTGGTAGAGCGCCTGCCTTTCAATTGATTCAATTGATAGGTCCCAGGTTCGATTCCTAGAGTAGTGGTCTAGTTTTTCGAATCTGGTCCAGTCACCATTTGCCATTGGGATCAAGTTAATGGCACTATCACTGGATTGGTCGACCAGTGATAGAAGTCTGACTAATGGGTGGCTTTGTTGTTGTGATTGTTGTATCGGCTTAGTTCCTAATTCGTGTTTTCAAAATAGCTCTGTTTGTGTAGATTGTGTGTAGATGGCTCTGCTGTGAAGGCATAACACTGACAGCGGGGGTGTCTAAGCTAAATCTTCCAAACTTTCAAAGTTGTTGAATGTCGAACAAATTCCTGTGAATTAGGTTAAAGTTAATAGGTCGATATCAAAATCCTCCGTCCCGTTTCGGGCTCCACCCACGGAAGTGAGTTGAAACCAATTACACCTGAGTTTTTCAAACCACTAACATTCTTCTCCTAATTCTTCCGCTCGCTCTGTGCTACACGCATTATAAGAGTCCTAATATCCTCTTGAAGAGCGAGCAAATAATTAAAAAAAAAAAAAAATTGCCTTATATGGGTTTCTGGTCACATCCAGGTGATGAGAGTGCCGATGAACTTGCTAGGCAGGGATCTGTTCTTCAGCGCTCGCCTGAAGGGGAGGTTTTCGTCCCACTACATGCAGTTGAGGCTATCCTCATACTTCCTTGAAGCGGCAAACCTTAGATGGGCCAGTCTGACATACTGCGCAACATTAAGGAAAATATGGCCTGAATGCAAACAATCCAAAACAAAAGATCTCCTTCGCGAACCCGTCATGATATTGCTAGACTAGTGGCGGTCTGCACAGGACACTGGCCGATTGGAGATCATGCCGCTAAGCTAGGCATCTTACACAATTAAAACTGTCGCAGCTTCAAAAACACAGCTGAGGGGGAAGCCCTAACTCACTTCTTTTGCGCCTGTCCGGCCCTTGCTTGAGCTAGACAGCGAACGCTTGGTAGACCCTACTTCAATTCAATTGATTAGATTTCTGCTAAGGAAATTAAGCAATTGTCCTGTACCTGCCCCTTTCTTCCAGTAATTCAACACCAAACACGACGGAGACTGATCAATTTCTTGAATACGATTGGTTGATAAATGTAAAGAGAAAATAAGAAGCCGCCGCGCCGTTGCCTTATTTGAAATATCTGAAAAATGATTTTAAAGAGATTGTGCAGAGTATGTATTTATTGTTTTTTTAGTGAAGTGGGTGACGACAATTTGATGGAAGAATTGTTTTTTGTCCTTATGGCCTTTTCGCAGGTACTTTTCCATTCCTCGAGCGTAATTTTTATGAATTCTTCTTTTGCTAATTTTTTGTCGGCGGGCGTCCAGATTAAACGTTGTATTTCTACCCGCCGCTCTTGATTTTAAAATACACCATATATTATCAATCGGGTTTAAGTCCGGATGGTATGGTACTAGCCTGAATACTTTTTGGCCTGTTGATCTTATCAAGTTGTCTATTTCACGCTCCGGATCCGTCTTGTTTCGTTTGACTATATCATATAGTTCAACTTTAAGCATTAAAGAAGTATGTGCAATATTATTTTCTACATGCGAATTATTTAGCTCAATTTATATTGCTGATGAATTTAGTGCACCGTTTTGTCCATTACAGTAACGGACGGTTAATCCAGCTGCTGCAGAATCTGTTCTCTTAAACATTTGGAGAAATTTTCAAAGTTCATCTCATCATGGTAGTCACCATGCTTCGATACAGATTTGCAATTATAAGCCGTGATGCTTTTCCAATAGGCTTTTTTTAATCCAGGAAATCCAGCAGGAAAAACCCACGCTTACTCATTGGGTGCTGCAAGTAAAAAACCGATATGATAAAATATCAATAAAAATGGAGAAAGTTCAGCCAATTTCTAAATATTTTCATGCTCTCTCTCTGCGCAGTTTTCCAATTGCAAAGTGATTTAAAACGATCTATATTCTCTTCCAAAGTTTTTATTATTTCGTTATTGCAGTGATCGTGGAGACAAGTACGAAGCTTGTGAGCAAAGTAAGTCATTTTGTGAGATAGGATAGCAATTCCCAAAACTCTGTGCATGTCGCTATTTCTTAAATACCATGGGGCATAAACGTCTGCTCTCTATTAGATTTATCGATCTTTTGCTTCCTTTGGTAAAACCTCATAGTTGTATTATGTTTGTCCACTTGGGTTTCAGCACTTTCTTATATAAAAGTAGTTTGTAATTTAAGCTAAGGTTTTAGTATCTCCAGAGGAGCCTGTGTGTTTCGCGTGTTTTTTTAACGTGTGATTTCCAATTATGTTTTGTGTCTAAGTTCATTCGTAAATATTTCGCCTCGTTTCCATATGAGATATGAACCGAATTGAGAAACAGAAGTTTCTGTACGTAAAATTAACATGTGTTGATTTGGTTTGGTATCTTGAAAAAATCATCATACTCAGTTTTTCTATTTTATGTCACAACAACTTGTAATAAAGCTCAAACTTGGTTTAAAATATAGTCAGCAAGATAACAAAGTAAACCTCCTTGCGAAGAAAAAAGCATTGCGAAGTATCTAAGCAACAGACAAAGCGGTACGACTTTTGGTGTTTCTTCGATTATGCTGGTTCTAAGCGTGTCGGTAATGTTGTATTTAAGACAGATGTTCTACCATTTCAAAGACTGAAGAGCTGCTGATAATTAAGCCGATAGTTTATTTTTATATATCCTGCACAATTAAATATAAGCCTTGTCTAGGGATGTCGCAAAGTACTCAAAGGATTTAAAAAAAATCTTGTTTGACTCTTTGCCGTGCATGCCGGATATTAAAGGCTATACAAGAGTTGGAGAGCTTGCTAGAAACGAGACTATGAAGCCGTGTTAAACTTTCTCTGTGGTTACAAAGGCACCCGTCTTAACGTGAGGAGATGAACAGGCTGAAAATGGCCTCATATTCTGCGACATTGTTTCTATAGCCAAAAATATTTCAATACATATCTTTTCAATATTTTGAAGGAAATAAAGAAATGTAGTAGATAATTTGAATAAAAGTTACTTGGCACGAAGTATTTACTGCTAAAACTTAAAATTTACGTGCGAAAAATTATATATTATAATTACTACTTAAACATAACCTCAAAGATGTCTTAAAGTCGAAGTAAAAATTTAAAGAAATTGCAGACACTTCGCAATTTATATTTTCCCCCTCGTAACCGATGGACTGTAGGACATAATTTAATTTCAATTTATCTCCTTGAAGTGTGACAGCATGTCGATTTTAACATATGCCATCGGGACATTTACTAATTTAGCAACGGACTCCAACAAAACAAGAGTGAACAAGGAATGCTTTACAACCTTTTCTCAAAAGAAAAATATCAATCGAGGTTGAGGTATATAATATAATTTCTTAAATCATAGGGCTGCCAGGACACACAAGACACACAAAAGCCTTCGTTTCTTTCATCGAACAAAACAAAACAAAAAAAGGAAAAGAGATGCATTTGATCTCAGACGAGCCCACACAAAAAAAACATTATAAATGTCTCAAGCCAGAAATCAAAGGAAAGAAAAAGCCAGTCAACTTACAAAAGGAAGGAATCCATTTAGGATAATTAAAGTAATATGTCGGGGGATATTCGTCAATGTCCTTTTATATGATTTGTCTCACTCTCAATGAAGCCACATCTAAAGAAGATGTAGTACCTAACATCGTAACAACACATCCACAAGAAACTTACATACACATGTCCTGTTTGATATGCCCACTGAGAAACAAGAAAGCAAAACAAATAGCGGAAGCGCCAAAATGAATTATTTCATTGGAAGTGGCCGTCCTCCATCCAGTTGCTTCGGATTGAACATTCGCCCGTAGGCTTTCTTCTTGCAGTCGGCGGTCTACAGGATCTTTCTTCCGATATTATGCTGCGTGCTTTTGTCTGTCAATAGTCTCAAGGCTGATGGTCACAATGTGAGCGCCCCCTTCATCACTAAAACAGCAGGTCCTTGCCCAGCATGTCTAAGGATATAATCGATTTCCTTTTTCTCGTTTTTTGTCGGCAACGTAGGACATTTTGCCAATTATTTGACGTGTGGTGCAGACACATAGAGCCAGCGTGAAAAATACGCGACGACGACGACGACGACGACGACGACGACGACGATGAAGGAAGACGACTAGAACGCCGGCTGCTGTCTCTACTATCGAAGGATGGGGAATTAGGTGCGTGAATAGTTGTCAATCTTGAACGTGGTGCTGCTTTTCTTTTTGCTTCCTCTTATTTTGTGGAAAAGTAAATCCCATAGCGAATTTACAAGGGGGATTTCTGCGAAAAGCTTAGTCCAAGGGCGACGGCGTTCCTTACCAGCTCGACGCGGCGTTTGAAATTGAAAACATGTCAATGGCTTTTGTCGAGGTGTCAGCTTCAGTGCTACTCTAAGCTTCGGTCCAACCAATTGTATGTCCTTGGCTGTCAATTGATCATCTGTCAAAAAGTTAATTCATTATTATGTCGAATCGATGGGGCAAAAATAGAAAAACGAGAATACACACAATCAAGGCCAATTGTCGTCTCCGAGCACAACGTCAAGAACGAAAGTTCTACGAGTATATTGAAATGGAGAAAATGGATTATGGTCTTTTGCCGCCTTAAATTATATTACGGACTGGAAAAGCCGTCGCTACTCTGTTAAAGTTTTCATGGTTCAACTACTTGGCTTGCATTTTCATGTGGGCGCCTTGAAGTGCAATTAATTTCCGCTCTATGCCACGACAGAGTTCTTGTTCTTTTTTTTTTTTTGGCATCCGTCCGTCATGAATCCTGCCATCAGGTTAAGTGACTAACACTAACTTTTAATTAAATTTTCTACTACACACCTATTTCTTTGAAGCACACAGAGTGTGGTGCTCCTTTTGTGTCCTTGCTAAAATTTATGACAAACTAATTGACTAAAGGTTTGTTTTTAGTTTATTAGCTAGACGAAGGAGATACCGCACGCCATGCACAAACACACATACACACGCAACTTGAAGTTGAATCGAATTATCGCATCGCCCACATAGTCGATGCTTTGACACCGATACCTCGAGGAGGGCAATGAGTTTGGCTAATTTGCCAACAAGGATAGAAAATATTTTAGGAAATTTTGTCAACAAGCGAAGCTACTGTATGTTAATGGAAAGTTTTCTGGGAAATGTGGTGAAAATTTGTGTAGAAGCTTTAAAAGTTGTGCTGCCATATTTTTAGGTCAGTAGTTTTAGAAAGTATGCAAAGATGTTTTTACGACTCTTTAATGACACATTGGCAGCAGTACCATTGAGACGTGGGCTTAAATTGCGTTATAAGTTTAAACACAAAAGATATTTGCTGCCAAGTTTGGGTTGTCAAAAAGAGTCTGCTAAAAAGCTCCAAAATGTTGAGAGATTTTTTCTGAAAAGTCAACATTTTTTTTCGAATTTTGAAGTAATTGAACTGAATGCGATCAATGTTTAATTAAGGAAAAAAGGTAACTCAATTAATCGAAGGTTTTCCGGATTATAGGAAAATACTCTTGCCTCTGAAAACAAAGACAGGAAGAGCATTTGAATTGAATGGGGACGCATTCTTTCAAAATCAAAATTTTGGCGGCAATAATATTTTCGCGATGTAATAGTATTGTTTTATGAATGACAAATGATCCTTTTTTTAAGAGTTATTTTATATCCGGATCCGAATAGTATGTCCATTGTGATTTTAGTATATCTGAAGTTGTTGTGTTATTGAAAAATATCCTAATGAGAGCTTTGATATCTTAGAGGATGTTCAGCATCTCTTTTTGGTACAAAACATAACATTGGCAGCGCTTGGAATGCGGCATCTTTTATTGTATTTTCGCTCTAATTTAATGCGTTACAAGGAAAGTCATAAACGCATACAAAAAAATAACGAAAGACCATAGATACATTCATCTGTAAAGAGCCACTGGCAACTTAAGATCCTCGGTGACGGTTTAGCTTCTCGCTAGTTTGTGTTTTGTCCGATACAAATTATAAGAAAATATTATTAATAATAAACTTTACATTAATGTACAGTGTAATTAATTTATTCTACAGCACTAGTAATTTGATCCTTTTGTTCATTGAGTAAATGTTTTAAAAAGATAATCAAACATAAAATTATTTTATTTTCCGAAGTCAATAACATTCTGCCTTCGGAACAATTTGGTTTCAGAGCTCAGCATAATACCGTCAATCAAATTCACCGCATCACTTAACCCTTTAAATAGGAAATGGTACAGGTATGGTTTTCCTTGACATCGAAAAAGCATTCGATACTGTCTGGCTTGATGGACTCCAGCATAAAAGACTTCAACTTAACTTTCCCAGGGCTGTGATTAGAATTCTTCGTTCCATTCTAACAGAAAGAGCATTCAAGGTTTGTATAAACGGTTGGAATTCTGAGAGTAAGAACCTCGCTGTTGGTGTACCTCAAGGTTGCGTTCTTAGTCCATTCCTATATTAAATATACACGTACGACTTTCCTCGCCTGATCATCTGCCAATCTGCAATCTTTGCAGATGATACATACATATATTTTCTCTTCCGATAAGTTTTTCAATCTGCTATACATATCATCCAAAGATATTTTCAAAACTGAAAAATCAAAATCAATGCGGCGAAGAGTCAGACTATCTTTTTCACAAGAAAAAGAAAAGCCTGTTTTAAGCCACGTAATTGTTTAGTTATTGGAGGAATTCAAACCGAGTGGAAGTCAAATGCGAAATACCTTGCTGTACATCTAGACAAAACGCTCACCTTCAGTTTTCATATAAGCTAAATAGAGAACAAAATAAATATAACCAAGCACACTCTTTACCCTTTCATTAACCGAAAATCAAAAATGTCAACCAAGAATAAGATAATGATATTTAAGGCGATTTTACAGGCTAATATATTCTACGGATCACCTGTTTGGGGCATTTATGCAAAATCACATATTCAAAGATTGCAAATCGTACAAAAAACAAGGTCCTTAAAATGATGTTAAATCTTCCTTGATCCCACAACGGAAGAATTATATTTGATCGCAAATATTGAGAATGTCTCCGTGCGAGTATTAAACCTATCAGAAAAGTATTTAAGTGCAGGTTCTACCTCTGACAATCACTTAATTGCAGAATTGACTACAGTCTGAACTTACGTAAATGTGATATATACACACTTTGTGATTTGTGATATTTTTCTCTTTCCCTAACAGATTATTATTCCATTTTTACTTTCAAGTTAGTGCTTAATCAATTTATTTATTCAAATATCAATTTATTTAATTGTTGATATTTATAAAATACGTTTATTATTTACATATCTATTCAATTTATTTATTTAATTTTTTTATTCATTTATTTAACTATTTATTTATTTATTAATTTACTTCGTGGATTGTTAACTAATTATTTCCGATTGAATATAATTTTATTATTTTATTAATTAAAGGGCATCATTCTATAGTCCTTAATGATTAGAGGCGAATGATCCATCAATGACGCATACAAAAATGTTTATCGTTTGTGGGGTATAATAAAGATTTAAGAAATACAATATGATTGATATAAATGATATAAAATAAATGATTTTATGCAATAAAACAAAAAAAAAATAGAATTTTAACAACATAATATAATAACAAATTAACAACATAATATAAAGATTGAAATTGAAAGAATCTTAAATATAAACTTTGGTAGCTGAATTATCCAAACTGAAAAGAAAGTGCTTAAGTTAATTTAAAAATAGGGTAGATTCCGTTAGTAAATAAGCCTAGGTGCTATCGTAGTATAAAATTTCAAGCAGTGGGTTTTTTAGAGAATGGGATATTGGACATAACCATATTGTTTATTCTAGTTGTAGAACATCTCAACGTACAGCGGGTACAGCCGCTTCTCAAGTAGAACATTTTTAAAACTTGAAAGATATAGAGGTGATTCAGAGAAAATATACGCAATTTCAGAAATAGAGGCCAACTGTGGGATTTATACAGTACATCAAGTGTTGTGTTGTAGGTGCTTCCCCAACTTGCAATACCATATTGCAATTTGGAATGCGCAAGACTGTAGTGAAACATTAACAACATTTTTTGTGAGCAGTGCTCCTTTCGAATGACAGATAACATATAATTCTAAAGGTTTTTCACATATACCTTCCATGTCATCTTATTATCTGTGAGAATGCCTAGATATTTAAAGTTCTCAACCTCTTCTATTTTGAAATGGTTCGAATCACATGATATGTTTTCCTGAAAGTTAATTTTACCACAAGTATGGACAGAAATCGAACACTTGGGATATGCACTCGAATGAAAAATTGTATCACAGTCAAGTGAACAAATGCCTGTTAGATTACATAACATTAGTCTTGTTTTATTGCTTACGAGAAGTTCGTGTTTAGAGAACCATTGACGAAGATTGTTTAGGTCCATGTTTAACTGAACTACAGAGTCAAAAATAGTTTTATTGTCATAAGTCAATGCAATATCATCCGCAAAGGCTGTTATATTGCTATTAAATTTTTGATGAAACAGTGAGTTTATATATATCGATAACAATAATGGACCCAATACCGAACTTTGTGGTACACCAATCCTAAGTTTTAGCGGGCTGCTAATATAGTCACCATTAAACTTGATGCGCTGTGATCTATTTGACAAATACGAAGACAACCACTTGTGAATTACACCTCTTAATCCTGCTCTATGCAATTTTTCCAGCAGAATATCATGATTGACCATGTCGAAAGCTTTGGTCATATCAATAAAAAGTACTAAGTTAGAGTTATTTTTGCTGAAACTCTCATATATTTCAGAGCATAGCTTAAGAATTGCATCTTCAGTAGATTTCCCCTCACGAAAACCAAACTGTTCATTTCCAAAATATTTGTACTTGTTTAAAAAAGCTACAATGCGTACTTTCATTAGCTTCTCCAACAATTTTGAAAGGGACGAAAGTAAGGAGATGGGTCTGTATTACGTCATCAACGTCCTGGGTTCTTTTTTGAGCAGCGGAATCACCTCCGCAGTTTTTAATGATAAGGGAAATACACCACAGTGAACACTTATAAATATATGACATAACACATGTATCACATAAAAAGAAAAGTATATTGAAACATACTTTTGGTGATACCATCAGAAGTACACGAATTTTTGTTATCAAGCGACATAATACATTTATACTATATATTTCGAATGGGGTAAATGGCTGAAAGACAAACGTGTTACACGAAGGAGTATCTTCAACAATGTCAGGAAACAAATTTCATTTTTCATTTACAACTGAAGTGACTAGGCCTGGGAAGCTATAGTAGTAAAAAACATATTTAATTGATTTGCTATCTCCGATGGGTTTTTTATTGTTTTACTATCAACTTCGAGTTGCTGTATATCATTATATTCGTCCGATCTGTTTAGGATGCTACTAACAACTCTCCATTCCTCTTTTACATTCCCTCTACAATTCTGAAATTTGGTTGAGTAATAAAGATCGCGACTAGATTTGACTTCCCTTTGAACCTCTTTGGTTAACTTGAGGTAGTAATCCCTCAGTCTGTGATTAAGAGGGTGTCGTTTTGTTAAGCAATCCTGCATGGAATAATTATCAGCCTCCACTTTTCCCAATTGTTGAACGATATAAATTAAGCGTACAAAATGTTTATTCTTGTACTCTTGATTAATTCATATATTCATATATTCGACTTTTATGAAGGTTTTACTTGTAGCTTTCCTTCACAATAAATTTTTCCTTTTTCCTCACATTTTTGTTGAAAATTATTTAACTGTTTAGCTGTAAGGTGAATCCACCATATCTCTGTAAATTGTGCAATAATATTTAAGGACAAAAAAATGTATACATTCGCTGCTACAATATATATAACGATAACAATGATCCTTTTGTTGATGACAAACTTGTCAAGCAGAGAACAGAACGGTAATAGAACAAAAGACAAAGGTAAAGAGTAGGCTGATGTACCATATCCAGACAATTTTTTGTCACTCTCAAAGGAAAAGCCTTTTCGACTCGTATCTGGCATGCCTCGGTTTAACACTTAAACAGAATCTGTAGAAATCAAGAGAAAATAGAGGCCTCCTTTCATCCATTATGCGAATATCCTGTACCAAAAGTAAGAAGAAAAAGTAGCAAGTTCTGAAATCTGGAGACATAGGTACAGTTCACTAGCCTTAAGGAACGATACAACAAAGTTAAGCTTAACCAATTAACCCTCGACATCCTCGTGGATCCATCATTATATTCATGAAATCCTTGTCTGATTTTCAAATCTATGCCGAAGTATCATCTTGTCCGGTTTATTGGGTCCAAGGGAACAACTAGTTCCTCTCACCTACAAGGAATCGACTTTCTTTATATGAGATCTATTTTGTCACCAAAAACATGTTGTGAATTTTTCCCAAATCGTTCTGTGATTCAAGCAGGATTTAATTAAATTTTTGAGGAGCCTTGCTCGCCTGCTTTGTCGAATTTTTTTTTTTTTCAACTCATTTATTTTCCACAATTAACACTATAAAATTTTAAAATACAAATGAGAAATACTTAATTCGCTAACTATTAAAATACTGTGTAAGACCGATGATCGGTTCGCAACACATAAATATTATAAATGAAGCCTTATGTATATGTAATCAGTATTAAATTAATAATATTTTTTTTTATTTATAATAATCTTGAAATCTAGAAAGAAAAGTGGAGTTAAAAAAAACTTTCTCCTTTTAATGCTTTGCCGAATTGATTTTTCTCAATGTTGTTTTGAGCATCCAACGAACTACCGAAATTTGGCGAATTTAGTTTTATCAGTCTGTAAGAAATATCCTAAGTTGAATGGTTAAAACTATTAAGAATACTCGTACTTTTAAGCTTATGTATTTTAAATTAAGGAACTTTTACAAGGACCGAAATCGAAAGTTTCTTCGCTACAATGTACAGTCGCATGTATAAGATTTGCTCTTGTCCTTCATTTGTATCTATTCTAAGAACTCATTTTGTATTCCAGTTATTCTATTCGTTTTCAATTTTACAAAAAATAAATAAATATCTTTTCGATTTTTTCGGGATGCTGTCGCATGTTGAAACTCGAAAGTAGAAAAGAATAAAAGAAGTCAACACTAACCATGTCTACTTCCTTTCCAACTTGGTCAATGAATGAATACGTTTTCTTGGACTCTACTTTCAACTTCTTCAAGGATTCATGTGACAAACTTTCGGCGTTTTTATCAAGTGTTCGTTTGGAGAATTGTTTTACTTGTTGGAGGATTGCAAATGAAAAGAAACTACCAAACAACATTCAAAAAACACGAGTCACACGAAGAAACTCTTAAGGGTTGACAGTGGGTTGGATGTGTATGCTCGTAGAAGATGCATTGTTTACGAATCAAGAAGAACATTCAATTGACACATTTTTGTTTGTTTTGTCTTTAAAAAATATTGGCACAAAAACAGGACCGACATAGAACTTTTCATTTAATTTTCTTTTATGAGAAATATATTTTTGGAAATGTCAATAATAGCCTGATGTCCTTCTCCTTTTTGCCATTTCGATATATTCCCTCGAGGAGTTTTATGAAATGAACAAGCGTGTAACGCAACATTCAGGTCTTTTATTCTTGGAACTCTGCTGGCAAAAGCAAACTTCAATCTTTAAATTTACTTTTTCGACTGACAAAGGCCAACTTCTTTTCGTAGAAATTCCTTTAAGTTTGGAGCTTTTCGGAGGACTCTAGTCAACAGTCAAAAATTGCACTATTGAAAATTGAATGCCAAAAAGACCACATCTAAAGTTTCCTTTTAGAAAATAAAAACGACATTCTTGGAACCCATACTTTCCCATAACAAACAACAAGTTGAATCCCGAAAACGCCTCGCCTCAGGGCAGACTTGAAAATAACTTTTATTTTTGAAAAGTTTTCGTCTCGCTCGCGTTTTGTTTTTATTTTTCTCTGCACCTGACAATTCCATGACAGGAGACCTTCCTTTTTGCCACCAAACAGTGATCTCTGAAAATTCCAGTTGCCCGGTTCCTGGCTGAATGAAAGTAGTGTTGGGCGATTATATTTTCCCATGTTGCTTCTTTCTAGATTTTATGCAAATATCTTTGTTATCCTTATTGTCGGAGATGTCATGCTGTCATGAATTAAATTTTTCAGTTAAAAAACAAAATTCACAAATTCTTTCTCAAGGGTCCTTGTCGACGACGACGACGCCCAATGACTACAACTCTGATTCCGGCTCGTTCCGAGTTGTTATTGTCAGCATAGTCATCGCCATTGTCACCCATGTTGGGTGGACAACCCTAAACAGACGGGTTTTTGTGGACTGGGCCAAAATGATGAATACTCTTTAACATCGAATCTTTTCCGTCGGTATGAAACCTGTGGAGCAGTGAGGAGTCTCCGTTCATCGCCTGATGATGTTGAGTTGATTTCTGTGATATTGAAATGGAAGTGCTTTTTAGCGGTTCTCGAGAACCGTTGGCGAAAAGAAAAAGCGGTAATTAATCTCTTCTATCGTGAATGATGGTGTTGGAATCTGTGTTGTTGAATCAAGGAATGATGGAAGGGTAGTTGAAATTGGCTAGATTAGTGGCAAGAAAAGTTAAAAAGATGGAATCTTTTGTGAAACGAAAAACAAGTATAAAATTGGGTTTTGGAATGGAAAATGAAATGTAAACACAAACAAGCTGTTGGAAAAAAGCTTCAACTCAACTCTTTTCCTTCGCTCTTTTTGACATCGAAGCAAAGATCGAAGTAATAATAGCTCTGTGCATTCAAAAACTGCAGCAACAACTCTCATCGTCACTTCCCTGTGAGATTATTGAAGTCGTTTTTGGATCTAATTAATTATATTTTAACAAGTTGCCACGGAAGATATTGGTTTACCTTTATTTCCACCGCGCAGAGCTGTAAAGAATTGCATTATTCTGGAATTGCATTCTATGAAGTCGCAGTCTGTTGGTAATTCCTTTTTAATCAAACTTTAATAATTTAGCTTTCATTCGTATCCCCCATTCTACGTAATTGTAGTAGGAATCTATTATGTTTTTTTAGCATTTGTCAAGATGTTGCATAAGCTAAAACCATTTTTTTAGATCACGCGAATTTTATATGCAAATTCGAGCATGGAATTTTGTTAGCCTCTTTTCCGCGTACTGATGTTATAAATAAGATCTGAGAATATCAAAAAGATTTGTTGAGCGATTAAAAATTATTGAGTAACTTGCAAACGCGACAATGAAATATAAATTTTTATAAAAATTTGCTTTATCAAAGAGCAAACCGAAAAATATTTACTTAAAAAGTAGATAGACATCTGTTTAGCAACTCAACAAACTAAAAATTAAAATAGAAACATAGAAAAGAGACATTTTTGAGACACGTGATAATCAGTGCAAAATTATTCGGATACAAAATTCTAAATCACGGAAGAATTGTGACGTCGAAAAGGCATTTAACACAGTATGGCACAATGGATTGCCACACAAGATTCACATCCTTAAGTTCCCAAAATACATAATAAAGATTATAAGAGCCTTCTTAACAGGAAGAAGTTTTTTCAAGTCTCTATGAAAAGATATCAGTCAAACTGCTTTTCATTTACTGATGGAGCACCCCAAAGAGCAGTTCTATCGCCAACTTTATACAACATTTATACATTTGACTTTCCTCATCTGAATAATTGCAATCATGCACCATTTGCCAACGATGCATGTATATTTTCTTCAGATGGGACTGCTTTCAATTTTGAAACCAATCTGCAATCAGCTTTGAATGCGACTGTATCGTACTTCAATGAATGGAAAAATGGAATGTGTAATGGTAAATACCTTGGGGTGTACCTCGATAAACATCTGACATTTGGTCACCATGTGCAGGAAATTTTAAATAAAGTGAACCTTTCAATAAAAGTATATATTCTTTCTTAAACCGAAAGTCGAAAATGAACAATGACAATAAACTCATTATATACAATATTTAAAGCAATTTTTCATGCCATTATATTTTACTGTAGTTCAGTTTGGGGAACTTGTGCGAAAAAGCTCCAACCTTAGATTGCAGGTGATTCAAAACAACTAAATGATCCTGAAAGACAGAGGATTATTAAGCTTATTGAAAGGTATAACGCAAGATGCTGTGCGTCGGAATATGTATTGGTAGCTAACTTAGCTCCTGAAACCTTGCCTAGCTCGTTCCTAATAATACACACTATTTATTGTTCAATCAAAAATACTTCCTCATATATTTATATTTATATATAAATTAATTCACCTATTTATTTTTATTTAAGTATTTATTTGTTATTTATTTCTTATTGATTTGTACACTTATTATTAACCATTATTTGTTTATTATTTATTTTCATATTTATTTATTTTATTTATTTCCTTATTTATTTATTTGTTTTTTTATTTTCACATTTATCTATTTATTTATTATTTTTATATTTATCTTTACGTAAAGTATATTTTGGTTGTTAACATAACATATATGAATTTGATTGATGGATTGATTTATACTTCCTTATTTATTTACTGTTTACATTTTTTCCTTTATATTTTTATTCCATACTAAAACCATTCCCCTTCTCTCTATCAAGCCTCTGCTTCAATTTTTACGAAGGTTTTACTGAACTTCTCTTTTGCCCTAAGTCTATTTTTAAATTTTTGATATAAATTGTAAAAATATTGGAAAATTGTTGGTAGTAAGGTTATTTACACCATATCCCCTATAGTTAAGAGTCAACAATGTAAATATTTTCGCTACAGTATACAAACGAAAACTTTATATGCGAACCAGTTTAAATTTAACTATAACATTGAGATTCAGACTCTGAGGTGGTCATTTCAACACATCCTATCAAATTTATTACATATTACATAAGTTAAAGTTATTTTCATTCAAATTGGAAATTAGAGTGCGGAAGCATTAATTTATTTACAACAAATAGTTGCCTTTCAACTGTTGCGACATCGTTTAAAATTTCAAAATAATTTATTATATTTCTCAGTTGAAATAATATTTAAGCAAAAATATGTTTGGCTACTACTTCCTTCTCCTTTTATGGCTTACACAAGAATGGTACCATATTTCTTACTTCATTCGTTACAAAATACAGAGGGCGAACAATGAGCAGCAAGGATCTATGAAAGTCCTTACGAATCTACAGATAGCGTGCTATTAGTAGTAAAAATCTATAACAAATGTAATTAATTCATTTTCTCGGGTACCTGGCGATGGAGCCAATACTAGTATATTTTATGTACCCTCTTGCAAATATTTTACCAACGTGAGAATGCTGTTACAAAAAATTAATATTTGCCAACTCTGTTTTCAGCTTAAGTGAATAAGTAGCATTTTTATTTTCTATTCCTCGATCGACATTCTTACAAACTCTTCTTTGTTGGATGCTGACGCTCTTAATATTATGACACCCCAAATAATCTCAATCGGGTACAAGTTAAGATGGTTTTGTTTGCAGTTTAAATACCTTACATGTAAGTCTTGCAAAGATTTAATTTAATTTTATTTTATTTTATGAAACGTCATTTATTAGAATAGCAGACGGTTCATTCGGCAAGTCCAGTATCGGTTCCCTTAACCAGACATACTTAAATTTCATCTTACATGATAGCCATCGTACTTAGGGCCACTTTTAAAAGTTAAAAGAGCGTATGTTTGAAGTTCTTCATGAATTTTTCCTCGAGCGCACTCAACTTTTTGACTATCCTGTCAAATTGGAGAAAGGAAAAGATTATCCTCAAAATCAAAGCAATCCAAAAAGGCGATTCAGTCCGGTTAGAAGTTTGCTTGCTGGGTGATCATGCATAGTTTTCCAATACTGTCCTGCTTTAATTGTTTAAAAAAACGTACTTCTAGAAGTTCCAAAAAAAATTTGCTATTCTCCTTGTGCGAAGCCTTCACTTATGTTTGAATAACACAAATTATGTGTTGCAATTTAAAAATTATCCAAGCTTGAAAAAATCCATATAATACTACAGTTTTATTTTTATTTTAATGTGTTTCTTGATTTTTCTTATTTTTGTTTTAAGAAGTAAATGAATAAATCGAGAAGTTGTTTTTCAATCATACTCTCAACTTATTATAATAAAACTATACATGCATTTCATTTCTTCTTTTACTACTTAATCATCTCAGACATTACCTACAAAAAAAAAAAAAATAAAACACAATCTTGGCTCACAAAATAGAAGAACAAATAGTAAATAGAAGAGAAGCAAATAAATCAATAATATAATCATTTTTAGAAGGAATCCTAGATCCATTCTTTCCTTTTGTCATTTGTGATCGTGCTCAAGTTTTAAAAAAGTTTTTAAAACCAGTTTTGATTATTTGTTTTTATTTTTACGAAAATGACAATGACAATTTGAACAGTAGGTCAGTATAACATATTTTATTAGGCCTTACCTTAGACCCTAAACTCAGCTGTTAGCTAAACTTTGATCAGCGAGCCAAAAAGGCGTGCATAGCTTTTTATGCCTGCAGTTGAACCTTTGGCAAAAAATGGGGTCTCCAATCAAAGCTGATCCTATGGATGTATACGGCGGTGGTTCGCCCGATACTAACATACGGATCACAAGTATGGTGGCCGGCCCTCATGAAAAAATTCAATATCATCAAACTTAACAAGGTACAGAGAACTGCATGTATAGGCACCACAGATGCTCTACGATCGACTCCGTCGGATGCTCTGACGGTAATGCTGCATCTCCTACCTTTGGACCTACACATTAAAAACACTACTGCTCACAGCGCCATTAGGCTCAGAGAGTCTGGATGCTGGACGTCAAAACCCTATGGTCATAGCGCTAGACTTGATCTTATACCGAGATTTGGTATCTTCACCAATGGACTATATGGTCCCTAGAATTTATCCATCAAATAACTTTGACACTCTAATCCCAGAAAGAGCGGAATGGAATAGTGGACAGATATGTAAGGACTTTAACTGGACAATCTACACTGATGGCTCTAAGATGGGCGGCGGAGTCGGTGCGGGTGTGTTCTCAGAATCTCTGAACATCTGTAAAGCCTATAGACAATTCCAGCGTTTTCTAAGCCGAACTATTTGCAATCCGGGAAGCATGTCGTCAAATCAAATTACATCCAAATATCCTGCCAAGCCAGAAGGTTGCCATATGCATTGATAGTCAAGCAGCCATCAAAGCTATTGCCTTCTGTACTTCACATTCAAATTTAGTACAGGAATGCCGAGCTGAAATAGCGTCGCTAGAAGGTCAGCTCATTTCCCTTTTATGGGTTCCCGGCCACAGTGCCATCCCAGGTAATGACAAGGCCGATGAACTTGCTAGAAAGGGATCTGCCCTTCAGCGGTCGCTTGCAGGTGAGGTTTTCATCTCACTACAAGCAGTTAAGCCTAATATATCCTCATACTTCCTTGAAGTAGCAAATCTAAGATGGGTCAGACTTACGAACTCAAGGAAAATATGGCCGGAATACAAACAATCAAAAACAAAAGATCTCCTTCGACGAGCCCGTCATGATATTGCTAGATTAGTGGCGGTCTGCACAGGACACTGGCCGATTGGAGATCATGCCATTAAGCTAGGTATCCCACACAACTCACATTGTCGCAGCTGCTAAAACACAGCTGAGAGGGAGACCCTAACACACTTCTTTTGCGACTGTCCGGCTCTTGTTAAAGCCAGACAACGGGCGCTTGGTAGACCCTTCTTCAACTCAATTAATGCGATTTCTGCTAAGGATATTAAGGAACTAATGTCCTTCTTAAATACCTCGGGCTGGATTTAGAGATATCTCAAATACACCAAAATAACATCATAAATAAGGTAACAGAGCTGTGGTATTAAAACGGCACATAGTGCTAATTAGGTTCTCACTGAACGACCACTTTTACCTACCTACCTACCATAACATATTTTTCCACAAGCTCACGAACAATAATTAATGAAATCAAAAATATGAAGTCATTGTTAATATTATATCGTCAACTCACATTCAAAATTTATTGAATAAATCATTAACTGCGTTCCAAAATATATAAACACGTTCGCTCAACGCCTCTTAGGTTTTGAATTTTCACAAAAGAGGAATGGCTACACTAGCCTTGAATTGAGAATGCAAAGCGGATTGGTTGTAAACTTTTGCGATGAGACTAGAGAGTCACTTGCTCAGCGACTTTTAACGCGAAAAAACAAATTAAACCTATGATTGCGACTGATAAAAAGCTGCAGAGCTCATTATTATTTCCTTCAAAGGTTAACCTTTACATGAATCCATTATTTCAACATAAACTCATTCAATGACTTAACGTGAGGTTCTCTTTCCAAGTGTACAATAAATGAGGTAAAAAACGTCGAAAGTCCTTGTCTTCGCCTTTAGTCGATTTGGGTTGATAGTTCAAAGAACTAAATTTTCGTGTGGTCAAAGTAAAAGTTTTCTCTGTAATTTTTCAGATAGAAGAAAAAAATTTGGTAAATAATTTCCTTTTATATCGTGAATGTGGCTAAGAATGTTTGCAGTTAAGTAAGTCGAGATGGAAGAGCTGCTTTGCAGAGGAAGATTTTAGATTTTCAGTTTATTTTTAAAGTTAAAATAAAAATTCTGGAACTCAAAAACAAATTTATTCCTCTGGGTTTTCAGTCATCGGGGCCATCAAAAACGCAGCTATACATTTGTACATATTAAAGCCGCATTCACATCTTTCATCACCCTTTAGGCTATCTTTGCACTCATTCAACGCTTCAACAACTCCTTCCAGCCCATTCTTGATAAGATTTTCCTTCCCTTTCTCGTATTGTAAAGTACAGCCGTCTATTATTTCAGAATGTTCCACCAAACAGGTAGCATAGCATTTAATATTTGGATGCGCCTCAATGAGAGTTAAGTTGGCGCTCTCCAGAATCTCCAGCTCATCTTTAGTTATATTTTCTTGCTCTATGCATTCCGTTTCAGGGTCTGAGTTAACCTAAAATATGACCAATTATATAATTTTGCAAGCTTCCTCATCGAATTCATATTACCTGAACAAGAAAGATCGTTACTAACAAGGCCAAAAGTTGTTTATTCATCGCGGAAAAGTGACAGCCATGGAACGTTTGTGATTCAATTGCGGTTTGTGACATCAGTTTATATACAACTTGAGAACAGTGATTTGCCATTTGTTTTGTAATGCGATTTGTTACAGTAACTGCGCATTGATTTGCGCTGCTTTCAAGTTACGATAAAATATTTTTTTTGGAAAACTAAGTGACAAATTTAACAGTTTTTTGTGATGCTCCGCCAACACTAAATTCATTTAACTGTTCGAAATTAAAAACCATTTGCTCATGAAGCAAAAACAGTGTGATACGATGTGAAAAATATCTAATTTGACTCATTGTCAGACGAGAAATTAATCGTTTTTAGTGAATGTCGGATAAGAGCTTTATGATCATTAAATGCAGAATCAGTTTGTGGGAGTATAAAATGTGATTTCATGCACCTGAGCTTTTGAAAATGACATCATTTTCTCACACTCTGAACGGAATGAAAATCTGAAATCGTGGATTCAACTTTGCTAACGGAAAACAGCTCACAAAATGTACTCATGTAAGTTAGTTACGAAAACTATTGATTCTGCCTAGATACACGCACAAAATCACTCAAAACATTGAAGATTGGCCCAATAGGAAACTTAAACGTCTAACCGACTTAGATGATTAAATGCTTGAGAGCAGTTCCTTGAACTTGAGAACAAGTTCGATAAAAACCGATCTTCTTGCAGATTTTCGGTGTTCTTCGGAAATAAATTCGACGTGCTATTCCAAACTTGATAAAAAAGACTAGCCATACAGCGGTCTTGAAATCATCGAAGAGCTATGATTTGTGCCCTTGAGGTGGACGAAAAAAATTTGGCTTAGAATACATATATTTGGTGGTTTTTGCCAGATCTCGTCTTTAAAACTTCAATTGGTTCATCCAAATACCGGACTTCTAAGTATCTCTTGCAAAGGGGTTCATGTGTTCTCATGCAAAAGGTTGGGAAGTATTTTACATGACACAAAATGATTCAGGGATACAAGACATACGATCGCCTTTTTGTAGGTTAGACGCGGATACTTCCATCAACTCAAACTTAAATAACGAAAAATTATGTACGAGTTCTCTGTTCCATATATCAACGTCATTTTAAACTTGCTCCAAGAAGCATTGCCTTTTTTAGATTTTCAATAACAAGATTGACTTCCTTAAAACAGAGGGACTAGATTTTAGCTTCCTTCTTAGTTAAAAAATATTTGATATCATCTTCTGTGATGTGAAATCATTGAATCCCTGATTAAGACTTAATTTTCGGGTTAAAGTAAACACATCCAAGACCTAAATAATCACGACGAATGACAGATAAGTGATTACCACACACGTATACCACATTATTCTTTTTAATACATCAGTTTTTTTTTAATTAAAATGCATTTACTTATAATTTACTTATTATAGCAATATCCTAGCCAAAAAAGATTATATAAGTTTATATCGACTGACTTTGCTTAACTAACTTTCTGGCCCTTTGAGGGCGCTCTAAGCTAAAAGTTGTAATAAACTCTGTTTCTTTCGACTTAATCTACCTATTTTTATTTATTTGCTTATGTTGACAAATTTTAAAGTAAGAACATTTTTGAAGAAAAACTTAGTGACGTACGCACCTTACTCCGATCGGAGCAAATTTGCTCCACTTTTGAGGAAAAAAAATCTACTCCGACGCTCCGAATTTTCAAGATTTACTCCAATTTTTTCCACATAGAAAATGTCGTTTATCTAAACTATCAGACAAGCCTGGATTGGAATTTTTGAAATGGAAATTGTTTAATTTTCTTTTTCTTTTCTTACTTTCCTATTTCAGAACATCTTCGTTCTAAGTTAATCTTTTTCGTGTTTCATTATCATTATATTTGCATGGGGTTTCCCAATCGCAAAGTTTGTTTGTCAAGTATAGCATGATTGCTTTGAAATTCTTTGAGAAATTTACTGAAGTCGAATCGTCTTGTAAAGATTGAAATAATTGTTGAAATGTTGAACCGATATTTTCAGGTTACCACACAATTAATACATTGATGGTTGAGGCATTCCCTTGTGATTAATCCCAAATTGAAGTGTTAAATAATGAATGGAGATTATTTCTCATCTACACTATAGGCAGTTTGGTTAAAATAAGACTTAGTTCATTTTTCATAAGTACTTAAGAAGACATCAAATATTGTGCAAGAACTTATGTTCAGTACATTTGCTGAATTCATGCTTACTCAATACGTTTTAGTAAACAGTGAAATGAATCTTTAAAAAAAAAATCAGAAATCGATTATATGTTAAGAATTAAATGTTTTGACGATCATTTACAGAAAATCGCTGATATTTTTGAACCACCACTCGAATTAATTAAGTTCATAAAACCATATTAAATTGTTCAAGTTGAATTTATCTAAAAGCAATTCTTTTTAATGAACTTAATTGACTACTAATTTCTACGTATGTGCACCTATATGATTTCTTACATCGTTGTAATAAACCATTAAAAAATTCTTTCTGAATTTGTGAAAACAATTTTTGAAAATAATATTTGGTTTTTCAATTTGTTTAATTTTTGTTTTGTTTTTTTGCTAATACTATTTTTTTGTGATCATATGTATGTATTTATTTTACTTAAGAAGATAATAATAAAACGAAAATTAATGTGTGGTTACTATTTAACTTAAATAAACGTTGACTGAAGAAATTTTCCTGAAAAGTAAAGATTTTCTTTTTGTTTCAAATGTACTCCTGAAATTTTGCATTTGTTCCACATATTTTTTGAGTATGCACCAAAATTGTATCACTGAGGTTCGAGCCCTGCGTGGACGTATTTAATTGTATACCAAAAGCTCAAAACTGTTCAAATAACTTACTATACACTGTAATATATACATAAAACTATATACATACACTAATACATATATAATAAGCATATTTTCTCAACTTATGCCAAGCATGCCAAAGCTTTTTTAAAAAGAAAAAGAGACCAACTTTGCCCCATAAAGTGACGATAAAGTTCGCACCACCACCAAAATCATCGGTGCTGCTTCTGCGCATCTGCTATGACGCAGGTTGATACCGCCCTGCTGAAGCGGAGATAATCTTCGGAAGGAAAATAAGCGGCAAAGCCATACTATTCTTTATCAAAACTTTAAAGTCGAAGTATAGTAAAGCCGTGGTACATTTCGTTGGGGTAGAAAGCCCCGGAGATCAGGTTGTTGATCGAAGTTATTGTCCGTGAAATGTGTCTGATAAGCTTAATAAGGAAATTATCCACTCAGATTATTCGATCCTGATATGTACGCAATCAAATCGTCAGCGTATACTTTGTCGTAGTGAAGAGAACCTACAAGATCAATCGTAAAAATGCTGAAGTTTCGGAGAATTAACCTCACCTTGTTGTAGACCTTTTATTAATTCGAAAATGCAAATAGAAGTTATATTGCCAGGATTTACAATGAACAGCCTATTGCTAAGCATTTTATAAATCAAGCCTGTTCAACTTGTAAAAGAGCGCTTCTAACCATACGGTAGCGAAGGCCTTCTCCAAGTCAATCAAACAGGCACCTGGAAATGATAATCTGAAATTCTATCTCTACGAGCTATCTTTGGAGAGTTTTCGAACATAGAAATCGGCGAAGATGGGTTTCACGATGACCGAGGGCAAAACCAAGTTTTGGGCAAAACAGCACAATAGACAACTTAAAGTTTGAGGACTCTTCTGCCTCGGTATCACTTTAACTGGACAAAAAAGTTACAAAGATCACTTGGGGTCTATCTTATGCGGATGCGGATATTCTTGGCCGGTTCAAGAGACATTTGGTCACTTTAACAACAAACTTGACGAGCTGTACAGCGACGTTGACCTAGTCCAAAAACAGATTATTGGGCGTCTGAGATGACTTGGGTAGATAAAGCGAATGGATACCAATGATCCAGCTCGCAATGTCTTAGAATTTATCCGAGTGCTTGGGTTAACTTGGGTCTGTCCAAAAAGTGAGATTCATCCCGAACTGTAAAGCGACACAAAGAAGAAGAAGAATGAATTACGTTATTACAAAAGAGTAAGTTGCATCCATATGTTCTTGCATATTAAGTCCAAAATGTAAAATTTTGAGACCATGACCATAAACAGCGAAAAACTTCTTAAAAGAGTTACCAAAAGTTGTTTTTTCCACAATATATTTATAAGTAGAAATAGCTTGGCTGTATAGCTTGAATGCGAACAAGTCGGTTAACCATTTCAAAAATCAGTTCAATGTCTTTGAATCTGCTGATGCGAGATGATCTGTGGAATGTTGTGAGGACGAAGAACGAGAAAAAAACAAACATTGGGCTGGATTGGACTGGGCCTTAACATTATTATAATGATGAATTTTGTAAACACTTGTCCACAAATCTGAGCCCCACCAAACTCGAGTTGTTTAAGAAACTCATCACTGATAAACTCACTCCTCAGTTACAGTACAAGAGTATTATTTTGTCATTTCAGCGTGGTTTCCTAGATGGGCGATCCACTAAAACAAAACTCGCTATTTTTTGTAACTATGCCTCGAATGCTTTGAAGAAAGACTCGCAATGCGACACTATCTACACAGACTTCTCCAAGGCTTCTGACCGTGTAAATCACCACATTTTACTTATGAAATTAGCTAAATTGGGTTTCGTTTCAATTCTGTTAAAACTTCTTGGTTCCATGAAAGGACATGTTCAAAATGTAATCACCCCTTATTCCTTTACATTCATTCGGGTGCTCCAAGCAGCAGGGATAAAGCTCCCCTGCTTCTCTTACTCAGAAATAATATTTCTCATACTTATAATCCAGAACAGCCTGTGTCCAGAACAAGAAGATCTACATAGACTATCGGTATGGTGTGAACTTAATTTCATAGTTTAAACAGTTTCTAATTATAATAACCTTTCGGACTGTCGTTGCAATCTTCCTAACTAACAGATTTATAACCCTGGTAACACTCCCGTCTCAAATAAATCGTTTATAAAGGACCTCGAAATAATCTTTGACCAAAAATTTACCTTCCTTCCAAAATCGCAGGCCTTCCTTTCCTTGTATTTTATTTTAAGAAACTTCTCCGATCCTCACATGCTAAAACTTCTTTTCTTCGCGTTTGTCAGATCAACTTTTGCATATGGCACATTGTGTGGAATCCACTGTACGAAGTTCCCTCTTAGAGGATTAAAAAATGTGGTGGTGTGAATTAACGTGGTGCGCCTCCTTACTATGTCAGGTGGAAATTATTAGGAATGCCGCCACTCTTCACTCATAGAAAAATATTTTTCGATCTTGTTCATAAAAGGTTCTGATCTTCGGTCATATCGATGGCGCCTACATTTTGGCCCTTATTGGATTTTTTACTCCCATGAGAGAATCAAGGAATCGTCTTTTGTTTCATGAACCTTTCCACAGGGGAAACTTTGGATCAACTAAACTCTTAATAAGGTGCATAAAAGAAGCTAATACCGCCTGCCATAAAATTGACTTCTCTTTTAATATCAGTAGACGGTCTTTCAAAGACAATCTTATATTATGTTGGATGTAAATTTGTTATCTTTTGTAAATAATAAAGTTCATTAAAAGGTTATAAAGTTGGGTGAAATAAATAACTAATTATGAATGCAGAATTCTTAACTAATATATTTGCTTCTCGCTAAATCAGCTGCCACAAAAGGACACTAGAAAAATATGTAAAGACAACAAGTGCCAACAATGTTGTTCCGGTTTTACTTTCTCACTTACACACAAAGGATGAGAATTAGTTCGGAATACTGAAAAAAAAGAAGTTCAGGTGAGATACCATCTTGATTTTGGAAAAATCCATCTCTGACCATGTGGCCATCATAAGCGAGAAAAATTATTCCCAGATCCGTCGCAGATAGTTTCAGAAATATACTCTGTGTCCAAAAAATAAGGTGACATATGAATATAAACTGCGCGCGTCGAAGGATTTGGAAATTTTTCTTTCTTTTTAGGTTGGTAGTACTGTCAGTGACATCTATGTGAAATTTCATATCAAAGTGAGTTTTTCGTTTTTTGCGATGTCGAAATTTATTGAGCAAAGAATTTGCATTAAATTTTGTTTGCGGAATCCATTTTCTGCTGCGGATACGTTGAGGATGGTGCAGAAAGCCTTTGATGATGAGGCTTTGTCTAAAAAAAATGTTTGCAAGTGGTATAGTGATTTCCAAGCCGGCCGTGAACGTGTCGAAGACGAAGAGCGTTCTGGGTGACCATCAACCTCAACCGATGAAGCTCACGTCCAACAAATCAAAGATTTGGTGTTGAAAAACCATCGATTAACGATTAGAGACCTTGCTGATGAAGTTGGCTTATCGAAAGGATCAGTCAATACCTTTGAAGGATGCTTTAGGCCTCAAGCGCGTCAAATCTCGACTGGTACCGAAAACATTGAATTTTTTGGAAAAAAGGCGTCGCGTTGAAGTGTGTGAAACAATGCTTTCCGACTACCAGGATGTCATGAAACGCATTATAATTGGCGACGAGACTTGGATCTATGCTTACGACCCCGAAACAACCGATCAATCGAGCGAATATCGTGCCAAAGGAGAGCCGAGACTAAAAAAACCGCGCCAAAGTCGCTCAAAAATCAAGGTCATGTTGACTGTTTTCTTCGATTATCGTGGTGTTGTGCTTTATGGATTCCTTCCAACCGGCCAAACAGTCAACAAGGAATATTATTTGAACGTTATGCGTCGTTTGCGTAACGCTATCCGCCTAAAAAGGCCGGAATTGTGGAAAGACAATTCTTGGTTTTTAAAACACGATAATGCACCATCCCATACGGCACTCGTAATTCGTGATCATTTCGCCAAAAACTCAACCCATATCGTTCCGCAACCACCGTATTCACCTGATCTGGCGCCGTGCGACTTCTGGCTGTTCAACAAGCTCAAAAGACCGCTCCTGGGACACCGTTTTGATACGATAGAGGAGATTCAAGCCGCAGCGAAGACGGAACTGAAGGCCATCCTGGAAAGTGACTACAACAAGTGTTTCAAAGATTGGAAAATCCGTTGGCATAAGTGCATTGCATCGGGAGGGGATTACTTTGAAGGGGATGAAATTGATTTGGAAGAATAAATAAAGAATTTTCAAAATAAATACAATGTCACCTTATTTTTCCAAAGTGTGAAAAACTTATTTTCGACTCATGATCAATTTTGAAGCACCTCGTGAGCTCATTTATCATATGTAAAAGAAAATTACTCTTTTTCGGAAACCAAAGCTCTACACTGCAGTCCTTAATGCTGGACAATTCACAAAAAAGTTAGGAGCGAATAAACGGCAGCTGAGACAAAGACACTTCGCATCACAGCAAGAGCTTGATCGAATACAATGTTCAAAATTTCGAGAAAGTCTTGACATCAAACATCCCACTCCCATAAAATGGAGTGTAAAGGAGAGAGAACTTCTATTGGTGATATCGTGCAAACACCACCTAAAAAGTTAAGTTAATCAATGGCACAAAATCATCCCGAAAGGCGATCTTCGAACGTGATTTTAAGGACGGAGCTGGACCTAGATATAGGTCAAGTTCGTCTGTGCTGTTCTGGGTTGCCATCATGAAGTCCATGCTGCCCCCTGTTGTTTTTAATAGTTTATAGCCTGTCAGGAAATTCCACGTTAATATCTAATCTGGCGCAAATTTTAATTATATTTTCCAAAACTGACATGTTACAAAGCGGCTATCTTCATAAATAACGCTAACGCTTATCTTGCAGAAGTGGAAAGCTTCTCAAAACCATATTCACCCCAGCAAAGAGATATCACAATTAATTTAAACTGATTAGCAGTTAAATTTATTATTCTTTTTTGATCTTCCAGTGGGCCCCGTTGATAATTACATTCTTATGCCCAGCAAATCTTATCAGCAAACGACCTACCCTCAGTGGCTATAAAAGAAGGCAAGCAACATTTTCTTCGACGTTGTGCGGCAATGAAAAACGCAAAAACTATAACACTAGCCCTAGCGGCACTCCTCTTCACACTTGTTCGGGGCCAACATGATCCACACTTTTGGGGCAATCGCAACACCATTGTTCATCTTTTCGAATGGAAGTGGAACGACATTGCTGACGAATGTGAGAGATTTCTGGCTCCAAAAGGCTATGGCGGAGTTCAAGTAAGTAACGCTTTGGTAAGGTCATTCTTAGTAAAAGAAATTTACAACTTTTTTTGGGTTTTGTAAAAGGTTTCTCCAGCAAATGAAAATGTCATAGTTTATAACCGTCCCTGGTGGGAGCGCTACCAACCGATTTCGTACAAACTTGTCACGCGTTCAGGTAACGAGGAGGAGTTTGCCAATATGGTGCGACGTTGCAACAATGTTGGTATTCGAATCTACGTGGACGTGTTGTTAAATCACATGGCTGCTGACCAGTCCAATGCTGTGGGAACTGCAGGATCTACAGCTAATCCTGGAGCAAAATCCTTTCCAGCTGTTCCTTTCTCTGCGCTGGATTTCCATCCCACTTGTGAAATTTATAATTACGGTGATCCATACCAAGTGCGTAATTGTGAACTTGTTGGATTAAAGGACTTGGATCAGTCGAAGGATTGGGTCCGTGATAGGCTCGTTGACTTCCTGGATCATTTAGTTGAATTGGGCGTCGCTGGATTCCGTGTCGACGCAGCAAAACACATGCACCCTGATGATCTGGCTGTCAGTAACTGATTTATGTAAATAAACCTCGATAATCATATTTATTTTTTAGGTTATATACGGCCGCGTAAGGTATCTGAACACATATCATGGATTCCCTCCAGACTCAAGGCCATTTATTTTCCAAGAAGTCATTGACCATGGCGGTGAGGCAATTTCCAAATACGAATACAACCATCTGGGAGCTGTGACCGAATTCATGTTCTCGGAGGAAATCAGTCGAGCTTTCCGTGGTGGAAATCAACTTAAGTGGCTCCGCAATTGGGGCCCAGAGTGGGGTTTCCTTCCTTCGCAGAGTTCGCTAGTATTTGTCGACAACCATGACAATCAGCGTGATGGTCATGTCCTGACTTACAAAACATCCAAACAGTATAAAATGGCTACTGCCTTCGAAATGGCATATCCTTACGGCATTAGTCGCATCATGAGTTCGTTTGGTTTCAATGGAAAGGATGATCCACCACCATCCAATGCTGATCAATCCATAAAATCACCGACTTTTAATGATGAAGGAGGTTGCAGCAATGGCTGGATTTGTGAGCATCGCTGGAGGCAGATCTATAACATGATTGAATTTAAGAATGTCGTTCATAATACTTGGATCAACGATTGGTGGGACAATGGCAACAATCAGATTGCATTTTGCAGGGGAAACCGCGGTTTTATCGCTTTCAATGGCGACAGTTATGATTTGAAGCAGACTTTGCAAACTTGCCTTCCATCGGGAACATATTGTGATGTCATTTCGGGTTCAAAGAACGGATCATACTGCACTGGTAAGACCGTCACTGTTGGGTCAGACGGTAAAGCTTTCATTGAAATCGGTTTATATGAATATGATGGCGTATTAGCTATTCATGATAGTTCTCGCTTATAAGGATCTATTGTTAAGATTTCGCTTTTTTCTCTGGAATCAAGTCTAAAATCATTCATCATAAACAGATAAATGTTTTTTAATAAAAAGAGCCCTGAATGTAAGCTGACGAACTCTTAACCAATCAAGGATTTTGCTTTATTTTTCAGTTTAAAGTAAGAAAGCTTGTGGAGTGGATCTTGTAATGGCACTTTACTGCTTCAGTCTTCTTTAACAATTTGAACATCAAAAACTCTTACAAACTTCCAAATGAATGTATTGTCTCTCATGCTGAAATTTTAGCCATCGAAAGATCTGCTTCGACATTACTTTCAAAGAACCTTGCTCATACAAGAGTGAACTTCTTGGTGGACAGTCAAGTGGCAAGAAAGATTTACTCATCCTGGCGGGTGTTCTGACAGGGTATTGCGCTATAGGCCCTGATTCATGATTCAGAAAGACTACGCTCGGACTCACGACCTCGAAATGCTTAAATGTTATGTTCTACCCCACCCGCAATATTCCCAAGATATTGTGCCGTCCAATTTTTACTTGTTCCGTTGACATTTTTCACAAAAAAAAATGCATTTTCATCAAAAAAAGGACATATTTGCGCACCTGACATTTAATAAAATCTGTTCAGAGCAAGAAAGGTGACCCCTTAAGACTTTGTAGAATTGCGATGTTCTTCACGTTCTCTATATGATTCAATTTTTTTACATCGTTTAAGCTGATTAAATAATAATTTATTTTTAACAACGTTGAAGAGAGCGAATCATCGAATTGAAGTGTGAGGCAAAGTTCGTCAATTACAGTAGCACTCAATTGAAGTCATAATGAAAAAGAAACCACACGCAATAGATTTGCATAAGTGCCTGTGCCAATTTATTTATACTATAGTAAAAAGTTAATCAAACGAAGAAGCATATTGACTTAAACGTGAAAGGGAACAACTCCTTGTTGCATGCATGAGCAGCTAAAAATCTTAATAAAGGACCGCCAGCCTTTGCTCATTGTAGTGCTGGATTCTGATTTAATAAAAACGACTTCGAGGAAGTAGAACATTTTGCAAAAACTTTCGCATACATCAGAAAATCATTTACTACTGTGTCCAAAAAATAAGGTGACATTGTATTTATTTTGAAAATTCTTTATTTATTCTTCCAAATCAATTTCATCCCCTTCAAAGTAATCCCCTCCCGATGCAATGCACTTATGCCAACGGATTTTCCAATCTTTGAAACACTTGTTGTAGTCACTTTCCAGGATGGCCTTCAGTTCCGTCTTCGCTGCGGCTTGAATTTCCTCTATCGTATCAAAACGGTGTCCCAGGAGCGGTCTTTTGAGCTTGTTGAACAGCCAGAAGTCGCACGGCGCCAGATCAGGTGAATACGGTGGTTGCGGAACGATATGGGTTGAGTTTTTGGCGAAATGATCACGAATTACGAGTGCCGTATGGGATGGTGCATTATCGTGTTTTAAAAACCAAGAATTGTCTTTCCACAATTCCTGCCTTTTTAGGCGGATAGCGTTACGCAAACGACGCATAACGTTCAAATAATATTCCTTGTTGACTGCTTGGCCGGTTGGAAGGAATCCATAAAGCACAACACCACGATAATCGAAGAAAACAGTCAACATGACCTTGATTTTTGAGCGACTTTGGCGCGGTTTTTTTGGTCTCGGCTCTCCTTTGGCACGATATTCGCTCGATTGATCGGTTGTTTCGGGGTCGAAAGCATAGATCCAAGTCTCATCGCCAGTTATAATGCGTTTCATGACATCCTGGTAGTCGGAAATCATTGTTTCACACACTTCAACGGGACGCTTTTTTTCCAAAAAATTCAATGTTTTCGGTACCAGTCGAGATTTGACGCGCTTGAGGCCCAAAGCATCCTTCAAAATGGTATTGACTGAGCCTTTCGATAAGCCAACTTCATCAGCAAGGTCTCTAATCGTTAATCGATGGTTTTTCAACACCAAATCTTTGATTTGTTGGACGTGAGCTTCATCGGTTGAGGTTGATGGTCGCCCAGAGCGCTCTTCGTCTTCGACACGTTCACGGCCGGCTTAGAAATCACTATACCACTTGTAAACATTTTTTTTAGACATAGCCTCATCATCAAAGATTTCTGCACCATCCTCAACGTATCCGCAGCAGAAAATTGATTCCGCAAACAAAATTTAATGCAAATTCTTTGCTCAATTAATTTCGACATCGCAAAAAACGAAAAACTCACTTTTAGCAGCTCAGGAAACGACGCGTATCTCAAACACTATGAATATATTTTGACATGAAATTTCACATAGATGTCACTGACAGTACTTCCAACCTAAAAAGAAAGAAAAATTTCCAAATCCTTCGACGCGCGCAGTTTAAATTCATATGTCACCTTATTTTTTGGACACAGTAGTATTGCGTGAAATCGAAGTTTTGTCAATATCAATGTGTATATAAAATTTTTTCCAAAAAGTTGAATTATTCTAGCACCTGAAATTGTGAATTGTACATAACCTTTGATGCACTTCTTTAAAAACATTCTCAAATGCTGATAGAACGACAAAAATATCAGTGAAAAGCATGGACTTATAGAACAGAAAACCCGAAAAGCAAGAAAGTAAAAAAAAACAAAAAAACTTTGGAGCAAAAGTTTATTTTCTTTAAGACTGATCAGCCAAAAATAAAAATATAGAAGAAAATGTTACAGAAATTGAACTCAGTCAAAAATAGCCTAAACTTGAAAACTACGAAAAGAACAAAAATGGCACCATTCACTTACCTTCGGAAATATCGATGCTGGCCCTTTCAGGGAACGGAAGCTACTGGCAGTTGGCCAGCAGTTTTTTCAGAGAAGGTAGCCGAAGCCTGCGCTCTTTTTATGACAGAGAAATTTAAGTCTTAAATTTCGAATGTTCCCTAAAGGGCACAGTGTATGCACAAAAGTTGTCACAGAACCAAAATTTGGAAATCAGAATTTTTAAAATGACAAAAATAATGGCTCTAAGCTTATGGGCACATTTCATTCTAATTCATCTTCCACGGCATTAATTTTTGACTCTCTGTGAATGTCTTTGTGCCGAACATACCATGGGTTTTTGTTATTGCAATGTTGTTGACCATAAGCCCCACTAGGATTTAAGCCCTTGGAAGTGATTTGCTGAGATTATTAAACTTGAAACGATTTGAAACAAGTCATTTCTCTGTAACTAGACTCAATCTCAGTGCGTTTTTTTCTTCAAAATTTTTATTCCTTTAGTTTAAGTATCGGAAGCCTAAACACCATATAATGTATAATGGTGTCTTCTACTCTGATCTTTTGTACGTCTCCTAATTCTTAAACTGTTTCTATGCTGAATGCATTCTAAAAGTGTTCATATCGTCTTGAGAGCCAGCAAATTATAAAAAAAAGACACTCCTTGTGGTACTCCAGAAGTATTTCAGTGAAAGAGTTTTTTTTTCCTACGTATGATTTTAGATTCCTGAACAGTCATTCACGAAAGCTGGATTCTGAAACCCAAATCATGTTCAGGTAGAAGGCGTGCTTCTATTCAAATAATCGGCCTGTCAGAGTATGATTTTAAAATTTATATTATTCACAAAGGCGATATTGCTTAGGGCTTTTTTGTTTCTTTTTCCTTTATTTCATTAAAAATATAAGCTTAATTAATAATTTCATTGTGGAAATTTAAATAAACAATATACACTTAAGTTCGTCAATTACAGATCAGCCTTAATTAATATGAAATAGTTAGGTTCATGCAGTCAAAGCGAATAGGTGGCGAATGACCAATTAAATGAGAAAAAATAATTGTCTAACATTATGTGGGGGTTTATTTTTCTGAAGTATCTTTATGAAATCCTTGAACATCCTTGAGAAAAACATAAAAATATATTTATACATTGTACTTGAAAAGACGAAAATAAATTACATGTTGAAAGAAAAGTAACTTTTAAATTTTGCTTACAAATCATGATTCAGTTCTCTCACTTTTGAAATCATCGGGCAATTTATAAAATAGGCGAGGAGCAAAAAGGTTCATGATACGTTAAGGTTAAGCTTTCTAGAGGTATTATTAGTAGATGAAATTAGTTTTGCTGCTAATCGCAAATATTTCTAAGTGGTTTTTAGAAGAGTAAGAGAGAGAGCAGCATCATCCGAAAAAGCAGTTAATTTACCTTTGAATGGCTGTTGGAATAAGAAATTAATAAATATCAAAAAAAAATATAGGTCCCAAGACAAAGCCTTGAGGTATACCCATTTAAAAATAAGACATGGAACTTATTTTATTTTTTACCATAGTTCTTTGATTTCGATTTGTTAAAAACGAGCATAAGCAATCATAGACAAAGCCTCCAAAACCAGCTTTAAATAGTTTCCTTTGCAAAATAAAGGGAAACAAGGGAAATAGGTCTATAGTTATTCAAATCCAAAACATTATCTTAAGGTCGCTGCATATCAGTTCACTTTGTCTTATTCTTGGTTAGAAAATTTTCTACTAATATATATCTTTTTTTTTTTTTGAGACAAATGCAGTGGTCCCTAGACGCGAGTTTTTGCGAGGGTTTTGCGGATTCTTGAAAGAAAGTCAGCCCCAAAGTTCAAACCAGTTTTGTACAGACTGTTATCATTTCAGTACTACGCTTTGTACCGCAGAATATGAGTTTTGAGTTGAAATGAACTCCGATGACGAATTTATCCCCAAGTGATTTAGAAATACTTGAAAACTCTTGAGTTTCAACGAGAGATCGTGGTGGTCGCACAACACAGGCGACTCTATTGTGAGTGGATCGCCTGACAGATTTTTTGTTGAGCAAAGAACACCCGACGGCACTTCAAATTCCTAAAGAGTACCAACTGGATCACGAAATAGTTTTCAAAACCAGTTAATTCAAATGTCCCTATCCATGAATGAACTCACATTGGACAGTCGTGAGCCCAAAATGAGGTGTCCTTGCATCCTTTATAGATTTTAAAACTAACCTAGAAAACTATATAAACTTTCCAACATGGACAATTCTCAATCATTAATCATTTCTCCCTCGAATACAGACGAGGATCAAACTTTAGCATAATAAATGAACAGCAACAGTCAAGCATGCATCGCACAAGGACACTAAATTAACTTTCAATTTGCCTCATAAAATTAAACGCTTGAAAGACATTCCATTTCATACACACATACAAAGCTCACCCCAAAAGAGAGCCAAACTTCGTTCGTAGTTTTAACAATTTCCTCATAGAAGATTTGCAATTCCCCGTACCCCGTACACCCGCTCTGCATTAAACCAAAGTTTAAATCATAAAACATAACGACCTCGGCAGCATGGAGCGATAAAAATCATTCTCACTCAAACCAAAATGGAGATTTCCGTTGCGGAAATGCAACAAAAGGAGTTAACACCCTTTTCGAAAGGATATACGAGCGCGGGTACGACTGCCGCATTCGGACGAATATGAAGCCGTAAGAAGTTTCGCCAAATAAGTGTGTTCATTCGCCATGACTGATAGTTGAAGTAATTTTTTCCGGCACAAACAAATGAATTTCAATTTGTAACTTTTCATTAAATTTGAAGAATGCCCTGCGAAAGGGAATAAAACGAGTCGAAAAAAATGCATGAGAGAAGACAAGGACGAGGAAGGGCTTGGGTATATTTTCAGATCGAATTCTGAATGAATTAGCACCCGTATACAGTTTAGATCATGACAATGCAATGAATTGTACCATGTGCAGTGGCCCTAACACATTCAATCCTTCAGTCTACGTGTAGCTGTGAGCTCTGCTGAACATGAGTTGTGAATGTCTGAGAGATGTAAGGAAATCGATGGCAGTCTTTTTTATTTCAGCATTTGCCCGAAGGATGTGCAAAGCTAACAACTGTGCTGCACTTTTTTGTTCCTCGTTAAAAATTCTCTTCCCTAAAGGAGCTCTGTTCATTTGTTCTAGATCTAGATACACGAGTATACCGTACATGTACTGATGGGAATCGGTAGGGCATCGGAGAAAAGGAAGAGCAGTCAAATCACCAAACGAATCTTGTCAGGGAATCAATTCGATTTTAATAATAAAATGTTCCCGTGTTAGTTGTGGATATCCTTGATGTTTTACATACACAGATTGAAATTGTGGGATGGGCTCCAGAGTTGAATGAACAAGTTGATGGTATTGTGCTTCTCGATCGAGAGCTGGGAATCTAATCAGGAAGGGAACGTAACCAAGATTGAAAGAAGCAAAATGAAAGGCTTTCGGCATTCAGTGAAGGATAGTTATTCGTTTTGTGGTTATACGAGAAGATAGGTTAACAAACACGACAACCAAATGGATGTAGGGAACAAATGTTTTACACTGCCAACCTGTGGCTTTGTTTAAACACAATTTCTGTAGTTGCATTGTAGTTTTATATGATCTGCATCAAAGATGGAATTTTTTTTTACAGATTTCTCTGGAAGAAATTGTGCAAGGGAGTATTACCTGCCGTCCATAAGTTTAGGTGCATGGTTTTTTGAAATTTCATCTACAAATATATAAAGAAAAAGGCTTTTGCATTTGATTATAGAATAAATTTGGCAAGGCTTCTTAATATTGTGAACTTTACCTTTTCATTCTTTACTCTAGTGCGTTTGGAAGAAAAGAAGAACGTGAATTCCTGCTTTACAACCCAGATAAAGGGAATATCATTTTTAATGACATTTCATAATGGTTCTCTTGCTTCTGCAATATCTGGAATAAATTTTCCCAAGTATGTGATAAGCTCCAAAAAAAACTCCTTGTCTCCTCCTTAATGTTTGGTGGCCGAAATTCCGAACCGTTTTAACCTTCTCGGGATCAGTCCGTTACCAGTCGTAGCTAATACATGATACAAGAATTTCAGTTCACGAACCCTCCAACTGCATTTATCTTTGTTGAGCGTAACATTCATGTCACTCAGTATTTTTAACACTGCATTCCAATCCCTATCGAGTTCCTCTACAGTAATTAAGAGCATTCCGACAAAGCGCTAAAATACTTTCCATTATCTTTTAGAATATTTCGAAGGCTGAGTTTACTCCAAATAGCAACCTTTTGTATCGCAAGATCCTTAGATCTTCAGTTAGCTCTAATTGCTGATTACCATCTTTGAGATCTAATCGGAGTAAATATTGACCACCTGTGAGCTGTTGGCCGTAAACCGGCTCAATAATGTCTTCCTCGACTGCACTTTTGAGCCTTAGTTCGACTCCTTCCTCTAGCGCTGATGGAATTCGACACAGTAATTGTTGTATTGCCTTGTCTATATACAGTTGTACTGAGGTCCTTTTAATGACGAAAATATTGAGATGTGAAATTCGAGGTATTTTGGCGTAAATCTGCTGGACTATAGCCCATGATTTCAAAATGCACTTTTTTCGCAAAATTGCAAATGTCCTTTTCTGGCATATCGATGAAAAAGAGAACTTCAAACTGAACACAGATTTGAAAATTTAGCTCTGAGGTCCTTTTAATGACGAAAATATTGAGATTGGAAATCCGAGTTATTTTGGCGAAATTCTGCTGGACTTTAGCCCATGATTTCAAAATGCACATGAAAAATATTTTCCATTTTTTTTCGAGTTGAATTTTCACAATATTTTGCATTATTTCGTGAAGCTTTTTTTTTTGAAAATCTAATGCTGTTATAAATATTTGGCCAAATCTGAAATAGCCGGTGCTGAGAAACTTTTTATTTTAAAAAAATAAAACCTTCTGCGTTTTTTCCGAGTTCGGATTTCTTGGCCAATTATAAAATTGAGCAGATTTTTCTTTTTCATTATTTTTCCTTAGAAACGATTCTTTTTAAAAGAATAAAAAAAATAATAAAATAAACTGAATTTACTTAAAAAAAATTCCAATTGAAAAGGGGCAATTTTAATTCGACCATTTTTTAACACAAGACGAGGTGGCAAGAATCGTAAGAAAGAAAGAGAGAGATTCATCTCCTGGATGGGCATGATGTAATCACTCACTTAGTTGCAGGAGGATTCTAACTTTGTCTCGAGAGTACAAGGGTAGAGTATGATTAAGAACTAAAAAGGTGGATAGTTTGGACAGATGAAGCGTAGAATGGAGTAACCAATTTCTACAATTTGCTTAATTAGAGTCACACCAATTCACATGTTCTGCTGTAAGTTTGGATACGCATTTTTGAACAAACAGTAATTTGACCATGTTTTTTCAATATGATTTTATTTATTTTTAATTGTTGCAACTAAAAATAAAAAAGGATAATCAGCTCTTTAAATAATTGAACTAAAATTTTAAACCCAAAAACAAAACTGCTTTTTTGCGAAAAAAAAGGATATTTAATTTTTTAATTTCATAAAAACTAGGAAACATTTAAGAACTGGTATTTTTCTACATTTGACTTAAAAATAGAAAGGACATTGAGTATAAGGAAATGAAATAAAGTCTTATTTCACAAAGTTCTTGAAAAATTCAATTTGAAGAAACCAATTAATTTTTTTTGCAAGTTGATTTGTATCTGTATCTAGGCAAACAAATTAAAACTTCCAGATGAAAAGTTTATATATCTCATAAATCAATTAAAATTTTTGTATTTAATGATAAGTTTGAAATTTGACTTCTCAAAAATCATTCGCTTAACTTACTTGTATCAAACATTATTGTGTGTTTTCGTTGTATTAAATTTAAATTTTTTTTTGTAATTTTAGGTTAATTTTTCTAAAAGTTTTTTTTTTCTTTTCTTAAATAGTATTCCCATTCTAGCCTTTTATCGCATCTAACGCAAATCACTCTTCATAATGATTGCAGTACGGTGAACTCTTATATGTGCAAAAAATGAGATACTCGGTTTTGATTCACAAGAAATCAAAGCCGATCGGAGTCATTGAATAACCTTTAATTTTAGAGGCGAAGAAACTCGAGTTATTCAGCCACAAAACTTGAAGAATTGATCCACTTCAACGATAGAAAGGCAAAAAATTAAAATATCAATAAACATGGCGGCCTCGAAAACAAAACGTGAAACCTTGTTATGAAAACTTGGAAAGAGTTTTCTCAATTCTTGTACGCGTGACGATATAAAGACAAACTCATGCGGAATAATTATTTAAACGTTCTATCAGAAGCAGGAGCTGACGGTTTTTTACAGATAACGATGTAAATAAATTAAGTAGTTGATTAGCTCACCAAATGGACTTAAAGCTATAACAAGAGAGATCTTCACAGACAGATCGCACTGCCGATTTAATTTCCTCTTCTTTTGCAAATCCGTTGCAATGCCAAACCACTGCCAAGAGGTGGATTCAATGTGGAATCAATGATTCTGATTCTGATGCTGATGCAAAACAATTCTTAATCAACCTATATAATTGTCATTGTAGCAAAAACTAGTAACTTTTTTGTCATATTATGCAAGCACTGTACACCAGCATAGTGAGTTGTGTAGAAAACGGCACACATCAAGTACACTGTAACACTTTTGACTGCTTGCGTATATACTTGACTATTTAACTCTCAATCCAAAATTAAGCGGATTGATGAAGAACGAGAAGAGATATGCTGAAGCTAATTATTCGGAATTTCCTCAAATATTTGAGTCGAAAATGAGCTAGAGCTAAGGCCTGAGCATTCTTACGCACAAACGCGGAATTCTTGTTGGAAAAAGTCCTTGTTGAACTTTGCTAATAATAAGTTTCAAATAATCATTGTCTGGGGAATACTGTTTGAGCGTGGAAAGGCTTTATAATGGCAAGCAAAAATGCTGGCGCTAACAATAAAATTAAACAAAAAAAAAGGCTTTACGACAACTAGTTTTTGAGTTTGAAGGATTCTTCATCAATAAAAATTAGATGAAACTGGAGTAGTGCGGCACCAGAAATATCCTCTGTGCAAGGACAGACGCGAAGATACAATAAAGGAACTTTCATCGAACTGAAAACCTATCGTGTGTTCATAGCATTCCACCCATCATAGCTGGGTGGCGCTGTTATTAAAGCGCCTTACTTTCATTTGCTTCGAATCATTGAGTAAGTCTTGGACTACTTTTTAAATCTGCTGCAGTCGCCATTTGCCGTTCGGATATAATTATGCCATTAAACTCATCAATTTGGTTTTGGGCGAGCTTTGATATCAGCAAGCAGGGGTTTAGTGTCATACAAGTTCATCAACCGAATGATTAGAAAATAAGTTTTATAACAACATAATCAGGCAATTCAAATGTATTTAAAATCTTCGTTGACAACCCTGGTGCCAAGTTAACCGCAGCAATGATTGTTCGGAAGAATTCAATAAAGCAAAAATCGTTTATGGCCTTTTTAAAGGGAAACAAATAGATTAAGAAACATTAAAGAGGTAAAGATGTACTTCTACGCAAAAAAAAGGGCGTTCCTCGAAAAGAGCTCACTTTCGTTTAAAACAACAAAATATTAAAACAAATTCTCAAACATCCACTTGAGTCAAAGCAATCAACTCGAACATCCATCTCTGTACACACATAAATACCGCTTGACGCATCACCCGAAAGTCAATGCACAAGCATCCCCTCGAAATGGAAATTTGCACTTTTCTGACAAATGAGGTAAAAATCATCTCATATCCTGTTGCTCTTGGTCCTTGGACTCTTAATGAACACTTGGAAGCGCAACAGCAAATAAATGACTCTCAAAATATAGTACATTGCATGGCTGACTACATTCAGACAAATTACACACATAATGAAAAATTACTGATGCAACTCTCAGCACTTAATCATTTCATTTGCTCTTCCTTTCGCCCCATAATCAACTGACACAAGCGCTCACTTGCTACATCATCATCATTATTCGCGCGTCCCCATCATCGTCGTCGCGTCGCGTCGCGTCTACACTGTCGTTGTTGTTCTTAGAACAACAGACTTTAAAATGGCGTATGATTAAAAATGGCACAAAGAATTAACTTGCTGGCAATGTAATTAATCATACCCCTTCGTCGACCTAGCCCCCCTCTCAATCAGCTACCCTAAATAATCATCCACCACCCTCCATCGCAAAGAAGAACACAGAAAAGCTTCTCCCATCATTAATCAAACCTCAAAAGCCCCCCGAAAAAAAAAAACAAAAACAACAACAAACTGGGGCGACAACGCGATGCTGCTGTATACAAGTATCCGTGTCCTTACACTGGTTGCTGCAACAATAAAGTTCTCATGTCCTGATTTTCATGGCCGTTTAACTTTGCTTTTGCTTTTTGGAGAAACACCAGAATTCGAGCCAAAAAAAAATTAAACAAACGAGCTCCTTTAACCCTTTTTTTTTATTTGCTGATGTTTGTAAAAGCTGTCTCTTGGCTTATGTCACGATCCGATATGTATCCTGTTGTGCTGGCTGCCACATTCATGTTTCTTACCTAGTGACACATGGGTGACAGTTATTTATGGAGTTGGTCGCGCGAGTTAAACCCTCTGTTCAAATCAGAACACGGGCATCAGGGAATAAAGGAAGAAATCAACGAAACAGCAAGGATAACAAAGCCGAATACAATATCAGTCGCGTGATGTCTAACATACTGCGCCAAGTACAAGACGTTTTATTCGAGACTATGTAGACTTCCTGTTGACAAGTGGGGTTCTAGTGCCGAACACACACCCACCCGCCTCGTCGAGTAAATCAACTTAAAGGATTATAAATTCAAGAAATGTTGAAATAAATAATCCACAAGCGATAGATGACATGGTGTGTCCTTCCTGGAGTGTGCATGCTTTGCTAGAGTGTATCAGACTATTGTCGCGTCGTCGTCTATTTTCCGGTTGCAAATTCCAGGAGATGGTCGTCCAGGCGGCGGGACGGCCCAAGTGCACATATCTTATCGTGAATCATTGATTTCGAGCTTTCTTTCTATTCAAAGACAGACGAATGGAAAGCCATACATACGTAGAAACGAGTTTGCATATGCAAAGTGAATTGAAAAAATTCCAGGATAAATAGCGGGGGAACACCCGCTGTGGAGTTCCTTGCAATGCCGATTGTGATTATTTCTTTCATCTGCATTGGAGCGTATAAGTTATTTTTGTTGGCTAAAGACAGAATGTAACCGGTGTCTGAGAGGTGAGAATTCTTGGCGGACTTGGCCAAGACTGGAACCGCCCAGGGGCATAGTAATTTAAAGTGTCCTTCCTTTCTCGTGGAAAGGAAAAAAAAGACGTTATACTTTCTTATACCTGATATAAACTTCAAATACGGCGATTTAACATAATTGAGTTCAAGTTTGACCTGAAAAAGCTCGCAGAAGCTTTGAAGCACTTTTTACAGTCGTTATCTTCCTGCTGCGCTAGCAAGTAAAGAAACAAACAGGATGTTGTGAATTTCGCGGATGATATTTTGCTTCTACTTCGTGCCTGCCCCCGAGTTCTTAGCACAGACATACCCAAAGTGATCGGATTTTGCGGGAAAGTAAACCGAATAAACTTTTGGATGTTGAGGTGGTATGCAGTGTCTCCCAATCCTGCTAAGACCATGTGTGCATATGTCTGCAATAAACAAGCTGATTGGTGCATATTCGGTACAAAAATATTCGTCTCTTGTCTTAGAATTTTTTCCAAAGAACTTTTTGTAAATTAAAATCATTTTCTTTATGCTTTTGCACTGATTGAATCTTAAACGTATATTATTTCAAGTTTCGAAAACTAAAGATAAACATTAGAAAATATAATGGAAGCTAAGAATTCGGACTACTATGATCGCTATGAAAACAATAAAAAGTATGCAAGAGAATCGATTCTCACACGACGGGTCCCGCGCCTCCTAAGAGTAAGCAACACTATGGTCCTTTTATTTTAGATTTCTTACAACACCGCAAACAAATATGCAAAATTAAGCTAGTCAAAGGTGAAGCTCGTAATCGATTTACTTGAAATTCCAATCACAACAAGAGCTCTTAGATGGGAATTAAAAAAGTTTAATCAAATAGGGATTTGAAACGGTCACAAAATTAAAAGATTATTTTATGCAGACTTACTGTAGAAATGTGTGAATCTATGATTTTGATTCTGAGTGAAAATTCGTTCGGAATTCGTAGCGGTGTTAGCTCGAACCTAGTTTGGTTGGGTAGGGATATTTTAACATTCGTTCCACAAGCTGCAAAATTATTTTGGATCGGCGAAATGATTGCATACTTTAAAAAGTTATTAATTTGTGCCATGAAACTAATTGTCTCTGTTAGGCGATAAGTTGAGTTGCGATTTCATGAAACTCTCCACTGTCTCCCCTTTAATTGTTTAGCAGATATAGCTCTAAGACAGATGGATAGAGTGATGGACGGACAACGGAGCCTTAGTTATAGGGACCCTTTGGGATCGGAACCCTAAAAATGAAGTTTAAAATCAAAGGCGGGTTGTCATGCAAGAAACCGGTTTTTTTCTAAATAGCAACTCAATTTTATGCTTTCAAATAGGCAATAAAAATTAATGCATGAAGAACTCAAAATTTATATGTATTCGAATTCAGTTTTACGATAGGAAGGATCAAATGAACCCGTTTCATGGAGCAATTTAAGCCAAATACACCTGATTTTTGAACACAACAAAGTCCTTTCATTCATCTCCTTATTTAAATGCTCGATCTATGCAACATGCGAACAAATTGAAAACAAAACCCGGTCAAGTGCGAGTTGGACTCGCAAAACGAATGTTCTGTATAAGCTTGTAAGTAAATAAATTGATCGTTCATCAGCATAATTTAGTCTCGAAGAGTTTTCCCGCTGTTTGTATAAAGTACCCTTTATTCGCTTGCGATTATCAAAATGTGCGGCAAACAACAAATTTTCCTAATTTTAAATTTCGCATACCTTCGTTTTGGCTTAAAATTGAGCTACAAATATAGAAATTGGTGACGCAACAGTTCTTGAAGGTCAGGGTCTAGCGTCATCATTTGTGTTCGCATCTTATATTCTTCGCAAATGGCGTGGGTTTAACCAACAGTTTATTGCCCTTTAAGCTTTTTCTTGACAGTTTTGTACTCGTCGGAGAGATTGTCCCAGATTTAAGAATCTTGATTTTTTCATTCCAGATTTAAGGGACAGATTTTAATATAAATTTCAATACCTTCACAAGATCCTGCGACAAAGGGTCTTGATAGACAGGCGGACAACGAAGTGATCCCATAATGGTTGCATTTTTCCTTTTGAGGAATTTGGTTTACTCCTACATACATATTATTTGCGATGCTATGAGAAATCTTAAACTAAAGAAACATTAAGTGTTGCATGTCGCATTTGGTCGCTTTATTAAAATCATAATCATCAAGAAAGGCAATGACCAAAAGTTTGGAAGGATCGTATTTTATAACGACAACAATCACTTTCTCATCAGAGCGAGCACAAGGATAAGGTGAATGTTTGTTTCGTGATTTGGTAATCAAACGAAAGGCTCACGATTGAATGCAAAATTTTATTATCGACTTGTTTGCATTCGCTCACTTTGCAATATCTTATTTCCCATAAATAAATATGTATAGTGTCAATGTGTATTTTGGTATTCAAGATCCCAACATCACATTCATAAACCAATTTCTTTTACATTTTTTGTGATACAGAATGACGAGTCATAGAGTGTCCGCCACATCTCCCCGCTTAGTCAGCCTACAATAGCTAGCCTACCACTTAAGTATTAACCCCAAAAATCATTTTTAATAGAAAAAAATCGAAAGCTTTTAAAAATTGTTGAGCGAAATAGTTTATTTGAAAGCTAGTCGAAAAAAGTGGATGTTTACTGCCGAATCAGAATGGCCACAGAAATACTGAGAAGATGGACATGTTTCGTTGATTGACCTCACTCGTAAATGTGCAATCGATTAGCCAAACTGCCGAAATTAAGGACCTTATATTATGGAGGTGGCATAAAAAGCAATTTTTGGTCCTTGTTAAGCGGACAACACAAATATAACAAAAGACCTAAAAAATGCATTTTTGAAATGCCGTCTTCTTTTTAAATTCATATTTTGGGGAAAATAAATCATTCAACACGAATTTTTTTATGAAAATATTATTCCAATGGTATGCTTCTCTGACAGGAATTTTTATTTTAAAGAGATTAAGGCAGGCTCTTATTTTGCTTCTATTTATTTATCCCTAACCCACTTTTTTCAAGAAAAACGTACATTATTTCAAATTAAATTAATCTTTTCTATATTTTAAGTTAAATGAACAATACTTAAGTCCTAACTGGAGAAAGAAGTCTAAATAAGATCTTAAGAAACGTCTATCGAATATAATATTACTTGTCTGCACTCAAAAGGCAGTCACGTTCAACTTCTACATCCAAAGAGACCAAAATCAATTACTTGAAACACGATGAATAAAACGACAGGCGGACTACTTTCCGAGTGAAGTACTATACATCATTTGAGATTGATTCATGCTATCATAAAATACCAAATAGCAGTGCTCCTTGTTTTCTGGTCCATATTGGTCGATTTTATATGAAAGCACTTCTCTCCACAAAAACGCGTACTGAAAATGCGCCCAAATCGATATAAATTATTGAAAAGTGAATAAAAATAAAATGAAAGCATTAAAATGAGTACAACAAGACTCTCAAGTACAAAAGCTTTCATCAAAACGGCTGCCTGCGAATGTGTAAAACGAAATTAAGACACACCAAAGCAAAGGAACAAAAGAGCACACAGGATAAAAAAAAAATAATAAATAAATTTCAAAATGACGAACAACGGAACAGAACTCACAAAAATAACTTTATTTATGGCGAATTGAAAGCAATCCTGCCATTGAATTCAAAATAACGGCACACTCAGCGGAATCCTTTTTATTACAACATTCGCCATGAATATTATACACAAAATCTGCTGCTGGTTTTCCTCTTTACCCGATGCCGGTGCCTACAAGAAGCAGAAAGGAACGGCTCCACTCATATACCACTCATGCACAATTATTCTACGCTTATGCCATATCGAATCTGAGTGCGGGAGATTACGTTTATGTGGCGCGCACTATACGAATCCGGAAAATGGATGCGCCAATTCATTTTACGCCTGCAGTAGAAGGTCCCGCAGTTTTGTTATTGTGCCAAAGTCGATTTTGTGGGTTGGCTGGCAGTTTAACAAACGTCTCCGTGTTGCCAGTAACACACACGTCTAGGTGCCATTGCCGTTGCGTTTCGCTTTTTTGTTTGTTTTTTTTTTTGTACCTCCTTCAAACACCCATCAATACCCTAGCCACCCTATGATACCGACGGCGGCGTGGCGCTCCCTTGGAATCGTTTTCAATAAAATGAAAATTCTTGAAATTTATTTGTCTGAAATGCGCTGGGTGAGAAATAAAAATAAAGAATGACAGTGTAAAAAGAAAAGAAAGGAGAAACCCCCATTTTTGCAGCAAAAACTGGCGCCCAACGGAGGACGCAACAACACTGCTCAGCGTAAGCCCGAAGCGCTATTCCGTTTGGCAGCAAGAAAGAAGACGGCGACGGCAACTAAATGGAATAAGCAAAACTCAATTGATATCCTTACAAGTTATCGATAACCGATTGAAAATAAAATGAATAGCTACCAACAACACCCCCAGTCGTCAGTCTTCCCATAGTTATGTGTCAGACACTCCCCGGAATCAGAATCTGAGTGCGAACAAATTGTCTTCAAACTATGCCAAGCCGATTGTGGGTGAAGAATGTAACGCATGAAGAAAACAGAGTCGAGAGATAAATGTAATCAAAAACTATAAAAGGATTTGCGATTTTGCCAGTGGGTGGCATTCACAGACAGCATGGTGCTCCCACAGGATAAACACTTTTTGCAGATCTCGTTAAATTATTGCATTTAAACGTTTTTCGCATTTTTAAGCGGTGGGATGCGATGGGATTCGCATCCTGTGGTCGTTTGAATAATTTTTCCAAAGAGTAATAAATAAAAAGTGTAGCGGGGTTGCTGTGCGATTGGCTTTGGCGCTGCGGACTTGGGGGTTTTTCCAACGTGTGATGAGGGTTCTACATGCGTTCGGTTGGTTTAGATTTGCTATTGGCAAATTGGATAGTAATGTGAGTATTATGCGTTTCGTTTTTCTCTTTTTCAATGGAAGTGATTTATGGATTTAGTTAGACTGAAAGACGACTTGATGTGAAAAAGGTGATTGGAAGCTTACTTATTTTGAATAAGGAATACCCACAGCATATTTTGGCTATAAGCCTTGAGTGCTAAACAGTTTTATAGATAACTTTAAAGTATCGTTGGATTCTCGTTAAAGTATGATTCTTATTGATGGACACTAAATATTATTAAAAAATTATTTTCCAGGATACAGAAAAATATCAGTTTGATTTAAAAACAAAAACATATGAAAGCTCGAACATTTGATTTGACGTTGATCCCAATATGAAAGGACTGCTGTTTTTCAGTGAAAAGCTACAAATGGCATCATTTCCGAAATAATGAATATGTATTCTTTTCCCGGTGCTGAACACCAGAAATTAATAAATGATCCTAAGCTGAACTTTGACAACCAAGTATGTTAAACAAAGCCTTGTTAGTTAAGTAGATACTAAATTAGGTAGCATTCGATCAAGTCGACTCAACAAATGTACAAACATAAGTATGAACGCGCTTCTTCATAATTTTTTTTGTAAATATTTTGGTTCTCAGCAAATCTGAACATAAGTTGCCAGAACAGATTAAATCTACATCCTCAGAAACGCTGCTAAAATGTCATGTAGAATATTAGCCTAGTAGGTATATCATTTGTCTATTAAATTGAGAGAGTAAAGTTGAAAAAAGGAGCTGCTCTATTTTAAAGTTTCTATATAAATTAGCTGCTCTACAAGGAGGTTCAGGTTTGGTGATTTGGTCGCCCATATAAAGTTGAAGAACGGTTTACTTTAATAGAGAATATTAACGACTGATCGGGAACAATATATTAAAAGATTTAAATTGCGCAATTTGTTATCCAAACAAGAGACTTAAAACGAAAAATGCCGTTCGCCGAATTTATTTTTGTAAGGAATTAGAAACGTATGACCAATTAGCTTATAAAGGAAATGACGTAGAAATTCTTAACAGCATGATTAATACTAGAAATATTACGGAGCTCTTTTGTACCAATCACTTGAATGATTATGAGAAGCACGGATTGCATACGGTCTTAAGGAAATTCCGAAATATTTTCTACAAAGGAAAAAGCTTGTCATTTACTTAGGAAATTAAACACAGAATAGTACCTAACCAAACACGACTTACTAGTATTTTCTAAACTACATCGGTACCCCGAGTTACACAGAGATGAAGTCAACAGGCAAATCGCGATGATACTCGAACAGGGTATAATTAGGGAATCAAACGTTTAGTCTGGCAAAGTGATTTGAGATGGACCATGCAGACGTATAGAAAAGCGCTTTTTCAACAACTTATGGACATAACGAGCTTCTTCGTATGCCATTCGGTTTACGCAACGCGAAAGCAACATTTCAGCGACTTATAAACCATGTAATGAAAGACTATTTTGTTAAAATTTGTCTGGTATACTAAGACGATATCCTAATTTTTTCTACCAGTATAAAAGAGCATTTGGAGATAAAGCCAACCTTAAGAACCAGGTTCACAGGGAATAAAATCTTACCCTAACAAAGTAGAAGCTACTGATAAAATCAGATTACCTAAAAGTCAGAAAGAAATAAAATCTTTTTTAAGGTATAACGTGATACGATAAGAGCTTCATCAAGGTAATCTAAAATAGCCTGCCACTTAATTTAATTTTTGAAAAAAAATTTCAAAAATAAACGTTCGAAAAACTTAAAAAATTGATTAAAAGCTATTCCATACTCGTACATCCTGACAACAACAAACAGTTTACATTAATAACAGATGCTGGCAACTTTGCATTGGGAGCAGTTCTGATGCAAAATAATAGGGCTATAAGCTATGCGCGACGTACTCTGAACTATCATAAAAGGCATTATACTATAGTACAATCGGAAAGGAACTGTTGGCTATGGTCTGGGCAACTTAACATTTTAGGCCTTCTTTATTCAGAAGGAGATTTGTGATTAAAACAGATCATCGGTCTTAAGTATGGCTAAACAATTTAAAAGAACCAAATAGAAAATTGCAACGTTGGAAGATCAAATTGAATGAAAATGAAGTGGCCGATGGGTTGAGCAGAAAAAGTCACGATCGAAGTAAACAATACACAGCGCGAATACAGATAGTGCAGATTTAATTAAAATTACTGAAAAACCTATAAATATTTTCAAGAATCAAATGATTCTCGACCAAATAATTTATAAAAAAAAATAACGAACATTTGAAAATTAAAACAAGATAGTAACCTTGAAATAATGAGAAAACACTTGCCGGAAAAAAGTTAAGTAGTCTTTTTTTGTCTCAGCAATGACCTATTTTTGAAATTCCAAGACAATTATATAAAGTACTTTAGTAAAATTAAAAATCTTAAAATAATGAAGTCGAACCTGCAACTAGAATATAACCGATAAAGTTAAATTACTGAGAGAAATAGAAAACGCACATACAAAAAAACAATCATAGAGAAATGAACCAAGTCTTCTTGAAAGTTAAAATACGTTACTATTAACCGAATATGCCAAAAGAAATCCAGAAATTTACTAATAATTGCTATGAAAGTAACTAAGCAAAATTTGACTGAAATCCTATTAAGCATATTTTTAACGTTACGAATACCCCCGAAAGGCATAATGGTATTGTTCACATAGATATTTTGTTTCCTTAACGGAACGTCATTTACCTCCCAAGTATAGATGAGCTAGCCAAATATGCAACAACACATCCACTTAAAGACAGAACATGGATTTCAATCGTAGATGCGCTCAAAACTAGTGTCAGTATTAAGGAATTAAGGAAAACCTATGCTTGAAGTCATAGATAATGAATTAAATACAGCTTCCGCGAACCATTTTTTAGCCCCAAATTATACCAATCTCCACCTTACAACTCTTTATTTGCAAACGGGTAATGCGGATGTCGAAAGACTGCATTCGACCCTGAATGAACACATTCGGCTTTTAAAATAAACGAAGATTATCTCCAGGAAAAAGTACATTAGGCAATTATTTAATATAATAACTTCATTAAACTAGGTTCATTAAAAGGAAATAGAAGCGAAATATCCAGAACTTTTAAGCGGTACAAGAGAGGTATACTTACTATATGGAACAAAGGTATGAAATTTTTGGTGGTCATCATTGATAGTGATGATGCCGAAGAAATATATTCTTACATCGAAAACGCTTAACTAAATTAAAAGCAATCAACGGAAGAAACAAATAAACAGGTAAAAATATATAATGACTTAATTGAGAACTTAGGTACAATCAAAAAGCATATTTACGAGACAAAATCAAAAATTAAATGAATTTTTAAACAATGTAACCATCTTGACAAAAAAAAATACTGCAAGAAGCGGATGCAAATTACTATTGATATTTTGCCTTACATAAAAGATTGTCTTGTACTGAAAGATGAATTGATAATATTTGTTATACCTATTCCAATATTCTGCAACGAAGAATATTATAATTCAGCTTTTCTACCAACTCACAGCATTGACTTTCAAGAAATAGATTATGAAACCACCTTTGCTATTATTAAAGATAATGAAATTTTTATGAAGCTCAACGAAGTTTTTTAAAGTAAAATTAAAAGTTGCATCCAAGCACTTATGTCCAAAATTTATTAAACAAGAACAATTTATGTAATTATAAATATAATAAAAGAGAACCCATTTGTAGTATTAATGGAAATATTATTGTAATGAAAAATTTGGACATCACTACTATTGATCAAGATTGCGTCAAACATTTCGAATTTAGTAACAAATTGAAGCAATATTACGATACAATTTTCAATCCTTATTTTATAAGCAATAAAACGAAACGAATTGATAATTTTACGCTGTCTGGATTAAGTTTTAAACTATTGAAAACAGTGAATCAATAAAATATATGAAAAAGAGCAAAATGTTTTCGATCATTTTATTTTTGATTAATGTTGTCATCGTTATTACTATAAGTTTAATTTTATGTTTTTATTTAAAGTCAAAGAAGAATTTTAAAAAATAATTGCAAAATTGAACTGAATATTAAACCTGTATCAACAGAGACTGGTGAATCTCTGGGGGGAGCAGTCACATACGGCCCTCTCAAATAAGCGTGGGCATGTGGAAGATGAACTCGAAGCATTTTTTTTTTTTTCAATTCAAAATGCATTTTTATTCAATTAATTCATTTACCTTACATGCTAGACAAAAACGCTTAAAGCTAGCTTAATTAACTTAACTATGACTATACTAACTTACTGGCCCTTTGCGGGCGCTCTAAGCTAAAATTAACAATTAAAACTATGTCTTTCGACTTATCAATAACTACTATATTTTAATTTAAATAACTTATAATAAAACTAAGAAAAAAGATTAATTTTAACAAAAACTTAGTATATGAACTTTTTTTTTTTTTTTTCATGTTTTTAACTAAAATTAGACTTAATACTATACTACAAACTAATCTAAATGTAAAAGCTACTAAAATTAGACTTAATTACTAAACTAAAAACTAATCTAAAGCTAAAAATCTAAACCTAACCTAACAATAACATTAAAAACTACTTACACTACATAAAAACATAAATAAGCCGGCCAAGGCTGACAGGACATGCTATTTTTGCCATAAGGGCACCCAAGATACCTAACGACGACGAAGTTCATTATTCGCCCAGCCACCAATAATGTCGATGTTGTCTTACGACATCAGCCCTGTCGCGGTTAGATACCGCCCTACTAAACCTGAGGGTCTCCGGTGAGCTACTTGCGACGTCTTGTTCGTAAGTGACTCGCCCGTCCACAGCTTTTCGACCAACGTGGAAGATTAACGGTACCGCTAATCTATCCTGGACCAGACCTTTTCTATCCAAATAGAGAAAAGCTTCAGGGGGAATAAGGCCGTTAAGGCGCACTGTCTCATGGTGCATATCATTGGGGTAAAAAGCCCCGGAGATCAAGTTGTTGGTCGAAGTCATTGCTCTTGCAATGTGACTTCGAATAAGTTTTATCAGAAAGTTGTCCACTCTGATCAGGTTGGCCCCGTTGTACAGGACCTCATTACTATAGAATTTTTTGTACTCAGACTCTGGAGTTCTATATAAATGGAGACAAGCCCTAAGACATCGTCTCTCGAAAACCCGTATCTTTTCCATTAAGCTTGTTCCCACGTTAAACCAAACGGGACAGCCATAGGCAAGGACAGGCCGAATGAGGGCCGTGTAGCAGATCACCTTTACCTTGGCATCGAGTTGACTGCTGTGAAACAGTCTCTTTGTCAAGGCAAAGGCCGCTTTGGCTCTGGCCAGAGCAGCATCTATATGTTTGTTAAAATATAGATATTGATCTAGCCAGATCCCAAGGTATCTGACAACACTTCGATTCGCTAATGGCTGTCCGTTTTGTCCAACAATAGAGAACATTCGCCACTTCTTTCTAGTATTTCTAGAAGCCCCAGACAACGGAGTCCTGAACAGAATGGTCTCGCACTTTTGAAAATTGATTTTCAACTTCCAATCATCGCAATAACCCTGAACTTTTTCGAAGTCACGCTGCAAAAGGCTTACAATGACCTCGATCTTCGGACTTGACCTGTACGCGATTAAGTCATCTGCGTACGCTATGGATTGGCGGAGAGATCCTACAAGATCACTTGTGAAGATCGAAAATAATATCGGCGAAATAACTACACCCTGTTGTAGACCGTTTTTAATTTCAAAAGACCCAGCAGACACCACAATGCCATTTTTCACAATAAACTGTCTGCTGGTGAGCATATCTAAGATTATGTACAACAGCGGTTTGCTTATGCCGAGCTGATCAAGCTTGAAAAAGAGCCCCTGCAACCATACAGTGTCAAAGGCCTTCTCCAAGTCAATCAACAAGGCACCCGTGCATTGTTTCTTACCTTTGTTCCATTGGATATCCGATACTAGTTTAGACGCGGCATGTATACAATCATGCCCCGCTCTGAAACCGAATTGGTTATCCGGAATAATATTTTTGTCCTCAACCCACTCGGTCAGGGCTCTATTGATTACTTTTTCAAACACTTTGCTGATGTTGGGAAGGAGACTTATCGACCGGAGATTTGCCGGATTGGACGTGTCTTTGTTCCGTTTAGGAATTGGTTGTACCACCGCTGTCTTCCAATGAGCTGGATAATGTGCATTATTCAGCAAATTGTTAAACAGGGTAGTGTAAATGTTTACCGCTTCTAGAGGAAGGTGTTTAAGAACAATGTTTGGTATTTCGTCGATTCCCACAGATTTCTTACTTCTAAGTGAACCGAAAATGACCAGGAGATCTTCCTTTGATATGAATGGAGGGTGAATCCCTTCATTGGCGATGACATCATTTGCCAAATTATCGTCATTGAACATGGTAAAACCAGTGTTCTCCGATCGCCAGTGTTCAATGTCATATCGCAAGTAAAAGTTGTGCAATAGGACACGATTTTCCAAGATGTGGTTCGGGCGAGCGCTAACATTCACCTTATATACATCCTGAAACGCCGCACCTATTACTTCAACTTTCTCCTGAGGATCTTCGATCACAAAAAAGTTGTCATCTTCGATCGCTTCTATTGGATCAATGCCTGCTGTCACAAGTACTTGTTCGTTGTCTGTAGTTCGGGGGAGCTTAAGACACGGAAGCTCATTCTGATTTTTTCTTCGAAAGATTTTATTAATTTCCGGGAACATACTAGGATTGCTAGCTTTAACAGCCCGGATTTTGTTATTCCAATGCGAATTAATTGCAGCACGGTAATTTTGCTGAATTAATTGCTGTAGGTTTTTAAGCTGTGATTTCAGTGTCCTAATCTCCGAGTTTTGTGGATCAGTAAAACGTCTGTATAGTAATTTGAGTCTTGTCAGTAGCCTACTCTTTTGTCGGTGTAGAGCGTCAATCGTAGCATTGCGGTATATATTGACATTGTCAGTCAGTTGGTACTTGGGAATTGTTCTGTCCATTGTTTGTTTTATTGTGTCGTCCATCCGTTTGAGGTAAGTGTCGATCTCCTCATTCGACAAATTCCTATTGGACGGTGGGTTGAGCGAGTTCGAAGAGAGTGCTCTTGTCATTGTTCGGGAGAAGCGTGTCCACCGCGTCCTACTGTAATTGTAAGAATGCGTTTGGACATATTCCTCCAGTTCCGCAATTTCGTTGGGAATCGTTATTACGGCACTAAATCCGCAATGGTCACTGTCGTACACGAAAGTGTGAAGACAGTTTATTGTCTGTCGGTCCATGTCAGTCAGCTGTATCCGTTCGTCAAACAGCATAAGATCTATATAGGAGCCTGATCTGGGATAAGACGGACTATCCGTCGCTTTTAAATCGAGTCGATACTCGACACTATTCTGACCCCACCAATTGAATAGTAGGTTCCCTCTAGTGTTTGGTGAATGATTTCTCCAATTGCTATGTTTGGCGTTTAGATCTCCGGCCATGAGGTAATAATTCTCCTCCGAACCCAGACGTAAGTACTGAAAAAGTGTCTCGAGCTCTGATATAAAATAGGTTTGTTGAGTAGCTTCAGTTGCATAGGCTGCGATCATATACAGCCTCTTCCCACTACGGAGGGGGATGCATATGATGCAAGCCTCTAGCACCTGGAATCTACGCACTTCACCGCTGTACATAACCTTAAAACGCAGATTTTTCCTAATAAAGATAGCGACGCCACCAGCTCCATTGGAGTTGGGTCTGTCTCTTCTTATGATATGATACTGACTGTGCCTCAACTTGTGCCTCTGAGAGAGCTTAGTTTCGCTAACCAGAAGAACATCGGGACTTTGGTCTTCTAACAACTTGAAGAGTACAGCTCTTCGTTCGATATTTATTAGCGAATTTACATTCACTGAAAGGATCTTTAAGGGTTTCTCCACCAGCGAACACATTACGACTGGAGGCGCGTTAGACTCGGCAACAAAGTGTAGATACGATCTACGCGTGTCGCCTGTTCCTGTATTTGCTGTTGCAGCTGACTAATTTGCCCCTGGATAGAAAGCAAAATAGCCAGCAGATCAGCATCACCACTAGGTGCTCCAGGTCGTGAGGCCTGAGGAGCAGCCTTTGGTGCTTGTTGTACCGTACTCCTCTGACCGGCCGCCATTTGGGCGTAGGTTACATTGGGAGTTACGGCTGGAGTTTTAGGAACAGGTGGACGCTTGACCTCCACCTTCTGTTGGCGAGCCAGGTTAATTTTCCTAGCATATTGGTACCTGGGACAACCCCGATAGTTAGCGGTGTGTCCCGAGTTACCACAAAGAATACACTTCAGAGATGTGGTATCATTAACCCTATCCTTACCTAGAGGACATTCCTCTGCACTGTGGTTCAATGCACACTTAACGCACCGAAACTGCATTTGACAGTTCGCAGCGGCGTGCCCGAACCTTTGACAGCGAACACATTGTAAAATGTTATCGCTGCGATTTAATTTTTCCCAACTAATGCATTGATAGTCTAGGACTTTAATCTTCCTCAGACTATCTATTTTGCTGTTGGGAGTCAGCTGGACCAGGAAGAACGGTAATTTCCGATTCTCCCTTCGGGCCTTTGCTGTAGTGAAAGGCTTAACACTGACGAACTTAAGATCGTCACATTCCTTCGCTTGAAGCTCCTGAAGGAGCTCCTCGGGATCGGTGGACGAATCTAAACCACGAAGGAGCATTGTCTGCAAACGCTCACTTTTGGGAGTGAATGAGAAGAACTCCGTCGTCGTTTTCTCTAATAATTGTTTAACTAATTTATGATGCTCCACTGTGAAGCAGTGGATAGCATGCCTGTCTTTACTTAGTCGTTTAATAATAAAATTATTGCCTATGGCCGACTTACATATATTGATGGTGTCCTTAAGCTCCATCTTGTAGGTGTTGATTGGAGGCACCTTCGGCCTCGCTGTCGTCTGCTGCCGCTGCAGTTTTTGCTGCTGCTGTTGTTTTTGCTGCTGCTGTTTTTGCTGCTGCTGTTGTTTTTGCTGCTGCTGAATTTGCTGCTGCTGATTTCGCTGCTGCTGCTTTTGCTCCTGCTGTTTTTGCTGCATCGGCAGCTCTAATTGTTGCTGCTGCTTTGGCAACTCTTGTTGGTGTTGTTGCTTTGGCACTTTTGGTTGTTGTTGTTGCTGCTTAGGCAGCTGTGTTTGTTGTTGCTGAGCTGGTGCCATATTTCGGCTGGTTTTTGCCAGCTGCTGTTGTTCTTGGCGCTCTTTCTCGCGCCTAGCCAATTGTTTAGCCTTCACGGCCCTTAACAATGCCTCTAGTGTGCAAATCTCGTCATCCTCGTCATCTGTTTCCGAGGCCGCCAAAGACAGAAACGAGTTACTGTCTCCAGTGTAGCGGCCCTCGCCGCCGTCGGAGACGTACGGGAACTCGTCACGTTCGCCAGATGTTGTTGCCGTTGAAGCTGCTGCTGTGATATCTGCTGCTGCTTTTGTTGCTGCCGTTATTGTTGCTGTTGGCGCCCGTTCCCCTGCTTCAGTTGGCAGCTTTTCTACCGAAGCCGATAGGGACGGGCGCTTTACAAGGTTCGGAGTCGGTTTTAGAAACCTCCTCCTCCTCTTTCCGCTCTCCTTCTTTGAGGTACAAGCACTTGTTTTTGGGTCAGGCGATGCCCTTCCCGTAACTCCTCCACGTGGGGACCCCTCCTGTCTCCCACTCATCTCGTCACACTTTTTCTTTTCTCAATGTAATTAATTTCCAAAGAAAAAAAGAAATACTCTTTGTGTTCCCCGGCTGGGGCTCGAACCGCGAACTCTCGATCACCAGGTCCGCGACACAACCACTGTACTGGCTGGCTATTTATCAGTCCAGTGGCAAAACGAACACTTGAAAAAATACTTGTTATTGTTTTCGCTAGCAAAGTCGAAACACATGTGGCTCCACTGAAGGTCTGTGAACGACTGAACTCGAAGCATTCCAGTGGTCATATGATCACCCGTCGGCGTTGCACATTCCTTAGTGCATTCGTCTTTGAGTCTTTGTTGAGCGACAATCTGAACATTTGGTGTTTTTCGTTTGTCTAAGGTGATGTTAGTGATAAGGTGATGCTATTTGGGTCCTACTAGTTGAGAATAGTAACACAAAAAATAAAAGACATTTTCTTCTTCTGTTCTCTGACGAGAAATATATTCGCGTGGAAGACACTGAGGAATGACGAAAATACTAACATTAGGTGGTCTTTTTTTGGATCACCTATTTCTGCCTTTGGCAGCACACCCTTTGGCTCCATACCTAACAATTCGAAGAACCATTTCTCCGGTGTGATCTGAGCTGTCGCCCTCCTACATATAATACTCTTATTCCAATGTTACCCTTTTGGATTCCTGATAAAAAAGATGAAGCAAATTCAAAAATGTATCCGTTTTATCTTTCAATATTTTCGTTTAGAAAATTTTCTTGAAACACCTGTTTCAGACAAAATGTTCATGTTGGGTAGAGTCTGCTTTCCAGCATGAGAAATTGTAGCCAAGACAAAACTTAACGTCCACTTGATCGATTTGATCAGACTACTGTCGATGCAGAGCCATATTATGGTCTAGACAGACTATGCGAATATTTATCAAATGACAGACTGTCTTTCACTGCACATTCTACGGTTTGAGTATTCTTTTATTTTTAAATGAAGCGCTCTCGAATACCATTTTTCAGTTTATGACTTTTTTATTAGAAATCAGATTGGTTAAGTCGATACTCCCACGTGCACTTAGCTCGATTTAAGTGCCTCGTGCTTATCAATCATATTGATATGTAGGTAGTTCAATGATACGTGTAACTGTTATCCGGGCACAACAATTTTTTCTTTTGTCGAGGAACATCCACAACTGGATATAATTAAATCGGCTTGCCTCGGTAGTTGACATAAATGTTTATATTTATAGATGGAAAACGTCTAGACAGCATGAATGACTGTGATAAATACGTGTCGAAAAAGTAATTCGACTCTTTAACCTATCAATGAATTAATTTATTTGTAACGATAAAGTTGACACTTGTTTCGAAAGGTTGTCATTTAAGGTATAATTGATGTCAATGCCTATTGCCAGAGACGTTCTTTACGACATTTTTGAGCCTCAATCCGGACAAAATGTTTTTCTTCTCATTTAAACTCAAGATTTTGATAAATATTTCAAAATAGTTTCAATCGCATTCGCACCCACCACAACGCTTCGGCGACCATTTCAAAGAGTCCTGCCAAATGTGGATAAAGGACACCCTCAAAACTGAAGAGGACAACCTAGAAATATTTTTCTTTCTTCTCATACCATACAAACGGCAAAAAGGAAATCTGCCGAGACAATATTGCAACATTGAATCCATTTTCGGTTGAATGCACAGGCACTCCACAAAATATAATTCCTTTGCCGCCTTAGCCACACTACCCACAATGTGGTGCACCATTATGTTTCGTTCGAAAAAAAAACAGCGAAAGTCCTTCTCGCGGCATCATCAAATTCTCGTTAACCAACCGGCGGCGTTTATAAAGGCAGCAGTGTTATGGTTGAGAAAAATCGAAACAAATGTATGCACCCTCCATATCCGGAGGAGGGAAGAGACACCCAACAGAAGGACATCTTTTTTGAAATGATAAATAACTTTCTTCCTTATACGAGTACTCGTATACATTTTCCTTATGTTTCTTTTTTGTTGCTTTTCACTTTTGTGTCTTTATATGTGAGTTGTGTGTTTTGCGATGTCCTTTGGAGGTCTAACAATTGGAGTAGCAACTACACACATTATGGAGATGGTGAAATATTTAAATTTACTACCGCATCCCTGTATCCGTATCGAGTCTTTTGTGTGCGTCATTTGTGGCCTGGCTACGCGATTATCCAACGAGCAGTTAAATGGGGTTTTTGAAGGTACAGAAAAAAGGATGATTTCCGCTTTGCTAATCGATTTCGGCGACATCTGTACAAAATTTCGAAAGGATTGTGTGTAGACATTCACTTAGGGTAGTGCTTTATATGTGATAGTTAAATGGGTTTTTAATTATGTAATCTGTATTGTGGGATATGGGACTCTCAAGGAATACTGACTACCCCGAAAAATATATTTGCCCAATGCGAACTGAAGCATAAGTAGAAAAATTGAGAAATATGGTAGTGGTTTGAAACCTATTTGTATTGCGGCTCTGATTGCTCCAACGAAACGGTGGAATCCAACAGGGAAGTAGAATAACGTATTGACTTATTTGCATTTACCAATAACTGATATTTGTATGAACTTGCGAGAGCAGGTTTATTTATTGAAGGGGCAACAATTTGTAAGAAATTTGAAGGTATTTTTGACTTCTTTTTTATACAACCATCGCAAGCGCATATTTCAGCTCCTCAGCAAAATAAGATCCGAACTAAATATCGATTCAATTATAACAATTAAATCCTTAAAAAGAAAGCCGATATGAAAAGCTACATAACGTATTTTTAAAAACAAAACGATTCTATAAACTTGCTATTTGAAACTATATTCAACTTAATAACAAAAATGTGTTGTTTTAAGAATGGGTAAGAAAATGAGGCCCTACCGATTTGAAAACCGTCGGCTGTCAGCCAATAGCACACTTCGACTAAGGGTATTTTAAGTTAAAACCAATTGCTAGATGTGAAGACATATCAGTGAATTACAAAATAAAAGAGAGGTGTGAAAGGTCGCTTAAGTTATCGAAGACGTTTATTACGTGGTGGAGTTTTATTTTTGGGCAGAGCAAATGTGGAATTTTTCTAGATATCTAACACGAATTGCTTTCAGCTCAGAAATGATTCACTTTTTTGATGATAAAATGTCCAACAGAATATTTTCAAGTTTAAATTGTAATTTCGCGTTAAATAACAATTTTTGGGCGCAGCCAAATTATCTGATTGTAAAAGTTTAGACAGAAAGGAACAATGGTTAACTAAAATCCTTTGTCATTGGAGTTGCCAGAAAATTTGGTTAAAGTTTAATGCAAAATTATTAGCAATCAGTGTGCATTAGTTTGCGGCCTGTACTGGAATTTAAAAATCAAGAGCACTCGTTTTTTTTTAAAAAGACTAAAGTTTCCCGTAAACAAAATGCTAACAATTTTTGAATGAAAATTCCTATTCAGAACACGAAGCATCGTTTTCATAATAAATAGAACATAAAATTCTGATGTTAAAAAGCTCTAGAAAACGCCATCAAAAACGTTTGCATCGTTCAAAAATAGAGATTTAGCCAGCGACAGACAATCATTGCCAGTATGTTTATAGTATATTCCCGATTGATCGACAAGTTTTTGGGTAAACAGCAAAGGCTGTATTGTCAAACCAGTTAAGCATGCCGATGACTCCGTAATAGTCTAAGGATGTTTTTCGTATGCCAGTGTTATAGACCTCAATAAGATTTTAGGATTTACATTTCTGTTATATTTTTATAATTTTTTCAGTAGAAACGTGGATCAAGAAACAAAGAATCGGGCAGTTCAATATATGGCACCAACTTCATAGGACTGTTTTGGAACGAACTTGTGAGAAAGATTCGTATAACAGTGTCCAACATCGAGAGATAAATTAAGGACAATTTTTCAAGTAGTCTTGAGATCAAAAGCACTTAACAACATTAAGAAGAAGTTGGTCGATCGAAATGAGATGGATTTTCGTCGAAAATGAGAACGAACCATATTTTTTTTAGCGAAGACTTTTAAGTTTTAGGTAACCCTGGTTTTTTCATTTGGCTTAGTAATCGTTATTCTGATTGAACTTGTTGTAATACATTTTTATAATTAATGAAGAAAATGACAAACAATTTTATACGAATTTCGCTGAACGATGGGAAGTTGAAAATTAGTAAAGTTGCTAGATTGTAATACTATGCAAAAGAAGGCGGTAAGACTTAGCTTTCTCTATGATCAAATTAAATTAATAATGCTTAAGATATTTTTGAAAACAATTTATATTTTACAACAGTCAACAAAACATAAAGTCCTGAAGTGAGCGGTACGAAAAGTTGTCAAACTAACGATTGCCTTTCTACTCAAGTTCTGCGAGCAAAAATTTCCGACACAACATACAAGCTTATGAAAAACAGATAAACTTTGCAGTTATACAAATTTATTAGTGGCACAATTTCCAACGATGTTAAAAAAACACCACTCAATCTAGTGACAGTATCGGTCATCAGGTTCATCTTCACCAAGGACCGAGAAAGAGCCGTCGACAGCACAAAAAGAACACAACGTTTTGTTTCGAAGGCAAATCAAAGTGCTCGAACGTCCTCTATTTAACTCCATGTTTTCTACACTCTAACTTAGTTCAAATTATGCTTTATAGGGCGAAGTAGTTCTGTTTAGCTTAAGTATTATCTTCTTAAATATTTGCCGTCTAAAGCTTTATTAATAAAATAGACACTCTAGAAACATTTTTCTATAAAAACTCCCGTCTAAATTGAATCATCATAACTTGATCATCACACCAACAAAACAGTTCAATGAATTCTCCAAAAGCAGGATTCAGTTGCTTTGAAATCGACAGAACTTTTCGATTTCTTGGCTCACAAGCGGCTCTATCCAAAATGTTTAATTGTTTTCGGCAGCTTTTTAACAGAATATAGTACATCATACGACTCGCTTTTTTATTTAACTGACTGATTCTCTGAATGGATTTGGGTATCGAACCATGACCAACAACTTTTTACAAGCCGTCGCATTGCTTCACATAGGTTGTTCCACCATTATTCTTTAACGAGAAACGTTTTTGGACGATTTATTTCTCTAAATAGTGCTCATAATTTCGAGAGAACTTCATGGACCTGTTTGTTTGGACTGTGGAACAGAGAAGATTTTTGCCAAAATTTCAGGAACTAGAACTGCAATAGAACACAAAATATGATGATTAAAAAAGCCAGGATTTGCAACAGATTCAAAAAAAAAATTAAAGCAGTTTTCTTTTATATAGAAAGATGATCAAGCAATGAACAAAGTAAGAGAAGCTCTTATAAGTATAAGGCTCCGGGTCCCAAATGGACACGAATTATTGTCCGGAGTATAAATGTTATTTTCTCCGTAAAAACAATGTGAGTTCATAAGTAACAAACACTTTTAGATCTGAATTTAAAGATAGTTGAAACTTGTTCTGCACTTTGGCAGAAACATTAACTTCAAATTAGCTGGCTAGGTGGTAGATTTCAAACTACCTCCACGTTTTCCAAATATTTCCTCTAACGAGTCTTAAAATAATAAATGAAAACCCACGCATAGTCGTTCTGCTAAACTATAATTATCATATCACATTTGATAGCGACCTTGAACGCAACGAAATAAGCGTCCACATCGTGGTCAATTAAATCCACACCTGACCAAAACGCGTCATTCCCAAAAGTTCGATAAAATCACCAATGGCGTCTTATAGCGTACCACTTATTACTACCCAATGCGACTGTAGAGACCAATTGATATTTTCCCACATCCCCGGCATTCGTACACTCATAGAAATGTTGAAACCTCCAAATAGCAGTCCGTCGGGTCTAATCAAGAGTCCAGGAGTCCTCCTCCACTCCCACAAAAATGGGAAACATTGAATAAAAAATTATCCATTCAAACTGGGACTTCATAGTCTGTCAATTTATTTGGTCGAAAGCAAATATCCTTACAGCCCGACCAACACGCAAAAAAAAATAGAACGAAAAATTGGAAAGACTAAAAGCCTTGAATTAATAGATAACCACGCGCTTCCTAGAACTGTGCGAGTATCCTGACCGCCGCCGTTGCCACTCGACATACATAGATAACCACAAGCAAGCGAAAATATGCTTCAAAAAAGGACGAAAAAATGTTACGAAAATCAATACAAAGGGGCAAGAGGAGTGGAAACAGTAAGCGGAAAAAAAAACAAAAAAAAAAAAGCAACAGTAGGAGCGTGAAGCCTACATCGGGAAGAGGTAGAAAAAATACATTTTACTGGTCATCTGTGCATGATTAATGGAACCAATCTATCCATCCAGCAGAAGCAGGAGAGATCCTTTCACACGTGTCCCTAGTAAGAACCACTTATTGAAGACGAACGAAGAACAAAAGACGAAAAAAAAGGATAATTAATTTAACCCTAATGCGGTATAATTGCGTCATGTCTATGTAGGGCGATATATATGTTGGCCGCCCCCAACAACCGATTCAATTCCGAGATATCCTTTCTAAGCGCAGAAAAGCGACTGACGAATTCATTGAGTCAGCAATTTCGCCAACGGAAACACATTTTCGCACGAACTCTTTTCGTTCTCCAGGATTTTTCACTCAGCTCTCTCTCTCTGAGTTTTAGTTCGAATTCCCACCGCTGAAGGAAAACTTGGCGTTGTATCCTTCCAAATTCTCTCCAATTTTACTCTCAAAGGACATGCGTGATAGAAAACCGTTTTTGGTTTTTATTGTCCACCGCCACCCACCGACACCCAGGATTATCGGTGCTCGTTTCTTCTCGTACATGTGAAATGAATTATTGAGTTTAAAATTTGACTTGAACTTGGAATGCAGCGGCAGAGATCCTTCAAGCGATATTCGTCGTTCTATTATTTTCGCATACTATATTTTTTCCGGTTTCTTCGTTTACACATTTTGTGTCATTTTTTGTGCTTCCTTTTTTGGATGTACACCATTTTTTTTTTCTTCCAGAAAGTGACTTAGTCTCTTGTGTTGTCTTTCTAAGGACGAATTCCTATTTTTTTATTTATTTATATATTTTTTTTTGTTTATTTCGTCCTTTTCGTCTGGTTCTTGGACTACTTGAGGATAGCCTATCCATTTGGTGGAAGACGTGAGTTGGTTTCGGTTTGGGGGGTAGGACCAGCCGAACAAAACATCGTGACACAAGCAAGGAAGGACAAAATGGAACAAATGTTAAAGGTGATGGAGTACTTTAATTTCAAGTTTTTTTGTGTAAATTTAATAATGGAACAAAGCACCCTGTGTTCAAAACATTAAATCATCTTTAAGTTGCATACTTTCAGTTGCATAGGAATCTCTTGTTGTCAACCTAAGATCCTTCGAGAAGTTCGATTGTCCTGGCGGCAGCAGCGGTTGTGCTGGTGTTGAAGTAATTAAATAATTTATCGATGAAGAGTCATTTCGTGTGCACTTAAGTGATTGGTTGGTGTTTTGTAATTATTGACGCTGTAATTGTCTGTGGGAATGGTCGTGGTTTTAATTAGCATACTTTTAGGGGTTAATCGCTCGCTGTGTACTGTTTACTTTATGAGGCAGGTGACACAGTGCGTTTGTAAATAGGGCGCCACTTAAAGCGCCTACCTACGTGTGCCGAGGGAATTGAATTTTTTTGTTTTCGTTGATTGTGTGTCGATGGCCGGTGATAGGGTTCGAGTGGCTAAGGAATATTGCTCGACCTGATTGGTTGCATGGGTGTGATAAAAAAAAGTTGATGATGGTTATTACAGCTAATGGGATGAAAAAAACGAGTAAATTGGAACGCATTGTGTTTTATTAAATGAATTATTCAAGCGATGGGATATTTCAATGTGACACCAAGGTGGAAAACAGAAATGAGTTAATCCGATGGTTGTTTTGTAGATTTCACTTACTCAACACAAGAATAATGCAGGGGGAAACTTGCGGAAGACGTTAAAATTTCGCAAACTGAGTCCATAAAATTCTCAATTTACAGAGCCATAAACCTTGCGACAGAGCAAATTAAATGACTGTGAATTGGATGATGGAAGACACTGTGGGATTTTCCCATGGACCGAATCTTACCACAGATTTTATAATTGCCAGGTCGAAGGACCAAACATTCACTTCGAATAGAGTGTCACTTTACGCGTTAATCGAAAAACGTTTTAAGTGTATAACTTCAAATAAAATATTATTCAAAACTAATTACTGACACTTTCATCGGAGGAATAAGGCTGGTTTTATTTTCTGATATATTCGCTCAGACTATTCAAGTACCGTTATAAAAATACATCTTTGAATAAAGGCAATTACTGTGAAATTTGAGAAGACTATTCTTATCTATGCGATTGAATATTTTATTGCACAATGATGACTACCTTTAAAAACTTTTAGGAACGACCACCCTGTGGCGCTTTCATACAACTGATCCGAGTTTTTTTTTTTAAGATGACACTTGTCATTTTCATTTCCTCTATATTTTTTTTGGGACGGTTTTCACCTTTAATGTTTCTTCAAAATCGATTCAAAGACTTTAAAAATGTTGTAAAAGTGTGTCAGCAACGATACTCTAGAGAAAACAAATGTTTATGTGTGGCATAATAAAAGCTTGTGAAAATTTTTGTTTGAGTTCATCGAGGATGTCAAACGTAGTGGTAGTCCATCCACATCGAATTCCAAAAAAATATTGATCGAAATATTGATCTTATTGACCATTAGACAATTGGAATAGGATTAGAGCATTTTTTATAGATCCGATCGGGACATTTTAGATTGTAAGATTTGAGCAAAGCTGGTGCTCAAAGACTTCAACTTCATCCTTCATACAAAAGCGTGACCACATTGACATCGTAAAAGACATGTTTTTAAGCAGCTAAATCTGTGACAACTTCGATCGAACACATATGCATTTACTGAGTGCGAACGCATCGGAATATTTAGACATTGAGCGTTGCGCATAATGAATTCTTGACACAGAATCAGACAATCAAAAAGGTGGTTAATTTTTTGGGCTTTCAGTTCTTCAAATGGACCAAATTCGTGGACAAAAAGCTCGTAGATTTTGCATCATGATATAGCAGCGCCGTACCATTTTTACTAATAAAAAGTACAAATTCCAAACGGCTGATATTTACTTAAAAAAAAGAGTATGATGGCTATACCAAAATCGGACCAGTAAAATAAAGGATTGCATCGAATGCTTGGCTTAGTGTTCTACAGTCAATGGAATGATTCAGTATTTTAAGCTTTCTCTATGAATTCCTAAAACATTTTGATCAAATAGCTCAAATATAGTCTGAGATAGATTTGAACTGTGGGTTATTCAACAATTTAGTCACCTGTTTTGATCCAATACAGCTTTAAGTTTTTGAGTGATAACATTTCTTACCTGAAAAGAAAAGAAACACCAATTAAAAAAAAATAGATTTTGTTTCATTATGAATAAGAAAAGCTCAAAAAAGTATATAAGTGTTTGCTGGGGTGCGATTCTCAGTAAACATCTATAGGACTACTGGTTGAAAATGTCGTTATTCCAGACACCTTCATGTCTACTACCCTGAGGTGAATTTTGACCATGACAGCTGTCACACCAGAAACTGCAATCATTGTCTAATTATTTCAGTCTAGGTTATTGGTCATAAGTGAAAACACACAAGATTTTGTAAAGCCGTTAAGTGTACACATTCGTGCCATCAAAACAACATTTGCGGGAAGTTTTAATATGCTTCTTTCATTTAAAGAAAAAAGCAACCGCATCGCATCAATTGCTTACTGAAGCTTACCTGGGCTATACTATAGACACTAGAATGTGTCAGCGGTGGTTTAAGCGGTTCATAGATGGTGATTTCGACAAAGAACACCCCGGGCAGGTGAAAAAGATTGAAGACCATGAAGTGGAGGCATTGCTCGATCAAGATCCGTCACAAACGCAAGAAGAACTTGCAAAATCACTTGGCGTCGCTCAGCAAACCATTTCCGATCGTTTGAAAGCAATGGGGATGATCCGAAAGGTAGGACATTGGGTGTCGTATGAATTGAAGCCACGAAACGTCGAACGCCGATTTTGCATGTCCGAAATGCTGCTTGAACGCCACAAAAAGAAGTCTTTTTTGCATCGAATCGTCACTGGTGATGAAAAATGGGTACATTTCGATAATCCGAAACGTCGGGCAACGTATGGATACCCCGGACATGCCTCAACATCGACGGCCGTTCAGAATATTCATGGCCTGAAGGTTATGCTGTGCATTTGGTAGGACCAGAAGAGTGTTGTGTATTATGAGCTGCTAAAACCGAATGAAACAATCACAGGCGAGTTCTACCGACGACAAGTGATGCGTTTGAGCCAAGCACTGAAGGAAAAACGGCCGGAAACGGTCGCAAGACACGATAAAGTTATTTTGCAACATGACAATGCTCGGCCACATGTTGCAAATGTCGTCAAAACTTACCTTGAAAAGCTTAAATGGGATACCCGCCGAATAGTCGAGACCTTGCGTCATCCGATTACTATCTCTTCCGATCGATGCAACATGACCTTGCTGACCAGCACTTCCTGCACAGTCATTTCGATGATGTCAGAAATCGATTCGTGGATTGCGGCCAAACCGGTCGAATTTTTCAGAACGGGTATCCATGAATTGCCAGCGATGTGCAATACTTTGAAGATTGAATTTATATCTATTTTTCCTCAATAAAGCATTGATTTTTTAAAAAAAAGAACATTTTCAACCGGTAGTTCATTACTTAATATTCGTTTATTGGCTAGACTCTTGGATTAAGTTTTTTTTTTTTATGAGGTTTCTGGTCTCGAGTTTCGAAAATGCAGCTAGTCTGAATTGTCATTAAAATATTTATAAACTCGAAGTTCAGCTCATGAAAATTTTCATGAAAGCACTCTTTCTTTCTTCCCCACGGTAATCACATTTTTAACGCCACGAGGAGTAAGTAAAACGCACTTCATTGAAAGTAAACATTGGAGTGCTAGGTTTTGTATTTTTATGCCACTTTATATACAGAGAATATGTATATCGTGCGTCACTATTTCAATCCAATGTATGGAACAGTACTTAAAGGGAAGATTGGGAAAGCGAAGTAGTAGTCACCAAAACCGAAGAAATTCCATACACATATGTAGATGAATTTGAAACAACAAATGGTGCGGGTTCCGGCATATTAAGATCGCCAAGCTAAACTTCTCAACTATTTTAAAACTACATATCAGACTTTTAAAGGATATTTCAGAAAGAGGTTCTAATTTTCCTTGAGTCTGAAAAAATACTGGAAATGAGAGAACTAGACCAACAATACTCGTAAAATTGATTCACTGAAATCAAATAAGCTTAAGTGAGACTTTGTCCTAGAAATTTTCGAAAAATCTATTTTTTTTATTACGGATTCTCAAGCTAAATGTAAGTAGAAACAAATCTGTCGAAGCGTATCCCGGATTTCTAACGCTTACGATATTTTAAACGCATTTGTCAGTGCTCTCTGTCCATTCAAGGGACAAAGCAAGGATCGAGCGCGCGGAGAGACAGGTGACCGACACAGCAAAAAGGCCCGGATGAGCAGCGGGATGTTAGCGGCTCAACATGAGTAGCAAGAAGAAGAGAATATATGCCTATATGGACAAGACTTTGCCGATTAGCGATTTGTATTTCAGAACAACAAAGAGGGGGCTGTGATATCAGCCGTTTACTCCCCGCGATTTGAGGACCTGTTTTCGCGGAGCTGCAACGACCGCCATTTTGTTTTTTCTTTTTAAAAAAATAAATGTTTTACCTTCTGTAAATCATGAACAAAGCATGAAAAAACTGCACTCAAAAAGCTTTACTCGTTTCTTTTCAAAAAAAATAAAATTTAAACACCTGAAATATGGCACTCCAAGGACAAAGTCTCCCTTAAATCGGAACCGATACTGACCTGTCACACAATTGTTCAGGCACTAATGAATTGATTTAATCTCACCATCATAACGAAATATAGAATCGCCCTTCCTTTTTTATATGAGCTGAGAAGGGTAGTCCAATATTCAAAAGCTTATAGTTTCAAAAACGAAATATTTTACAAAGGGTGGAACTGAGGTTCGCGATTGGGCTTTTCTGGGTACTGCTTTCTGAGCGCTGCCGGGAACAGAAATAATGCAATGCCCTAGTGGTCATAGAGGAATTATTCGATAACTATGTGAAAATATGATGTGTTTAAGCAAATGCGATTGAGAAAATATCAAAGTAGTGAAGCCTTCAAATCAAACACTGATTCAAAGCTTGTTTGGGAACAAAAATGACTACAAGCAATTTTTGAGGCTTATGTTCCTTGTTAAGAAGATCTAACAGAGATTGCGAAGGACCTGCCATGATGTCTAGTGTCCTTGCTTCATAGCTCTGCACAGGATAACCTTACCGACCTATGCCTTATGCCTAGCTTCTTCCTTAGTTATTGATAAAAAAAAACTCTAGTATACGTTATAATGAAGGCGAAAAACGACGCAATTCTTCCAGGTTGTAAGTAAATTAAAAGTTTAAAAGAAGCGACAACGTGTGGGTCGAACATGGACACGAAGGATTCCGTACCAGAGTACATAGCTTTCTACTTGGTGTCATATTGAGCTGTGATTTGAAAAAAAAACACGTCCCTGATTTTAAACTTTACACCATTTCTATTAATTTTAGAGGCTATAGTATTTCATATTCTTGCAAAATTGCAAGTGTACAGCGGATCAGTGGACAGAAGGACAGGCGGAAAAACGGGCAGTGGAGGCTTATTAAATTAAATAACAACCAAGCTCGATAAACAAGCAAAAAAAAATCATCATTAAAACCCACCAAGATACAAACACGGTACGTTTATAGCTTCTCTGCTTCTCTGCCTGTTTTCAGTCTTAAACTCCTTAATGCAGGTTTTCTTAAATTTCTTAGGAAATACTTTTAAAACAACGTTTCCAATTCTTTTTTTTTTTTTTTTGAAAGGACTACCTATATAATCCTACATTCTTTAAGTTTCTCACAGGAAATCTTACTTCCACGGCACTTAAAACGGAAAACACACAACACGAGCACGGCAAGTCGCCCTATCTACATGCTTGTGTTTGTGTGTATAGTCTCCTGGTAGTAAACTAAAATGGCATGCAATTTGATTGACATGACTCTCTTTTGCTCTCGTGATTCAGTTTTTCCCTCCTTCTCATCGAGGCCTTATTTCTTTACATATATCCTACAGAAGCATAGAAAACACAATTTCATCAGAAACAAGGAGAAAATAAAAAAATACGAACTGACTAAAATGGAAAACACGAATTTTTCTGACAAACACAAACAGAAAAAAAAACAAAAAAAACCTCACGGAATGGAACGGAATCCCTTCTTCTTGGCTAAATCCCCATGTGACCCTATCGTGTGCTTCATAATCTGGTAAATGTAAGAATAGGGCAACAGAAAAGAGAAGGACGGGGCAAAATATCCTTCAGCTACCAGCCAAATAAACAAATCTGGAAGCAGGAAAGCAAAAAAAAAAAAAAAAACACAGGAAAAATGTGGAAAATGGCCATAATACCTGTGTGCGAATGCGAGTTGGCGAGTCGGCGAGAGTGGTCCTGATTTCGTCCCTTTGCTGGGCGTCCTCCTCATTAAAAGTCAATTCGGAGGCGCATTAAGCGTCCGGGCCTCGAATTAAAACCATTTGCTGCTGCTGTTCAGGTTCACTCCAATTGGCATGGTATAAAGTCTCTGTGAAGTGAAGTCTCTGTCTCTGAGAATGAATGAACCAAGCAGAGGTTTTTTTTTTTTGCTGTAGTATATTTCTGCTGTATCTGCGAATTATCATTGTATGCTACAATACCCTATTGCAGAAGGATTCAAGAGGGCCTTCATTGTTTTCGTCCTGTTTTATTTTTTTTCTGTTGAATTTTCGCTTATTTGCTAAGGACTTTACTTCTTCGAAGGGGGCGAGTTAGGAGTAGATGAGGAATCTTTTCACTTGTAATTTGGTCCTTTCATGAAAAAATCACGATTTGGCATTAGGTAGGCAGATACAGAAGCAGAAACAGCAGATGTGGTCCATTTATGTACGAATATCCTTTGAAAGGATGCCTTTTGGCGGAACCGGTTTTACCTAGTCTGTGTGTGATCAAAGCGAAGAAGGGTTGTATGTGCAGTGTGCAATATAAGGGGGTGGAATGGTGGCATTGATGCAGCACGATTCGCTTTTATACCTGTAAAGTATTTCATTTAAATTAAAGTACACCACCAACACCCCGCCGATTCTAGACATGTTCCTGCCGCAGTTACGCTAGTTTGTTGAGTATAGCAGCAGCGCATAGGACACACGTTTGTAATATGCACCCCATAAGGACGATACGTTTGTGTGCATGTACAATACCCTTTTTGAGTCACGTTACTGGGTACATACAGTCGCTTTTGGCTAAAACTAATTAATTAGTCTTTTAAATTTTGTCGAATACATGTGGCTACGTTATACAAGTGGCCGACTTCAAACAAAACTACACACGGGGTAACGATGGCAGCGGTAATCAACAGCGCTGCGCTCTGAGTGAAATTCAAGAGATCCTTGCATGAAGAAGGGGTTCCGTTAAACGGAATCGTATTTGTTGCTTTGTACTTGCCGTGAGGACATGCGGTACGGTACCTTCATTATGATTCATGCCTCAGGAGAATTTATTTGGCTTCATTAAAATCCGATATGGACATTTAATTTTTTTAATAATTTGAAACTGGTTTAATTTTAGAAATCTATCTTTCTGGCAGTAGAACTCTTAAATGTGGCTCTACCGTCAAACTCTTGGTAATAATAAAATGAACTGGTCGGGATTATGTTAACCATAACGTGCGTATAGAGACGGAGAATTTTAACTTTTGTCTTCAGCAGCATGGATTTGACTGGGGCTCACAAACTATGTCATAACTCAATCGGTTAAACTAGTAATACCAGATACAATTAACCTGGATACAAGTAAACATTTTGATAAGGTAAATCCTAAAACCCGTCTGTCCAAAATTTTCAAATAAGGCCTCCCTAACTGAACGATTCGTCACTAATACTTATCCGCTCCGCTACATACTTTCTTAGAGGGAGTGGCAGATTAAGAACCATACAAGTTTTTTACAGAGCACCATAAGATAGTCACTGCAGACCTTTGCGTTTCATTTTTTTCATTAATGATATGTGTAGTTGTTTCTCATTCCGAAATATTAGTTTATGTTATCGATGCAAATTTTTCTGGAGAACCTATTTTCAGGTGCCTTGTTGTAAGCTCATTTCAATCATATAATTTGTGTGTTTAAGTTGAAAGACTTCTCAAACTAAAGGAAGTTATTGCATTGAAGATAATTATTTAAAAAGAGTCTTGAAACTTTCAATTACCAAAGCCAAGAGTAAGCTAGGATTTATTAGTCATGTTTAATCTAAATTCATAGATCCCTAAATTATAAATATCTATACTGCTCTCTTATTCGATCCGGAATATTGAACCCATATATCAAGGATTGAATCTGTTCAACAACGCTTCCTAAATATATCTGCAGAAACTCTAATGATGAAAATCTACTTGCCATGGGCCAGAACTATAAAAACGCAGCTTGAATGCGTCAGGTTCAGGCTCCCCAACGTCATATGAGGTTAAGCAAGCAGAACTACTGGGTATTTTAAAATTTGCAACGAGCTTGAAAATACAAAGGTTAAAGGGCTTACAATTCATTACCGTAACTGTCCCTTTAGTCCACAATTTGTGTAAAATGGGATGTTACGTCTTGATCTTTGGTTGATCTTTTGAGAAAGAAAGACGGAAGCTTTTGGCAAATAATGAACTTACTTGTTCTTAGTTATCCCTTGAAATAAAATAAAAAAAATTACGGCACAATGAAATATTATAACGTCGTGTTTGGATTTCTGATTTGCGCAACATTTCCAACCAAGGGTATCGTAGTTTGAGTAAGTTGTGGGTGCATCTTTTATTGGCATAGGCCTTATAGCAGAGCGATCTTGCAACTGTGCTTCAAAAAAGATCCTGCGAATTAGAATGAATGCAAAGAAGTTTATAATAACTTTTACGACCAAATTCGAACACGTATTACAAGCAAAATCTTCGCATCCTTCATATGCGAAAACAAGGAACAGCCGGACGGAAATTCTTTTCGTCAACAGGGAAACTTCCCTAACACTAACAAAAAAACTGAGCATTTAATCAATGAGTTGAATCAACACAATCAACATCGCCTGCGAATTCTATTAAAAATGATGGTGTCAGAATCTTACTCGAAACGGAGTTCACTGAAAAATTGGTGAGGAAAACATTGAAATAGTAGGAAAGGATAGCCACCACGATATCATGTTAAACAAAAGGTTCCGCAAACAGATTTTGTCTCAGCTCGTATATGGTCGTGAGTATATCACTTGGTTTGCAAGCCGCTGAAATCATACCTCAATTCAGAGTTCTGCAGATGCTGAACCGCCAACCAAATCGATCAAATATTTTGAATGAGCAATTTTCGAATTTGTCAACATCGGCACTGACTTCATTCTTTTTGCAATCAAATTTTAGGTCATACAGCAAGCGCGTGTTACGATCAGCATTCACAAATTCCAAGAACTGTTCAAATCATTATCTTTAAGATTCTTAAGACCACCAAATATCTCGATTGAATTTTGATATCGATTGTTCCATGGTTTTAATTTTAATGGGGACGAAGAATTTAATATCGTCTTGTGAGTATTTGCATTCGATCAATTCACAGTATTTTATTCGCCATGATCTTATGTCCCAACAGGTAAAATTTTCCGTTTACTGGATGACGACGCCATCAATCTGTTGTCTGCCTTCACAGTAGAGTCATCATCAAATATTTTAAAAAAGTCATTATTTTGACGATTTCAATGATTATATTCACTCATCAGTTCATCAAGCTCATGAGTTATGAAGCCAACATTCGCCTTGTTCATAGCACTGACTAACATCATGTAGTTACATCTCAGTTCAATCCTTTTTCCAGAAGGTAACTTAATAAATTTCGAATTACGGAAATGCACAATATTTTACGTTTATCTGAATCAAGGTCTAAGGAAGTACAACCTATCTCAAAGTCAAGATACATAGAGCGTCCCACATTTAAATCAAAATATTGCAAAAAATTGACAGTCCAAAACATATCTATTCTAATTCAACAACCACAAATTATATTTGTCAAAATTTTACTCATGGAAAATTTTAATTAACTTACTCCGAGTGCAATTTGCGACTCATAATACACGTACCATCCGTTTAATGGGCCACACATCCCACGTCCCATTCGAACCATAAACAGACATCATTTAAGCCAGTCACTCGAAGCCATTCTCCGAGGAACGAAACACAAATCCATATACTCATAGCCAGCCGAGTCAAGCCAAGGCACGCCAGCCCCGCAACAATATTACCAAAGTGTTTTATGACGTTAGATCCTTTTGAAATGTATTATTGCGGTTCTTATCGCATAAACCTTCCCATGGGACCTTTTTACCATTTTTGGGACAAACAAAGCCACCCAAACAAACCTGCCTGCCCCCCCACAGTTCAGTTCTATGCCATTGTGCCGCCACCAGCAGAAGCAGCAGGTGAAATACAGAACTATAATGAAAAGTGAAAAACATGGAAAACCACTTGAACTAATGTCCCAATAAAATGTTGGAAAAACGAAGAGAGCAAGGAATGAAAACAAAAAAAAAATGAAAATTGAAAAACGCGCAGAACTGAGCATGAGTCATGCCATGTGAAATTAACGCCAATGTCTCGGGAACTTTCAGGTACGAATTGCACCCGCCTTTGAAAACCGCCAGAAACCGAAAACCTCAGCGCAAAATGGCGTGAGCTTTAATTGAAAATTCTAATCATAATTTCCATCGGTTGCATATCAACTTACGTTGCACATGCACGCATTCTCACATCGAGGACTTCCAAGGACATCGTCAACAATGTTTGCACGCTTGTATTGATAAATTATTATCAGGTGGCAAGGATGTTACTCCTTTCCAACAACGTTACTCGTATAATTTTTTTTTTCCTCTACGGTAGTAAATCAGGTAATTACGAAACTGTCAGGACCAACATCCGTTAAAGGACGAACAGAAAAAAAGCATACAAAGAAGGTGCAAGAAGGGAAAGAAAGACTTTTGATTTTAGTGAAAGTTAAAAGTTGAAAAGATAGCAAAGAGAGTGCCAAACAGGGATACCCCCAAAGGTCATGGATTATCAAGGATAATTTATTGAAAATTTAAATGCCAGTGTTAAAAGTTGCTGCGACATATTTGGGTTCGACAAATGGGGTGAATTGGAAGTGGAAATCGATAATTTGTTGTTGAACTTTAATAGAAGGTCGACAAAGTTTAATTATTTAAAATGTTTTGACTGATGAAAATTGGAAATTCTCAAATGGGTTGAGAAAATCGATGGAAACGCTGATGGCTGGTGTTGATAAAGTAGCATTCACTCCGGCTTTTAATTAAACCCAGACACGAATTGATTTCACTCTAAAGTCTGTTTAGGTTTCACTTTTTATAAGGATGCCGATTTTGTTATTGTTTTCGTTTACATAAGTTGCAAGAGTAAACATAAACGAAAGCAGATGGACAGTCTCTCCATACTTAGACATAGAATTGCCCATTGAATTCCAGATACGAGTGTCTTCATGAACCAAAATCTTGTTAACTCTAAAGCAGAACGATTTGGAAGCCATAAAATAGAAATGCGAAAATTCAAATGAACTTTATTGACCGCCTCTAGTATAAGCAAATGTCATTTGATAGGCCCGAGTAACGACATAAAATAGTTACATATGTAGAATGGTTAATTTTTAGGGTTCCATACCGAAAGAGTCTTAAATGTGCTTTCATCACGTGGCACATATTTTTTATGTGCAAAAGGTACGCTATAGGGCCAAGTACACTTCCTTACGGAGCCCCGGAGTTAATCTCTTTAATTATTGAGCAATCACTTCCGTATTCAATTTTGGGGAATAATTTTTTTAGAGTGAGATTATAAAGGGTCCGCCAAATAACTTTTTTTTTTGAAAATGCTATAAAAAAAACTGCTGAATATTTTCTCAAATTTCTTTTTTTATTTGAAAGTACAATCCTTCCGGTTAATGATGGAAAATAACTTCGTTCAAATGGCTGCCTCGGCTGGCCATGCAGTAGCCTACACGATCGGTCCAATTTGTAAGCACATTATCGATTGTGTGCAGCTGTATTTCACCAATGGCTTCACGAATATTGTCCTTTAAAGCGTCAATTGTCTCTGGTTTGTCGGCGTAACACTTATCTTTGAGGGCACCCCACAAATAATAGTTCAACGGTATCAAATCGCAACTCCGAGGTGGCCAAACGACATCAGCTCTGCGGCTGATAATGCAATCTTCAAAAACAGGGCGCAAAACATCGAGTGTAGCTTCGGCTGTGTGGCACGTAGCGCCGTCCTGATGAAATCAAATGTTGCCAATATGCTCCTCTTCAATTTTTGTGAATAAAAATTCGTTCAACATGGCCCGATAACGATTGCAATTGACTGTAATGGCCACTCCTTGCTCATTTTCGAAGAAAAATGGCCCAATTATGCTTCTGGACCAAAATCCGCACCAAACAGTGACTCGTTTTGGGTGCATCGGCTTTTCAATGTATGCGTGCGGGTTTTCTGTGCCCCAAATGCGACAATTTTGCTTGTTTACAAACCCGCCAAGATCAAAATGAGCTTCATCTGAAAAGATGATTTTTTTGGCAAAATCGGCATCTTCTGTAAGTCGATCGCAGGCCCACTTAGCGAAGCGAAAACGCATTGGATGGTCAGTTGGCTTCAACTCCTGAACCAATTGGACTTTGTATGGCGTCTTTATGCAAAATTCGTCTCAATGATGTCTCCGAAATGTTCAATTGTTGAGAACGACGGTGAATTGATGTTGATGGCGCTTCACGCATACTTTCTGCCACAGCAGTAATATTTTCGGATATACTCACTGTTTTTGGCTTTTCACGCTTTGGTTTATCGATGAGGATGCCAGTTTCTTTCACTTTTTTCACAAGATAACGAACATATGGAGCTGACGGTGCTTGCAATATTTCCCAGCGTTGTTCAAGCGTATACACAACCATATTCGTTCAGCGGAAGGATAAAACTAATTATTTGTCAAACTAGACATGAGCTAAGTGTTACCATCCACGAAATAAGCACTAGTTGAAAAAAAAAGTTAGATGGCGGACCCGTTATTTATTTTCAATTCCGTCCGAGGAAATTTTCGAAGCCGTAAACTCAAGCCACTCTTTGTGAAAGTCTTGAGAACGAACTTCTTAAGCTTTTAAGATTATTGCGGTCGTCTTGTAATGACCATGTCTTCGAATGTCTGATTTTATTAACAATATAAGTTTTTCAAACACATTCGACAAACTTTGCAGAAGTGATGTAAGTCAAGTTTAACGTAATTCAACTTTTTCCCAAATACCATGAATATTTAAAGTTTCTGGTATGACTTGTAGGCTAAAAGTGACACCACATTTAAACGCGATCTTTTACTGCGCATACCGAAAAAGTCATCGCCTCTGTAGAGGTGAGCTTCCCTATGGACCCAAATTCATCGATTTGATGCCGTTCTCAAGAACTTCGCCTTGGAAGATTTTGTAGAAAGTCCATGGCCTATAAGATCTAACTGTGGCGCAAATTAAACCAAATGGACAATCGATTGTTTTTTACGTTTGGTGAATGAACTCAAATATTAACCATCAAATCAAGCAGTTTACATACCGGAGGCATAATTGCCCATTTTTTTCAAATCAGAAAATGAAGCTAACACAACAATCGACGACAAACGCTAAGGGCTTATGATCCACAAATTTTTTTATTCATGTGCCAACAAAGTGATCAATTCATAACTTTTTTGACACAATTATTGGGTTTGATGATTCATATCAAGAAATGAACCTGAAAATCTGTTGAGATCGAGAATTAAATATACTAAACTCTGCACCCCTTCAATCGTTTGTTAAATCGCTAAAAAACTGTAAGATGTGCTTCATTAGATCATCGGAATGAGCCGAATCAAAGAGTCAGTTTCGATCTGAGTCATAAATCCACACTCGTATGTTCGTACAATATACGATTAATATTAATTCTGGGTTTGGTTTTCTCTTTTTTGAAAAACCTAACGATTTTGAGACGAAGCCTTCTCAATGAAATCACTTATGAGAAATCCCATCGTCATAAGTTAACTTCCTCTTGAATTGCCATTATAAAATTTCAAATAATCCCAATTCCAATCGAACGTCACGTGCCTCTGCCTACGGCTGTCAGAAAAGAGCCTCCCACGTCCTTACCTCTCTCCCCCTATACAAAGCCTTAATAGGGCACGGGCTCCAAGTATGAGAATGCAAGAATTTATGTCGCCTAGCCTGCAGCAAGCAAAATGTCGTCCTGTACACCTAGTGCTCTAATTCAGCATACATATACATACACACCTATTCCAACATGTATGCTTCTATATCCTTAGACGTCTAAGCTTATAGCGGTTTTTAAGAGAATCACATAAATTTTCCGGGAACTCATTATTTATCCTGTCAACGAATATATGGATGACTGAGGCAGAGTTGGGTGTTTGAGAGCAAAGGACTCTCGTTCTATTCATATTCATTCATGTGCCAGCACTCCGGACCCTCTTGCTCCACACCAAATGGAAGGATAATTAAACTTTAATTAGGAAACTATACAAGTGTGTCACATATAGTGAATACGTGACGGTTTGCCTCCCGTGTCATTTTTGGGTGACTTCTTCTATTTTCTATTCCTTCTGAGCTTTGAACAGCTTCTCGACTGAGTAGGCGTTTTGAGCGCTCAGTCTTGTGAACTTAAGGATCACACGTTCAATCCTAACGCTGGGTATAAGTATGTCGTGTGCTTTTGTTATTAATTCGAACTGGATAAGAAGTTTTCTAATGAACTACTCGCAAAGAGTTTCGTTTAGTTTTTTCATTTTTTGTTCTGTTATATGACTGCATGGAGAAGCAATAAACTTGAAGGAGCATCTTGTTAGGAGGGTCCTGTATATATCAAATAGTGGAAGGTATTATGCCAATTTTAATATAAACCGTGAGGAATGAATTTAATTAAAAGATTTGACATGGGAAAATGAAGGATATGACTGGTTTAAAATGTGATTTGGGAGTGGTCAGTTGCAACCATCATCCATTGGATTAACGTAACTTGGCAAAGTCGCTTCCGGGTCACAATTCTGTGCTGGCTTTGATTTGAACAATTACAGACTGGTGGCTTGCGTGAATTGCCTGCTTTTGAAGATCCGTGTCTTGCCACACCAAATTTTTTTCGCAAAAAACTGCGTGCAAACTGAGGAGATCCTTGATGATCGGAACAAAGTCTTTGCCGCTTCTCAAGTGAATGATGTTAACAGCAAATTGATATCGTTTAGGCTTAGGTTAAGGATTTACATAAAAAAATCGACAATGTAAAGATTACATCTCTAGTATAATTGATCTTTTCAAAGGCTTTTGACACAATCCCGAAAATGAAGTTTTGTACAGATTGAAACTCCATTTTAAATTCAACACTAACCCTTTCGATCCCAATTTAATATTTCTGTATTATTCGATTTTGTATTTAAATCTTTGTTAACTGTAATAGATTAAATGTTTTTTGATAAGTTTGGATTAAATTCAAGGCTGGTTTTTGGAATTTTAGGCCGGGACGTATTGTCCCATTGGTAATTTTTAATGGGATGTATTCGTCCCAATTAGACTCAAGAAACAAAAATCATTTTTCACGAATTCAAGTTTTATTGAAAAAAAAATTAAAAATAAAAAACAATAAATAAATTAGAAAAGAAAACAGGTACCATATTAATTAGGGAATGGTATTATTTAGAGTAAATAAAAAAACATGCTACACACAAAGCGACCTTGCAGTTGGCGCAAATAGTTTTGGTACGTTTTTCGATCTGGTTTGTGGAGCATTGAATACAACGACGCAGATCTTCGATCCCAATCATAAGTTGAAATATATTGATCAGCCAGATCCACGCCTCCCATTATTTCGTTATAGCTTTTAATTGCAACTGGTATAGGAACTTCGATCTTCTTATCGTCTTTCATTTTGCGTAGACCTTTAGCGATTGTAGGTGGGATAAGTTTGATAATACTATTAATTCCTTTGAATCGACCCAATTTGCAGCTAATACTCCACCATTGCTGAATCTGAAGTCCTCCTCGTATTTTTTCAGTATGCTGTCAAAGATGGGAAAGTTTTTCCTCGATTTTATAAAGGTTTCCAACTTCAGCATATTCCAGTTCTTGCAATAACAAAGTGCTAATGAAAAAACGATCCATTGCAATCACTACATCAGGGTCCCGAATCGTACTACACAGCTTTTTTAAAACTCTCTCCCCAGTGGTTCTTTCAAAAAATTCCTCCTCCTTTCCAGCATATATATTCAAGTCATAAGTGTAACCTGTTTTCGCGTCACATCGCATCCATATTTTAGTCCCCCGCTTTATTGGTTTTAACGGTTGATACTGTTTCAAAGATGACCTGACTTTCTGTGATTCTTCGAACCTTGCTTGGGACATATGATCCAAATGAGAGCGAAAGGGTTAAGGTAGTCAAAAGTTATCTGAAAGGAAGAAGTAAAACCTTCACTGTCGGCGGAGACGTCTGATTTTCTGATAAATAAAGCAGGAGTTCCCCAAGGTTCGACTCTCGGGTTTTTTTTTCTATATACAATGTTTAATTACGACCTTTCTACTCTTTTGAAGCACTGCAAAATTCAACAGTTTATAGAATATTCGATATAAACATGTATGTTGGTTCGCGCGTTCTTTATAGCTTATGAGCATGATGTTATTAAAATCGCTTCTGATACCCGGTCCACTGTACACAGAGCCTGAATTTTGCGACCTGGATAGTACTTGAGGTATCTATGGGTACTTTCATACCTTTCAGCAAGTATTTCGATTCAAAAATTCTTATGTTTTTGGTTGATCATATATCAATTTAGAGACCCCAATAATATGATGCAGGTTCTGGAGCTCACTCCCCTTAGGATTAAGGGAATTAGCAACAGGAACAGTTTCGGAAGGAAGGACATTTGAAAAAATTAAGCGCGGTCAAGTTTACGCCCCTGAGAAAATGTGCAGTAAAATAAATTCTTAAATTAGCATTAAAAATTTAAACAAGATTTGAAACTTAAACTTAAATGCAATAAACAACTTTTATTTTTTCATTATTTATTATTATTATTTTTGTTGCAATTTATTTTTTCGTTTTTGTTTTGTTCATTATTTTGTTATTTTATTTTGATTTTATATAAGTTCTCTTTATATGTGCATTTAATATAAGAGTCTTATAATGTGTAAATTTAACTTATTTTCTCACCCTTCAATATTAGGCGAAGCTGCTCTTCAGTTAGGTTAAGGCTTTTGCTGAACCTTGTAAATAATTTGCATTCTTGGTTTCACATTTCCTGCTCACATAAATCGATTTTTTTTTTGTATATCGGGACATTCGCAGGGTAAGCATATGGTCGTCTAAATAGAATTGTTTAAGAGACAACGAGAATCTCAGATCTTCTTTGTAGAGATCGAGTAACAAGAGTTTGATAAGTTCGATAAGAAGTTGTCTCTGTCTTTTGGAACTAGTCCAGTATTTTGGAAGACTGTCATTTAATCCCCATATCTTTGTTAAATCCTCATTTTTTTTAAATGCCTACATCAGGTCTTTTTGAGACACTAGAAGGACACGCTCAGCCGGACCGAAACAAATTTTAGGGTTATAATGATAACAGATAAAAACATGACTCACGGAAGAACCCTAAGATCCTCACTTTGAAACTCTTCAATTTGCTGAACGAAGATTCTAGCATGAGCATTTGTACCATCATTCGTATGGGTGCGAATCGGATTGTTAAGATAATTAGCTTTTTGTTTTTCGTTAGGGCTGTGACTTATTGCTTATAAGAACTTTTTGGCATGTGTCTATTGGTTTTTGAATACTTTGCAAATTAAAAAGATTTTCCTTTCCATATTTACTGAATTCTTTAATTCTTTATACTGACTTGCAATTTTGATCCTGATAAACTTGATACTTATCCTAACAAATCCTAATTTGAGTGTCCTTTTTTGAAGATTCCCGTCCATAGATCTGCTACTTTGATCCGAATCCGAAATTAAATTGAAAGACCTCGAGACATCTGAGTTAAGGAAGCTTATGCTTCATGGACAAAGATCACGTTTTTTCAACCCTTATTTTAAAGGTGATCACAGGATGAAAAAAAAAAATAGTGGGCTTCGTAAAAAGTGTGATATGCAATTACCTCTTCTGACATATATCTTTATATGGTCTGTCACATTTAAACGTCAAGTCCTTCAGGAGTTAATTGCTGCCATAACTGAAATAAATAAAGACCACAACAAATTTACGAAACACTCTACTAAATATTTGTTGACATTTGCACACGAAAGAAAGTTCACCTCAGCTCCGTCCAGTTTTACTGTAACGTCCGCACGGCCTCGCCTCACGCGCTAATGTTAGACCAGTTCAGCGTGTTTCAGGTGCTTAACTAGAAAATCACTATCAAAAGCTACCACGCCTCCCTTTCCATCGACACCCACAAATACCACCATTTCGTGAATTCCCTTAAGGAGCTAAAAGGTAAATAATCCTAAATGCATTTGATATCACCAGCACCAGTTAGCTTAGAAGTCAAGACACATTCACACACAGACATAGCAAAGCAAACAAGTCCTGCTTTCCTAGCCATACGAATCCGCAAACCATCTTTCATGTGTAGAACAACCGTCGAATGTCCTTGTTAGGCAATATGCTTTATGAGCAATTGACATGCGATCCTCAACGTTTGCCTACTCCTACATTTCATAACTCGTATCTGTGCATGTGGTGGTCACACAATAAAACGGTAAACGCCGTCAAAGGACGACTTTGTGGACTATTCTACGACAAAAGGTGCTCTCAGACAAATCATAAAAAGGAAGAAAATTAATTTTTGTCCCTCAACCCGTTCAACTCTACCGCCAGTCATTGTTGCTCCTGGGTAGATGGCGCGCTAAAATGAACGATGTGTTTCGGAAATAAGTTTCGGTATGAGTAAAAGGTGTGTGAGGGTTTGCTTGGGCACAAAGTTAATCCTACATTGTATTAGGTGCCTCAGAACCACTCAAAGCCTCCATTGTTTTACTAAGCTCTTTTCTTTTTCTTCTGTATGATTTTTGTTTCACACAACCGTCGTCGTCGTCGTCGGCGACCTAAATCCAATACCAGGTTTCCTCAACGATGTCTACATAAAACTTAAACTTTCGTATGCGTGTTGGATTGAAAGGTAGTGCGAGCGCGTGGTTTAGGTTACGTGCAAATTTATGGAAAGCGTTTTAAGGTTGTTGTTTTTTTGTTTTTGCACTTATATCCTCTTTTAAATGGCCGAAAACAAAAGGTTAGCAGCCTAACGCTAGCCTACCATTTCTAATGTTTGCCGGCAACAAGCTGAAGCCCGACCATATCGTCTCCGAGGGCAGGCAGGACGAGTAAAAGCGCTAACCCGCATTAAATGGCGACTTTTGTTTTCTTACTTTTTTGGATTTAAGTGGAGGGAGTGGGTTTTTTTTATAACATTTTGGCAGGCTGAAAGGTGAAATCATACTTTTTATGGGCTCGATGACTGATGGAATTAGGTGGCTGTGATTTAGGAGGCCACGAGGTCAGTTGGGTAAATTTTAGGCTGCGCAAAATTGGCGATGAAGTGTATTTTAGCGGAGATTGATTGGACGCATGAAAGTGGGTGGATTTTGTATTTTTATTGTTTTCACCAACGTGTGATAAGAAAGCGGTGGCTATTAAAGTAGATAAGCCGAGCCATAAACGAGAACGAAAAATGGGAAAAACAGCTTAGCGTTTTGTGATGGTTTAAAAGGTTAAAATACATTAAAAAAATGCAGTAAAAAGACTGTTTTCTAGTTATCCAATCGGGTTTATTATGTGAAATGAAGGTTGACCTTTTTTTAAAGCCTTGGAATGCAACAGGAAACAAATTAAGATGTTACTGCCGATATTTTGGCTTAACTGGAGTTTAGGTGTTAAGGGTGATAACTCGGGAGTTACTTGAGGAAAGTGTTCTATATTTTTTACGTCTTCTGTATTTAACACACGAGACTTAGTTTATGGGTAGATACTTGTTCATTATCTGTATAGATATGCATATTGGAACGGACATTATTAAAGAAACTTGTCGATTGCAAGGGGCTACCACCAATTAAAATCATAAAGATAGCGATCTTTTTAATAGTTTTTAACAAGAAGAATCACTCTTGCACCGAAACCGAAATAAAAGGGCAGTCCTGGAAACAAAATTATGGCATCGTTCGAAAAATTTAAGACAGTAGAATAAAAAGGAACGCGAATGTCTTCTAGCATACAAGCCATTGCTGAAGAACAATTGAATATGCCCTTCAATGTAAGTCATTACATCAGAGCCAAAGCGGCTTATGCCATGACAAAGAGACTGTTTTAGAACAGCCAACTCGATGCCAGGGTAAAGGTCAGCTGCTATATGGCCCACATCAGGCCTATGGTTACTTATGGTTGCCCCGTGTGGTTCAACGTGACAGCAAATTCGATGGAAAAGCTTCGGGTTTTTGATAGACAATGTCTCAGAATTTCGTTTATATAGAACTCCAGAGTCCCAATCAAAAAGTCCTATCGCAATGAGGTTTTATATAATCGAGCCAAACTGATAATGATGGATAATTTCATTATTAAGCTTATCCGAAGGCACACTGCAAGATCAATGACATCGATCAACAACCTGATCTCCGGGGCTTTCTACCCCAATTATTTATATCACGAACGTGTGCGTATTAACGGTTTAAAGGTTTGATCCAGAGTAGTCTGGCGGTGCCACTTACCTTCCACGTCTTCCGTTCAAGTGTAGACAAGCGACTCAACTACAATCGTGACATCCGAAGATTTTCTCCGGATTAGCAGGGCTGTTTCAATTCGCGATTTATCAGACACATAAAGGCAGCACCAGGAATTTTGGTGGCTGTCTGAAAATTTGTGAGGAACTCCTTCGTTGATTTCCTTCAAAGTAATGTAAACCTTCGGGGCAAAGTTGCCCTCTTCTTTATTTATAAAATATATGACCGGCTTACATAGACTTAAGTTTCGTAGTGTAAGTAGAATTGGCGGTTGGAAATATATATGCAAATATTATATATATATTAAGTATATGTATATATCTAGTTCATTTATATTTCTTTTTTTTAACGTATGTTTGTATCTTTTTCGCATATATAAATACGTATGTTAGGTTAAATTTTAAATTATTTTAAGATAGTCGTAAGCTTTTAATATAAAACATAAAAACGTTCAAGTTTTTAAGAAAAAATGTTTTTAGTAATTTTATTTTGATTTTCAAAAATATGTAACAATGTGTAGTTTCCCGCAAAGTCAAAGACTTATCTACAGGATGTTGTTTAGCAGATAATATCAAGATATCAATTAAAAGAGTAAGTGTAAGTCAAAAGACACAATATATAGTAAGAACTAGGTTAAGCTTAGAGAGTCCGAATATGACCAGGAAGTTAATTTTTTATACATAGTTCAGTTGTAGTTATTAAGTGATTCATATGAAAAAAAAACTGCATTAAAAATAAAAAGAATGAGTCATTACATTATTGGCGACACTTTTTTTTAGACATCTTTGACGAGGTAGGAAACCGAATTTTTTTTATAATTTGTTCGCACTTAAAAGGATATACCTTCACAACATCGCCAACACAAACCATTATTTACGACAACACAAACTTTGAATTGCAGAAGGCGATATACTAACCATTTCAGCAAGACCACCAGCCTGTTCAGGCTTATTGACCACTTTGGTGATAGCGCCCGCCATTAATTTGATTCCAATGGAAAATGGTGAGTGGACCAGATTCAAAAACTAGATTTTTTCTGGAATCAAACTTTAGACATCAATTGATTCACTTGAAAGGCAGGCATATAACCAAGCGGGCTACTCAGCCCTTAGTACCAGCAATGGCAAAGGGACTCTTCCTCTTCTCCAAAATTCAGAAAAAAAAATTCTACAGTTGTAAAATATGTGTCATAACGCGAAAAGGAACTCTGCTTTGACATGCATTCTTCAAACTGAATGTAAAAAGTTTCAAAGGTAATCCCAACACCACTTCAAATTCATGAATGGTTTTCTGGATCAGAATTAGAACTGACTATAACATAAGAAGTCAAATCAGCAGGAAAAATATTAACTAACCGCACTAGAGTTTGAATTACGCATAAGTTTCTGTTCTTTATAGTTCTTCTACTTGGAATAGAATATGTGGTGCCCGGCAAACCAAAGCCTAAATGTCGTCATTGGTACAATTTCTACGAATCTTTTCTTCCACGAATTTATTCTTCCAATAATTGAACCGCGCGCTTAGTGAAGCATTTCTGAATCCTTTGTGTTCAAGATTTATGACCACGGTTAATAGGATTTCAAACAACCAAAATATGCTGATATCGATGTGAAAGGATCCGTTTAATCTCTGGAGTTTATAGTTACAAAGCCTAACAAAGAGTTAGACTTTGCAACAATATAATCAATGTATCAGAAATGACGCGTAGGCATTTCTTAATTTTGGAAAAAGGTGTTCCACCAATAGAATAAGAAAATGTCGTTGGCGTGAAACACCTTCAGAAAGCCATGGCTTCACATCTAGAAATGTTCACATGCAGATGGTTCTCTTTTTACAAGGATAAGTTTTATAAATCCTGTTGAAGATTAATGCAATCCAAAAGCGATTTGATACGCAAAAAGATTTGTTTATCTTCGACGTACATAATAAATTGACAATTAGAACGATTTTTTCAATATCGTTAAAAAGTGTTAAAAGAGTAAGGGTTCAAAGTGATTTCCTTGTGGAACTCCTAAGGAGATCTTGTTGGGAATTATCACGGTATGATAAATCCGAAAATACTGAATACACCCAGTGAGATAAGAATATTAGGAGTACCCCCTACTAGGTGTAAAACACAACCTGAAATCGGAACTACAGGATCACAAAGCTACCAAAACAAAGTCGAAGTCATACTCAGATCATGAGCATAAAAAATGCACCGTAGCAGATTTTATGTAGTGAAAAATATATTTATACAGTTTTCGAGAACACACAAGGATCTCTAGCGACAATTGGTTAATTTTTTAGTGTCAATCGCCGGAAATTAATAAAACAAAAGCTGTGAGAATCTCCTTATCTTGAGTTAAATCGTCTTCAAGTGGCTTCAAAAATAACCTCTGCCAAGAATCCCTTTTGCAAAGTACCTGTATACTGGGTAAGCATAATGGAGCGTGTTAACTTTCCTATATTTATAGCAGAATTGAAAATTCCATGGACGTCAGTTTTTTTTTCATGCAAATACACCTGCAATAAATGGGGAGCATTTCGCCACTTCATTAAGACGCTTGTATAAATTTAAGTCAGCTTTTGCTACGAGTTCGTATGCAGTTCAATTCTACTGACCACATCGGCAGCGAAATCGTATCCCTTTCTTTTGAAGACATAATTGAGAAGACGAAAAATATGAAGATTGAATTTCAAAGTAAGGACTGTAAACCCTTTTGAACTGGCATCACGTTACATTCTTCCACTTACCCTTCATTATTACGACTACAAACTCCAATATCAACGACGATGTGCGAAAATGGATATCGTTAGTCAAATATGCGTTCCACAACCTCCCGTTTGCTCTCTAAGTGATCCCACTCAAATGCATTTCAACTCGAAAGCGAATCCTTTATCCGATCCCACTTAATAAGAATATTCGAAAAGAAGGGTATAAATCCAGGAAACGAATATATGCACCAGTATAGTAGGGTACAAAGACGTTGCAAAAATCAGGGTGACTTTTACCCCGGGACTAAATTCTCTATTCTCCATCCACAAGCGAAGGAAATTGCTTGGAAAAAATCCAAAAGCATTTGTTGGTCGCAAATTGAAGGCAATTCCTTATATTGTGCATACTTTCAAAGGAAAATTTTCCTACGACCCTAAAGGCAACCCAAAGACGAGTCCTAAGAATGTGTACGAGTACATGCTGAAATGCAAGGACTGTTAAATAACAATTAATAGAATGGATAATTTTCCAACTGAAGCCTGGAGGGCCAAGACAGCGAAGACATATGGGTGCGTTATAGAACTTGTGTGGAACTTTAAATCTGAAAAGGATGAAGGAAGAAAGAGTTGACAAGCATGTGGTTGGGACCTATCCCTGTTTGTTACCATTTTTTTTTTTAATTTTGTTTTATATCCTTGCCTTGGGTACACGCAAACAAATGCCATGAATAAATTTCTTTTCTATACCAGCACAAATTCCAGGATATGCAAGGATATACTATATAGCCGGGGATACAGGTCGGTGTTGCGTGTTGTACGAGTATGATGATGTCCACGCAAAATGAAAAACTAGTGGAATTTCTTCAGCGTATATAAATATTCGAAATATGAAAAAATAATCCTATCTATATGGATATATAAATATGTGACTGATCCTTTGGTTGATTGTCCCGGAAGCTGGATACATAGTCCGGTTCAGAAGAGATGACATGTTGAAAATTCCCATTTGGAGGAGGACAAAATTCCAGATTTTGCATATCGAATTCCTGTAGTCCTTTTTTCATGCGGTCTGGGTTCATTCTTTTAATAATCATAAAAATATTTAATACTTTATTTGGATATGCAAACAGGATGCAGATATCCAAATTGAAGTCAATACTAGTTGGTGATACAAAAGGACACACGCATATATTTATCTCAGTGACAACCAACCGTCATCATAAATAAATTATCCATTCCAGAGCTAAGAAAATATCTTTCATATGCAAGGTTTCCGATAAAAATGCAAATTTTCACTCTCTCCGCCTCTTGGTTGGTCATAAATTTAAGGATAATCGTATTGCGTGCTTACAAAACAATTCGCAGTTATTGTGTCATCTCCTGTGAAATGACGCTTGAACGATATACGAAAGCGTCCCACCACCGCCATGAAGTGTTGGGCCGAAATATATATTGCCAAAAATTGAGAGTATCCTTATTATTATTATTGTTATCCTTGGTCCTTGGTCCTTTCTTTACTTTTCTTCTTTTTTTTCAATGATGCTTTCTTTCTTTGGCATCTTACGGACACATGAACATTAAATGCAAATTTCAACACTTATGTAAAGATGATATAAGGATTCATTTTAAGGACGAAAAAATTACATTGTATTGATGGAGACGAAGGACTACGGATAGGCATCATCAATAAAATTGTGTATGAAAGTTATTTGACGATGAAATTGAATTCGTGAGAGAAAAACGCGTTATTGTTGGCGCGGCCGATATAAAAAGGTTGAAAAGCCTATTTGGCCGCACGGATGCATCAGATAATATTGCTGTTCTTTTTTTTATATATATTGTTTGCATGTTTTTTTTTTATGGGGAAGAATAATGGAATTTTTGATTGAAATTGCTGAAGACAGAGACGAAAAATAAAATAAAAATGGAAGCCAAGAATTTTATTTCAAATTCAACAATAGGCTTGGACATTTATAGAGGGTACCTACTCTTGCGTTGCATTTTATGATTTGTTAATGGAATTTTTATGTTCGCAATGAAATGTATATGCGAGCATGTTAATGTAGGCCATACGGGGTGATGTAGACTTTTGTAAACGTTTTAACTAGATTGGAAGTGTTTGTAATATGAGTTTTGCATTTGCATGATATAATTTGAAGAAGTGAAGAAACATAGGGGAAACGAGAAAGTCAGTAAGAAAGTTGAAGGTACAAACAAAAGAAGAGCGTCTACATCCGATCGGTCGGAAGCGCTGCAGTTATGGCACATGTCAGTTCTTTTATGTCTTGCACTCAAGCAAACCATTTTTAAGTGATAACATCATCGAAGGCCTCCGTACTCGAGACCTCAGGCATCAACAGGAAGGCAACAGAGATGTGACTTGGGACAATAGACGAGCTGGCGAGGGACTACCTTGGTCTATATGAAGTCACAAAGGGAAACCAAAACGGTCATCATGAGGGAGGAAAAGCAGCCCAAATCGAGGGTCTATTGGCCTCATTAACTGGTTGCAAATTTTGTTGTTGTTGCTGGGAGTTGTTGTCATCTGCATTTGATGAAGAGTATCAGGATGGCCGAATGTATAAGGGAGTCGTCGTCATGTTGTGTCTGCAGTCGTCAAGTTCTTTTTTTCAGCTATGGTCAAATTTCAAAAGTAGTCATCCAGCTGTCTAAGCCAGTTTTCAAGTTGAGCTGCAATCGATCGTAAATATTATGCAGTAGAGTAGTCTTTCTTAGATTTCAATAATAATTCATTTACATTTGTCATGCTAGTCAATCGATTCTACTTCGAACAAAATCGTACGAGTTCTTTTATTTAGCGGATGAGAAAGATAGCACAGTAGATTTTAAGATCAATTGAATAAAACAATCTCGGTTTTGCTGAATGGAGGAGAGAATGCAATACCGCCACGAACTCCCAGCTTCCAGATTCACGAAAAGAGAGAAGACCGAATCCACAGTTTAAGGATAAGGCAAGTGCGGTGATAATGGTTTTTTTTTATGAAAGTCTGCTTATAACTTACAGGCGACAACTGAATAGACGTTGGTGTAATGAGGGTAAAGTAAGAAAAAATGTATATGATAAACTCTTATTGTTTCTCAACCTGGGATGCCACTCATCAAGAATATTTTGAAAACTAGTACAACTCGCTTACTGATAAAATGTTGAATGATCTAAAGAACAACATGGAGTCGGACAGGTGATGAGCACTGCAGACAACGCGCACTTTTGTTAGACAACTTGTCGGTAATTAAGAGCGAAATACTCCCAATTAAATTATGTGTAAAGTCCTCTTATCAAAAAATTTACGAAGATGAAAAAGAGCTTCTTGCTAATAATTTCTCACTAATTAAGATTTTGGTCGATCAAGAAGACTATGTATTTTAAATTCCCAATTAATTCGACCTAAGAATTTTTATTTATTTATTTCAATTTATTTATTTAAAATAAGTGGTTTGTACATTGAGATCATATCTTTTATAGCACGAGAAAATATTTGAATAGATAATGCATGTTTCAGTATTAGTTATAATTTCGAATTTCCATTTTACTTTAAATTAAATAATGATTAAATTTTAAATTTAATTATAACTTCGTATTCAGTTAAATTTTAATTTTAAGTAGTAGTTTAGTAATTCAATAATTTATTTCAATCCTATTATTTATTATTTATTATTTTAGTTTTTGTTATAATTTAGTTCCAATTTTTAGATAAAACTCTAATTTTAATTCATTTTTAATTTCAATTCTGCTGCTGGGAAAAATAATTAAAGATAGCAGTTTTAAAACTTGCGGTGTTCGATATACATTTGATGCGTACGGGAAGTGAATAGTCTTGTTGCATTAACGAAGAAGAGCCGGGAAGAATTCAAGTATGTGAAACGAGGAATTATCAAATTAAAAGTTCGTTAGGAGCGAGCGAATTGCAATTTATTAGACCAGTAAGCTGGAGATTTATTATGTATAATGTTATGTAGGAACATATAGTTTCTTGCTTTCATATATTGTTGAAGGGTACAGCCTAGAACTCTTCTAGAAGATTCAGTTATATGAGCATCCCTACGAAGACCATATATATAACGAGCTGAATCATTAAAAGCAACTTGCAGTTTATGTTGTGATAGCGCGTCAAGTTTACTGTAAACTACCTCGGCATAAGATATGATGGGAATTACAAGAGTTCGTACCAATTAACGTCGCGTTTCAGTAGGGGTGAAATCAGCAGTTATCCATAGTTTTCGCAGGCAGCCATATATACGACCTACAACATTATTAATATGCTGGTCACAGAACAAGTTTCGTGTGATTGTAAAACCAAGGTTGGTCACCGAATCAACTAGCTTAAGTTTGCTATTAGCCAGCCAAGTGTTCGGTATACAGATACATCTTTGTCATCCTCGTACACTGTATAAGAGGCGATGAAAATTTGCCCTAGCAGCACCTACAATGTGTATTTCGAGCGTGGAAAATAAAATAAATTTTAGTCCAGAGAGATTTTTGACAGAATAAAAAAATTTTAAAAGTATAAAGTCACTTTGTATTACTGAGTGACGTTCATTTTCTTTTTGATTGGACGCATATTCGTAAAATAGTTTCTTAACTATGCAAACTCCTCTTACAAAGCCAACATCTTTCTTTTCAGACTCTTATAAAACACTTGAAGTCCTTCCAAACCATTACACACTTTACGCGGCACACAATGAATGACGAAGGAGTTCGAACAAAAAAAAATTATTGCACCCAACATACGCTCGGCAATCAAACAGACGCTAGACGATGGGCTTATAATTAAACCATGCATATTACATGATATTTGCCTTTAATTAACGTGGCAGGACGATACATTATGTTACCCTCTTGCCTCTAGTCAAGTGGTTTCTCTCATCCCTTTTGCTATCGTTAGATTTCTTTAAGGCTTCTTGCAACAAATATTTACCTGCCATATCCTGTAAGTCGGGTCTTGGGAATCCTTCATCATCGAGTTTTTCACCAATGCCCCCACCCGCGCCACAGAGTGAACACTTTTTGTGTTTGGCTATTCCCTTGACGTAACCATTCCATACAAAGCCACTGCAATTAAAGGCTTTTTTCTGTCACAAAAAATGCGAAACACGAATTATTCTTCGTATTTTTTTTTATAGAATTTTTGACATACTGCTGCTGGTTTTGACTTGGGGTCTTCAAATCCTTTAGGAATTCGCAGAAAAATATTTCATCAGGCAAATGGTGGATCCCATTTTGTTAAACCTTTTTATGCTCCAGCAGCTGAACATCCCTGCGTTCCCAATACAACAACAAAGAGGCATTTAAAAATTTATGAAAAAGCTGTTTGTGTTTGCTTTTGTTTCTTTTTTTTTTGTTCAATTTTGTGTTTTTTTTGTATCTTTAGTTCGCCTTTTAACATTTTATTGTATTCGTTTTGGAGGGGTTGACATGTTACAGTGGGAAAAAGATAGAAGACCGGCAATGTCCTAGTTTAGGGACAAAAATGCTTGCCTTATTAATAATGCAAGTGTGCGTGTAATGCTTATGGAATGGTTTAAATATATAGGTTTTTTTTTTTGTTTTTGCTTATACTGCAGTATTCTTATTATTGCGCTGTAATTTTGTAAAAATGTGTCCCTGTTGCATAAAGGAGCTCGAGACATGAATCTGGGTTATGTTTGGCCCCAATTTCGATTGAGTGCTTGCCGCCGTATGACACATTTTTTTCATGGGCTGTCGGTAGTGGTTCCCTGGGGTTAAATTTAATTTTAATTCATAATGGCTTGAGTTGGGCATATGTAGATGGAAGGAAGGTGATGTCATTCTTTCGGAGTGGTGCTAATCGTTGGGGATTTCGTGAAGCTAAATTTAAGGGAATTGGCTTTTGGATTTAAACAGGTTGCGAATATTGAGTTATTACATCATGCCACTATGAGGACGGAGTCAGCTTTTGTTCGTAGGCAGGAAACAAACATTAAATAAATAATTCAGTTTTTTTGCCAGAAAAAGGGGAAAAGGGGAAATGTTTTATTCTGAAGACATGAGTTTTTTTATTTTTTGATGAATGAAAAATAGCAAGGAAATTAAAAATCGTACTTTAACATTTGGAGCGTTGGGCGAATTAAAAAAATAAACTGCTGAAAGTAGACATTGAAGTAAATTGAAAAATGCTGCTCCGCATAGAAGCTTGAAATAGGCCAAACAAACTAAGTAGCGGTATCAAATGACATTCGCATTAAACGTTGTAAAAAATATACACACTTATATGTTATTTGTGACCAAGCATGTACATATGTATATATCTATGTACACAATCTTGACTTCAGTGGGACGCACGTTTTTCCATCCGAAATGATGACGCTTAGATTATTTTAAATGAAATATCGAATAATCGGGAGGGGTCTTTAAGGTTTTCATTAACATATTTTTAAAAAGCACACAGATATCTTCGGGAATTAAGTTTTTAAGGAATTGCTCAGTTGTCTTTTGAATTTAAACTTTGACAAAGATATTTTGCACAAGTTTCCCTTGCCTTAAAACAATTAGACACAAAAATTTATTGAAAGGTGACAACATATTGAATTTTATATGGAGCATAAATTCGGACGTTTACAATACAAACAAAATGTCCGTCTCGCCTTAGTCAAAAGATGAAATATTTCACAATGTTTTTCTAAAATTTTTCCGTGAAAGGTCTTAGTTTAAATAAAGCCACAAAGGAATAAGATTTAGGGATTTTACTAGCAAAATATCGGCGGCAAAGACCTACGAAAATTGTCACATAATAGAGCCACTGTTTCATCAGCTGAAACTTATCTGAAAATAAATCTGATCTGATGTCCACAGAATCAAGTTCAAGCAAAAAAAGTGTCTTCAGAACCGTCCAATGACTCAAGCCTTTCACTCAAACAGTCGCAACAGCATCAAAATGTCACTCGTTCTAGATGGAGAGTTTTTTTCCACTTTTTATCGTCAATTTTCGGCACCCAAATGCATAAGTTTTTTATCCGGAAAAATAGAAATAAGAGAGAAAAATGTTCCTTAAAATATTATAATATCGTTTATTTGCTTTCAGCGCCCAAACAGCGAAGATACGACTTCGTGCCCGCTCTGTTGTCTTATAATCTGGTGTCAACCTTATTAGCACGAAGGACAATGTCGATGTCATGAATCACCATACAGAGAAAATGTTTCATGAAATCGCAACTCAACTTTGCGCCTAACAGTAGACTTTATTAACATTAAATTCATTGAACAACTTATCAACTTTTTAAAGTATGCATCATTTCTTCGATCCAAAAACATTTTCGAACTTGTCATCCATGTATGTATATGTTAGTGTTTTGCTTTCGTGGCGGCATTTTTCTCAATCCGAAAAAAAATTAATAACAATGTCATTTTTTAATTATTTAATTTAATTATTAAAAAAAGTTTTTCATGTGATTTTGATGTGTTTGAGTTGTGATTGTTCCAGCTCAATAAATCACTTAAAACAGAGTGTTGCAAAATGAAAAGTAAAAATAAACATTGAATGACGTTTTGTGTGTTGATTACGCAATTAAAGCACACAATATTTAGATACTACTGTGTCCAAAAAATAAGGTGACATATGAATTTAAACTGCGCGCGTTGAAGGATTTGGAAATTTTTCTTTCTTTTTAAGTTGGAAGTACTGTCAGTGACATCTATGTGAAATTTCATGTCAAAATTATTCATAGTGTTTGAGATACGTGTCGTTTTGTGAGCTGCTAAAAGTGAGTTTTTCGTTTTTTGCGATGTCGAAATTTATTGAGCAAAGAATTTGCATTAAATTTTATTTGCGGAATCAATTTTCTGCTGCGGATACGTTGAGGATGGTGCAGAAAGCCTTTGATGATGAGGCTATGTCTAAAAAAAAATGTTTACAAGTGGTATAGTGATTTCCAAGCCGGCCGTGAACGTGTCGAAGACGAAGAGCGTTCTGGGCGACCATCAACCTCAACCGATGAAGCTCACGTCCAACAAATCAAAGATTTGGTGTTGAAAAACCATCGATTAACTATTAGAGACCTTGCTGATGAAGTTGGCTTATCGAAAGGCTCAGTCAATACCATTTTGAAGGATGCTTTGGGCCTCAAGCGCGTCAAATCTCGACTGGTACCGAAAACATTGAATTTTTTGGAAAAAAGGCGTCGCGTTGAAGTGTGTGAAATAATGCTTTCCGACTACCAGGATGTCATGCAACGCATCATAACTGGCGATGAGACTTGGATCTATGCTTACGACCCCGAAACAACCGATCAATCGAGCGAATATCGTGCCAAAGGAGAGCCGAGACCAAAAAATCGCGCCAAAGTCGCTCAAAAATCAAGGTCATGTTGACTGTTTTCTTCGATTATCGTGGTGTTGTGCTTTATGGATTCCTTCCAACCGGCCAAACAGTCAACAAGGAATATTATTTGAACGTTATGCGTCGTTTGCGTAACGCTATCCGCCTAAAAAGGCCGGAATTGTGGAAAGACAATTCTTGGTTTTTAAAACACGATAATGCACCATCCCATACGGCACTCGTAATTCGTGATCATTTCGCCAAAAACTCAACCCATATCGTTCCGCAACCACCGTATTCACCTGATCTGGCGCCGTGTGACTTCTGGCTGTTCAACAAGCTCAAAAGACCGCTCCGGGGAAACCGTTTTGATACGATAGAGGAGATTCAAGCCGCAGCGAAGACGGAACTGAAGGCCATCCCAGAAAGTGACTACAACCAGTGTTTCTAAGATTGGAAAATCCGTTGGCATAAGTGCATTGCATCGGGAGGAGATTACTTTGAAGGGGATGAAATTGATTTGGAAGAATAAATAAAGAATTTTCAAAATAAATACAATGTCACATGTCACCTTATTTTTTGGACACAGTAGTATATCTTCTTTTTTTCAATATTTTCCAATCACTTACTTAGAACAAGATCTTGAATACGTTGACTTATTCACGCTCCAACTCACTCTCCTACTCCCACTTGGCTACTGTTTTTCTAGAAAATGAAAACACTGAACCAAGTTTGTTCATAAAGCATGATAAAGGATTCGAAATCAGTTTTTTTTTTCTTTATGCGTACATAACGAACTGTCGACGATTTAAATCTCCAATTCGCAAAGTAAATGTTGGCATGCAGATCCACTTTGTTAACGTATGTCGGGAGTTTTTACTTTCACAAGTGATCTCTCTCAGTCTTTCGCTGACGACAAAACCAGAGCAGAGTGAAATTTGCCCAAAAAAAAAACAATGCTGTTTATTAACGTTAAAGCGAAATATTAGTTCATTAGGTATTCATGAACGGCACTTCTATCACCAAAACCGAATATCTACTCTCCATCCTCGGAAAGTTCATCAATTAAATCCTTAGTTTGAGTGTCCCTAAAGAAGTGGGGAATTGTCTGTTCAAATTTTTTTAAAAATGTGCGATAAACCTTATCCGAAACAAAAAGCTTAAAAAGTCAATCGAATCACTTCAAAATCGACGCAAAGTCTCATGCCTCTCATTCTTTTCTAGCATATTTTTTGAACAATGCTCCTGTGAAGAAGCCTGTTTCATTCTTTCCTTACAATGCTAATCATCTTTAAGCTCGATTGCGTAGAATCAAGTAAAATGACTTGTGACTGCTGAGACAGATCACATTGTTTAGGGTTCCATAAACAAAGGGCGCCAACGGAACTATGTCCGTCTGCCATAGAATAGAATTATTTGAACCTTTATTGCAATTTTAACATGACATGTCAAGAAGTAGGCTATGTACGGTGGTACGGAACCTTCCACATGTGTTTTTGATTTCCCCTTAGTTTTTTGGATTCTTGCATGCGAAAACATAGCAATGTTTTTGGACAGTGAGATAAGGCTCTTAAATAGTCGAGGCTAGAAATTTGCTGTCTCATTCTGCTGTTATAGCGTTCTGGGTGCCACTTTGCAAAAGTCTTTACAAATTAAATTCAGCGCAAGGAGATAAGCTAACTTTTTCCAAACAATGACGTCTTTCGTGAAGGGAAAAGATTATTATCTTATCAAGATGATGTTTTTATTTTGGGATTTGTTGAAATCATGGAACTTAAATTGACATAGCGGAAGATCTTGAATTTAACCAAACGTTTCCAAAATCGCAGATGAAATTGACATTGAAAAGTGTTAGTAAGAAAGCCAAGACAGCAAATTAGAGATGTTGTTAATAGAAGGTAATGTTAAATGTAAGACTCTTATAATGTGTTGTGTTCATTGGTTTAAAAAATATGTTGTGCTATATTTGTAGATTTTCATTCAATTCACGTGCAACTGACATGCGACTCGTGTGGTTTCATAACAAGACCTTCTTGAGGAAAGTTAAAAACCATAATAAATAAAAATTTGAAGTTACAAAAATGGCATGCGTCAAACATAAGACAGTTTAAAACAGGCACTTCTTAAATCTTGAGTTCTTTACTATAAAAAATAAAAATATTTCGAACTATAAGGCGAAACCAATTCCAGAAATAAATCATTCTCAAATAAAAAGCACGAACAATTTTTCTCGAAAACATGCCCTTCTAAATCTTTTAACAAATCAACTGCAAAATTTTCTTCCCCAATGAAACTCCTCCCCGCCCAATTTTTCTACACCCGCGGCAAATTAAAACAAATGCCTTGGCATAATGCAAAATTAAAAATAAAATATTAAATTTATTCATCAAAAATTACGGACACCCAAGAGCGCTAAACTACCCCCATTGGGCGGCTTTTTCCTCCTACAAAAAAATTGCCCCCGGTAAGCGGACGTCTACAAAAAAAAAATTACCTCAACATAGCTGCGTTAATTTCACTTTATTGCGGCTTTACCGACAGGCCTCGTACCTCTAAGGATCACTGCATTCATTCACAAAAAAAAATGGTATATAAATATACACGATTATTTGTGAATCAGCCCTCATGGGGGGTTGAGACACATTTTTCAAAAAGGAAAAAAATATTTCCTTTGATCCTGTTAATAACAAAAGTACGTGATTCTATTTAACAAGGAATTCTCTGTTAATTCCAGGACTGGCATATAAAATAGTTTCTTCCCACTTCAAACAGAAGGTGGAGTGTTAAGCAAAAGGTAATCGCGATGGCGAAAAAGTTCCTAAATTTTGAATTAAGAAGGAAGAAAATAAACTTGAGCACACACTTTTGATGGAGTTCAAGGAACGAAAGGGATGCTTTATCCATTCCGCTTTTTATTTTTGTAATTTAAAGCCGACATTGACTTTTAATAAATTCAAACGGTGCGGCGTTCATATTAAAAAGGCAGTTTTAATAAGGTTGCGTGACACAAAAAATGGCGACGAACTTTAAAATGGAACAACAGGTTCGTAGAAATCTTTTGAGGCAGAATCCCTTTCGCACTAATTAATTCTCTGCAAACGAAAGTGTACATATCAAATTGCGTGTCTTTGTGTAAGTCTACACCACCGCCAACCCTCTGTTAATCTTACGCACTTGTTCAGTAAGGGCGACCAGGGCCATAAGCCAAAGCTGAATGACTTTCCTCATTCAGAGCAGGTTTATGCATTCGCATAATGCATTTGTAAATTTCGACCCTTAGGATTCGGACTTGGATTCGGCTTCGTATGGGGGTTGAAAATACTTTTTGCACAACAAACTCTGCATACGGCTGTGTTAGATTGTATTAGTCACGCACGAGTGATATGCGCGAGAACTAATGCACTTGCATCAACAAGGACATTCAGCTGTGCCATTTGTTTGAATTGAAAAATACAAGAAAAAAACGGACTTACCCTACAAACACAGATATTCTTTCCAAATGCATTTTATGTGGATCTAGTTATGAGAGTGCAATCAATGTTGTCAGATGCATCTTTAAGGCAACAGAAAAAAAATGCTTATAATTAAAAAAAAAAATAATCGTACTCATGATTAAAATGCACGCTTCGAAGACAAAGGATCAAATGTCACCCACAGTGATGGTGACGTGATGGTTTTCAATTTCTTAGTGCTTCACAAATGCATAATGAATTCACGCAACAGGACACGTGTCCTTTTTTTCCAGCTCCTTTCGTGGGACTCAGAGTGCATTGTAAACGGTGTAAGTGTTGTAACATAACAATGCGTTCTTTCATTTTCTCTTGCAGCCACAAACAATGGCGAAAGTGTTTTAAAATAGTGAAAATAAAAGCGGGAGTGTGTTATGGTAACGTTTGAAATAGCTTTTAAAGAAGTGTGGCATGTGGGACACTCAATAAGACTTTGAAAAATGAAAATGGAGACTGAGGTGAATGACTACAATGATGTATTTTGAGTGCATTTAAAAGAAGGCTACAATAAATAAGATATGCATGAAGACTCCCCTTTGATTATGATCTCTCATTACACTAAACAAGAATCGTAAAAATAAAACGAGTGCAAACAAGCCGCTATCTTTAAACAATCTTGTCTATAAGCACATCCGCTTGATAAAAAAAAATTAAATGGATTTTGGCTTTCAAAAGTACATCCCATTCGAGGTACCTGATCTGTTGTTTATGTCGTCTTGAAGATGACTCCTTTTCTTTAGCTACTGTCATCCTATACCCTGGTCCGATAAGAAGACTTCAATAAATTAGATCAATGCATGCTGACTAAGTTAGTAGCCATAGCATTGCACACGCTCACAATTCTTCATAAATGTCCTTAATAGTGATATCATCTGAGTACTACTATTCGGAAGGACTCCCTATCGTGCAGACACTACTGTTGGCCATAAATCTATCCAAGTGCAGCCGATGGAAGATGTTTTATTACTTGTTTTAAGTAATAAAAAACAATTTATACACATGCATGTTCAGCAGAAGCTAGGGACTGACGGTTCGATGTCAGTGGAAAATTTGTTCTCATTAAAAAAAATGAAACAAAGGACTCTTGTACCTGTACACGTTTAGGTTTCACCTTTCCAAAGAGACACCGTTGTCCCATCTGATAAGATCATTAGTTTCGAAAACACGACTTTTCCAGAAATATACACCTGCAAGGATACGAGCATTCATATATTGCACATCGTGTTTATTATAATTTATTGTAGTCCTGCAATTACAAAGGAGTTACACAAATTCAAGGAATATCATTGGTGTGTATGTTATGTACGTCTGGTGCGAACTTAACGAGCGATTGCATTCGAATATTATTTTAAAACAGGAATTCATATTTCAGTTTTTCTGCTTAACTTGGATATTAAAATATGAATCTGTTATTTGTCAATTTATTGAAGAAGGGCGTTAAGTTCTGGTTTTCAAGAGTAATGAGTTTGCAAATTGGAATTGAAGTCTGCATGCACTTTAGTTACTGTTACTGCAGATGTGCGTGCAGTTTTAAGAGCAATTATACGCACTTTTGAATGGAATTTCTTGCAAATGGTGGTAGCTTGAGGGGACATTTTCTACGGTTTAATGGGGAACCAACAAAGCGAAAATTCGAGGGTGTTAAACAAAAAGCATCGCAACAGCGATTTGTTTTTCATTCGAATGAGCAACAAGAATAGGCTTTTCTTGGAAGTTCTTGTTGCGAACCACTCAAATACACCCAATCTTGGTATAAAGAGAAACACTTCAAAACGCACGCAATATAATTTGACTGACCACTGTGATGGAGTGACTTGAAACTAAGGATCATGTTTTATTTTTCGATTTTGATGAAAACAAACTGTTTGTAATTACTTTTGCATTTTTTTAACGTTTTTTTTTCAAAAGTGTGTATTTTCAATTTTATTGTAAAAACATTTCTTGGCTTTAACTTTTAAGAGCGTATTTCGTGACCACGATTACTCTCCATGCCGAGACCCAATTTTGAGTCACTTTATCATCATATTGGCTGGAATCTTTCTCCTAAGCTACTAAAAAATGTGATGTCGTGCGCCAAGCCTGCAACTTTCACTGGCTTATATGCAAAGACGAGTGGTTTAACCTTTTCCCAGAAAAACATGTCTAAAAAACTTTGATCTAACTGGCCAATTTATCGGTTCAAAGCGTGAAATAAATTTCTCAATGAATTCCTCTCCCAACTGAAGACCGCATTTGTCACTATGAGTTGAATTTTTCCTCTGTAGGTCGATTATGATGATCGTTAAATGAACAAATTCTATAAAACATTTTTACAGCTGACATTCCGCAGCTACCCGAATGTGAATTCGCTAAATATGCCGATGATACAGCAGTTCGGAACGCCGTGGAAATACTTTTATAATATTTTAAAAATAAAGCTTAATGTGGAAAAGATGCACAGCAAAAAAACAGAAGAATTTTTTCACACGAAAAAGAAAACAATGCGATTCCTGTGAACCTCATTCACATCAAGGGTATTATGCTGAGCTGGGAGCCATCCATTAAATATCTTGGCATGCATCATACTCTACATTAAGTTAAATTGCAATTTCTATTTTATACCCATTCATAAATAGGAAATCAATTTTGTTGCAAGAAAATAAAATAATCATACTGAAAGTTGTATTCCAAGCGTCATACATGGAAATTGCAAGTATCGCAAAATAAATTGCTGATCTCCACAAAAAAGGAAATGTTGAAATGGTCGCCGCCTGATAAATTCATAAACCGCTGTGTATTAACTGACTATATTTTAGTTAATCAATTATCTGACTTATATCATTTATTAAATATAAATTTAGTTTAATAATGTTCAACTGTGATTACAGTTATTAAGATTTTGTTAATTCACGTTTCTTATTCATCTTATTCTATTTAAAGCTATTGTTCGTGACAGAAACAAAAACGGGTATACTTATTCCGAGCCGTGACGTAATGCCATATAAGCTGAAAATTAAACTGATTCCACAACTACGAAATGGGAAAATGTTAAAAACGGAATAAAACCACTAGCCTTTTTTTTCTTGTTGCCGAGCGTATTTATGCAAAATAATTGATGATTCGATACGTCAAAAGACAACGAATTTCTTTTGTGTCTTGGTGTGGGTGGCTTCAAGGCTCAGTTTGTTGTTGACGTAAATGTCTCCAACAGGTTTTATTTTATGAATCTCAATGCATTGCCTGTATTTATTCATTTATTTATATAATAATTTGTTGCATTATTTATTTATTTATTTACCTATATATTTATTTATTCATCTAATTGTTTTTTTTATTAGTTTTTTTATTGTTTGTTCACTTATTTATTTATTATTTGTTGATTTATATGATCATATTAATTTCTTATTCATTTGTTTGATATATCTGTTAATTTATATGTATATAAAATTTCGTATTTATGCATATACTTATATTTGAATATTTTTATAATGGTTTAAAATTGTTATCACATATTTGACAAATATTCTATAAGAACTTAATTGTTTTTCAGTGGAAAGATATAGAAACTAAAATATCAAATCTCTGTGTGCGAAATGTGTGGTAACATACCAATTTGAAAATTTTTACCAAATAAAATAACTAAATGACCAAATTTTGGTAGTAAAATCCAACACTCTGTTATTCCGGTGTAAATCTTCCCATGATGAAATGACACTATTCAAGTTTGACGAATCATGCGAAGGCTTTCAAAAATAGAACACTGAAAAATATTAGTCATTTTTTGTACAGTTGTGTTTGAGTATCTCAAACCCGAGTATTGAGATAATAAATAGCTTCATTTAATTGCTAATGGTAAGTTCCTGAACCGGAATTTCACGGAACTATTTGAGATCTATAAGCGGGCTAAAGCGACGGGAGCTTGGCAATGTAATTCATCCTTTTGTTGTCTTGAAATCAAGGCTTCCCTGTTCCTTACGACCCAACATAGAAAGAAAGCCATGATTCAACTTCGTCGGTTTTCATAGTACGCTTAAAATTTCTAGCGCTTTGACTGTTTAAGCCTTTCGAGGAATTTCAGCATCAGTACAACAATTATCCAAATTGGATCAACCAGCATAACAGATTGAAGATTATGGTATTGTTAATAGACTCCCAAACGTTGACAGTTGAAGGCGATCATATTGATGAAGAAACATCTGCCAAATTGGCTTTTATCTATTCAGTCTGTTTTGCCGAATCACTATGGACGGACATAGCGTTCAACAACGTGCAAATAATAGAATTGTTTTATCAAAATGGGTGTTCTGTTCGGGCAACGTTCGGCACGGTTTACCCATTTTGCGGACGCCATCATCGTCCTTCGAAAAGGACCATTCGCAGCGTGATGGATAAATTTGAGTCCTCCGGTTCTGTAAACGGAAATGCATACAGAATTTTGCGTCGTGATTTGAACCCGCAGCCATACAAAATTCAACTAACTCAGATAACGACGTCTGTTCGCTGAATAGTCTCTGGAGCAGTTGGAAACTGACGCTTATTCTCATCGAAATATCATGTTTAGCGATGATGCCCATTTCTGAATGAATGGGTATGTCAACAAACAAAATTGTAGAACTTGGGAGTATACTTATCCACATGAGGTTCAAGAGCGTCCAATGCATCCTGAAAAAGTCACTGTTTGTGTGGATTTTGAGCTGGCGGCGTCATTGGTCCATATTTCTTTAAGCTCGTCAGACCGACGTTGGCCAGGCCATCACCATCAACGGCGAACGCTATACGTCGAGGATTACCAACTTCTTTTGGCCTAAATTGGATCAGATGGACAATAGCGACATGTGGTTTCAATAGGATGGCGCTATGTGCCACACAGCTTTTGAAATTCTGCACGAGCGATTCGAAGTGAGCTGGCCACCGAGATCGTGCGATTTGAATCCGTTCGACTTTTTTTTGAGTTTTCTGAAGTCGTGGGCCACAAGCCAGAGCGGCACTCAAAGCCAACATAACCCATGACATCAGTCATATTCAGCCTAATTTATGCCCCAGAGTTATAGAAAATTGAACATTTCGGGTACGCGCCACACAAAGAAGCCGCAGGGGCATTAGACCAATGTCAATCAATCATCAATAGGCCTTTCAAATGAATAAAAAATGTCGATGATATCTCATACACACTTTGTTTTATTTAAGTTTTAAGATAGGAAGAGCTAAATGAAAGACTCTTTAGATCCATTATTCCTATTAGTTTGTCACTCGTCACAAATAGCTTGGAACACCTGGAGGCTCAAGATTTGGCCATTCAATATACAAAGATCGTGCCAAGTATGGAAAAAGGCGCCGGGTGCAGGAAGACTAGAGCTACTACTAGTTTCCTTCGAAAGAATGCTGCTGACGAATGAATGAAGGTGGAGAAACAACCACTGCATGAGCTGTACCAAAATCCGTGCTAACGAGCGAATTTGCAACAACACTCCAGCTAAGCCGAGCATCCCCGGTTCGCTTAGAAAGCAGCGACATGCCCTAGATCGAGTAAAATAAAAGGCTGCTGCGTCTCAGGCAGCTTCAGTAAGACCAAACGCCTAAAGGCATCAAGCAGATGGACAACCGGACAACCAGTGAAGCGACAGCAACATGACTCAGTTGGCGATGAATACATGCCTGCGGTATTTTAATTTTACCCCGCCTTGACTCAAGTCAAGCCATAGGTATAACATCAAAGGGCAGTGCATCAAATGAACTAGAAACAAATCAGAAATCTCCTCAAGTAAAATTCCAAACTCTGTATCCCTTACAAGGCGTCGTCGTCGTCCAAATCACTGAATAAACTTAAATTAATTTCCAAATCAGCCAAGCATAAGTATTCGAATATCTGTATGTGTCTGTAACCCCCGTTTACAACTCAAATGCATTCATCTTCGAATGCGACATAGCAACAAACATTCCGAAATACCAAATGAAATAACACGACTGTACAAAACAGCCAACAAAGACACGTTTAGCAACCACTTAAAGTCCTTAAATAGGTAGGATAATTTAAAATCATTAAAGCAGAAACTTTAATTAGTTTTCCATGGCCCGAGGGACAAACAAGTCAGGGAGTCCGTACCACAACGCACCCGCCAATGGCCTCATGCACCTCATTCCCCCAGTCGTTCTCGTCTTTGTACACTTTTCCGCCTAAGGTTGTCCTTTTTTGAAAAATACAAAGAAAGATGTTTTACAGTACTTTCGTTGCGTTCGTGTCCTGACATATTTCACTTTTCGCAGTCGATTTAAAAAAAAAAAAACAACTTAAAAACTCCGTCAAGAATTTCCGAGGCATTGTTCGGTTTAAAGTCCAAAACTGAACTGGAAAATCATTGAAACAAACGGCGCTTTGTTCCATTTGGAGATTAGTCATTTCAGGGGGAAAAAATAACAAGGGTAAACGACATTCCTTTGGACCATTTTTTTTTTTAGATAAATTTCGGTTTTGAGGCAAAAATGAGACCGGTGCTGACATTTCAAAATGACTCGCTTAGGCTGCATGGGTTCGGAATTCTGTATGGATTCTATTTATTTGGAAGATCACAAAATTACAATTGGATTGACAGTCTGTCTTGTCTGTGGTTTCGTTTTTTTTCTTTTTTGTAATTCACCTTAACATTATTTTTATAAATAAAAGGGTGGAATGACTTTAGGTATCGAAAAGTTAAGGCGATTTACATGCGATTTGACTGAGAATTTGAAGTATTAAATGTAACGTAAAGGGGGTTAGGTTTGACAAACACGTGTTACATTTTATTCATGTTTTATATCCAGAAAATGGAAATGGATTGGAAGTGAAGACTGTTTTTTTTCTTTGTGCATTTTGCGATTGTAATTTGTATATCACTCTGACAAAAAAAAATGTTTATTTAATTTAAGTGAAAGCACTCCTCCTTTTTTGGGTGGAACCAAGTTGTAATTTACTTTTTAATATATTAAAAAATGTCTTTCATTGATTTGATAATATCTTAAAAAATAGCCAAATGAAGGATTCTTACGAACCTGTTGAATAGGTAAAATATTTTTGGCTACAATCAGACCAGTTTTCCAGTCCAATTGAAAACCTTGAATATTTATTTTGTTTTCGAATCCGATCCAAGAAAAATTTGCGATTGAGATTAAAATGACTGCATATCTGACAGCAGAGTGATGACACATGGAAAAAATTTCCATTTTGATTGGATTGGTCGCCTTTGAGAAATTGTGACAACTCAAGAAACGTGAACAGGGCAAGTGAAAGAATAAGATGCAGAATGAAAAGTAAGTGTAGTGGTTTGAATCTCAGATGTATATTGGAGAGTTTAACATCGACTTATTTTCATCCGCATAATTCGCAGTATTTTATTCCAAATATATGCTAGAAAATTGTGTTTTGGAAAATTAAGCTATCACCGTGAACTTATGAATAGATCTGATTGAAAGGCAGGCGCTTAATCAATTGCCCCATCCAGCCGTTGATGTGCTTTCAATTCAATCTGAATACACACAATACTGCCGAAGAATGCAAACAACTCATCGTTATTTTTATCCTTATGATCGATTTATCCAAATATTTTATAAGAGTAAGGCATAGTCCTTAAATAAGAAGCAAATTAAGGCAAGACACCGCAAATCGCAAAGAGGACACAGAATTGAGAACTGTAAAAGGCATAAAGTGCCTCAATTCCGTGTCGGTTTTTGCCAAGTCTTGGGATTATGACAAATTATTCAAATTATAATCGATCTTCCCACCATAATTCGTATCGAAATCTTTCATATTTTACTTAAAGGGTCGTGAAGAGTGTTTGCTCGACAACACAGCAGCCTTCGCTCCCGGGCACGCTGCTTCCATTTGCCTAGAACTAGATCAACCGCTCCGGCATTTACAATAGCTGCATCCTGATCTAAGCTAGCAAATCCATAGCATCCATCTGAAGTTCTTTCTGAAGCTCTCTCTAAAACTATCTGCGTCATATACTTTTGGCTGTGTAAAAATGAATGATTTTGTGCCAAATAATCGTCATTTGCAGAAAATGTTGATTTTCTTCTTTTATTCGAAGAAAACGGCGGGTGAACCCAGGAGTTTCAAAAAGTTTAAGGCTTGCCTCAGCGCAGGGAATTACCAAGCAAGCCATTTTCAAGTGATTGCATTTCCAAGCGATTGAAAGCAACCCAAAGAAAAGGACCAGATCAGTATTATTTTTTATAAACTATTGAAACCCAACGAAACCATCACTGCGCAAAGTATTCGACTTCAATTGAAGAAAAAGTGATTCCACAGCCTGACAACGCTCGGACTCAGGTTGCCAAACTCATTAAATCATTCCTGGAAACACTGTATTAGGAATTCCTACCCCACCCGCCATTTTTCCCAGAAATTGTTCCATTCGATTATTTCTTGTTCCGGTTCCGCTCATATAAACACATCGTGGATAGCCTCAAAAGATGAACACTTTCACCAAAACGGGATTCCAGCTCTACCAGAAAGATAAGAAAAACTTTAGCGGCTTTACAGTAGAATAGAACAATTTTTGGAATAATTCGGTCATTAATTTTAGATGTCCTCAGAATTCGTAAGACTTTGGCACACTTTTTGAAGTGTTTCACGCTTCCAGAACGAAATCTTTTCAATTTCACTTTTTTCCATTTCCCACTCCATTAAATCGGCACGATTCTTTGCATTTTTAAACCCTTTCCCCATTCTTCAGCTTTATAAAATAACCCTCAAAGGACAATCACCATAGCCAGATGGCCTACACTAAAAACGCATTCAAAATATTTTCATGTGCCTGCCATCTTATTATCTCCCTTCAAATCCAATAACCATCACAAAGAGCCATTGTCCTCGGCCATAACCGATCTGGCTAATCTCAATAATTATATAGAGGATTTCCATATCCTTTCAGCAAACATATTCTCCTTTCATCGTCATAACCTCAGGCCGTTCAATTCAGCAGTTTTTTTTTTTCTGTTTAAACGAAAGACAAACTCGCACTTGAATTGGACGTTTTTTTGCCTCTGCCCTATTAGGCGGTTAATAGTTTGCCGTTTAGGGGTTGTTTCGTAGCCAAACAAAGTCTATTTTGTAGCTACATATTGCTTTTAAGGAAATAGAAATATTTAGGTCCTGCACCCTTGAAACTCGAATGCCCGGCACGCATAATCCCTCCGACACGTGCTTTTATCACATGCCCATCGATAAGTCGATGGTGTGGCCTGTCAGGGTTTGGCTGACGATGAATTTTTGTTGCCGAATTTTTGATGAATTCAGGAAGTGCTCGAATCGTGACAGGAGGGGAATTATAAAATCCCAGACAACATGCCATCGATCTAGATTTAGAGAACGTGGATTTGTTTAACCATTTTTTTTTTTTTTGTAGAACAAATCTGAAGCACGTGGAAAATGTGTAAGCTGTTCCCAGATTAGTTACTTGACAATATTCAAATTAGCTGCTATCGATGAAGAGCTTGTACAGGAACACATGCATGTGGTCTAAATTTATTCGCTGAGTGATGGGCGAACTTTTTCGATTGTACTAAAATATAACGAGTATGTCCGGTTCATAAAGATCTTAAAGATGTTTAAGCGTAGCGTTCAGTAACCCATCGCAATTCGAATGGAAAAATCCAGTAGAAATCAATTTTATCTAAGAGTAAGAAAATGTAATAAGCCTCATTGAGGATTCTGAGAAAATAAATCCGAAAAGAAAACACCTACTTAACCCCCATTTACTACTTCAGTTTAATGCTCACTTAAAAGGATTGCTATTCTCTCTGCTGTTTAAGTCAACCACTTTACGAGCCGCTATTTTGGAGTTTCAATTCATTTCACGGGAAGCGGAAGAACAGTAAAAACCTATTAACTTAACCAAACGTCTTTCGCCTTTATTTTATGAACCTTTCCAAAGCCTGCTGCTGTAAATCCGCAAACCAAAACAAAGCACAAAATATATCTTTACACCCCGACAAAAAAAAACCTATCAAATTAATTTATCCTTCTCGTCAATAATTTCTGTTCATATGACCCTTAAACAAACACCTACCTACATAGAGTATCGGTTTCTTCTGGAAACTCTACCTCTACCCGAAAACATAGTCAAAAGTTTATGGCGAAAACGTAAAGATAAACCATTTGCGCTCGAAAGGAAAATAGTAAAAAAACAGTTACAAGTTGAGAAATCTTTATTAGTTCGGAAGCTTTCACTTCCTCTCGTCGCAGGAGAGAAGAAAATACCTTGGCTCTATAAAGTATGCAATAAAACATATCGCCTTGCTCGCACATAACCTTATTTTTTTTACCAAACCAACTTCCGGCCCATGATTATAAATTTGCATTTATTCATCATCGCTCATTTGGAGTTTTTTTTGGTTTTTTCTTTTTTGTTTGTTTAAGGGGTGTAAAGTGTAGAGCCTATTTGGAGCCCGTTTTATCGCGGTTTTCTACCCTAACGCGTTGACGGACGACTTATTTGGTTTGTTGTGTAGTGCATGACGACTGTGCATGAGGAAGGGCGTGATGATGGTGTCGCGACAGGAGTCTATGTGGGGTACGTTTTTTTTATATTTTTTCCTTTTTATCTAAATTGGTGGATATTTGTCAAAGACGGGTAGAAAAGTTTTCTGGTGACAGTTGGAAGGTTTTTTGCCGCACATTAAAAATTGCTTTAGATGACAAATGACAAAATAAGACATACATACGTATGTAGGTTGGGGGCTGGAGTATATAATTGCTAAGTTTACATGCGAACTGTTTTTTAAAAGTTGTATGGAAATGAATAATTTTGATTCATCGGTTCAAATCTACCACGGAATATATCCGACTTATTTTATCATCGCTAGGAACACGTGAACAAAATGACGGTACACCAAATTCTTCAGGTCAGTTAATTTACAGAATCTATGTAATGAAAGTTTATTTGCTATCCTTATGAGATGCCATCCTTATGCCAACATCACAACGAGGAACAAGTGTCAATATGTGAACTACTAACACACTTCAATGTGTCGAAAATTGATGAAAGCTTTGTCAAAATAGAAAGCTAGGGGTGTGTGGCATCATATCACCCCCTGTTTAAAGCTCTTTGACACACGAAAGCACTGCAACTGAAGCCTGCGGACACCGTTTACATTTTCATTCGGAGTAGTGCTGATATTTGAAGCACTTGTTCTCTTTGCAGAAAACAAGTTTTCAGTGTTCGAAAAAATTTGCGCTGAGATTCTTTCAAGAACTCAAGTATCTGGTTGTCATAATTTATTCGAAGGCCACATAAAAAAGAACATACATACGCTCTTAAAAGCGTTCTGTGCCCACTTGCCTTGAAAAATTTACACAACTTGAAACTGAAGGTACCCGTGATAACCTTCTCTGAGTATATGATTTCGGTGCTGATTACAATTTTTATTTAGCAGCTGCATTTTTTATTTAGCTTATATTTTTTAAATTCTTAATGTTCTTGGATAATCGGGTAAGCCCTGATGATATGGTAAAATTTCGTAATATAAAAAGCAGTTTTCTTGTAAAAAAAAACGCAGAAAGACCAACCGAATTCAAATAATTAATTTAATGTAGACACATCATATGCAGCCGATTTGACTCAAAATTTTGACTTTATATATAAACTTGATTGTTTCTGATTATCACTGTTATTCGCACACGAAGGGTTCCGTACCACCGTACAATGTAGTTCACATTTTTCTTATTTGAAACTAAAAAAATATGTTTGTGATGTAACTATCAATTTTCGGTTTTCGGGTTTTCCTTGTCTTATGCTACAATAAAGGGTGATTTTTTAGCTATTATCTTTTTGACAACGCTGGTTTAAACAGCTGACGCACGTTTTGTATTTTGTTTCACTGTCAAACTTCTTCAGTTTGGTCTATAATTTGACCATGAATCGTCTTACAAACGCGTTGTTCGCTTGCAAATTATTGAATTTTATTATCAAAATGCGTGCTCTGTTGAGAAAGTTCATTACGCGCTTCTTCCATTTTATGGTCAGTTTAATCGAACCACTGAAGCGGCTATTCGGGCTATTGTGACTAAATTTCGCACCAAATTTACATTGTTGGACATAAAACCACCAACACGTTTACGTAGAGTGCGAATGCAGCTGTATCGGCCAGTGTTAATGATGACCATCAATTTATCGAATTTAGGTGTGATGCCTTTCAACATACAGCTGGTGTAAGAATTGAAGCCGAACGACCTACCGCAACGTAAAATTTTTGGTGAATGGGCTCTTGGAAAGTTGGCCGAAGATTCAATTTTTTACCGAAAAATTGTGCTCTGCGACGAAGCTAATTTTTGGCTCAATGGGTACGTAAATAAGCAGAATTGTCGATTTTGGAGTGAATATCAGCCAGAAGCATTGCAAGAGCTACCAATGCATCCAGAAAAAGTCACAGTTTGGTGCGGTTTATGGGCTGGTGGCATCATTGGACCGTACTTCTTCAAAGATGATGCGAATCGAAACGTAACTGTGAATGGTGAGCGCTTCCGTGAGATGATATCCAACTTTTTTTTGCCCAAAATGCAAGAGCTTGACTTGCATGATATGTGGTTTTAACAAGACGGTGCCAAATGCCACACAGCACGCGCAACAATGGACTTATTGAGAGGCGAGTTTGGTGAACATTTTATTTCACGTTCGGACCGGTCAATTGGCCGCCTAGATCGTGCGATTTAACGCCTTAAGACTATTTTTTGTGGGGCTATGTTAAAGCTCATGTCTATACATACAAGCCCGCTTCAATTGACGCATTGGAAGACAACTTTGAAGCATTTATTCGTGAGATACCGGCCGAAATGTTGGAAAGAGTATGCCAAAATTGGACTAAGCGGATGGACCATTTGAAGCGCAGTCAAGGCCAACATTTGCATGAAATAATCTTCAAACATGAAATTATATGGACCCAACTATCGATTCAAATAAAGATTTCATGCATTTTTTTTTTTTTAATTTTATGTGTTTTTTTTAAAAAACTTTCCTATATCTTTAAAATAATCACCCTTTACTATACATATTCCCAAAGGTATTGATGCTCTTTCGAGTATGAGAAATGGCTAGGGCCGCCGCTGGTAGAGACTCTAGTGCTATTGCTTTCAGCAATAGAAGTCTGTTTTTTTTTCACAAACCGCGAAATTTGTTCAGCAATGTGACTTTTCATTTTTCTTGAAAAATAATTATTTATTTATCAATATATATTAAGTCCCCTTAAAGGTTATAATACACTTGTGCAACGTATTCTGATACCTGCTTTTCTGTAAAGCCTAGAGCTCGTCCATCGATGCGGACGTGGCAAAACGCGGTCCTTTCGTGGGTCTTTTCAGTTTTGGGAACAGAAAAAAGTCGCAGGAGGCCATGTCCGGTGAACACAGTGGATTAGGCATGACTACGGTGTGGTTGTTTTTTTGTACCACAAAAGCGAAGTTCAGGCGACGGGTGATATGCCTTAACTATAGCAATTTCGTAACAAATTTCGGTGCAAAACGTTTCATGTCTCAAGCGGCTGAAAAAATTGCATGGCATGAGCCAACCGATATTCCGTGCAGGCATCCTTAGTAAATTCTCTAATAATGATTCGTAGATTTTCCATGACACTTTTCTTCACTCATTCAACTTTTTCATTGGCTGTTGTCATGCTAAAGCATCCAGGACGTGCCTCATCATTACCATCTTGGCCTCTTTGCTTTAAGGAGACTCGCAAAATGCCAATGTTAACATTTCAAGTGCATTCGAGCACACAAGTCCACAAATTAAGTCTTCAATAAATGAGGAAGAATGCATCTTGAGTCACGGTTGGAAAAAGTTCTGGCATCTTAGTCTTTATTACAAAATCCAACAATTTATGTGAAACAACCTAAGAGTCAAGGATTCAAAATACATTTTTCACAGTAAAAACAGATCCACTTTTTGCCAACAAACCCAAATACTTGTCACTATTACCCTAGTATGTATTGTTTTCAAAACTCGTATTAACCAAGTGCGAATCGAAATACTCTCAGTACATGTGTTACTAAGAAACCAATTAGTTTCCACTTTCATGAATTCAAATAATATTTCCCATAGTTTTTGCGGTGGTCAGGAATAACGAGGAAAAATCGGATTACTTTGCCCAGCGGGGTCAACTTGCAAACAACCAATTGCAGTAGTCACGGTAAGCGTCGGCATTAATCGCAGTCAAGAGATAATAGTTCAAAATTTGCATTGTAAATGAAAGGAAACAACAACAACAAAAAAACAGCTATAATGGCAAACATATAGGATTTCAAAAATAATGGTTTCAATCTGTTCGCGCGCCAGATTCAGATATCGCACGAAGTATATTATTTCGGCTCGCCGATAAACCGAAGTTTCAGCCAGATGCCAGAAGAGGGTTGAATGCAATTTATTGAAATTTTAATTGAATCACAATCAAGAGATTTATTAAATGCTTTGTCCAGCAAATTAGGTTAAAACAAATTGCCACGCCGTATGCAGATGCGATTGCAATAAATTCGGTTTCCAACCACGCGGTAACTAATAACTGGGTTAAGTGAGCTCCATAATGACGCAGCGATTCATTATTGAGATGATTATTTAAAATATTTTCGGTCGCACTTAAGAGGGGGACGTGCAAATTAATGGATTGCACGATGGAGCTCAATTATGATTTTTAATATTTTATCATGGTTGAAAACGAGAGGCCTGAGTATACGTGTATAATGTAAAGACTGTTAGTGATTAGAGGAAATGAAAACTGTAACATGTTTTTTTTTCGATCAATAAATGTATCCATTGTTTTGTTTGATGCCTATTTTGTAAACTGCGATAAGCAGCAGTCTGTTAAATAAAACGCTTTGCATTTAAAATGTTTAAGCCATTTTTTTAAATATGTCTACATATGGATTTTCACGGCGATTGAAAAAGTCGCAAAACTGGTTGGTCTAAGAATCGATGAGGGCAAACAAAAATATGCTGTCAACCAGAAAAAGATCCGTCGCAATATCTTCTCGGCCAAAACATAACAATTTATGCTATGATTCAATTTGGAAGAAGTCAATTTGTTCATTCACCTTTAGAACTTATATATCCTCCACAAACGACACCACAGTTCAGATCCGACGAAAAATAAACCTAAGTACAAGACTAAGGATCCAAACTCCTGACACAAAAAGCTAAAATACTGATTACAAGACACTGATTTTGCTAGTCCTGCTTTATGGTGCCGAAAGCTAGACAATAAGCAAAGCACCTGACCAAATTATGGGATCCTTCGGCGGATATTTGGTCCTATATGCGAGGCGGGTGAATGAAGGACAAGTCGTAACTGCGACCTCTACGAGCCGATCATGTCTAGATAAAGTCCGGAAGGCATAAATCCATCGGTTACACTGGCTCGGCCGCATTGAGTGAATAAATAATTATGCTCCAGCCAAGTGAGTTATTGCATCCAAGCCACCAGGTTCAAGAAGAGCGGGAAAATCGAAGCTTCGGTACAATTATCAAGCAATGGCGGACGCTGAAAAGCTTGGTCTAACCAACTGGAAGTAGCTTGAAACGTTGGAAGGCAGCTCTGTCTAAGAATCTGCTCCTTACAGAATCACTGACCATATAACTAAGTTAGTAAGTATGTAAGGACATTAATTCTAGAGTTAAAAAAACTTTCAAATTAGAAGAAATGAAATCGAAATTTAAAGGGTCGTGTCTGAATTTGCCTGATGTATAAATGAAGAGAACACAGACACATTATTATATGCACGTTTGGTGGCCTTAAAATCATAGAGCTTTAAAAAAAGGACGAAGCGTGAACCGATCAAGAAGTGAAAGCAGAGCTCGAGCATTTAATGTATTGAATGAAGTTTGAGTAAAATTATGGGAGCCATATCACTGCTCCATGCTTCTATCAGTCCTACCCAATTTTGGACTTTAAGGTCTGTTCCGCTACTAAGATATGAAAAGGAAAGTAGAAAAATATTTTTCGGAATTTTTTTTTTAAGCAGGGAATCACCACAATATAAGATTGACTGTAAAAACAGAATATAATGAACACTGTGTGGATATTGTCTTGGTATTGAACTGTTTTTAAAGGTTTGTAAAAATTTCTTAAAAAGGAATTTCGAATATTTTCCATTTGCTGTTAGCGAGTTTTTTTAAATTTTTCTTATTATTGCCTTTTCAAAAATGTCGAATAAAGGCGTGCGCAAACCCTTTGAGGCATCATTGCGGCTTACACGAGGGCATGACCCTCGTTTCAAAAAAGGCAGCTATTGGTTCATAGAATTTTTTTTACTTATAAGTTTAAGTATGAAGAGGAGCACACTTTAACAATATAAAAATTACCATATTCAATACTTACTTGGTTTTCAACACTGTAAACGCTGTTTTCTTGAATGGATCCGATTTAGCCTTTGAATCAAAAGAAGAACACACAATCATGTCTATTTTGCACTCACCAAAAACCAAACAAACAAAAAAATGGCTTTAATTTTTCCCATTTTAATTTAATTTAATTTTGTATTAATTTTTTTTTTTTATATCAAAACTTGTTTTCAAAAACAAATAAAAAATAACACTCAGCCTAAAAAAAAAAATAAATTTAACACGAAATTATAAAAAAAAATAGAAGACACACACATCAACTTTTTTCGAAAAAGTTACAACCCGACCAAACTGCCTACGTGACTGCATGAAAAAATTCACAAAGTGGAGACTTTTTCTATCATCTCTCTACGAATAAGGCGCAATACGAGAGAAAAAAATCTCACTCAGGCCTTTGCAGTTTAAATAGTGTGGATTGGAGAGGAACTGGAGAGCGGCTTTAACAAGAGTGCGAAATAGAAGAAAAGAAAAGGGTATAAAAAGTTTCATTCACCTTTGGATTGGAGACTTTGATTGAGATAAAATCTAAGAGTATACCGGATAACTTGAGTTTATGAAAAAATGTTTGCAGACATTTTGTTTGTCATCGATATTTGGGTAATGCAAAAAATATCGGCCTTTTATTAAGACTGTATGCTGGCGCTTGGAAAAATCAGTTTCTCCTGTTTGTGGTGCCCAATTCATATAATTATTTTTAACTACTGCTATTTTATCAGTCATCTTCATTTTATTCATCAATTGTTGTGATGTAATGGTATTTCGATCGCCGACCTTAGATTGGTAACGAGAAATTCCTTAAGGACTTTCTCTTTCAATGCTTATGACCGGCAAGCCGAAAATGAACCCAACCTTCATTTTTATCTTGAGTATAGAACAATGCGTGTCGTTCCTCGAATTTCAGGTTTTTCTTTTTATTTCCTATCATAAGCAATCATTTTCATAGACTCATACGTATAACATAAAGTTTTTTTTTTAGGACCGAAAATTCTATGAAATCTCAAAACTAATAAAGAGCAATGACTTGTACTTATATGTGTATTATGCTGCAAAAGATTGCGCCAAATCAGAATAATAAATTTTTGAATAAGAGCCAAAGCCTTGACCGTACTCGTGGCAAGCGAGTTTGCTCGATAGCCAACGTATCGACATTTGAGATTGTCTCAGAGAAAGCAAAAAGATTGGTTTTGTGTTACGATATCTAAGAACACACGAACGGCAAAGTAAACTTTGTGAACAAAAAATTTCTTGCTTAATTTCCTTTAAATTTTCCAAGTAATATTATGTTACAAGAATGCTGCTCGAAATTGGAGTAATTTTCATTTTTATTGAAGACTCCTCGCTTTTCCTCTTCAGTTCTTAGGTTGGGAATATAGCTCGGTAAAAAAATCGCATCCTCAATTAAGTTATTTCACCAGTCATAGATTCATAGCAGAAGACAAATTTTTAAAATTACAGAAGAGGAGATAAATTTAAATCACAGATGTAGATGACTCAGTTCCTCTGAACTTAAGTAAGTTTATTCTTTCGGAATCCGAGCGGCGGGAACTACTTTAACGATATGGAAACGAAGACGTACACAAAGTGAGCTTACAGGATCTTAAGACACAGATGTACATAAGTATCTACTTTAGGAGCTGCTTTCCGATAATTTAATCCTATCTCGAAGGGATCTATGCCTATTTCAAACATAGAACAAATTTTTGCCAAAGTACGATTTTTTAATGACTTAACTCTTGAATTTATCGTTTCTTTTAATCGTCCTAGTAGCGATATATCTATTTATTACGCTCATTTGAATAAATCCATATTCAAGAAATAGTTAAAGTCATAGAAGTGTTAGGAGATTGAAAGTTACCTGGTGTACAGTAGGTGCATTGAGAAGAAGACAAAGTAAACCTTTGCCTGTAAATCTCTCTGAAATTCATGAATTTGTAATAATCAATTATCTATAAGATACATTTTCTTCAGAACATGCAAATGTCAATAAGCTCACTTTCTTCTGGTAAATAACGCTATTTCTATTGGCACTTTAAGTTGGAATATAAATTCCTAACTTAATTTTATTGGATCAACTTTATTTAAGCATAATTTTTTGAACGCTTACTATGTAGTATTTAATGTGTAATCTCGTGGAAACTATCTACCAAGTTTAAGCAATCATTACAATTTATTAACAGCAAAGCTTAATGGAAAAGAGAAAAGTGAAGAGTGGCAAGCCAGTATGGCCTTAATCAAGTCTTGTTAATATGAAAAATTGGTGAATAAATTGCGCAAAAACGACATTAAGTATAGTTCTTGCTGAAGGATTTTTAACTTGAAAACATAAAAATATAAAAACTAACGCACACGAAAAAACACACAAATCATGGTGTCGCTGTTAATGTATGGTATCAAGGCAAAGTTTAATAATTTCTGAGGATGAAGTTATAGAGCAACTCTAATTGTAAGCCAAAAAGGTCAACCGACACCGGATAATGGTGTTCCTATATTTCTTAATATATGTAACCATAGTCTAGCTAGGCCTTTAGTTAAAATATTCAACTTATCGCTGGCAAATGGTGAATTTTTGGCCGGTTGAAAAAGCTATCTGATAACGCCAGTAATCAAAAGAGTATCGAAACAACTATTTGAAAATTATAGGCCGATATCCAAAAAACAATTGGTTCCATTAATCTTCGAGGCGATGGTCAAAAATCAGATATATCGGTTAATGAAGAACGGTATCTCTAAGACACAGCATGGCTTTGTAAGTGCTCGTTCCACTGTCACTAACCTCACACTCTTTTCCAATTTCTGTTTGAACTGTATTCAGAAGGGGAATCAAGTGGAATGTATTTCCACAAATTACCCCGAAACCTATGCAGCTTTGATTTCACTCGAAACTTCTTGAACGGATTGCCAACTAACTTTCTAAGTGGATTCAGTTTGTCAGAATAGGTTCAAAAATATCTTAACCTATTTTTAATTTTTCAGGTGTACGTAAGGATAGCCACATAGGACTGCTTTTGTTCTTACTTTTTACTTATGATATTTAACTTAAGGTTAGATTCTCTAAGTGTCTAATGCAAACGATCTAATATTATTAAAAGGCATCAAATCTGTATCAGACTGCATTGAACTGCCGTCGAATTTATTGAGAAAATATGAATGGTGTTACAATAATCAATTGTAATCAAAAATAAGTAAATGTCAATGTATTTCTTAACTAGATCACTTAGTTCAACCATGAATAATAATTATCATGTCACTGAAGTTTAGCAAACGAGTTGCATTCCAGAAAGATTTGAGAGTAATTTTTTATTGTAAGCTTGCTTTTGATATGCCTTATAACTACATTGCTGCAAAAGCCAATAGTTTGCTAGGATTCTTGAAAAGAAATTCCAAAAAGTTTTCTGATCTATAAAAATAAAAGTCACTGTACGCTTCAATAGTTAGATCTATATTTGAATACGCAAGTTGTATTTTGTATCCGAGTCTGTACAAAGAAAGTTCACTAAATATGCTATTAGAAAGTTAAACTGGATGATTGTCGTGATGACATCTATCAAGGATGTATGTTAATAAATTTGAACTCTTTACAATCATGGCGAAAATGCAGTTTGGTAATGTTTGTGAAAGACGTGATTTCAAATCATGTTGATTGTGCTCCTTTGCTTGCTATATTCCCTGCTCAAAACAGAACACTAAGATCTAGGAATTTCTTTTTTGTTCCACGTCATTCATTGCTATGGTTAATCAAATTTGTGATCAAGTTGATTTTCATTTTTGTAGGTAAATATTTTGGAAGCACATATCACACTATTTTTGTTTTATTGTTTAAATTCAATACATATGCTTAAACATCTAATTTTTATCTTTAATTTTGTTTTCATATTTAAGTAATTATATGTGTTAAATTTAAATTTTATATTTTTCTAGTTCGTAAAAAGTTATAATTAAATAAAATAAATAAGTATGTAGCCGACTTCCATAAGGCAAGTCCTGCAATCGACTATCTCAATCGCCAGTGCTGTGGAAAACAGGCTCATTAGTCAGTGCTTTAGCTTACTAACTTTTTAACCAACGCTGACTTCAATAATCAAAAGAGATTGCTGAAGTTGACTGGTTCCTCAGCTGATTGGCTTCTAAGCTTACTGACTAATAAGTCGACTGCCTCCAACACCAGTTCCGTAACTGCCCGGTTTAATAATAATGCTATCACTCATATAGTCAGTGCTGTAGCATACGCAAATGAAACGGTGCAGGTATCCTTGCTTTTTTGGATTAATTTTTTAAACAAGTTTGCAATTTACATGTACACTGCGGAAGAAATTTAGTTGAAACTAAATAGGAAAAATCAATTCGGAGTACAAAGCTACTATTTGATGTCTGTCACGTTTTTATTTGGCAACACGTGTAATTTAATAATGATTAAATGTTGCTCAACAAACTGTGACATGGAATTTAAAAAAAAAAATATTGCGAAACCGGGAGTAACAGCATTAAGAGAGGCTTTGGGACCCCAGTGAAGGATCGTTTTTTGGCTGCTCTGGTGTTTTTTTGCAGATTCGTTTTGCGACAGGACAATGCCAGGACAGCGAAAATTGTAAGTATAAACTGTATTTTTTTTTAATGTGAAAAACTAATATCATGTTGTTTAATAAGATTGAACTTTTATGACAATAATGAAATTAAAGATTGCGATGAAGCGTCCAGAGTCCTGGAACACCATACCTGCATCCATATGGAAAAACATATCTTGATCAATGTCTCGCTGATCTTTACTAATTGGATAAGGAATGGTTCTGAGAAGCAATAAAAAAATCAAAAGCACTACACTTAAAAAACAGTTTTCTTTAATCCCTTAAAATGAATCAATTACAAAAAAATATTTTTTTGCAACTTTTTTCTCCCGTGACCGAGTGTGAAAAATTGTAAGACTCTAAATGTGTCATGAAATGATTAAAACCGCATAAGACAACAGATCCTCATCAAAAAATATGAAGTTATTGCAACAAATTTGATGACCACCATTTTTCGAACGGCACTGTATCTGACTGTCTTGCATTCAATGAGACAATTAAGAAAGAGACTTTGTTATCAACGGTACCCTGGAAAGTGTGGAGCTGTCTAATTCACTGAAGGTCTGTTAAAGTAAACGAGACAAATAAGTGTTAAACAAAAGATGTGAAGACTATGTTGAGGTGACTGTCCAAAATTTTGTTCTCCTTTTAAACTTTTTCGGCCTACTTGAATCCACTTTTAGCAAGCTTTGAATGGTATACTGAGAGCTTGTTTCAAAATTGAGAATCGTTGACGTATTTTTAAAAACTTTCGGAAAAATATATATAAACAAGAACTTCCTAATGGGAAGTTAATAGTTTAAACAACCGAGAAAGAACAAAGCCACTTTTCATTGAAAAAACAACGTCTTTCGATACTGAGAATCACAAAATACAGAAAATTCATGTTAGACCTTTTTTTAAACTACAATTTAGCTTGGTTCAGTTCTATGACCAAAGTGGAATCTTTCTCGTTTGCATTTCGTTTTGCAAGAACTTTACCACTACTTCAACAGGGTTCCCCGGTGCTCAAGAAATACATCACTTGGGTGTTACCACAGATGGATTTCCTCCCATAAACGTCACAGTCACAATTGACCCAGCAAGCGATCCAATAAGCTGTAAATGCGTGTATATTCACATACCAGTTCAATAGTTTGGAAAACTTCATTAAAATATCCCCAAGGACCGTTTCATCTGGTCCTCCCTCTTCAAAGGACTTCGTGCATTGATTCCAAGTTACACAAACTCCATCTGCCAAACCAGCCATTTCCGTCACACCATTACATTCAACACAAAGGCGAATACAATGTCTTCGTGACCACCAGCCCAAGGGTTAGAGTGCCATTATACCCCATCGTATAACGGTGGGGGGATATGGGCCAACACAAATGAAATATATCGACTGGAATAAGGACACTACATGGCACATTGGCAGCGCGTTGGCACTCGTAAAGGCGAGTTTAAGGAGGTTTGGAAAATAGATTCAGACCTGGAGGTTACACCATTTCTTTGGAAAGGATATCATTTACAAACGTATCCTTACAGTGTCTGCGAAATTGCAGCTCATTCGTTGTGTCCTTCGGAATAGTGATGTATTTCTCCATCATACTTCACCCACTGGTGGACCTTTCTTTTTGCCTGTATGAGTGTGTTTGTCCTGCGAAACGTGTTAGTTTTCATGGAACCAAAAACAAACCTGAGCTAAGGAATTCCTTTGGAAATTCCTTACCTTGACTATTGGCAGCGTGTGTGCAAATAATTGATTGATCCCAAGTTATCTTCATGTGAGTGAGGTTATTCGCAATGGAAGAACAAATAAATAAAACATTTAAATACCATTGTTACCTTATTGTAGTTGTTAATTCGATTGGGTGACAGAATGTTTTGCCACGTGAGCTATTGTCAGCATTTTACGCGTAGACGAATTAACACTGTACAACCGAAATAGCGCTTCAAGTTAAACGTGAAAACATCGAAAAGCGTTTCGGTGAAAATATTAGAGTGGTGAAACGCAACTAGTTAAATTTTGGTTTATGAAAAGTTTGATTAAACTGCAAGGCAGACGCTGGCTCGGTGTTAATTGTAAATCAATGGACATGTCGTGGAGATACAATTTGGTATCATTCATAGATTAAGGGTATGGTTTAATATTTGTATTTTTGAGACCGTAGACAGAAACGAGTAAATTGCAGACGATGATTATTAGGAGAAAAAATATATTTGTTTACTTTCCAAAATTTTGTTCTCTTTTAAAACTTTTTCGGCCTACTTGAATCCACTTTTAGCAAGCTTTGAATGGTATACTGAGAGCTTGTTTCAAAATTGAGAATCGTTGAAGTATTTTTAAAATTTTTCGGAAGAAGCGTTTTAAAAGCTTAGAAAAGATAATTTTCTGCAGTAAGAGGAAAAAATTATATCTTTATTGCATTTCAAAAATAGTGTTACAATTATTATTATTATGAAATTTACTTTAACTATCTACTTGCTGCAAAGTCAAAAACTTGACGCAGATTGAACCAAACAATTCCGTAAATTTAAACGATTTTGCATAAAAATCGTTATAAGACGTTTCTTTTTATAAAAACACAATTATTTTAATTTATATATGCAAATATGTGGTAAATGAGTTTTGTTGTAATTAAAAGAGTTAACAAAAACAAGAATTTTGATCTCAGGTTAAGATCGTAACGGCCAAACAAATAACAGAATACACGATTTAAAATAATTGTAGAATGAAAAATATTTTGAAGTAAAAAAGAGGATGTAAAGTTATAGCTTTGTTGTGGAACTCTTTCTTTTTAGTTCGGCTTCACAACGCCGCTTCATGAAATCTTCCAAAGTCTAGCATCCCTCCAATGATATATTTTCCCGGCAGTCTTGACTGTAACCCGGACTTCAGTGCTATTTAATATTAAGGATGCAAGCACTTTCTTGACATTTAGCCAAAGATTTTTTATTACAATGTAATAAAATGTACCGTCAAGTGATTAAGGAGGCCAGGCCATGATAGAAATATTGTTGATGATGTGCCTTATATCGTTGTCTTGTTGAAAGACCCGTCTTATTGGCATTTCATCCTCTGCGCATGGCAACATGGTTTCCTGATGTATGCCAACGTAAACATGCTAGCCCATCACACCATTTATACGCTAGAAAGCATGTACTCGACGCACATATTCACGGGAACCAGACCCGGCACACAGAGCAAATTTTGATTTCCATTGTTAATCAATATATTGAAATCAAGAGCTCCTTATCTCATCTTTTTACATTTTCATGTTGTTGCGACCTTTTCCCAAAATACGAATTGAACTATTTAATCCTTAACTAATGAAATCCTTCTTTTTCGAGCTTTGTCAACAGAAATTTGTGATTGACCACTTAAAAACATAAAGCGTTTTTCAATAAAAGCGCTACAAAAAATAAAACAAAAACGATTTTGGATATCAATGAAATTCTTTATTCCTGTGAAATAACGTTCGATGCCATTATGTATGGAGCTCGATTTCTTTTGCATGGCCACCACGGGCACGCTTGCAGAAGTCGAGACGCTGAACCCAATTTTCGACGGTTTTCAAGCATAAATCGGCCGATACTCCTGCAAATTCACGTATGATATTCAGCCAGAAAAAGCCTCATCGCTGAAGATGATTTTTCGATGAAAACCGAATCATTTTCAAGTTGTTGCTCAGTCCAATTCACGAACATGCGACGCTTCTGGTGGTCAAGCGGCTTCAGTTCTTGCGTCAATTTAATCTTGTAAGGATGTAGGCCAAGATCTTTTCGCAAAATTCGCCACAACGACGTGACAGAGAACATTTGGGCTTTCTGCAACTGAAGCCTCAGCGGCAGCAATATTCTTGACACTAGGGGCACTTCTCTGTCTCACTGGCACGGGAACATTTTGTACTGTGCCTGTGGATTCAAATTTTTCCACTAGACGCTCAATTATTGATCTGCTAGGACGATTATGACGACCATAAATAGGACGTAGCGCTCTATACGTTGAGGCCACTGACTCCGAATTTCGGTGGTAAATTTTAAGAATTTCGACTCGTTGTTGGCTCGTATATCTTTTTATCATGAAATGGCAAACCTTATTGAAGAGAAATGTCAAAAGAAATATGGCGACGTTTGCTGTCCCTTTCGCTCTACTTTTGTAGCGTCCCTGTTGAAAAACCCGTTATTTTGACATCCAAGATGGTCATCACTTGGGAACGAAGCCATTAAAGGGCATCTTCTGAAGATTATAATGTCCCAGTTTTATTAACAAAAACTCTCTAATTTTTACTTGTTTCTCAAATTCTTCACTGATCCAAGAAATAGCTATGCGGCATAACGCTCCAAAACAGGCGGAGAAATATAATATTCAAAAAGTTTTCGGAACTTTTCCTTTCATGTTTAAGTCCAGCTGCTGATTGCGCAGACGACTTCGACATCATCTGGGCTTCTAGATTAAGGCATTTAAGTTCATTAAAGAACAGACTAAACAAATGTCATCCAAGCAAACCGCTACTTTTTCCAAACAAATATGCTCAAAGTATTAAGCTCGGAACTCGAAACGCATGAAATGCAAATATTGATCCTGCCACTTGAACTCGAAAGGAGAGCCAATATTGAACAATTTTTGTCGAATGTTCGGGAACCCTTTCAGCTATACGAGCTATGTTACGAGCGAATAAACAATAATGCTCTATCTAAGAGAATCTTCGCATCACAGTCCAAAGATTCGGGACAACAAAAATTATAGAAACGCCGTTTAAAAGGGTGAAGCTATCGCGGTTAAAAGAGCGATTGATCTAGACTGGAAGCAGCATTTTCAAGATTGTAACAAAAAATTGTGGCAATAAGTCCACATCCACTAAGAAATCAAACAGCTAACAAATACTTTAGCTTAAGGCACATAGTCTTCTTTTCCCATTCAAAAAAGACCACGTTGCAATCGACTAACAACTGCATTACCCTGACTCAGCATGACTCGAATAGCCTATAAATCAATCTTACCCTTAAGCACCCTGCATCCACAATCAATTACGAAACGAAATGTATCGAATTTTTAATAAAAACCAAAAAAGAAAAAATCCCCTCACACAAATTATTGCACTCATCTTGAATGAATGGCATTCGGAAATTATTGCGTGTGTAACCAGATCCTTGGACAGCACATTTTCCATCCGGAAAGTCAAATTGTCCACGACTACCTACCGCATGCAGTTATGGACAATTGTCAACCTTTTGTTTGACTTGGTTTTCATTTCATTGCCCTCACGGGACACTAAGCTTCGAACACAAGAAATCCCAATAAATACCCTCATTACCCTGATGACACCCCAAACAAAGCCGAACACAGTTTGACATCCCCCGGTTGCGTTGTAAAAATACGAAGCTGTAAGGCGGCTGACAGCGCTCTAACGGTGATAATAATAAAACTAATGAGATGCATTACCACGATTACTACAACCGTCGTCGATCTATTTGTTAGGCCCGTTCAAATGAAGAAACTCACCAACCACCCTAGGCTTAAAAATACTCGTACACCACTGATGAGGGGTTGTGCCGCGGCTAACACACGTGTCATGGACTTGTCAACGACAGGAGGTATACACCGTGGTTGCACTTAACGAAAAAAATGACCCACGGATTGACTTGGTGGTCTCGCTAATGGATACCAAGAGGAGGGTGACTGACTTGGCTCAGACTCGACTTTTTATTTCCAAGAAATTTCTTAAATTTTTCATTTGTCGTTTTTTTTTTTTGTTTTTTATTGAAATTTATGATTAGAAATAGCCTCAAAGAGAGAGTGGTGCACGGTTGAGTGCATTTGCCATCAAATATGGCCATCGTCATTTGCAATGGCAATAATTTCCGCTTCTGGGTTTTCAGCACCATCAGGGTATCTAATGTTGGTTTTTTTGTTTTTTTTTTTTAACTAAATTAATGACTCTATTAGCTGACCGGCCATTGGCTTCTTGGAGGCCGTTAAGTGGTCTTAATTAATGACAAAGCAGTCTCATCCTTGCGAGCTGTGTCACCAATTAAAACAATGCCCTTTAACTGCAATAACTAGGTTACGGTTTTATGACTTAATTAGGTTTCGCTTTTAATTTAAATAATATGCAGACGTCAACATATCTAGTATATGTGGGCGCCAGCGAGGGTATGCAAAATACTGATAAGAAAATGTGAGGTTCGAGGAGGGCTGTGTTGTTGGAATTTTATATAGAGTTTTGACTGTTTTATAGGCGATTTGATGCCTGATGTCTTCATTAAGGATGATCTTGATGGGCCGCCGAGTATGACTGTATTATGGAAATTCTGACAGTTTTTATGAAGGCATATCTTTTTTTTTTCTTAATTTGTAAATTAGATAGGCGTATGGTTTAATGGGCCAGCAAAGCCGTTGGATGCGAGTCGAATGGGGTAGATATGATACGATGATTGCCGCATGCTATGGTAATTATTTCGAGGAAAGCTCCTATATTTTGACTATTAAGTTGAGATGAAGACTTCCAGTTGGTATGGGAGGGTGTGTCCCCACATCAGCTTGCAAATCGGTTCGTGGTCCGAATGAATTTTTGAAAACAAAATCGACTTTGTCAAGCGGCTGAGGTCAGTTAACACTTTCCTATGCTAGCTATATTGTGATCCAAAACTATTGATCTCGGCAATATTTACACTTCAACATCATTCTTATTACTACTAAATTTTTCAAGAATGAAAATATGTAAAGCTATTTCAAAATTTCAGGGCTTAAAAATCTAAAGCCACCGTCCGTCTAGTCGAATGTCGTCTAGTGTTTACTTCTCAAGCTACTGTAATGTCGGGTATTTTTACGTATTCAGCACGGCCTCTCGCAATAGTCTTGCTACCTCTGAAGCAATTTGTTTCCATCCATCAGAATGGCTGATGAGCTTTTGCGGACGTATTTCTCCATCTCTTCGCAACTGTTTAGAAGATGGTTGAATTCCTTTTTAATCTCCATTCAATTATATGCAGACGCCAATTAGGCAGTTCTATGGTTTGCCTAGTTGGTGTCTGCATCTCAAAAAAATTTCATCTACTCGTACGACTCCCGATACACTCCATTCCTTACTTGTGTTCGAGCGCACTTCTTATTTGAGAGGCTTTTGCTACGTCTGTGTTTGCCTTCAAACCGAAAATTATCTTCCATTTGCAATTTCACTTCCTGTTCTTTTTTATCACAACTTTTTGTTCATCTGTCGACGATTCTTTGACATAAAAAAACGGCGACTTTACTATTTTTAAAAAAGGCCATATATCAAGTGCTCTACACGCTTTATGTGCAACTTTCGGTATGAAAGGGAAAATTTTCCATGTTCTTATTAAGTGTTTCGATGTTTTTTCGGCGCCTTCGTGAACATTTTTCTAAGAAGCTTTTCAATCCAGAATTTCGTAAAACTGGCTCCAAGATGAAAGACAACATTGACCTCAATCCCAATAATCTGAGGATGTCTTCCTTCACAGTGTTACTGATGCCCTATCACAGTCCTCAATGGCAGTCTTTATAAATTTTGACTGACTTTCCAACATTTCCGAACAAACCAAAGCTCTTCTTATCTATTATAGATCGATGAACAAGTTGCAAATCAGCTCCACGGATTATACCGATTCCGTTCATACTCTCTTCCATTTCGAAATAGCACACTACGGAAGTCAGCGTCTTAACTAAAAGTCGAAAAAAGTACTTTGAAGTTTCGTATTTTCGTCTTGAAAACGCAAAATATCATCATCCTTTTAAGATTTAAATTTAGACACTGTTTGCCATTCCTCGTAGCTTTAAGAATTTAATTTTTAATTTTAATGTCGAAACAATAGGCAGCAGAATTCATCAAGAATTCTTGTAGTGACGTGCTCCTGCTTTCCAGCCGAGGAGCCTTCTACGCAGGTTCATCCATCTTCCGAGTGGCTACCGCCAAAAGTTGACCGTTGACGGGTTGAGATCAATGTGTAACATCTGTTCTCGTCGCGATGGAAGTAGCATATTTCTTCCAGATCCGATCGTCCGATATCATCCGAAAACATATCTGAATATGAATCGAATGTTTTCTCCATACAATTATGGATCTCTGACTTTTTTCCTGCGACTGCATCCATTTTCATCGACGACTATGCTTCAGTTTTTCATTTCTTTAAGGGTCTATCTCCAAATTTGATACCACTTATCGATGTCACTAATAATCTTCGGCTTCCCCCTTTTCAATATCTACATTTCTGATATACATATGTATGCAAGTGGATAAGTTTAATACATTTTATTTGAGCTAACATGGTTCTCAAATAGAATCAAAGACGTTTCTGAGGTGTTTAGGTGTTTATTAGGACAAGTTTTGTACTTGAGCGTTGGAAAAGGCAAAAACGGTATTCATATACCTCAAAAGTCTTTTTTATTCCAACTTTCTTAAGAACCTATGTGAAGATCTTTTTTTATCAACCATGCGATCATTCAATTCTGACTTTTGCCAGTTCCGTGTGGTGGAACATTTGTCCATCTTATAGTATATGGAAAAGCTTCGAGTTCTCGAGCGAAAATTTGAAAGAGCTTGCATACGAATGTATAGAAGGGCACGTTCTAACTTTCAGCGTTACGTTTCCAACAAAAGGCTATTGCATGATTCCGAGGAATCATGATCGGCAGATGTCGTCGTAAACGAGTTTTTGTTGGGACTCATCTCTCAACCTCTCTTGTTTATCGACATAGACTAGTGACTTGACATACGCCTAAAGAAAGTAATCCAAAGGTTTGAGATCTGACAGCCCATTAATCAGACAAAATAGTGAGTTTTAATGAATGTTAGCGCATCTCGATAAAGGCTTGTGGGGTCTCTCCAATCCAAACTCAGCACTTTTGCTTGTTAACATATTCATTTAACCAAAAATGGGCCTCATCGGAGAACAAAATTTTGCGTAAAAAATGAGGATCAAGCTGAATCACGTTTGCGGCCAATTCAACGAACCTAAAAAGCGTATAAAAGTACTCTAGCACAAGCTGGACCTTATGAGCTTTAAAGCCAAGATCGTTCCATAAAATCTCCATCGTGTTCCAAATAACTCGTCCAGATGGACGATCATGTTGACCATGGCTATCAAAATAAGTTGTTCTGGCGTAAGTGTTCCCATTTGAAAAACCAAACCTCTTAAAAGAAAACCCTTTATCAAACAAAATAATTCTTTCAGACCCTTTTCTATCACGCAAGTATTTCTACTTGGTTCAATAGAATCAATTATTGCCGTAAGACTGGTCTGAAATCAACACTTAGGTTAACGACGGTTGGAAGAAGTTGTTATAAGTATGTATGTCTGTTTTTGTCAGCTAGTCGGTGGAAAGTAGATCACATGGAAGAGCCTGGCTCTAGAGGAAATAAGGTTTGAAAAGCTTCTAAACTGAAGTTTTTTAGAAAATAGAAGTTGATACTATCTTCCTTAGGTTTTAAACAAATTTGCACAGCAGAAAAGAACTCACAAAATCAACATTAAAAGTCCTAAACGAAAAATAAACGAAAAAAAAAAATTCAATTCTCCTAAACTTCCAAGGGGTTATATTTTTTTTCAGATTAAACCTTTTTGAATTGCTTAAAATTAATTTTAACAAATGAGACGTACATTCTAAAAACTGTGCTTGTTTCCTGCACAGAAGCATGCATGCATACATCACATCAACTAAGATAATGGCCATCTCATTAAGACTTATAATGAATCCTTTTCATTTAGAAATTTCCACAAAACAATGTCCGCATTGTAAAACTTTAATCTACCCAAAGAAAGGAACTAACTCAAACCCTATCGCGCTCTCCCCACCTGGCTAGCCACCAACAATATCCTTAAATTACAAAAACAAGTATCAAAACTCTGGCACAGACACTCAACTGCAAAACTAGGACACCAGATAAAACGCTCTAGCTCTAGTCGTACACCCCCCCCCCCCCCCCCCCCCAAAAGCATTTCGGGGAAAATCTCGTCTAGCTGTCTGCATACATATGCATAAAGTGTAAAGCATACCTGCAGCACTGCTGAGCACTTTCGAGCAACATTTTTCAGATTTATGGAATCTCGTTGGCTTGATTCTCCGGCGGTGTGGTGTTTGAAAAGTTTCACGTGGAACATTCTAAATATTTCTATAAAAGGATTATCTGTTAGACACGATACAAAAGTTTCTGCTTTGGCAATCTCATTAGTGTGAGTATACACTCTTTGATTGCAACCAATAAAGGATATATGAGAACTGATTCTTTAAGTGCAATTATCAAGTGGTCACGTGTCGAAGTCGTTGTATTCCGAGCGTTCAGCAGAACATTTGGAAGTGACCAAAATGCCAATACAAATACAATTAAGTGTTGATAATTTCGCTCTATCCATGTGTGTGTTGGTGTTGCGGGTTTTGACAGCCTGCGGTGGAAATATGAGAGGAGGGATTAAAACAGTTTAAGAACCGGGCGAGGGTTGACAGTGTTTTTATTGCCTTCAATCCATTAACCCTTTTCAAAACCAAGAACACTTTGTATGTTCCCTCGGGAAACAATGATGGATCCTCCATCCTCACAACATTGGATGTTGGAAGTTTCCATACTGAAACCCTTACCACCGCTGTCACTTGCTTAGGGAGGCTTCTTTTCTTTTTTTTTTTGTTCATCGAATTTTCATTATCATCCATCTCCATACTTTCGTTTTTTTTTATTTTTTGTAACAAAATTTAATGAAGCATGCCACCCTCACACCCTTTATGTGTGGTCATTTGCTGATTGATGAGGCGAAAAGGATTTGAAAGGATTGAAAGGGTCACCATCGGCCGACGACGCACTATGTGAGTTCGGAGCCTGATTGAGTGGACGCAAAATTTTCACTTTCGATTTTATTCTCCACCATGCATCTCCGTTATTCGTTGGTAGCCTTTTGTTCTTGTGGAAGGCATTGAATGTGAAGAGACATACATAGGATGAGATTGATGGGCAGGACATTTGTTTTTTTTTTTTTCTTGTGGGTTCATATTACTCCGAGGAGACACATTAGAAGGACACGAAACAGATTCGAAAGAGTGTAAGTGTATGGGAATGGTTTCAAGAGGATGATCCCTTTGTGGACATGTGTTTGGCCAAGATTAGGCTCATGTCTCAACACTCGGGCGAGAAGTCCTTGTGGGAGCATATAACATCTTGTTGGATTACCAGTGGTCTTTAGGAGTTTATTAGTTTTCACTTGTCATTCAAGATATCTCAAGTCGGTACTGAGTTTGGTTAAAAGTTATAAAAGGGATTTGCAGCTAGATTGCGATAGTTATATGTGAAGGATCTTCTGAGGCACTCAAAAGGAAATTTGGATTTAGTTTTACTGAGATAAAGACATCTCAAATAAAGGGTAAAGCTATTAATACTAAAATTTCTTGGATTAAATAAATAAATAAATCTGTCCCAATCCTGAAAATAACGTGGCAGAAGAGATATTCGCCAACCCTCGAGAAACTGCCTTAAAATAAGGCCAGATCTATGGCGGCTCATAAAAAGTGTGTCGAACTGAGAAGGAAACTCCTCAAGGACATCATGAGGAACTCTAGAATATGAGAGACTCAAATCTTAAATACTATGAAATCTTTAAATCTCTGAAGCTTAAGGTACCAAAAATATTTTAATTGACAACAAGTGATTTCACGCAGACCAATACCTAAACCACATCAGTCGACTTAGTCCTAATTTACTTAAATAAATCAGTGATTTTTACATTTTTCCTACAAAAGACATTTCATGTGGTATATCGCAGGACTTTTCTAGCCCTCAAAGTGACTAGGTAATGAGTTTCAAGGTTCATTCCAATATTTTATTGTTTTTCCATGACCGAGGATAATTACATGTGACATCTTTCACAGCCCCACAGTTGTAGACCAATCGCCCGCCATAAGTGTCAAAAAAATAACCCGCGCAAACTAAAGTTGAAGCTGAGCCATGACTCGCAAAAAAAGCTGTCGTGTAAACATTTTTTCCTTCTTGTCCTTGCGGGATCATCATATCCAGAGATTTCCAGCGTAGATAAAATCGGAGTTAAAATAGACGGACCCCACATATCTCATCGAGTTGAAAGTTAACCTTTGAAAGGAACTTTTTAACTTTCGAACACTGAGTGGCGAAGTTGGTAGAGCGCCTGCATTTCAATTGATTCAATTGATAGGTCCCAGGTTCGATTCCTAGAGTAGTGGTCTAGGTTTTCGAATCTGGTCCAGTCAACATTTGCCATTGGGATCAAGTTAATTGCACTATCACTGGGTTGGTCGACCAATGATAGCAGTTTGACTAATGGGTGGCGTTGTTGTAGTGGTAGTTGTATCGGCTTAGTTCCTAATTCGTGTTTTCAAAATAGCAGTTTGTGTAGATTGTGCGTAGATGGCTCTGCTGTGAAGGCATAACACTGACAGCGGGGTGTTAAAGCTAAATCTTCCAAACTTTCAAAGTTCATAGATCATAACCAATGTCGAATAAAATCCTGCGAATTAGGTTAAAGTCAATAGGTCGATATCAAAATCTTCCGTCCCGTTTCGGGCTCCACCCACGGAAGTGAGTTGAAACCAATTACACCGAAGTTTCTCAGTACATAATCTTTCAATCTTCTCCTAATTCTTCCGCTCGCTCTGTGCTACACGCATTATAAGAGTCTTAATATCCTCTTGAAGAGGGAGCAAATAATTAAAAGATGGGGGAATGTTTCAAAATGTTTAATAAGTCATCTAATGAATTTAATCAATCAAATAAACTTCTTTGATAATTAATTGGTTTGACTCGCGAGCGTAGTTTGCTCATTTTCAAGAATGAGTCACTGATCGGAAGCGCCAGTGAATTCGAAAGTCAATACAAGAAACGACAAAGGGTATCGAACATCCTACGGTGCAGCCAACTGCAGCAGCGAAATTAAACGCATTACTTGTATAATGATAAGAAACATTGCGTCCTGAAATGAAACACAATAATATCAGAGTAAATTTAACAGTTTCTTAAAAAAATTGATTATACTTTTCTCTTTCTCTTTTCTTTTCTCACAAATAATTACTTTGTTGTAATAGTGCTTAGCAGAATGAATTTGTTTGTGACTTGTCGTTGTGATCAAACATTTTTCCTTGAAAAAGTTTAGCACCGAACATGTTTTTCAAGAGCTCAAAACAGACCTAAGTGGTAAAGTGGTGTGGAAGGGCAACGGTTAAAAATGATCCCCGATTGGACCGCCCTTCGACGTCTGTTACCCAGGAAATGGTTAAAAAAAAAGTTGAAAAATTGTATTGGATGATCGCCGTATTAAAAGAACGTTTTATTGCTTGTCGCTTTAACTCTTCAATCGATCGGAAGTACCCATAGCAATTTTCAAATTCGTTTGAGAATGAAAAAGTTATCCGCGCGTCGTACGTACGTACCCAGAATGCTCACGGACGCACAAAAGCCTACGCTACTTATGATTGAATCATACTTCTCGCTTTTGTCTCGGATTATAATAGTGGATAACAATCAGTTAGTTAATGGGCACTGGTTTTTGGGACAGGAAAGGAGTTATAATTGTTAAATATCTTGACCATGGGGCCCATATACCAGGTAGTTAAAGCGGGCATTACGAACGTAAAAGCCGTCGAGGAAAACTCACGAAAAACGCAAGGGCATACAAATCTGCTATTGCCGCGGCCACAAACCAAGGTGCTGACTTTTAAATCCTCGAATATCTGCCATATTATCCGCACTGATTTGTATTGATTTCTGTGATTAAAGAAAGGTTTGAGAAGCAGCTGTAAACGATTTCTCAAAAATTAAAATTATCAAAAATTATTTTTTAAACGAAATTTTAGTTTTAGAAAAAAATGCATTTAAAAAATATTTGCCTAGAGGTTGGTTTTTTGAAAAAATATACTAAATTAAACTTTACTTCCCTCCAATTTAGTTATTGTAATAACTTTTTGAACACCCCTCGTAGACGATATTGTTTTTTAAACGTACAACTTGCACAGCGGAACTGCATCGAATTACACAAGGCACCATAAAGGGCCCTCAAATGTTTCCCTGCAAAATTTAAAAATTTGTCTGTAGCTTATGCGTCCTATTTTATCTAGGATTCCAAAAAAGTAGAAGCCTAAACGTTTTCTATGTTTTTTGGCTAGACCCTTAAATACGCACAATTTATGAGAAATATCCTCTTAAGTACTCAAAGCACCGCAGTATCGCATTCGTCCGTATTCGAGAGATCCTGTCTCCGTGCATGTTTGCCTGCGAGGCAGTGCCCAGAATTTTACGTGTTTTGTGCGGTAGAATGTAGGCCATGCGGCCTTTAATACTCTGTTTTTGACTGTCTTTGGTCTGCTTTATTCATTGTCCAATCTAGAAGTGCTGCCTTAGCGGTTCATGCAGGAGTTTTAATATCTGGCCAATTCGTCCGCTGCTTCTTTTCTTTCGATAACACAAAATAGTTTTACCAGATTCTGTGAACGTAATGCCTCGAGCTTGAGCTTCTTCTAGGAAAAGTTATTTCGTATGGCGTATCTAGAGGTCTAATAAGTTTTAAAAAGACCTATAAATGTTAGCTTGTGTGCACTTTATCCCGCTTGAAAAAAATACACTTAAATGGAGAAAAACATCCATTGCTGCCGTTGAGGTAGTGCGTACAGCACGTGTTGTGACAACATTGGCCATTCTCTGTACTGCTACCAATTTGCTCAATGTCGTTGCCTTGAGTGTGGCTTTCCACCAGACAAGAATCAGGATGGGTCTGACTAAAATTAAGTAAAGCCAGTTCTTTTGAAATTCAAAAGGGCGATAATGCCCCTTAATACTTTCTTCCATGTTAAAGTTCAAATTTAGTTTTTTGTCCTGAATTATTCCCAAATGTTTGGCGTGGAGTGGGGCCAGTGCTATCCCGTTTAGTTTCGGCAGCTTGAACGAAGATATTTTGTATCTTCTGGCGAACAAAACCAACTCCGTGAATCTTCTTTGCAAAAGGAAATTCAGCAATAAAATATTCCTCCCCGCTTATCCGAAAATAAAATGATTAAATCGGAAAATGATATGGGGTTTCAGAAATGTTCCTCTTAAAAATATTACGACCACACAATCAATCAAGCCAATTTTAAATTAATCATCATAATTTCAATATTTCCAGTTGAAAACTCAAAATGTCAAAAGATTTCCATCGCCAAGCGTGGCAATCGCCTTCGCAAAAGTATGGGCATGTCATTTGAAAAAGTTTTTTTTTGTTTGTTAAAATTCTGGCCTTCAAGCTCACATATGCCAAGATGTGACATCATCCATTCAGAATTCTATAAAAGTCCTGCAAATGACATTTTAATGAAAAAATAAAGTTCATACGAGTTTATGTACAATTCCGGTCCATATTCGGTTGTGCCTTTCAAGACCAAAACAAACAGTCAGTGACTGAAAGTCAACTGGGCCTGCATGCTGCCAAAAATAAACAAACCAAACAGAATCAAGTCCAGTGGCAGTGTGACACTCAACTTTGTCATCTCCTTCCAGTTTAAGGACTAAACAAATAGAAAATATAGCTCGTCTCTATGGCTTAATATGACCGATAGAAGAAGGAATCATAATCAAACAAAATCAAATGCCAATTTCGTTGGCCGCGACATCCCCAGTCTTTCTCTCGTTTATTTTTTTTTTACGCAGAAAACATATGAACGAAAACAACAAATGACAGAAAAGGGCGAAATGTGCAGAAAAATTGTGACAGCAAAAACTGTAGCAGGGAATGTGTTTGCTTAACGTGTTTTGACAAATTATTATGGCGATGCCATTTGGGGATTTGTGTGCGAGGGTTGGGGTACGGCTTTCGGGGATGGAGTTGGAACCCTTAAATAAAGAAAAATTGTACAGGGATAACGTAAATTATTGACTCGGACTATGGCTTGGCTTGCCGTTTGGTCTGTATTTGTTGCTGGTTGTTGGTGATATGTTCATGTGTGTTTTGTAGACGAATGGTCTGTTGCTTTTTTTGGGGAGGGGAAGGGGGTCCATCGATCCCATTATGGAAACATGAGGTTGTTATGATAGCGATTTTTTTTTCGATGTCCAACGCTTTTGGCCATAAGCCTACCCATCTACACTCGATCATTCCGGTTTCATGGGGGTACTCTTCGTAATCAACATTTATTCAGCAGCTTTAGTCTAGAGCTCTACAGGGTGTAAAGGCGAGTGATGTTTTTTTTTTTTTGCAAAAAATATATAAAATTGTACTCCCTCATTTTTTGGAGGTAATGTGAGGGATAAGCGCGCAATGCTGTTGGTAAGCGAGGTCCTGTCCCTTGCGACGAACGGCGGTTTGTTATGGCGTTTGGAGTGGAGTGGAGTGCAATAAATCTTAATTGGTGGTCATACGTTCGTGGTTGGTTTTGGTGAGTGTTTGGGCGTTCGTAAATGAAAAAAAAAATCAAACATAATCATGTCTGTTGTGAAGAGGTACGAGTATTCTGTGCTTTGTGATTTCTCAGAGACTAAGTTTAAAAAAATTAGAAATTCTATAAATAATACTGCACGAAAACGAAGACTTTTCCAAATGAATATTTTACTATTTATCTTCTCACCACAAATGCTAAAACGACTTCACTATTAATTTCGCGCACAAATCATTCGGCATCTTAATTTTAATCACATTTCCTATGATCAGCTACGGTGAAAAATAAGCCCACAAGCCCCGGCAATCAATCTTTCCGCCCCCCATTGGACCAGGCTTATTCAATTTGGGTTTTTATCAAAAGTGCACGCACACCTCAATCTTTGCAATAAATCTACCGAAAAGCCTCTCAAACTAACTGAATAAATAATTAAAACAACTTACCTGCCAAATAACTGATATATTTGTGGATGGGCCACCCTTAAATTCACAGAAATAACCCCAAGGACGAGGAGGTTTCAATTCGAGACCAACGAACGGCGACGGACGCTACAACCACCATCCAACGTCCATAAATCACCTTGATGAGTCTATAAAATAATTTTTATTACTTAAACCGGACGTAAGTCTTCATTAAAGTTGGTCCAATTGGAAAGTAAGAAACCCTTCCTTTGCAGGCCATGCCGTTCTTGGGCCACATTAATATCCTCCCAAAGATGGACTTAAGAGAACGGTACCAACATCAGCTCTATGACCACATCCAATTATCCAGTTTCGTACAAAATGTGGAAAAGCAATAAAATTGGTCTTACAATATCGGTAATGTAGGAATGAGGCAGGAGCCTGTGTCCGTAAGGTGACTTTCCAACGCCAAAAAGCCAAGACACAGGTCTTTCCCCCTCGGACACATTCGATTTTGATTTAATTTTCGTGGAGGTCCATTAAGTAGGTTCGATGATACGAGTCCAAGTAACCATGGAATCCAGGTTGAATCGTAAAAAATGGACTTTCTGCGTGAAATGGTCCTGTGGTTAATGTTTATGATAGTCTCACGGCGAATTTGAGCCCACCGATTCGGTAGAATATGCTGGATAGTCTCATTAGGAATTTATTACGAATTGGCAAATCATTTGCGGAGGTGCGCTGGGAGTGTGAGAATATTTTTTTTATTTATGTTTCAAAAGAAATTTTTAATGGCTTAGTATATACTATAATGTCATAAAATATATTTGTAAGAAACCATGTAGGGGGTGTCTTAAGCACACATAGCTCAGCACTGCAAGTACTTTGAAGCTGACATTAGGACTGAGTTTCATTATATCTATTCACGATGTTCGCATGCTATAAAATAATTCGTTGATAATGTGTTGAGTGATCCCTGTGGAAGTCTGTAGCTTTCTCACAAAAATCAAATATTTATCTACATGAGATCCAAGAGCGTCCAATGCATCCTAAAAAAGCCACTGTTTGAGGTTTGATGTGGATTTTGGGCTGGCGGTGTCATCGGTCCAAATTTCTTTGAGAATGCCGTTGGCGAGGCCATCACCGTCAACGGCGAGCGCTTTAGGCCGATGATTACAAACTTCTTTTGGCCTGAATTGGATCGTATGGACACCTACATATCGTTATATGTAGTTTCAACAGGTTGGCGCTACATGCCACACAGCTCATGCCACATTGGAAACTCTGCACGAGCGATTCGAGCGCATGACAATCTCCCGTGGAGGAGATGTGTAGTTGCCATCGAGATCGTGCAATTTGACCCGTTACACTTTTTCATGAGGGGTTTTCTGAAGCCGCGGATCTATGTGAACAAGTCAAAAACCAGAGCGCCCCTCAAAGAGAACATTACCCATGCCACCAGTCAAATTCTGCCTGATTTATTCGCCACTGTAGACGAAAATTGGACATTTTGTATGCGCGCCACGGACTTTCAAACGAAGAGAAAAAAACGTTGATGTCTCACACAATTTATTTCATCAACATTTAGAGAAAGGGAGCGCTTAATGAAAGACGCTTTATAACACTCCCCAGCTCCCAATATAGAAATGAAGAAACTTTAATGCTATTGAAGGGACTGCCTACGATGAACAACAGTGACAAAAAAGTAGACTTTGTCGCTTTTAGGGCCGGTCTAATGAGAGCAAAACTCAAGTCGTTGCATTTACACGTCAAAAACTCAATTTAAAAAAGAATTCGAGGCTGCAAATTGATCAATGTGGTGTTTCCGATCTATGCAATGTCTTCTACTGCAAAATAGACTTGCGTTGATTTCCGCAGGAGAAATTTGGTTTCAGGGTGCTGGCAGATAAAATTGTCCAAAAATTTGTCCCGTGACTTAGTTTCTCCAGGTACTCAGCATGCAGCTCAAGGAAGAATTTTCGATTTGGTAGGTTTAGAAAAAATAAGGTAAAGGAGTAGTTAAGATAATGAACCCAGCCTGGTTTCTAATAGTAAAATTTAGGTTTACAGCACAAGTCAGCCTTAGTTAAATCAACTCAGAGAATATCGTGGAGATAGTCTAAGAAGCCATAACTAATTTCTGCAACAGCGTTGTAAGTGGAGCGGAAGTCTGCGGAATGATACAGTCGACATGGTATGGTAAGGAATAGGATGACTCCTCGGTTACTTCTACAAAAAATCGCATATTTTAATCGCAAATTGAGTCAGGTATTTTTCTTTTGAAACCCCACAAGTCCATTTTTGTGGTCAAGTCAAGTTTTTAGACAAATCATATTAAAAACCAGATTGAAAAAACAAAAGTCCGTTTTCTTCTAAGAGTACATATATGCTCAAGCATGACAACGCATTAGTTGTTGGTGACATGAAGGTAAGAATTAAGAAACAAGATGAATTTGCTAGCCAAATTTCGAAGAGAATACTCTGGTTCCTTGGGATAATTCAAATAAGTGGGAGTGATTTAATGACAGGGAAAAACCACCAAAAAGCATTAAAATGAGGAAAATTATAGACAGCACAACCACTCGATCGCTAAATGGATTTGCCTCCAAAGTTGACTTCACCTCGAACTGGAAGTACAAAAGAAAATGTGATGACAAAAAAAAATGATCCCGTTCATTAGTGGATTGATATGTCCTTAGTGGATTGATATGTCCTTATTAGTGGATTGATATGTCCTTAGACAACTGGAATAACCACTTTGTAAGGCTGTGGCAACAAAACAAAAGGATGAATTGATGGATCCTTGGAGATGTGTACGAAAGAAAAAGCAGCCATTCACTTGAAAGAAGGAGTAACATGTACATATATTATTTTTGTTTCTGACAGTTCATCAGCCGCTGGTGTCCAGATTCAGCTCGATAAAGGGCATACCTTTTTATTCGGCCAAGGCTGCAGAGTTCGTCAAAATTCAAATGTGCAAATGAACTTTCTCGCCTCATAAATAATTATCATCGCTTTCATGACAGTTTATGCGTGTGATAAGACCTTAGCTTTAACTTCTGGCCAAATATAAACAAAGACTGTATCTGTGAAAGAGTTGCACTGAGTTCAGTTAAAGCGCAAGTACCATCTTAGAGACCGTTCAAGTATATTATATTCTTTGCTTATTTTTGATGGCATGGTAGTGGGGGGTGTCTTGGTGGTGATCACATCAGCAGTAATTATTTACTTTCTACACATATGGCAACCCAAATATTGTCTATTTTGAAAGCGAAACGCGTTTTCGGGGATTCGCGCAGATAATGAATACGTTTAGGTAACTGCTTCCATCAATCTATTGTTTCGTTTCAGTACGATTCACGATTTGAACAGAAAGACGAAGACATAGAACTTGGAATGAAATCACAACGGGAATGCGAAAACACAGAACATAAAGATAAACAGGCGAGAATAAAGCCTTCTCAGGATGAAAAATAAGATTGCTCTGCTCGAAAAAATGTGAATGCTTTGCTTTGAGATCCTATCCCAAGCCCTGCTGAAGTTGGCAAACAGATCATTAAGTTGCGCGGAGAATTAAAACCAGTGAAACAGCCTTTAAATAGGAAGATTCAAAACGCAGTTACCCAAAAAAAAAGAGATGTTATGAAAGGAAAGTTAGAAAATATTTGTCATGAAAATCCAGATATAAAAAAAACTACTCATGAAGGGATTCAGTGGGATGTCCTAGCCTTGAAAACGATCAACCATTACTATTGAAAACAATTTCGGATATTGCTTTATTTCGGAGTGCAGCAGATGATAAAAGACGAACAGAATAGAAAAGGATTTGACATTTGAGTCGAAGTGCGACGTATCTATGTTTGATTCGCATAAAAGCTAGTTCTGCAGAGGGACGAAGACATGTATCGACAGACTCTGTTAAGCTCACTTGAGCTCCGACTGATCATTATAAAAGCCATTAGATGGCAATTTCGTTGGAACATCATTCCATTATTTGCAGAACATATTTGAATTTTTTATATCTCAGGATGATAAATTTCGGGTCGGTGTAACTGCGGCAAAAAAGCAAGTACACATGGAATAAAGAATCAAAGAATCACGACGGGGTAATCGCTGATCGGCATAAATTAGTACCATCAGTTTATTCTAGCATGGATTAGTAAAACCATTGGTACTCATGACGGTTGATGGAGGGCCAGATAAAAATCCGCGTTATCAAAAAGTTAAAAGGTTTTCTATTCAACACTTTAACGACATGTTCGCGATTCATTGTTTTAAGCTGTCAATGCTCCTGGCAGGGTTACGTATAACAGAGTAGAGCGTAGAATGGTTCCTCTTAGTCGGGAACTGTCTGGTTTTATATTGCCTCTTGACCATTTTGGCTCTCATTTGGATGAACATGGCGTTACAATTAATGAATATTTAGATATATCCAATTTCGAATTTGCAGAAAATGTGTTAGCTGAAGTATGAAAGTTACTGTTGAGCCGGTTGACAAAGATCTTCCTGATTTCACACACATCAAATGGGAGGGGGTAAGAGCTTTGCTTTCTTTTGCTGACAAGGGGAATGGGGGAGTAAATAGTTGTAATAAATCTGCTTATGTAATTATTTAACGGTCGCTTATCACATCTCAATAAACAGTAGTCCCGACTACATATCGACTTTGCAGGACCTTTAAACAATAAAATAAAATTCAGTATCGCCGAGCGTATTACAAATGGATCAAAATTCACCATTCAATCAAAAACAATTTTCGGCACAACTGCTTATAGTTTCACATTTAAGTGACTCCCAGATGTTAAAACTTTAAACGCTTTCACAATTAACATCGGGAATTCCACAACCTTTCTACCCTTCCAACATGAGCTAAAATGCTAAGCCGAAAAGACATCTTCAAGTAGGTTAAGGTAGGAAGAAGAAATTACATTAAATACTTTCCAAATTTAAATGCAGTTCCTTGAAACTAAAAACATTACTTCATCGAAAGCAAAATCAAGATTCACTTCAACTATTTTTTGCTGTCTAATCTTGTTGTCCAACAGAGTTGTACAAAAGAGTTAAAAACAAATGAGCTCATTTAAGCCCATGATTTCATAAGCAATGACAGCAATTTTATGCCTTCGGGGATGAATCCGAAGACGAAGAAGATACTGTTACGGAAACTATTGAAGATATAGAAAATCTTCCAGGTATCAGCATGGCTTCGGCTCAAGAAAATCTTTCCTCAAAGTCTACGAAATCTACTAGTTCAGCTAATTCAGGAGAAATAAAAATTGTAATTGGTTGCATGTTGATAATGTCTTACAATCGGGTACTTTGAACGAAGCATTATTATTCAAAAAATCGATCACTTGGAAACAAAGCTTGAAAGCGCAGGAAAAACCTACTTTATTGAAAATAAAGTAAACTGAGCTTTTTTAAAGCTCAGTAAGACAGCCCCTTTCAGAGCATTGATGAGTCCACGAAGAAGATCAAAGGCCGCTTTTCACTCAAATCCACCAAACGTGGCATAAAAATGTGGGTGCGATGCGATGCAGTTACGACTTTAACATCTAAGGCGGACGTGAAGAAAAGATCATGGAAGGGACATTAGGGGAACGTGTTGTCAATACTCTGGCAAAATCGATTACCGAGGCATGCGTTATACTTTGTTTTGATCGCTATTTTAATAGCGTCCATTTGTTTGAGGGCCTAAACTATGCAGCGCTGGGAACTATCATAACAAATCGCCAAAAATTACCTACCATAAATCAAAAATTACAAAAAGGTAAGGACTCATGTTCACCAAATGGCACGACAACAAAGCGGTTGCTGTTCTTAGCAACTGTCATGGTACGCACCTAGTTCAGATCAAGCTCAAGAACGAAAAACAAGTATGCATACCATGTCCGGAAATGGTCAAATTTTGATTGACAACTCTCGGGGCTGTACGAATTGAATAGGAAGTCCAAAAAGTGTTGGAAATTTTTTTCTATCGACTATTGATGATGAGCGTTGTAAACTCGTACTCACGAAATGCAAATATATACCTATACAAAAAAAAAAGTCTGTGACAATTTTTCCAAAAAGGACTTGTTTTAGTCGCTTTCCTCACAGTCTAATGTATCAAAACACTTTCATTCGAATGACTTGTAAAATGACGCCCAAATTTAGCACTAGCCACTACCCTCAAACTAAAACTAAACGAAACAAACTCACTCCGCCACGACTTGAAGCTACCAAAAGATGAAAAGACGCCCACTCCATTACCAATTCAATTGCGGCAAAAGCAACACAAAACCAAAAACAAACAACCCAGTGAACCCAGAAACAAAACCCCAACATTGGCTGCAAATTAACTTGTCGCACGTCGTCTATCCGAGTCATAATTATTAGCTTCACTGCTAGAAGGTCCTAATTAACCACAAAAGAGCACTAATAACCCCAAAAGGAAACAAAACGCCATGAGAGTCTGGCACTGTCTGCAAACAGGCACCCTTCCTCTTGGCGACGGGGATAAGAATGAAAGTCATTGGCATGAAAAACGTAAATTAGCTACATTACTTTGCACTTCTTTGTATCTTGGTTGTGGACGGCCCACCACACCCCCATCCAGAAGGGGATGCGTAGGATGTGGTGTAACATCCCGCTTTAATGGCATCGAATAGCAAAAGGACACCCAGCTTCAAACCCAGGGATATATTTAAAGTTGACAAAGACTTGTTCCCCAAACGCCAACTAGACACATCCTTCGAGAATTACGATGTGTCCTTTTTCGGTGAGACTGGGGAGAAATCTATGTGCATGCGTCTTACTAGTACTAAGGATGGCGAGGATATATTTTATGGTGTTTAATGACAAATTGCGAAATGTGAGTTGCATTGCAATGTTCGAGTAAAAAGGGTCCAGGACATTTACAGTTCCTATTTTTTTTTTATGTGTACTAAGGTACACATAATCCTGAATGAATGCGCTTACACATTTTCCCAAAGTTTTCAAAAGGGTCCTTATCTCCTGCCAAACCATGATTGTTGGACGCTTTTTTTATATTTTTTTTTGTGTAATAACAACAGACGGAGTAATTTATGGCGCTGCTGCTGTTATCTGTGTACAGTGTGTTTTGCTGTGTTTTTATCCTTTCATACTGGACACAATTGCCACACACGTTGCAGTGTTTTTTTTTTATTGTTTTTTGCATCAATTTTTTTTTTGTATATTTTTTGAGGCACTGTTTTATAGCTGTGGTGTTGTGCATGCTATTCTTTGTTATTTCTTTAATAAACGTGTCATAAAAATGTCCTGCAGAGGGTGCAACATAATGCTACTCTTATGTGTCGTGTCCATCCCGAACAATTCCACTTGATTCTTTCTCCATCACACGAGTTGACATTACTCACTGACTTGTCCAAAGGCAAGTTTATTTTTTTTCTCAAGGTGGAACTAATGCAGGAAGCTAAGGCAAAGATGTGCATGAGAGGGGCTTGCCCCTGGATGCTTTCTTGTCCATTAATAAGGATTTCCATTCCCACTTACCGTTGTTGGAGTGGAAAGGAAATTGCTTTTATTCCTTGGACCTAGATGTCCTTTCGGGTGAATTAAGTTGCTTTAATTCCAATTTCAGGGCAAATTGAGCGGATTTGGTGATGATTTTTCTTCGTCCTGTTGTAAATGTGCATTGTGTGTCCTTGTAGTGTGCAAGTAAATCTGACGCGAACTGAGGGATGGAAAGCAAAACAATTCTTAAGGCATGGCACTCCAAGATGGAATGAGAACTATTATGAGATTTTGCACTTAAGTTATTAGGCAGGACACGGGCAGGATAACAGGATGTTGTTACCGAGGTGGATGACATGGATGGATGTGTTTGTAAACCTTCAATTTAAGGCAAATAGATGAGGTTCTTTAAAGGGGATTTTATAAGGGATGGGTACGCTATCTTGAAGCCGAGAAGGATTTTAAGTAAATTTGTCCCAAAAAGTCAACTAGTCAGAACGCAAGAACAATTTCGAAATAAAGGCCTTAATCACAAAGGGGACGGGCTGCAAATTCTACCAAGTACAATGGGTGTTTATTTAGAAAAGATTTTTGTTTTGTTTTTTTCTCAAAATTCAACTCAATTCGGAATTAATATCTCACTGATGTGAGTCTGAGTCATTCTTGAAAAAAATATGTCGAAAATGTTTAATTTTCGTAAAAAAATCAAAAACCTTTTTTAGCTGAGCCCCAGGACATCGTTTTATCTTCAACTTTGCTTTTGAATTCCCATTAATGATCTCTTGTTTACTACAACATATTTTTTTTTAACAGCTCGTACGTCCGGTCAAGCGCTCTGAAGAATATGTTTAACCTTCAGGAGAAGGTCCAAATGGAGTGATAAATATAAAACAAAATGTTTCAAAGTCAATTGACATATTTAAACATCGCCGCAAAGCTTTTTTCTGGAAAAAAATTTTCATTTCCACCAGAGTCGTGATAAGGGAATCTGGATATCGGCTTCCGATTCCATTGTGGAAAACTGAACAATATTCACAGGATAACGAATCCTTAATATCACAGTAGCAATATTGAGCACTTAACATACATTGCAAAGAGCGCGAACCGTTCGAAAGAATCCGAAGTTTAAAAGGATTCCTCCTTCCTCGTACTGATACGAATCCATGCGGAAAAGCTTCGAATTTGAAACATCTAAGATCACAACAGATTAGTTTTAGAAAGATAGAGATTCTCTGGAAACATAACAGGCAGTGTCTTGATCTTGTTTTAAATTGCATGTAAAAAGGAGATACTGACAGGCGTTCCCACGAATGCATTCGTCTTTTAAGAAAAAATATTGACTTTTGAAAAGCGGTACGGGTCAAGGTGGCAAGGATTCGTGCATCTTTCGAAATAATTATTTGGGCTCATTTACCCCCTACAAACGTATGCACACTGTTTTACCAAGAGACCCATATAATGGAATTAAAAAGAGCCAGAAATAAACATATTTAAAGTTTAAAATGTGTCATCCTTTTAGAACGAAATAACAAAAGAGTGTTTTAAGCATAAATTTTATGCAAACCTAGATTGTAATGTTAACACTTTGGATCCCTTGGCCTGTGAAAGGCAACATACTGCTGTCCTTCACGGCTATTAAATTCGTTTCTTAAAATTGAATTTCAAGAAAACACAGCCACACACACAGGGTTTATCAAAACCACTCCAGTGAAAATAAAAATTTATGGCCCAAAATTTAAAAATGTTAAGCAAACTTTTTCACACTTGTCATTTCTCACCACGATCAAAGCTCTAGAATAAGAGACAGAACCCACACACATACTCTCGATCGTATGCACACATCCTTACTCGGAGAAGATCGAAAAATCGCAAAAGAGTTAAATTTGGAAACAAAGGAAGAGCACGATAAGTTTTGTCTGAGAAGGTTTTCGAAAGGCTAGATAGGAGATGGTATATGAGAGAGTAGATAATTAGAGAGGTGCAAAAAAGAATGGGATACGCGGAAACGTATGTGACTGTTTTCATTTCTGCTTTTGAATGGAATTCGCTTGCTACTTTTCATAGGCGCCTGGTGCCGAGTTTTGCAGTTTTGTAGGATGTCTCCAAAAACTTGTGAGATCAGGTTTCTGTGTATGTGTTAGTGAGTGAAAAGCACAAAGCATAAAGTAGGCAGAGAGATTTGCAGATTGAAACATACAAAAATGAGAAAGGAACTGGAATAAATAGACAGTAGTGGAGAGCGAAAATAAAACCCAAAATATACCTGCTGAGAATTATGCGAGCCTGGTTTTAGCAGCTGGTTTCCGCGTACAAAAATCAGACCAATTCGGTCTTTCAGGCGGGTGTGCGCCAGAGGAAACCCAGGCATAAATACATAAATACATACATACAATTTAAAAATGTTTTTTTTAACACTTTTTATTGACCCCAATTATTAATAAATGCCAAAAAATAAATGGAAATAATTTAATTTATTTCTTCTTATTCTTTTATTTACTTTCTTCTTTAATGTAGATATTAACTTATTTATATATTTTGTAGTTGTAGTGCTCAAAGGTTAAATGTAGATTTATTTATAACTACTTGTTGATTAAATTTATTACGTAGTTTTTGCTTTTATTTGTTGATTAAACGTTTATTTATTTTTAGATCACATAAGTTTAGTTTTTATTTATTTATTAATTTATATACTTCATTCGTTTTGCTTTTTTTATTTATTTTGAATAATATTTTGAACAATACTTATCTTACATTGAAGGTTTTCGTAGTTTTCTTTTAGATCATGATGCTTTTTCCACTACATCAATATCTTTGTAATAAAATTATATATTTCAGTTGAAAGGCATAATATAAATATTAAATTTCTTTGTGAATTGTGTGACAAAAGTAATCGTGTTCGAAGACACAAGCTTATCAGTCTAATTGGCACAGATATGAACATATTTACAAGCATACAAATAAACGATAAATGTTTAAGACGATTTTTATTTATCCAATTTATCAACTTCTCAAATAAAAAGTAGAACAGTCATTTGACCCATTGAACTATATTTTATTCATTATGGTCAATGTTACATGAGAATACATTCATAAATATGAACAAGAAGAATATTGGGATCGCTGCGAAATTTTTTTTTTCTAGAGACTATTTAACAGTTTTGAACCATCCTTTGGGCACAAATGAAGGACTCTTTTAATCGTTTAGTTGACATACTGGCCAGAAAATGTTTGGTAGTCAAATAGCAAAGTTGTTTCTATCGGGTTATTAGAATAAAATTCGCCGACACCTTTCAGCATTTTTACGAATAACCTTAAAAACGTTGAAGTAAGTAGTTGAAGATCAATTATCCGAAATAGGAAATCACTTTGTTGAGGATACCAAAATATATGACCTTTTGGAACAAAGGAAAAATTGGCCAAAATCTTCGATCTTAAGATAGCATTGGTGGCCATAAGTAAACCAAAATGTCACATAAACGTAAACGTAGAGACTACTTTATAGTAACAACTTTGATGAAGGTGATTTGCAACTTGAAACTTTTCTGTCCTGTGGTCACTTATTGATTGAAAACGATTGTAGTAACCCCGATGTAAGCACATTTTTTTGTTTTGAATAATTACATATATTTAAATAATTGAATCTTTTCAAAATATAATTGAAGAATTTTTCGTTAAGACTATCTAAATAAATTGATCAATTGATACTGTTGTATGGCAATAATAGAATTGAAATATCGTAGACATTGTAATGCAAGTTTTGGTGACGGTGTTTTCTTATAATTACAAAACGCAACAAAGACTTTGCAAAATAACTGCTTTGACGGAAGCAAAATTATATTGTTTTTTTTTTTGTGAAGCATTTTTTCTGGAAAAATTACTCAACATTTGTTAGGAACAAATACCAAATATTAATAAAAGTGAAAAACACATCTCATCGACAAGAAGGTTTTATATAAACTGACTGTATTCTGCTTTCATACATACGTGGCAAAACTTGACTGTCTTGAGCAGATCTAAGCAACCAATTTCACCACACGCCATAATTACACAAAACAAAATTACAGAAAACTCTGCAAGGCGAAACTCTCCATTATCTAAGAACTCTCTCAATCTCAAGCCCCGCTCAGTTTACACAAATTGGAGATTGGAGAATCACAATTAGTGAAATCATCTCACTCTTACACACTTAGTAATTTGTATGCTGCGGTTGAGTACCTCTGTGTTTGGCGATTTCTGACATGTGTGCGAAATCGACATCGACATCGCGAATCGTGAGAAAAAATTAGTAACAAAATAAAATCAACTGAATGTGTGCAAAGACACAATTAAATGAACGAGTTCACGTATATGTATTAAATATGCGAATGATGGGAAAGGAAAGACTTGAAAAAGAGACTTTCCAAGTTTTATTTGAAGGCGCGAAATTAGCAACTAAAAATTTATTTCGGCATATGTAGCTGCTGGGAATTCTGCAAGCCTGGTGATGGAAGTTAATTTGTGTGTTTGTTGTCGTGATTAACGATGATAACGAAATCGATAAACGATCAAATAAAATAGTTGAAATTCATAGTTTTCATAAAAGTGACCAAGTAGAAAGATAATTGACTAAATTTTGTGGAAGAGGATGTATTCCCAAAAAGGCAAATAAGAATTGTGTTGAAAGACCCATAGTGATTCCCCAAAACAACTTCGTAACTTTATTGACTTTTTTTATGATTAGTTAAATCAAAGCCACTCTTTACTGATCTCATCCAATCTTTAATTTGGACTTTCCAAATGTCTCGAGCTCTCCATTCGTTCTGCTGGGAAGTTCATCAAGCCAGGGTCTCACTAATCGTAAGATTCACCCACTTGAGAACTGGTAGTAAATTCAGTCATGTTTCTAGGTCTTTTTCAAAAGTTTTATTATCTACATACTACATCTACTCCTTCTTCAACATTTTAATGTAATGCTCGCGAATATTCGCCTTCTTGATAGAATTCAGGGTGGACTTGTTTAGGCTTTTGAGATGTGGGTGCTCTAATTTTTTTTAATGAACAATCCTTGCATCCAAATTGGCGCTGTCTCTACCTATAGACGAGGCTCAATTAAAAACCTTCTAGTGCAATTTTTTTCATTTAAGAAAGAACGTTTTTTTTCCACCGATCTGTGTGGCCTAGTTACAAAAATAAATTGTTGCCAGTACTTGAATAGCTTACAAACTCTTAAGTCATGCGAAAAGGAATTTAAAATTTGCACGTTCAAATAATTAAACCAGTATTTATACCGTTTATACCGGGGATCTTAACTAAATACGACAAATAATGTCCTTAAAAAGCAAACCGCAAGTATAAAGCGGTAAATGGTATTTCTCGTTCCACTTAATCTCGTCGTTAAATACGACTTGAAGAATTTACAACCCAGCTTATGGTTTATATCTTTTCTAATATTAAAGGCCGCACATTCGAGCTGTCAAAAGCCGGTTGAGCCTTTCTTAATTCTTCATTGCCAACCTTACCCATAGTGTGTATGAAAATCATAATAATCCTTACGAGACACGTCCACCATTAAAAAATTTATCTCCATAGCGACATAAAAAATGATTCAAGGTTTTTTTTTTTCTTAAAAAATTTGTCAATAAACATAAACCAACAACAAATCCAATACTTCTTGCCTCCATCTCTCGCACAATATTTGAAGAAAAACGAAATCTTTACAACATTAATAAACCGAAAAGAAGACCTTTACTAATCCCACTGTTCCAGAACGAACAAAATAATATTAATATCCACATTTTAATGGGTATCATAAAAAAAGGATTCGTTGTTTTTTTTTGTGTACTTCGAACAGAAATCAAACTCACAAGAGGATGTGTCGCGGAAGAAGAAAATTGCAAATTGCATTACTTTACGAGAGAGAGACAAACCAACCACTCGGTTGGCATACCAAGAATATCCTTCGTAACTCGTAGCGCCATAACAAAACAAAATGTGTTTTCTGTTGTGATCCTAAAGGACGAGAGCAGAGTAGGGAAAATATGTAGTATCCGAGTATATGCGTGCCATTAAAGTCACAAGAGCACTGCATGTGACATGAATATTTCATCAATTTATCAACAAAAGGATATGAAATGGATTTTGAAGCATGCCACTGCCATGGCCCCCCATGCAAGAATATATGATTGAATGTACCTACACATGTTTCCATCAACTCGTTGGCACTGGCTTTTGTGGCAGCAGCTGCAGCGTACAGCAGGGGAATAACAGAAAATGACAGCTAGCAAGATGCACTGATTATTATTTTTCGTTTGTTTTTTTTTTTTGCAAAAGGATCCACCAAAAATCCCATAAAAGATGAAAATTCATGCATACTCGCATTCTGTCGTGTGGCTCACAGACAAATCGTATGGAGCTTCAATTTGTATTGGTTTTTGACCATTATTCTTTAATAGCTAGCAATTTGGGGCCAAAAGGAATTTCCTATCCATTGAATCGACCAAACAACAATGCCCATCCAAAGATGTACGAAGAGACCACCGAGCAGTAGACACATACGTGGAGATCCAGGATGGATGACAGCCGACAATTGGAATGTATGCATGCCTGCGTTCTTTCATTTGCCCCACCCTGTGAAACGCACTCCTTTCAAAAGGAAACCATATGATCTGATTTGGGACTACACAGGACAATACATGTGTTGTGCTTGTTGTCCGCGCGAAGCTAGGGTTTGGCTTCGATGAACAGAATTCCATGCCATGACTACTTTGGTTTTACGTTTAAATGCTGATGAAATGCGTTTTCAGTGGTCTCCAAACAGGAGCGTTGGAATTTTCTGTAATTCGTAGTTATATTTAAAACACATTCCTCTATACAATTAGGAATGTGTGTGTTTACTATAAGTGCCCTTCCGGATTCATCAAACACATTAGTGCAATTTTGTTGCCGAAAAACCTAAAGCCTAGTCGTACAGCACCTCGTGTATTCGTGAGTGCGTTTCAGCGCGCGTTTCATGATCATTATGATGTGCGCTCATGCTGAAGACCTCATTTGGGTCGCATTGTTTAGCTGTCTCGCAGTAATTTATTCGCTTCCAAATGAACATCTCAATTAATAAACCTAACGCGATTCCGATTGGAAGCTTGGTTACCTGGTTACGCGTTGTTCGCGTTGGCATTGGCGTCAGCCGTCTCGCCTAGTGGAATTAATATTCCGTGGGAATAATATACTGTGCCAAGTTGGACGGCGCAGCGTGATCGTGGGATTCATTAGCATTTGCACGAGAGAGTGCGTATAGTATGCGAATAATGGATTTCGTCCTTTTTTTGTCATTTGTCACTTGTTGAATTGAATCCTTTTGTTTGAATGCTGGGAACACGGCTTGTGATGAATACTTAATTAAAATTGTTTGTAAAAATAATATTAAAAGTACAAAACAGAAGCGTTGAATACTATTTTGAGGTTGTCTGACCGCAGTCGTTTGCAGATTATAGTGAGGCGAACAATGATGGCAATAGGCAAGTATATAATGTCTAATTAGAAATGTATGGCATGTTCCGATATCTGTTATAGAATGGCGACTTGCTCTGTTTAGAGATCTGCGCGTCAATCTGTTTCCGCTCAAATCGTTTCACGCAATCTGTTGAGCACTTTTTGAGAAAGCTGGTGTGCCACAATTTATTTCTGAAGCAATGAATCTGGAATTTCTATTCGATCTCCTAGATACTAGCGAGAGATGAGCATAAAAAGGAATCATTTGAATAATTTTTCAAAATTGTAGCTCGAGCATTTTTCTTCAGAATAGATAGATTCAAGCTTTCGGGACCAGCGAAACAGAGACACTATCCTCTTCATTCCATTATTTCATATTTTTTGTTAATTATTCAAACTCCAAAAGAAACTGGTCTAAATGTGCTCTTCTCAAAATAGATTTAAAACTAGTTTAAAATGGGAAGAGAATTGTCGGATAGAATCTGCCACAAGTAACAATTGCAAGCTGTGGTCTTTGCCGTTTCATTTTGATTTCCTATAATAATACAATAGGAATTATCCTTTTTAAAAGCTATAGGAAAGTTTTTAAAAAAAACACATAAAGTTGAGAAAAATGCATGAAATCTTTATTTGAATCGATAGTACGGTCCATATAATTTAATGTTTGAAGATTATTTCATGCAAATATTGGCCTTGACTGCGCTTCAAATGGTCCATCCGCTTAGTCCAATTTTGGCATACTCTTTCCAACATTTCGGCCAGTATCTCACGAATAAATGCTTCAATGTTGTCTTCCAATGCGTCAATTGAAGCGGGCTTGTCTGTATAGACATGAGCTTTGACATAGCCCCACAAAAAATAGTCTAAAGGCGTTAAATCGCACGATCTAGGCGGTCAATTGACCGGTCCCGAACGTGAAATAAAATGTTCACCGAACTCGCCTCTCAATAAGTCCATTGTTGCGCGTGCTGTGTGGCATTTGGCACCGTCTTGTTAAAACCACATGTCATGCAAGTCAAGCTCTTGCATTTTGGGCAAAAAAAAGTTGGATATCATCTCACGGTAGCGCTCACCATTCACAGTTACGTCACGATTCGCATCATCTTTGAAGAAGTACGGTCCAATGATGCCACCAGCTCATAAACCGCACCAAACTGTGACTTTTTCTGGATGCATTGGTAGCTCTTGCAATGCTTCTGGCTGATATTCACTCCAAAATCGACAATTCTGCTTATTTACGTACCCATTGAGCCTAAAATGAGCTTCGTCGCTGAACACAATTTTTCGATAAAAAAGTGGATCTTCGGCCAACTTTCCAAGAGCCCATTCACCAAAAATTTTACATTGCGGTAGGTCGTTCGGCTTCAATTCTTATACCAGCTATATTTTGAAAGGCATCACTCCTAAATTCTTCCGCAAAATTTTCCACGTTGTTGAGTAACAGAGGCCCATTTGCTGCGATCGGCGACGATTCGATAATTGATGGTCATCATTAACACTGGCCGATACAGCTGCATTCGCACTCTACGTAAACGTGTTGGTGGTTTAATGTCCAACAATGTAAATTTGGTGCGAAATTTAGTCACAATAGCCCGAATAGCCGCTTCAGTGGTTCGATTAAACTGACCATAAAATGGAAGAAGCGCGTAATGAACTTTCTCAACAGAGCACGCATTTTGATAATAAAATTCAATAATTTGCAAGCGTTGTTCATTTGTAAGACGATTCATGGTTAAATTATAGACCAAACTGAAGATGTTTGACAGTGAAACAAAACACGAAACGAGCGTTAGGTGTTTAAACCAGTGTTGCCAAAAAGATAATAGCTAAAAAATCACCTTTTATATGTAGAAGGCTTTTGGCTAATTCACTAGAGCAATGCTTATATAAAATACTATCTAAGAAGAAGAGGCTTCAAAACTGGAGCCAATCAATTGCCTTGTTTCTGATTAGATTAAGCGGAGTCTCAGGATGGTTCCAGCTAGGAGCAAATGTACGCTATGTTGACGGTGGCTTAATCAGCTGGAGTAAAGCATTCGTAAATATCTTGCGCCACTCAAAGAACTCGGAGCATTTCACAAAGTTTTAGCAACATCGGTTTTGTGATAATTTAATATGAAGTTATTATTCACATGAAACGCGAGAATATAGATTCTAAGACAGTGTACAACACTGAGTTTTGAAAGCATTTAATTGCAATCTGTTTTAGGGACTCCATAATAATATGCTGCGTTTGAACGGCCGAAGGATATGAAACTGTGAGAAACGATAAGAGATTATATTTAAACGTTTCAAAAGAGCCTGATTCTAAGCGCAGCTCTGGTGCACAACAGCATGTAAAGGATGAATTGAAATTTTCCACCAGAAGTTGGTACTCTTTGTTTCCAATCTATTTAAGAAAATATTCGCGCTTTCCGGATAAAGCATTCTTGCTTCGGATGTTTTACTATATCAGATAATTTTTAAATATCAAGTGGAACAATCTTCTTCCCACTTTTCGGTGCAATATGCCTTCAGATCGCCAGTGGAGCATTGGCCAAAAACACCATACTGCCGATCAGAAAGAGGGATTGTTTGGTCACATTATGTTTTCCAGAAAGAGACCACAAGAATAGGAAATATAAAATAGCTTGGTTTCGTCGGATCAATTCTTCCGAGGAATGAGGGAGCTATCATCTGAATCATTAGCATCCTTGTGAATGCATCGTCAACATGAATCACTTGTTGTCTTCACTTTTGCCTAGAGAGAACCATTAACAGCGTAGGCTTATACGACAGCATAATGTTTTTTTTGCGAAAGTCATCATAATATACGAACATTCTTTGACAGAAGAATTAAGGCCATACTGTTAAGCGAAGCAGCTGCCAAGATTTTTTGTATCCTTAATTATGACCATTAATGAATAATAAGGACTTTTTGAATCGGCATTCACTTTACCATTGATTCCTTAAATGAATCGATGGGAACCCAGGTGACTTCCCTAAGGTACTCATGATGTAAATTTGAACGCAATGGAGGTTGATCCTCTAAATAATATGTTCCTTCTGTTGATACTGTGTCGAACCTTGTGAAACGTATATAAAAACTGGACGCATGTATGTAGTGAAGAATCTTCTTCGAATTCAAGTTGACACTTTTTTGCCGCATTAGTTTAAGGTTACATCACAAGCTGCTTAACTATACTTCATGTCTCTCACCATTCATTTCAAATGAATGTCTCGAAAAACCGAAGTGAATCAGCAAATGGGAAGAATCTCTACTAATCCTGTTTTGGACTGACTTGTCCGTCACACTTACTCTGACTTACTTATCTGTATGGTAAGTAAAATCAATGCCTTTGTAAGCCAAAAGAACTTTTGAGATTCATGCCTCCTCACAGATGGTTCCAAAACCATCCACAAGACATGTATTCATAAGATCTCGTATGAAAGTGATGGGATCTTTTTCCATAGATACCTACAATGATCTGCGTCTCTATGCAGTTAGGCCATGTGCCGACGAAATCAAGCCCGGGAAGTACCATCATACAGTCTTCATCACTTAAAATCAATTTCTTGAACTTCTTTCAGGTCGGCGAGGGAAGATTGGCCGAAAAGTATTTTTGCTCAACTATAATTCATGCTTAAAAAATAATTCTCAGATATTGCTTTGTTGCAGTATTTGTTGTAGTATTACCTGCGTAAAAAAATTTCCAAGTCATTTGTGATGCACTTATTGTAAAAATACGCAACAGAAGTTTTGGCTTCATACGTTTTAGAGTTTTTTTTTTAAAAAGAGCTGCGTTAAAAGAAAGAACCCCATCTATGTAGCAAAGCACAAAACCATCACAAGAAGTGTCAGACTTTTCACTTCAATCACTTCAAACCTGTCCTGTCTTCTGCAATAATTAACAAATAACGTCTTCTCAAAATGAATAAAAACGTTAACCCTATTGACGTTTTTATGAAAATCCTTTCCTAACTTATCCCTTATTCACTTAATCCTTCCAACCGACTCTTACGTGTGACTTTTTGTGTAACTTTCTTAACCAACAAATCAAACTTAAAACATTTCCCTTCCAAGTTTTACCACTTGCCCTGCTTTCGTGTATACCAAAAAAAAAAAAAACATCCATAACATATCTTTCTTACTACCCTACCCCGTCTAAATACTTAAAGTTTCCTGGGCTCGTTGCTATCCAAAGGATAAACGTGTTTACGATCCTCATCTTATTTAGACCATAGACCACATGTGTAATTAGAATTAGGAAAAGTTTTGGTCAGTTAATTAAAACGGAATTATCCTTTCACCCCAAAAAAAAAAAAAAACAGAAAAACGTGCAAGAAAATATCGTCCTTGCCAAACCCACAGTCGGTAATACAAGGATAAGTATACGGAAATAAATTCAAGGTGATGGGGAAATAATGATCACACATCTAGATACAAAATCAAAAGGATATGTGTGTTTTTTTTTCACGGCACTCGTGTGTTAGTGTAAAGGAAAGTATGGGGCTGGTGTCATTACGTTGCGAAAAAGTCAAATCCTTTTTAAATTATCTTTCTTCCCTTGACTAAATGGCGGCGGCTTTACTGTGTGGTGGGCTAGTATGACGCGGTGATACACAGATTGTTCGCAGGATAACGCGCGTTACATGTACGATGTGGTAGACAGTATAATAATAATAAATAATTGCAATGTTTGTTCTTTCTTTCCTTTGGTTGGCCCATTATCCTGTCGTGATAGCTGTATGTGAATGTGCGTGTATTCTTTTTAATATCCTTAAATGGTAGCAACAAGCAAAAAAAAAGATAACAGAAGGGGACTTTTTAAGTAACCTTTGCTGACTTTCTTATTTTGTAAAAGATTTTCCGCCAGTTGCGAGTCGAAAAAAAGGATAACGATGCGAAATATGTGCGCCTTACCAAAAAAGAAAACAACAAAAAAAAATAAAGGAAAAAAGAAAAATCGACTGAAAATATTGTTAACCCTTAAGAAGAATTCCTTTTTTCTTGTGGGGAGCATGTTTGAGTACATCCAGGATCCTTGAGAATTTTTTTTGTATTTTTTTTTGTGGGGAAAAATGATTGCCAAAATGAATGCCTTTTGAGGATTAGGTTCATTGAGGAGGGGTGTGAAGCACCACAGAGTTGATAATTGTAAGGATAATTTCTGCAAACATACACAGACCTCATAAAGGCTGGCCCGACTTGCATGACATGATTATGATATATGAGTGTGAAAGCTAGAAAAGTTGGAGCAGTTGGAAGGGGACAGATCTAACTGACATCTTCATGGTCGGATTTCAACCCTGCGGGGTGGTATTTTTGACTGATGTTCTTGTGTGTGTGGTTTCTTGCTTTTGTATCGTGATTGAATGCAATAAATCGCGAGACGTTAGCGAAACGTTGTGATACTCAAGCGGTTCTATTTAAGCCCTAGTTTAAAAGCTACAAGTGGATTCGGCAATTGGCGAAATTCCCAAGGAAATTTGTGTTTATATATGCAATTGAAATGCAAAGTGACGTTTAGGAAACAGATTATATTTGGCATGGAGTGCTTAGCGTAGACTGAGACTCTTTGCGTCTAAGGAAGAATTGATTGTCAGTACGTTCGTAAATAAAACGAAAGCTTTGACCCTTCGCGAAATCGTTGGCCAATAAAGTTGCCTTGAGAGTCTTCTCCGCTAGACGTTAAACTGCTAAGCGTAACGAAAGCCTGCTTTAGGACTAAAAAACAAGGGCAGGACAAGTCAAATTTGTATCGCATCGTTTTTTTTTTATGAAATTACAAATGACTACAACTACCACGCGAGATTTAATAGGACTACCGGTTGAAAATGTCGTTTTTTTTTCAAAAATCAATGCTTTATTGAGGAAAAATAGATACAAATTCAATATTCAAAGTATTGCCCATCGCCTAGCCACACATTCTGAAAAATTCAACCGGGTTGGCCGCAATCCACGAATCGATCCATTTTTCGACATCATCGAAATGACGGAAGTGCTGGTCATCCAGGCCATGTTGCATCGATCGGAAGAGATAGTAATCGGATGGCGCAAGGTCTGGATTATTCGGCGGGTGGAGTAGGACTTCCCATTTGAGCGTTAGAAGGTAAGTTTTGACGGCATTTGCAACATGTGGCCGAACATTGTCATGTTGCAAAATAACTTTATCGTGTCTTGCGACCGTTTCCGGCCGTTTTTTCCTCAGTGCTCGGCTAAAACGCATCAATTGTCGTCCTCGCCTGTGATTGTTTCATTCGGTTTTTGCAGCTCATAATACACAACACTCTTCTGGTCCCACCAAATGCACAGCATAACCTTCAGGCCATGAATATTCTGAACGGCCGTCGATGTTGAGGCATGTCCGGGGTATCCATACGTTGCCCGACGTTTTGGATTATCGTAATGTACCCATTTTTCATCACCAGTGACGATTCGATGCAAAAAAGACTTCTTTTTGTGGCGTTCAAGCAGCATTTCGGACATGCAAAATCGGCGTTCGACGTCTCTTGGCTTCAATTCATACGGCACCCAATGTCCTACCTTTCGGATCATTCCCATTGCTTTCAAACGATCGGAAATGGTTTGCTGAGCGACGCCAAGTGATTTTGCAAGTTCTTCTTGCGTTTGTGACGGATCTTGATCGAGCAATGCCTCCAATTCATGATCTTTAAACTTTTTCACCTGGCCGGGGCGTTCTTTGTCTTCGGTGTCGAAATCACCATCTTTGAACCGCTTAAACCACCGCTGACACATTCTTACGTCTATAGTATAGCCCGGGTAAGCCTCGGTAAGCAATTAATGCGCTTCGGTTGCTTTTTTCTTTAAATGAAAGAAGCATATTAAAACTTCCCACAAATGTTGTTTTGATGGCACGAATGAAGACATTTTACGGCTTTACAAAAATTTGTGTATTTTCAATCATGACCAATAACCTAGACTGAGATAATTAGACAATGACATGAAGTTTCTGATGTGACAGCTGTTATGGTCAAAATTCACCTCAGCGTAATAGATATGAAGTTGTCTGCAAAAACGACATTTTCAACCGGTAGTCCTATTATAAGCATTTTTTTTATCCTCGTCAAATTAAGTACAAATGGAACCGAGAAGTCAAAACAATCAGCAGACGATAACATTGGTCGACTGAAAAAATCATCGATTTTTAAGAGCCCAAAGTGAAGAGGTAGATCTAATTTAACATCAAAATATGAGTGCTAGACCATAAAATTAATACGCAAGAAAATATCAAAGCTTAGGAAATCAGAGCAGCGTTCAACTCTTCGCACTCAAAGCAGACAAAAATAAAAAGCGGTTGATTTACCGGTACGAAAACTTTTCTGACAAACTTCTTTAACAAGCTGCTGAATTGGGAAAAAGGGCACAAGAATCGAATACCAACCAAGCGGTTGAAATTCGCATGAAACTGCAAGTCGAATTTTGAAGGTTTTCGACAAGTCGGATATGGAATCAAGAATAAAGAAATATCTGGTCAAGATGCAAAAAAAGCAAAAAAGACAAATATAAAATTGTTTTTCCGATCACAATATATAAAGCTGGTAGACGTGCTTCGGAACGAACTTGACAGTGAAAGAAAGACTCTCAAAAATCGATCAATATCGAAAGACAAAACTTTGGGAGATCCTTCAAGTTCCCCTGACATACATTCAATCAAGTGAGAGTGTAAATGTTTTTAACATTTTGGAAAAAGCGTCATAATAGTAGCATTTATAAACTTAATACCTTTTTTTGCAATAGAAACATAATATATCCATTTCTTTTGCAAAGATAGGCAAAGGGTTTGAAAAATATCTTAAGATTAAAACAAAGAAATGCCTGTTCGTAATGAAGTGAGATGGAGTGTATGTATTGGGTTAGCAACTAAGTAATTACGAATTTCACTCATAGATGGCCTCAGTTGAATTTTTAGGTTTGCTGACGTAATCGAAATGTCAAAGACATTTTGTTATTTGATAGTTGGTACTTCAACTGTCAATCAGTAAAAAAATGTTTTTGATCGGTTATGTAGTTTTTGTTTGGCGTCTGTTGAAAAATGGAAAATCAAAACAAACATTTACCTCATATTTTGCTTTTTTATTTCCGGAAAGAAAAAAACGCATCGCAAGTTCACAAAAAGTTGTGTGCTGTTTACGGTGACGAAGCTTTAAAAGAACGGCAGTGTCAACATTGGTTTGCCAAATTTCGTTTTGGTGATTTTTCACTCAAAGATGAAAAACGCTCTGGTCGTCCAGTTGAAGTTGATGACGACCAAATCAAAGCAATAAACGATTCGAGTCGTCACAGTACAAAACGTCAGATTGCAGAGAAACTTCATGTATCACAAACATGCATTGAAAATCGCTTAAAACAACTTTGCTATGTATGAAAACTCGATATATGTGTTCCTCATGAACTGAAAGATAATCATTTAACACAACGCATTAACATCTGGAATTTGTTTAAGGAACGTAAAAGAAATGATCCATTTTTAAAACGATTGATAACTGGTGATGAAAAATGGGTTGTTTACAACAATGTCAATCGGAAACGATCTTGAAGCAAGCCAGATGAAACAGCTCAAACGACATCAAAAGCTGATATTCATCAAAAGAAAGTTATGTTATCATTTGGTGGGATTGCAAAGGAATTGTCTACTTTGAACTTTTATCACCCAATCGAACGATCAATTCAGATGTCTTCATTGAACAACTAACAAAAGTGAACAATGCAGTTGAAGAAAAGCGGTCCGGATTGACAAATCGAAAAGGTGTTGTATTCAATGTTGTATGACAATGCAAGGAAACACACATCTTTGGTCACTCGGCAAAAATTATTGGAGCTTGGTTGGGTTGTTATTCCACATCCACCATATAGTCCTGACCTTGCACCATCTGATTACTTTTTATTTCGATCTTTGCATCCTTGAATGGTAAAAATTTCAATAATAACGATGATGTCAAATCGTACCTGGTTCAGTTTTTTGCTGATTAAAACCAGAAGTTTTATGAACGTGGAATTCTGATGCTGCCTGGCAAAAAGTCTTTGCTCAAAATGGACAATACATAACAGAATAAAGTTATTTCGTGAATGAAAAAATTGTCCTTTATTTTCTAAAAATATCTGCAATAACTTAGTTGCCAATCTAATACATATTGTTAGAAACTGTCCAAAGTGGACTACTTACGATGACTAACGCTTTACATTCCATAAGGTTCAATTAATTTAATCATTTGATGAGTTAAACATAGTACTGATAAAGCTACTGATGAACTTATGAGCGGCAGTGTACTCGTATTTGGATACTTACAAGGCGTGTGTAACCATATAATCGTTCAGACTTCAAGAACATACATGAACATTGACTGAATATCGTTGTGTTGTGATCGAAATTCCCTTTTAACTACTTCATGCACACTTTTCTTGGTAGTAAAATTAATTCTATTGACAAATGGTTAACTACGCCCAACATCGATTCAGTCCTCAGTAAATACTCAGCTTCATCATCAACACTTTTATCCAATTTGAATTTCTCCAAGTTGCTTCTTGCAATTGTACTTGCATATTCGACAAAATTTCTTAGCTACGATGCCTTACCCTTCCCAATCATTAGATGCACCATGAATCGTATTATGCTCCTTTGCACACACACACACACATTACTCTGCAACATTCTTGTTAAATTACATTTTGCAAAGGACACAACACAACACAAATGTTAACCATAATAAATCTATTTAGTTTGTTAAATGCTAACATGGTGACTTGTAAATTAAGGTTTTGCATTTCGGATTAATAACGATTTATGCCGCCAGCCAAGACTTAATTACACCAACAACAAGAGGCTGCGACACATAGAGAGCAGGGTTTGTGTGAGTAAGTGTATGTACATATGTAGCCATTGAGGCCGCAACAACATGCATAACATCCTGTCAAATAGTGTTCAATTATTTATTACACGAGTGTGGACATTGTCGGCATTAATATTGCACACGTTGGCGTTAGCTACATTCATATGTGTACTAGTATACGAGCCAGGATAATTGGAATCTGTTTCCATTTAAGTAAGTTATTATGTGCTTCGAAAGGAGTTGTTTCCCTTGAAAAAAAGCAACATCACCGCATGGAAATTATTTTTTATAATTTTATGAATCTTCTCAACGATATAACCACATCCTGCGGTTAATTTTTACATCCACGGATGCAAGGACGACTACTATGGCAGCGGTATATATAGTATGTACGAAAACGAAGTAAGATGATACAAGAAGTGAATTATTATGATCCTAGCTATTTTAGCTTTCAAGGATTTCCAGGGATCTCTCTCAATGAGCGAGTGTGTGTGTATAATCAGTGAATTAAGGATTCTTTCATAAAATAAATATATCTGGTTAAGGAGGAAGACTGAATGTTCTTGGGTGCGGAAGAATAATTATCTTTTATAATCAAATTGGTAGAACCTAAACCGAGTGGATTAATTTAAATATTTTATCACAAAGTAAAACGGCGCCAAGTACAGGGATACAAGAACGGAAGGACATATTTGTATGTTATGTCGGCTTATGACTCATTACTTCTTGTTGAGTTGGCGATTTGGATTTGTGTTTCTTATTTTCTAATGATACGACGTTGAATTTGGTTTAAGGAGCTTTTCATTGGCATGGCGTTTAATTTATTTTAAGGCCAATTTCACACAAGGAAAGAAGAGCAACATTGAGTACAGTAAATATAAGAAAATATTTTTAAAATCATGCACTTACCTTGCTTTCATAGTCGCTTCACTCTTGAGACCTGAAATGAGAAAAGACGAGCAATGAGAATCTCAAACATTAAAATAACCTTAAGTAAAATTTAGAGCCTAAAAATAACCGGGCTTATATATCCCCCCCTAAGATGGTCCTCTTCATGAGGCTTTAAACAAAAGATTGATCATTTTATTTTGCAGAGTTCACAGACAGACTAAGGCTCGTTGAAGATACGTTTAAAAACAACTTCGTATATGAATCTTATATTTTTTATCGGAGTTTTAACCAAATTTGTTTGATTTTTACATTTCGATGATCGTGCAAACATTGAAAAAGTGACCATTGCAACAATAGTCTCGCATAAGGCGAACTGGCATTCGAAAATTGTAGAAAGCTTAGGAAGTCTTACTGACATCAAAGTGTGAAGGCCAGGAATAGCAAACACGGCATTTTCTTAAGTAGAACTACAGAAAAACAAAGACGGCCTTAACATCATCGGTCGATCGTAGCGTGCCGTCAATGAGGTTTTTTTTCTGCGATTGGAGAACACGTGAAAAATCCCAAGACTGAGACTTATAAGAAGATCAGGCGAACCAAAAAGTTAAAAGTTCTGAACTTCGAATACGAAAAACATTGTTCCTGCTAGTTCTGCAGTAGACAGCAGTGCTGAGAGTTCTTCGTCCACTATTTTGTCCCATAAATCATGAGCGATGAGCCTCATTAAATTGTCCTAAAGTCAAAACACATCCACTGCACTAGCTTAGGCACATAGAGCGAATGAGTAATTATGCATGAGTCACAGCCCTCATACTGAGACTTCAAGGAAGACCGAACCGAGTTTTTCGTACTTTCTTAAATGTGTTATACTGCCTTTTCTCAGGCAGGGACTCTTTACGATTAAGAAGTCTGTAAAGTTATCTTTATGCCGTTCTAAGGTCAGCACATTTTAGCAGTGTCAACAATTAATGCACTGAACAAACAAAAAATACTTTAGACTCTTCACTCAATTCTTATACATCTCAGGAAAATAATATAAAACAAGACTTGTCAATTTGAACGTATTGATTCAAAATTTTAGTGTTCTGGCTGACTGAAAAAATTGAGCACAATCGAGGAGTTATAAAGGCGATCTGCTGTGAATTATTTTGTGCCTAAAAATACAACACGCCTGAGGTATGGCCAAGAACGGGTTAAAGTTAAGCTTTATCCTAGAGAACTGACAAGTAACGATGTTTTGCATAAGTTTGACCAAAGGTATAGGTTAAATGGTCTACCGTGGAGATAAACCGCTGGAACGTATATTAACAAATCCTCGACTACACTTCATATACGAAAATATATATGTACAGGTTTGTTGGTTGAAGCGTAAGGATTTAATTATTGAAAACTTTTGCCGTTAACGTATTTTTTTCTCTCTTTTTTCCAGAATTGACTTTGAAAAACTTGGGAAATATATGCAAAGATTGAGCACAGATCAAAGAACCAAGTTGATTCAGTTTTATTTTGAAAATCGACATTCAATTATTTAGGTACAAAGATTATATTGAAATTTCTTTCAGCTCAGTGCTTCAACAATTAACCAATTTTTCCAGCGTTTTCGTCAACAAGGGGATGTCTTTGATGACCTCGTACAGTTGGAAATTATGTGAACATTGCTTGGGTGCAAGCAAGTATTGAGGAGAACCTCGAAACTTCCACCAGGCGCATTCTCAGCAGTTGGTGATATCTAAGAAAGCATTTCAAGGCAGTTGCACCTTTTTCCAAAAAAGATTCAATTGGTTCATGTTTGTGTGGGATAACCTCAGAAAGAATCATTGGACCATTTTTTTTTTTTCAAAAACGACGAAGAAGTTGCGGTTAATGTGGAAGGCTTTCCACGCAAGGCAACGATTTCTTTAAGGCCAAAAGGTAGAGATCAATTCAGAATTGTGGTTCCAACAAATTGGAGCCACATGTAACACAGCTCATTCAACTATAGCTCTCCTGAGGAAAATTTTTGGTGATTTTTACTCGCCACCGCGTTCGCCCGATTTTACGGCTCTTGAAAGTAATGGAAAATGCTCTGGAAAGAGCACTTCAGATGAAAGCAAACAATTGGCACCATTTGAGAGGTATTATCTTTAAAAAGTAATGCGAACATATTTCCAAACCATTTTCTTAATTTAAATAAATGCCAAAGTTAAATAAAATCAGAAAGAAAAAAAATTCATCAAATAAATCTTAACGTTTCTGATGCGCCACACTGTACATGTTTTTAAACAGTATTTAAGGGTTGTATTTATTAAATGTGAAAGATAAAAAAAAGACCTAAAATGGAGCTCTAGCCCTGCCAATAAGCTTTTCTGTTCACAAATGAAGAGCGATGACAAAGATAATCGACAACTTTGCAGTTCAGAGCAGGTTGATGGTGCTTCAATCGACGTCCGGATAGTTCCATTCCAAGTGGTGTGATTGAACTCTTGATTTTTGAGGTTTTCTTCCATCGGTTTTAAGCCATTCTCTTATTATTTAGGCGCTTATATGTCGGATTTTCACTCATTTATCTTTCATGCATATATCGAAAATTTTATTAATAGAACAACAAGTATTCGCGTAACGTAGATTTTTATGATTATTATTATTATTGCTCCCTTGGCTTGTTGTTATATCATATCTCGTCCTTTTTCAACGCCCGTGACTAGAGGCCACGCATAAAGGTGAAAAGTCATCAAGATACCGCCCGATGAAGGCCGCTGTTTGTCGAAACACAAAAAAATCGCTAAAAGTAAGGAGCTGGCCTCTCACCTAAGATAATAATCAAAAGCCCACAGCCTGGTGGTTGGATTCAGTTTTCTTAAAATGAAGAAAAAAAAAACAAAAAACAAGCGAATTTTGTAATTTCATTTCGAACCATTATTCCTCGACGAAGCCCATCTGTGGCTATGCCCTTCTCACATCTTGTTTATTTCGCAGTCAGTGCTTTTGCGTAAATTTTATGCAAAGTCAGCAAAGATTATTTATGCAAATTTAATAAGTCGAAATTATAGGTTAAATAGGTTCCATGGCGCTGCAGGGTCCATACATTTTTCGGCAGTCAGCGGGCACATGCACAAGAGTACTTTCTTGCTTAAGAAGCCTCACCATGTGATGATAAATTATGTATTCAATTATATAATTATATTCTAGCGGATTGGATACGCGATTCTATAAACAAAACTGGTTCCTATTAATGTGCCGTGATTTTTTTTTTGTTTCCTCTCTTTTTTAATTTGTAAGAAAATTCGTTGGAGTGGCTTTCCTTTTGCATAAAAGAAGTAATAATCGGGACAAGCAGATGTCTGATATAAAAGTAACTTGGATATTAGATATTGAATGAGTCTAGCAAGACCGGAAAATTCATATGCTTCGGGGGATGATGAAAGATTTTTTTAGAATATTTTCATACTGTTACAAATATTTAATTGGCTGTTTGTTTTTTTCGCGAACGAAATAAATTGCCTAAAGCTTATAAAGGACCAGGTGGCGACGAAGTCAATAAAGAAAGAAAGAATTGAACAAGAGTCTATTCCGCTCATCTGTACATAATTGTTTTCAAAAGAAGAGAATAATTGAGGCACCCTGTGCAATACACAGATAACTTCATGCTTTCTGATGCAGAACTAAAAATAAAAATATTGCTTTTGGTCTTATAAAAATACATATATATTGACTTTAAGGGAAGGAAAATCAATTTTGAGTTATCGTTGACTTTAAAACATTTTGCTTAACTTTTACATGAATAACAATAAACGAGCTTTTGCGATCGTAGCAAGTTATATTTTTCAATAGTCAAAAACTAAACAAACCAAAAACGATGCTTCTACTACTATGCAAATGCTTCTTGAGGCAAAGTGCTTTGCGCTTTAAAACTATTCTACCTCCTGTTATATCGAGAATCCTTTATCTGTTCGGAGAATCAACTGACGAGATGACATCAAGTGTTGATTCTTTGCCTACTCTAGAAGATAAACGATCTGCATACGTACATTTTTGAATCTTGAGATAACAATAAATATTTTATTTTTCTTATGTCAAAGCATTATGTTCAGTTCCTGGAGTTAACAATAGCAGAGTCAAAACAGTCACTAGTTTTTTAAATAAGAATATAAGACCACACTCTGACATGAGAGATTGTAATACAAACTGGGCTTAGAAGATTCCAGAAGAAGATTTGCAAAGTATTGACGGCCACATGAAAAGATTCCCAAAACGATCTTCAAACAACAGTTGAAAAAAGGAATCGAAGCACTTTTCTTTCGACTAAAATGTGAGAAAAATTTGTAGTCTATATGTGGAAAAGTTTGAGCCTGGCGTTTTTCCATTGATGAGTAAACAAAGTAGTCACCTCAGCGAACAGCGAACAGCGAATATTTTACGACACATTTCAAGCTTTCTTTTGAGCAGCAGTTGATTCTGAGGAAGAACGGCATGCTCTCAAGAGTTCGCAAGAACTTAACGAAAAGAAGGCTAAAGCGTTAAATGACGATCTACGCGAAAAAAATGTCTTTTTCTACTTGCAGGATTCAACAGTTGAGTGCATAACTTTTAATTTCCAACAAAATTGCCACTTTCTTTTATATGATGTTTTGCTTCTAAAAGACAGCTGCGGGTCTGCAACTTTTGTAACTTTCAATGTAGTACCAAAAAAAGCCATATGGACAAGGACGCGTACAAGTGCTATCAGACAAACGGAAAATAAGTTCCAAGTGAAGTCATCAGCTTCTTCAAAAATATTTGAGTGATTTTCTGATAACTGCGGTGCTCAAAATAAAAACAAAACACTCGTTCCATACTTACACGCTGTTAACGTGACATCGGTGAGCAAGTAAGACATACCGGATTATAAAACTACGTTGGCTCCATGTTATCTAAAAAATGTAACCAAAAAAGACAGAATAAAATGATGATCCATCAAAAAAGAAGCAAATACGACTAGCTTTTATAGGTCACCAAGGACCATTATCACAATACGATATTGAAGCCAAAGCAAACTTGCAAGGTGAGCCTTTAAAGTCAAAAGTATTGTGTCCATACAATCTTCGTAACAACTGATGAACTTGGATGGCTCAATAGCATTCGCCGACAACGTCATTCAGTATGCACAAGGTTCAAAAATTTGCGAAATTAAAAACGAACTCCAACTGAAGTTTGATACCCTCAAAAAATTCTGTGAGGATTGGAAACTAAAAATAAACAATTCTAAATGCGAAACCATACGGTTTCATCATCTTCTAATGGCCTTCGAATTGAATCAAAAACTGTTGTGAGGTATTAAGGTGTTTACTTAGATAAATTCCTGTATTATAATGACCATGTAAATATCCAATTAAAAAAAGCAAGGGCAGCATTTATGTTGCTGAAAAAACTACGATCCTACACGGGATTATATAGAAGCGCTCATTCCGTTTTTCGGCATTACGTCTCCAAAAAAAAAACTATTGGATGCTTCCGGCGTGTCTAAAATTGACAATGTCATTCTAGACCTTGCGAGGAATCATTTTGCGCGGTCGACTAATGTTATTGAGAATGAATTCATATAGGGTTAATTTTATCCTAACCCTGGGTATTTTAGAATTTCATTGATAAGTGGACATATACCACCTGAAGCATTTGTTTATCTGGATGCATATGGCTACATCAGACAACAGATCTGAGCTATTACTATAGTTGCTCTCCATCCTTCATGATTCCGGGATCCTAGTTGGTTCGGGCTAAGCTAGAGCACTATTGTTATCGCCTTCATGGAGTTCATGTTGTCGTTCATGCGCCCTCTTCCAAAAAGTTCCCGACATCCGACGGAGGATTTTTTATTCAAAGGATCCTGTTGTTAATTTTGCTGTCCTGTTCTTCGTCCAGTATTTGGTATGACGAGGGTTTTATAAATCAGGATTTTTGTTCTTTCAGCAAGGAGTTTCAATTCCATGAACAGTTTTGAACAGACTGAAGCAGCATCGATTTACTTGGACGAGTTTTCATCTTATCTCAGTAAAGTGAACGTTGTGATGCATACATTTTTCCTGATGTAAATAAATTCCATTTCGACCACAATGAAACATCAGTCAATTTTTGTGTTTTGTGCATTCGCTTATCGATTGCTTATCGACATAATCTTTTCTACTTCATTCTCATTCGGTGAACGGTCATGTCACTTTCATATTCATATCCTTGCAGCTGGACTACCTTGAAAAAGATATTGTCTTCCATGTTCACACCTCCCTGTCGCAGTATCTGTTGAAGAAGTTGATTGAAGAACCAACGAAGTCGTATAGATATAAAATAATTTGATAAGTTTTCCTTTGGTCCCGAATTCGATCATCGCTCTGTATAGGCCAGTGCGATAATTGGTCTAAAATGCGATCTGAAGGTGGGGTGGCCATTGACTGAGAATTCGAGTCTTTTTGGGTTTTGTGCAAAATGAAAATGTAGTCTTTTTTCTGATTTGCCGGCCTGGAAGCCACACTGGTATTGACCGCCCACTTGTGTAATGCAAAAGAGCTTTAGACATTCACACTGGCACTTTAAATCACTGCAGGTAGTTGAGAAGACAAGATTTACAATTACGTTAACTTGATGCTTGTTTTGCTGCCTGATTGACTTTTTCGCAGAAATAAAGTGCTAAATTTCTGTTCGAAGAATCTTTATTATCTCTGAGCTGAGTGAATGTGACTTCGTAAAGGTTTTTAGCATTGGACAGTGAATTCGACCGCTTTGGAATAGGCATGATGCTGAGGAAACCTAGTGTTCCTATCGTAATGCATATATTAAGCTGCCGAAAAGTCTCTGAGGCAGAAATCGTTGCCTGTAGTCTGTGCAACTACGTCGAAAAATATCTCAACGGCATAAGGTAATATAAAACCGAAAATATAGAATTTTTCTTTACAACCTGGCGTTTACGACTGTGCATTTAAATAACCGCAACCTTTTGGGAAAACTGTTGTACGATCTATCTGTTGTGTTGTGTAATAGAATAGTTGTGTTGTAGAATAGTTTCCAATTTTTAATTAGCTATCGTAGTTTAGTGACCTTTCTTACGTTGGCCGTTTTCAGTTTTGTACTCCATTTGACTCCGCATCGGTCACTCTGCCTTTCTAAATGTGGTTCAGGGTTAAGCCAAGGCGCCACCGTAATCTGGTGTGATTGATTCGTGCTCAGCGGTCGCTCAAGATGCTGATCCAGAAAAACCATGGCGAGACTGTTTGTCAGCTTGAATTTCACAGTGACAGGGATAGTAAATGTCTTCCGTCTGGTTATTAGCAAGGACTCTCTGAACTCCTCCATACTAATGGAGGTACTTTATGAATTTAATCCTTTATCATTCCTAATAATGAGGCATGAGAAATAAGTATGGTGAGCAGATTTCGAAAGATGAGAATAAAGACAAAATTTCATCTATCATCCCTTTGCTTTCATTCAACAATTTATTCCCTCTATTAGCGATGCAGTTTGTTAAGGAGTGTAAAAATGTTTGAGAACTGCCTTAGTTCAATAGAGCTCGAGGAAAACAGAATTCCTAACCAGTTTGGAGTCAAATTGAAGTCATTAATCATTCTTGCTTGTCAGTTTCGGTCTTCTATGGTTTGCCCAATGAAGATGTGTTGTAGCTCCAGCCGAAATGATGTCATTTTGATGACAGACAAAGTTTGTGGAACAACGAACAAGGATTTAAATTGATTTCGATTTTCTATTCCCGCTCACTCGCTGGTGATGCATACGAAATTGAATCGCATTAAGGCCTCCAACATCCCCCTTCGCATTTTGCATCGTTAGCTAACATCGTTCGTCTCCCCAGTGAATTAACAAATTTTATTTTATTCTATGTTTCTATGCGACAAACCGCAAACAGTGGAAGAGCTTTGGAAATAAGAAAAATAATTAAAATAATGAAATCAAACATTGCGGTATGGATGTAGATTGCCTGCCTTCCCTTAATCGCATTATTTAATCTCGAAGCTCAGACGAATGACAAGCAACCATCAACCACCCCAAAACTAGCTTCAACCTTCCCGCTCGAGCGATATGAATCACGAGAGAGACGTTAAGTATAAAGAGACTCGCACCTAAATGGGGTCGCGGGCGAGTACCCCGTCCAATTCGCATTCGGCTTTCCCCGAGAGAATAATGAATTGGGTTCTTGTATCTAAATTAAATCTTCTGCGGATTACTATTGTGTTTCGTCCTGCTGCGAGATGGTACTCGGATTGGGATCTGTCTTCTCCTTATCGCTCAAACAGCAACGCTAATGTCACCCTTTCTTTGAATGCTTTCCGGCTATTGTGTTTTCTTTTTTTTGTATCCTGGTTTTCCGCTGCCATCTATCAGATGTAAAACTCAACCGGATAAATTGTATCAGTAACTGTACGCCGAAGAAAATTAATGTAAAAACGTTAGATTGACGTGTGGATGATTGACGGACTGGATGGCCCTGTTGTTTTGCAATTTTACATTGGCAATAAGGGGGTTGCTGCAACTTATGAGTTGCTTTAATAAATCATCGATTGTTTTGCAAATCCTTCAACTTGAACGGCGACCACGTATGACGCCGATGTTCGCGGCGAGACTGCACGCGGGTCATTTTGTAAACCCTTTTCGACAGATACGGGATATCATTTGCCAAAGGACGACTTGTGTGGAATATTTTATATGCCCTTTTTGCAAGGACTTTAGCAATAACGAGGGCGCTTTTCTTTGTTTTTTGCTCAGACGAAGGAGACTTGTCTTGCATACTTGATTGATGAGTCATTCGCGTGTCGCTATGCACGTTCCTATTGGTATTTCATACGTCATGTCTAGTCTGGAACTTTTCGAGACACATCTCAAAAACTTAGAACCATAAAAAGGGATTTAATTAATCTGTTGTCGGCGGAAATCTGCGTGTAACGTGAGTTTCGTTGTTAAACTCATTTTCTTTGAAAGTTTGAAGAATTTATAAAAGGATGCGTGATGAAGCGCAAGTTGTCTGCGGAATTGTGGCTTTGATAGTGCAATCAAGATCGATACATGTTATATCCTTATTGTGACACTTTGAGTAAATAATGGACAAAATAATAACGGGTTTTTCAATAGGGACGCTACAAAAGTAGAGCGCCAGGGACAGCAAACGACGCCATATTTCTTGCCGCTCTTTTGACATTTCTCTTCAGTAAGGTTTGCCATTTTATGATGGAGAGATATACGAGCCAACACCGAGTCGAATTATTAAAATTTACTACCGAAATTCGGAGTCAGTGGCCTCAACGTTAAGAGCGCTACGTCCAATTTATGGTCGTCGTAATCGTCCTAGCAGATCAACAATTGAGCGTCTAGTGGAAAAATTTGAATCCACAGGCACAGTACAAAATATTTCCGTGCCAGTGAGACAAAGAAGTGCCCGTAGTGTTGAGAATGTTTCTGCCGCTGAGGCTTCAGTTGCAGAAAGCCCAAATGTGTCTCTCACACGTCGTTCTCAAGCGTTGGGCATCTCTGTGACGTCGTTGTGGCGAATTTTGCGAAAAGATATTGGCCTACATCCTCACAAGATTCAATTGACGCAAGAACTGAAGCCACTTGACCACCAGAAGCGTCGTAAGTTCGTGAATTGGGCTGAGCAACAACTTGAAAATGATTCGGATTTTCAGCGAAAAATCATCTTCAGCGATCAGGCTCATTTCTGGCTGAATGGCTCCGTCAATAAACAAAATATGCGGTATTGTTCAGGTAGCAATCCACACGTACTCCATGAGTCATCTTTTCATTCAGAAAAAATTACGGTTTGGTGTGGTTTATGGGCCGGCGGCGTCATTGGGCCGTACTTCTTCTAAGATGACCAAGACCAGCACGTTACTGTAAATGGGAATAGCTACCGTTCAATGATAACCGAATATTTTTGACCCCAATTGGATGATATGGACTTGGAGGACATGTGGTTCCAACAAGATGGCGCCACGAGCCACACAGCGAATGTCACAATCAATTTATTGGAAACCAAGTTTGGGGAACGTGTTATCTTACGAAATGGTCCAGTCGCTTGGCCGCCTCGGTCGTGCGATTTGACGCCGTTGAACTATTTCCTGTGGGGCGACGATTGATGAACTTCGTACGAATATCAAACGTGAAACTGCAGCAGTATCGGCCGATTTATGCTTGAAAACCGTCGAAAAATGGGTTCAGCGACTGGACTTCTGCAAGCGTGCCCGTGGTGGCCATGCAAAATAAATCGAGTCTCATACATAATGGCATCAAACGTACTTTCACAGGAATAAAGAATTTTATTGATATCCAAAACCGTTTTGTTTTATTTAAAAAAAACTTTTGTAGCGCTCTTATTGAAAAACCCGATATTTTCGACAAAACGAAGTTTACAACCCATTTTTGTAAACATTGTAAATTGATCCATGTTCCACTGATTTAAGACACTTTTTTGGACTTCTGAAGGGTTTAATAACCGCCATAATGTCGTTTGTATAGATAACGAGGAGTTGCGTTTCTCCATACTTGGTCGATGCTGTCTGAAAATATATTCACAATCACAATCGTTTTACCGCTCCTGTCGATGGCTTTGGAGGCTCTTTTGTAGTCAAGTAGTTTTTAATAGATATATCTTGTTTCCCACTTATTATTACCCTATTTGGGGCCGCAGAAAAAGGGCTTCAGGGTTAAAAAAAATACATAAGGGTGCTCGAACTAATTTCAAACCTGGTCGAATCGTGAACTGCGAGTTTTGTTTGGTTTGTAGTATTTATTTTTTATTTTATTTTTTCTTAACACAAGACTGTGAAATCTTAAGAATTTTGTGACAACGATACACAGGTACCCTACTTAAGAGCTACAAAAACATTAGTTTTGAAACTTTATTCTTAACATCGACAACTACTCTTCTACAAGGAATTAAAAAGAAATCCTTGAGCTTTTAAATTACAAAACCAACTTAAAAAGAAAGAATCTGCAATATTTGCTTTTTATACGCCTCTAACTTTACCGTCATCTTATCCATCTTAAGGCACTTGAATTGAAATCTTTTTTCAACAATGAACAAATCGCATAGAATGGGCAAAATTGAAACTTTGGCATGGATAGTGGATGTCTAAACTAACCCCAAGCGTCATTTCCAAGTGATTTTCGACCAATTAGCAATTTACATTGCTTGCCAAAGGTGTTTGTGAGCTTGTTTGCGAAGCATATTATGAACCACATTAATGAAAAAAATCTCCTATCGTCTTTTCAAACTGGATTCAGCTCAAACAATACAAAGTTGTTCGACTGCCTTGGTTAAGACATTTGACGATAGCAGTTCGAACAAGGTCATTTGACGCTCGGGTGTCATCTTGATTATTCCAAGGTAAGGAAGATGGTGGAATCGATTTGGATTCAGTGACAGTGCTCTACGACTTACAAAAAACTATCTGACGAATCGATTTTTAAATGAAGATGTTGGTAATCCATACTCTGACATGAGACGCATTCTTACAGGAGTACCCTTTAAGTCAATAAAAGGATCCATCCTGTTTTTTCCATTTGTCAACGACCATCTCGATATTGGCAACAATTATGCCCAAGTCTATTTTTAGATTAAAAATTGTTGATCAAAAACTTGTTTGTAGATTGAACGACTACAAACTTGTTTGTAGATTCAACTGGTCAATTTTAATGTTGTTGGTTGGTTTTCCCGAATTCGGACTCAATTAAAATGTCGCAGATCTGAATCCTTAAATTTGTTAAGTCTAACAATTTTAACTTATTTTCGAATCCAGTCACCATTTCCATTGGGATAAGACTACCGGCGGTATCACTGAAGTGGTGGACCCGCAAAAATAGTAGGCTGACTAAGAAGGTGGCAATATTGTAGTCATTCCTTTATAGGCTTGTCGTGCTAAAATTATTGCTCTTGTATAAATCTATTGGCTTGTCATCACGGAACTAAAAATATATATTTTTTGGTAAGAGGCAATGATGTAAGGATCAATCTTCCAAAACCACATATATTTATCTTGCTATTATGTCAACTTAAAGCGAATATAACACTGCGAACCGAGCAAACGCATATGTTCGCAATCAAAACCAAAGTGTACCTGAATTTCAAAATACTGCAAAACTCTTTAATTTAGTTTCCTGATTCTTCTGGTTACTCTGGGGCAGTCATGATCCTTTGAAAGCCAACAAATTACAATAAAAAATGTATCTTAATAAATTATAGCGCAGGTTTACTCCGATCTTGGTGGAGCTCTTAGGCTGAAAACTCCACTCTGATTCTTTCTGCACCACCACCTTATTTCCGACATAAAAGAGTAAAACTGAAATTTAAAATATGACTGACTATATCAAACAATTGCAGTTAGCTGTATACCAATTCGGGTCGGCTATTTGTGTGAATATAAATTGTCTGCAAACTTCTCAAAAAAATGTCAGATATCATTTCTATTTTATTCTATTCAACATTTTTCTTTCAAAAATGAAACCACTTCTCAAAACAACCTGAAAAAATCGATTTTCGAAGCCAAGTAAACGGACAAGCAAAATGAGGCATCATATAATTCGAAACCACAATTTATGAGTAGGAATGCATTTAATTCACATTTATTTTTAAATTGGTTTAAAAATCTGCAATTTTTTTTATGTAAGTTTATAACATTTTTTAATAATTTTTCAAATATATTCATTATTGAATAATAAAATACTAAAAAGCTGGATTGCTGTGTTAATCGTAGAAATCAGATTTCTACTTTGTATTTTAATTTTTTAAGCAATTCTATTTATTATATATCAGCTGTGATTTATCCTTTGGTTTTTGGCAATGGACATTTTGAAGAATTTCGTGAAGGCAAGATTTTCATCGTCAGTAAAAAATATTTTTTCTTCAACACATAATTTTTATGTTGGATAAAAATATTCATTTCACACTTAACCTCCATGACCTTTAAAGAACTTACTTGCTGATGCATTTGAATCTTCCTATTTGGCAAGCCAAAGTAAAACGTGTTGCAATGTTTAAGAAATCCTAGAGGAAATTTTAAATCTTTAAACAGGCTAAAATAAAAACTAGTACCTAGAAACTGTTAACACACTCTAGATTGAACGGACTTAATTATTGAAAGTTCAGATTCGTATGAGCTATCCCAAATGAATCCTGTCAATGATATGTCTGAGCTTTTTTTTATTTTAGTCAGATTTTTCGTTGTCATACTACTGACCCTTTTTTCAATGCGATCAGAACATCGGACCAGAAAAAAAACAGACAAAAACATATAGAAACCGAAAGCTTTTCAAAAATTAAAGTTTTTGCACATACGACTGAAATTTAAATTCTGTGATTTCAAATTCTCAAATTTTAATTGCACACTTTTAGTTTAACATGTCTGCAGATCGATATGACTACGATATTACAGGGTTTAAAAGCAATTTTGTGACACACTCGTTGACTTCCACGGTAATGGAATTACGTAAGCTTCTTTAATGACGTACGAATTAAATTACTTCCTTTTCTCACTTCTTTCATTATAAGATCTAGAACCATTTTGATTTCAATTACGTGTCATAGTTGTGAATTTACAGGGAATCAATCGAGAGTTCCTACAGTCCTTTGTTATGCGTACATATTCGTCCTTGCATACACATCAATTGACAGGAAACTAACATCATCTTCATCACAGCATGGAATCCATACCAATGCCAAAGTCCAGCAAGTAACACAAATTATCGCCTGAAAATCTTCCAAGTCAATCATTCTCAATGTCCTGCCATAGCTTCCGATCCAAATTGCCAATAACTCTCTGTGAAATAATTGTGCCGGATTTGGCTTTAATTGTGTGTGTTGTGGACCTTGATCGCTCGTCTCCTGCTCTTATCTGTTCGTCATTAACGTCAATCCAAGTTGCGTGCAATGACAATTACAAAAAGTATATAGTAAGACGAATTTATATTATATTTAAGCTTACAATTGAGTCTAGTGTTCGACTAAGATGGGGGGCAATGAGGAGATTATCATGGCACAAGGACCTGTCACAAAGTGAGAATGAATCGAACACTGGAAGTTGCTCAAATTAACAGGTCACCCTATCGCTTACAAGACGAGGGCGGGTAAAGATAACCCTGATGGTCAGCCAATCGATACAAGACAAGTACGAGTGGTCAAAGTTTCTAACTCGAATCGGGTATAGGGTGCGATTTCATTAAGCGCTATCAAAGTTTTCCTACCCCTGCATGGATGTCTGCCTGCCTTCTTGGTGTTTGGTTTCAAATTTAATACCAGGAAGCAGTGCACATAGACGGTGCTAAGACTCACATCACTTGCAGACGCCTGACGCCGGTCTTAAGTAATATTAGCTGTACAGCAAAGTTGAATCCCTTGCAACACAGGACAACGGGGGATATTTCTCTTCTTTAAGCTACAGCCCTCCGGGTATAATTTAAGAAAAAAAATACGCATGTTTACCACTTGTCTTATTCTATTTTTTTTTTCTGCACAAAGGCCGATAAGAAAATGGATATGGAACTGGGAGTTGGAGTAAGAGTTCGAGATGGAAGCCAGCCTAGGGGGTGGTGAGCTTAATCAAACTTTTAACCCCCTGGAGGTGGAATTTGTTCATGCGTTAAAGACATGATGCCAGCCACATGCAGCGGCAATTGCAATGCATTAAATGTATTCGTTTTTTTGCCAGGAAATATGCGAATCCGAATACCGATTAGCCATGCTATTTTAAATAATACTCATTGCCACGTGGGGAGAAAATCGTCATGTTTCTTTAGTTACACTCTCATGCGGACTTGAATTGTTACAAAAAAAATGTTTTTTGAATACTATCCATAGAGTTCTTAAGTAAGGAAACATAACAGGCTTCCTTCGCATTTATAAAATGAATTTCAATCCGTAAATTCCCGATTGCGATGAAATAAAAGGGATGAAGACAGTTCTTACTAAAATAATAAAAAAAAACGAGTGAATTAACGTATCTTAAGTTTGAAGGCATCAAATCGCACATTCCAACCCGACAACACCACTGCCTTAAACGAGAGAGAACGGGCCTAAAAATCCTTAAAATCATGTACTTTAGTCCACAAAAATTTTGCGACAAAAAAATTATTTATTTGCTTTGGGTTTGTTTATGTTTGGTTTGATTAAAACGTCGACTTAAAGCTAGTTTAAAAGAGTTTGGGCAACAATCAGTTGATCGTTGGAGGTCTCAGGTTTGCAAAAAAAATCGTAAAAAACGAGAGAATAATGAAAATTTTGCGACAAAAAACATTATATTATCTCCCCATCAGGAAGTTCATGTAATCGGTCCGATTTTCGAAATTCAAAATTTTTACATGTCTCCGCGTTTCGAGGTCCCAGTACTCGGATTCCATTGTTATTAGAAATATGTCCGTGTGTGTGTCTTCGTCAAGCATAACTCGAGAACAAATCAAGCTTTCGAATCCAACTTATTTTCTTTCGAAGCGTATGTGCGTATGCTCAGAAATGTGAGTCCTACCTATACATCTTTTTCATTTTTCATGATTTCCGAATGACGTCTACAATACTGACACATGAAAACATGGATGAAATTGCATAAATCGTATATTAAAAAACGTTTCAAGGAATATCATAACGTTCGAAGATTAAGTTTGTTTACCACTATTGTGGTTTTTTATCATGAACGAAAATCAAGAGGTCTTTGAAGAAAATGACATAGAGATAAACAATCTCTCGAAATCGGCCTGGAAACAACTGTCAAAATCTCCAAAAGAAAACTGGACTGAATGTTATCCTCGTAGAGCCCCAGCTCGGAAGGAAGAGATGGTGATAATCTCTCGACTGAAACTATGTATTTTTTAAACTAAATCGGCACAAAGATAATCGGTCGATCGATAATAGTCGTAGAAATAATTTCGAAATTGGACAAGGAGTTAACATAAGAGGTCTTTCAAAATTATTGCATAATTTCCATTCTTTTGGCACCATTTCCATTTCCATTCTCGTGCACAACATTCTCAAGCTGGACCAACGTCTATGAAAGAGCATGAGAAGCGCGCGATCGAGGATGTGAAGAGATTAAGAAACAGGACAGAGGTTCGAAAATTCTACCACCAGACAAAACAATTATATCAGGGTGACAGACCCCAAACCAAAGCCTGCAAAGTTCAAAATGAAAAAATCATAGTAGAATTTCAGCAAAGACATCACCGACCTATTTGATGTCAAACAACGTTTAAGCCAAGGTGATGCACTGTCATGCGGTTTCTTCAATATTATACTTGAAACAAAAGGTCAAAAGTCCTATGTGAACAACAGAGGCACTATCTTTTAAAGGTCTGTTCAATACACCGAAGATATTGATATATTAACGGAACGTAGATTGGTGTAAACCAGACAAAAAACAGACAAAACTCAAAGATGGGTTTAGCGGTATATGAGGGCAAAAAAAACATATGCTATCATCGAGAAAGGACACCCAAATCCGACTTCTGGGTCAGAACGTAAGCTATAACTTTGAGGTAGTTAGAGACTTTGTCTGCCTAGGCTTTGCTGCAAACACAGATAATAAGACTAACGCTGACATCAAACAACGAATACCTGTGGCTAAGGTGTAAATCCCTTTCTCGAAGAACTTAAGTGTCGCTCTATAAGACCCTCACCATCCCCGTCCTTCTATATGGTGCAGAAGCATGGAAACTTTCAAAAGCGGATGAAGGCAAATCTTTTTTTAAATGATTCAAAGCTGATAAAAATATTTATCTTATTTTTTGATTGCAATGCATTTGTCTAGGGAATGAATGATGTGTCCATAACCCAAATGGAATTTGATGGTGGCGGCAAATAAAATAGCACCTACATTTTTTTCCATCTTGAGATGGGAAGTTCATGGTATGGGCAAACCTACTCGCACCCAAACCATTTTTTTTTTTTGTTATGTATTTGTTAATGTTCGATTTAGTTAAGGGGGGTATTCAAGTCTAGAAATTTAAAAAATCGTTTTTTTTTAAATATTAAAAGTTTAACTATTCAAGAATATATCTACAAGCGGATTTTTCAAAATCCAAATTATTTTCGGAGATATTGGTATTTTGCTGATCCGGCATCCAAACTGGTTCGGCCGGAATTAATCGAACAAAATACATTAGGGATCCTTTGTATATATTGTAATACAAGAACAAGAGTGAATTAAAAATACTGTGAAATATTTTTTTAAATAAAATGGATAAAAAATCCTCAGCGCAAAGGAGTACGCGTCCAGATCGACAAACAAAAAGGCGATTTCACGGCAATAGATTCACGGCACATGAAGGCACCAGTTTTACGAGTGCATCAGCAGCAGACAACGCCCGGATTGACCGGTCCGAGATACGAGCATCCAAAGCATCAAAGGAGGCCAGAACTGCTCGATATGAAGAGAAAAACGCGGAGAATAGTTTTTTCGAAACCGAGGAAGGTCCGATGTATGAAGCAGGAATGGCAGATTGAATAAATGTAAGTCTACAATATCATGACTTAGAAAATCATGGACTGTAGTTCATGAAAATTTTGCAAGATTTTATATTTTGAATTTTTAAGTATTTTATTTCGACACAAAACTGTTTTTAAATTATATTGGCATTGAAAACACAAAATTTTTAAAATCACTTAAGTCAAGATCAAAACGTGGTTTTGATGTCTTCATCGTGCTTTCCTTAATTTTTTTCGAAAAATTTTGGGAAGGTAAACACTAAAACTAAACTTCAGGCGGTTTAAGGGGGAAAAAGGGGGTAATCCAGGCCACGAAACTCGGTGAAATCTTTTCAATATTCAAACTCAATGGGTTAAGAAGATCACGTCGCAGGGATAGTACGTTCAGGTATACTTTGAGTAACAAGTCAATTTATCAGTGACCTTAATGCAGATGGCTTAAATTATTGTATGACATCTATTGCTAAATTATATCGCGTTCCTGGCACATGCTTGAAGAAAATTTTCTTACAGGCACAACATTAATAGCCATATTCAAGTTATCTTTTAAGAGAGGTTAAAATTAAAATACAATACGCAAAGATTTTGAAGCTTCAACAAAAGAATATTTTTGATTTTGTAACTTAAAGTTCAAGCGAAAGAATGAAAACCTCTTTAATGGCATCCACCCTCTCAGTAAATGAGATTTACTCCTCTAACTCACCCTGTGATGATAGCCGCTATAGCCTTTATACTGCGTTTCAATCAAATCAATAAACTCTATGATTCATCATTTTAATTTGTATTTGTTTGTAACATTTCACAGTTAACGCATTCATCCGCCTAACGTCTTTCAATTCCACATCACTGCCCGCACAATCACAGTATCTGTCATAATCAAAATGGCTTGTCACAGAGGCCTCTATATACAGGCATTAAAACACATACAATCAACATATTTAGAGTGTTCAATGATTTAGAAACTTCCCCCGAATCCATAAACGAAATTAATTTCCCTCGGCCAGCCAACTCGGCCGGCCGCACCGTCACAATTTCCGCCTCGCCTCACAAAACGAAGCGCAATTTGCCTTCAACGAAATGAGCAGAGTCAGTGTCCTCCAGAAAACTTGACTACATTCTAGCCCAAGTGTCCATGACGAATCTCAGCTAAAGAAACAAAATTCAAGCAAAAGAGACAAAAACAACAGAAGAGAAAATATTCCGTCCAGGAAACCAAATGACTTGTCCTTTGACCATAAATTAGTTACTGGTCAGCCATTCAATTAATTAATTAGTTCGCCCATATGTCCTCTTTTTGGTTTAGTCTTCATCTTGCGTCTGCCCAAAAATGTACGACAAAACTGTACAGAAAAGCTGGAAAAATTTTGCGCAAGTTTATATGGAATCATGTGCTTCGTCCCCATAGGACGGCAGTAAAAGTCCTTGTAATTGCATACTGCATGGAAATGGTGGTGGTGGTGGTGGGCACGATAGTGTGTCCGCTTTCCATGTCCGTGCACAAGTGGTTATTTGAGACTTGTTTAATGTCGTGAAAAATTGCATACGTTCGACTGATTAGGCGGAGGAGGACCACTAGAACAGGATACACACCCGGAATTAGCATTGGGGTGATATTTTATGTCCCTTTTTTGTTTTCATCTGTGATCTATCCGATATTCTGTGACATTGTAAAGTGTTCGCAGGTTCGAGCGGTGGCAACACAAAGGATTTTCAATAATCAACACCATCTGCATGGCTCGTCCATTGAAGAGGAATAACAAAGTGGCCCATCGTTAGCATCGACCATCGAGGAGCCGCGCCACGTCGTATCGTTGCTCACACGTTTAATTAATTTAATTACGTACGTGATTCGATTTGATTGAATTTTGAAGTAGTTTTCGTTCCATCAACGATTATGATGAGGACTCGACTCGGTCCATGTTGTATCTCTTTGCCACTTGAAATTCTCGCTGTCTCTTGCTCACACTGCACAGTAAAATTGGACATTTTTTTTTTGTTAAAGTGCGTGATCCGGGATCCACAGGGCGATTGCCTCGTGAACGAAATCAACCGCAATCTACACATCGTACGCATCCCGCCCACCCTTCACATGGAGCACAGCACCCTTGAGGGAATTCTCAGCGAGTGTTCCACTTGACTGTTGAAGCAGAACCAAGCCGAACTGGCTACGAGTTGAATCCAAGCGAAAGACTAGGATCGAATATTCGGCTATGGTTAGGCAGGGAATTTGTGCGAACCATTGAGTGAGAGTTTCGGAAGATTGCCTTGCCGGATCCACGAACTCTCACATTGGACATTTGAAGTGGTCAGCGACCAGAGCACCAATGCACCTCCGGGCTTTGTAATGCTATGGATAGATGGATCCGGTTAACAGTGTGCAGGACAATGTGTTTACCAGTCAAGTATTGCACATCGGAGGATATTCCAGAAGCGTGAAGGGCTCTAACGTGGTCATGCTGACGTACTCTTTACGATGTGCATGCGTTGCGTACTTACTGCAAACGTACGGTTTTGGAAAGTGGTCGTTCGGACGGGTCAAGTGATTACACTGAATTTTGAATTGGGCAACAGTGTAAGCATTTGGGACAGATGGAAGTTGGGTCTAGGGAAATTGCTACGTTTCGAGTCTTGAATTGATTTACAAATCAAGGTTTATTGGTAGAATGTCCATGCCCAGGAAGCTTCAATGTTCGTGACATACATATTTACACGAAAAAAAAATCCTTGGCAACTACGAAATTGCAGGTGTTCTGAGTAACTTGAGGGGATGTGTGAAATACTCTCGAAAACGACACAGATTTCGAATCAGTAACCAGCCAATCTTTTTCAAAATTTACCTGTAAGAAATTAAACACGTTTTTTCATATCTTAATTTTTTTTTTCAACGAGTTCAGGTATGGTTCATGGCATTTTACGAGTTACGTTTTCACTGTATTTTTTAAAAATCGTGAAATGTAAAAATTGCGCTGCGACTCCTTACTCACGTATCGCAGGATATTAATTCATTTTATTTTCTTTTTCATTCAGTCAGAGTTGGGTGCTGAAAAAAATACTTTGTCGTAGGTTAACTTGGAAAATAAGTAAACCTACCACAAAGTTGTCTCTTTCAAACGATAGGCAAATGGAATAACTTTTATATTGAAATCGAATGCATCAGATTCGTCTGAGACCTTACCATACAAAATAGTTACAGTCTGAAGTACATCCTTAAAAAGAGGAATGAGCTGGATGCCTAGCAAAAACTTATGACCTTCAAATCAAAGGGAGATCTTATATTCTGCCTGCCGACAGCTTTAAGGCAAAGCGGCAAATCACACTTTACTTTATCATAGCCTTACCGATGAAAACACGGAAGAGCTATATTGTGTGAGGACAGATAAGGTGTTTTCTAGAAATCTTTCGACCTGATTTGTACAACAAATATTCATAAATCTCCTTGAGTCTTTTTTTTACTTTTACCGAGTGTTTTCAACCCTTAAAAAAATTGAGCGAGGAGGCTTGCCTCCTATAATAATAAAAGAATTCTTTAGTCTAGTTCGCGATTTTTAAATAAAAACCTTGAAAAGGGCACAAAGCTTTGTGAATGTCCACCGGTTTACCCATTAAATTATATGCTGATGACATAACTTACCGGCTTTATGATGCAATTGATTATCCTGAGTCGTTTCTTTACAGAAAAGAATGATAAAAGAACCACCTGGACAACCATCATGCTCTGGCAATGAGGTAGAATATTATTGAAAATCAGGCGCTTATGTCCCAAGTGCTCTAGCGAATTGGTCAGCTGCATTCCACCCCCTTTTCGCTTTCACCGTAACACCCGTCTTGCCAGGAATGCTCATCAGTTCACCCTAAAGCCCAACTTCGGTCTTACAGTCATGTATAGAGACTCGTTTATAAGCCGCACACCACTAATGTGGAACACTTTACCACGCTGGGTATTTCCCACTCATTACAATCTGCAGAAATTCAAAAACATTGTGCATCAGTACTTATCCCTATGTCTTCCCTGATCTCTTCCACTCGCGTTATTTACTAACATTTTAAGGGCAGTCATAACCCTTTGTACGCGCGTGTTCGTTAAAAAAAAAGCAAAAAGTTACAGTAGCGGATTGAAAAATTTTCAAGGTATAGGCTAAACAGTTTTTGCCGCCCTTGCCTCTTCAATTGTCATCTCCACATTATTTTAGTAGCCCAAACATTTCGTTGAAATGACACGTAAAATAATTTTTGGGGATATTTTTGAGCCAATCAAAGCTCAGTCATGTACGAACGGGGTAATGTGTGCTACTAAAAAATAATGTTTATTTAGTGAACGTGAATAAATAATCGTTCTCAGTTGAGTTATAAAAGTTTGTTACTTTGTTACAATACTTTCTTGCGCGATTTTTGTTGGCAAAATCATTCATGATATCGTCGTATGTGTCCAAGTTCAGATAAACGTTCTGCAAACTCTGTTTTCACAGAAACGAAGATAGACTCTCTAACGATAAACAAGTTGGTTTTACCAAAATGCTTTGCGAAGAAATGTGACCTCGAAAATGTATTCATTCTTGAACTAACTCAGTCTCTAAATCATTAGGATATACTTATTCAAAGGACAGAGCCTTTTTTGTAAGGTTGATTGTGGGAAAAGGGAAATACATTTTCTACAATTTCGCTCTTTTCACTCATAAAAAATGAGTGCAGTGAGTGCAAGGGCCGATTACTGGTTGAGTGGCGCCCGGGTGGTGAACTAGCTGTTTAAAAGATTAAGAAATTTTGCTACTCTCGGAATGTACGATGACAAGTGAGAGGAGAAATTCATCAGCAAAATTTATTGCAGATTTCTATGTGTGAGACATTAAAAAACTGTCATGCAAAAATGTTTTTGATTTCCTTAATGTAGAAAAAATAATATCGGCCCCCTTAATTTTCTGACCACAAAATCTGCCGCCCTAGGTTCAAGCCTACTCAACCTTCTGGTAAATGCGACACTGGCAAGTTAGGCAAGCAACTTTTGACGCACTTGAAAGAGTTGGGCCGTAAAGGAAAGCCGTAGGTCCGTCTTAATAAACACTGACTCACAGACACCTTTCTCAAAGGCAAACGCGTCTTTCAAATATGCTCCCGATATAGTGACGCAACATGGAAAGTCTTTTTGATAAGAAGAAAGGATCAATCTTCCATAATTTCCACATTTTTGATGCCCGTTATTCTTTTTATGTCAAGTTTCTCTATCGAAAAAAAGCCATGATTGCTGAACGATCGCAGATGTTAAAGCTGAACGATCGAGCTTCACTGTTACCTACCGCACATAGATCGGGTCCATGTGTTGACCACTTCCGCTTGGTTTTGGATGTTTTTAGCTTTGGCTCCCTGCCCTAACAAACTTTAAGTCGAACACCCAGTTTTCAATTATCCGTGCCAATCAAAATTGTACGACGAGCATGGTGATATTGTAGGAAAGGTAGACCGCCTGAATGTGAACATCGTTTTCTTAACTTTGAACAAAGTGAACATAATTGAATTGATATCAGTGGTGACCCTCAAATCTGCCTTCTCACAGTTACGGAAGGGTTAAGCATCCCAACGAGTTCCTCATCTTACATCCGCGAATTGTCCAAAAATGACTGACTAGTTTTTGGTGCAGCTGTTTAGGGTTTTACGTACCGCCTTCCCTTGGATTTTCCTTGATTGAATGTTCGGTGACAAAGTTTGTTAGCCTCAGCCAGTCATTTAAATCAGTAAAGAAACGTCAGTCCAAGCCTTTTGAAAATGTTGTCCAATTTAATAGGAGATGAAGGCACAGCTTGTCCACAGACTCCCTTTTCATACTCTCTTTAAGTGATTCAAGTTTTTCGGATTTTGGAGTAGTTGTCTTTCGAACAGCATGTGCACGTTTTGATGACATCTGCCACGATGAGCCTGTGTCTACAAAAAACATATACTACTAGCCTACTCTATAATGTTAAATTCGAAAGAATCAATTCAAGCCATAATGTCAAAAGGATCAGATATCTCAGAGTTCAAACAATAACCAAAATTCGTCATCGCCCTTCTATTGTCAGTGTAAATTCATAATTAATCCCAAAATAAAGGTCATAAAGGCGAACGAAAACAAACACTCACAGCGGCACACGACCAATGTAAAGCACCTACGAGTATGTCACGTCACATATGTATCTCTGCCAAATGCGATCGTCCTGTAATTGCCTAATTTACCCCCGATATACGTACATACATATATGCGTGCGTTCTATTTGTTTCTGTGGGATATTTAGCAATGTTTGCCAGGATTATTTAACAGGATAAATAAAACAGGATAATAAAAACTGCATGCGAATGAATAAATGAAGGGTGGGCTGTTATTGTCCTCACTGAAATGGGATGTGTGCTTCTACTCGCATGAGGAAATTGTCCTCGAACCTGGAAATCGAACATTTGTGCAAACACAACGCGCATTGCAAATGAGTGGGCTAACTCTGTTGTATGAGTTTCTGCGACAATGACCCCCTAGGACTATTTTGTTAACATATGTATGCGATTCAGAATGATGCGAGTTTTGGTGACAGAACATTGTAATGGTCAGGGATTAGGTCAAGTCTTTGTTAGATTAGTTTCAATGGAGGCAGCCAGTAAGACCGGATGGCACTTGACTAAAGAAATCCTTAAAAAATAAGCTCATCAATAAAATATAACTCTTCTATTCCTCTTTTCTTTTCAATCAAATTACATGGGCATCACCGATCAATCCCTTTCTGTCACCACAGATATACGCATAGGTACCACCATCTGTTTTGATTTCCCGAACCCCCTGGATAATACACGCCCCAAACCACAATACACAGCAATGATGCCAACAATCCGAGGGAATCTAACTAAAACCACTCAGCTGTTAATCTGATTATGACAATTGATTTATACGGATTCACATGTGCACATCCCGCAAATGACATGTTGTGTGTAGCAGTTGTCAGGCGACAAGAAAAAGGATGAGAATCAATTAATTTATTGCATCCTTTCATCGTCGGCCATCTTCTGAGAAATCCTTTATTTTATTTTGTATATTTTTGCTTTTCTCGTTTCTTCAACAGCTCGACATTTTTGACAGGTTGATGAGCATCTGATGTCAAATATTGTCTCCTTGTCAATAGGTTTAGACAAAATAAGTCAAAAGACAATGCCATTTGGGAGCCAATAATAAATTGCCCCAAATTAAATGAAAATCCTTTCAAAATTCGGTCAAATGGATTTCGGGTTCTGTCCCTTTATTTGGCAACAGGTAGCTGTACGAAACGATTGGATGGACGAGTGCACAACCAGGTGGTTGTAATTTTAAGTTGTTTCGGTGTCTTTGAAATAATTCACACGACGAAAATGTTGAGCCAGTTTACAGACAAACGTTAATTTACCAGGTACACAGTACCTTCTATACACTTTTTTTTATAGAAAAATAAACATAAGAATGATATTAAAAGCGGCAATTTGTGAAGAGAATCGAAGATAATAGAAGACCGATGAACGTTGTGTATAGTTAAAACAATGACTCCCTCCATGACTACTGATTTCAAAAATTATTTCTGTTCTTTTATGTTTCTAACTAAATAAAAACCCTTTAGAACTAATGACATACGAGTAAGTTTTACGTTATAAAATTCCACTTGTTGAGAAAATCATCGACTATGTAATTTTAAGGATACTTCTGAATGTTTGGGTTATTTCTAGACAATCAGCGCCGCATTAGTTTTCCTTAAAACGCCATGGAAAATATTGATAATTTTGACAAGGGTTGTAAGAGCTCTTACAATTGATAAAAGTAGGTAACTATCACCGAATAGGGTTCTCATTCATAGTTAGTATAGCACATGGTCTCTAAAAGGTCTGTTTCTATAATTGAAGGAGTTTATTATTAAAATGAAACTAAGGTAATGGAGAGTTAGACTATTGAAATCAATGCAAAAGTTTTTGCAAATAACACTAGGGCTAACTTTTCTGGCCGAAAACAGGTTAACAGGTTAACAGGTTAAATGGACACGCCCAAAAAAAAAACCCATACTTTATTTATTTTTTCTCTTATCTGGCCACGATAAAGTTTTTTTTTTAAATTGAGACAAAAATATTTTTCGCTGTTTGAGAATTCCTAACGTTGTCAAGAATATTATAAGCTTTTCATGTTAAAGTAGTGCTTCAATTTGTTAAAGAGTTATTTCTCTAAGTTGTTAGTAATGACACGAACTCATTCAGCCTAAGACCACAAATGGAACACGTTAGCAAAATATTAAAAAAGTTCAGCACGAAAACATCTTAAGAAGACATCACTTAAAAATTTCCCGGGTCCTCACGGAAAGGGTACCTACAATATTCTTAAGGGAAAATACAAAGAAGAAACCGTTTTGATCCCACGCATTTCCATCATTCCAACCGATATGATATTTGACTTTAAATGGCTTCAATTTCGAGTGCGGATCGCATTCGAAATTTCTATCAGCAGCCGTAAAGGAAGTCATTGAGTATGAGCAACTTTAGTATGGAAAATCCATGCGTTCCGCGACTGCTATTCTTGTGTCGGAAAACCAACGAATGATTTGTTTTCACGTAAGACTAGGTAACAAATAATTGTGTGTAAAAAAACACCACAATAGACAAATATTAACTTTCAAAACATACATTTTTTTCATAGTTATTGTTATAGTTATATATATGTATATATATAGTTTTTGTTATATCAAATTCAACTTAATTTAATTTCATTTCATTTATTATTCTTTCAATTCAACTTAAGATTAATTTACAAATGATTCATATAAAACTTAGAAGAAAAAAGATTATCATTCTGTTACTTTAAACAATTTAAATTAGTGTTAAATGAATTACATTACAAATGGAGACTCAATGTGGGGTAAATACAACATAACAGAAGCGCAAGCATACAGATTATAGTTATTACAAAGTATAATGAATTTCTAGATTAAAAGCTAACAAAATGACAATAGATATATCAATACATACATCGGAAAATAGACTCAATATTAACATAATCGATACTAAATAACCAATTTTTTACTTTTTTTAAAAATACATTGAAGTTCTAAGTTTGTTTTATCACAGAAGGGAGCTTATTGAAAAATCTAGGAGCAGTAACTGTAGAAAAGTGAGAAAAGTTAGTTTTATGTGCTGCAGTGACAATTACCAAGGCTTAAGGAAGGTTTAAAGTATTCTCTAAGGACTTTCAATTCGTAAAGGTGTCTTGAGTGAAGAATATGTAGCTCCAACATGTAGGCCAACAATGAGTAGAACGATTTTTACCACAAATTTTTCTAATTAAACATTTTTGAAACTTAAATAATGGATCAAAAGTGCTGTCATAAGAACCTCCCCAGCTCGTAATACGATATTGTAATTAAGAGTTTGCAAGTGCATACTAAATGATAGTTGTTATTGTTTAGAACAATTGGGTCGTAAAAGATACATTTTTCGAATAACCTGCATCATATACGATTTCATAGCTTGTATATGTGATTTCCAATTCAAGTTGGAATCAATAAAAACACCCAAATACTTGTATTCGCTAACAGATTCAATTTTATAACACCTATCTGAACATCCGAGATTATCACTATAGTTAGCAAAACCACAACTATGAACTGGTAAAGAAAGTCTCTTACAATCATGTGAATGGAATACAACGTTGAAATCAAAACCATCACTACCCATCATTTTAAAAGCCATTAGCTTGGTCTTGTCGACGACAACTAACTCATGCAAAGAAAATCATTGCCTTAGCTTATGGACGTCTTCATTTAAACTGGCAATACAGTTAAATGCATTATGTTCTTGATACGCGAAAGCTAAAGTATATCATCTGCGAATGCTGTGGGTTGACCATTGAAAGATTGGTAGAACAAAGAGTTTATACAAATCAGAGGACCAAGCACAGATCCCTGTGGGACTCCATTCTTGATACATAGTAAGACAATTGCGCAAGTTCCCCTTTATTTTTTGCTTCCTTTGTTAAAGATAAGAAGTAAACCAGTCCAGTACAGCTCCTCTAAAACTTGAATTATACAATTTGTCCAAAAGCAACTTATGGTCTGATAGATCGAGAGCTTTCGACATGAATGAATTTTATATTATTTCATGCAATATGCAATTTCGATTTAATTTTTAATAATAACTTTTTTCCACTTCAGGACAACGTTTGTCGAGTGAGTTAGATGAAAACAAATACAAAAACCAAAAAAACAAACACGTTTACTCATTTGCTACCCGCGAAGGCGTCGCGGCATGATTGCAGTTCTTACAAAGGTATTTCATATCAAAATTATAGCGACCGAATTTATTGAATTGAATGACTCAACACTGAAGTTAAACATTTTAAGAAAAGCAGGCAAGCCTATTTAACAGAAATGTACAGAGCATGCGGCATGAATTTAGTTGATCACTTGTTCAATATGAAAGGAAAGAACAAGGTTTTTATCGAAAGGATCTGAATTTTACATTTGCCCGCACAAAACTAAAATATTTATATCGTAGGTAACATACCACAGGACAATGTTTTTGTATAAAGGGTATCGTACGACACTACCATACTATTTGTTCATAAAGATTCGAACACCATTTGTCGAAAGAATAAAGCGTTTCCCTCAATCCTTTTAAGAGGCCATCTGTAATCCTTGTTTCAAACAGCTTAAATAAAAAGTTTAATAATTCATATATGAACATATTAAAGCAGAGATAAGTTTTAAGACCAATACTTCCTTTTTCTAGCGGGGGCCTTCTCACAAATTCAAAATTTTAAGCAGACTTATTTATCTGCTTTTTTTTAACACAATCTTGTTTAACTGCTTAAGGTATCAATAGACTTACTGTTTTCGAATGGATTTCTAAGAAGATCTTGAAGACGTATTTTAAAACAAAAAAATTGCTGGGGCTAGTAGTACCTACAGATGGGATGGGTACTACGGAACAGATGGGAAAATTTATGCAAAAAAAACACGAATAACTTTTTGCATACAATCAGATATCTAACTACTAGCACAGATTACCTAATTTCTCGATTAACAATAAAAAGAATGTGAATTTTTCTCACGAATGAAGCGAGTGATAGACTTCAAGGCTCCACAAACCAAGTTGGTGCAGGAATCTGCGAATAATGGTTTAAAAAGTAGCTATGCAGACTTCTTTAAGTTCGAGAATAATGTTTAAAAATCACATGACAGTTATTCGCTTAAGAGTCTTCAGGAAATAGAAGTTGAGGTTCCATTCATCGGACCATACTTATGTGTTCGTATAAGTCCTGACCAAGTCATCGTCAGCAGTTTTTGATTTCACCATTTCCACTTCTTTAATTTTCGAACGCCCGATAATAATTTTTTTCTTTTAAGAGGCCGGAATTTATCCCGTCTTATTTTCTCATAGGGTACTTCCTGTAAATATAATCTTGGCTACAATCTTCTTTAGTATTCAGAGTAAAGATCCCTGATCATGAATTTTTAACCGATATTGAATCGAAAATCTCTTCTTTTCTTGATCAGAGTTTCGACCAAACAACTAAGCTCAATCAGTCTTGCCATTCTCAGCGCATGTTTCCTTAACTGAAATTGGAAAAGTTATCATGTCCTATAAACATACGTGCCCATGACCAAGGGAACCAAACAGATTTTCTTTAACAATTCTGTCAGGAAAAGTGCGAATATAATCACAATAGCCACCATCTTCCTTCTCTTAACATTTTCACATTAAAAGTTTTCCTCTTTTGCCTTTCTCTGTGACACCAACCATTACGATGGTCAGATGAACAAAGTCCTTTGGCAAGCAGTTTTTTCTATCTGTCTCAGTCTCCTTCCCAAAAGTGTCCAAACTATTTAAGTCCTATGGTGAAAGGACAAAGAATTAAAAAAAAAAACTGAACACGGGAAAAACTTTCAAACAGAAATGTGTCCAAAGGATTTGCGCAGTTAAATCCTTTTAAACTATAACCTAGTTTGGTCAACCAAGTACCTTCGAAGGAGATTACTATTGTAATGAAATTTCTTCGGTCAGGACAATTCCTGAGCATGGCGTGGACATAGCACGAAAACATTCTTTTTTATCAATCTTTATTCGATTAGAGGCGCTCTTAAAAAGGTCCTTTGATGGTACCAGTAGAAGTTGGCAGATAGGCTGAAAAAAAAGCCTTTTTCAAGTGCCACTGACATTTCAACTAGGAGGATGAGGAATCCCGCTTAGCACACCTAATTAAATACCCTTTTTGACTTTAATTGTAGGTACGTTTTTATTTTTGTTTCCTTTCGCCTTTATTATCCCTTTTCGCCTTTGAGTGATGGGCTTGAGATACTAGGTGCTGGAGAATAATTATTATGCCGAAACAAGTAGCGTAAAACATGACAGAACGTGGATAGGCTTTTCCACACCAATGAAATCGCAATGGCAACGGTTATTTACATTTCAGTTAATTCCGTTCGAATAAAGATGGGGTAGCCACAGCAGGACAGAAGAAGTAGCGTTCCAACTGTTTACCTTTCAGTGGAGGGGATTACCCAAAGGAAGTGATTTTCATTTGAGTTTTCGCCTTCTTCTGTCTTTAGTTTGGGAGAACTTTGAGTTGGAAATCATTTACACTTGAAAGGATTTCCTCTTTAGTTATGATTATTTGCGTTGGCAAATTTTCTCCTTCGTTTTTTTTTTTTTTGTGTAATGGAAGGTGGTCGAAGGTAAGTGGACGTGAAGGATATTGCGAGGGGGCTTTTCTTTGTCGAAGTTTATTATATTAAAGAGATTCGCTTGGAAATTTTCTGATGTTGAATGTTTTGGTTTGGTTCAAGAATTTAAGATTTGTTGAATTTTGATTCGAATATAACATCAAAGAAGATGAATTGAGATTAATTAAGCTATTTCGCCACACTTGTTGGTAAGTGTTTGTTGTTTCTATTGGAAATAAAAAAAAACAATTCATTGAAGAGGCTTTTAAGATCGAAACACCCTTTAAAACCATAAAAATGGTACAGTAAGTTTTTTCTTTAATAGGCGACAGACATTCTCTTCTAAACAATAAGAAGTTCCTTATAAATTTGGTTAATTATTTCAAACAGTTTATTCGAAGGCACATTGAGAGACAATGACAAAAATCTAATCTCCGGCACTTTCAAGCCAAACCATTTGAAGGCTTAACGACTTTGTCCCTGCGTAGGCCTTTCTCTACTTCGACTTCGAAGGTTTGATCCAGAGTAGTTTTATTTTGCTCCAAATCATTTACACTGTCTATTCTAGTGTATCTACACTTGACTCACCTACAGGCGAGACTCTGCACTCTGTTTCGATGATTGTCTCCATTTGAGTAGATCGGTCACAACCTGCGGTATGGCCAATGCGCAAAAATAGCGCAAATTAACTATCCGAAAATTTGAAGGAAGAAGTCAATACACCGATGACAATGTTGGCTCCTTTTGAAAGTTCCGTTCCTCAAAAGGAAACGGAAAAAACGGAACCGTTATAGGATCACTTTGTTGACAGTCTGTCTGTCACCAACCTTTTTCGATGCATCAAGTGGAAATGAAAACCAAATACTAACGACTGCGGCCCCTTTAAGCTGTAAAAAAAACCAAGCTTCCAAATCGACGCAGTCAAAAAATATGGCTGCCCTTGCCGTATATTTTAGTGCCGGCATAAGGGATTCAAAATCTTCTCCACTGGTACTCGAATATTCAGTCGGTGAAATTTGTAAGATTAAGGAATATAAGATCAGTGTTACAGGCAAGGCAGTTATGCCAAAGTAGTTTGCCAGAACACCAGTCAATAAGAAAAAATAGGAAGGCAGGCTCAATTCGCCATTGGTATTCCCATAGAAGAGGAACACTTTGTTTGTTAGTCAAAATGAGTCTGTTTTATTATCGAAAATTATTCTCCTTAAATACTTATTGACCCTCCTTAGCATTCCCAATATCGTTCAATCAGCTGACTCACGATATCGCTTAATAGGTTGACCGAGTCCTATTACATCCTCAAACGATCGCATTGAACATCTGGCAATTGGGGGTGATGGCCAACGAGCGACACTTGTACTGCGGATCAGATTTTTGTTTACAAAATGAATCAAGCATATGCCTTAGGTCAATGCGCTGTCACTGGGTTATACGTTATCTGATATATGTGGCGCCATCACATTTGGGTTAGTGATCCTTTATGTCGTGTGCCGTCATTGCCATTATTACGTGATTACTATGATGAAATTATTTGAAGAATAATTTTCAAGAAATTATATCGGGTCGGCGAATTAGAAATGCTTAACAAAGGGTTTATCTTCTCTTCTCTAATTACATTGTTCTTTTTTTATATCTACCTTAGTAGTAGAGTAGTTGTCGTGGTTAAATTCCCATTTTACAACATGCCACTGTAACTGTGGTTAACTTTTTTGTGCACAAACCCGTGTCTCCCGATGTAAAGGGTTTTTCAATACAGCGTTACAAAAGTTTTTTTAAATAAAACAAAAACGGTTTTGGATATCAATGAAATTCTTTATTCCTGTGAAAGTACGATGCCATTATGTATGGAAATCGATTTCTTTTGCATGGCCACCACGTGCACGCTTGCAGAAGTCCAGACGCTGAACACAATTTTCGACGGTTTTCAAGCATAAATTGGCCGATACTGCTGCAATTTCACGTTCGATATTCGTACGAAGTTCATCAATCGTCGCTGGCTTGTTGGCATAGACCATAGACTTGACGCAGACTCACAGGAAATAGTCTAACGGCATCAAATTGCGTGACCGAGGCGGCCAAGCGACTGGACCATTTCGAGAGATAGCCCGTTCTCCAAGCTTGGTTTCCAATAAATTGATTGTGACAATCGCTGTGTGGCTTGTGGCGCCATCCCGTTGGAACCACATGTCCTTCAAGTCCATATCATCCAATTGGGGCCAAAAATATTCGGTTATCATTGAACGGTAGCGATCCCCATTCACAGTAACGCGCTGGTGCTTGATCATCACGTAAGAAGTACGGCCCAATGACGCCGCCGGCCCATAAACCACAACAAACCGTAATTTTTTCGGGATGCAATGATGACTCATGGAGTACGTGTGGATTGCTGCCTTACCAATACCGCATATTTTGTTTATTGACGGAGCCATTCATCCAGAAATGAGCCTCATCGCTGAAGATGATTTTTCGATGAAAATCAGAATCATTTTCAAGTTGTTGCTCAACCCAATTCACGAACATACGACGCTTCTGGTGGTCAAGCGGTTTCAGTTCTTGCGTCAATTTAATCTTGTAAGGATGTAGGCTAAGATCTTTTCACGAAATTCGCCACAACGACGTCACAGAAATGCCCAACGCTTGAGAACGGCGTGTGAGCGACACATTTTGGCTTTCTGCAACTGAAGCCTCAGCGGCAGCAATATTCTCGACACTACGGGCACTTCTTTGTCTCACTGGTACGGGAATATTTTGTACTGTGCCTCTGGATTCAATTGTTGATCTGCTAGGACGATTATGACGACCATAAATTGGACGTAGCGCTCTTGACGTTGAGGCCATTGACTCCGAATTTCTTTAGTAAATTTTAATAATTTTGACTCGTTGTTGGCTCGTTTTTCTTTCCATCATGAAAAGGCAAACCTTATTGAAGAGAAATGTCAAAAGAGCGGCAAGAAATATGGCGTCGTTTGTTGTCCCTGTCGCTCTACTTCTGTAGCTTCCCTGTTGAAAAACCCTTTCTTTCTCTATAAGAGGATTTAGTACTTCAACGCATCGCCTGCTTTTGTTATACTTTCTTCGTTCAAATTTGCTCTAGTCAATCTGAACGATTTTGCCAGGCCTCCCAATCTTATCCTTTGCATTGAATGTTTCAATTGAATATATAAGAATTGCCTCACAACAGTTACTATTCCAATCGGAAATAGTCCTTTGAGACAGACATTTCTTGTCTGAAGTAAAATTTTCAATTTTAACAGTCTCGTACGTGTATTTCCTGGCATAGCAATACATGAATTAAAACATTCGATCCAAAGGCAACTTGGCATCTTTGAACCAAGTTCCAGACGTGCACCTAAATTCACCGATAGGGTTGTCTCTTACATATATTTTCATGGGACACTTTAACTTAAAACACCACTTGACCCTCTGTAACAATCCACGAGTTTCACTGAATTGAACAGTACTTTCTAAATAGCCTAGAATCATAATTTTTCCGCTAATGATTTACTTATAAAAAAATTTACACAAATTACTGAATTCCCGGATTAACCGAGTTATATTCCACTGAATTTTAACTTCTTTTGGATATAACCGCCGCTTTGCACTTTGTTCTTCAACAAAAGTACTTTCCAGCGAAGAGATGACGTTTCTTGGGCCATTGTATGAACCAAAATGCACGTCAGTATATTCATGCACTAATTTCAACGTTTAAGTGATATTGGCCGTTGATACAAGCCGTTATTGAAAAAGACAGAGAAATGCATTACAAATATGAAATGCAGGGCGTTCCATCGAAAGTTTGGATGATTTTTATGCAATAATTTATAAGGTATGATGTATGAACAAAAAATTCGCGGGAATAAAGAGCGAAATATGTTTAGGGGCATGCTGCCGCCCTGCGTGGGATCACTGTTGGATTTAAAGTAAAATCGAGGTCGTGTGTATCACAAAGTTGCTTTATATACCATATATGAAATGCAGGGTGTTCCATGAAATATGTTATGATTTTTATAAAATAATTTACAAGGGTTTGGGGTACATAAGATAAATTATATGCTTATTTCCAGCACTCAACTTTATAATAGTGCACTTCATTTGGAATGAATTCAAGTTGGTGGCAAATAATACAGCACGTAGATGACCCGCTGCGCGGGAAGAGGGATTTCAACTCTCTTTCCGTAGTCAGTCCACGCTCACGCGGCTTCATCGCTCTGCTCAGGAAGTGTCTTTTTCGCCACGCAGGTGCCAATGTCACTTCACCTGGGAATTTACCACGAAAATTAACAGAATTTCGGGATTTTTTCAAAAATTTTAATTGTTAATAATTTTGTTAAAAGAAGTTTCTTCACCCAATGACTTTTATGTTGGTGCTAAGAATGTCATTTTATATAAGAAAACGCAGTTAATCCAAAAACTGCACACCAATCGTGGATGAAGAAGTTGTTCCAACATTTTCCTTGGGTTAACGAAGCCCCAATCACGACAGTTTTGTTTGTTTATATGACCAGATAATTGCAAATAAAAAGGGAATCAATCATAATAATTTAAAGACTGGCTTTAATTCTTCAAGTTACGGCTGGCGTCATTCATGTGATAGTCTCGGAATGGGTCGCATTCAGTCGCACTGTTAGCCAAGTATTTTCCTTTTTGCTTAACTTCAATAAGCCGGAAGTAAAATTTTCGTGGCACTTCCAGTTTCATTGTATTATTTTTTTTCACTTGTGTATTTTCTTCCCCAAGTCATTATTGTGTATCAAATCTGTCTTCCAACACGCCAAAAGTCCACTCTATTCAAAAACTGTCCTTTTTTTTTGGTGTTTGATATTCGACACCAAGCAATTTCAATCGCCACTTGCAATTTTATTAAGACAAATGATCCAAATCCATGCTCCAAAGGACATAAGAAATTCTTGAATAATTCATTTCGTTTGCTAGCGAATTACAGCCCAGTTCCATCAAAATTAACATTAATTTGGCATTCCCCAAAGACTCCAGCTCCGCATTATGAGCTGCTGGAAGATAAAAAATCTGAAAAAAAAAATAAATAAGGAACTTTCAATGTAAATACATTTTTGTTTTTTTTTGAGGATGGTTACCCATGACTCCCATCCAATCCAAGTGAAGACGAAGTACTTCCTGTCAACTTTCGCGCCAAACATAAAATTCATAATTCAGCCGTTTTTTCCGTTGTCCCCGCTGTGATTCTCGAGATCTGGGATTTTTGTTAACTACTACACTGGCTGCTGTGGACCTCATGATTAATTACCAGCATCGATGATAAATGAAGCTGAGGTGTTGAACTGGCGGCACACTGATTCCTACTTCTGTCTAATGAATTTTCTGTCTTTCATCTGATAAAAAAAAAAGCAGGAGAACTCCTACTCCTGCGCTATCCAGCAACAAATTAAGTTCTCTTGTATCCCTCCCGCTCGGCAGCCCCAACAAAACAAACACACCTTAAGCACAGAAAACAATACCAAGCGCAAATAAAAAGTAACAGGAATTAATATTGGAGCGTCCAAAATTAGACGTCAGAAGGATGAGATGGGGTGACATGTCTAGGTTTTGTTGCCCTCCGTCGGCGTCGTCGACTCATTCATAATTACACGTTGTCGTTCGTACGCGTAAGCGGGGGCGAATTAGTGGATTGTGCGTACCGTAAGTCAATGAATTTGACATTCAGCCATCGTGACATATAACAGTCGTTAGCATTCGAATCTGCTGCAGTGTTTTGGGGTCCAATCCTACCCCATCTCCTAGGGGAGAGCACCATTCCGAGTCAAGTCAGCATTGAGTGAAAGCGAATTTTGCTGTCTGAGCGGATCAGTTTGGGTTGCCTTGTTGTTCTGTCAGAGGTGAACGCATGTTTGTGGAAGTCTAATTACCAACAGGTGCACTATTTTTAGAACCGACTGGTCCCGATAGAAGTTAACACAATTTTTTGGGATCGCTCTAATCACATGCTATGCACGGGATGAAAATGCTTTTTGACAGTGAATGTCAAAGTGGGACCCACAGGAATGTTTTGAAGGAGAGAAATAAATTGCAGGGGTATTTGTCAACTGTTGTATTCTGTCAGGTTCTGTCGCTTATAGCTGCCATCGCTGACAAATGAATTAATGACACATACAAACGACAGGCTTACCAGAAGTGGAAGGGTTGTTGTGTTGTGCCTTTGGTTCCGCGGGAGACAGTAAAGATATTTTAAGCTGCACCGGCGGGAATAACGAATGCGAGGATCTTTAACCATTTTTCACTAATGCATTATTTTGATGAACAAATAAACAGATTCTGTCAAGTTAACATATCTTTCGGCAGATGTTTTTGGGAAATGGTAAATTCAAGGTTAGTTAGGTACTCAAGTTTTATTCGCATTGAGCACAGAGCTGCGAACAGAGCCTTAAAGCTGTCTGTCTGTGAGTATAGATGGTGAATATTTTGCCAACAATATTATCATGCTCTTCTTTTTCGCGCTAAGAGTCGCTGCTTCCGCCTTATATCCTGAAAGAACCATTGACCAACCATTCTTCGCAGATAGCAGCAACTTCTGTTTCGCAGGCTGCCTTGTACATAGTGCGGATAAGAAACGTAAACTTTTTTGTTTACGGATTTTGTATTTTATTTCTGAATTAAATTTGCACTTGGGAAATGTATGACAAAGAACCAGAGTGGTTCAATTTAAGTTTGAAAGTTGACATTCAATTATTTAGACACAAAAATTATATCGAAATTTCTTTCATGTTCGAAATGAGCTCAGTGCTCCAACAATTTACCCATTTTTTCAGCGTTTTCATCAACAAGGGGCTGTCACCTGAATACCACGAAACTTCCACCAGGCAACATTCTCAGCAGTTGGTGACGTCAAGGCGGTCATTGCAAAGAATTTTAAGGCAGTTGCACCTTTTCCACCAAAAAAGATTCAATTGGTTCATGAGTTAAAAAGTGTTCCACAAATATGCTCGACGATTTCAAGACATGTTTCTAGCGAACAACGAGTTTATTCACAAATTCATAATGAGCGATGAGGCCTATTTTCAACTCAAAATATAGGGCATCGAAAATACAAGAAAATTATTGAACGTCAAATGCACCCACATAGATGCACAGTACTGTGTGGAATAACTTCAGAAAGAATCATTGGACCGTGTTATTTTCGAAAACGACGAATAAGTTGCGGTTAATCTCGATGGCTTTCAATTCCACGCAATGATTGCATTTTTTTAAGGCCAGAGGAAAAGATCAATTCTGAATTGTGGTTCCAACAAATTGGAGCTACAGAACACACAGCTTGTTCAACTATGGCTCTCCTGAGGAAAATTTTTGTGATCGGATAATATCGCGTTTTTCTGATTTTAACTTGCCACCGCGTTCGTCCGATTTAAGGGCTCCAGATATTTTTCTTTGGAGCTACCTTATAAGTAAAATGTATGACAATAATCTTAAAACCATACAACAGCTTAAGTCCAATATTCAAGAAGAAGTAAGGGCGCTAGGACCTGAAATTCTAAGAAAAGTAATGGAAAATACTCTGAAAAGAGGACGTCAGGTCGAAGTAAACAATAGGCAGAAATTAAGAGAAATTAATTTTAAAAAATAATTTAAACATATTTCCAAACCATAATTTAAAATTTAATAAATGCCAAGGTTAAATAAAATCAAGAGAAAACAGCTATTCATCAAATAAATCTTAACGTTTCTTATGCGCCACTGAAGAATGTAGAATTACCCGTAGTCCATCCGCCAGTGAGGGCGGATATTTGGTTGCTCGATACGAAAATTGCACGTTGAGCCCGTGGGAAACTAGTATTACGGTATCTTCGACCCCTAGTGGCCATAGAAGTGATGATGCGAGTCCTCGTTTACAAGTTCCAACATTGGTTGTCCTTCCACTACATTTGCACTGACACGTCTTGTGCTTATTATGTTGCCAATTTAGTCCTTATCCAGGAGGCATCTGTTCAGGCTACGGGAATGGCTTCAGTTTTTTTTTAATTTTAGATTTCCGTATCTAGGTTTCTGAATTAGCCAATATTTTTCCAAATAAATTATTTCTTCTTCTTCGCTCTTTTTTGTGAACCACTCCAGCGGCTTCAAGACGGCCAGAAGCACGGTGCAGTTTTTGTGACCACATGATCACGGTGACTTGGCGATATAATGTCAGCGTTGTATCGAGTCGTCTGTAAGTGTGTCGAGTTCGGAGCGCCTGCATGTCAACTGCATAAGTTTCACCCATGCTATGAAGATATGATCATTCAATATTGTCCGTCGAGTTTGGCCATTAATTATTTGCGATCTTCTGCTTATGAACCAAACGCGAGTAACACAAAAAGCACTGTACTTTGGTGTGTGATTGGGTCTGGAGTTGGTAAAAAAAAGAGTTGGTAATAGGCGTCTTAATTATATTTAAATATTTCATTGGACTGCCAAGAAGAACGGCACGGTCTGTAATTTGAACCCAAAAAAAGCCCTCAGAAGCTCCATTTTATGGAAGAATTAAAGACAAGAGAAGATAGACACAGCCGATCTTTCACCACCAATCAAAATTGTCGCGTGTGAGACACTGGAGACCCAAGGACAATGGACCACTTATTTGTAAAAAATATCGCTTTCCTAGGATTTCGTAAGAATAAAATACAGTGGCGTGAAAATTGTGGTCGCTTCAGTAGTCCAAATATGAATGAATATCCCATTCCACAGGTCCAACTTGGCACATCATAAATGACTTATGATACTTTTAAAGACCAACCTGACCTTTCCTGATTTTTTTTTCGACCTTCTCTGTGGTGGAACATTCCTTTGTATTTAGTCATAGACATTGATTCTGAGTTGAAAAATAGTCCTTGAAAACTATATTTTGGCTGCGTCGGGTTAATCATCCAATAAAGCCGGGTTCCTTTGGAAATCCTCCACCTCATTCCAACTATTTCCTTCCCATTCAACATCCATTTCATCATCTGCCTAAAAGAGCTCCCCGTTGCCGCATATTCGAGTCGTATTACTCTATTAAAGGATCCCATCATCATTATTCGTCTCGTCCCCGCAAACAAACGTGCAAGGATAAACTCCATACTCCAGAGATGAGAACGATGAAACTACCAAAATGTAAACATTATCCTTAAGATAAATTCTACCTCCTATTTCACTCTCAATTCACCATCATAATAAGCATCAAAGAATCACACACAAAGAATCACTAATGCAAGGATATGAATAAGCTAACAACCATTAACGCCACTAACAACTCATTCACCCACCGGATAAATGGATGGTCCTGATGACAGCTGAAGCTGCGTTTCAGGAGATGAGGACAGCATAAAGAACGCTCTGCGAGTCAAGAAATGAGAAAGAGAAATAGTTATGAAAATTAATGACAACATTAGCAGCGTCATCTAAACTGTTTTGCCGCATTAAGAACGCGACTCCAGCAAGAGGTGCCTCCCATCGATGCGGATCGTTAGTTTCAGATTTCACACGTCTTGTGTTGTACAACAAGGACTCGTGGCAGTCTGATTTCAGTTGCTCAGCATTATTGCAAACCGCTGAAGTTAATTTACATATGCAAGAAGGCAAATCAACCAATAAGAACCTGCAAATGCCAGCTTAGCTTAGCTAAATCGGAAAGACCTGCCAAGATAATCCGCATCCTTTATAACAGACTCACAGACGCTCTAAGCGACATGTATTGAACATTAATCAAATGCAAGAGTTAATGGCACACTGGTGCCGTTTACACCTTTAAGCTGAGCAAGGGGTGCTTATGGCAGCGGAACTCCTTGCGCAACTAATTAACAAGCTAAGTGCATCTTGAGACAAGAAGGATTTTCTTGCTGTTTGCCGCGCTTGTACTTGTTATAGATTCATTTCCATTTATCGTTTGATTACATCTGGATTGGGCTTGATTTGGTTTTGCTGTAAGAGGCCGGATGACTGTCACAAAGGGTTCGATCCGGGTTCAACAGAAGAGGAAGTGATTTTATCCCACTTGAGACGGATTATAGTTTTGCGATTGTTTCTATGAGGATTTTTAGGGTACGTGGTGGATATAATGGAACCCATTAGCTTCTGACACTAATTTATTGAAAAGATAAGGTATATAGGTCGTTTGTCGTCTCAAGTACCACAGAGCCTTGCGGATGATAATAAGACGGAGTTGTGGTACAGTTCCATGTGGAGTGAGATGGCTCAGTTGGTTTATTTGTTAATTCGTGATGTGATAAGGCGGAGTTATAGCTAATCAGGAGTTGTGCTTACTAAGCTCCTTGTTTAATTCCACGATTAAGGGATTAACAAAAAAAGTGCTTCCTAGTGTATGCCTGCCTTATCCTGCTGATAAGGGAATTTGGAATTACGTTTTCAGTCGAATTTTGCGAAGATAAATGCTTCATTAAGGGTTAAAAAGATTATGGTAAAAATGTTGAGAGTTGTTGAGTCAAGTTGACGCTTAAAGTTTCAGAGTCGTCAATATTTTACTGAAATTCCGTAACAGTCTTCTTTTTGCTTGAACTTGTATATTTGAAAATATAGGTTATAAGTTATGGATTCTTACGTGAGGTAATTAAATTTTGGGGAGCCCTTCTGCCGTAAATTCGCAAGGTCTTTCGAAGTACCTAAGTAAATAAATCTCACGAACGCAAAGTTTGACTGATAATCGTTCATCGGGAAGCAATGGAGTCATTAGAGTTAGAAAATCTAATTCATATGGAATAGAATCTTAACCTATTTGGTACTACGCCCAGCTCTACACTAGACCTTTGGACGCAGGATCAAGAAATTCGCAGCTATATTTGAGTGAAAGTATTCGCTTTTGAAGTCTACATTTGTTTATGACTCGCAAACGGCTAAATGATGATCGCGTCTTTATCTGTGACTCAAATATGTGCTCTCATAATCTCAAATTCAATTCAAATTTAAATTTTAGCAAATAAAAGACGTGTACATTAAGACATAGTCTCCTAAAGTACTCACAATCACATCATAATAATTATTTATAGATTTAAGAAAAAATTAAAAAGAATTTTAAAAAAATCAGGATATGAAGAATACAAAATTTAATAATAGCATGAATGGAAACAACTGAAATGAAAATAATGAGATAAATGATTAGGTAAAAAAATTATTTGAAGAAACAACATTTAGTAAAATTTTAATCTTAGATCTCGAAGGTAATATTTTCCTTAGTTTTTTTTTTAAGTCAGAAGGCAGTATGTTTAATATTAAAAGTGCAATATTTCAGAGAAGTCATCAACCATGTGTCTGCATCTCTATTAATGGTTATCATTCCTCCAAAAATTGATTTTTTCACTTACAAAGAAAATTTGCTTCAACAAGCCACTGACTTCAGAAAGGCTTTCGGTAAAATCTCTCATCAAATCTTTTAACTGAAACTTAAGGCCATTGGGTTTCCTTCATCCTTCAATTTCTGGTTTACATCTTATCTAGAAAATCGGCAGTATAAGGGTCTTTTCAGATCAACAGGGTCCGCGCCTATAGCCCCTACTTCTGGAGTACCGTAAGGTAGTCATTTGGGACCCATTATCGATATTCTCACTTACAGACTCTGTCCATTTATGCTGATGATGTGAGAATATAAATGCATATCATCCGCAATCGATCAAAGTTTACTTCAAAATGATTTGATTCGGTTCTTCCCTTGGTGTAACAAGAACCAAATCTATTAACTATTCTTGCAGGCGTCTTCCTCCTTCAACCATGTTCCTCTGGTTGATTTGATTTGTGACATTGGTGTTCTCTGCGACAGAGGACTCAATTTTCGGTCACATATCGATCGATTCATGTGTAGAGCGACTTCCACTCTTGGTTTTATAAAACGATAGTCGCAGGAGCTCTTTAATCCTTATGTCTCTGGGTCGCTTTATGTCAACTTTGTCCGACCACTTCTCGAATATGCCAGCCAAGTTTGGGCTCCTTATTATAACGCAACTTCCCTCAGAATCGAAGCAGTCCAATGCAGATTTATCCGTTTTGCTTTCCGCGGCTTACCCTGGGTTGATAGAAACAACTTGCCTCCCTTCTGATTGATCTATCTACCCTTCTAAAACGACGAAAAGTTGCCGATATACTCTTTATCAATTGTTAGCCGGTGCATTTGACTCCCCTTCCCCATTGCAAATTTTCCTTTTTAACACCAATCCACGTTCTCCACACTTTTCCGTATCGCTCTCTACCGTTTGTACCTTTGTACGACTACTTTGAATCTATGTCATGAATGCTTCGCACAGCCAATAGCTCTTTTGATCTCTCCAAAATCCTCTCTCAAAAGTTCCCTTTACTCGCCAAACCATTCTCCTCCATTCTCTTTGTAACACCTCAGTATTCCATTTGGGAAGAGAATTGATCAAAGAACTGTCCCCTGAGATACACCGACCTCTGGGCAATTCTCTTCCCTGCCAAAAATTTCATTTATTTTGATATGCTGATTTATAATGTTCACGGCTGAGGAGATCTACTCGATGATGCTTCTTATTAAGTCGGCTGTATTTAATTTACGGAAAAGTACATCGTAACCTGTGATTTACAATGTCGTTGTTCATTGCAGTGAAAATTGCATCCTAAGTAAACTTTCCCATTATAAAACCAAACTAGAACTGTTTTTTTTTTTTTAAAAAACCAGACATCATCTTTACTATTGCTTCTTTAATTTTTGAATTTTTTTTAAACGGACAAGAGGGTCAAGAGCCCTCCGCTGCCTGAATCATTACACTGATAACGCAATTGTAGCATCTTTAACTTAATGCCAAATTGTTCTACATGAAATCCTATCTTGAATCCTAGTTATTGAAGATGTAAGAGGAGTTATTGTTCAAAAATAATTCTTAAATTTAAGGATCTTTTTTCGCCAGTTTGAAGTCATTTCAGGATCTCTTTGAAGTCTGCACCGTTGGTAACTTACTTGATTTTCAAAATACTGTCAAATACTGACGAATTCTATCATGAAATCACTTTTTTAAATGATGGAGTTCATTTTAATGTTAATATAGTTCCGCGTTTTGGTTGCATTCCTGCCTCAAGTGGAGAAAGTAATAGATTGCTTTTTTTTATTATTTTTAATATTTTTAAGCTTGCGTGACACGCACTTTGTTATGAGCTATTTTAGCAACAACTTAGTGCACTGTTGTCTAAGGTATTTTTAAAGTAAACTGGATTGGGATCATGATTCCTCATTAAAAAAGCAAGTATCTGAAAAGATTCTAAAAAATATTTCCCAGCGATAAAGTTCTTTAAAATAACATGAAATCTTCAATAATCTTCTTTCATGCCTCCAAGTCCTTCATGTTCCTTCATCAACAACATAATACAGTGCAAAAATGTCCTCTCAAACTTCACCGGTCGTTCTTTCTTTGCCTTATTAAAACAATAAAAAAAATCCAAAAAGAAAAAAAAAACATCTCAACCCCTGGTGTATCCATTTCGATCTTTGAACACATAAGCCGCATGGTTATTCAATATTTGCCACAATCATATCGGTGAGCAAAACCAAAGGACGAAGGAAAATATATTTTTTAATTAAATAGCGCTTCAAGACGTCGGCATCGTGATATCGGTAGCCGTGGTGAAGTAAGCCGCTCCCAAGTACATTAGAGCAAGTGCATAGACCGAAAGCAACAGAAGAGCAAAAATTCCAGAACTTATTACAGTGTGTACTTTCGCCAAGGATATTAGTGCAGTCATTGAGACGTCTGCGAAGTTGAGACGCCATCCCAGCGGAACAACAACAACTGCTTGTGCCTAAGGTGCTGGACCGGATGCCAAAGCAATCCTTCCGGGTGAATTATGGGTGATTTTGAATTTTTCCAATTTTCTTCTTGCTCTGTTCTTCTTATGCTGCAACTCCGACCTCGTTTTTTATTCCTTTTGTATCGATTAGGGTGTAGCATTTGTATCATCAATATTCCATGGAGTCTGGAAATTCAATGAAAGTTTAACTCACACTCTTGCACGTTGCAGGACTCATGAATATTACCAGGCGGACGGACGGACGGACGGACGTACAGGCAAGATGCATCCGCAAACAGTAAGTGAAAATACCAGCAACATCCTGTGAATAGTGTGAGATGGTGGTGTTCCGTAGGTATGTGGAATCCAATTTTCCACTGATTGATCTTACACGACCGCATATCAAGTTGGTGGCTTTTTTGTGGCCAGGCTCCCCGGAATGGTGAAGTGATTGGGTGGCCTTGCTAGGCCAAGGATACGGAAGAAATCACATATTGAAGCGGATATTGGCGGAACCGAATGTGCGCTGCACATGGACTCACTCGCTCAGTCCAAGCTGGCAGTCAGTCAATCTTCATTGGATGTACTAAATATGAAATGAGGTGAGTGTGTGGAGGCAAAGCATGGTCGTCTGGTGGCCACTCATGCAGTCAAATAAACACAAACATGGAAGCATTGCAAAAAGGGGATGATTGAGGAAGCTGTGTACACACTCCTAATTGACTTTAGGAGCACAAATATGCTGGGCAAGAGACTGAATAGTTGATTCACCATTCATTCAGAACCAACATGCATGCAATGAGTCCAGTGAATATGACGCTGAGTCTCACTCGATATGGACGATCTACTTTGTTTGATCATAGTAGCCGGTTGCCGGATGAGAGAAAAGCTTGTATTATTTTTACCAGCTCAGCCATATCAAAGGGATGTTTTGCATACCTAGACAGATGCAGTCAACGAAAACAAAACAAATTGTCCAATGTTTGTTTAATTCATTAATAATAATTGTCAGTCGGGTTGATAGACTGCAAGCAACAGTGACTTGTTCATATGGAAGCTCTAAACTTTGTTGAAAGAAAAATTGTTTTTCCAACGAAAAAGGGTATTTTTCCATTCGGGGAATCGAACCTGGGCCGTCAGGGTGAAAGCCAGATATCCTTGCCACTAGACAGCAGCAGTAAACCGAACATTCTCAAGGAATTGTTTGAACAGCTGCTTAGTCTTTCTCAAACACAGAATACACACTGCCGTCTATAAGTTTTCGGCAAACCAAATTTTGCGCTTTAAGTGTCTACATACGTATATTTAAAGTAACCACATGCAGAACAAAAAATTCATCTTTGGGGACATACTTGTGCAAGCAATGTCGATAGTGAACAATACCATTTTCACTTTTAAGGAAGGCATAAGAAACACAGTAGGACCAGGCTATAAAATAAATAAGCAAGATGGATCGGCGACTCATAACACAGCACCTCAAATCTGTGCAGAGCTCAGACGTTTGCATCCAAGTTAGAAATAAGCTTCAACGAAAAAAGCTATCTTTGGCTTTCGTGGTCTGTTATGACCTCAGAAAAAGTTAAGCGGCTTGATTGCGGAGAAGAACACCTATTTGTAGACAAAAGAGGAAAGACTACGTTGGATGTTCTCTAGAATTGCGATAGTCTTCTTATATCTTTTCAAACTTCGCCTAGGATACGCGTATTCAGAAGAAAATAAATTGACCCTTTCGTCCGACCTCAATCCAAAGAAGGCGTGTTTTATTATGAATTTGACAGCAAGGTTCGAAAACAATGCTTAACATAACAAACTTTGGGATATCCTGATGATAAAAAATATTGGAAAGTTATGCGATTGATTGGTGACAAAAGTGGTGCACGTAAGAGGTGGATTTTTCGGCAAAAAAGAGGTCTTTATCCATTTTGCTACCAAAGTCTTTTTATTTTATATACAAGGTCCAATGAATGTAAATTTACAGAAAATATTGATACAAGTGTATCTGAAGCGTTTCATGAAGTATGTCGTCATTCCTCAATGCATCGCCCTGTTGTCAAAAATTAGCCTTATTTTGCCAGCTTTACAACGTTGCGAATTTTCACGTGCCATTTCCGAAAGGACGATGGGGGAGTACGGATCCGCTATGACTTCTCTTTTGCAAAAAAGCAAATCGGAGTGATAGGAGAAATAATAAATAATACAGGACAAAAATGTTTCCTTGCAATGTGTTGTATTATTATTTTTTTTTTTTCAAAGTGAGAGCGAAAAAGAAGAGAATTTGGTGGTACTGCGCTGGCGGAAAACATTGAGAGAAGCATCAATGTTGTCTGCCTCTGCCAACAAAAAAATAAGTGTATTATAAATAAAAGACGATATTTGTTATACAGCTTGTTAAAAATAGCTTGGTTTTATAAGAACAACGTACGCTATTCCAGCCAGTCCTTCCAGCACCTTCTTACCTTCTTTGAGAATAAATCAAAGTCCATCTTATTGTTATAGTCGCCATACTTCAACAAGGTTAAAAATTAGAGTTAGAGCATCTTTGGTAAAACTATTTGACCCACCATCGTATGCGAACATAATACGTGATCGGCTTCAAGAATATTTTTTTAGTGATTTGGTACTTTCATCTGTCCAAAGTATTCTCTTCCATGAAGGTTTATATATTTTGGATTCATGCATATAATTTGGTATCCACTTCGCAAAAAAAATCCTTATTGAATGAATTTTCAGGGTGATTTGCATATGATGCGACAAACGGCTATTTGAATTCTGCATGTCACATCGTCAACACCAAACGATGGCAAGCTGTAGTTGCTCTCGGGAAGAATATACAGATCTGAACTTTATAAATACTATGGTTTCGGTCGTGAAACTTAGCGATTGTACGCTGAAAGGATATCCGCACGATTGACTTTTTTTCAAAACTTCGCAACCGAATTTCGAAGAAGACAAAGGTCAACAAACTTAGGGGAACGTTGAACATGGTACGACGGAATCCCCTACTTAGCACCAGAAGGACAGATTAAATTTCAAAATTAGAAAACCTGCTCATTTATTAATTGACCCAAAAGTCCAAACTTTGTTCAAATTTCTCAAAAAATTAGAAACCTTTTGGCACCAGGTTTTTTGGGATTTAACTAAAAATTACTAAGAACATCGAATACTGGAAACAAATTGTAACTGATGCTGACAAATTTTGAAAAAATTCAATTTGGCGAAAAATTAATATTTTCAAAATGTTGACTTAAAATTTTATTTCTCAAAAACCGTTGACTAAACCAAATTGGATCAGACATTTAATTAGAGATTGTAATCTTTACTTTGAAAGAAGTGCGTGCGTGCTTTCCGTTGATTAATATAGTTTTTTTCCAATTTGAAGTCTATTTTTCAGAGACAAACATACCCCTTCTTTTTATATTTGTTGTTTAAACCTAACCTAATCGCTCTATCCGTTTGTAGCATTTTATGCAAATCACCCGCGCTCAACGTTCTTGCCAGTTTGTTGAAAGAAGTAGATTATCCCTTTGATAGTTTTTTATTTTTTTTACGTTGGGAGAGGGTAATCTTCAAAAGACGAAACTGAGCCTGTACTACGTGATTGAGAAGTCTTAGTTCCTGTCTTTTTGATCCTTTTTTGACTTCGTCTTCGATCACTTCAATTTCGAGGTCTCTATGCAGATCAGTGTTTCTTATATACCATGGTGCATTAACTATATTCAGGAGTACTTTGTTTTGAAATGGTTGTTATTTTTTTAATTTTTTTTTTTGCTTGTACATGCCCAAAGCTGTATCCCGTAGGTCCATACTGGTTTTACAATTTGCTTATAAAGCAGTAGTTTGTTGTAATTCGACAAGCAAGTGCATTTTCCTATGAGTCAATACAATTTACTATATCGTTTTGTTCATTTGGATATGTTATTCTTCACTTCAGCAGTTTCTCCCACAGCAAGGACAGTAGTATCATCTGCAAATGTTGCCACACTTGTTGCGTCAGTATTTGGTAAGTCACTGGGAAATAAGAGATATAATATAGGGCCAAGCACACTGCCTTGTGGTACACAAGCTTTTAGTGAGGAGTAGTCATCTCCTTGTTTGTTTTAAAGAATCTCTTCGTTATAAAGAATTCTACAGTTTCTGACTATTGCTTCGGCAGGTGCTTTTGCAATTGATCAGTTCTTTTTGCCATACTTTATCGAAAGTATGTGCTATATCGAGGAACATAGAAGAGCAAACTATTTTTTCTTCTAATGCTTTTTCGATTTTTTCTCTTATTCTATGATTCTCGTGGAGTACTTATTTCTAAAAACAAATTGATGGTTTTTGATAAATGATTTTTCTTCCATTATTTTATGCAATCGTTTTATTAGCATCTTTTCAAATATCTTTGGTGGTTTGCCTGGTTTAGGTATCATAATTACCACCGCAACTTTCCACATGCTAGGTACATGCCTTATCCTGAATGATCCGTGCTAGTTTCTTAAGGCCTTTAATAGGGAAGTGTTTTAGAATTTCACCTGATATTAAATCGAATCCCGGCGCTTTTTTAATATTAATGTCTTTTTTAATTTTTTTGGCAATTTCTTTCACAGTTACCGGTTTCTTCCTCATACAATTCTTCCGCATCATAACAGTCTTTATCTGCATATTGTTGGGAGACACCTACGAGATACTCGGCAAATAAATTCACCTTTTCTTGGTTTCTGCTTGCCCAGTTACCGTCTGTGTTTTTAACTGGTGGAATGTGTCCAATTGATCTTTTCATTTTCTTTGTTGCCTTCCAGAGTAAACATTCGGTACTAGCGTCATGCGTAAGACTGGTAAGGTATTTTTAACAGTATCATTTTTGAATCCTCTTATCGGTCTTTTAAGCTTACTGGTTGGATTATTCAGTATTGGTTTGCCGCTTGGTGCCCTTGATTGTTGCCAACGTTTTCTAGCCGTTCTCTTGTCCGTAATAAAATCACGTATGTCTTTTGGTTATGAGTTTTGTTTGTTTTTCGCTTTGGTTTAAGGTGTTAGAGCCCTTGCGGTTTTTTTATATTAGCTGTATGTGTCTGAACAGCCTCTGCTAACTGATCTTCAGTTTCAATTATTTCTACGATTTGAATACTATTCACTAGTTTCTGCTTGAAGTAGTTCCAATCAGTCTGTTTATTATACACTACATCAAAAAATTTGCACATACACCGCATGAAATTGAGCGCAATTTTTAATATTTTATAAGTTGGAACAAATGGCTCATACCTGCCTCTTGTTTGGTATTTTTTGCCGATTATTACTAACATATGGAAGATATTAAACAAACCATACAACATTTTTACTCAGAAAAAGTATTTTTATTTGAATTAAATAGATCCCTATCCACGTCAAAAAAATGCACATACACTAAAAAATTCCACATACATTTATTTTAATTTGCATCATTTAGCACTTAGTATGGTATCCTTTGGCATTAATGACATCTCTTAGCCGACTTTTCATCGAAGACACAAGCTTTCTGGTGACTTCGGGCGATATCTTTTCCCACTCCTCCAAAATTAGTTCTTTTAAGCGACTTTTGCTTGTGATTTGATGTTCTCGGAGCTTCTTCTCCAAAATGTCCCAGAGATGCTCGATGGGATTTAGGTCTGGGGATTGAGGTGGAGGGGTAACACTGATTTAACATTATATAGCAGCCATTCCTTCACCAGCCTGGATGAATGCTTGGGGTCGTTGTCCTGCACCAATGAAAAGTCGCCATATAAAGATATTTTATCTGCACTAGCTCTCAAATTATATTTAAGTATTTGTATGTAAACGTTTTTGTCCATTGTTGTTTCTACAAAAACCAGATTTCCCACGCCATTAGCCCCCATAGCTCCCCATACCATAATAGATCCCCCGCAATGCTTGAGAGTTGGTTTTACATTTCTTACTTCCAAAGCTGTATTAGCCTTCCGCCACACAAATCGACGACCGTCAGACCCAAAGACGTTAAATTTGCTTTCATCTACAAACATAACTTTTTCCCAAAAGTCATCAGATTGCTTAACAAATTCATTTGAGTACGCCAAACGCTTAGCTATATTGGCCTTGGATATGTACGGTTTTTTCCTTGCCACTCTTCCATGGTATTCCTTTGTGTGCAGAAAATTCCGTACGGTTTGCGCGTTTACCGTTACACCATCATCTTTGGCAAGCTCCGCAGCTATTTTAGGAGCACTGATTTTGGGGTTAATCTTAACTATTCTTTCAATTTTTCGTTCTAAGTAACTGTCGAACACTTTTTTACGACCTCTTCCGGGTGCGATATCAAAGCTCTTATTTTTTTCGTAATTTTTTATAACGCTTTGGATGGTTGCACGTGGCCTATTCACAATCTCTGATATTTCAGCATAACTCTTTCTTTCACCTTTAAGCTTTACGATCATTTTTTTTATGTCGATTGGAACCTTTTTGTCTGATGCAGATATTTCAGCACAAACAAACCGAATTTAAGAAACGCTGATCTTTTAACACATCAAAGGACTGCTACGAACTGAATTGAAAGATAAGAATATCCTGATCGTAAATGCGCACAACAAAATTGTACCGTTTTATGCTGATAATTTACTGTTCCCATACCATACTATGCCATGTATGTGGAATTTTTTGGTGTATGTGCATTTTTTTGATATGGATAGGGATCTATTTAATTCAAATAAAAATACTTTTTCTGTGTAAAAGTGTTCTATGGTTTGTTTAATATCTTCCATATGTTAGTAAGAATCGGCAAAAAATACCAAACAAGAGGCAGGTATGAGCCATTTGTTCCAACTTATTAAATATTAAAAATTGCGCTCAATTTCATGCGGTGTATGTGCAATTTTTTGATATAGTGTATAATCTTGAGCTATTTCCTTCGATAATGATTTCATCTCCTAAGGTCAAAAATATTGCAGAATGATCTGAGTCAAGAGCTGGCCCCTCTTCTACTTTTATAGTATTTGATGAGATATTCTGTGTAATAAAAAAAGTCGACAAGATCTGGGGTTTTCTTCCTATCTGTTGGCCAATACGTGGGTTTTCCCGTTGAGTGATATCTGCGCTTATTTCATAAGTCATGCCTCTTGAGGTTATAACTGGGAGAACAGTAGATTGATGCAACTGATATTATTCGTCCACTTTTCGTTTTTATATTAAAAGATATTCCTTGTTTAGCACAGTGTTGAAATTTGGCGTCAATATGGTCGTATTTTAAGAATCAAACATTTTTTCTGTCGTGTTCAACGCTTTGCACGGTTCTGGGAGTTCAATAAATATGCTTTTAGTTCAGTTTACTAAAAACAAAGATTAAATAGAACTTCAATTTATGAAAAATATGTTTTTAATAACGCTTTTTAAAATTAAATATAAATTCATGTTTCAATTTAAACATTTTTGACTAAAGCTCTTTACTGCAGTTGTCAAAAGTTTGCAAATTGCAGCAAGAGATAATCACTATGTCAATTTTCTTCATCAATTGAGTTGCAAACGGAAAACCCAAAATTGAGGAAAAGAATTTGTTTACAGTTTCAATAAATTACACACTTTGGTTAAACAGTTAACTTTGTCAAGAACACTTATCCGGTGCTCCTGCATATGATGGTGGATCAAAGCATCAAAGCAACAGAATTTTTTTAAGCAATTGTACCATTGTGTATGAAGAGGCTCAAGCCATTGCGAATCTCACAGTAAGTGCGGCCACGCTTATTATGGCAACTGTTTTGATTGTTCAAGGGTCAGACTATAGAAAAGAGCAAGCAGGCGACTCAAACTCTGGCGAACAAATCCCACACTCACTTTCTATCACAATGCGTCTTTTAATAGTGTCAGTCTTTTCAGCGCCATTCGTGTAATATAAAAGGCATTCCTGATGGGACGGACTTAAACAAAATACACGCGTTCGTCGCATATTGTTCAAAGTGTAACCATTTTCAATAAAAGTTTCCCCAACATTCACATGACAACAAAGGCGAACTGTCAACAAAATAGAAACGGAAAAAAAACTATCTGACAATGTGACTTCCGCCTCGAAAAAGGACCACACGTTTCCCAATTCATGTGTAATCATCCGCGAATGTGACAAAATCCGGCTCGACTCTTCCAAATAAAGTCATCAGTTCCATGCACTCGCAACAACAACACCCACTTCCTTTTGTTGCAACCATACAACGACAACGACAACCAAAACGATGTCGATGTCACGTGCAGATCTTCCATTAGCCTTTCTCCGAGGCTTTTTTTCACTCGGAAAAGTAAAGAGAGAGAGATGGCCAAACACAAGCCGCCTCATATGGAGGGAAAGTCCATTAATAATAATTTCTCTCCATGGTGCAGCTTTAATTTATTTATCATAGACCAAGAACCGCACAGACATGCAAGAAAGTTTGCGCTGGTCCTAGCTGGGCAGCAGTAAGAGTTGGATTCGGGGGAGCTCGTAAATTTTGAGTAAAGTCCCTTGGATAATAGAAAAATCAAACTGACGATTGCATGCACATCCGCCATTAAATGGCGACTACCACGCCTCCCAAAACCACACGTAGACCATCAACCCATTGACCTACTGTCCAGCCGCGATGTACTGGCGTTGCGATTTTCCACTCGAACGCGGGGTCCACTTGGAAAATAATCAAACAAAAAAAAGTCCACCCCAAACAAAGGTGAAAGAAAAATATTTGACAGCCATGCCCAGTTGATTCCCGACAGTGTGTCTAACAGGCTCCTGATTAAGATCCTTTCGGTTTCAGCGGTTTGAACCTTTCGCTGGAATTCCTCAGAAAAAAAATTCCGTGTTGTAGAAATTAAGCTGCAAGCATGCGACATGCAATTCAACAAAGGGTGCTGGACAACCACCCTGCGGCGGGTAGAAGGGAGAGGCGCGGCACAGTCACATAATGCACTCAACTCATTTTGTGATAAGTCGGAAAATCAACATGGAAAAGCACTTCACAGGGTGAAAGTGATTGGATGGCGATGGAGTCGAGAAGGAGCAGACGACAAAAAAAACCGGGTCCTCATTATAAATTGTGCGGCCAGCAGGACTCGATGCGGAGCCGATGATGACTTTTTTTTGCATGCTGTTCATGGACAACTAGAAGGCGTTGGTAGCTTCAGCACGGATGTGTAGGCTGAGAGTGAGAAATTGTGCCACTGCTGTGATGTAATAGTGATTGTATGCCTTGCACATTGATTGCACTTTAAATGGGTGCGGGTGGTAGCCCCAAGGCTTGCGTGTAAAAGTACACACAGGACACGACATGCAACTTTGGGTAGTCCCTGGCAATAACTATTTTATCCGAATGGTTTTCTTTTTTTTTTGCTTAACTAAATGGACTTGGGAACAATTTTTGCTTTGCTTCTTTTTTTTTACTTGAACTGCGTGACACATTGAAAAGCTTTTAACTCGAAATCAGTGGATAGAGGATAAATAAGGCGTTTTCGATTGTTTTACGAGGTGAAACTTAAAAAAAAAACTTGTCAATGAAATAAGGATCTGGGAATTTTTTGAAATCGAATCTAGTGTCGTTCTCAGTAGCTTCCTGCCACCAAGTTCAAACAGAAACATCACTTTTTTTCTTCAAAAAACGAAAGCAAATGCGACTACAGGCATCCAAATCTGACCCGGACCCCTTAAAAGAAATCAACAGAATCAATAGAAATAATGTCATAAGGCCCAAGAATATTAAAACATAACACAGATTTGCGTCTAACATCAAGGTGAAATTTAAAAGAAATATCAGGACTCAACCATCGTGACTTCATTGAAGTAGTAATCAATTATGCGACTGAATGAAAAATCATCTGAAGCGTAAAATTCGACAAAAAAAAAGTAAAGTCAAGTGTCTTAATCGAGTTAATTTTCGAGTCACTTACTTCAATTTTTACTTGATCAAAATCCTTCTGAAAGCCTTAAAAATTGTGAACAAGAGCAATCGCGCAGGGTTCCGATCCAATTCAATATATTAACATCGGAATTGATCTCTACCAAAATCGGCAAACCTACTCAAAGGTGATTTCGATCGTAAGGGACTAGTTCAGGAAAGATAAGCCGTATCAATCATTTCCTATTCCGAAGCGCTTTTCCAAGCCGGCTTTAATTCGATCCAGATGGTGCACGTAGCTCAGTGGAGAGTCTTCGGTTAAGTCTTCGCAGATTCTCGAATGACCCTATCCGAGACCCCTAAACGGACTATGTTGAACTTGAAGAAGTGATGTACAAAAGCAAAATAAATTGTAGGTGAAAACTTGTAAACATTGTTTTAAGTCTTTTCTAAATACTCATCCCCGCTATCTGTGGCGATCAGCGTATTAAAACAGTGACCCAAAGAATTGTCTAGTCATAGTATTTTTGACGATGATTATGTTATGAAATTACAGGGAACGTTCTATCGTATCAAGCATTAGTACTTTGGACATTTTGAACAAATCGAAATTCTCAGTTCAACAGTAGCTTTTAAGCAAACCGAGGAGTAGACGACCACCAAAAATAAATAGCTGGGAAAAAAATGCGAATTCTAAAATCCAAAAATGAATGTGCTAGTTAAAGCAAACACGATGGAAAGTGAAATTCAAACATCGATTAATCTAGAAACAATCCGCTTACTTTTAGGAAACAATGGCAACTTCATTCGTATTCCTAGAAAAAACTTCTCATTAATGGAATAAATAAGGAAGGAAGATTTGATTTATTGAAAAATATGAACTTTTCTGGCTTAATTTGTTGTGTACTAATGAAAGTAATATAAGTAGAATTTGAGCAAATATAATGACAAAGTTAAGGTTTGGAGGAAGAAAATGAAGAAGATGTTCCACTGAAACTTTTTCCAACCGTTTAACACAACGGGTGCTCGATAATGGTGGGGGCTGGAGTTTAAAGTTTACCTCTTAATGATGTCAAAACTGACCATTTTATGTATCTTCAGACACTCAAAGATAATTTGGAAAATTCTGCAACGAAATCGGGGTTGTCTCAATGTTGGTATCTCCAAAAACATAATGAAATAAAGCCTACAGCCGAGGCTCTAAAGCTTGAACTTCTCTTAAGTGTGCCAGAACAACAGAAAAGATCTGAAAAAATTCTCAAGAAATCAACTCCAAGTTATTCTTAAAAGTTAACGAGGTCCAGTAAATAAGGGAACTAACACTAACTACAATTTGACGTTAATCAAGAAATTTTCACTCGGTTTGAAATAAATTCCTTGCATGAATTTGCCAGAATCATAGATTCAGACACTTCTTCAATAAGTCTGCATTTTTTAAACTTTAGAAGTGCCCATCTGGGAGTTCTTATTCTCATTGGAATATCAAATAAACCGATGCCGAGCCTTTATTTAGTCCAGCTTTTTCTTGCACATTTTTGGGCGATGCTATGAGAAATCTTAAATTAAAAAAACATAGTTTTACGTAGGCGAGGAACCCTTCGTGTGAGAGTCAAATATCACTTGGCTACTTTTTTGTTTCACGAATTAATGTTTTCCGTTTTTCATTGCGTTTTTCATTTCAACTGTTTCTTTTGTGTTTCTTTTAAATGCATAGCAAGTTTGAAAAACTTTTAGAGCTCACTTAGGCCACTGTACATAATAAAAGCCAAAAGTTTGTAGTCTAAGAGCCCGCAGTATTTTTTGGTTCTAAATGGTAACCAAACGATATGCACATTAATATTAAGCCTTGATGAAATTAATTTTAAATCTAACTGTCTTTGAACAGAAACAGTATATTGAAAATGCGTTATTTTTCAAAAAACTGAACAGTAAGGGTAACTACTTGATTCAAATCATAAATAACAGTTCAGAACCCCTTAACTAGAAATATTTGGGTTCAATACGTTTTAATTGTCGCCGAGTCCTTGTCAGACGCGTCATAATAATTTAAATCAAAAGGAACATTTTCATTTTACGGCACAAAACATAGAACTAAAATGTAAATAATTAACGTTACCACTTTAAACCTTCCCAAAAAATAGAACACACCCTCTTTACCTTAAAACTACGTCTGTAATTCAAAGTTGCAGCATTTGGAAGAATGTAGTAAAAAATCAAGCAATGGTACAAAGAACAAGAAAATGGTTGGGTTTAACTGCAAAATATGCTACAAAAGAAGTGGGTTGACGGACCTGTTGTTCTTGTTATTGAAATTGGTGGAAATATATCTGAAAGTGAAAATGAAAATTGTTATCGAGATTCCTCCGATGAATCCGAAAATGAATCTAGTTGCTCATCAATTTGATTTTTTTTTAATAAAAAGTAAATATTGTAAACTGTTATTTTATGGTTAAGTGATAATTTTGATAACAGCTATTATGTTTTGTGGCGCAAAATGAAATGTTCGTTTTACTAAAAATTAAGGGGTCTCTTGGAATTGGAGACTTCATCTGGTCAATCAAACACCGCATACCGTGCCCCGTTTCACAAAATATCCCTCCACACTACAAGCCACAAGCAAGAAAAACGTGGTATTCACTACTCACACGTTTTTCTATACATGTGTATGTTTCTATAAAATATTTCTCTCCAAAAATATTAGCTCAATAACAATAATAATATTATTAAAAAATAGCAATTGACAGTTAATCACTCCATGCGGAAGCGAAACCGTCAATTAATTAAAAATTGTAAGGTCATTGTAACCATCAGTCTATCCGCTAACATCAGATAGGGGCAAACCCATCGACGCCGCGGGAGTCAATTTGAATCAATTTAATTCATACTCCAGAACACATCACTTGGTTACTTTTTAGAAGTTAAAACCGTCAGTCTTAACCCTAAAGATGACAATTTTTCCACTTCCAGACATATTGTTTTGTGCAAATCGCTGCACGAAGCGGCTGTGAAGCAGAAGAAAAGGCACAAAATAAAAAGTAAATTGTTGTTGTTTTTTACCGTTTTTATATTAGCTATTCTTGATACAGCTTGAGCCACGACATGTGTTCGACTATGTGTCACCACCAAGCGTGTAATGAAAGCCTTATCATTGTTTGATCAATAAACTTTGGAAATGAGATAACATTTTAAATTATTTTAATTAAAAATTTAATAAAAATATTATTTCCCATACCGGGAATCGAACCCGGGCCTTCTGGGTGAAAGCCAGATATCCTAGCCACTAGACCATATGGGACATCGAAAATTGTTTGTCTGAAGATGTTTTTCACGATGGCCGGCATGTGGTGATTCTGCGGTTTTTATAGATAAACTACAAATAATATTTCTTGCAAGCGAGTGAAGCAATTTCAAGAAAGCAATAGTTGAACAAATTTTAACAATAAAATAAATTAAAAATATTTGATTTGATATTTTTAAGTAAACCCAAACTTAAAGCCCTTAAACTGTCTTAATACGACAAAACTCATGTTCCAAGTAATTGATCGTGTTATGTGTCTTCGAACGAGTTTTTTCTGTTTTACAGGACTTCATTTATATATAACTTGCTTTCTGTACTGAGACAACATGCCTTTATCAAGACATAGTCTCTTGAAAACCCGAATCTTTTCCATCAAGCTTGCTCTCTCTCTCTCACTACCCTTGTCGTGGCAAAGGCCGCTCTGTCTTCGAGCTTCAACTAAGTTTATGTTAGTTAAAACATAGATACATATCTAACCAGCTCCCCGTGCTGTCATAGAACTTTCGCCAATTCTTTCTGGTATCCGTAGACGCACTAAGCAGTATGGGGGAAAAACGGCTTTTTCTTTCCTCGATTTTGCAGAAGCACAAATTACGGATTGTGTCCGTAACGCTTGAGATTTTGTAATTCAATATTTTCTTATCTACTCTGATAAAGTTTGAAAGCTTGTTTGTAGGAGGTAATCGTCCGAGAGGACCGAGAGGACACGTTATTTTCGAACGCTGCCTTAACGGTAAGAGATATTTAATTCTTTTCTAAAAGTAAGTTGCAGAACTCAAGAAGGTCTATAAAAGAGTCCATAATGACATATCTCTATATATTAAGGCTAAATCACAAATTGTTAAAATGTCCAAAAAAGGTCATTATTTCAATCTTGCAGGGGTCTTTGAAGTAATTTTGCTAATCGTCGAGTTTTTTTGAGTTGTGCAACTACAACATCCAAAGTGAATTAATTTTTCCTATGCATTCATGCATAATTGCCATGATATCACTCTTTTGCCGACTTTCAACGAAAGCTCAACTATTACTTGAAAGGAACTTAAATTCGGAGTCATAAAGAGGAGAAACGTTTATATCAGTGTAATTTAAGGACTGTTAATATGCCAATGAAAAATCGACATCAACGTCAAGGATTAATAGGAATTTAGGAACACTCTTATTATGAACTAACGACCGCCGAAGACTTCGTCAAATGGAGTCATATGGAATATGTATGAAAATATGAACATAATTAAGCTGTAGTTGCGGCCTCAGCGACGTGAGCGTCTTTCCTCCTACATTGTCTTAAAAATGCTGTGAAAAGGCAATGTTTATTTCCGTTTTACTTCATCAGTTATTAATTTGTTAAGAATTAAACATTACATAATTTATGTGTATTTTTTAAGTTGTGGAACTTTTCTACATAAAGCAATTGAATAAGTCTTACCGTAAAGCAAGCGTTCGGAACAAACGCATTCGCTCAACCATTTTTGTATTAGTTAAATAACTGGTCGCCACAAAAGTTCACCTTTATTTAAACAGGATAAACCTATTTTTCAGATTGTAAAAATATGCTTATTTGTGACTGATATTTTTTTTTAAATCTTCAAGAGAGTGAGAAATACGACTAAAAACGACTGCAAATTCTTTCAGAATTTATGTGATGATATTAATATATATTGGTGTTAGTGCGTGTTATAATTTCCTGCCAATGTCCTTGCCTGCCGTGTCACATTCGTGTAAGTGCATTGTTCTCGTATTGGCATTTTTTAGCGCCGAAGTGGCTACGACTACGACATAAAAAAGAGTAAAAATCAGCGTCATATTGATACGTACTCAATTAGTACATTAGTACTTACATATCGAGCCTTAATCGCAAATGTTTAAATTAAATTATCCTTACCATTAGACATATAACATTAATGCGCATCAAGACACATATAGATACAGAAAAAAACAATTTTATCGTATCTTATGTTTACCTCATCATAGTCCTGCCTAATATCGCAATCGAAAAAATTATTTATGCATTTTTATCACATAGACCAGTATTGTCGCTTGCGCTAAACTGTTCTGGCAGCTGACCAAACAATGTACATACTGCCTTTTCCGCTTCTGTTTATGTATGTAAGCGTAATGAATGCAGGGTCACCATTTTTCTCCCGTGAATATCCCACAAGCCTTTATCCAAAATGGCAAAATTCGATTCGGAAGAATTTTAAAATTATTTTCAATTAAATCCCGGCTGCTTAAACTTGCTTAAGCAATAATTAAGCGTAAGTTATAGGAAAGTATGGCTATAAACTCAAATTCAAGAGAAAAATATTTTTCTGTTCAAAAAGGCAATAAAAAGTGGCCAAATGCTTTTTGATGAGATTCCCGGACAGCATTATTTATTAACTTCCCATCAGGAAGTTCTTGTAATCGGTCCGATTTTCGAAATTCAAATTTTTTACATTTCTCCACGTTTGGCGGTCCCAGTGGTCGGATTCCATTATTTCTAGAAAGATGCTGTGTGTGTGTGTGTGTGTGTGTGTACGAACGTACGTACTAACTCCTAGCCAAATCAAGCTATCGAAGCCAAATTGGTTTCATTCGAAGCGTGTGTACATAAATATCACAGGGTGGTTTGAATTTTATGACGAAAAAACTGTCAAAAAAAGGGACAATTTCACTTCTTCAATTAAAATCAATTTAGTTTTCCAATAAAAAAAGTTCAAAATTAGTAAAATTTATAGTTTACAACAGATAAAAAAATATCCATAAATATATACACTGCCGTTCATATGTTTCCGGACAAATTCATATAAAAAATTTTTTTTGTTCAATTTTAATGCCAAAAGGTTCATCAATATTATGTTTATTTAGCCAACTGACTAAACTTAGTAAGTAACTAACTATAGAGTCTACCAAAAAGACTAAAACAGTATTTAGTTGAGGCCATTTCATACATTGATGTGCCACTTTCTCTATTTCCTGATCCAAATTTCCACGGAAGTTCTTTGAAAATTGTTTCAGAAATGTGAATCCTGTAAGTCTTTCCCATTTTTTTTTTATCTTGAAATGGGAAGTTGATGGTATGGGCAGGCCTACTCGCACCAAAACCAATTTTATTTATTAAATAATGTTATAAAGAGGTAATGTTTGTTAGAAGGCAAGAGGTAATCTTCTAAGCTAATCATCCTATTTCAAAATTATTTCACCAGTATTTAGACTGGACTGTCAGGGTATAAAAAATAAACAAAGGAATATAAGAAGGGCAAGTTAAAAGCCCTTGTAGCTACTAGCTTGTAAGTATTACCCTTTGCATTTATGTATAGTTTAATAAACAAGAATAATAATAATAAAACGGCATTTCGTGGCGATCAATTTGGTTACTAATTATTTTTTTGTGATATTTTTTGTTTGCATGTCAACACAAATTGTTAAAATATGACAAAAAAATTTAGATATAACATTAACTTCAATCTGCGGGCTTATTTAAGTAGATTATGTGAAGATACATATGACCGAGAACTAGATGAGCTGTACGAAGACGTGGATGTGGTCCAAGTAGAAAAATAAAAGCCACAAGCTTGGTTGCGTTAAAAATGCGATAAGGGCTCGGTTTTTTCAGGTGTTTTAACTTCCTACAAAAAACCTTACGAATGCCATTCATATAAAAAAAAGCGACAATCTCACACAATTTTCTCTGTAATTAAATCCTACAAGGAAAAGTGGCAAAGTTATCAAGCTCATCTTAAAATAAGTTTGTAAAATTTTTTACTTCTAGATAATAACTGAAGAATAATATATTTAAACATTAACTATAATGCTTCCACGGCCATGTATGCAGTGGATCATGACATCTGTTCAAATAATCCCCATTCGATTGAATAGCACGCTCCAATCGGTGATTCGACATCATGAGGCAGCCCATACTTAAATCGCAATGGCATTTTACGCACTCGTCGTATAAGTTGGAATCGTCTCAAACTGGAATCATTGAGCGGCAAGTTCTTTAGGCAACATTTCAATTATTTTCGCAAAAGTATTTCAGAAAACTTGATGTGACCTTTCCGTCATTTTAAAAAGAAAATAATAAAGACTGAAAGATAAAGAAATAATAACTGCGCTATTGGTGGTTATGATTACGCCAGCAGAGGTCACTAGAACGTTCTGACGCAGAGATATGAAGGCAGGTTTTCGAACAGACCTCGAAATATATTTCACCAGAAATTGTGCTCAGAAGTGTACTTTTTTTCTCGATTAATATATGAAGATATTTCTATTATTTCACCACTTTAAATTTGATCAAACAGAAAATATAACAATATATAATTAGTTAGTTTCTTATAACCCAAGTTTTTTGTGAACAATTATATCCCATATTGTCTAGTGGTTAGGATACCTGGCTCTCACCCAGGAGGCCCGGGTTCGATTCCCGGTATGGGAATACACTTTTTTTTTTTTCTTCATAAATTTGCTTGTCAACTAAAAAACACTGTGCGACTTTAAAAGTAATCCAGCACCGGACAAATTCAGTTCACCAGTTTCTATTCGAGCTGTGTCCATCTTGCTATTTGTATGACAAACACGCACGCATGCATGCACTTGCGAAATCCTAAATGGAATATCCTGCCATTGGCAAACCCCAACTGATACGTTCCTATGAAGCGGCATCGTCTCGCGAGCAACAACTGATGTTTCCAACTCATCTAACAATATGTTTGCATTAGCTGACAAGAATACAAAGATGTCGTTTATAATGATGCTCACGATGTGGCCGCTATTGCGACCCTAACAAAAAAACAAAAACGGAAACAAAAAAAGTTTCCTTCCTTGAAGCTGGAGGCAAAAAGCGGATGCCTGCCTCCATGTTCCGAGTAAATGAAGTCATGTCATTCTTGGGGCAGTGTTCTAAACTTCATTCCTGCTCCTTCCTATGTATGTCGTGAGGGGTTAAACCGAAGCAAAGAGCAAGGGTATCTCCATCGCTGATCGATACTTGTACAAAGGACCACGCACTGCAAGCCAACCTCATACACGATGATGTACAGATGGTAAATAAAGTGAGCAAGCAGTGCGAAACATTGGCATCCCTCAGCATTGAAAACACCCCAAACAAGGGATCCATTTCAAATCTAATAAAACAAGAACGGGCGGGGGAAACAAACCTCGTTGCAAATACACATTTGCCTGGAATGCTCCACATAAAAAAAAAATATTTAGTGTTTTCTTTTAAGGGGTGGGAGGAAGCAAAACATTCATTCGACTGGAGGGGTTTTCAGTTTTTTGTTTTTGTTATGTTTTTTTTTGTTTTTTGTCAGTTTAGTGTCCTTCAGGGAGCTCTTCAAAGGATATTTAATGAAAAAAAAAGAAAAAAACCAAGATGAAGTTAAAGGCGGACATCTACCGACCACACAGATACAACTAATCCTCTGTTTATGTTTCTTGCATTTCATGTTGTCTACCCTAAAGGGAGGTACAAGAAAATTGTAACATAAAAAACAAAAAATTACAAAAACAACAAAATGATTCCCCAAGGAAAGCTGCATTGCACGATGGGCCACTGTCAAGGATCGGCCTGACTTATGGATAGAGGGTAGAATTGATGCTGCGTCCACCTGCAGCAGAATTTTTATGTGGTGCTAACGCGGTGACCCTTTTTTTCATTATAACTTCAATGGTGCACGCCACCAAGATAGAGTTGAATGTATATCAACATGAACAGGAATATAACCGCGGGCGGGACACCATTTTTGCCACTCTATGCATTTTTATCTTTAGTCAGGCTTAGGTTTAGAGCTCCTTGGGGGCTATTGCCAAAGAAGATTGCATCTTGGGGAGCATTATTAGAATTTTTGTTTTCGAGAAAATTGAAAATACCGATCATTTGGGGTTGAAATTATAGCGAGGGGGTGATGTTGCTCATAATTTAAAACAACAAACAAAAATATGACCGCAATTAAAGGGGGGGTGCGATTTGGTTAGTCTTTGATTTGAAAATGTTTATGCAAAGAGGAGGTTAAGCGTTCTTTTTAATAGTGAAGAAAAATTATGGAAGTGATGGTAATAAATCAAAAGGAGAAGGTGCAATTGTGTGATTTCTTACTTATTTTGTTCTGAAGGGTATGAATGCTGATCAAAGGTTAAGATTTCGGTTGAATTACTAATCATATGCAGAGAGGCGATAGATTGTTGTAGAAGACATGCTTTACCTGGCATACTCACAATTAATAATTAATACGGAGGCAGTTCTGTGATGGAAAATAACTCTCGGATAGCATAGAGTATTTTTTCTTCTGCCAAAACTTAACTTTTCACAATGATCGAAAGATTTGTCCAAAATGGAAAAGAAGTGAGAAAAGCCATGACGGAGACTGAAGACAGGCTAAAAAAAAGTTATGAAGACTTTGTCTTCTTGTATGCAATCGTAATGAATTTCGGGATTTCGTTGCACAAGCACAGAAGACACTGCGCGCTCAGTCAGTAAAATCCACGATATTGTTTTAAATGATCGCCGGGACAAGGTTCATGAGACACCTATCTGAAATTGTAGCAATTTCATATGATATGAAATTGTCGGGAAGATTGGTGCTGTGTTTTCTGACGTTTGATCAAAAACCGACTCGGGCACAGACTTCAAAAAAATTGTTTCGTAACAGTTACAAAATTCTTGATATACATTGTAATTATCCAGGCGAACGTGATCCAAAAAGGGCAAAAAACAGTTTCTGTAGCAAAGGTTTCCACGGCGTTTATTAAATATTTAGAAAAGAAAAACCGAAAATTCTGCAAACAAAATAATGCAGAATTGATGGAAAAAAATGTAAAGAAGAAACAAATGCTGTTTCAACACGATAATTAATCGGCTCATTCGTCTGCAGTAGCAACGGAAAAAATTATCTTATTTTTTCAAGATTTGGCTCGGAAAAAGTGGATACGCGAAAAAACATTTTCATCGAATGAAAAAATCATTGATGCAATCAATGCCTAACTAAATAAATGGCAGATCACATTTTTGAAAGGTTTACAAAAGTGGGAATATTTTATATAGAAGACTATGTTGAAAAATAAATTCAATTTGAAAAACACAAAAAAATATTTCATTTGAAAATCACTGACTTATCGAACAGCCCTCCTGCTAAACACATGGATAATTATATTTTACGCATACCCCAGAATAAAAAGTTCATAATCTACGTACATGCGTGCCTTTAAACAAACGCTTCCATGTCAATTGAAAGTTTAAGTAACTGGTCAGATTTGCGGCAATAAATATTGTAGATATAAGACCAAAATAATCAGATTCGATTTCAACAAAGCATTAATATAAATCTTCTATGAACAAAGAACCTTTTATTATTCAGATGAGTTTATCTTTGTAAATTTGTCATTCTACAACAAAAAATACGAATATCTGCATTAAAAAATGTTAACAAGGTTGGAAAAAATATTTTTCCATCAAATATTGTTCTCTTCTGCAACCGACTGTGCTTTGGATAGCTTGCCATTTTCTACATTTACATATTTATATAAATTAAATAAATTAAATAAAATATAAAAATACCTAGAACCCTTACGGATATGTGCCTGATTTTAAATATGAAAGCTGTGGTGGATCTTGAACTCATAATTTTAAAACTAAAAATCTCAAAATCACAACATTAGAGAAATAATTTAATTTACCTTTAGGTCTGTTACACTGAGGACGGTATCTTCATCTTTAGTGCAATTTATATAAAGGAATAAATAATTACCAATCAGCTATAAGTCAGTTGATCACATGCTGCTTAAAAAAAAAACACCACTGTGCTGGAACAGAAGATGAGTTGTATTCGACGGGTAGAAAACAAAAAAAATATGTATCTGCCCATTAAGGTTTCCGTTTTTCAATTTTCGACCGTCATAAACTAGGAACCATATCTGGTACGACGCACACGATATACCCTTAATTAGCTCAATGTTATAAGTAAACAATCTTTGTGTGCAGCTGTAAAGACGGCAGGCCGATCATCTGCTTAGGTAGCAAAAAAAAACAGGCGCCGCTCTCATCGTAAAATGCAACGTTTTTTCAAGGGTTGTAAAATGGACATCTTGCTTTGTTTGATGCTCTTAATGATGTTTTTTGCCAAACAACCTCTTGAGCTCATAAAAATAAATTCTTTTTTTTTTAAAGGATCGTTTGCATTATGCAGCAAGTGGTGAAAAGTAAAGGATTGGGTGTTTAAGTTGCTGGCTTTATGTATTGTTTGAATTTTTCTCGAGTAGCTGTGTGTCTGAAAATTTGTATTTAGTGTTGATCAGTTTGAATACGAATTGATTGTCTTAAATTTAACAATTAAAAAACGTGTGTATTGTTATTGAATATTGGATGAAAGTGCTTTGATTAAAGGTGAGTATAGTAGTAGTCGAACACATTTTATATATGTAGGCCGGGAGGGAATCAATAAAAAATCCACAATCTATTTAGTGACTTCTGATAAAGGATTTTTTTCCGTGGGTAACTAACTAACTAACTAAAAAACTATTGTTGTTTTGACTATCGCGTTTGGCAGGTAGCTATCCAGTGAAGGCACGTACTAGTACCGTCATTACCTGTAGTTGCTTTTTATGGTACTATGCCAAACGGTCTTGTTCACTGTAGGCGGCTCACAAGGTTAGTCTCGTTCAAAGTTCGTATTATTGCACTCACGGTAGCAATTCCCAAATCTGTGTGAAAGTCACTATGCTATACCATGGCTCCATTCAAGATTGCTCTTATTTTATTAATTTTTGTATAATCGATCTATAGCTCAGTTAAGTACGTTAAACAGTTCGTCCAAGTAGCTCGTTGTCATATAACTTTATGTCTGAATATTTCCCGAGGAGCCAATGCGTTTCTCTTACTCTGATTTAGAGCTCGTCGAACTTTTTTGTATAACGTTTGACTTCCACTTTAGTTTCGCGTATAAGGTCATTCTAAAATATTTTGTCTCGTTTGCTTATGGGAGTTGAACCGATTCGAGAAGGAGAGGTACCTACATTGTAAACGTTTCTGAACTTAAAATTACCATGTGCTGATTTGGTTTCGTTTGGAACGATTCGCCTTTTTGGCTTAACCTCGCTGGAGTATCACAATTTCTCCGATAAAATAAGTCTAAGGTTATATTTTAGTCCTTAGTGGTTAAGCTTCTTGAATATTTATGGTGGTCGAGGAAAGCTCTAGAACATATCAGTAACATTTGTCATTCGATAAACATGATCATTTGTGAAATGCTTAATTCTAAGACATAACAGGTGGTCCGGTTGTCTTACTACAATTATCGATTGCATTCGTTTTAGCAACTGATTATTGATTTATCGGCAGCAGCAAAATAGGTCTTCATGATTTTTCATCGTTTGGCCTTTTTTCCGCTTCTAAGATCTATTACCTTGGGATTTAATAAAATTCTCAAGCCAGCATCTATTTTTTACAAAAGTTTGACTAAAACTTCGCTAAGCAGATTTGCTTAAGTTTCGCCAGCACTAATGTTCTACCCCGGAACTTTGTTAGTTTCAATTTAATGTTATGGTCTTATGGCCTGTCGAAGTTCGGGCAGTGATACAGTTTACACATTAAAGTTGTGATCTTCGGTCCGTCAAAGGGTTTGAACGTGTCTGCTAAATATTTTGCAAAGAGAATCTTATAGTGTTAGCAAAAAAGTTGTTGCCTTTGTGAAATACCTATTAAAATTTGCAGCAAAAGACTTTATAAAAATGTCTTTTCAAATTAAAAAAATACCTTAAAAATATGAACAACGTTCGGTTTACTTATAAAACATACTTGTATCTGAACAAATGTGATTTTTGCAAAAACTAGCATCAATCAATCGAAATTGACTGAATCGATTGAAAAAGTGGTCAGAAACTTTTACATGCGACGAGCTCGTTAGAACAACCTGTTGAGTAAGATTAAGCAATCAGAAATCGCACTCATCTGAATTAAAATTGTTGTTTGAGGTAATCGATTTCAAGAGAAGCCTCTTTCAATTGGCCGCCAAGCATTGATTTTTAGAGTAAACCTCGGTCTCAATAATTAGATGTCTTTAGTTACCTGAATTCTTAGTCAACTGCTTCTAATTAATTACACAGATATGGTAGACGTTTCTTTGCAATTGAGGATGTCATTGTATTAGAGGATCTATTGTTGTAATTGCATGCCGTTATCAGCCAAAGTCAATTACTCAACGCGGGCATTGAAAGACAAATAAAAAGAAAAAAAAATTAATCCACCAGACTCCCCGACGGGGAATTGAACCCCGGTCTCCCGCGTGACAGGCGGGGATACTGACCACTATACTATCGAGGATGTTGAATTTTCTTCGATATAGACGTTTGTTATAGTCTTTGACGAAAGCTTCAAAGCACTAGAATAGGAAGTAGGTCAACTTGTATCTTTGGCCCATTCCTAAATATGAACATATATATTTAGCTTACTGTCGTCCATATCTCTTGGATTAGATTAAAATAGACCGTGGGCTCCCTAAACAAATTATTCAAGCTACATAAGTTTTTCAACTCATCGTGTCGAATGTGTAGACAGGAAGCTTCCAATGAGCTGATAAAAATCGACAACATGTTTAAAATCATTATAGAAAAAATTACAAAAAGTTATTCCCATACCGGGAATCGAACCCGGGCCTTCTGGGTGAAAGCCAGATATCCTAGCCACTAGACCATATGGGATATGTGAAAAGTTAGTGTCTAAGTTTGTTCGTATTCGGAAATTACCTTAAGCCCCCTTAACAAATTGGGTTCGTCTAGACGGCCTTCAACCGTTTGTTTAGGTGTGAGCTAGAATAACAACTTGAAGCTGTCAAGTTCCAATGTAAACAATAAAACAAATGTTTGATGCTTTCTTACACAAACAATTAAGTCAGTCAATGATGATGGAATAATTTTTGAATACAAGTCAGAAACCGGATTCAAACCAGACGTGTTACGTCTGGTTATAAATTGGAGTGTATGTTTTAAAGCAAGTAAAAAAATTTAAAACAGTAGGCTTTCAAAAAGGTGCCACAGGTTAAGTATTTGTAAAGTAAATTTAGTGAAAAGAAATTTTGAGAACCTAACGGCGTGGCAAAGAGCAGGTCAGGCATTCCTAAGTGTTCGTTGCATAAGCAATTTGAAAAAAACATAAAGTTGATTTTTGGAGTGGGTAGGGGGCGACGTCAGGCAGTTCAAATATGCATGAGAAGTCAAAAGCAGCTAAAATTAGAGAAGTTCGTAATAGATCAAAGTTACAAAATTTCACGCTGGTTCTGCTGTTCTAAACAAATTTATGAATATATTCTTTTTCCATTAAGTTGAGGTGTTTTAACCCTCGTACTTCACTGTGTCCATTCCGTCCATGGGTAGGCATTTGAATTTTTTATCGAGATGAGTGAGGGCTTGCTCGAATTTTTGGAGTGCTCATTCAGTCCAACCAAACACACCTGTTGTCATGTTAAACATATTCATTTCAGCTGCTGTCAATTCACCCCAGACTCACGCCATTGATAAATGTTAAAGCAAGTTGCTTCAGAAGAAATCCTAGATCCAAGATGTTTGAAAATAATTAAAAGTACATTTTCAATTGAAATAATTGCCTGAAACATTGGATCAGTGAATGGACACCACAGATACTCAGTGGTTTTGGACTAACTCATAGCAATGAATCGGGCTTTTGAAAGACGATATGGAAAGGTTTGTCTCTGTTCATAGAGATCCAGAGTATGAGTAAAAAGTTCTGAGTTCTATATTACAAAATGGGACCAGCATAATCCGATCTTCGAGGTTTGCTACAGAACTTTTATGTACCATGAGAAGGTGCATCTTATAGGCCTTTCATTTATTCCAGAATCGGTTAACAGTGCCAATTATTTTGAATGTAAAGATATATTCTAAGTAAGAGGATTAACTTAAAGCAATAACAAAGAAAAGAACGTAATTAAGCTAGTTTTAGGCGTTTTCGTTTGCTTTTAAAATCTCATCTTGCTATGTTACGTCCGATTTAGGGAACATGGAGATACAAAAAACATGTTGATTTCCATCAAATTAAAGATTGACAGAGTCTTGCCATTGGAATTCTAAGGAAAAAAGGACATACCTTTTCGGATATACCTACACATACTTCTGAACAAAAAAAAATTGGATGTTTTTCTTTGCAGCATCGCCATGAGCTTTACATTTCCTGCTACGATAACCTGATACCACTTACTTTCTCGTCAATTTGCCAAGCCATTCAGGAATTTCAATCACCTCAAAGTAATTGGTCAATAGTCCTTAGAATTCTATTGAAGCACCCAATCCAATTGCTCGTCTGCTCTTTCAATTGCATGCAAACCAATTCAATGATCCCTTTTTGGTCATTGAATAGCACAAAATGAACTACTCTTCCCTAAACAGGGCCCTCGGGCCGCATTATATCCGTAAAAATGTTTCGTTAATATCTATCTGAAAAAGAAAAACAGAAATACCCAAAAGCAGCAAAGTCTTACATGAAATCCCTCCATTTGGACCCGCCATAACCTCTATTAGCTTTCGCGTTGTATACCTTATACCCTGAGACTGAGTCTCATCCCCCTCACATGCACTTCGCTACATAACATTATCGTAAAATCGGTGTTTAAAGCAACTCTGATCCCGACACTACACAACACATCACCAAAAGCATCTCCTCGCCCCCAACTCACTATCAGTCTTTTGCACTTTTTCGATTTCTATTAACTAAATTGGAAAATTCTTTTATATGAGTTGGCTTTGCATTCAAATGGAATGCTGTTCGTTACTCCCCTCCGAGCACAGAACACATTCAAGCATTCATTACACTAGAATTTGTTGGGATTTTCAAAGTGAATTTTCCAAAAAAAAAGAAGGATACGAACGACGAAGTTGTAGAGTTTTGTAGTCAATCTCCGGGTTTGGTCGTGTGGATATTGATAAGACCGCACACAATGCTCTCAATGAATATTGGTACTGCAGTGGTTTCCTGGAATGTCTTTCAATCAGCTGAATATTAAACGAATTCGGCAAATCTTCAAAAAAAAAATTGCAAATTGGGATGAAACGAGGGTGATACACGTGGTTTTGTCAAGTGACATCTGTCAAAAATTGGTAAGGTAGTAACTGTATCCCATATGGTCTAGTGGCTAGGATATCTGGCTTTCACCCAGAAGGCCCGGGTTCGATTCCCGGTATGGGAATAATGTTTTAGGGTTCCGTACTCGAAGAGTGCCAACGGAGTCCTATTACTCACGGTCCGTTTGTCGTCCGTCTTTTACACGGCGCCATTTCTGGAACCGTAAAACGAAGACACTACTATAGTAGTGGCAACAACAACCACTCAAAATATTATAAAGTTAAAAAATAAAGGGGATCCCCATACGAAAAGCCTGTTTTAAGGCAGTTTTAGTGTTAAATAATGTACGGTGGCGCGGAACCCTTCGTGTGCAAATTTTCGATTTTATACAAGGCAAGTCACCAAACCCAATATATCATTGCTTAGTCCCACAAGCAACTAGAACAATTTGTTGTTCAGGTTTCTACGGTGAGTCCTTTTCGTGCCAATTTACTGCAATCCTCGCGAATTTGCACAGGATGCAAATTAAAAGTGTCCTGTTGTTTTAATTTTGCTTTCTTTTGCCGTCTTTCGAATTGGCCTAGTGTCCTGTAAATCACGGTGAGGTAACAAAAATAATGTGCGTCAAGAATTTGTGTTATTGTTACTCGTAAATCAGGATAACGATTCGCCTTTGCAAGTGACTCGTTTTTTTCTCTCTTTCGTTGCCATTTTAGTGGACGTTTGTTTTTTATGGATCCATTTAGAGCTCATTTGTGGGCAATTAAGAAAGCCGAGAGAGATAGTCTCTCTGTGTTGGTCGCATTCATTGTGTCGTCCAAAAGGAGCAATGTTTGGGATTTGTTTTGAGTTTTCTGTTTTTTTTTTAGATTTTCTTTTTGTAAGTGACATTTTTTTTGTTGTTTTTTGAATCAGCAGCGTTAGCGATGCATGCAATTGGAAATAACAAGTCAAAATTTTCACTTTATTAAATGAGTTAGTCAAGCTAACACAGACGGTGATGATGATGATGATGATGACGAAGGCGAAGATGATTCCTTTGATGGTGTATTGTGAAGCTGGGGGCTAATGATGATGAGTGTCTTAATGTTCTTGCACTTTAATTGGTGTTTAATTAAGAAAATTGGTAATTAGATTTGAACAGAGTTGGTCGTCTTACTCCCGGTCTGGGTGTGTGTTGCGCTTCAAGGATGTCGTCACATAGCAAACTCACAAGTGCAAAGAGGATTCAAGAAGTTACCCGCAAGTTTAATTAAAACTTCATTATGACGCATGCATGCTCGAACGACCCCATAGTAAACATTTTCATCCACAGTGGCAATCTTTTTTTTTACCAAAAAATATAAGAGAAAACGGGCTAGACAAACAAACTGACAGTTAGACAGGCATGTAGACGACATGTGGAGGAAAAGTGGGTACACCCATGCAATTCGTATGCAAGAATGTGCTTTGTAACTCTGCATATGTATGCGATTCTTGGCATACTCGTAGTTTGTAGCGTTTTATAAGAGGATTTAAATTTGAGTAATTATTTTAAATAATTTTTCACTAGACCAGATAATAAAATGGGCTCCTTTGTACAGAAAAAACAAGCATATATTTAAGAACATAGCTTGTCTTGTTTGCTGTCGTAAAAAAATCATTCATATCGTTTTGGATGAAAACGTTTAAATGGCTATCTCTAGTAACTTTGTATTTGCAGGGAAATTGCTTTTCGGTTCAGGTGAAGCTTTTTTAGCTCTTAGAATGTCTAGCAACTTGCAAAAATAAATTGTGACTAGAAGAAACACTTTTTTCCAAATTTCGTATATTGTTTTATGACTGGTTCTATAAAGCAGGTTTAAACTCCGTTAAACGACATTCGCAGTTTAAACTGTCAGTGAAAATAAATGGAGTTTTTCAGTGCTGGTTGAAACTCATAAGTAAAAGGGAGATCAACTTAAACGGATGATGGTTTTAACTGACTTTTAACGCTTAAGCCAACGTTTGTGGTTCGTCTGAGCCCAAACTATTTGCGATTATTGAGTGAACCAGATTTCCTTTATAAGATATCGGGTGGCCAGATAAACTGCTTAAATGGTATTTGACCAAATTGAACTGAGAATAGAAAGCATAACATTATGCGTAATAAAAATAGTCTTTATTCATAATAATAATCGCGGATTGTCAGCATTAGGCATTCGAAGATTCCTGCGTTAAGCCCAAATCTACGGCATCGATAGGATTAAAAAAAGGTATCTATTTTGGTCAGTGCTAGTGTGAATAGTTTTTTAAATCATTCCAAGGCCAGTTATTTGCTCATCACAAATTTCCGTTTTCCACATCACTAATTTCGATTGCTTTTCCTTTGCGATTTTTTCCTTTCAGTTTTGTTTTTACATTTATAAGTTGTCCTATGTGCACTGCTAGGATGTAACTAGATTAACTAAATTCATGGCTTTGAAAGGTAAGTCTTCTTGCATTGGGGAAAACATATAATTTTGGATGTCGTTTGTCTGCAAGAATTTAATGCAAAAATTGTTTTACACCTTTTGAAAAGATTACTACGGCTAAGGTTGTAAACGAAAGTATTATTATATACTCGACTAAGACAAAGCCCTCATTTTCAATAACATTATGGGGTTTTCACGGCAGCTTATTAATAATGGCGTAATTTTTCAAATCAGTCAATCGGCATGACTGACGAAAATCTGATGAGCAAAATGGAATTTCTTATCGATTTAGTTCTGCAAAATATTTTAGCACTTTATAGACATTTGGACCATTTTCAATTTGACATAATTTTCTTTCATTCATTCTTAATAATCACAGAAACAAATATCATTTTACATTTTTTTTCTGAACTATTCCAAGGAGCTCCTGAACTTTTTTTGTGATTTGCCAAAAAAATTGACGGACGATTAAAGATAAATTTACCAAGCAATCGCCAGAGAGGCGTATTGGAATCATTTGCCTAACCTTATAATTATAAATTATCTAAAGCGCCAAATTAATAACCTACCACAGCAAGTGAAAAAATCCTGAATATTCTAGCAGCAATTGTGGATCATGATTCGGTGCATAGGAAAACCACATTCGAGCGACTCTTAAACTAGTAAATTTGAAGCCGCCCACATGAGTCTGAAGATCTTCTAAGGAGCAACTTAAGCACTGGTTATGGTGAGAGTTTCGAGATACTCCCATAACTTTACATCGCAGACCAATAAAATGATTCTTTTCAGTTAAAAAGCATTTTTTTTTTTGCGGAATTCAAGAGTTTGAAGCCCGTGTTTTTGATGTTACTTATGACCCTTATCGATCTCTCGAAATTATAAACTTTCCAATTACTGTGATAATAGTTTCATAAAATTTTTAGTGACATAAACTTTGTTTCTATACACAAAAAGGTTTGTCTAGTCTCCAAACACTTATAGAGAAAAGTAACTTCGCAGTTGAAAGTATCAAGGGACGCGCTTTTGAACGACACTCTTTAATTGAGTTGAGGGATTCATCATGGTCAGGATGATGTAGAGCTGTAACTAAACACGAGGTTAGGCTGATATGCAAAACGACAAAACTAATTAAAAGTAAAAAAAAAAAACAACTTAAAAGAGGGCCTTTTCGAAAATCCCTGAAATGTGTTTCTATTTTAAGTAAGATGGTAAGCCAAGCGACAACAGATCAGCCGAAGAGCGTACAAAGCAACAAAGCTCTGAGCAAAGTTTAAGATTGCATTTTGATTAAAACTCGCTTACTTTGATTCAATCGAAGGTTCAGATGGTAATTTTTGGTTGGAAAATGAAGCTTTAGCGAAAGAATTGTTTTCCTGAGTAAATTTACATAAGATTATCCGGAAAGGAACTGCATTAAAATAAGATTGGTCAGTAGGATACTTGAACGATGAAGCACCTGTTAAATGCTGTCGAAGTGCCAACCTTCTTCGTTGCCATGAATGAAAAAAATACCTTTAACCTGGCTCTCCCTTAAATGTCACTAATTTTGTAAGCATTTACTCAGATTAGAAATAAATTTTCAATCAGTCGCCCTTAATCCTTTTCACTACATTATTAAACCATATCCCATTTGGCTAAACAACCTCAACCGTTCATTTAACGGATCAGTCCTATCTTCTGAAAGCATAATCCTCTGTTTAGCCATCGTTCAGATCGTGTCCATTAAACATCCCCTCGGGAATCGCGGACTCGCTCATAAATAGTCACCAAATGAGACAGTCACGAGATAGAAAGACAGGCGGCCTGGCGCATCAGGGAAAACACTTTACTTTGCCGTATAAATTAGCACAACCGTTGTGTTGCGGTTTGCCACGTCCTGTGAATACGTTCACTACCGTGACCAAAACCCTTGCATCCTGGGGTTGTAGTGGTTTGATGTCGAACGAGAATCAATAAAGTGGTGTGCAGAAGAGTCATTAATTTCTTCCAAAGAGTTGTAGTCCTCTTTTATTTTATTTTTTACACACCAGATTCACCCAATCCAACATATGACAGGATTTTTACGGCCACAATTGATCAATGTCCTTCTCCTATTTATTCGCAATTCCTCAGACGAATAGAGTGTGTCGTGTTTATTTGGTTATTGAAGGATTCTAATGAACTGTTTAGACAAAAAAACATAAATAATGCGGTCCTTTGAGAATCACCGCGAAGCCAAGTGCGTTTTTTTTTGGTTTTTGGGGGGAGAGGGATGACACACGGTTCTACCAACCCTCAGACATTAGAATCATAATCATAATCATAAAAATGACTAGGGTGATGTGTATCTGCACCCTCTTTCTGGTTATAAGAAAATTCAAAAATAAAATATTGATACGATGTGCAGGGCACAAAACTCGAGATTGGAAACAAAGAAACGTAGCGGGGCCCCCTTTTACAATGCATAACCTGTTACCAGTTCTAAGTCATCAAGCAAATTGGCTTTCAAAGGAGGATATTCGTTCCTTAGCGTGGGAGTGAAGTGAACTGCAAAATGCAAGAAAAAAAAATCTTATTATTCAACAAACGAAGTGTTCGTTCGGCATGGTCACATTTATTTGAAACTCACCCCCACCCAACCACCCACGCGGGGCGCAGCGCTGGCTGTTAATTCAATGAACTGTAATCATATTTTTCCCATTCGATGCAATAACTGTAATATCTAATGCATACATACGTGTACGAATGAACGTGGATGTTGTTTTTTTTTCTTTCGATTTTATTAAATTATGAAGGGTGGTGGTGGTGGTGGTATTTCATTTATTTTAATATGTCGCCAGATGTCATTTCGACTTTCACCCGCACTCGTTTCTATGGTTACAAATTTTTTTCCTACGTTTTATTTGGCGAGGGATGTTATGTAACAAATGTCTGATTAAATACGTAAGCAGCTGGAGCCCACTATCTATGCGGTTATAGGGTTAGAAAGGAGTGGTTGGTGAAAAGAGAAAGGGGTTTGTGGTGAAAGCGGCACTGGCAGCGTGAAATTGTTAAATATTGTTCTACTAGGAATGGGCAAAGGTCGTCTACTTATAAAAAAAAACGTAGATTATTTGGGAATACTTATAATTATTTCTTTTTTAGCAAGATCAACTTTTGTGTGGGTTTTTTTTCTTAAATGTTGCTCAAAGCCGAAATATACCTACAGGTTAAAGAATCGTCACTCAGATTTTTCTGTCCAAATCCAAATCCATGGGTTAAAAAAGATTGCATAGAAGTTAGGCCGCGGTTTGAGTTTTTAGTTCTTTAAATGTGAGGGCACTATTATAATAAGTGTCATTCACCAGGTCATCTGTCAAGTTGGAAAAGAAGAAACATCACTGGCGTCTGATATACCATAATATAATATAAAATCCATGATAAATATCACATTCAAGATTTAATCTGGCTCATAGTATGAAATTCGGAAGCAATTTCTTCGCATACAAATCAAAGAGTATCGATAAGCGTCCCGCTTGGCAAGTCGACAATAAACCAAATTTTTACATTGGATCAATTTTTCACGTTCTTATTAAGCACCCGTTAACCAACTTGAAAGTAGTATATGAAGTATTTATAGCTCGAGCCTTCACAACCTGGCTGCCGTATTCGAAATCCCCGAAGCCCAAATCTCCAAATTATTCCGAACAGGAATGTAAATGACATTCAGGACACGACGCATGAGGTAATACCTTTTTGAATTATTTCCAGCCCCTGTATTCTTCAAGTTTTTCAGGCATAGTTAGCTGCGGAGTCACTTCAAGAATGTTTTTTTTTATTTTTGGACCTTGTTCGCTTGCAAATTTTGTATATATACAAAAGAAAATCAGAAGACATTTGATAATTGAGCTTAAAGAGACAAAAAATTGTGGCAGTTTTTAGCCTGTTTATCACTGGTGATTTACCGTTAACGTATCTGTCTGCCGTCTAAGATTTAGCACAAGTTTTATAAGGGTTATCGCCATACTCAGCACGTGAGTTTCGGTTTTAATGTGGACTAAAGTATTGGGGAATTCGAGTGACAAATAAATTGAGGAATTGATCGACATTTAACATGTATGTAAGCTTTCACTTTCACTGTCTGATTTGACGCAGCCAATGGAGAAATAAGCAAACTAAATAAATTTGAGCCTTAAAGCACTTCCAAACTTTAAATTCGTCTCCTAGGCGTGCGTTGTAACGGCAGTTTAAGTCCGTTAAAAGCCAGCAATTTATTCGTTACAAAAATCGCTGTCATAAATATAGCATTCGAAAGTCTTACAAATCTATGGAAAGGGAGGAACGAATTCGTATCTTTGCAGACAGTATGGCGGCGAGGAGAACAATCAGCGACTGTGCTGGCTAAGGAGCGCAAACAAAGCCTAGATAACTTAGCTACGTTCGAAAAAGTCAGGCTAACGAAGATTTCGGGACATTCAGGAGTTTAAGAAAAAAGTATTAAGAAAGGAATCATTGAATGAATACTAAGACCCCGTAATGGAAATAGGAAGAACTTAAAAAATATATGTTTATAAAAGACCTTTCAATAGACACGTACAGATCCCGTTGAAGTGAAATTATAATTTAGCAGGGAGTAATACAATTCTAGATCAATTTCTCTGCCATTTTGCAGTGATGGCGGGACTGTGATCAAAAGTGCAGTGGTTATTATTGGTACTGAATGTCACGATTTCGAAATGGACTTCTTTATTCACTTCACGAATAAAAAAAACAATCTATACTTAAAGTAAAAATGGAAACACAAGACGCTCTATCGAAGCCTTATGTCGAGTGCTTCACACCGAGTGATTGCAGAAGAAAAATGCAGCTAAAAGAGGTTACGAAAGAAGTCAGCAAATAATGTATCTTCGGTTCAAGGATCAAGCGATTGCATTTTTATCTTTTCAGGATCGCCGATATTGCTAACATAAAATAACACGCGCTTGCATTAATTATTAATTAATTATCTTGGCTTCTTAAAAATATTATTTGTAGAGCAGCAGTTACTACATATAATGCTTCTTAATAATTGTGAGTTACAGGATAATATTCTAGATAATACTTCATTTGAATACACTATTGCTGAAGGCGTGCTTATCACTGAAACGTTTAATAAAGTTCAATTTGATTAACAGCTTAATTACGAATGATCTAGAGTAACAAACCCCAAAGAGCACTACTCGTAATAATAAAAAAATCCTTAAACAAACGCGTATTTCAACATCGGAAGGACTCTCATACTCAATCTTACTTTTTAAAATATACAAGAAAAGCACGACTATGTAAGAATAAAATCTAGGCTTACCAGTATAATGCTGTTTGAAAATAAGCGAGTTTCATCTTACCTGCAAAGAAAGAAAAGAATATAAAAGTTTAGTAAAAATGAAAAGTTGTTAAAATAAAATATTAAAACTAATAACAAAAGCTGTTTTTAATCTTTATAGAAATTAACAGGAATAAAAAAAATTACGCCAAATAACGGACGATCGCTGATTGGGTTCTGGAAATAAATGAGCAAGATCATGAACTCTTACAAAAAATAATTCTCATGATGAGGCTCATTTCCGTTTGTCTGGGAAAGAAAACAAACTACAGTCAGTCCAGTCTCCGAAAGAATTAGTGGAACAACATCTACGACTGTAGAACTTTGGGTTGCCGAGTCATTACGCCATATTTTTTCGAAAACGACGTTGTTGCGACAGTCGCTGTCCTTACTTAACAAAGCTTCATGCACTAGAAGCAAATACCAAGCCTCTTATTCGCAAAACACGGATCCCGATGAAAAAGAAAACTCATTCATAAAAAAGGGTTCATCAATCTACTATTTGACAGATGTTTCGTTACTTACTTCAGCGTTTGTACTAAAGTTTCATGAAATTGTTGCTGTTGAGAAAATTGACAACGTTCAAAAAGGATAGTAATAACAGTGAAAGTCGGTAGTTGCATAAATTATCGATAGTATCGCTCTATTATTTCTATTCCTAATTCTTTTTCACTACCATGACATTCATGGTAAAGGATAAGGCTAGTTTTGTTTTTAGACCTGCTTTGAGGTGATCCGCGCAGGGCCTCAGTCCTCACTAAAGAAATCATCAGAAGAATTGCACAGGTTAGCGCCACTATTGTAATTTGTTTATAAAGTCTCTGATAGCGTATTAGTTTGGTTTCGCAGGTCTCGAATAGCAATGTCTAAGAGATATAGTCACTGGTCGCTTATCAGCCGATCCAAGAGACATTTAAAAGCTTTTTCGGAAGATAAACAATATATTTATTTGAAGCGTGGAAAAATTATAGTCTAAGAACATTTTAACGTTAATCGGCATGGATGCAACAATTACTCCGATATTCTGCAGGTGACACTTTTTTAATTGGATTAAGTGATTTCGGTGGACTTAGCAAAAGCTCAAGTTCAGAAGCAATAGCCAAATTAATACCTATGTGTGTGCAATTACCATCAAATATAGAAAATAAAACACAAGGTCGTTATGAGATTGCAAGATTTCACAGCGTTGTTGGAGAATTGTACAGACACCGGATAGCCAATTATCAGTTAAAGTTCAAACAGAAGTGGACTCTAAATTAGGAATCGATATTCGTAGTTATCAGCTTGGTTTGATAATGTAAAGATCAACCAATTTTTTTAAGACGCGCGCATAAAATAAAGTGAAGCCCAAAAATGTCACGAAATGCCAAACCAATTGAAATATTAAATGTCTTCACAATATCTTTCCGAGCTCTTTCTTTTTCCTGCATGCGTCACCTTTTAGGGTTCCGTTTCCAATGGGTCCAAAGGAACCCTATTACTAAGGTTCCGCTGTTTGTCCGTCTTTCAGAGAGCTGTTATGAAAATTACAGTATTATGTTAAAGGAAAACACTACACTACAATGACAGTGTTTAACCATAAACAATGTATTTGACGGAACAACTTAACATTTTTTTAAAGTACGCAATCATGTCGTCCATCTAACACAATTGTTAAGCTCGAATACCAATAAGAAAATTAAAAACTAGAAACATTTTGCAACTTGTGGAGCGAATGTCCAAATGTAGTGGTGTTAGTGCGAATTAAATGTTGTATATTTTTCTACCCAATCGAAGTGTCACAGCTCATTCGTGGCGGCATTTTTCTCAATCCGAAAATAATTTACAATATAAAGTTATTTTTAAAAAAAATATATTAAAAAAAAGTATTTCATCTCATTTTGATGTGTCATTGAATAAATCACCTAAAGCAGAGGGTTGCAATATGAAGAAAAATGTAAACATTGTGTGTGTTGATTACGCATTTAAGGCACACAAGGATATTCTTAGTTTTCAATAATTTTCAATTCTTCTTCGGAGCAATTTTTTGATACATGATATACTTGTGTATCAATATCTTTAGTTTCGATAACAAAACACGTACACTTTAATTTGACGTTAATCAAGGAATTTTCACTCGGTTCGAGTTTAATTCCTTGCATGAATTTGTCAAAAAAATGTCAGAATCATAGATTCACGTTTCTACAGTAATTCTGCATTAAATTATTTCTTAGTTTTGTGATTGTTTTTAATCCTGATTTGTTTAAACTTTTTTTTAAATTCTTACCTGGAAGTTCTTGTTTTTATTGGAATTACAAGTAAACCGATACAGAGCTTTTACTTTGGCTGGCTTACTCATACACATGTACTATATGTGCGATACTATGAGAAATCTTAAATTAAATAAATAGTGTTTCATACCCTTAAGAGGCGCGGAACCCCTCGCGTGAGACTTAACTCTCACTTTGTTACTCTTTTTATGTATGGGGAAATAAAGTAAAAAAATAAGTCCTTTCTTTATGTGGTAGACTTTCTTAGTAATCGGTGAAACTATCCTTTAATTGAAAAATCTAAGGAGGCAATTGAAACGGGCAGAAGACTCCGAATAAGTCAAAGATGGATTCTCATCAATGGTCGTTAATGATCAAATGATCAAATTTATTAACGTCGATACGTGAAAATTTTTTTAAAAGAAATAAACCTCCCAGACCTCGGGATTGGCACCGATTTTATTTTGTTTCAAAATTGAAAGAAGGAGTGACCCGAGTCGGATCGAAATCCATAAAAGATTAAGAAGATTTTCTTATTGGGAATTTAATGAATCAGTACGCGAGTCTATCAGCCCCCCCCCTTTACTTTAGCTGCATTTCCTCATATTCCCTGAGGTACTTCAAGATCATAATTTTGGCATTGTATTTTTTTTGTTGTATTTGCTTCTTCTTGAATTGCAGGACTTTAAATGATATTATCGAGAGTGAATGAAATGTGCAACTTTCAGAAGCTCTGTCCAGGAAATAAGTCTCCGGTCGCATTGTTTGTTCGGTGCAAGACGATTCGTTTTTATGAAAAGAACTCAAATGACTTCTGATTGTTCGCATTCCCCTATTTTTTCCCATCCAATTGTCCTGCGGCAATACAAATTTCTCATTCATGTTCAACGCCGACCGCCATCAGTGGAAATCCCTTGTACTGATTGTCCCGTCTGTTTGTGCCATCGCAACATCCGCAACAAGTACCACAAAACGTCCTAATTAGGTGCGTGTTTTTGTTTGGACTTCCTGTTCTCTCACTGTCTTTTCAAAAGTCTTCGTCCCTTAATACAGTTAAAAGGACAACAAAATGCAAAAAAAAAGAAGAAAACTCCACGAAACAAAATATTTGCTGCCGCAAAAAAGTCCATACTCGGCACATAGACACACCATTATCCTGGCTAGAGTAGCGGGACAAACTTTTCTGCATAATTTCCGGCCGACGATGACGACAACTAACGGACAAAAACAGAATTGTATTCGCATACGCCTCACCATATTCTGATCTGTGTTTGGTTTACAGTGTACTGCTTCTTGCAATAGGAGTCCTGTGGAAGGAGAGAAATTACAGTCAGAGTGTTGCAATTGACGAAGCATGCGGTGTGGGCGGTCTAGTCATGTTGACTAACATTCCATCGCCATGGAGTGTGGGACTGGGTGTCCTGGACAGAAAATTTAATTAAAGTTTCTTTATGAATTGCATGAGGGCGCGGCGATGGTGGCGCCGGGTGAAAGCAATAGGATCCGTAGGTAGATACTCGTCTGGTCACATGGTCAGATCACATGGCTGCCTGCCTGTGTGTGCGATGGGGCATGTGTAATGTCCTTTCGGATAGGGTCAGATTTCAGATGGCATTTCATTTCAGTCCAACTCAAACACCAACCACCGCCACCATTACCGCTGACACTGATTTGGTTTTATATGGCAGCGCGAGCGGCAACTCTTGTGGTATTTACAACCGGGTAGAAGGCTTCGGAATGATTACTCTTTCTTCCATTGAGCTTGTTTTTGCATTTCAAGTAGGCTCTGGGGATGGGAAAGTCGGTTTAATAGCACGCTTCGTTCGATGGTTGCAGGCAGCTAGAGAGAGGGGCATACATATGTTTGTATACCATAGTTTGCAAACGGACACACCCAGTTCATTTTACGCAGTTAAAGTGGCTTATTTATGGCGGCAGAATATCTGCGACGAACACTCGAGTGGAGTTAATGTTAGATGGCCGTACTACCGTTTATAGAAGGCGATCCAAGGGTTATTTGAGGGGGTGATAGTTTGCTTTAATGAAATGCAAACATAGTCGATACTGTGTAAGATTGCAGGTAAGAAGTGGGCTAAAAGTTCAGTAAATGTGTTAAACCTTGACGTCTTGACGGTAACACGTAAATGTACCGACATATCTATGTACCATATATTGTATGGCTTGTATTGTACAACATAGGAATGAATAGTCTGAGTGATCTTGTAGCTTAGGGAGTGCATAGAATAAGCTGCATTCAAACTTTTCTTGTCAAACTATTTCTCTGTAAAATTCAATTCTGAAAATGTGTACAACTGAATGAGTCTAAAGGCAAAGACGAACTGTAATACGCACCTGAAAAAAATAGGAAACGTGGTAAGCAAACTAAATCTTCGAATGTTATGATCTTCCTTGTAACGCTTTTCAATATACGAGTAATACAATTTTATCCATGTTTTCATGTGTCAGTGTTGTAAACGTCATTTAGAATCGGATTTCGAAGATTTATAGGACTCACATTTCTGAAATTATTTTGCAAGCACTGTCGTGGAAACGTGGTTCAAGGAACGTAGAGATATGTTAAAATTTTGAATTTCGAAAATCGAACCGACTACATGAACTTCCTGATGGGAGGTTAAAATCTCAACTGTAGTGGAAATCAGCATCGTTTACTTACTTGAAGATTAATTGCAATAAGAGTAAACCTTCAGCTCAACTTTGGCAACAAACTTCTACCGAAAAAGAGAAGAAATGTGCAGTCCGTTTACAATGCCCGTCCGACCAAAACTTCTGTCGAATTTCGACGCGACTTCTGTCAAAATGGAGCGCTTAATAAAAAATATAGACTGCGGACACCTTAGGCAGCTGCAAAAAGCCTGAGTTAAGATGCCAGTAGTAGACTGCCAAGAGAGCATTACTCAAGCAAGATTTGGTGTAAGCAGTTAAGCAAAAAAAAAAAAGAGCCTTGTCAGACAGAAATGTTAAAGCATGCTTAAAATTCTGCAAAGAATATAAATATTTTGCTGCTGAAGTTTGGCAGTGAGTAATTTGGACAGATGAAACGAAAGTTCATCGGTTTCCGTCAGATGGGAAAGAGTATTACTCTCATCGACCAAAAGAAAGCCTTCAAAAAACAACATGTATAAGAGACCATGAAACCCGGAGGAGGAAGCTTGATGGTGTGGAGTTTCACGTGGTGGAATATTCGTCCTTTAGTGAAAATTTAAGGGATCATGAAAAAGGAACACTACCTCGATATTCTGTAGAACAAATTACTAGAATTTGTTTACGAGTGCGCGTGCAAATAATTTTCGAAAAATACAAGGACCCTAAACATACCGCGAAAATCATTCAAAACTGGCTTGGAGAGTACCAGTTGTATCAAACGCTCCAGTATCTAGCTCAGAGACCAGATTTAAATCCTTTCGAGAATTTGTAGGCAAAAGTTGAAAGAAGTCCGGCCAATATAAAAATCTACCAACAAAACTTATTGAGCTCTTGGTCAGACTACAAGCTGAGTGGGAAATGGTAGTGCCATCAAAAACAAGGGTCTATGAATAGAGTACCAAAATTAAAAGAAAAAATGTGACCAGAAAAAAACGTGCAAAAATGAATACATGCCCAGTTCGACGTTTTTATAATTTTTTGTTACTTGTTTATTAAAATTGTTTTTTTTTTTATTAAACAGTTAAGTATCTTGTTTCCACTGTAGTTAAGATATTTAAGTCAGTGTTCGAAGCGAAAGAATAAAAAAATTACCAAATTTTCTCTAATTTCTGCAACATGTACTCCCCTCTGTACCTATAAAATTCTCCTTCACGTGTGTTTGTCACTGAACTCCTCCTTAACGGCAGGAAAGATTTGGATGTAAATTTTTGTTTGTATTTGAACGGGTCCCTGTATGGTTTCGATTCATTCACTTATATTTTTTTCATAAATAATTGACCGATAAACCTTCTGAGAATTGAAAAACTTGAGCCTCTGCGAATAATTCTGGTTTTATTTATGTTTTATAATTTGCGTTGATTTTGCTTGCGTCGTTGTTCTAAAAACAAATTGTCAAATGCCACTTTATTTATCAAAAATTCGAGCACCCTTAAAACAGTTGGTGATCTGATAGCCGCTCAAGCCAACGTGTGAACATGACAACGTTTATGTGTAAGTAAAAATGTCGCATGCATTTATGAAAGATAATAACTTGAGACGGACTCGACCGATTTGTCTGATCTTTTTTCTTGAATTCGCAATTGTTAGCTCAAGGTTTGTATGAAATGTGTTATATGATTATATGTTCGTTTGAAGCCCGTTAAATCCATTAATTCAATGTGTCGCAAGCAGCATTTCAAAAATGTTTCGATCAAACTCACTTCGTTTGTAAAACACGCGCAAAAAAAAGCGTATTCCGAACTTCAATTCTACGCAGAGATCCTCAACAAGCCGTTAGTTTCTATGTGGTATATGTGTCTGATAACCAAGGTGTTGAATAAATAAGGATTTGCCCCACGAATCAACAACAGAGAACGGAGTACGACAAAAGAATTTCCAAACGAAACTATGAACCGACTTACAATTGCCGAAAAATTAGCAATGCCGAAAGCATAACATAATCGCAAAATAACCAGTTGGGATAAGACAAATAATGTGGACCTCTGTTAGAGGGAGCCTTCTATTCCATCGTTTTGGGCAAAAACTCCCAGTAATTCATTAATAGCTGCTGATCATTTAGCTAGAATGCCACCCCACGATTTGAAGAGCGAATTATTATTATTATTGTCAAAACATCGCATGATCGTACAGAAATTGTTCTTTTTCAAGTCACACAAATTATAGGGAGATTCGGTTGGATGGATCCTTCCACGCACAGCCTAAACAAGAGTTAATTTTTCTAATATTGAATGACCAACTTTTTGGTTTGGGACCCTTTTGACCGGTTTTCTTAAATCAATGAAACATTCTACATTTTAAGAAGTTTCAATAATATTCTGCACTTTAATTCTAGAGTCCCAATTTGTCTAAATAGTTTCACTTATTAGACTATAATTAGTTGATGCACGTCTGCAAATTCTATTTATTTTTTGTTCTTTCTCTTTTCTCCTTTGGACAAATAAAACTATTGCAAAGTTCTCGTTTAAAGTACACATTGATCAATTCAGTTTCAATATTTCCAAGCCCATGTTTCAAATGATTAAAACAAGAATGTTACCCCATGTTTCAAAAATTAAATCAATATATCCACCCTAACGACGGACGTCTCGTTTTCTGATTCCGCAAATTCATTGGCTCAAATTAAACTCGGAATAGATCCTTAAAATGTTCCCACTTTAGATTTCCGGTAATTACCATCCCCCGGCTACATTCGTCAATATAAAATTTGACAAACCGTATCCCCCCTCTATTGAACATAACCCCCAGCTGACGCCTCCTTCAGATGTACACAAACACAGTTCCCTGTCAGCAACAAACTGGCCATATCGACCCTGGGCAACCAATTTACATAAAAATCACATTACACTTAACATCCACTTTGCTAAACGAGCCAACGTCTACTCAGCATCACTCTACGAGCACAAAAACGAGCCCAACTGAACACAGCACCGCGCACGGACATGGGCACATTCATTTCCAGGATCAAAAACATAGTCCTGTTAACAAAAAAAATTGAAAATAAACTCGTAAGCAGGAAATCTCTCTACACCTCTTACTGGGGAGCTCTTTTGTGAGACGGGGAGTCTGCAATAAAATAGCATCGCATCCAATCTACCGCGAGCAGCAGCCAGCGTCCATCACAAATCAAAAGCGCACCAATTCAACTGCCCAAATACGAATTGTGTTTTTTTCTTTTGGTTGTATTTATTTTATTTAAAAAAAAAAATGCCCCGTTCATCTTGTCTGCGAATTTTCAGGAAGTGTGCAGCAGCAATGATCAAATGAAAGTTTCGTCCGAAATGCCGGACATCATCATCCTCATTCTCATCCTGATAGTATCACAACGAACGCCACCGATGGATTATTTTCCAGGAGTCGAATTATTCGTTGAATCGGTTTGAATTGGAAAAAAAAAACACAAAACTGGACAAAAAATTGCTCACAAAAAAGGACTCGAAACTTATTCATCTGGAATAATTGGAAAAGAGAGACCAAGCTTTATCGGTAAGCAAACAACATATTATCCAGATACCCGGAAGGCTGGACGAGCTGCGAAGTTCGTTTTTTGTTGAAGTGTACTCCATCCAAAGGACTTTTATTTTCGGCTGATGCGAAAAAAAATATCGAAATCATTTTTATTCATTTTTCTCTTGAATTGTCCTTTGGCAGTGAAAAGGATTAAGAGCTGACCAGAATCATGAATGAGGAGTCAAGGGCAACAGCCTCTCGAGCAGAACTTATAGAAGACTACCCGATATTGGTTGCCGTCCGAAAAACACGCAAGCACTAGCCATGTGTCCAGACGGAAATTATTTTTCTTTTAAAACGTTCTCCAGGAAACACATATTTATGTTCGAATATGTGGTCCAATAGCAAGGATGAGAAGAGAATCATTTTTGTTGTTTTTTTTAATTTAATGTAGTTAAGGTTATATGATTGGTACTCTTATCCGACCTCATCTGGATGATAAGTCCTGTCTGAATGGCAGCGTTTAAATAGTTGTATGGGTTGGTTGTTTTTCGACTCGGTAGTAAACATTGTTCTGTTTAGTTCAATTATATTTTTTTGGATTCAATTAAGAAAGCTACTGTACTGAATGTAAAGGTTTACAGGTAACCCTAAATACAGGGCTGGGCTGCAATCTGGAAAAAAGCCGGAAAACATTTTGTCGTTTTGATTATTTCGAAATGCAATTCACAACATGCATATCTCAACTGTAAATCAACGGTGACTGCTCTGCACGAGATAGTAGGGAAAATAGAAGATAGCCTTCATCACAAGGAATTCGCTCTAGCAGCGTTCCTTGAGCTTTTAATAATGTAACGAGCCTCACAATCAAAAACGCTCTAGATACAATGGAAATCAAACAAGGTATATCCCAATGGATATTTAAGATGCTACTTAGTATGAACATCAATTCCTCCATAGGACATGGCTCCATAAGGAAATTAGTCACTAGAGGCACTCCTCAGGGTGGGGTCATTTCCCCGATACTATGGGTAATGGGCGTAGACCACATACTTAAGAAACTGCAATCTATGGGCATAGACGATGTTGTGTTTCAAGTGCAAGGCAAATTTCCAAACACAGAGCAGATAAAAGCGGGCTTAACGTCAATCCAGCTAAAACAGAGTTGGTTTTGTTCACAAGAAATCACAAAATACCTACGTTCAACCTGTCGAAACAAGATGGGGTAGAGCTGTCCCTTTTGGACCACGCAAAATATTTAGGAATAATTCTTGATAGAAAATTAAACTGGAACTTGAACACAAAGGAAAGGATTAAAAAGGCAAACCAGCAATAATGCACTGGCTCTACCTAATGTTAGTCAGACCCATACTAACGTATGGAGCTCTTTTCTGGTGGAAAGCAACACGCAAGCTTTTCAGAAATAGTAGTGTAGGTCACTGCTTGGTTCTTAAAGAATTTAGCATGGACAATTCAATTTTAAACGAAATTCTTACAGGCAAACTAAGGGGAATGGTCGAAATCCTTCCTGAATGTGATTTCGATTCGCCGTACGAAATTGCGTTTCCTTGAAGTGATTAATGGCAAGCAACAGAAGTATCACAGCAAAACGAAATTGAAGTATGCACTGATAGGTCTAAGAACATAGAGGGAACAGGCTCTTGAATCTTCTTCACAAACCAAGACCTTAGAGTCTCTTTAAGACTACCGGACGCTTGTAGCGTTTTTCAGGCAGAGCTTCTAGCAGTACTTAATACTGAAGAACTAATAGAAATGAAATCGGTATCTGGCCGTGATATCACTATCTACATCGACAGTCAAGCTACGCTTAAGGCACTAGAACCGTGCATAACGAAATCGGAAATAGTCAGAAGCTCCCCAGAATGCTGAAGGCATTATGCACGCAGAATCGGGTGAAACTATGTTGGGTGCCTGGACACTCCGAAATCGAAGGAAACAAAATATCGGACGAAATAGCTAGAAAGCCTCCGGCCAATAGTTTCCTATAAAACCTCCTGCGTGTGCCGTTAGGGTAACACTGCTAGATAAGGCAATGCAAATAGCCGACCAAAGTTGGTAAAACTCAAGGAAATACACGGGATTTAAGGCCCTATGGCCTACATTCGGCCGCAGAAAGACAAACGGAATACTTCAGCTGAGCAGGAAACAACTCAGAATAGCAGTGGGCGTACTATTGGGGCACTGCCTAGAGAAATATTCAGGATCACTTTGTTGTCCGTCTGTCTGTCGCCATGTTTTTCTCAGAAACGCGTGAAGGTATCGAGTTGAATATTAAATACTTATGACCGCGATCACTTTAAGCTATAAAAAAGTCCGAAAACCGTAAGTTTGTGAAAACAATCACAAGAGAATCAAACTTTAAAGGTTACGCGAGTCAGATTCGCACTTCGAGCAACGTCTGCAAATTATAAAAATTTTCTACCGAAATTCGGAGTCGGTGACCGCAACTTTAAGAGCGTTAACTGCGTGCGTTCGGGCGTAATTTCCGCCAAAGTTGACAGGCACTAAGAAGTTAAGTGCAAAAATTTGAGTCTTCATATCCGTTGTGTGATGTTGCCGTGTTACTGAGACAACGGATTGGTCGAAGTGTCGAAAATATTTCTGCCGTTCAGTCAAATCAGTCAAATCCACGGCATTCTCAAGAATTGGGCATCGCGCAAGGATCTTGGTTTACAGCCATACAAGATCAGGCCGATGATCAAGAATTTAAGCCGATGGACCATTGGAAGCGACGTACGTTCTTCGATTGGGCTCTGAAAAAGATGCGCCAAGATAATGAATTTTATCGCAAAATCATCTTCAGTGACGAAGCTCATTTATGGCTCAATGGGTTCGTCAATAAGCAAACTATGCGTTATTGGTCGGGTGAAAATCCACATTTGCTTCATGAGCCACCACTTCATTAAAAAAAAATATCTGTTTGGTGCGGTTTGCATCACGGCGGCCATATTTTTTCGTCGACGATAACGATCGTCGTTTTCGGCCCGATTTGGAAGTTATGGACTTGGACGACATTTTGTTTCAACAGGTTGGTGCCACAAGCCACACAGTACACAGTACACCTTATTGAAGAGAAAGTTTGACGAGCATTTTATCTCAAGAAATGGGTCAGTCGATTGGCGCTTAGTTCGAACGATTTAACGCCTCTAGATTAATTACTTTGGGGCTACATTAAGTCATTGGTTTATGTCAGAAACCAGAGCACAGAGCCAACATTGAACGCGAAATAGCTGACGTTTAGGCCGAAATGTGTGGCCGAGTCATCGAAAACTGGGTCCAACGAATCGACCACTGTAAACGTGCGCCCGGTGGCCGAAGTCGAGTTCTTTTCATAAATGTCGGATTATACTTCAAACCGATAATAAAGTTTTTGAAATATCTCACATGGTTTGCGTTTAATTAAAACAAAAATTTTTGTCAAGGCCCTATTGGAAAACCCTTTATATACGAGTATGTACATAAATATTTTTTTTTCATTAGCCCAATACGGTCCCGAATATAAGGCGAAGTTTTGAAAAAACCGAAAACATTCTGTGCGCATTGGTGAATCGGAATATATTTGGATATTTTGTGGTCTAGCTCGACCAATTTACGTATACATATATTATTTCATAACAAACGATATGTCGCCTTAACCAACAGTCGTTGACACAACAAGGATACTCGATACCATCGCAAAGGTCACTTGTAAGGCGTATGCTTGCTTAAGAAGAAAGCTCGATGGAAAATATATATTTGCAGGTCCACGACGTTATTGAACTCGAGAGTCTGAAAACAAATTACTCTTTGCATTAAAGCCCAACATAAAGGGCAAACTTAGTCAGAACAGATAACTTTCTCATTAGGATTATCCGGGGGTCCATTGCAAGGGCAATTAATTCGCTCAACAATTTGATTTCCTGTATTTAGTATCTTTATGAGATGTACCATGGGTGGGTGTGCCTTCCTCTACTCCATAGGTATAACTCAGAATAGTCTACCTCTTCCAGTGCCGCTAATCTTGTACGTTGCCATATCCATTGCACATAAGCAAATGACATCCAATCAAGACCTAGCAAGCAGTTCCTTATATCACCTCCTGTGCTGTTGAGCAGTGTCAGATGATTAAAAGCACCCTAACTCTGATCGTTACCAGAGTCGGCCTAACCAGAAAAGCCTTGGCCGACTTTAATATGCGTAGTATTTTTAAGCGCCAAGGATGTTTAGGTTTAGTAGTTGACATTTGTTTTACATATATTTATTTTCAAATCTCCAATTCACACTAGACATGTCATAGCAGGGTTATTTAGTCCTACTTATTTATGTATAATAAAATTATACATTTAAACTGAAAAAGAAGTAATTGTCAACGCGACGATCTTAATTGTTCGCGAAGCCTTAAAGACCACGACTCAGATGTAGACTTGAAAGCCGCTCAGAAGTGGTTTTCTGCACTTGTATCTGGCGGCATAGAATTTCCAAAAAAAATTCTATGCCGCCAAATTCTAGAATTTCCTGATTTTTTATCGAAGAGGATCAAAAATTTTTTCTGTGTACGCATGCACATAGATAACTAATGTTGACGAGCTTATCGTTCAGACTTAATCCGCATAGTTGGCACGATAGTAGATAACAAAGGTTTCACTTTTCATTGATGACGGTAGTTACTATTCTAAAGGGGTCTAGGCTCTCCTGATCTTAAGTATATCCTATCAACCCTCAACAAAGATCCAAGGAACAACATGGCACAATAGACAACTAAAACTTCAAAGAAGTCAAAAACTTTGTTCATCTTAGATCTGCAGTAAATTAAAACCGAGTGAAATTTTACTCTCAATTCCGCTGAGTTTCAAAGGTCTTCCTCGATTGACCTTACCGAAATCATACATTATCGGCCGCTGGTCGTGCTATTTTCTGGCACAGAAGCACGGACCATATCAAAGACGGATGAAAGTACACTTGGTCGCTTTGAAAGAAAAGCCTTTGGACTGATGTTGCTCCCCCTTTGGGAAAATAAAAAGAGCAGAAAAGGTTTTAATAAAGAGGTTTATTACCTTCAGATTGTCTCTGGTATAACCCCTCAAGTGGATGAAAAATGCACTCCATCCTGAAAATTCATCGAATCCACAGCAGAAAGACGCTACGTGAAAGAAAGAGATCTTAACCAACTAGCTTAAGATCGAGCTGGCTGAAGCGCCTCGAAGTAATAAGCATGTCTACTCCTCTGCTGAACCCTTTACCATTTCCGTTATGCGTCTGTCGTCTTCAACTTAAGATATCACGCCAATAATCTACCTCACTTATCCATAAGAGCCCTTTTAACTTCCCATTCTAATAATCACAAAATTAATAACACCTACCGCCTACAAAGATTATTGCTCCTGCTAAACTTTTCGGCAGTTTGTCATAACTTTGCTTTTATTGGATTTCCCCCTCCGCCTCCTTTGTTGGCGCCTTAGGAAAAAAAAAATCTTAACCCTCGTGATACTTAGACGACCGACTTAAGTGCCTCCCAAGTCTTAATGCCTACGCAGATTGTAATTCAATTAAATTTATCAACAAATAGAAACAAAACAAAACTGAAAACAACAACAAAAACAATCATAATGTTTAATGTTTCAATTTTATTTCGGGAAACGGCAATGTATTTATTAGGTTTACTGTTCTGTTCCTTGTTCTCGCCACTCATTCATTGCCATTCATTCCGCTTCGAGTGATTTTACTGCCCTCTGTCGTTTGTCACTTTTTTGCGGCATTCCCGCCATTCCATTGTTTTTCCAGCTGCCATTATACAATCCGGTCGGTTGCCGCTTTTGGGCATTAACCGTTTTACGGACTTTTGTTTATGATTCCAGTCGAGGCGGCCGACGCGACGCAGAGCGGCGCACACAGCTGTAAAACTGCGAATTATTGTTTGTCATTATGGTCTTAAACTATGCGGAAACGGATTTGTTCGTTTTTAGTGATGAGCGAGCGATCCCGAACCGAGTATAACTCCAAATTTATTCATTGCAATTTTGACAGCGAAGCAGCAGCTTCCAGCGTGAAAAGCTGTCAAATTCTCGAAATTACACATTTTTATGACTTAACTATAACGGTATGCCCGTTTTACTGGACATGACTACGCTGTACTAAAGTCATTCAATTGGATATGGAAATCTCTGTTAATGAGAGTCGGGATGGAAACAAAAAAAAAAAAAAAACAAAATTATGCGTGGCGATTCATATTTTTCGCTGACACTGTAATTTTTTGGTTATTATCCGTTAAAATATTTTTACTACACTACTAGATATTCAAATATGAATTAATGCTGAGCGTGGAGCTATAATTAGTCATGCGCTTGCTTTGAGATTTTCCAGCTCGTAATGGTTAATGAGAAATGGGGCAGTTATCCTATTTTTTTTGTGTGCTTTGGCATTAGTTTGGAAAAGGCCATAAAGGGCAATTAATGTCCCTAATAAAGGGAGAGTTCTGTTTGCCGGGGGTATTTTTATGGGAAAGATTGTAAAATGGAACATGTCACTGTCGGAAGGATATGAGGTGATTAAGCTTAGTTTGTTATGGTATTTCTTGTTAAATTTTTATTTGGTCATTGTGGGGTCAGGATGCTTTTGCGGGCAGTGTACGGATTAGCAAAGGCATATAATGCGCCCCAAAGACCTGTTTCGTGTTTCCATTAAAACAGCTTTTTATGTTTTTGTAAAAAAATATATGAGATATAATCGCTGCAGCTGTAAGGCATGATATGGTTTATTTGAAAGATGCGCTGAAACACACAAAAGCTTGTTTTTTTGAGACACAAAATTTTGCAAAGAGTGCCCTTGCTTTAGTGATTACATAATGGGTGTATCATCCTGGTTTTGCGAATTTGTCTAGAAAAAATAATGGTTCATCAAGACGATGTCATTTGCTATGTGAAGGCACTGAGTGAACACAGTGAACCTTGCCCAAGCCTCTGACAAGTGCTCTTTTTAGTATCTCAGTATGCATTTTGGACATTTTGGAATTAATGATAGTGATAATTTGAATCTTTTGCGGAACTTATTTCTGAATAGAAAAGTAAACAATCAACTGATATTCATTTGGTTGTAATCGAAGTAGCAATGTCATTGGTAGTATATTAGATCGTCTTCAAAAATTTCTACTTGACTAATTATTTCAACGTAAATTAAACAAATGTAGTATTGAAGGATATAGTTCGATATATCTACGGTATTCGTAGAATATGTATCTATATATATATTAAATCTAAGAAATGTTTATTTTTACACAAAAGTGTCTACAGTCAATACCGGCATTTAAATATTATTCTTTCCATCATAATTATATAAATTTCTCGCGTTTCATCGATTCTGGTAAATTTTGGAATTATTTTTCATTGGCCAAATTTCTAAAAACAATAATCTTAATGTAATGTAATGTATGCTTTGGGCGTCTCTTTGAGGTAGACATTTCTAACCGTGATCAATAGTCGAGCAACACACTTGCCCCCGACCACAGAAACTTAATCTGGTATACTAATGGTTCAAAAATGGCAAATAGAGTAGGTGCCGGGGTCTATGGACCCAACACTAAAATCTCTATACCTAAGGGAAAACATCCAAGTGTTTTCCAGGCTGAAATACAAGCCATTGAATCCTGTGCAATAGAAAACCTTGCAAAAGGTCAAAAAGAGCCAGAATTCTGATATATTCAGACAGCCAAGCAGCGCTCAAGGCACTGCCATCCAATCTAGTGAAATCAAAATGTGTCAAAAGCTGCTACGATGCCTGACAATCCCTGGCCTGACGTAACAAAATTAGGTGAGGATGGGTTCCAGGTCATCATGGAATCGAAGGCAATGAAACTGCGGACGAACTAGCCAGGGCTGGACCGCGTTCACTGGTCCGGAACCTTTCTGTGGCATAAGCTGGACTACGGCCACATGTCTGACAAATAAGTGGGAAAACAAGCTATGCATTGCCTACTGGAGAAATCTACCGGGATTCAGACAATCTAAATTACTAAGCAATCCCTTCTCTTAAAGAGAAATCCTTAATCTCAACAAAGAGAACATTAGAAAGCTCGTGACCTTCCTCTCAGGCCATTGCCGCTTGAGTACATATCTAACCAAACTAGGGCTCAGTACAACCACCGAATAGTGACTCTTGGTTTGGAAGACGACGAAACGGCTATACACATTCTTTGTGAATGTCCAGCTCTAATTTGGTTAAGAAGCCGTATCTTCCTCAAAGAGATATGCTACGTTTTTTTTTTTTTTTTTAAACGCATTTTTATTTATTCATTTCATTTTCCTTACATGCTAGACAAAAATGCTTAAAGCTAGCTTAATTAACTTAACTAATTATGAACTAACTTACTGGCCCTCTGCGGGCGCTCTAAGCTAAACCTTACAAATTACAGAAGTGTCTTTCGACTTAAGAATACATTTTTATATTTAAATTTAAAGAACTATTTGAAAATTAAGAAAAGTAGATTGATAAAATCAAAAAAAACTTAATAAATGGATGTTTTTATGTTTCTTAAAACTATTCCTTAAAACTATAAACTACACACTAATCTAAAACCTAAAATCTAAACTTAACTAAGAATAATATTAAAAACTACTTAATATCTACTTAAGCTACCTTAAACTAGCTTAAACATATGTATGTAAGCCGACCAAGGCTGACAGGACATGCTTTATTTATTACCTGAAGGGCATCAAAGATAACTAATAACGACAAAGTTTTACTCATTATCCAACCACCAATAATGTCGATGTTGCCTTTCGACATCAGTTCTGTCGCGGTCTGATACCTCCCTACTAAACCTGACGGTCTCCGGTGAGCTACTTGCGACGTCTTGTTCGTAGTTGACTCGGCCATCCATAGCTTTTCGACCAACGTGAAAGATTAACGGTACCGCTAACCTATTCTGGACCAGACCTTTTCTATCAAGATAGAGGAAGCTTCAGGGGGGATAAGGCCGTTAAGACGCACTGTCTCGTGATGCATATCATTGGGGTAAAAAGCCCCGGAGATCAAGTTGTTTTTCGAAGTCATTGCTCTTGCAATATGACTTCGTATAAGCTTTATCAGAAAGTTATCCACTCTAATTAGGTTGGCCCCGTTGTACAGGACCTCATTACTATAGAATTTTTTGTACTCAGACTCTGGAGTTCTATATAAATGGAGACAAGCCCTAAGGCATCGTCTCTCAAAAACCCGAATCTTTTCCATTAAGCTTGTTCCGACGTTGAACCAAACTGGACACCCATAGGCAAGGACAGGCCGAATCAGGGCCGTGTAGCAGATCACCTTTACCTTGGCATCGAGTTGACTGCTGTGAAACAGTCTCTTTGTCAAGGCAAAGGCCGCTTGGGCTCTGGAGAGAGCAGTATCTGTACGTTTGTTAAAATATAGATACTGATCTAGCCAGATCCCAAGGTATCTAACAACACTTCGATTCGCCAGTGGCTGCCCGTTTTGCCCAACGATAGAGAACATTCGCCACTTCTTTTTAGTATTTGAAGAGGCCCTAGACAACGGAGTCCTGAACAGAATGGTCTCGCACTTTTGAAAATTGATATATGCTCCGTTTCATTAGAAGGGTGGAATGCCTTTTAGCCTAAATAAACTCCCCAAAATACATAAGGTAAAAAAAAAAAATAAAGGGCAGATAAAAAAAAAAGAATCTTAATGTAAAAATTATCTAGATCAGCTTAAATAAAATAAGCCCAACTATCTGCTTTGAAAAGGCAGCGATACGAGCCCTTCAAGTTGTATTTATAACGAGCTATATTATTAAAGACCAAGTTGAGGTTCTTCCTGCTCTTGTAGTCAGGGTAACAGACCTTTTTCACTTCCATGCGTCAGCATCTGAAAGATGATTGCTTTTTCCAATTTCAGCTTAGTATTTCTTGGTACGAAATGATGTGTAGCCCAAAGAGCACGCAGTCTATCATACATCTTGCTATGTCTACTTTCTATATGGGTAGCTCAAAATATGGTTTGATAAATGACTAGGTCAAGGCTTATGGCAGAGGCAACCCACTCTGTTGGGCTTTGGTTAAGAGTGACTGACTGGTGGAACGTTAGGAAGGTTTTTTATAGACATATCGGAACATTTGGACACATTTAGGCCATGTTGAAGTGCCAAAAGATAAACGTTTTTCAGATCTAAGTTAACAAGCCTAACTATATTGTCAATCTCACTAAAAGGACTGGCCATGAGAAGCTTCTCATCATCGGCTGACTTATGTTATATATTATACTTTATTATTTTGGGAGGTTATTGATGTACTATACATTGCAAAAAGGAGGGTTTAAGGATAGATCCCTGTGGCTTCAAATACTGTATGTCAAGCAATTGTAAACTGTTTGCTTCGGCAACTATACGCTGTTATCTTCCATTTAAATACGAAGAGAATTCAGAGAAGTTAAATTCGCATTTCAGCTTTATTCTGTACAAATCTGAGTGGTTGACTGTGTCAATAGCTTTTGCGAAATCTAGGAATTTTTGCAACGCGGCATGGTTACTTCCATTTCGACTTCGTCAAGGATATATAAAAGCGATGTCTTGCAGCTTCTCTTGCAGCTTTTTAAAAACCTTAGATTAGTAAGGCAAAATAGCTAGGTAATTTTTTTTTACCTTTCTTCAGTATTTTAACGCTATATAAATCACGATAATAAACTAAGGTGGTCAGAATGTGGTTGCAAAATTTCGTTATATATACGATACGATGTTAACATTTTTTCTCAGTAAAAACTGGTATGACTAGAATGAAACTAGAAATGTTGATAAGATAAAAGCACAGATAATAGATCCAGTATTATATTGTCTGTGATAAAAAAATGAAATTTCAATACATTCGGTTCCTCAGCTCGTCTCCTGCTGTGCACCACCCATGGAAGCTCACTGGCGCCCTTGAGAACAGCAATAGCACCCAAAAGGGACAAATATAATTCCAATCCGGGAAATCTGCGGTCTATAAGTCTCCTTCTGACAAACTAAACTAAACTAGTGTCAGAAGTACAATGGAATAAAGACAGGAAACGAAAAACGGATGCTTGTCTGGTTAACTTGGAAAAGGTCTTTGATACAGAATGGTTGGAAACACTGTGTTGCCGTAATTTTGAGCATTGATGTTTATTTTTTTTTTTTTTTGTTGCTGACATTAGTCCAGTTCTGGGAATTACTCAACATGCACTTGCTGACCACCCTGTGTATGGTCTTTGGATTCTTTGAATTTTTTAAAACGAGAGATATTTTTATTTTCGCATTAAGTTTACATGAGTTTTATCGCACAATTTACACAAAGATTCGATATAATAATACCAGATATATTTATATGTTTTCTTAAAGAAAAATAGTGGAAAAACCATAAAAATCCAAAGGAAAACTACGAGAAAAAACATTAAATGTAAGATATTGATAATATTAAGTGTTGTCCAAAATTAAGAAACAAAAAACAAATATAAAAAAATAGATAACTAGAAAATAAATAAATAAGTAAAAAAATTTAAAATAAATAAGCACAGTCTTATACATAAAAAAAAAGTGTGAAGCGATCAAAAACATGATAAGGAAACCAAGGCACATTTGAGAGGATAATCCGAATAAACACAATTGTCCCAATAAACAGCTTTGCTTTAGCTTGAGAATAGGGTCGGAGATCAATTAAGCGTTCGTTCGTTAATGTATATCACGAGTACAATGACACATGGCAAAAGGAGCATCATTTTAAGAATTATTTTTTCTGCTTGATTGAAAGCTTAAAATATGACAACTTGCACCACTTCGTCACGCTAGACATCCGTAGAATCTGCGTATCCAAACCTGACAGCAGCCTTGGGCGACCTCAGACATAGTTATTGATTTTTAACATCCGTCTTCAGAGTTTTGTGTTTCATTTTAGGAAAATCCAATCGACTTTAGTCTTTCCAGCGTTTGTCTGTCCTTAAAAAAAATATGTTCGCTTCTACTCACGGGAAATCGTCCGAAAAATTGATTGCCACATCCATACTATGGACTGACAATGTGTTGTTTTTAAAACGCTGCTCTTCAGTTTTCAAAGAGAGTGGAAATTGGCTCGTTAAAATGAATGGTTTGGAAACTATACTAAGTTCTGTCGTCATACGACCCAGAGAATCAGTCCAGGACTATTTTTTCAAAATCTGATATATTTTTAAGGGAATTGTTTCTATTTTAAAAATTGAGTCCGTGAAATCTATGACTCTTTTCTCCTACTAGTCTTTACTAGTCTTAAGACCAATTGCTTTCGAAATTCATAACTTTTATTCAATTTTGAGTTGTTTAAAAAAAGATTTTCTTTTATTCTCTCCATATTTCCATAAGATGTTTGAATTGAACTTGTAGCCTGGAACCTCCATGGAAAAATGGCTTCAAATGCAAGTATATTTCGCAGCAGAGAATTTCGAAGAATTCAAATTCAGAAGGAGATTCAGACCAAACTTTAAGACTCAAAGTGTGACATTTGTTTAACCCACTTAGTTAAATCATACAACAATGTGACCGGTAGATTTGATCTTAAGAAACGATCAAGGGAGTTTTTCCAAACAAACTTTCTTAAAGGAGAGCAAGAATTGTGCGACAAAGAAAATAAACCATTTTCACGACTACCTACGCAACCGAAATCGGGATTGAGGTTGAACTGACGAGCATTACTGTCAGAACGTGTGTAACGGTCAAAGTGTCATTCAAGGATAATTGCTGAAGTTTTTTATTGCGCTTAAATGACGTAAGGCAATATTGTGTTTTTGAGGCATTAAAGAAAATTGCACTCAAGGAGTCAATTGTGAGACAATCAACCTAAGACTATAGTATTCAATAATATCCATCTCAAATGCAATTGAATAACATATCTCATGTCTTTAGATAATTACCTGTTTCTACATTCGGGACAATCCCCTTTTTTCTGATTAAAATCACCGATACTCTTAATAATGACCCAACATTTGCCGTGTTATTAAAAAACCTTCCTGTCAGTAAATACACATAATGCAAAAACAAAAAAGACAGTTCCCCTTCTTACGCACGTGCCTTGATTGTGATTAATGCACTCCTTCGAAAGACAGTCAATATTTACCCCTATCCCGGTCATTAATATGTTTTCATTTTGATTAACGGCTTAACCCCATGAAACTGTTATGGATTTCTATCACCGAAAATTACCGAGAAAAACACCGTGTTTAACCAAATTCCCATCTGATAGAGGCCCCCGAGTGTTTGCGCGATGTTATCAAACCGCAGATACATGTAACTTGAGACCATCGAACAACAACATCAACCCTTCTTTTTAGCGTATAAATTTCCATAATTTCATATTTTGTTTTTTTTCTGTTCTTCCTTTAAACGAATTCTATATTTGTTCAGAATACCGACTGACAAAACAATTCAACATGCGGGCTGAGTTATTTCTCCATTAAAACAGTTTATTTTTTTTACAAACCCTGACAACGTGCATACATTCATGTGACGGCCCAACCCTACTCGAGCCTTAAAAACACACAACGAACTGCAAATGAAAACAATACGTGCTCGACCCGTGGAATATTAATGTCCTCAATGAATGTGCATTTGACTTTCGCTTAACGAATAAATGCAACTTATTAATCAACGTCACAACAACTACCACCACAACGACTCTCACTCAATCCACTTTTGACATCAGTAGACACTGAACTATACGCAAGGAGCGAGTCTGGTAACTCCAACCCCTAGGTGTGTGTGAATGTGCAATGCACTTATCCATCTATCTACCCATGGGACACACGTTCAAAACCAAAAATTTACTGACAGACAATAAATATTTTGAAAAATTAAAACTTCTCATTCATACATGCGACTTAAAAAAATACAACCCCCACCCTGCAACGGTGAGTTCACAATTGGAATTTAATTCGTTTAGTCACGGAGGTAATTCATAGTTATGCGACCAACAAATGCAACCATTCATCCTGTCTGGCTCTGGGTTACCCCCGACAATTCAAACCGCCAAGGTAACCAAAATGTCTGCTTATTTAGGGGATGGACTGTGAAAAGTTAATAAATTAACAATTTAAGTGAGTATTGTGTGCTAAGAATCAGTGACATTCAATTGGAACGATTTATGGGTGTGGAATCGAGTGTGAAAATGTGTCTAGGGTGCAAAGCCATCTTGGACAGATGAGTTTTCAAATGGATAGAATAACATTGATCTCATCTCACTGCTTGCCAGAGTATTGCTTCCTTGGGAGAGATTGTGTTAACATATTCAAAGGCGCACTTAGATCATGTTAAATTTTAAACATTATTAAATTCGGTCGAAAAAGTATCAAAATTATTTTTAAACCGAGAAAACTTGCAAAGTTACCCTTCAACTGACCCATCTAGGCCGATGTTGCTTCATTAGTCTGATGGAAGATAAACTGAGGCAAAAGCTGAAGTCATTATCCGCACGTTGAAAACTTCTTAATCAGTTGCGAACCTGAGGTTTTTTTTACATATAAAAGGAAAAAGTCGGACAAGCACAGATGATTCCGTACCACCGTGCAATATATAACCCTACATATTTTTTGTTTAAAATTTCGCCATGTCTGCTTTTTGGATAAAATTAAGTTGTACTTATAGGGCCTTCCTTATTTTTAGCCCATTCTGTGAAAATTGCAAGCATATACAACCCTGTTACATACGGACGGACAGACAGCGGAGCTTAATAGGACTCCGTTGTCGCCATTTGAGTACGGAACCCTAAAAATGCTATGGGGACAAAAGGTATCCGAATCTTTGCATATCCATGCTGCGACAATGTCTCCACAAAATGCAATCAATGTGCCTACACAAGCTTTACAAATATTCAAAGAGCAAATTTCAAATATATACAAAAGAGGTTCTCAAGCATTGTTCAAACAATAAATCGCAAAACTACATAACTACTGCCGGTTATATACCATGCCCGTCTGCGGAAAGTTAACGAGACAATTTTAATTTTCTGTCGTTGACATTGTATTGGAGGTTTTTTGCACCTTATGATAATAGAGCTCAATACGCTTTTATCACAAGGCTTCCAAATGAACTCGTCGGTAGGTGAGAAAATACTTTGCTATTTTGGCGTACTCAAATTAACCAAAGTTAATAAAAAGACACGAAGTTGGAATACCCGGCGGTTAAGTTGATAGAGTTTTTAAAAAATCGCAGTTCAAATTGGAATTGCATTGAGTTCGTGGAGCTTGCTCTGGCTTTATCTCTATAAAGATTTTCAACTTATTTATAACTCTGTCCAAAAACCGAAAAACAAATAAAGTTATCTAACACTAATATCCAGATCCCGATAACGCCCAACACACGCTTGACATTTTGATTTCATGATACTTTTTCTTTCGTGACATCAAACCACAAAAAAACTATTTTGATTTTCTCTTCAAGTATGAGTAATCTTGTGATTGTGATTGTAAGTCCAATCAAATGCTCCAGTTCTGAAGGCTTCTTCTTAAACCACTTTACTTCAGGCATAAGACGCCGGAAATAAAGCAAGGGATAAATAAATGAACTCGTATTTCATGAATCAAACTGTATTTGGGAATCGTTTGGAATAAAACTGAACATGTGTTAAAAGTTAGAAAAAAACTTTGTCAAAAACCAAGTTGTAGGCGTTTAAGAACCTTCTCTCGAAGCTGTTCTTTGAATAAATGGTATACGTCTGATTCCTAGACAGCTTTGGAAGATTGATCATTTTTTACAAAAAAGCTGCTGTATTCGAAATAGCCTTTAAGAACAAAAATATTTATTAAACTGGCCTTATAGACGTATCTCAAACATTTTCAAATTTTTGTACGGAGATTGGATAAGAACAGTGTTGTCCTTAAGTCATAACCGAATAAAGAGTTTTTTCCAGAGTTTTTCCTTTGAACATTGAATTCTTATTGAGTTGTAGTCTTTAGTACTATGATAATGTTCCGCTTCCAACATAAATTGCTGACCATCGTACGTTGACAATGTTTATATTTAAAACAAGGTCTATATCTCTAAGCCAGCAACAATTCATTTACGACATACCTGTGACATATTAGAACTCTTATGACGATATTTCTTCCTTAATTAAGACAAACGGATTGATAACATTGTGAACATTTTGCCGGCGCTATCTGTCATAAAGCTATAGAGGCTTTGTTAAATTAAGTTTACTTAAGAGTTTAATTATGCGCTGTTAGCAAATTTAATCACACGCTTTTCATATTTTTCGATCAATTGAAAAAAGAGCAACATTCGCTTTTAATTTTTGGTTGGAAAAACATGCATAGAAATAAGCACAAGTAGGATGCACTCTTTGGAGACCTTTCACAACAGCTCGACATTGCCGATGAAAAAGTTGAAAAAATCCACGACATCGTTCGGCACGATTCGAAATCCTCAAAGACTTTTGACAAAAGCGATAGCGGGGTAGTACTACAGTAAATGATTGGATGGCATCGATAAGAAATTCAAGGAACGACGCCTACATTTTTTTAAAAAACATTGTTGTTTCACCACGAGAACTCACCAGGAATTGTTGGTGCTGTCGTAGTTGGCCGAACTGCAAATCGCGACTTCTTTTGGTTCCCTTACATCAAAACATGGTTGCGGGAAAAATAATCGAGCAGGATATTACCGACATAGATAAACGTTGAGATCGGGTGCTGGTATTGAAATTGTTAAGGTCTGCTCTGTTCACATTCAGATAATAAAAAGAAGCTCAATAAATAATAAGCTTTCTTTGAGTTCCTTATTTATGTATGTCTTGATTTCTTTTAATTATGATGCTTTGCCAATTTAAAGTTTATAATTTATTTACAACGGACTCACCGTGAATAGCAGACTTGTGTCGCCGCCCCAACAAAAAATCCAGTTGCACACACTTATATAAACACAACTACACATTAAGAACACAAATAAAAATTTTGCACAATCGACTGAGAAATACTGAAGACTTGCTTCATTCCTTCAGCGAGAGAAACCACCAAACTGAACATATTCCTTGCATACGTGACTGGCGTACTTTCAATTCCCTTTTCAACTCTTCTACGATGCTCACTCCTCCGCGATCGTATCTCTGAGATTATGTTGTTCGCGTGGGAGAAGGAATAAAGAAATTCACCACAGCTGAGAAAATTATCTCAAGCCCCGCTCAGTTTAAAAAGCATTCTATATTATAAATACATGCGCTTCATCTCTCTCTCACTCTTTGTCGAAACAAGTATGTGTGCGTGACTGAATATGTAATTTCTTTTTTTTTGCCAAAATTTAGAGATGAAGTTGTAAAGAAAAATTGGCAAAATTCTGTCACCGAGAGTCTTTCAACATTTCATGGGCGCCTGGTGCGATCGGTAGTATTTGCCTACTCTTTGGATTGCTTTTTCTCTCTTTTTTAACTTTGAGAGAAAGTAAGAAGGAAGAAATGAAATCGAGTTAGTTATTTTGTTTTTAATTTGGGGTTGTATACTAAAATTTGAGTGAGTGAGATCCTTGCCAATATACGTGGGTACCTAACTTTTGTGTTTGCCCTTTGAATGTTTTTGTTTTTTGGGCTCTGAATGCTCTACAAAAATTTGGTCAGCCAAATCTCGTTTTCCGTGACGAAGACTTCTTGATTCCAGGCTACCTTGTTTTTGCGTTTTGCGTTGAAACAGAAACAAACCCGGAATTCATCATTATATTAGTAAGAATTTTTTCTATTTAAGTCTTTATAAAACTTTGGAGAATAGCTTGGAACAGGATGAAGAACAGACACTGCATCGGCAATATGTACTTGTTGTTGGACTATACAGTGAGTTAAAAAAGTATTTGCACACCCAGTTTTTCGACATTTTAATATTTTCTAGTCTCTCGATAGCGCTGTATTACGTAGCGAACTGCAGTAAATGAAAATCCTACAGAGCTATTTCTCTGTACCTTTTTCCACTATCGCGCAAATAAGAATACTTAAATTTATCAATAGCCGTGTTTTTTTGAAGCCTAGCCAGCCAGTAGTTGCTAGCAAAGTCAATTTTTACACGTAAAACAAATACAAGAACCTGCTGGCGACAACTCTTGATATTATCGCCAGCCAAAAGCTACTGGCTAGGAATCCTACGATATCCCATTGCTAGGTGGCGCAGAAAGCATTTTTTATTTTATAAAGACGTTGGTAATTATGAAATTTTTCTGTTCTTTTGACATTTGACGGTAGTCTGTGCACCAAAATGGAAGGCCAAGGAAAAAGGTAGTTATTTTGTTTATGAATGATTAAAATAAAATAAGAAAATATATTTCACACAGCAAGAAAAATTGGACCAAGGAAGAAACAGAAGCCCTTCTCGAATTTTATAGTGCGCGGAAGGAAGAATTCGTGCACCACCGGCGTAAGAAATACGCTTATGGACATGTTTTGGAAGACATGATTTCATCCGGGTTTGCTGTGCGTGTTATTTGTTTTTTTTTTCAACTATGTAAAATTCATAAATTCCTTCAATATCTATTTATAAATATTTACAGGACTCCAACACAACCATTGCGCATCTGGAAGTCAAAATGCAGAGATAAAAAAAAACTGTATTTGGAATTATTAAAGATGTTTCACAAAAATAATAAACTATGTTCTTTCTTTTTTTTTCTTGTAGATTGTCCATGGAGTAAATTAAAACGTATTGTTTTCAGAAAATATAAAAAAAAGAATTTGGTTAACTAATGAGCACCTTGAAAGTTGACAGCTAATGTCATGGACGCGAAATCACTCGTACCAACTTGGAGAGATATAAAATCGGCTGGGTATGACTGGCTGGGAATCGTCTAAATGAACGACTGGCTAGCTAGGTTTCAAAAAAACACGCCTAATAGAAGAAGTGATTTGGCAAAAAAAAAATTGTTACAATTTTGACGCAAATAATGAGTGCATTCAGCTATTTTGGCAATGATGATTAGTGGTATGGAAATACTTTTTTTACCATTATTTTTGTAATTTTTTTAAATGAATTTAGAATTTTCTTGAACATTGTAATGAAATTTGTCTTGAAGTTTGCGCCTTTTCTTCCTGCATTTTTTATGCACAGCATGTTTCTGTGATTTTCAAGGAATAGGTAAAAACGCCAAAAAATTGGGTGTACAAATACTTTTTGGTGGTGGTTGAATTTTTTTCATTTATTAAAAAGTAATTGAACAAACTAAAATCTAAAAATGACATCAAGCAGTTATATTCAGAAATCTCGTTCTAATTCTAGAAACATTGGTTGAAAATTTACTGTATTAAGCTTAATTACTTACATTGTATATAAAGTTCCTAATATTTATTTATTATTATTTATTAAGTTCAAAATTCTAGATTTCCGATTTGTTAAAACAAAAATAGAGAACGAATTGCCGCAAAACTCGGACAATTTGATAAATCGCTAACAACTTTTTGCAAGCAATTTCTATTTATTTTTAGAGGATGCAAAATTAAAATAATTTGGAAATGTGCGCGTACCTTGTCATTTTTGACTTTTGACAGTCAAAATTATAGTGAAAAAGTTTTCCAAAAGTGAATTAAAAAAAAATCAACATCTCTAAATAAAAGCGGCCAATTGTGAGCCGTCATTAAATCGTTGTTAAAACAACGAAATTTTTAGTAACACTTATGTAAGTTAAAAAAAAATGTTGAATGCTCGTTTTTGTATGGGGACTCCTTTGTTTATAAACTTTGTTATTATCATTATTTGTTGTTTTGGACATAATAATGAATGGATGGACAGGCTCAACTGCTTCAACAGAAGTTGAATGACTGCATCAAATGTTAAAAAAATTGTCTTTGGAAAGTAATTATACGTGAATTAGTTGAACAAATTAAAATAATCGCAATTATGATGATTGCAGAATGTTTGAATGATAAATTGGGACAATTAAAAAATATAGAATTTGGATGAAAGTGTGATTGAATAAAAATAAGTCAGTCGAATGATTTCTCGAATTTTACGAGCATGAATGCAGAAGCCTTCCACGAACTTCTCAATAAAGCAACACTTTTTTGAGAGAATACTTATGGGTGTTGTTAATGCGAATAGTGAGTGTTTAATGATTGATTGATGTGGACAATGGAGGGGTTTCCGTTGGCTCAGTTTTTTCCACGCCAAATTCGCTAAAAAGTTGGAAACCATGTGTTTTAATTTTCCGTAAACATTACGGTCGATGACGCTTGTCTAGTGTAGTAATATAAGTATAATGAATTCATACTCAAGCACGCAGTTATCTCCTTGGGAATTATATTTAAATTGCTTAAGATCTGTAGAAAATGCTTTTGTTATACCCGCACATCGCTTTCCAATTTGGCAAAAGACAATAAATATGTGTCCTGAAAAGGCAAGCGAAATGTTTTAGTCAGCTGTTTCTTATACAACTATATAAAGAAGATGAGTGTTCCTAAATATAAAGTTAAACCGTCAACAGAAAACAAATTTTCAATCGAACTTGAATCCATTTGCTCCAGAAATTCTACAAACATATCCAATTACATTTATGTAATTTTTATTGCTTACAATTTAAAATGAAATAAAGTTTAACTTGAATTAAACTGCGAACAGTTCAATTACATATGTTGGCAAAAGATGGCTCCTCTTGCTCGCCAGTAAAAGTTTTCCACGACGAATTCAATTATAAAAAAAATTTAACGTAAATTTTCCTTACCTCAGACAACGAACGATTTGACGTTAAGTTAAAGTATCTATTGTACACACAAAGTTCCATGGGGTTGAAAGACTTGCAACTCAACAAACTCGTCAACTGTCAAACTGATCATTTGACAAATCCAAAAATGAGATGATGATTGAGTTGAATCGTGTACCGAGTGCATTTGTAATAGGGCTGGCACAGCTTGGGTACGGTACCCTTAAAAATGCAAAAAAAAAAAAACATTTATTGTAAAAAGTTGTTCTTATTCACGCTAAAGCTACTCCAACAAAAGATTTAATGGCATAGAACTGTTCATTTTTGGAATAGGGGATCGTCCTTAAAACCAAAATGTTAAGCGTTTGTGGTCTAGAGTATTAAATTGAAAAAAAAAACTCTTATTCTTAACTTTTCGCAAACTTTCATAGTTTCGCCACTCTCGTTCGCCTACCTTAATGAATGAAGTAAATTATTCAATGGAATCCCAAAGAGTCCTTCGAAATGGTATTTACTACTCTGCTCCTTCAATCGCTCATCGCATCGCCGCAAATCCTGTATGTCGTTTGGTCTTTTCTCATTTGCATCGGCTTGCCATACGCCACTCGTCGTCACTGTGTAAAATCGTAGCCAAATTCAATTCCCTTGATAGAGAACGGTTACGGTCGGAGTATTGGGGTATACGCAAATCCTCACTCTAACTCTCTCGACAATGATATTTATTTGTTTGTCTGGCTTGTCTATCTGTCTCCTAGTCTATCTATCCTGTTGTTGTTTATATTATCGGATGGAAAAGCAAAATTCCCCAAAGTGCAGCAGACACAGACACAGTCAACTAGTCGACTCCACCCGAAACCACCAACACCGATGCGTAAGCCCTTGTACAACTGCCGCTGCTACTCCTTGTTGCATGCAACGACAACAATCGAGGACGTACCAGATACTCGGATCTGCACAAACAAACAAATGAAGGATACTGATGTTATCCTGTTGTTACTCCAGCGCACAAACGCATTTAACCTTTATTGCATTTGTAAATTATTCTCAAAGATATTAAATGCAAATTGCAAAGTAGACGAGGAAATGATGCTCAATGCAAATGCTCTTTCAACACTACTGTGGGCTGGTTGGGTGGCGCTGCAACTTCACAGATTTTCAAGAATCATCCCATACGACAGACGCTAAGCTCACATACAATTTACACAACAGACAAAAGACAATCGCAGTCAACAGAGGCCAGACCTGACATCGCCCTTCAGTTGATGTGTGCCATCGAGAAGCTTAAACAGTGTCAGGCTGCCAGGACTCACTACGCTACGCTCTACAACTCCAGGGGGTGTCGTACGCTCCCGCAAAATTAATTGTTAACTATTTGACGTTTATTTGAGATTTTGCATTTGTCCCAACCATGCAGAGGAATTACCATAATGGTGAACTAGTAGCACACTCCACATCCCCCTACCAGCTGATGGTCTACTAAATGAGGCTATAAAAATTCATATGCAGTGCTGATTCTCTCTATCTCTATCTAATGGATGAGTGTATCTCTTTGTAGTGTAAAGTGCGTAAGTGCTTGTGTTTAACACTCGTTTTATGTTCCAATTCACTAATAAACAGCAACTTTATGAGGAGATTTATTTATTGAACTTCTCGAGCAGTAATTATCAAAACAGGGATGCCTACAGTCGGCTGCCATTTACGTACGTTAGCACCGGAATAGTAATGTTGCTGAGGGGGCAAAATATCTAGGCTTTATGGCATTAAGGTGAACGGTGCGGTGGAGGGTAGAAATGGAATTCCGTTGTTTTAGTTTAATTGATTGAATTTTGTTAATTGTTTTCCGAGAAAATACATAGTTGAACCGACGCCAACGGTGATGGACGGATGTGTTAAATTTCAATTTTCCATTGTGTTGTGGTAGGTACCTGTCGTTTGATTTTAGCCAGGAAAGCTAGCTACTGTGGTTTAGTTTGGACCTGGGCAAATTCGAATAATGTCACGTACTGGGCTTTTGTTTGTTCAAAGATAAGGCCATCAATGGATATATAGAAACACGCCCGAACTAGTTAAAGCAATTTGGAAAGGACTCCAAATTTAAGGTGCTTCTAAATTGAAATTTGTGCCAAAAAATATAAATTGATTCTTTGTTTTTGTACACCTTCAAGCGCAACATTTTGAGTGTAGTTTATTCAAAACCAAGTTGTTTTCAGAAAGCATTGATAAATTTAAATTTATCAAGTCTTCGAATATTATTTAGTAGTGATGTTTGTTAATTTGTATGTATGAGGTAACCTTCAAAACTACGTATCCAATTTTGAAATATCTTTTACCAAATTTGTTAATGGATCGCTAGGATGAACAAAGAGTCTTTCGTGGCGACCAACTGTGTTACTAAAGTCAATACAAAAGGGCCGAGCGAATATCTTTTTTTTAAGTTTCAGAGTTTTTAAAGTTCTATTTAAAAGTCCGGGTTGGCAATTTTCTAGAAATATGTTGAAGTTTACACACAAATTTTTAAAATATAAATAAAAACCTAAATTTGAAAGTAATTCCAAACTGTCATGGTAATTAAAGTAGCTTTCGGCAAATTGTTATCAAATAAATGTTGCTTATCGTCGAGGAAACTTTAGATGGATAAATATTGCCTTTAACACAAAATTTTTTGAACAAGAAGTACGTTTTTGTGTCAGCGGACGGCGAATAAACCCCCGTGAGTTCTACAAATTTTCTACGTAAACGAAATCTACGCGGACGAAGACGCAGCTGACTGCTAGTTTAGTATTTTTTGTTTAAAATTTTATAAAACTTATTTAAGAATAATATATAAAATTAAATAATGGGTGAGGGTGAATGGTTAGAAAGGTAATTTTTAAGGGAAACGCGAAGCTTGCATCCAAAACATGTGTGTGGTGTGGTGAGTGAATCAGAGATCAATCCAAACAGAGCAGGCTAGTATACTACATATTACAATATTTTCTTAATTTGATCACTCACAAGGGATAATGGCTTCATTGCATTGCACAGAACGGGTGGAAGATCAAGAAGAATTAATATTTGGTATTTGGGTGTTAATATCTTCATTTATTTGAAATGGGATTTAAAATTTGACGTCGACTTATTTACATTCGCTAAGTTCGTGGGATTCTATTCGACTGATATACTATAAAGTTGTGCTATTGGTAAACTAAGATTACCAGTAGCCGATACACCAACCACTACTGCGAGACCACCCAATTGATCAGACTATTATATTGCTGGTTGTTCACTCCAGTGATAGACCCTTAAATTTGATCCCAACGGCATCAATGGACTGCACTGGACCATATTCAAAATCAAGATGTACTCAGGATTCAAACCTCGACCTTTCAATCGATACGACTAAAAGGCAGGGTCTTAACCAACTGCGCCACAACCAGTTAGAGGCTAGTGAATGAATACGTTATCACCACAGTCACCGCGTTCTGCGAGCGACTGTAAGCTAAAAAAAAGGCGTTGTATTGTAGCTGTCCACCCATGAGAGATCATATTACACAGAACGTAGTGATCGGTCTTGCACCAGTTCAATTCGCGAATATACATAGAGTTCATAGTGAGAAAACCAGATCAGGGAAGCATATTCAAATATGAGTCTGAGTTTAACAAAATTAGGTCAGAGGTATTTGGTGACAAAGAGATATGCGAACTCTTTAGACCATAGTTTAACAAAGCTTAGCGCAGAGTTGGCTCTGTTGATAATATAGTCAACGTGCGACCGAAAGTTGAATTCACCATCGCAAATGAGATGAGACTGAAGAAACACCTTCACTGCAGATGGAGTAAACTGTAGAAGGTTGTAGTAGACACTAGCGTGTTTATGTGATAGAAAGGCATTTGGATTTTCAAAAGAATTTTTTGTTTTTGCAATAGACTGAGAATCTTGTCAAATCATCTGCCATGAGTAGGTGGGAAAGATAAAGGCATGAATATTTCCAAATCATCGGTATATACGGCTATACCATATACGATACGTGAATAAAGAGGTAATCATCATTAAATGTTAATATCAAGAACAATGGGCCAACATGGCAATCTTTGGTGTCACCTGAGGTGGCTGAAAATGGATCGGATTTGGATGTTTTAAAGACATATTGCCGATCTGATCCATACGGTTAGAGTAATTTGTTACAAAAAGATAATTGTTTACGAAATTCTATCAAATGATTTGCTGAAGTCGGTAGCTATATCTGAACGACATCAACTTCCGTCTTCAAAGGTACTACTATGGTTTGTTACATAGTTCTTAGGACCTTTCTTATTATTTTGTGAATATGTACGAGTTTTTCCAGAACTTAGGCAATGGAAATTCGGAAGATTGCTGCTAGGAGATGGACAAGGATGTTGATTCATTTTTTAAGCACTTTGGTTGGCATATCGTCGAGATCGGGGGATCAATCTGGCAGTTTAATGATCTTCTCTCTTGCCAGTTTCAATATTATATGAACTGATGCTAGGGACACCAGTCTCGTTACTCTTCTGTTCCCCTAAGCACAATAATTAGCACACTGTCTATCAAGTTAGGAACTTGGAATTCGATAAGAAAATTATATTATTTTATATTCTGAGATTAGAAGACACAATATCAATATCTAAAAAGAAACAATAAGTAAGGAAAGTAATTATTCCCAATCAAACAAAAACTTTGTAATTGACACTATGAAAATAGCAGGTTAAATAAAACATATTTACTATTTGCTTTTTAACCGAATTAAGTTCGTCAGAATCTTTAGAGTATCTTCGGCATTACTTCTTGTCTAAGTTGTCGGATTTTAATTATCTCTTTTTTTATAAGAAACGAGACACTTCTTTGGTGGTTTCGCTTCCAATGATCATGGAAATGTCATAAAAATGTATGTTTGAAAACGCTTATTAACTCTTATTTAAACACTTTGATGCCAAATAATTCACAAAAACCAATTGTTCTTTGAAAATTGCAAAACTTGTTTGTCTCTAATAGAGAAGGGATATGAGCGTGGTGTTATATAAAAAAAAGCTTCAAAAGAGCATTAATTTAACGAAATTTAAATTAATGAAACACAACAGGGACAGATACAGTAAAATATTATGGTAGGCTTGAAACTGCCACTGCATCAGAATGCGTCACACGGTCTGCCTGATATGAACGCTAAAACTGTTTGAGAATTTTTTTTTATATAAAAAAACACGTCTTCATTAAGACACCAAAGAATTGCTAATAACGTTTCTAGTCATCCAAAGAAAAGCATCACTTTCAACATTTTCTTCCTGTGTTTACCAAACGCTTTTTTTAAAATTAATTTTAATCAAATCAAAGCAAAGAAATACACATCGTTGGCGTATTCCTCATTGTAAACTTTATTCAAAAATAGACTTCATCGTTGACCCACATGCATACTTTTATTGCTGAAACAATGATAAGAGACGGGGCAGTAAAATGGAAATAATAATTGAAGACATAGATGACCCTAACTTTGAGCCCAATTGCTGTTACAAATCGAATTTTTTCTGTGAAGCAATGGTAATTGAAACATTATTAATTAGATTTAGTTTTATTTTCAGAATAAATAACAAAATAAGAACTCCACATTCTCCCCGACGGGGAATTGAACCCCGGTCTCCCGCGTGACAGGCGGGGATACTGACCACTATACTATCGAGGACGTTAAACATTTGTGGTCTATTGCCGCTTTTTACCTTGCGCCTTTTCTGAAACACATTGAGGTGACTCAAAGTTGTTATATATGAGCTAGTGCTTCTGAGTTCCAACGGCGACGTTGCTCCATGTGGTTTATCTGATGCGTGTCAAATAAAACTTGTTTGGCGGGAACTTTTGCTGGTGACGCGTTATATCAACAGCAAAGTCGAACATGCTGAAAAGTATGCAGCATTATCGAAATAATTTGATTTGCCTTAAAGATCGATAGGCTTAGCCTAAAAAGTGTTTTGATGAATTTGCATGTATTTGTATGAAACAATAATCTTGTCCTCGATCTCGCTGAAAGAGGAAGCTTAATAATAGAATTTATTTCTGATATACTTTTTCAATTGACTAACATCGGACTTCCTTTCTCGAAAACACACACATTTTGTACATGAATACGTTAATCGAATTGGTGAAAAGATCGTAGCTGGAGTGTAGGCTGACAGGCAATCTTCGCCCAGCGAAAGTCACTTTAAAATTGTAAAAAATCGATTGTTTAGGCATGGCATGTGTGAGTTCCTGGTGAAGCACAATATGATAACGCTAGATTTAATATCTTCCCAATAGTTGAAAAGATTCATCGACGCCTGATTAATCCATTTACGAAAAGCGTACGATTCGTTCAAAATGTTTACTGTAATAATTTTATTTTCTCTAAGAGAAATAAAGTGGGTTCTATCTATTTTTGCTTGGAATACCATACGCCACATAGCCAGAGCCAAGTTGGACTTTTCCATGATAAAGAGACTATTTTATAGCAGTCAATTCGATGTCAGAGTCAAAATGATCCGCTACACGGCTCTCATTCGGCCTGTGCTTACATATGATGTGTGGTTCAATGTGGGAGCAAGGTTAGGTTAGGTTAGGTCGAATGTGATAAACGTCCTTGAGTTGGAAGTAACAATGGGGCTCTAAAAGGTCTATCATGAATCGCCATCACAAATGTCCTCATTAGAACTTTGGTATGGTGCTCCATTTGGTGCTCCTGATCAAACTCATTAAGGTCCTTGAGTGATACCTTTGCGAGTAATGCCAGTTCCCTGTGCGTTCTGTCCACCATGAACGAAAGGAGGTGTTTAATGGTTTCCATTTCCTCTTTTTCCTGGCAACTCCTATAAAATCCGCTGGAAATGATGCCCATTCTGACGGCCATTGGGCCAATTGCGTTATTCCCCGTCAGGACTCCTTTCAGGGTGCGATCTTTCTTGTTGAAGGTCAGAAGGCCTTTGTTTCTCTTTGTGTTTAATTCTGGCCATAGACTATGAGATATGAGACAATCGTCCCTTAAGTTCCATACTAAATTGGTACGTTCTTGAGTCACTATCTCTATTTGTGGTATGTAATCCGTCTATGTTATTGTGGTCAGGAACCTAGATAATGGTAACCTTGTGGAGTTCGCCCAGATCATTAAGCAGCTGCCTAGTGATTTCGATTATATGGTTTTCTTGTTTAGTGCTTTTATTGCTGCTTAGCCAGGTTCTCTGTCAGCACGAACGAAGCAGCTCCTTCAATGGCGAAGATTTCAGCCTGAAAGACACGTCATTCATTTGGAAGTCTGTACGAGTTGCAGTGGGAGCAAACTTAATAGTTAGCTTAAAAAATGAAAGCCCTTAGTTTCCATGTGTCCTTTGTGCAATGGATATGCTCGTATATTGACGGGCGAACCTATCAAGTATAGGGATCATCCTCTATATCAATTAACACTACCTTAGGGTTGGCTCAGGGAAGCCACCTAAATCCTCTGTTATTCATTATATCCATTATCGGTGTTGAAATTGTGCTGAAGAATTCAACAGTAGTCATTTATGCTGACGACATAAAAACATTAAAGGGAATTCACAATCTTTCAGACTGAACGGCTTTGCCGGATGATCTTAGTTCTTTCGCAAAATGGCGCTCTGACAAAAGCTTATCATTAAAAATTTATAAATGTCTGAACATGTCCTTTTTAAAGAAAACTTAATCCTCTGGCCTATGCGTCTCCTTAAATAGTTCTGGTCAAATTGAATAGCTGGTCAAATTGAATCTGACAAATTGACTTATTATTTCCAATTAAGCTAAATGTCAACAAAAGTTACTCCCTCCTCGGATTCATAAAACGTACTCATAAGCCCACGTCTCGTCTCCAGTAATGATCCTTTCGATGAATGTGGAATCAGATTCAGCTTCGCAAATCATGTCTTTTGCAACGTCAACGCGGTCTCTTTTTAACATGAAATAGAGGTCTTTTGTCACCAACATTGCTGCTAGTTGACAGAAACCCAAATCATTAACCAAAACGTCTAAGACGGATCCATAAGCAATGTTCAAGTCCTCCGCTATCTCTCTGATGATTAATTTGCGGTTATTAACCCACATTTCATTTACTCTATCAATTTTTTCATCGGTTTTTGATGTCGCTCCATTTGTTAAATGGTATATTTATTTACGTATATGTTTTCCTACAACTAACACCACGCTAAATGATGACTGACAAGATGGGTATAACTCTAATTTTTATTAACCCAGATCAACGACCAATTCTTCTTGTATAAACCAGAGTAATCTAAAGTCTAATCAGACTTCAAACAACACTTGTGTTTGTAGGATTCACAGCAATCTCACAATCACATTTTTACATTGAAGCTTGTCATGGAATACCGTGAATGTCGAGATAGCTTTATAGATAGATTATTCCACGGGTGCCAGGACATATGGCCATCCACGGAAATTACAAAGCGGATGAGTTAGCCCGTGCAGGTTCAATGCTTCCTGCAGATGCAATTTCGCAACATATTTACATCCCCTTAGTACGTGGTTAACTGAACCAACCTATAACATTAACAAACAAACCTTGTCCCTTCTAAACAAACGAAGAACAAGGAAGCCGCTTAAACTGAGTCGAAATTCCTCAAGTAATCTCTTATCTGTCTGGACGTGTAGAAAGGCTTGACGTGCAGTCTAAAGATTTCTGCAAAAGTTGCCGATCAGAGCAGGACACCGCCAGTGCGAATGCCCGGCCCTTTTTAAATCAAGGTACAGAATTCCTTGTTCGAGACGAAGCTTAATCCAATAAGCCTCGTGTTATCAATTTAAAAGTTGAGAATAAGCGAAACATCTATGCTTTAATCAGCACGACCACAGCCCCCTTTACCATCGGTTATAATAATACTGCGACAAATGTTCTAATTTTTATGTAAATCGGCTGTGCATCGTTAATTTTGAAATTCCAAACTATTCATATTAAGGAATTTATTTTGGAATAAAATTTCCTTCAAGTGGCTTCCATGAGTGTATACAGCTTTTGATAAGTAAATATGTCCTCACTCTTAAGCCCCAAATACACAAACATGCAAATCTGAATAGATAAATGCCGCCTCCTATTGCCCTAGTATTAGCAGACTGTCGCCGCCTCATTTCATCTTCCAGCTAGCACAATTCACTCTCCCAACCATTCATCTAGTTCATGGTCCATAAAATTGAAAGAAAACTTCAAACAATACTGTTCAACTCTATTCAAATACCACCGCACTTACGGTCACTCTTCAGAAAAAGAAAAATCTGTGTCCACTCGACCATGCATCTCTTCCCACAAGGATTATATACATATTTGCCACCAGAAAAAAAAATATAATAAGATAAACATCCTCGATTCAAACCACCCATCCTACATCATCAATAACTTTTCGTCCTTATTTTGTCTTGTAAGCGAAAAATTCATTGGAAAAAATAAACTAAGGAGAAAAACCAAAATTACAAAAGCAGAAGATAAAACTTTACTTCCGTATGACAGGACATAAAGTTTCGCTACCCTATTTGTATCTTTCGATGACATGCAAATGTGTAAGGAGAATCAGAGTAGCTTTACTGGGATAGCTTACCGAGCGGTTCGTCGTAGCCGTAGCCGATAAGGATGCGAGAGGATATGGAAAACTTTCGAACACCGAGAGATGTAGTGAAATTTAAAGAAATGTGTAAGGAACCGATGACATCTGGGTTTTTAGGAGATTGGCTTTTTTGTCCTTGAATTCATGAAGAGGGTGGTAGTGTAAATGTGAGAATTCGTGAATATGAGTTCTGTGAAATCGGATGGAGACAAATGATGATTGGAGGTGAGCTGGAGGATGAACTATTGACACATTTGAATAAATAATACTTGTACATTTGAATGAGAAGTATCCTTTGCTTAGAATTTTTTCTACTAAGAACACATGTGTCACTAGTTTAGTAGTGCAAGGAAATGTAAGTAGACTTCAAAAAGAGTTTTTCTTTTGATATCCTTTTGTGTTTTAAGTGAGGTATTTATAATTTTGTAGTAAACCAAAAACAGACACTTAAACGATTCTACATTGTATAATACTGAGTCAGAAAACTTGTTATATCGTCTGCACTCTCTTATTTTCAACACTAGTTCTACGGGCCTCTGTGTAACTTCAGAAACGGGACATTTGTTTTTTAAGCATTTCTTTATTTTCCTTACATTCAAGACAAAAACCCTCAAAGTTTAATTAACTTAACCAGAAAACATGAAAACTAAAAGTATTTCTCTCGACTTTGGTTAAAATACTACAAAAAAAATGTTGTTAAAAACAAAATGTTGTTTAAAACATTCTTCTCTATCGATCCACCAAAACTGTCGGTATTGCCGTTCGAGCTCTGGAAGATTTATCTTTTCTGAACCAGATCTTTGCGATCGAGAGAGAGAAAAACTTCAGGGGGAAATTAGGCGATTAAGGCACGCTGCCTCATGGTGTATATAATAAGGATATAAGCGGCGGAGATCATGTTATTTCTTGAAGTCATTGCTCTTTGAAACAGCTTTATCAGGAAGTTATACATCCTGATCATGTTTGCCCCGTTGTATAGGACTACAATCCTGCAGAAATTTTTTTACTGAGACTCTGGAGTTCTACATAAAAGTGGAGGCAAGCCCTAGGGCATCGTCCATCGAAAACTTGAATCGTTTCTAAATATTAGACTATGGGAAGGCTCATCGGCAGCCTTACTGAAGTCGGTGTTAATGCAGTCGGCATTTATTTGTAAATGAAGTTAACTGCGACAAGCTATTCAGAGTGGTTTTCTTTTAACAAAACCATACGGCTTGTCAGTAAGGAAAAGCTTGCGCCTGAAATAAAAACTTTCAAAAATGATAGCCTCAAAGAGTTTAAACAAACAAGATAGCTTGGCTTCATCATCATCCCAGCAACCTTTTTTGTGCTTCGGAATTATGAAACCATTTTTCGAAAATTTTGGAAAAACTCTTTGTTGAATGGATGCCTGGAATATAAAAGCAAGGTGTTCTGCCAAAGCACGGCCGCAGTTCTAAAAGGTAATTGGAGGTATTGCATCAGGTCCGCAAGTTCTTCATTGTTCTGGTTAAGTATTATGAGTTCGTTTTTCGTTCTTAAGAATGAGCTCAATAACGACGCATGTCTGCCTTAAGGAATATGTCTATTCAGGGCAGCGCATGAACGTTTTGATTTTTGAAGGTTCAAAAGGTCAGGTGTGGTATATATATGGTGTATAACCTAGCTCCCCTTAGCCAAGGAATATGAAATCAAGATTGCAGAAAGCACCTGATCTTGTTAGTTTGTCTTCTTCGAAAATTTTCAACCGTAAAATGATTCGCATTTTCGTCAAGAGATATATTGCGTCTTACGAAAAGCTTAGACGTCATGGCGGCTTGGATATTAGTGAACATTAATATAAACAATACAGAAATGCTATTGCACGTCAAACACTTTTTGGCTTGATAAATCGCAACGACTTCAGTTTCGAAGACACTGCAGCGAACTGAAAACGACAGGCGAGCTTTCAATTTACTTTGTTCGAGAATAAACCATTTCCAACTTTCTGCTATAATTTTGACCCATAAGTGCCTTTGGTCATGAAACAACCGGGTATCAGGAGGTCAAGTGAAGTTTGGTAACAATCAAGAAAGGAAGCGTTGGTGTAGTAGGGATCTTTGCCCGGAAAAGAATACATTAAAGAAGACCTTTCAAGTTTTGCGGCAAGAGGCTGTCCACATGCTCACACATGATGTTTGAAAACTAGAAAGGGCAGCTGAGGTTTTGTTAAGAAACTTGCGATATAAGTTTGCTTCGAAAATAATTTCGATGTAATCACGAAATTGCTTTTGAGAAGCCTTGTTTTGCTTTCGTATCAGTTCCCTTAATTTAGCCAAGCCTAAAATAATCGTTGGCTACCTTGGCAATACTAAACACCCGATTTTAGTTCGGCTCTGTCAGAGTTCCAATTCGGGATTTGGATATCCCTCGGCGTGCCAGGATAGCAAAGTTTATGTAGCAAGCAGATGACTTTTTAACTATGTCGGGCGTCAAAAAGCATCAAGACCTTACGAAGCCACCAGAGTAAGGAGAAGCACTGCACTTTTATAGGCACTTTTTATGCACTTGTCAGCCATTTGCTGCAGCTCAGTTCTGGACTTAGGCCGATCACCTTTAAATCATCCTCACGGCTATCAATTCTTTAAAGCCGATTTATTTTCGAAAGATAAAATTAACCAACTCCATCAAGATTCATAAATCAAGTACGTAGATGTGTATGCAGTCTCGCACCCATCACAAACACCATCAAAGTAAGTGAAATAGAAACCATATATTTGTGTGTGCCCTGAAATACATTGCGATATCCGAAAACAACAAGTTCCGCATCACGTATTCCCGAAAGCTTGTGTTAAACCAAGCAAGCGTATAGTTTTCATTGCAAGACAGCTCAACCCAGACTGGTGGGGGGGTGAAAAAAAGAGCAAAGAAACCGGAAACCCTAAAGATTCAACCCCCAAGTTAACCTGTGTGTATCTAAAAATGTAAATCCGAGGACAACAAACGCTTTCAGAAACAGATTCCACTTGAAGTTATGAAAGAGGACACAAAACCCGACGGAGAGAATGATGATGCAGCGGCACGGTTCGAACCTCTCGGAGTAGAATGCTAAAGAAGACGTCAAACCCGCAACATAATTTATGGTGCTCTAATAAAAATCATGTTTCATTCGTAATGGCATCGGGTACACAGATGAGATGATGCCATCAAATCGCCTCGCCACACCAAACAGACACATGCAACATACATCTGTATACAAGACATACAACAATGGTGAAATACAATATTTACTTTAGTTCCGTTTGGTTTGGTTCACGATTTACGAACAAGAAGAGTCCTCAATCCTCAATCCTGAATTCTGAATACCACCGAATCCTGATGGTGAATTCTGTCTATACAAAACTTGGGTAGGAAGATGACAACGGCAATGACGATGACGACAACAACAGTGCCGCCGAGGACGACTACAATGATTCCTCCGTGGGTATTATTTGCGCTTCGTTTGGACAGAATAGGGGCGGATATATGGGGGCCGAGGGTTAGTTAGATCGGGGATAATACCCCCGTTTGAATACTCCATTGTGCGTGTATCATAAAAAATTGAAGGTGGATACGCATATTGTAAATTCATGTTCTCTACCGTGTTCACAGTCTGTTTTTTTACTTCCTTCGTTTCGATATTTCCTCTCTTCCTTCTGTTAAAGTTGTGAGTTCTTTTTTATTCCGACTAGGTGATAGCAGAGGGTGTGGAAGAGCTGAATGATTAAGGTACGAGCTATTGACTTTTGGCATTTGTTAAGGTTATCCATGATGGGGAAGTAGAAAGTGAGAGCAGGATGGCCTTAGTTTGAGAAGAGGTTTAGATTTGGCTTTATATTTTCTTTTGAAGGTCGAGGGCTGCGTTAGAGGACTTTTAACACTTAAAACCGAAGCCTCTGTTGTCAAAGGTGAGTGGGAGTGGGTGAGAAACATGGAAATTCTTTGTTTGGGATTTTAACAGATGGTTGTCGGGTGATAATCCAAATTCACATATAAACCTTTTGAGAAGCGGAAGAAAGAATAAAAGCTGTTCCTTACGAAATTAGGTATGTTTCTTTGATTCACTTGAGGCATGTCAAGTTAGTCAAAGAGTTTTATTTCACTGAGTTTAAAATTGAAAGCTTCGACATTTCGATTATAAAGAAGGTGAGCAGCATACTAGATTAAATGCTTGTTAAGAAGCAGAGAGTACTCTAGGATAAACTCAACCCCCACAAGAAAGTTCATATTCAATTATCTTCGTACGTAAAGGTCAAACAAGGTCCGATACGGTGACATAATACAGCTTACAGGTTCTATGAGATCTGACCTTTCTACCACTTGGTTGTCTTGCATCTAATATATTAAGGGCGGTACGAAACGACTCTTTTTCGGTTGTCTGTTGTTCTGGGACTATCGAACTTTAATACTTAGTCTTTAGTAGAGAAGTTTTCTAGTCATACATATGTGCTGTTAAAGGTTCGTCAGATTGTAGTTTGAAAAAAATGTCGGTTAGTTCAGACTTATTCGAATCGGCTTGGGTATGAACAGTGATATCAATCAGACTGTTTCATCTGAGGCTAACCTGTTTCATGCAACTATGTCTTTTTATGCCAATCTTTTTCTCTGAATATATATCCAGCTCGTTTTTATGATGGCACTATACAGAATGTCTCAGAGAAGTGTTACTTTTCGGGTCTGTGTGCGATTTTCCTACCCTACTTTTATTTATTAAGGCCCGGGGTGTACCCCGGACTTCTTATTTAGCTTAATTTAAGCCCAAATTTAAGCCTAAAACTTAAAACTAATATAAGAACTTAAGAGGGGAAAGGTTTGTCGACTAAAGGGAACTTTTGAGAGCGGCTTTCGAGAGATGGAAGTCCGAAGAGCTGTTGGCTGATCGCAGCATGCTTGCCAAAGGTTCAAAGTCACCGTAATTTGTGCGGTGGAGATCCACACGGAAGAGTGAGGAAGACCTAAGATTACGTTGATTGGTGTTAAACAGTAAAATTTGTAATAGGGAAGGGGACTCAATTGCACCGGCTAACAATTGATGTATGAAGAGAATATCGGCAACTTTTCGTCGTTGTAAAAGTGTTGGTAGATCGATCAATTTAAGTCGATTTTTTTACGGAGGCAAGTTTTATATATCAACCTAGGGTAAGCCGCGTAAAGCAAAACGGATAAATCTGCGTTGGACTGCTTCGATTATAGGGGAATGTGTTTCATTATAAGGAGACTTATTCGAGAAGTGGTCGGACAAAAGTGACATAAAGAGACCTTTCGTTTTATAAGACCAAGGGAATTTGGTCACATATGACTCGATCGATATGTGACCGGAAATTGAGTTCTCTGTCGCAGAGAACACCAAGGGCACAAATCAATTCAACTAGTTGAACCGAGGTGGAGGAGGATGACGCTTGCGAGAATAGGTAATAGATTTAGGAAGAACCGATTCAAATCATTTTGAAGTAAACTATGATCTATTGGGAATGATATGTATTTAGAGATTCTCATATCATCAGCATAGTCAGAGTCTTCAAGAATGCATTCAACATCGTGAGATGAAGATTGGAGGAAACCCAAGGGCCTTAAGTTTCAGGTAAATGGTTCGATGAGAGATTTTATCAAAAGCCTTGCTGAAGTCAGTGGCTTTGCAATAACTTCTTTGCATTGTTGAAGTGCTTGCAAGGCTCTAGATTCAAATCCGATTGGATTTGTTATAATTTGATTAATTATATTTGAGGAAAGCATGGATTTACTGAAGTACGTGGCTAGCAAACGATTTGCTGAAGAAGTTCGTGAGGAGGTTAGCAATTATTTTTGAGTCGGGAGAAGATGTGTCCGAGTATTTAAGGTTAGAGGAGTAGCCATAAGTTTCTCCTTTTGAGTTAATAAACCGATAAAACTGCTTTGGGTCGGAAAGAAGGCTGACCTGCATTTTATCAAGATATTTATGGTAAAAAGCCTCACATTGATCGGCGAACAGAATATAAGCCTGCTGGTAGTTGTTATAGTCAGATTGAGATTATGACCTCAGGAAACATCGAAAGACCATATTCATATATACATATATGGATAGCACTTGCTTATTGTTCAATTGCATATATTTTTGCTGAAAAACGTTGGATAAGTCTGGTAATCTGATCACCACAGACCCTCACGAAGGGCCATAAAATGTACTATATATCATTCTGCTAGACGGGCCACAGACAGAATAATCCTCTATGTGCCCACACATTCAGCGGTTGGAGCCTTTAGCTGGAGATACTGCATGAGCGTGCCTGATGACGAGAGATCAAACGATGAAAATACTGGTGGCTAGATTGGGGAGAGGCTGGCACTTATTTAAGTTAAGGTTAAGTTATTTTTTTTGGTTTATCTTTTTGTCTTAGATTGTAGGTTTTCTTTGTAAGAATTCTAATTAGATGAGTTTTTTTGCTTCCACCTTTTCTTCTCTGTTAATTCATAATTTAAATGTTTATTGTTATACGAATAGGTTTAAGCTATTGCAAATTAAATAATAAGTTCAGTAATGAGAGCCAATATCAGTGCGGCCATTTAAAATAATGTAAAAATAGTGTTTAAGCGTTTATCTTGTTTCTTTGCTAAAAAAAAGTTTAGATAAATAGTGAAAATAAGCAAAAAATTAAAAACAAAAAAAAAGTACTCCAAAAACAATGGAATCCGAGTCCTGCGACTTCAAAACTTCGAAAATTCTGAATACCGAAAATCGGACGAAAAAAAAAATACAAAAACTTCCAGATGGAAAGTAAAAATAATATAAAATTGAAAATAAATGGGGGTCCCCGTACAAAAAAAAATCGCAAACTAATTTTACGACTGAAGTTGGCTATGCAAAATTAGATAAAGAAAGATAACCAAGGGTCCAATCAGAGCGCTGCATTATGAGCAATTAAAGCTCATTCCAAAAATCCAGCGAAAGGAAGCACTTTTTTCCAGGAAAATTTAAGAAATATTTAAAGGAAATTCGGCAACGTTTTTTTCAGTGCTTGAGGAAATCTGTTCAACATCATTGCAATGCAGACGAATTTCACGCTTAACGGAGCCATAGGGGAGTCTAGCAAAGGATGTTTGGGGGAAAGCCTGCAGTACGGAACTCTTCCTTTTCGTGTCCCACTCGCTCTTGCTCACCTTTTTCAGAATGAGATGTTTGAATCAATTTATCTGATTGTATTTGACGATTGACAGGCTTCCGGTTGATTTCTTTCTCTATCAGTTCATATGAGTAAATGTATTTCATTCAGAAATACTGTCAATTAAGGACATGTTAGCATGGGCAGATTACTAAGCGATATTTTTATATAAATCTTCTTGGAAAAAATACCTGCGGCTACTCCGTTGATTTTACTCTTGAATGTCCTTATTCTACCACTAGTTTCTAATAGGAAACCTTATGGACAATTTTTTTATCGAGTTCGTGGTTGGTGAAAATGTAATTGAAGCCAGGAATGAGCTTTAAATATTTTTGGTGCCATAAAATTGCACTGTCTTGCATTGTTTTTGAGTATAAGAAAGGCTTATCTTTATCAATAGTTTTATGAGATATTACCCCATTGGTTCTATGGCCGTAAAATTATGCATGGTTGCAGTTGAAACTGCTCCTGTGCCGTCAGTCGTGTAAATATAAATCGTGTCTTTAACGGGGAACAAAACCGTGCTTTCCACATAGAGATTTCATGATATTATTTAAAACAAACGATCAGCTGTTAATTGATAGCTATCTTAACCTATCCTATTTAAATCATGAGTGCATACGGTTTAAGAAATTATGAAAGGATTATTACGAAAGTAGAATATTATTTTTAAAGCCTTGAAAATATGCAAGCAAGCTATTTTTTGTTTGGTTTTTCAAATCATATCATGCCCAAACTCCTTTCATCGTTTCCTCTATTCATATGAAAGTTCCACCATCAAACTCCCTCATTCCCTTCTTCCGTACTGATGTTAAAACAACTTTAAATTTTACTAAATAAGTTCCAAAAGCTTCAGTCATAACAAGCCCCAACAGTACCCTAACAACAGTTTTTTTTTGTTTAGTCTTAAGATACCTCCTGCTCCATCTCTCATTGTATTTGCACCCCCCAGGAATGTCTTAACAGTATAAGCGTGTATACATACACAGCCAACCATCGGATAAACCCATGATAACACAATTTCAATGGAATCCATCCTTGGGGCATTTTTTCGCGGTTGACTTTGCAGCAGCCAGCACAACACAAAACAGAAGCATTCTATTCTTGAGAGCTGATGTGTTGGCGGAGGAAGCGGAAAGATGCTACCTTAAAATAAATCGAAATGCCTTTAAACACCATATCTTCCAGGTTAAATTTTTGTGCACTAGCAGGAGAAAGGAAGTTAGGAGAATTAGCCCTAGGGGCATTTTTGTTTCCACATCGCATCGCCTTCCTTGTTCTCGAAAATCCACAACTGTTTTAGTTCCCATGCTTGTGTGGATACGTATGTTTACGCATGAGGATACTGGATTATCCTGGCGAACACAGTGATCGCCAGCGTATTCCTCGAGGGTAAGCGTACTCTGACAGTACCAGTATTTAATCATGATCCTGATGAGGCTGAGTAATTAAGTCATCTGGGCTAAATAGTGTCAAGCGCTTGGGTATTAGCCCAATCAATGTCATCGTGATGTAAATGACTGGCCTCCAGCATGAGAGTGTTTGTTGGCTTCAGGATCACAGGGGTGTATTGCAAATTAACATAAAGTGATGGACGTTTGTTGAGTGACATTGGTTTCCAGCAAGATATTTTTTTTTCCTCTTGTCGTTGTTCTCTCCTGCTTCAGACACGTCTTCATTCGGATATGGTGACATTTTCATCGAAGCTAGCTGAGCGAAGCTATGGATAATGGATATTCTAGGGGCGGTTTAAACAGAAATTGAGATCGGAGTAGTGAGATAAGTTAATTAAACTCAGATACGGTTTGTGAGTCGTGGTTGAGTCTTGTGATTGAACTTCAATTGTTTCAAAGTAACATGAACAATACGAGTCGTGGGCCGCGTAATAAAATCAAGTTATAATTAAGATTGGGAAACAATATTTACGATTATTTTCCCACGGGAAAGCAGACTGGAATTGTTCCTTGAAATTTCTTCAATTTATTTAAATAAACCTTATGTTTCAATTGTTTACCCGCAGCTGGATGACATTTCAGGGTCTGCAAAATTCGAACGCCTCTTGAGGAGTTGTCATTAAAATTATGAGTAATACTCTCGAGGGATTTTCAACTAATTGCGAGTGGTGCAGTCAGATGTAATTTCCTGTATTTTAATCAGGAATACATCAAAAGTGGCAAAATACTTTTAATTCGTTTCGAAATATCTGCCTTCCTTTGCGAAGAGAGACTCAGCCGCTGTGAAGCCACTGTGAAGAGCCGACAAGGTTTCTGAAATATGGAGGGTCTGACTGTACACTGCTTATTTCTATGAAAGTTTTCCAGATTCCTTTAAGATATGAAAAATAATGACAAGGAGGATTTCTTATTGTCATCAACCTACCAGAACTGTTGCTGAACAGAGGCTGATTGATTTCGCGTTGCATGCATATATAGTATGTATTAAACTGTGTCAATGGCGTAGTGCAAAGTGCATCCCGGGTTCAAATCCAAGAGAAAACATCTAGCACTTCAAACGGTTTCATGTTCCACAAATCATTGACTGTTCTGAGAAGAGTTCAATCGCCATGAAAAAGCCTCTAGAGCCGTCCGGAGTTGAGTTGTGGGTCCAAACTCTGGCATTTCTGCGAAAAATGTAATGCACATACGCAAACGGTGGGGCTAGTTATTTATGCTCAAATTTTCTACTCTTGAATAATTTTTATAACAAAAACAACAAGTAGAATTATTTTGCTTTAAAATCATCTAAGTCGCCTCAGACATCAACCATTAATTTGACACAAACCCAAGCAAAGTTTAAATCCAAACACAGTTCGCAACCTATGAAACAGGTATTTGAGCCAAGATACAATGCTATACGTTTTGGATTAAGTACAAATATAAAATGCCACTCTTACAACAGTGTGCCTACTTTGTAAGTTCAAATTAACCCGGCGAGTGTACACCAAATTTTCGGGCACACGGGTCGTTTTTAATAAAAATTTAACAATAGTCCAAAAAGCGGGAAAAACTAAATTTTGTTGAAAAATTCATAACTCAATAATGAATTCCTTTGAAGCTTATACAATGAGTTTTCAAATGAATGTAGACTCTCTGATATAGCTGTCTCACTGTTCTTCCAACACTGTCAGGAAGACAACGATATCAGTGAAAATCATGGACTTACCTATGGAAAAAACCCGTTAGTAAAAAAAAGCAAGAAAGTGAAGAAAAATAAAACAAGAACTTCCTAATGGGAAGTTAAAAATATGGAGCAGTTTAATTTTCTATTATGTTAAAAAAATATAAAAAATGTATTGTTGTGCCTTTAGTTCCTCCTACTACCTAGATTTTTGAGTAGGGGTAGCCTAAGCCCGGGCTCTATTCATGACAGATAAATTTGAATTTTAAAAACACGCCGGGTTTATAAAATACAACTAATAAAGTGTAGTGTAGTTATATAATTTACTCTGCCAATAAGACTTAAAAAATTGAAAATTGCATTGTGATTTGAAACACAAATATATTTGGCTCTGGGTGGAGTTCAAATAGCGAACGAACATTTTGATATCGACTTGTTTGTATTCGCTCGATTCGCAGTACAACAAACGCCAGTAGAAAATATATTTGTAAAAGCAGTTTGATATTTGTGTCTAGACGAACAGTTAAACAGCGAAGCGAAAAGACATCGTCTTCATAAATTATTATTTTGACAACACGGACTTCAATCTCCATTGAAAGAGCAATCACCCACGTGAAGCGGGATTTGTAGATTATTTTTCATTGCAGAGAAAAAGACATAAACATTAAAAACACTACAGGAAAATGAAATGGTTTCTGAATAATTTTTCCCATGAACTCTTGGTTTTCCCCAATAAGTTTTTGCTTACTTCTCTTTGGCGGATCGGGTACTTTAAATCAACTACTAAATTAACTACTCTTAAAATAATAGAGAAGAGCGTCTACTTCCGGACTTCAAATTTAATTTAATTAATTAATGATATTGGAAACAAGAACCCAGCGAAAATATTCTCCTGGAACTCGTTTATATACGTTTTGCAGAGATCAAAGCATTCAAATCGACGCGTTTTGAGTTTTTCTCAAGATCTCGATCAATAAAATAATTTACGCATGATCAACGATCAACGAACATTGAATTGACCTTAATACTATTTCGTAATTTAAAAAGACAAAAGCCGGAGGTTTGCGTCTCCTTGTAAGCTGTAAGACGCTGAAATATTCGTTCATAAGCGACATCGACAACTACAGAAAGATTGTCGTCTTGAGTTGTGCTGCATTTATCTAGACTTTTGATGATCTTAGAGATACTAATGATATCAGAATAAATAATTATGTTACTAACTTTGATCCGACAACATTTGTAGTTACCAACTATATATGGAAGCATTGATAGTTTTCTTAGATTTTTCCAAAGCCTTTGACAGTGTTGATCATAGTATGCTTGTTGAAAAGTTAAAGAGTATTTTTTTTTGGATAGCTCGTGGCGTCGTCCTATCTGTCGAATCGGTCGCATACGGTCGCAATAGTTCCATCCGGTGTTCCTCAGGGGTCTGTTTCGGGACCACCCTTGTTTATATGTTTTATAAATGATATTTCAAAATGTTTCATGTCTTGTCAACACCATATATACGCTGATGATGTTCAAATTTATAGGTCGTTCCCAAAATACCAATGTAATCAGACCATGAGTTGCTTTAATAGCATTTAAAAGCATTTAAATTTTTTTCCTGAAAACTTCTAATGGAACACTTCAAATCTTTCTCTAATATTTTTCTTTCACCTACGTTATTTAATTTTATCTCTAATTTTTTTCTTCATTTTCGTTATTTAGTTTTATTATAATAACAGATTTTTCAATTATGATGTTTTATTTTTGCTTATTACTATTTATATTTAATTTTATTTTTTTCATTAACTGTATGGTAATGAAATGTATTAATCATGTACAGCCTTAGAAGATTAATCTTATTGTATATGTATAATGAATAAGAACTTATAAATAAACTTAAACTTAAACTTAAACATAATAAAGAAAAGTGAGCCTAGATGACTACTCTGAGGTATTTCATTGGCTAATAAGTTCCCGGTCTAGCACAAAAATGCCACCATAAAGACTTGTGACTTTTCTTCCATTGTTTTGGAAAGTAAAAAAAAAGACTATGCATCACTAAAACCACTATTAATTGTAGACTAATGCTCGCATTGCCTTGAAATTTTGACACACACCGTTTGAAGGTTGGAACTGACTAAAAGAAATATTAATTTTGTATTTGTGGATCCATCTGTGCACAAGCCGATGTATTACAAACTTTTAAGGAAGCATTCATTTTTTTAACAAGAAGTTCATCTTCACAATCACAAATCAATCTTTTCGACGAATGATTCAACTCAAAGGCTCTTCATAACAACGTATTTTGTCTAGTTTAAACCAGATAAATATAGTCAGTTGGACAATTTTTTTTTCACATTATTTAAAAAGGTTAATTTCAAAAAGATGGTCCCAGTTGACTTTTTTTTTTACAAATTGTCTAGCAAAAGCTCCAAAGCTACATAGATGGTTAGGAATTGAGTGAGAACTCTCGCAATGAAGAAATTTAATGGCAAATTGAAAAATTAAAAGCGTAATAAATTACTTGTAGTATTTGTATACCGGAAGGATTGTTGCATGAAATATTTCAGATGATTTTTGTTTTGCTATTGATTAACTTCTAAACGATTTTTGGAAATGCTAGAAATTTCGTTTAGAGAGCAACTGAAATTCGTCAAGCGTCATATATAAAAAATTTCATATATAAATATATATTTAAAAATTTCAAGAAAAATCTGTTACTGACAGTTCAGTTCCAGTTGAAACGCTTCATTCTGGTGCTCGTCCCCGAAAAACAGACACTCAAACTGATAAAAAAATTTCAAATATAATCCGGCGAGACCCTTTCCGGTTTTCAATTGCAATTGTTGCTGACCTCAACTTATCCATTGACGCAAGCACAGTATGAAAACGGGCAAAAGAAGGTAATTTGAGGGCATACCGAGCTGTCAAGAAGTCTCTATTAACCTTTAAACATTGTCAAAGCAGGCGCTGGGATTGATTAAAAAAACTGTTTCTTATTTCATGTAACTTGGACTTCAATTTGCTCATAAATATTCATCTTGGTCGTTCGTCGAGAGTCAGGTACACGGTTAAAACGGGGTAACATCCTAGCTACTTTGAAGCATGGGGGCGGTTCCATTATGGTTTGGGGATGCTTTTCGGCTCAAGCATGTGGTCCCTTACACCAAATAGCGGGAATAATGGACCGCTTTGTGTAAAAGCACATCTTAGACACTGTCATGCCTCCATATGCGGAGGAAGAGATGTCGTTGATGTGGAACTTTCAACAAGACAACGATCCGAAGCATACCTCAAAGTTCGTTAAGGAGTTCTTAGGGGTTCGGGGAGTAAATGTTTTATATTGGCCTCGACAGTCCCCCGATTAAACCCCATAGAAAACTTATGGGTAATCCTAAAACAGCGGATAAAGCGCAACGGTTTTCTTCGCAAATGGCTTTTTTTTAAGCTTTAAAGGATGAGTGGGCTAAAATCCCCTGTAAGCTAACAAACTCGCTTATTGCTTCCATGCCAAAAAGATGTGCTGAAGTTATCAGGAACAATGGTTTTTGATCCAAATATTGAAAAATAAAAAAAATTGATTTTTTTATGAATTACAAAACATCAAAGGTACATGTTGCGGATTTCTTTGCATTTGAGCTGTTTGTAAGACTTTTGACCAAAGTTTCCGTTCAAATTCTTCATTTAGAGCAATTAATAACGGGAATTATTATACGTGAAAAAAACTTGCAAATGTTTTGCACACTACTGTATATATAGAAATTTCAAACTATTTTGTCAGTAGTCCATTATAAAAAATTGTCGATATCGGTTTTGGTAACTCAAAACAAAAAACAAAAAAAGATTTTCAGATAACTAAACTCACATAATTATTAGAAATCCTCGTCTGAAATGGGTGATGGTATAAGTCAATAATTATTTTCATTATTATACAAAAAAAGATCAAGTTGTTGTCCAAACAATATGAGAAAAGGAATCACTTGGCAGTAAAATTGCACTAAGCAGACAATAGGATTCATCAGTTACAAAGTTAAGACATCTGCTTAACTTTTCGAAACATAAGAAGAGTTTCATGGAGATAAGTCATATCTGATAATGGTTTCCCTTAAAAAAAATGTATAACACAAAATATTTCATCACAACGAAAACTGTCAGCGCACTTCTCTTGATAACACCATTAACTAATTCAAGCTTTTCGCAATTAACTTAAATAGTCGTCACCTCATTATATCTCATTACCTAGCCAAGTGATGACAGAAAAAAAAAAATAATGCCACCCAGTGTAGCTTCAAGGATAATTACCTCGGTCACGAGATACCCGAAAAAGAAAACATCAAAAAATACACGAGTATGGTCTCCCATCCGCACTCCATTTCATTTACAAATTGCGCGCAATTTTCATTAACTATTCAACACGACTTATTTTTATATTGTACCCTAGGACCATTTTCTCCATCGATACATCATCATTAATCCAACTGTCATTCAATGGATATCGACAGGCTAGCCGTCATTACCCAAAGACCACAACACAGCGAAGATAATAGACACGAGTAGCCGCAGGGACAAATTGATTACTTGAAGGCTGATTAAATGTCTGCCAAAAACTTGTCACCAAGTTTTTCTAAACCAGCTCCTACCATCGCTCTCGACTGTGTCTATTTGGCGCGGCAAAAACGAAAGTGTTTTGTCATTCAACCAACGATATTGACATGACACAAACTGACAGACGACGACGACGACAACGACAACGACGACTGGAATGGAAGCCAAATTTTACCACCCAAAAATCGTCTCTCATAATCCATCGATCAATTTTGGGTTATCAAAGATGACCAAAGAAATACCTCCCAGCAGAGTTTCTCGTAAAGTGGTTTGAGTCTTATAAATCCGTTCTTATCCTTCAGAAAGTAAACCTTTGCTGCCAACAAGGTTTGTGTGTTCGCAAAACTAATGATGCTGACTGGGATACACATCCTCTTTCGGACCATATCGTCATCGGTTGTTTACCGTCACATTATCCACACAATTTGATCATCCAGAGACAATAAATCATTCCTCAGCGGGTGACCTAGGCAGCGAAAAAGAGCAACCACTCCTCGGCAGTGTGATAACAAAGCCTGTAAACGCTCTCGCTCTCTTTTTCAGCTGAAAGCTTTCCCTTGCTTCCGGCAAACATCAATCCATTCGTCAAAGGCAACGGGAAAACAAGAGCAGAAAAGATTGAGTGTTTTTTTATTAATATTCTGAGAGGATTTATCCTGGAAACATACGTATATCTGCAGCTAAGATGAAACCACTTACTTATGGGCGGCTTTGCTTAACATCATACATCATTCGTCAAAAAGTGTATGAGTAGAGAGTGATGGCCAACATTGAGTATTGCCTTTGCCGCCCAAAATGGTGACAAATCTCCTTAAAAGGATAACCGTCAAGCTATCGAAATGGATATGTTGTAATTTGCTTATAAAGAAACAAGGATTCTTGAATTTAAAGGGAATCTATGATTGAAGGCAATTAATGAATCGTAGGAAAAATCTGACACTATGATTGCCTGAGGGAGAATCAGACCAAAGTTCCCATTATAAGTCTAGAAATCCAATCGAGGCGTAATCAGTGATTTCTTATTATTCAATTATTTCACCCCGAGAGCAACTGATGTACTCAACAGTTCCCACAGCGTCGAGCACACATGTGGCGAGCAATATGGGAAAATTTCCATCAGAAAATTAGCACCTCCACAACGACTGAGCATTGCGTCTGTTCATCCGCTTGTGCTGTACTGCTCCGTGCCAAGGTGATTTACCAGTTTGACAATCGGCCTCCAACGATCGCACATGCAAACGTATGTACAGCTTGTCGACGTCGTTATATCATCGACTTATTACCGCCGCCGCCCAGCACACAATACGCCTCAACTCCCAACTCACCAGTTCCAATCATGTTCGTCTTTATGTTTGCCGTCCAACCATCCATCCGTCGTTTGCCGTAACGAGGTACAAATCACCATCGCACATATTCGTAAGTCGCGTCCCACTTTGGTTCCGCATTCGGATACCGCTTGATGGATGTGAACGCACCGTCCATGCTCTGTCCGTGATGCATCATCATCGGTGGAGGCAGGAAAAGCTAAAACCAAGGAATTTCGCGCCTACGTCTCCGCATCCATCCATCGTCACTATATCGGAAGTTAAGATCGCTTGGCAGCCACCATGCACCAGCACCACCAACGAACTCAAAATGATGATTGGACCATTGGGAGTGAGTTATTTGTGCCGGCAGCTGGGACAGCAGGAGCCACCAGCCACCATCTCGAGGTTTACAGTCGGAGAAAGAAAGATCATGGAGATGGAGCAGGAAACCACCGTTATTGGGTGATATGGCTGCCTGCGAATTGGGAGGAACATAAGGATCACATGGTTTTTACCACATCGTCTTGCGCTGGCCATCACCTCGACTGCATCACGGTCACGGTCATTTAAGTGGGATAATGATAAGTGGGTAACACTTTTTGTGGAATTTGTGAATTGTGAGGTGCGCTGGAAGCGACGGCAAGCCCGGCATATACACTTCGAAAGGAGGTACAAGGGAATCAGGGTGATGTGGTTCAAACTCGATGTGATTTGGTGTGAAATTTGGAGCGTGGATAATTTAGGAGTGCACTGAGGTGTTCTCAGAACGCAAAGTGATTGACAGGAGTCGTTCCGACACAAGCAATTGGGTAAAATGACCTAGAGATAGCGTGTATGACGAAAGCGGCATGCAATGAAGAAGGTGATCTAGATATGTGTAAACCAAAACGTCGATTCCAGATTAGACTGGTGCAAATATATCGCCAATGCTCTGGGAAAAGAGAATACATTTTGCATGTCGAAATCATATTTATTTACTTAACCTTAAGGAAAATTTGGTGTGTCAAATTTTATATCCTGAGTTCATCAGGAGTCATTCATACGAGGCTCCTTTGAATCATAGATAGAGAAGTTTAACCTCTTAAGATTGTGTTTGAAAACATTTATTATATTCTTTGACAATGCTTATGAAGAAGGTTTAAAAAAAGTTTATGTGATTATGCTAGTCTAGTAAGAGTACGCCGCTCAAGTTGTGAATGCATCCGGAAATAAAATCAAACACTTATCTTAGCCTCAACTTCCGCGAGTCATAATTCATAATTCACCAAGAGCATGGTGGACTTGACAAGCATCTAGACCAGTTTGGGTTGTCCATATACTTTAGGGCTAAACCGTATTACTTAATTTAACACTGTTAAAGAACAAAACATGATAATCAGAAGAGTTGAGATAGGACTTAATCCTGCCTCTTCTTCAAAGGAACTCGAAAAAGTAATAAGCTAGAAAATTTAAAACCACTTATGCGATTCCAGTACAGATTTAAAAATCGATTAGGGGAAACAACGTCTTTTGCTTCATTGGATATTTGAAAAGGCTTTTGTGCATCATCATTGGCAGCGCTTCAGAAAGAAGGAAGTCTGTTGTAAGACATAGTAAAAATCAGAGGAATGAGAATCGACCCTTGCGGAACTCCTACATTGGTTGTGATACGGCTAGTATTTGCCTTTCGGATAACTTTCAAAAATTTAAAGTGCAGTGCAAAATAACAAAATAGTGTTTCGATTTATTATAAAAAAATCGCTGTTCATTTTTTGAGTATGAAATTGAAGAGCTATCGCTTAGTTCCTAGTTGTCAAAGGAAAACTTTAATTTAACAAAAAGCCGATACAATCTCTTGAAGCTACTGAAACATCTCAATTCTCTTTAATTATTATGAGGCTAAAATAATATATTTTTAATCCGTCACAGACTTAGAATCTAATTTTGATCCACAACTAACAACATCATGAAAATTATTTCGCAGGGAAAATGTATAGCGGTCTACGTATACTTTATACCTGCTTGCTTAATTTCATAAATCACACATAATACACATTAAACTGGAAATACAACCTGCCTTTGGCGACCTGGATAGTATATGTGCCCAATGTTTTCAAGTTTTCAAGTTGAATTTAACAACACTGCCCGGTTTGCTTTAAATCTACGCAGTTATGATCACAGTTTTAAAAACCCGCAGGTAGTGCTTAGATTTTAAAATTCATATATTTATTAAATTTTGAACCTGGTATAAATGAGAAAACTAAATCACGTATTTTGAGACTTTTATAGCAACTCAGACATTATGTTCTACTAGCGGCCCAGACAGACGTTGTAATTTGCGAACGTTGGCTTGATTGCGGGTTCATTTATATAACACAGTTGACTTTTGTATTATATGCTCTTACATATGTACATCAAATTTTAGATTACAGAAATCACACGATGCCCCAAAATATTATGTTGATCTACAGCAACTGAGGTATATAGAAACTCTATTTTTTACGAGACCTATTTAAATTTACTGTATTTTTTAGGTGCATACTTATAAAATACACGCAACGAAAATGTATTTATTTAAAAAAATATGTAACCATGTAATATGCACCATTGAAGGAATATCTCCAAACACTTATTCTGTGTGTTAAATTTTCTGGAATACTGTCATTTTCACGGATGAAAGCAAATTCGATATTCATAGCTTGGATGGACATAGTAAAGTTTGAAGAAACTAAATCAGGAACCAGATTCGAAAAACATTGCTGGCAATGTTAAACATGGCGGAGGGTCTGTCCTGGTGTGTAATGTATCGATACATGTGCCTTAATTTTCTTAAGAACAACCTGCATCAGAGACCAAGAACTTAGGCCAAAGGGTACTCCACAAAATATGATAGAAAATGTGAAAATTAACAGTGAAAATTATTTTTTACTTTTCTTGTGCATTTACTATTGTGACATGATTTTCTAACTTTTTTTGATTACCGTTGAATTGTATCCCTTTCATTCGTTATTTTAATATAAATATATTTTTGTACGTCCAGATCATGAAATAATGAAATGAAATAGGTTTTTTCTTTTTCAATGAAATCTACTTTGAATTGCTTTTTTCGGTCTTTGCACCGAAAGGTATAGGTTGTGTGCATACTTTTGTGATTAACTGTATGTGTGTAAGTCATAAAAATAAAATTCGGTGCATATATCGTGTAATATTTTGATTATATGCCGACTTTTATTCTGTAAATCTTTAAAGAGGACTCTTACATGTGCTAAGATAATGAACTCTTAATCCACATATGTACGTAAGCTTTTGCTTATTTTTTAACGATTAACTGAGCCAATCATGAATTTTGCAAAATTCATCAATGTTTGGATTGCATTAATGTCAACTAGAAATCGTAATGGACTCAGAATATCATTTTCTTCTCCGTTGCCAATTATCGCAGTGTCAGTTTTGCAGTCAAATTCACGAGTTATCGACCAATTCGAGCCGGTTGACTAGCTTGTGCCTAGTCATTCTGAACTGGCCCAATATCACATGTCAATAGTTCCATTTATCTCCAAATAAACATTTTATTATTTTTTCTAAAGTTGGCTTTAAGTTCAGGAAGGGTGTACAGAAAATTTTTAATTAAACAAAATCGACTAGTTTTGTTCGAATTAATTTTCTACATTTGTATACAGTACTTTTATTTTAAAAATAAAAAACAATTATTTGCAAAAAAGGTTTGAATAATTTTGCACTTAAAAAAATTATGCTGAAAACTAAAATTAAATTAAAAACTTTTGCCATCTCTGCAATCTCAACATCTCATCGAATAATAAAAATCCCGGTTCATTGCTAAACAAAGTGTACAATTTTTTTGTTTTATATTTGGCATTTCGAAGAATTAAAAAAACACAAAGCCAACTTTGAGTATAATTTTGAATTATTCACAGGATGTAAGTTATTGAGTTTTGAAGAGATTTTTCGGTCTATTTTTCTTAAAAAAATATTGGTTGGTAAATCTAGAAAATCAAAAAGCCGTTCAAATACACAAAATTTCTTCAACATCGCTGTAGCTTTTTGGGTGGAGTTAGGGAATACCATACGTGCAGAAGTATTTCAGATATAAATATTGTAGAGCTGACTGCATTAAAGTGCTGTACATTTTTCAAGCTTAATTTTAAAAAATTAAAACATAAGCAGCTGTAAGTGAACCAACCTTAAAGGGGTTTAAACACTTGTGAAACGCATGGACTTGTTCAGTTTCAATTCACATGCATTCTTTGCTTCTGCAATGTCATAGCTACAGACCCTTAGGCCACGTTCAATTCAAACAACCTTTATGTTTTAATATCTTGGGTAAATGGACACTTCGCAAGACCAAAAGTATTGAGGATGCAGTTTCTCGTTGTTTAATAAAGAGTTTTAAATTTAAACTCTGGATCTCTGGGAGGTACCAATTTAATGTGAATGTCATAAGTGATGCCAATCACACCATTGCATTCGAAAGAAAAGATTTAAAAACATCAGAAGCTTTGTTTCAATTTTCGTGTATATTTCTCAAAAGACAACTTACAGAATTAAAAGTTGAAAACAAAACGTGATTGGTGATTTGGAAGCCTACAAAACATTTGATTTTATTTGTTTTACATTTTCAAGTTGATCTCGACATGTGTAGGAGCAGATAGATATGCTAAAGAATTGGTTTTTTTGCTTTTACCAAGCAAATTCTCACCGTACTTGAAGGCTGCACCTTGGAAAAACGAAGGCAAATAAAATACCATATTTATTTGATTTATGTTTAGCTCAACAAGTTTAAGGTTCGCTGTTTCCGTGTACTCGAACGTCGTTTTTACTATGACTGCTTAATACCGCACTTAGCTATACGATTTATTTTAATCTTAATTTGTATCTTCCATATTACTGTGCAGCTCATGTGACACATGTCCTCTCAGTAGATAACCGCAAATAAAAGCGGCGTCCAACTGCGTTATACGACTGCTCTGAAAGCATAACTGCCTTCATACGGCTTTAAAAATGCCATCAAGTATTTTTAGATAGGATTTTCTTGACATTTGTAAAAAGATGATAAATGGCTTGAAGTGGTGGTTCGCCTGCACAACAAGGTCTTGAGTCTTAGTGAAGATCCAAAAGTAAAACAATCCTTATCTGTAATTTTTAATGTTTAATTTTTCATTGGTTTTTAATTCTCCACAAAGGATTATGAGCTCCAGAATGCTGTGAAACATGACATGTTCATAAAATCAATCTTTGTAGGTACTTCGCTTTAATATTTTCTTTCAATTCTCTTCTTGGGAGTTTGAATTAGAAAATCTGCTCATTATTTGTTTACTTAGACATACTGATTTTTTGTGATTTTACAACTGACGAATAATGATATGGTTTTACTGTTCAAATTGCAACATTTCAGTGACAAGTTCAGTACAATGCAGTCACCCTACGCCTTGACATCATTTCAGACCCTCTCACACCCAAAATCATAAGGGAAGAAAAATTATATTAAGACGTATGCATTAAAGAAACAAGCTCCTGGCGATACATGATGATATATTACCAAAGCAACAAAAAATACACACATGGGACACAACACAAGAGAAAATAATAATACTTAAAAAAAAAAATTGCTACCTCTCCCCCTCCAGCACATCAACCAAGTACCCCATAGGGATGCTGTATAGAACAACACTACCGCAGTGAGATGTGTTTTACATTCAAGGTTCCTCTTTTCAGGACATGCGACAAGTGCTGGCTTCTCTTCTTACACCATACACCTTGCCACATCTTTCAACATTGCAATGTTACTACATTATCCTTAAGATCCTTGCTCGTCTTAGCAGCCAACGAGTGAAAGTAAAAAAAAAGTAAAGTAAAAGTTACGATAACGACAGCGGGGGATTTAGTAAGTATATCTAAAGAGAAGTTTCTTTCGCTTCACATCAATTCATCCCCAATTCGTCGTCCTTTTTGCCTTTTCGTCCTTTCCGTGTGTATTATGTTTTTTTTTTTTGCCATCTAAGTATTGTTTGGTTGGATTAGTTTCCTTGTTGCTTCTCTGCTCCCAAAGTGCTAAGTAATGTTCTTAATGGAAGCGCGTATGGAAATGATTCCCACCAACGAACGCAACTTCTCCCAATGGACAAACAAATATTCCATTTCCTTAAAAAATAAAAAAAAAAAAATACTCAGAAATATCCTTGCGTGGGTGGTGATGCAGGAAAAGAATGAAAAATATATAAATAAAAGAGAAGGTGAGGACTTAACACGGGAAAATGCCTTTGTTTGGGTTGACTTTCTGATTTCTTAAAAACAATTTGCAGGTCCTTCATGCTGCTAAAAAGAACAAAGCAAATTCAATTGAAAGGACATTGCCTAACATCTAAGCGTAAGGTAATAAGTCTTTGTATTTATTTATCCATTGGCAAGGACCATAGATACAAATATATCGACATGTACGAGGAGTTGTTGCACTTTTTTATAATATTTTCTTTTTAAAGTGTCCCTTTTTATATCCCCAGAAAGTGGAAACATCAAATATTTTGTTTACCTATATAATTCGGTATTGCTGCTAGGCAAAGCATGTCCCCCTTTCGTTTTGTTCTTTTGCTTCTGCTTTGAGAGGGAAAAGACTGTGCGTTGTCTTGAAAACAGGTAGCAGGACATTACCCCCCCAAGGATGGAAGAATAACGTTTGGTTGATTTTATCGAAGGGCGACGACAGTTTGAATGACTCAACCGACAGTCATATTCATCCCATACTTATCCTGTGCTTCGTTATTAAACTTTGAAATACTCAGAATTGTCATGTTGACCTTTTGATTGTGTTATTTATAAAAGAAGGATATTGATGTTCACTGCGGGTTCATGTCCATATAAATCTAAAATTGAATTTTATGAGTAAGTCAAAGCTTTGGTCGCTTAGTAAAGGAAACATTATAATTTGCCAGAAGACCAAATACGATCAGGTCTGCCCACACTATCACATCTTACAAATTGATGGTGAAAAAAAATGATTATCGTAAATAAATACTCAGGTTGTGTTTGGCAGGTTAAAGAAAATTTAATGCGATTCGAGGTTGGATTCTATTGTTTCCAGAGGGACGTCTTTGTGTGTGTGTAAACGCAATTACGGACGTTCTATTACCGCGCGTGTATAAGTAGTAAGTACGGTGTACAGTGTGTCAAATTCGGGTAGGAACATTTTGCATTTTTTTACAGCCTCACCACTCGCTAATGACTGACAATCCTACCATGAGTACATAACTGTCAAGATAAAGCTTCTAGGGCCACTTGGAGTGGACAATACAACTGTAGGTCCAATCCGTCATCTGCGTGAAAATATACCTAACCTTAAAAGAGTTGTCGCGTTACTTTTTTTTTAATTATTAATTTCTCTCTGTGGCTACAATGATTTTGGTTTTGATAATTCAAGCATTAGCACTAATTTTTCTAGAAGTTGGCAATGAGCACGCTGCTCTAACACATTTACTAGAATTTTCAGGAAAGGAATTACACACCGAAGAAATCGAAAGAAGTCATGCGAGCAAACAAAGGCAAAATATGCTATGCTCTTTAGACTGCCTAACTTTTTCTCAAATGCTTCAAGAGAAAGTTTACTAGAACAATTTATACAAGAAGGAATAAATTCGTAAGTCGCTGTGCTTCTCAATGTTTGTTTCTAATAGGTAAATGTTGTCGAAAGTTCATTAGAGTACAACTTGTTAAAATTGACAGTCCTCCCATTATAGAGAGCTCTTTATTTTAACCCAACAAGGAAAGACTTAAAAGACCAAAACACGAGCATTATAATAGATTGGCTTCATAAAATTATAACACCTTAATCGTAAGTTGTTATACTGAAAAATTATTGATATAATATCAATCAAGGATATCCGGGATGGTGAAATAATCTTGATGCTATTATGAATTCTCACAGTGAACCAAATCGCACACATAACGATATTCATTTAAACTTTAGGTGAAAAACAGCTACCTTTGGTCATTTACACCCTCTATTTGGCCTAAATCACAATCCGTATGCTAGCTATCCTAAGGTCGATCATCTCCTCAGGATCTGTTGTCTGGTTTATAGCAACAAATGTTAAAAATTTACCCAAGTAACCACAGGCGGAACTGGAAACGTTGCCTCATAATATGCCCCCACGGTTTTCCAGCGGGAATCTTCAAAAATGTAGTCTTCCCGATTATCACTCTGGTAGACAGTCAAGCTTCTCTAAAATTGGTTAAATCATACAATATATAATCAAAGAGTGTTATATAATGTTGAGACGCTCTTAACAACATTGATGCCAAGCCATTCTGAATAAATAAAAAAGTAAGAAAAGGATCATCAAAGCGATTGATTCCTTTAGCCTATAAACGAACTTCGCTATAATAATGAGATATTTCAAGCCTCGGGTTATATAAACTTTTTATTCCATCATTAAGTCAAGCTCGTAAAGATGTTTCCGAGACACTTGAGAATACTCAATTTCATTACGGATAAAGCCCTATTCAGCTTGATCACAGATTGTATGAATGCGACATACTGCTTTGGACAATTCTTTGAAGAACACATTCCTTACCGTGACCTTTGTTAAAGCAGCACGCTAGACCCCGAACGCAAAAACTTAATCTGATTAACTGATGGCTCAGAAATGGGAAATGGTGTAGGTGCCGGTGTCTTTGGACCCAACAAAAAAATGTCTTGTTACATGCCAAACAACAAGCCATCGAATCCTTGCTAATGGCCAAAAAGGGGCCAGAATTCTCATTTATTCAGACAGCCAAGCAGCGCATTTGTCAGCCAATCTAATTGACTTCAAATCTTTCAAAAGATGCTACGACGCCTTATATTTCCTAGCCCAAGGAAACAAAGTTATGTTAGGATGCGAAAACCAACTCCGTTTCGCCAACTGGACAAATTTACCGCGGCTAAGACAATCAAAATTGTTCAATTCCCTTACAAAGAAATCCTCAAACCGAACAAGGAGAACATGAGAAAGCTCGTGAACTTCCTAACAGACCATTGCCGCTTAAGATCACGTCTAATCAAATAAGGACTTTGTACAGTCAAAGTTGACTGTGACCGACTCTGTTTAGAAGACGACGAAGCGGCTGAAAAAAGAGATATGTTCCCCATGGGACATTAGACAGTCCAATGCTAAAGAAATTCGGACCTTCATCAGAAAGATGGTAAGCCTTATATAACTGCCCATTTTACAAAAGGTCTTTCTTTCAGGCTGCAGTGTCTGCCACTTGCGCATGGGTTGATATATAAAAAAAAAGTTAATTCTTTTTCAAAGGCAATGTTTAGTTGCGACCATTTGTGAAATTTCTGGCGAGTTGAGAGTTTAAAGTCGTGTTTCGTAGGTAAAGTGAAACTCGAGTTTTTCAACCAAATCTGTTTACGGCATCACCTCTCGGAAGTTATTAAAAATATTTCGAGGTTCAAAATGTCATGATAGAATAAGTGAGAAAAATACGACCCAGGCATACAAATGTTGAAGTTAGGCTCCAAAAGATCTTTCGTACCAACATATTTGTATTTATATTTGGCTGTTTGTTGTTTATTTTAAGAAAAACTTTTTGAACGGACTTCCCTTACTACTGAACCATGCATCCACAGATATCAACCGATAACAAGGCAGTTCAACTCTTGAGATCTGGAAACGTAAAAATATGTCAAAGTAATGGAATTCGAGAACTGCTAAATGAGAAGATAAAAATAGTTTGCAAGCCTTAAACCCTAAAATCTCAGCAGTTGTTTTAACGGAAGCGAGTTGAATCAAACTCGTAATTAGTCCTTGCAATTGAGAAGCCAACAATGTGGCTCTTCAACATTGAAAAGAGTTGATGATCGCTTAACCTTAAAACATACGACTAGCCATCTTCTAAGATTAGAAGAAGGCTATAGAGTCTTAATTCTTGATCTTTGCATCCTTAAAAATGAATACAGAGTTTTTAGTTGGAATCATTCGTTTGAAAAGAGTTTCATAGGCCTTGGAGTGTTTTGAGGATTTTGATTGTGTTTTTTCCTTCAAAGTAATCGCGAGTAGGAAAAATGTTGCTCTTACACCCGAGTATAATTTCGTTGTTTTCTTCTTTATCCAAGGTCCTTGCTATAACGTTTCCTTCAACACTTTAGGATTCTAAAATTAGATTAAGTTTCAAACAAAGAGTCTGCCATGACTCCATGTCGAACTTTCTTTTCTCTTTTATTTGAGTTTTGGAATGCCTTCCGAATTATAACAATTTTTTAATAATTTATGAAAGTGAATTTTTTGAAATTTTTGAACAATTAATAATTCAGAATTATAGCATTTTTTGAAAAATTTATAGGTTTACCCACTCATACCACACATCCCCTTGATTACAAAATTGTTTGGCTTAATAACATTACACTTAAATGCAGTTTCATTGCGAAGAATTTCTAAATAATTCTATACTCGGCTCAGAAATAAATTCACGGTCAGCAAACTACACTTCCAATTAAATACAGATTAATTTAAAATCAAATTGTCCAACTGGTATGGCAAACAATTGACCAATTTATCTCAGCTTAACAGATTCTGAATCGATCCTAACATGTGTGACAAATTGAGCATAATCATCTAGCGGAACAAACAAGCAACCCATTTACGAGTTCCAATAAACTATAAAAGCCGTAAAATTCATTGAAAATTTTGTCATTCAACACTCTAGTTCTAACATGAAGTCCTTAGCTTCTTTAATTTTTGCCTCAGTCTTCGTCATTGCTTTGGTAAGTTCAAAAATCTAACTTTTCTGTCTCTGGATTAATTGTTTGTCAAAAGGGTAATAGGCCAGCGGAATGGGCAGAGAACTCAAAAATGTGCGCCACAAAAAATAATGTTGCCGAGGAGGATGTCAAAAAGGTAGTAACAGGCGAGACTAAGCCAGCCGATGTTCCTGCCAACATGAAGTGCTATTTCCTCTGCATGTCTGAGAAAGAAGGCATTACCAAGGATGGAGTATTCCAGCCACAGGCTCTGATTGACAAAGTGGCCAATTCACAGAATCCGACCAAGACGGATGTGACCAAGGCTATCGCAGCTTGCAAGGATATCAAGGGAACGGATAACTGCGATACTTCCTTCAAAATAATGGCTTGCATGGCTCAAACTAAAGCCAATATGTAAGGAATTAAACAATTCAATACTTAAATTAAGAATAAACTTGTTGTAATGGTCCAAGGAATTAAGTTATGTAAAAAAATGAAAGCAATTTAAAGGGGAATTAACGAAAAATTTTGAGTTTTTATTTATTTATATTGTGTCCTCAACACAGGACTATCCGATTTCTTTGCAAAGGTCGACGCTGTAGGGAATTTTTTTCAGCATAATTGAACTTCGATACTGCGATTGTTTTCACTGTTTTTGGGATCTCGTTTTGACCAGAAAAATGTCTGAAACTTAGCATATAACTAAAGCAGACGTTTACGAGTGACAAGTAAAAAGTTTGGACCGCCATGAAGGAGTTTAATAAATAAACATGTTTGCCGATGAAAAGTCGTTCTCTTAAATTCGAAGTTTATCCAATGATGATTATGATTTCCCCAGACGTTGATTGACGTTTCATTATGCCAATGTATAATAAATGTAAGAATTTTCACAGCATGTAGTGTTGGTGTTGCTCGAGACAGAGTTGTAAAAGTATGCATTCTTTTAGAAGTCCAATCACGGAGCTTAAATCAAAGAATTCAAACTTTTGATCTATGCGATAGAATTAAAAAAGTCTGAGAATTAAAAAGACTTAAAGCATCATTCTTTTGAGGTCCGCAATTAACGCATTCGACTTTTTGCAGTCAAAGAATTGAAATCACTTTCAGAGCTCAATTGAATTCACTTCATATAAGGTGAAGTCAATCATTGAATTCAAATATTTAATTGAAATCATAAATGAATTCACTTTTAATCGGCTGAAGTTAGTGAATTTAACTAAAATTGTTTAAAATCTTTTAAGTTAATTCGCTTTAAGATTATCTGGTTTTGCACTTAGTTGTTTTTTTTGTTAAGAGCAAACGAAAAATTGAGTCACTTCCCAAAACTTATTTCGAAACACTACAAATTTACTAGACTCTCCTTGTCAAGAAATTAATCTTGGCTCAACTTGTGAAAGTCACATTCATGTAACTCGCCAAAAACATATATAGTATTTCGGCTCATACTATTCAGTATATTATCATCCCAGGGAAAATGATTCACTGACTCCAATTGATTTCATGTGAATTCATTGCGAACTTAAGCTTACATCAAATGAATTCAATACTGTAATTAAAAAACTCAATGACAATTACTGTTTTCAAATGAATGGTGACGTAAGTTTTTTTAAATCAGAGTCTGTTTTTAACTTCCAGTAGGATTTAATTATTTTACAGCTGTAGTTCGAGGCGATTCCATATGGCATTTATTGACTGGCTTAAGACCCAAAAAGTAAGCTCAAGACGGCACAGGTAACCTTACCTCTGTTTCAAGAACCAAGCTATCGCGGATGCGGAGAGTACTTGGTCTAAACAAAAAGAAGGGTTCCAAATGAGTAGAAGGCTGTCATGTCTAAGAGAGATATTCTTCCGGTTCTAAGTTGCGGAGCCAGTTAAGTATGTACATATTTTTTATACCAAGTGACAAAATTATTTTGAAATATGATCATCAGAAGATGGTTTATATTTTCGTGTTAAATTGTTTACTTCTTCTTCGCATTGAAGTCAGTTGCCATTCTTGAAATAATTTTAATGAGTGATCCAATTAAATTTGTTTAACCTTCATGTTTCTTGAATGAACGGCTTGAATTGCAACCAGAACTTCATGAAATTCTTGATGCATCCCTAGAACCGCTCCTTTCCATACTCTTGTCATAGAATATCCTCCTGCATAATGCACACATATTTTTTATCCTATTTCCTTTGGAATTCCAACAAAACAGGAGGAAAGACAATTTTTTTTTTCTCTACCCACCCAACAACCTGACGGCTCCTTCCGTATTGACGAGGATAACCTCGAAGGCAGAAATGCGAAAAAAAAACGTAAAATTCCTTCAGGGAATAATAATAAGGACGAAAGTCAAGTTACTGTAAATGAACGCGCGCCAGCCAAATGAAAACGTACTATGGAAGGCTTCGTATAGGTTAACAACACAAAAAGCCGCAGGGAGTGAGAACGCCGACAAGTCCTTCCCGGCCCCCACCATCACCTTTTGCATTATTTGTTTTCCTGTTTTTTGTTTTTTGCTATTTCAGTTGTTGCTTTACGTTTGCTTCATTTGAAAGGATAAACAAAGGTAAAAACCAAACAGGGAAAGCCTACTCTGCATAGGCTACGAGGAGATCGAGAGGAAAACAGGCGAAGAGAAAATGAAAAAAATAGAAATGCCGATGCATTTTAACTCTACGTCCCCTTCTGTATCCCATCATATCCTTCCATTGAATCGCTTTCTGGACGTTTTTTTTTCTACATTTTTTTGCAATCAAACATCCCGAGGGCAGAAAATATGATAAATTCACACAATAAAGCAGAACCCCCGGTAGTTGAAGGTGGAAATTGTTTGGGATCCAGGAAAGGAAAGGACGATTCTTTTTTTTTTGTTTTTGAAAATCGAGTGAAGAGATTTAAATTGCTTAAGAATCACTGAAAATTGTAAACCGGGAAGAAAAAAGTGTAATGAAGTTGATTGAAATGCAACTTTTGTAAGGACCCTAGAAGGCACGAAACAAATAAGTGATATTTGGGTTGATTCAAGGTACATAAATGATTCTGAAAATTGTGACCTTGATGATCTGAAGAGTTTTGGAAAACTACTAAGAATCTACTTCCTAAAGAAGATTATATAGGATCAGGTTAGGCAGAGCAAAAACGTCGCATCCCACCAGACTTTGCCTAAAATAAGACTCTTTAAATTCTACAGTACCCCAAACTGAGTGAAAAGTCCGTGTCTGCCAGATATGTGAACTTGTCAAATAGTCCCGTGACTGAAACTGATCCAAAATGAATTTAAGAGACTCGTGAGTTTTTGAAAATAAAAAGTTTTTGACAGTTCTTAGAGTACTTAGGAGTCGAAGAGCCAGTGAAACACCGTGACGAATGGTTAAAGATGATTTGACGGTGTTTTACGGAGAAGTTTCGGCAATACAAGCTGGAGTGGGAAAGCTCACCGAACTCAAGCAAATACTCATCTACTCCGATAGTAATGCAGCTATCAAAGCTATTACAAACCCCCTATCACTGGCAAGGAAGTGCAAACACAAACTTAAAAAACCAGCAACAGTGAACGACGTCAGTCTAACTTGGGTGCGGGGACACGAAGATATAACAGGAAACGAAAAAACTGATGAACTGGCTAGAAAAGGAGCAGGAAATAGCCAACAAAACACCATTAAAAGAGCTATAAACGAGTGGACAACCCGAGAATTTAAAAATCACTGAGTCAACCTTACAGCATGCAGAACAGCAAAAACGATCATAGGAAAACCGATTACAAGGTAGCGAAACGAGCTCTAATCTCCAGCAAACGGAATGGTGGGACTGGTAACAGGGAATATTAATCTCAACCTCCACTTTCATAGACTTGGACTACCAGAAACCTCAACATGCCAAAGCTGCGAGGAGGAAGAGGAAGATCTGGAGCGAGACAGCGGTCAGCACTGATAGCGGATTTTGCGCTACTCCAAAAAATTGGGATTGGTGAGATCGTGAAGTTCGCAAAACGAGCAAAACGATTTCCTGACCGAACAAATCCAGACAATCCATAGTAATCCCTCTGACATCTACCACCTTCTTTCCACTACAACTTCCCCACTTTAACCTAAATCTTCACCCCACAGGAAATAGGGGAACACAACGGGCCCAACCAGAGACCTGAGTGAAGAGCAAACAAGGCTCACGCTAACTTACCAACCAACCAACCACCCAACCATGCCCATCAAAAATAGAAGGTGGCCAAGTGCGATTCGGACATGCATACGAAATTGGCGTAAAATTGAGTTGCGATTTATTTTTTTTTGACGTAACTTATTTCCGGTTATTCTATAAGATATTTATTCTTGCCCAATTGCATGATTCTAAGTGAACGGAAAGTACCCCAAAGGTTTTCATTCCCCTTGCGAGTATCGAAATATGCGGCATAAAGAGCCGTATCTTTGCCTGCGACTATCAAGAAGCTTTATTTTTTTAACCGCATTCGTAAGTATTTGGCATTAATTACTAAAATAATATGCGCGATTTTAGCAACGTAGCGATCCTATAAAGTTTCGTTTTGAAATACGGAACCTTAAAAATTGGTTTGGGTGCGAGGTGACCTGCCCATACCATGAACTTCCCATCTCATGATAAAAAAAAAACATTAAGGTGCTATTTAATTTGTTCCCAACATCAACTTTAAGATACTCATTTTTTTAGCTCCCCGTAAGTTTATATTTGTTTTCGCATCTTTGAATTATATAAAATCCGATTTGCGTCTAAAGTATAGATTAAAAGGTATACTTATTATGTACATGCTAACACAGTAAGAAATACTTATAAATCTGTGAAAGATTAGCGATGTAAAGAATACACTGGTTAAATTGAATTAAAACATATTAGACTAATAAATTAAAAATATAAATGTAATCATTAAATCTAAATTAAAACAAATTCATGTTGAAATATAAGGTATGAGATTATAATAATTGAGTTGAATCATTAGCAAAATTTATCTAGTTCAGTTAAAATTCTATAAAATTAAAATCGCATTTATTACTTGAAATGGGGATAAGTAGGGGAATGGTAAGCTGCTATGAAGGTAAAGTTGAGTATTCAACATTAATTTTAATACAACATTTCGGTAATTACTTACTTACGAAAGTATTCTTTTAAGTGATCAGGACAACAATTTGGAAATAATCGTTTTTGATTAAGTAACATTTATCTAATGTTGTGCACAAGATTGAAAAGTTTGATAGCTAAACATATTTCAATTTGGAAATACTTTTTTTCTGATTGATTTACCTTTCTATGATACTAAAGGAAAATTAGATTTTTAGTTTGACTGCAGAAATAATTTACTATTACCGTTTTTTTAAACATGTTACCTGGTTGGACTTTTTTGTCATTAATCGTTTAATTATTAACTTGAGGTGGCGCTACAGTCCACGTAGGATTGGCATTCTATCCTTTTGGCTAAGTCAATTGGCTGTTGAATCTCCTCCTCCACTCACCGTCAATGCAGTTGGGACAAAAGATCACACTTTTCTCTCGAAACAACGGGGCCTTCATCCGCTTTTGAAAGTATCCATGCTTCTACACCATATAGTAGGACGGGGATGATATTGGTCTCATAGAGCGACACTTCAGTTTTTCGAAAGAGGGCTCAGCTTTAATAGCCAGAGGTATTCTTCGTTTGATCTCAGCGCTGATGTTATTATCTGTATTAATAGCAGAGCCAAGATAGACAAAGCCTCAAAGTTATAGTTGTTTATGGTAACGTTCTGATCAGGGTTTGGTCTTTCTTTATTTCTGCATATGCCTCTTTTTGCCTTCTGGCGTTGACAAGGTTTTTTTGCACTATTGTCCCAAGTATGATGTTGAAGAAGTCGCATGACAGTACATCACCTTGTCTAAAATGTTGTTTGACATCAAGTGGGTCGCTGACGTCTTTGCCGACCTCAATGGAGCAGCTTGATATCTCCATCGCCATCCTGCACAAAAGTACGAGCTTGGCAGGGATGCCAAACCTAGACATGACTTCATAAATCTCGTCTCTGTGGTGGATAGACACCAAAACCAACCTTGAAATTGATGAAAAGGTGGTGCGTACTGACTTGGCGCTCCTGGGTTTTTTTCAAGATCTGCCGTTATGTTAATATTTGGTTTATGGTGGACTTTTCTAGTCGAAATCAGGATGTTGACGAACTGCTTCAGATGTTCACATCATACGGTGGAAAAGATGTTAGAGGAAATTTTGAGGAGATTGATACCTCTATAATTGGCTTCCTTCCTTCAGGATTGGGCAACCAATACTGAGATTCCATTCATCTCGCATGCTTTCTTCTGACCATGTATTTCAGATGAGTTGTTGCATACTCCCAACTAAGTCATCGACGCCGCTTTAAGGAGTTCTGTCTTGCTATCTGTACTTCGTCTAGGTCAGGTAGATGGCATTGTTGGTTCTTCCATATCCTCAGCATTGAATGCAATTCTACTATGATATTTCCATTTCGAATTTGCAGGCTTCGGTTTGGGGTGTTTAACCTTGAGATAATTGTTTTTGCTGGCTGGCTGTCCATGGCTTGCATTAAACAACTCAATGAAAGCATTTTCGTCTGTAATCTTATCCAGTCATCCCTCTAAGAGTATCCAACTCAACGTGAAGCTAAGATATTTTAAATTTAGAGTTGCGAAAATCGATTTCATAACAACAACTTTAACATTGGAAGTTGAATTTGTATTTGCTTTTTGCAGTTGTTTTTCAACTTCTTCAATAAAGTGTTATAAGTTTCAAAAGTATTATATTCTGTAAGAACTCTGTTTATAGGGATTCATATTTCAAAAATTTGAGGACCAACTGCTTATCTCAACTTCATGTATTTCTGGAATTATTTTTAATCAATCAAATTTGTTTGATTGCTTTTCTTTGGAAAATATTAACCACTACTCGGAATATTAAGGCGTGATTAACTTTATGTCCTTTTTAAAAGGGTTCAAAAGTACATAGTTTCAATCCAGAGATTTCCACCGCCTCTTCCTTCCGAGCTGGTTACTGGTCAGCAAAGGAACTTTTTTTGTCTGGTAAACATATGGCTTAAAGAGGATCACATTCACTCCAGTTTTCTTTGCAGATTTTGATAGGATTTTCCACGCCGATTCCAAGAAATTTTTTTTATCTCTGTGTCATTTTCTGGAAAGACTTCTAGTATTGGGTTCATGATAAGACACCACAACAGGGGAAATCAAACTAAATCAGATTTTATGATCTTCCTTGCAATATACGAGTGATGCAGTTTTAGCCATGTGTTTTAACTTTGCCGTTTAGGTTTCTCTCGATGCTTTTGCTTTAAATTCAATTGCCTCATGTAATTTGCGCCATGAGCTTCTTTTTGCTAATATATTATAACAATAAAACAGCGTCAAGCTACAGCCGAGCAGGTTTTGAATAAAAAAACTGGTGGCTCCATAATTTTCTAAGGATGTTTTCATGTGTCAGTGTTGCAGACGTCACTCTTAGTCTTGAAAAATGGGAAAGACCTACAGGATTCACATTTCTGAAACAATTTTCAAAGAACTTCCGTGGAAATTTGGATCAGGAAATAGAGAAAGGGGCTTATCAATGTATGAAATGGCCTCAACTAAAAACTGTTTTAGTCTTTTTGGTAGTCTCTATAGTTAATTACTTACTTAGTTTAGTCAATTGACTAAATAAACATAATATTGATGAGACTTTTGGCATTAAAAATGAACAAAAAAAAAATTTTTATATGAATTTGTCCGGAAACTTATGAACGGCAGTGTATATATTTATGCATATTTTTTTATCTGATAAGGTAGCTGTACACTATAAATTTAATTAATTTTGAGCTTTTTTTATTGGAAAACTAAATTGGTTTTAATTGAAGAAGTATAATTGTCCATTTTTTTGACAGTTTTTTCGTCATAAAATTCAAACCACCCTGTGAAATTTAACCAAAAGCTTTTCAGGTGATCTTTATGCACACACGCTTCGAATGAAACCAATTTGGCTTCGATAGCTTGATTTGTTCTCGAGTTAGGCTGTACGAAAGAATCCGCACAAACGTACGTACACACACACACACAGACATCTTTCTAAAAGTCATGGAATCCGACTACTGGGACCGCCAATCGTGGAGAAATGTAAAAATTTTGAATTTCGAAAATCGGACCGATTACAAGAACTTCCTGATGGGAAGTTAAAAATGTACTGCCATGATGAATTTGATCTTTTCTTTTGTTTGTGTTTAAACGGAATAGAACTACCGTCGTTCAGGATAAGGTCTCATTCAATCCTTTCATCTGTCAACATTATTTTTAAAAGGCTGTTAATGAAGGCAAGTCTCATCTTATATGGGGAGGGTTTTGTTCGGACAATCTTTTGCTGGGTAATAATAATATGAAGCCGCTTTATATTTCCATTGCTCCTTTTTACCTATTATGCTGTATGCTTGCAATGCAGGATGGTCGCTATAAAATCAAATCTCATCAAACTCTAAGAAGCACATTCGACTCATTCAAAATGTGCTAACATCACAATACGCTTACAGTTTCATTCAACCTCAGGACCTTACTTAACGAACACGTTACCCTTGTTGCAAACGATATCCTTCCATCCATCAGTACATTCGTTTGCCTTGCATTTTCTTTCTCAAACTGCCCTCCACCTTAACCTCTTTTCAATTTTTAATTTCAATTCATAAAGCCTTACTGCAAACGTATTCGCCGCTATCGTCGTTGCTTGTTGCAGGCGAAACGGAGTCGGATTTTAACACACAAACATATTCCCTAAAGGATAAGTCTATGCAAAAAAAAAAAAAATTACCCACGCTCCTTGAAATCCGATGGATGGGTTCAAAGGGCTCGGAAATATAAGCAAGAAGAATAACTTAACCGCACAACCACACCAGGGTATGTTGGAATGCATACAAGGCTCGGTTTTTTTTTCTATTATTATTATTATATTTCTATGTATTTTTAACGGTATTTAATTTGGATCCCCTAAGGATATCGTGCAGCTGGATGCCAGCTTTCAAATTGTTAAAATGAATGAATAGGGACATGAATTGAATGAAAATGTCTGGGCTTTCGAATAGGAGCATCTAGCGTCTATTTTTTATTAAGGAAATTTGTTACTTAAACTGGTGGAAGTATTAAATGATGAAGCATGCCTACTCGACAAATTCATCGGATTTCTTTCTCATATTTAAGGTGAAGTTATTTTTCCATTTAAAGTAGTTTAAAATGTTATTCTCGACCATATCATCCTTTAACCGATTCCGCAATCAACCATGACGTGATCCAACAAGTGACTAATGGATAGCATCAGTTTGGTTATCATATTTCAACGATTTTGGAGGCAGTTTGGAGTATATTTTATAACTGCAGTGTAGATGATGTGGTTGGAATCAATTAGTGGTGAATTTATTGGCCGATTTGGAATAACCCCCCTGCACTTTGAATTTTTCAATTAGTTCCACCGCGAAAGATTTGGCTGGTAACTAAACTTGATTGCGAATGGGTTGAGTTATGACAGACGAGTGATGGCCAACGAGTGTGTGACGATATTTAAATATGTATTGCCAAACATGGCGCTAATTTCATGCTTGTTAAGTGTTTTAAAATGCGTTAGATAATTGTATTTAAATTTAAAACAGATATTGGATGCTTTGTGTATCGATAATTTAATAGAAATTATTTCGAATCGATTTGTGGCATGTGTAGTAGAAGGACACATTATAGAAATTGGCTTTAATTTAAATTGGCTTTAATTTCATAAATTAAGCCTGACGATTTGCATATCGGTTCAGAATGGATAGAACACACTTTTCATTTCCAACGATTAGAAAAGAAAAAAAATGTAAAATATGACTATAACCTTATTCGATTGGCAGACGATGGACAGCAAGCAAATTTCATTGCAAAACCAATAAAATAACCGAATGACATTTGAAATGGCATGCAAGGTACTGATGGGTCCAAGCTGGATCAAAAAGTGATATTTTCTGGAGTAATCTAAGCCTTGATATCCCCTCCTACATTCCACATAACTGCATTGCAGCTGAAATCAATGCGATTTTGTAGGTCGCAAAGTGGCTGAAGTGTTGCAGGATTTCTGCAAAGGAAATATTAATTTTCACCCACATCCAAACTACCATAAGATCCTTTTCTGGTGTCAGCACCACATCTTAGCTTGTTGAAGAGGGTTGGGTATCACTGACAATATAGCGAATTATTCAACAGTTCAACATTACTGGTTGCCATGACATAGGGACTTCCACTGCAATACGCTGACCCAAGTATTCCATGATGAAGAAGCCCAGAAATGACCAATGAGGAAGATAAAGCGCTTTGTTATAAAAAGATTTAATATTCCTTTGAGATTTATGCACCTTTTATGATTTTTACTCTGTGCGAAGGGCATATGCGAATGCTTCAAATTATCTAGGACTAATCTTAAGAATACTAAGCTGGAACGGATAGCTTACTGTGAGACTTTCAGTCTCGAGTTACTGACTAAACTTTGAGCTTGAGTGTATTAGCACAGAATTATCAGGTTGGCAACTAAGAAACTGCAGATTTTTTTTAGAAACTAAGAGATAATTTTTTCATGGAAAAAAAATAACTTTATTCTGTAATGTATTACCCATTTTGAGCAATGACCTTTTGCAATCTTTCAGGCAGTTTTTAATAGCAAAAAACTGAACCAGGTACGATTTGACATGATCATTATTCATTCAAGGAGTCTTGCAAAGATAGAAATGAAATGTAATCAAATGGTGCAAGGTCAGAACTATGTGGTGGATGTGGCAAAACATCCCAACCAAGCTCCAATCATTTTCGCCGAGTGACCAAAAATGTGTGTGGCCTTTTCGATTTGTAAATTCTGGCCGATTTTCTTTATCTGCATTGTTCAATTTAGTTAGTTGTTCAATGTAGACATCTGAACGGATAATTCGGTTGGGTGGTAAAAGTTCAAAGTAGACAATTCCTTTGTAATCCCACCAAACTGATAACATAACTTTCTTTTGATGAATATCAGCTTTTGATGTTGTTTGAGCTGGTTCACCTGGCTTGCTTCACGATCTTTTTCGATTGACATTGTTGTTTACAGTCCATTTTTCATCACCAGTTATCAATCGTTTTAAAATTGGATAATTTTCATAACGTTTCCTTGACAAATCGCAGATGTTAATGCGTTGTGTTAAATGATTTTCTTTCAGTTGATATATCGATATATAATGCAGGTATGTGATACATGCAGCTTCTGTGCAATCTCACGTGTTGCACTGTGACGATCCGAATCGTTTATTGCTTTAATTTAGTCGTCATCAACTTCAACTGGAAGACCAGAGCGGTTTTCATCTTTGAGTGAAAAATCACCAGAACGAAATTTGGCAAACGAATTTTGACACTGCCGTTCTTTATAAGCTTCGTCCCCATAAACAGCACGTATCTTTTTGTGAGCTTGCGATGCGTGTTTTTGCTTTCCGGAAATAAAAAAGTAAATTATGACGTAAATGTTCGTTTTGATTTTCTATTTTTCAACAGACGCCAAACAAAAACTACACAACCGATCAAAAAATTTTTCTTACTGATTGACAGTTGAAGTACCAACTATCAAAAAACAAAATGTGATTGAAATTTCGATACGTCAGCAAACCTAAAAATTCAACTAAATCCATCTATAAGTGAAATGCGCAATTACTTAGTTGCCAACCTGATATATTGACTAATTAGAAGTTTTTACAAAAATGATGTAGGTAATCAAAATCAAAGCTTTCATGCAAGCAAGTGTTAATATGGAATCGTGTTACACAACATTTGGATTTTAAGAAAATACGAAAAAGTTTGATAAAAATTAGGAACAAGTATGATACAATGAGCTTAGTGAATGAAAAATTGTTGAAAATTTTGAAAAATTGCTGAAAATTTGTTTCCAGACTGCAAAAGGATGTAGTCCGCTACAGGAACATTTAAGATTCCAATTTCTTAACTTTAGGAACTAGAATTTTCTTAAGATCAGAATTAAACAAGCTTGAAAGCATTATGTCTTTATTATGTGGTTGAATCAATGAAAACTGGATGAGATTGTCACTAAATCCAACTACTACCCAACTCTTTTACGGTTGCAAAGCCGGTGCCCCTTGAGGTAAGCAAATTTCAGGCTTCTAAGTGGGACTCGATCAGTTCATGGCGCGAATTTCTTTCCTTTTTCTTATGAAGAAATTCATTTTCAGGGCAATGTCCCGCACTAATCTCTTTGGGACCGCACACATACAATATATCATTGCTCATAAGTCATTGTCATCAATAAACACGCAGCACTTGTCTAATAAATATTTCACTCAAGAGCTACTTATTTCGAATACAGCGAAAATCGAAACCACAAATAACACTAGATAAAGAAACTTATGATAAGTACCACAAATATTTTAGGTGTTTTTAGTTAGAACGCATCTCATTCCAACCTATGAAATTTTCACTTCACCACATCACGTATGTTTCTTAACTCAGTTTTTTCGTTTGTTACCCACAAGTTGAGAAACAATTAATTAATTATTGAGCAAGAGGTGAGGATGGATGGTTTAAAACGACAAGATATGGTTTTTTTTATTAAGGATAGATCGATTCCGGTGAACATTAACATTTTTTCTGAAAACCATTGGCCTGTTAATTGCTCATTGGAACATAACTAGTGTACTGAACTAAGCGGAACCTTCATTTAGCTGACGAAGTCTGTCAGAAAACTAAAAGCATCTAAAAACATTTCTGTGCGAAATTTTACCGTCCTGATTAGTTAAATTAATATTCAAACACATATTTAGTTCGGTGAAGGAATTCTGTTAACTGAAGAACTTAAGAATTTAGCTTGACAGGTGGTCTTAAGTTCGATGCATCAATTTTAAGCCATATCTTATAAGTCCGGATTTTCTCGATTAAAAATTTGAAAGTTTTGGAAAATTAAGATGCATTTTTACTGGCACAACCATTTCACTTTGTTCAACAAGATAATTCAGTGAATAAAAGAAAGTTTTGCAGGTATGACATAATCCTTACGAGAATCGAATTTTTGATAAAATCAATCACAAGAAACTGGGGACTGGGGGGGCTGTCTGAGAATCTTAAGAAAACCCGTGTACTAAAATCACACTTAAAAACCAGTAACTGGTTCAAAACAAAGATCAGTAAGCAGAGGGTTAAAAAGCACACTTCTGAAAACGAGAATTTACAAATGATCATGACCAGTACTTCAGTTTAATATTTGCAGGAGTCTGATTTCGTGATTCAGTACATTTGTCACGAAAGGCATGCTAGGAAATTGTTAACTTTTTCGCCTTAAAAGTTGTATTCCTTCTTCTTTTTTTCGAAAAAAAAAGATTTGGACAGAATGCTTCTCTCCTGATTTCAAAACTCAAAGGATCTTTAAATCAAAGTTTTAAAAAATCGTATTCAAGTATGCATAACAAGTTAATAAACGTCTCCATACATTATTCTGTTCAACTTATGCAAACGCATTTATATCTCAAAGTGAAAGTCAACATGAGTAACATGAGACGCCTTTATTTCGCAATTTCATTCTTGAAGGACTTTGCCTGCCAAGAAAGAAACTAAGTGCAAAAAATAGCCTTCATAAGGGTTTCTCAAAATATCACACAGAGAATTTTTAATGCATATGTGATATATGCGATATACCAAGCCCCGGCTGATATGGAAACGGAGGCCTTGCGGATCGTTAGTTCAATGTACAAGAGTCAGTTATAAGTAAACATAAATCACCCCCTTTAACGAAAAAATCCTGACACTATACATTTATTAAAGTTTTTTTCATATTGGAAGGACAAATGCAGCTGTAAAAAGGACTCTGCCAACGAGCAAAAAAAGCTGAAGGAGGAAAAATAAATGAAATAAGAAAGTAAATCCTTAAAACATGTTTCAATTTATTAAATTTTCCAACCTTCGGAGGGTTGATGTGCACCCCTAAGAAACCAAGTACTAGTGCTTTTCCGTGCCAGTGAATTTTTGGTCTTTCGTTAAAATGAAATGTTCTTATAGGAATTAATATGGTGAATCAGGCGGCAAAAAGGGGACCCAAACCAACTCATGTGCTTCCTTTACACTAATTGGTAGCAGGGATAACCAATTCGACAGAGGGTGGGAGTGTTCCGCAGTGTTTCTTATCGGTGACACGATTTTCGAGCTTAAAGTGAGAAATTCCTTTGATTGCTGATGATGACGATGACTAAGAAGTCGACGCCGTCGAATCAAACGTTTATTGCCGATTCCGCATGAGCGGATGAAAGTGTGTCGAATTGGAATAGTTTACTAATAGGGATTTGGAAATCCTCTTGGAAGCACTCACGGATGCAATTAAAGTGGGGTAATGACATTTAAAATAAGAATTTATAGAATCACAAACTTCAAACGAAAAAACGAAAACCGGCATGTGGGAGGAATTTCGAGCCGTTTTGACGAATGGTGTATGTTCATGGTGTCTTTAATTTCCAAGGAACGTACAAGTACAAGGCACAATGGGTTTCATTGAAAAAGCTTCATTAAAATAAACGACGAAATATTCTGTCCAACTAGAAGCCAATTTAAACCGAAGTTTTTTTTTAATGTAGATTCATATAAGTCCTCAAGAAAATTCAAGTAACGACTTCATCAAACAAGTAGGAATATGTAATGGTCTTTAACTTCGAAGATACAATTATTAAGTTAACAAATGAGATGTTAAGTCTTTTTGAATATCTGGAAAGCCATACATTTTTTCGTTAAACATCTACCCAATGAGTCAAAATTATCGGGGGCTTATTTGAATTTGATTGTTCCTTGGAAGTGCCCAAAAATCCAAGCAAGTACCACTGGGAGAATCGAGACATGCATGGAGGATGTGGTCCAAGATTCTTAGTGCAAATGCAAAAAAATGCAACAGCTCTTTAGAGTGACAGTACGAGGCTTAATCAACTGCGCATGTCGTTCCAGGTTATTCAGGACAATTTTGATTATAAAACGATTGCGAAACACCCTGTTTCAGGCCGTAAGAGATGAAGATATGAAAAGCGAGGCTTTTTCGCAAAATTCTGCTGGACTATAGCCCATGATCTCAAAATACACTTTTCTCCTGAAATCGAAAATTACGCGTTCTGAGATATTGATAATCACAAGTATCCCTTATTGAACACAAATTAGAAAATTTAGCTCTGAGCACCTTTTATTGACAAAAATATAGAGATATGAAAAGCGAGGCTTTTTTGCAAAATTCTGCTGGACTATAGTCCATGATCTCAAAATGCACTTTTTTTCTGAAATCGAAAACTACGCGTTCTGAGACATTGATGATCACAAGTATCCCTTATTGAACACAAATTTGAAAATTTAGCTCTGAGCACCTTTTATTGACAAAAATATAGAGATATGAAAAGCGAGGCTTTTTTGCGAAATTCTGCTGGACTATAGCCCATGATCCCAAAATGCACTTTTTTCCTAAAATCGATAATTAAGATTTCTGTTACGCTGATTACCACGAGTATTTCTTACCGAACACAAATTTGAAAATTTAGCTCTGAGCACCTTTTATTGACAAAAATATAGAGATATGAAAAGCGAGGCTTTTTTGCGAAATTCTGCTGGACTATAGCCCATGATCCCAAAATGCACTTTTTTCCTAAAATCGATAATTAAGATTTCTGTTACGCTGATTACCACGAGTATTTCTTACCGAACACAAATTTGAAAATTTAGCTCTGAGCACCTTTTATTGACAAAAATATAGAGATATGAAAAGCGAGGCTTTTTTGCAAAATTCTGCTGGACTATAGCTCATGATCTCAAAATGCACTTTTTTCCTAAAATCGATAATTAAGATTTCTGATACGCTGATTACCACAAGTATCCCTTTCTGAATTCAAATTTGAAAATTTAGCTCTGAGCACCTTTTATTGACAAAGATATAGAGATATGAAAAGCGAGGCTTTTTTGCAAAATTCTGCTGGACTATAGCCCATGATCTCAAAATGCACTTTTTTCCTGAAATGGAAAATGACGCGCTGTGATATATTGATGACGACAAGTATCACTAACTGAACACAAATTTGAAAATTTAGCTCTGAGCACCTTTTATTGACAAAAATATAGAGATATGAAAAGCGAGGCTTTTTTGCAAAATTCTGCTGGACTATAGCCCATGATCTCAAAATGCACTTTTTTCCTGAAATCGAAAATGACGCGTTCTGAGATATTGATGACGACAAGTATCTCTTTCTGAACACAAATTTGAAAATTTAGCTCTGAGCACCTTTTATTGACAAAAATATAGAGATATGAAAAGCGAGGCTTTTTTGCAAAATTCTGCTGGACTATAGCTCATGATCTCAAAATGCACTTTTTTCCTAAAATCGATAATTAAGATTTCTGATACGCTGATTACCACAAGTATCCCTTTCTGAATTCAAATTTGAAAATTTAGCTCTGAGCACCTTTTATTGACAAAGATATAGAGATATGAAAAGCGAGGCTTTTTTGCAAAATTCTGCTGGACTATAGCCCATGATCTCAAAATGCACTTTTTTCCTGAAATGGAAAATGACGCGCTGTGATATATTGATGACGACAAGTATCACTAACTGAACACAAATTTGAAAATTTAGCTCTGAGCACCTTTTATTGACAAAAATATAGAGATATGAAAAGCGAGGCTTTTTTGCAAAATTCTGCTGGACTATAGCTCATGATCTCAAAATGCACTTTTTTCCTAAAATCGATAATTAAGATTTCTGATACGCTGATTACCACAAGTATCCCTTTCTGAATTCAAATTTGAAAATTTAGCTCTGAGCACCTTTTATTGACAAAGATATAGAGATATGAAAAGCGAGGCTTTTTCGCAAAATTCTGCTGTACTATAGCCCATGATCTCAAAATGCACTTTTTTCGTGAAATCGAAAATGACGCGCTGTGATATATTCATGACGACACGTATCACTAACTGAACACAAATTTGAAAATTTAGCTCTGAGCACCTTTTATTGACAAAAATATAGAGATATGAAAAGCGAGGCTTTTTTGCGAAATTCTGCTGGACTATAGCCCATGATCCCAAAATGCACTTTTTTCCTAAAATCGATAATTAAGATTTCTGTTACGCTGATTACCACGAGTATTTCTTACCGAACACAAATTTGAAAATTTAGCTCTGAGCACCTTTTATTGACAAAAATATAGAGATATGAAAAGCGAGGCTTTTTTGCGAAATTCTGCTGGACTATAGCCCATGATCTCAAAATGCACTTTTTTCCTAAAATCGATAATTAAGATTTCTGATACGCTGATTACCACAAGTATCCCTTTCTGAATTCAAATTTGAAAATTTAGCTCTGAGCACCTTTTATTGACAAAGATATAGAGATATGAAAAGCGAGGCTTTTTTGCAAAATTCTGCTGGACTATAGCCCATGATCTCAAAATGCACTTTTTTCCTGAAATGGAAAATGACGCGCTGTGATATATTGATGACGACAAGTATCACTAACTGAACACAAATTTGAAAATTTAGCTCTGAGCACCTTTTATTGACAAAAATATAGAGATATGAAAAGCGAGGCTTTTTTGCGAAATTCTGCTGGACTATAGCCCATGATCCCAAAATGCACTTTTTTCCTAAAATCGATAATTAAGATTTCTGTTACGCTGATTACCACGAGTATTTCTTACCGAACACAAATTTGAAAATTTAGCTCTGAGCACCTTTTATTGACAAAAATATAGAGATATGAAAAGCGAGGCTTTTTTGCGAAATTCTGCTGGACTATAGCCCATGATCCCAAAATGCACTTTTTTCCTAAAATCGATAATTAAGATTTCTGTTACGCTGATTACCACGAGTATTTCTTACCGAACACAAATTTGAAAATTTAGCTCTGAGCACCTTTTATTGACAAAAATATAGAGATATGAAAAGCGAGGCTTTTTTGCAAAATTCTGCTGGACTATAGCTCATGATCTCAAAATGCACTTTTTTCCTAAAATCGATAATTAAGATTTCTGATACGCTGATTACCACAAGTATCCCTTTCTGAATTCAAATTTGAAAATTTAGCTCTGAGCACCTTTTATTGACAAAGATATAGAGATATGAAAAGCGAGGCTTTTTTGCAAAATTCTGCTGGACTATAGCCCATGATCTCAAAATGCACTTTTTTCCTGAAATGGAAAATGACGCGCTGTGATATATTGATGACGACAAGTATCACTAACTGAACACAAATTTGAAAATTTAGCTCTGAGCACCTTTTATTGACAAAAATATAGAGATATGAAAAGCGAGGCTTTTTTGCAAAATTCTGCTGGACTATAGCCCATGATCTCAAAATGCACTTTTTTCCTGAAATGGAAAATGACGCGCTGTGATATATTGATGACGACAAGTATCACTAACTGAACACAAATTTGAAAATTTAGCTCTGAGCACCTTTTATTGACAAAAATATAGAGATATGAAAAGCGAGGCTTTTTTGCAAAATTCTGCTGGACTATAGCTCATGATCTCAAAATGCACTTTTTTCCTAAAATCGATAATTAAGATTTCTGATACGCTGATTACCACAAGTATCCCTTTCTGAATTCAAATTTGAAAATTTAGCTCTGAGCACCTTTTATTGACAAAGATATAGAGATATGAAAAGCGAGGCTTTTTTGCAAAATTCTGCTGGACTATAGCCCATGATCTCAAAATGCACTTTTTTCCTGAAATGGAAAATGACGCGCTGTGATATATTGATGACGACAAGTATCACTAACTGAACACAAATTTGAAAATTTAGCTCTGAGCACCTTTTATTGACAAAAATATAGAGATATGAAAAGCGAGGCTTTTTTGCAAAATTCTGCTGGACTATAGCTCATGATCTCAAAATGCACTTTTTTCCTAAAATCGATAATTAAGATTTCTGATACGCTGATTACCACAAGTATCCCTTTCTGAATTCAAATTTGAAAATTTAGCTCTGAGCACCTTTTATTGACAAAGATATAGAGATATGAAAAGCGAGGCTTTTTCGCAAAATTCTGCTGTACTATAGCCCATGATCTCAAAATGCACTTTTTTCGTGAAATCGAAAATGACGCGCTGTGATATATTCATGACGACACGTATCACTAACTGAACACAAATTTGAAAATTTAGCTCTGAGCACCTTTTATTGACAAAAATATAGAGATATGAAAAGCGAGGCTTTTTTGCGAAATTCTGCTGGACTATAGCCCATGATCCCAAAATGCACTTTTTTCCTAAAATCGATAATTAAGATTTCTGTTACGCTGATTACCACGAGTATTTCTTACCGAACACAAATTTGAAAATTTAGCTCTGAGCACCTTTTATTGACAAAAATATAGAGATATGAAAAGCGAGGCTTTTTTGCGAAATTCTGCTGGACTATAGCCCATGATCCCAAAATGCACTTTTTTCCTAAAATCGATAATTAAGATTTCTGTTACGCTGATTACCACGAGTATTTCTTACCGAACACAAATTTGAAAATTTAGCTCTGAGCACCTTTTATTGACAAAAATATAGAGATATGAAAAGCGAGGCTTTTTTGCAAAATTCTGCTGGACTATAGCTCATGATCTCAAAATGCACTTTTTTCCTAAAATCGATAATTAAGATTTCTGATACGCTGATTACCACAAGTATCCCTTTCTGAATTCAAATTTGAAAATTTAGCTCTGAGCACCTTTTATTGACAAAGATATAGAGATATGAAAAGCGAGGCTTTTTTGCAAAATTCTGCTGGACTATAGCCCATGATCTCAAAATGCACTTTTTTCCTGAAATGGAAAATGACGCGCTGTGATATATTGATGACGACAAGTATCACTAACTGAACACAAATTTGAAAATTTAGCTCTGAGCACCTTTTATTGACAAAAATATAGAGATATGAAAAGCGAGGCTTTTTTGCAAAATTCTGCTGGACTATAGCCCATGATCTCAAAATGCACTTTTTTCCTGAAATCGAAAATGACGCGTTCTGAGATATTGATGACGACAAGTATCTCTTTCTGAACACAAATTTGAAAATTTATCTCTGAGCACCTTTTATTGACAAAAAAATAGAGTTATGAAAAGCGAGGCTTTTTTGCAAAATTCTGCTGGACTATAGCCCATGATCTCAAAATGCACTTTTTTCCTAAAATCGATAATTGAGATTTCCGATACGCTGATTACCACAAGTATCGCTTTCTGAACACAAATTTGAAAATTTAGCTCTGAGCACCTTTTATTGACAAAAATATAGAGTTATGAAAAGCGAGGCTTTTTTGCCAAATTCTGCTGGACTATAGCCCATTATCTCAAAATGCACTTTTTTCCTAAAATCGATAATTAAAATTTCTGATACGCTGATTACCACAAGTATCCCTTTCTGAACACAAATTTGAAAATTTAGCTCTGAGCACCTTTTATTGACAAAAATATAGAGTTATGAAAAGCGAGGCTTTTTTGCAAAATTCTGCTGGACTATAGCCCATGATTTCAAAATGCACTTTTTTCCTAAAATCGATAATTAAGATTTCTGATACACTGATACAATGATTACCACAAGTGTCCGTTTCTGAATACAAATTTGAAAATTTAGCTCTGAGCACCTTTTATTGAAAAAAATATAGAGTTATGAAAAGCGAGGCTTTTTTGCAAAATTCTGCTGGACTATAGCCCATGATCTCAAAATGCACTTTTTTCCTGAAATCGAAAATGACGCGTTCTGAGATATTGATGACGACAAGTATCTCTTTCTGAACACAAATTTGAAAATTTAGCTCTGAGCACCTTTTATTGACAAAAATATAGAGTTATGAAAAGCGAAGCTTTTTTGCAAAATTCTGCTGGACTATAGCCCATGATCTCAAAATGCACTTTTTTCCTAAAATCGATAATTGAGATTTCCGATACGCTGATTACCACAAGTATCGCTTTCTGAACACAAATTTGAAAATTTAGCTCTGAGCACCTTTTATTGACAAAAATATAGAGTTATGAAAAGCGAGGCTTTTTTGCCAAATTCTGCTGGACTATAGCCCATTATCTCAAAATGCACTTTTTTCCTAAAATCGATAATTAAGATTTCTGATACACTGATACAATGATTACCACAAGTGTCCGTTTCTGAATACAAATTTGAAAATTTAGCTCTGAGCACCTTTTATTGAAAAAAATATAGAGTTATGAAAAGCGAGGCTTTTTTGCAAAATTCTGCTGGACCCATGATCTCAAAATGCACTTTTTTCCTGAAATCGAAAATGACGCGTTCTGAGATATTGATGACGAAAAGTATCTCTTTCTGAACACAAATTTGAAAATTTAGCTCTGAGCACCTTTTATTGAAAAAAATATAGAGTTATGAAAAGCGAGGCTTTTTTGCAAAATTCTGCTGGACTATAGCCCATGATCTCAAAATGCACTTTTTTCCTGAAATCGAAAATGACGCGTTCTGAGATATTGATGACGACAAGTATCTCTTTCTGAACACAAATTTGAAAATTTAGCTCTGAGCACCTTTTATTGACAAAAATCTAGAGATATGAAAAGCGAGGCTTTTTTGCGAAATTCTGCTGGACTATAGCCCATGATCCCAAAATGCACTTTTTTCCTAAAATCGATAATTAAGATTTCTGTTACGCTGATTACCACGAGTATTTCTTACCGAACACAAATTTGAAAATTTAGCTCTGAGCACCTTTTATTGACAAAAATATAGAGATATGAAAAGCGAGGCTTTTTTGCAAAATTCTGCTGTACTATAGCCCATGATCTCAAAATGCACTTTTTTCCTGAAATCGAAAATGACGCGCTGTGATATATTCATGACGACACGTATCACTAACTGAACACAAATTTGAAAATTTAGCTCTGAGCACCTTTTATTGACAAAAATATAGAGATATGAAAAGCGAGGCTTTTTTGCGAAATTCTGCTGGACTATAGCCCATGATCCCAAAATGCACTTTTTTCCTAAAATCGATAATTAAGACTTCTGTTACGCTGATTACCACGAGTATTTCTTACCGAACACAAATTTGAAAATTTAGCTCTGAGCACCTTTTATTGACAAAAATATAGAGATATGAAAAGCGAGGCTTTTTTGCAAAATTCTGCTGTACTATAGCCCATGATCTCAAAATGCACTTTTTTCCTGAAATCGAAAATGACGCGCTGTGATATATTCATGACGACACGTATCACTAACTGAACACAAATTTGAAAATTTAGCTCTGAGCACCTTTTATTGACAAAAATATAGAGATATGAAAAGCGAGGCTTTTTTGCAAAATTCTGCTGGACTATAGCCCATGATCTCAAAATGCACTTTTTTCCTGAAATCGAAAATGACGCGTTCTGAGATATTGATGACGACAAGTATCTCTTTCTGAACACAAATTTGAAAATTTATCTCTGAGCACCTTTTATTGACAAAAAAATAGAGTTATGAAAAGCGAGGCTTTTTTGCAAAATTCTGCTGGACTATAGCCCATGATCTCAAAATGCACTTTTTTCCTAAAATCGATAATTGAGATTTCCGATACGCTGATTACCACAAGTATCGCTTTCTGAACACAAATTTGAAAATTTAGCTCTGAGCACCTTTTATTGACAAAAATATAGAGTTATGAAAAGCGAGGCTTTTTTGCCAAATTCTGCTGGACTATAGCCCATTATCTCAAAATGCACTTTTTTCCTAAAATCGATAATTAAAATTTCTGATACGCTGATTACCACAAGTATCCCTTTCTGAACACAAATTTGAAAATTTAGCTCTGAGCACCTTTTATTGACAAAAATATAGAGTTATGAAAAGCGAGGCTTTTTTGCAAAATTCTGCTGGACTATAGCCCATGATCTCAAAATGCACTTTTTTCCTAAAATCGATAATTAAGATTTCTGATACTCTGATACAATGATTATCACAAGTGTCCGTTTCTGAATACAAATTTGAAAATTTAGCTCTGAGCACCTTTTATTGAAAAAAATATAGAGTTATGAAAAGCGAGGCTTTTTTGCAAAATTCTGCTGGACTATAGCCCATGATCTCAAAATGCACTTTTTTCCTGAAATCGAAAATGACGCGTTCTGAGATATTGATGACGACAAGTATCTCTTTCTGAACACAAATTTGAAAATTTAGCTCTGAGCACCTTTTATTGACAAAAATATAGAGTTATGAAAAGCGAAGCTTTTTTGCAAAATTCTGCTGGACTATAGCCCATGATCTCAAAATGCACTTTCTTCCTAAAATCGATAATTGAGATTTCCGATACGCTGATTACCACAAGTATCGCTTTCTGAACACAAATTTGAAAATTTAGCTCTGAGCACCTTTTATTGACAAAAATATAGAATTATGAAAAGCGAGGCTTTTTTGCCAAATTCTGCTGGACTATAGCCCATTATCTCAAAATGCACTTTTTTCCTAAAATCGATAATTAAAATTTCTGATAGGCTGATTACCACAAGTATCCCTTTCTGAACACAAATTTGAAAATTTAGCTCTGAGCACCTTTTATTGAAAAAAATATAGAGTTATGAAAAGCGAGGCTTTTTTGCAAAATTCTGCTGGACCCATGATCTCAAAATGCACTTTTTTCCTGAAATCGAAAATGACGCGTTCTGAGATATTGATGACGAAAAGTATCTCTTTCTGAACACAAATTTGAAAATTTAGCTCTGAGCACCTTTTATTGAAAAAAATATAGAGTTATGAAAAGCGAGGCTTTTTTGCAAAATTCTGCTGGACTATAGCCCATGATCTCAAAATGCACTTTTTTCCTGAAATCGAAAATGACGCGTTCTGAGATATTGATGACGACAAGTATCTCTTTCTGAACACAAATTTGAAAATTTAGCTCTGAGCACCTTTTATTGACAAAAATCTAGAGATATGAAAAGCGAGGCATTTTTGCAAAATTCTGCTGGACTATAGCCCATGATCTCAAAATGCACTTTTTTCCTTAAATCGAAAATTAAGATTTCTGATACACTGATACACTGATTACCACAAGTATCCGTTTTTGAACACAAATTTGAAAATTTAGCTCTGAGCAACTTTTATTGACAAAAATATAGAGATACGAAAAGCGAGGCTTTTTTGCAAAATTCTGCTGGACTATAGCCCATGATCTCAAAATGCACTTTTTTCCTTAAATCGAAAATTAAGATTTCTGATACACTGATACACTGATTACCACAAGTATCCGTTTTTGAACACAAATTTGAAAATTTAGCTCTGAGCAACTTTTATTGACAAAAATATAGAGATATGAAAAGCGAGGCTTTTTTGCAAAATTCTGCTGGACTATAGCCCATGATCTCAAAATGGGCATTTTTTCTGAATCCGAGAATTAAGTTTTCTGATACACTGATTACCACAAGTATCCGGCTGAATCAGTTTCACTGTCGCCATTTTGTCTGCTTTACTGTCGTAACTCTAGCTCCTGCGAACGGACGACATGATGGTTTACAGTTTTTTTTGAAGATATTACCGCATAAAAAAATGTCCGTTGTCCAATCAGTCATAATAATATTAGCAATAACTTGAAGAATCAATGATGTTTTACATTTTTATTCTCAATGAAAAGAATAAGGTATATTTCTGTCCATCAATCCAGTAATAGAATGTTCTGAAAAAAGTTAGATCATCTTTTTGCTTTCTCGAGAATGTTTAGGGCTTTAACTTCCCATCAGGCAGTTCTTGTAATCGGTCGGATTTTCGGAATTCAAAATTTTTACATATGAGTCGGGTTCCATTGTTTTTAGAAGGATGTTTGCGTTTGTTTGTGCACGTGCGTACGTACGTTGGTGCCGATTTTTTCGTACAGCCTAACTCGAGAACAAATCAAGCTATCGAATTTCATTCGAAGAGTGTGTATATAAAGATCACCGATCACCCTTTTGGTCAAATTTGGCAGGCTGATTTAAATTTTCTGACGAAAAAACTGTTAAAAAAGGGACAATTTTACTTCCTCAATTAAAATCAATTTATTTTTCCAATAAAAAAAGTTCAAAATCAATAAAATTTATAGTTTATAGATAAAAATATGCATTCATATATACACTTCCGTCCATAAGTTTCCGGACAAACACATATAATTTTTTTTTTGCTCAATTTTAATTTCAGAAGTTTCATCAATTATGCAATTGAATAAATTATGTTAGTTATGAACTATAAAGACTTACTTAAACACTTAAACAGTTCCCATGGAAGCGCTTGGAAAATTAAGATGATTTTGTAAAAAAAAACATCCATAAAAAGCTAAACAACAAATTTAAAACATATGGATAAAATTGTAAACATCCAAAGATTTAGTTTGTTTACCACTGTAATGGTTTCTCATCATAAACCAAAATTAAGAGGTCTTTCAAGAAAATGAAATAGAGATAAACAATCTCTCGAAATCGGCTTGGAAACAACTATCAACTTCAAAGAAAACTGGACTGAATGTGATCCTTTTTTAACCATATAGAAAAGAGTGAAAAAGGTCCTATGCTGAGCAGTTCCCAGCTCGGAAGGAAGAGTTGGTGCAAATCTCTTGACTGAAACTATATACTTTTGAATCCTTTCTAAAGCGATATAAATTTAATCAGAATTAAATATTCCGAGCAATGGTATATATCTTTCAAAGATAAGTAGTCAAACAAATTTGATGAAAATAATATGGAACTAATTCTGAAAATACATTTGACCAGGAGTTGGCATAAGCGGTCTTTTCACTTTTGCTCATATCAAAACTTTTTTAATAGAATAGCACTAATAATAATAATAGCAGAGTTCAACCGCATCAGACAAATTTTAATTCCAAATACAATCCAGTTCCAGTTATAATTGGCGACTAAACTTTTGATTGTGTTCGTAAATAAATTTGTGTCACAATGCAACTAGTTTATCTTGAGATGGGAAGTTCATAGTATGCGCAGGCCTACTCGCACCCAAACCAATTTTTCAAAAAAGGAACCATAAAAACATCAGTATTGTGTTAATCTATCTCTCTGTGTGAGACGATTTCCTCAAATTCTGCGTGAAACACAAATTTTTATTCCTTTGGGTTGTCGTAAAATACTCATTGTTTCGATAAAATTGTTTATAACGTTTTCACACAATTGAGCGAATTATAATTGTAGAATTTATTAGTAGTAGCAGTAGCTTACCCAACGGCAAATGTCGATTGGATCAAATCTCATTATCCTGGTAATGAAAATAAAGTCTGCTCAAGAAACAAGATCAATTGTAGGCCAAAAAATAGTACATGAATGTCGATCCGGAAAACAATCCGTCGCTTTTAATAACAGAGTTGTAAAACAATTAAATTTCTTTGGAACATAATTGTATTGATTACATCCAGAATGATTTGAAGACAAGATTGGGTTTTGAAAAAGTAAAAATTCACATAAAATCAATTGAAGTCACTGAATTCAAAAGAAAGAGTTTCGATTCTTTTTAAAAGTGGGTGAATAATGTAAAGCGCTTTTAATTTAGAGGGCCGTTGCTATCTTGAACATAATGAGCCGAACAAACTAAAATTTATTTCTTGTCAAGGTGAGCCAAGTAAATTTAATGTGTTTCGAAATAAGTTTTCAACTCTCTGTTGCAAATCCAACTTTATTACGATAATGTATTTGATTCGCAAAGCGAAAATGTATGCATTTCGATCATGGTTGGATCATCTCTTGTGATCCCTCTTGTCCTGATCATGACCTCAGTGAAAACTTAAAAAGATAAATCCCCTTGCTTTGAATGAATTCAAAAAAATAATTTCAGTAAATTTCACTAAGACTTCACCCGGTTAAAAGTGAATTCACTTATGACTTCAAGGAAAATATGAATTCACCTCTAACTTCAACTTATATCTTACATGAATTCATTTGATTCCCGGATCTGATTTGAATTCTAAGATTACTAAAAATTAAAGGCTTCAGTCAAAAAAATGGTGAAGCAATGTCATTCGAATTAAATTGAATTAATCAAAAGTTTGAATTCTTTGACTTAAATTCCGTGAATAGCTTCGCAAATGAATGCATTCTTTAACAACTATACGAGATGGGCCTTATATCTCAGCGTGAATCTTCGTGTTATTTCGGCACTAATATTTTTATTCGAGTTAGCTGTTCCTTAAGAACTGGGATTCCTAATAAATCGCACTTATTATTTGGTTCGTTATCTGAGGAGCAACTTGTCGAATATGTGTGTTTGGGACACCTGCAATCAAAGCTGTGTGTTCTCTGAACTACCACTTATTTATTCAAGGTGTTTTTTCACTGCCCCAGTATGTATGTATGTTTGTATGTATATTTAACCAATTGCCGGCTAGAGGAAATTAATTTTCGAAGCTATTCTAAGACATTTTTTTTACGTACACGCTTATTCCGAATGAACTTGTAGTGTCAGTAACTAAAAAATTTCCTTATCAAATCCACATTCCAGGTTTTTGAAAATCTGATTCAAAATACAGATATGCTGTTTTGAAAATAGACGGCTTGAACTCCTTTAGTTTTGTCTTAGCTTTTAACTATTTCCAGATCAATCATTCCACATGCAAATCAGTCGACTAGCATATCACAATCGATGACTCGGTGTTTATTTTTTATTTTTAATATCAAACACTCAATACGAACTTCGTGGGTAAGCACACGAATGCACTTCATAAATACCTTGGCGGCTCATCAATAATGCAATAATTTCCTTCAGCACCAACCCGCCTCGTTCGTCCATCGACAGTCAAATCTAAATCAGGTAATAACCGTCAGGCTATAATCATAACAACAATTCGTGGAATGATATGAGACTGTCCCTCATCCCCCCAGCTACACAAAGCATTCCCAAAGTAGCTCTGAACACAAGAAGGAATCAAATTAAACGAACACGCTAACCAAGAAGGAGACCAACGAAATAAGAAAAAACCCAACCAAACCCAACCCAGCTAAACCCATTCAGTTCGAGCATCAAATTATCGTCACATATCTTGACACGTACCGTGCGCGTGAGATACCAAAAGAGTTGGAGAAGCGAAACAAAATGCTCGCACTTGAGTAATCGATGTAGGTAATGTGTACGTCTCAGGCATTCAAGCCTGCCGGTGATGGTGGATGTTAAATTTTTCATATCATAACCATGGCCCATTGTCGTGCTACTTGAACTTGCTGTTGCCCAGTGAATTGGTTTTCGATGGAACCAATATGTTCACATTTCTCAGAAGGACATAAGGCGAGTAAGTTTTCGTTTTCGACCTCTCACCACACTCCACCCACCTGTAAGGTTTTGCCTGCAATGACTGAAGCAACGACGACGTGCAACAATGGCATCCCATTATTAATAACAATAATCAACTCAACAATTAAGGCGAATTCCATTGGAACGTTTTGTCCATAAAGACGCGCAGCAAGACGAACCAGAGAGACTTCGATACACATGTACATATGGGCAGGCAGGAGGCTTTGTGGCTTTGCGTGATATTGTAGCCGGGGGGTTGCGAGTGAAGTCATTCGTGGGCCTATTGTGATCTTCATCAGTATTCCGAATTGGAGGAAGCGAAAGGAGAGACAAAACGAGTATAAAATTCTTTAGAGGGGGATATCATAATTTTTATTTATGTGACATTGAGGATGGGGCAGCATTAAATGGTGGCTGGGCTTTGTCTTCGATTTGACACTAATGGGAACAGTGGCTAAGAATTTATTTCCTCATGAATACGGGTGCAGATGACAGACTTTTTTCCAGTTAATGGGACATGAAGACTCTTATGGAAGGGTTTATTGATGAATATTCAACGAGCAGGCATCGTTAAGGTACTCGTTTATTGGAAGGGAAGCTTTGGGCATATCAAAGAAAAACTTTTAACACATGGTGCACTTAACAATGGAACAGGATTTATAGGGAAACCTAGTCCTAGTCTTTATAGAAATGAGCTGACAATGACGGCTTACAAGAAAAGTGGATTGAATTCAAGTCTCAATCAAGATAGACCCGGTTAAAATAAGTTCTTTTAGAAGTAAGATACTTTACGAACAGCTCCATAAAGACATAAAGAAACGTCAACAGTTTTCGGAACTGAAAAAAGACACTGGAAGCATTAAAAGAACAAAACTAAAGGCTAAAGTTTATTTTAACGAACACGCGCGTACAAGGGTTTATAACTACCCTTAAAATGTTAGTACATAACGCAAGTGGAAGGGATCAGGGAGGAAATAGGGATAGGTACTGATGCACATTATTTTTTAAATTTCTGCAATTTCATTGAATTTCATCAATTAATTTGTAATGAGTAGGAAATACCGAGTAGAGTGTTCCACATTCGTGTTGTGCGGCTAATAAACGAATCTCTAAACTTGACTGTACGACCGAAGTTGGGCTTGAGGGTGAACTGATGAGCATTCCTGGCGAGACGGGTGTTACGATGAAAGTGATAAGGGGGTGGAATGCAGCTGGCTAATTCGCTAGAGCACTGCTTGTGGTAGAAGCGAAAAAATATGGTTAGACAGGAGACGTTACGACGGTGTTGAAGAGAGTCAATTGGCTTTGTAGTATTTTTGTCACCTCTGAGTTTTAACGCTCGATTTTGAATTCTATCAAGCAGGCTCAAGATGGTCTTTAGAGCGCCTGCCCATAAATGGGAGTTGTTTTCCAGTTTGGGGCGAATGTACAGATCAGACGGGGTAAAGTATTTCTCGATTGTTTGTTTGATTGGTTTAAACTTGGACTTATCCTTGGTGCCGCAGGATTTAGATTGCAATCAAATCAATCGCTACGTACTAGGGTCCAATCCTTTAGTAAGTCCTGAACTTTTCTGTAGTTCTCAAATCTTGCCACGTCACTTATTGTTGTGATGAACATAACACTCAAAAGGTCGACCAACAATAGAATTCGGGCTAAGTTTTTGTGTAGTAATTCCTCTTACAGCCTGTTATATTCAGGTGCCAAGCTCGTGTTGTCAAAATAATCGTTTGTAATGACGCAATCTAGCCAAACACAAAAACTGTTTTTTTCAGTGGTTCAACTAAAGTCGAATAAAATACTGCGAACTGAACAAATGCAAATAATATGAATTAAAATTCTTTTTTCGAACATTACATTAGTATTCAAAATGCAGTTTCTCCTCCTTATTTTTCTGAACGAAAAATGCTATAAAAGGGCTATGCCGTTATAACTGGGTTAACTTAAGAGAAAGAGAAGAACAACCAGTCCATTCGTATTTAGTGACAACTTGGTGCGGTTTTTGGACTGTCCCTATTATTGTGCCATATTTTTTTTTTCGAAAATGATGCTAGTGCCTTCATTTCAATAAATGAATTGCGCAACCTAACGATGCTGATTGAATTGACTGGATGCTTAATTCGTTTAACAAAGATTCAAGATAATAGTTGAGCCGTTTTCCGCGATTAAATGAAATGGAAAATGGAAATAAATGGATGACGGTAGCCAAGTCTACTACTCTATTTAATTTGAATGACAACTCTTATTGGATGACCACCCCAGTCTAGTTTTGCCGCACAGCAGCTTGGACTTCGACAAAGATGAATTAAGATGTACTTTGTCGCTGCGAAATAAAAATCATTGTGCAGTTATTCACATTGCATTTATGGAGTGTGGGGAGAAGATGTGTGAGCTGTGTGAGCTGTGCGAGCTGTTCTGCTTTGAAAATCTAATCAAAACGGTCAGGAACCGAAGTGTTTTCTTTTTTATACCAGAGGGACAGTAGGGAATGTGAAGACAACACCATCTATGACACAAGTGTGACAACAAACGCAGTACCTTGAGAGTGCCACTCTGGATGTATTTCCCTTACATTAAATAGCACGGAGGATTGATTGAAGCTGTTCTAAAAACGTCCTGACCCAACTTATGTCTATGCGAAATTAAACTCTGCTGCTGTGAACCCGATTGCGGAGTCATGACTCCAATGTTGTTATTGGCAAAAAACGATATTCATCCGACGATTCTTTTGTTTGAAATTTACCATCATTTGAAAATAAAACTTCGCTGCTACACATTTCATGCCCAAAACGTCTGAAAACATTGATTGGCAGGATTCAGTCGACATGCCGACATCTTCAGTAACTTCCTTAACTTTGATAGGGCGATTTGTCATAACAATTTTCTTGACACCGTTCAAGGCTTGCATCGCCATCATAATTTTCTCGGCCTTCTGTGAAAAACATTCCGAGTGCTTTACCACTTTTTATCGATAACAAAAAATCGAGAGACACATGAAAACACGCCCAACATTTATGTCACTCAAAAACAAACCAAACATTCAATATGACTGATCATGTCAACATACGTCCGTAAACTGCGAAACTTGCAGGTTTAGTATTTTTTATATAATCTATATTTTGTAGTTAGGCAATTTCTCTTCCCAGGTGCATCAGAAAAGTCTCAAAAATGCAAAAAGGTTTTGTTTCCATTCCTAATTCGTATGTCCATTTGGGTATCCTTTTATATCCGACTTCATATCATTTCTTAAATTTTATTAAATTGATTCAATTTAAAGTAAACATACTGAAATCACTTTGTTCCAAAAAAAATCCTTTCAACTTATTTTCATGTGAAAGGCATCTCCAAAACCAAACCAAATACCTGGCGCCATTAATAATGAGACATTTCCAATTACCATCAAATTTGGAAAAGGAATTTCTTGTTTACAAAGTTGTTTTTTTTAAATATCTCTTTGATTATATCTCTAAGGAACGAATTTAAGTAACAAAACAACCGCAGGGTACCCAAACTTTGAAATGGAACCATGTTCGTCATCTCCTACAGCCACACCTACAAAAACACGACCAGAATCGAAGAAATATTTAAAACAGATTTTCATCTTCAATCCTGAAACCCAAACTATATCGGAAATGGTCTGTAAAAAAATATACGTACATAGTTCCCAGACTAATTATTCGAAACCTTAACCGTTTAACGTATCGCAAAGACAATTAACAGAACCCATATGCAGCTAAAAATGTCATAAATAAATGACATACGGACGACCTGCCTTATCTCATCCATCTGCTCGACCAATTAGTGAAAATCTCTCAAAAAATAAGAAGTTCCCTCCACGATATGAACCAATGTTTTAGGTCCTTAAATCACTACAAGTGACTTGACACCGCTCAACTAAAAATAGATGAATGCCTGCAAAGCGACAACTCCCAGGACCAAATGGCTACCACATGTGACAATATGCCTGACAGTGAAAGGAAGAATACAAAAAAAAATGCACCCTGTTGGCATGGCAAAAGCAATTAGAATGCTTTTATGTAATGGACTTCAAATTGGTCGCCTCGGCTCTTAGTCGCTTAACATCGCCTTCACTAAATTATCCTGTCAAGCGCGCACTCGACGAACGTCGAATTATTCAATCAACCGAAAGAAATGAAACGCGAAATAAAGTGCACAAACAGAAAATTGCCATCGGTTAGCCATACACTTGGGTGGACTCGTGATTATTAATGGAAAAACGCAGTGCTACAGAGATCCTGCAAGGTGGAGGCCCAACACTAAAGACAAAATGTCACAAAGTGGGTGAAGAGAGAGAAAAAAAAAAGTTAGAAGTAAAATTCGCAATATTTTTGCATTGCCAATTCGTCAATGTCAGACGCATGTTAAAATGCCTTCCTGACAGGACATCATTTTCCGGCACACCATCAGGAGAAGACCTAACAATAGGCTGCACGCAGCATGTGATTTAAAGGGTTTCGCGTCTAGCCGGATGCGTTGGATGGTTTCGTGGGTGCGGGGAAATTATCTGCAATTTTTTATATTTTTTTTTGCACTCGATCTATCATTCTGCTGTAAGGGTTGGCTTTGGCCCCTTCCAAATAATAGATGCTTTTGTCACGTTATGCTCACTTACTGGCGGAAGTGCGTCCAAAATGCCAATGGCTAAAAGGATGTTGAAGCATAGTCGTTGGATGCAAGTAAAAAAAAGGGAGGAATAAGTTGTAAGAACGGCACAAGTCATAGGGGTGAGTAATTATGCTGATATATTCAATTATCACCTCCAGGTGTATTTTGTTCACAACATTGAAGGCAACTTTAGGTATAGAAGTGGTGAAAATTATTCCTCCAGCTGGAATTATATAGCACTGATTTATGTTTATGAAAAGTCTCAAAGGACTAACGTTTCTCTTTCTCAAGGCATATAAAAACCCTCTCCACACACATTAGAACAATTTAGGCAGCTCTTAAACTGTACAACCAAAGCTTATTAAAAAAAACGATTCATGCTTTAGACAGTTGTGCAAAACATACGAGTATCTGCAGCATATAAAATTCAGCAAAACTGTTAGTTAAATATGTTAGCTACATAAAAACTACTTCTGAAACCGAAAACAGAAAAGAACTCATCAAACATCCGCGCAGTACCATGTACTACGAATGCGCATAAAAAAGCAACTGGTTTCATCAACGACGCAACTTTTTTGACGAAGGACCTTTTATCATTTTTAAGTTCCGTACCTTTAAAGGAAAAACGGAACCCTTAAAGGATCACTTTGTTGTCCATCTATTTGTCTATCACGACCCTTTTTTCAAGAACGCGATGAGAACGTAAAGCAATAGACGCAGCTTATGCCTCATGTTGTTATACTACTGTGTCCAAAATATAAGGTGACATATGAATTTTAACTGCGCGCGTCGAAGGATTTGGAAATTTGTCTATCTTTTTAGGTTGGTAGTACTGTCAGTGACATCTATGTGAAATTTCATGTCAAAATATATTCATAGTGTTTGAGATACGCGTCGTTTTGTGAGCTGCTAAAAGTGAGTTTTTCGTTTTTTGCGATGTCGAAATTTATTGAGCAAAGAATTTGCATTAAATTTTGTTTGCGGAATCAATTTTCTGCTGCGGATACGTTGAGGATGGTGCAGAAAGCCTTTGATGATGAGGCTATGTCTAAAAAAAATGTTTACAAGTGGTATAGTGATTTCCAAGCCGGCCGTGAACGTGTCGAAGACGAAGAGCGTTCTGGGCGACCATCAACCTCAACCGATGAAGCTCACGTCCAACAAATCAAAGATTTGGTGTTGAAAAACCATGGATTAACGATTAGAGACCTCGCTGATGAAGTTGGCTTTTCGAAAGGCTCAGTCAATACCATTTTGAAGGATGCTTTGGGCCTCAAGCGCGTCAAATCTCGACTGGTACCGAAAACATTGAATTTTGTGGAAAAAAGGCGTCGCGTTGAAGTGTGTGAAACAATGCTTTCCGACTACCAGGATGTCATGAAACGCATTATAACTGACGACGAGACTTGGATCTATGCTTACGACCCCGAAACAACCGATCAATCGAGCGAATATTGTGCCAAAGGAGAGCCGAGACCAAAAAAAACCGCGCCAAAGTCGCTCAAAAATCAAGGTCATGTTGACTGTTTTCTTCGATTATCGTGGTGTTGTGCTTTATGAATTCCTTCCAACCGGCCAAACAGTCAACAAGGAATATTATTTGAACGTTATGCGTCGTTTGCGTAACGCTATCCGCCTAAAAAGGCTGGAATTGTGGAAAGACAATTCTTGGTTTTTACACCACGATAATGCACCATCCCATACTGCACTCGTAATTCGTGATCATTTCGCCAAAAACTCAACCCATATCGTTCCGCAACCACCGTATTCACCTGATCTGGTGCCGTGCGACTTTTGGCTGTTTAACAAGCTCAAAAGACCGCTCCGGGGATACCGTTTTGATACGATAGAGGAGATTCAAGCCGCAGCGAAGACTGAAGGCCATCCCGGAAAGTGACTACAACCAGTGTTTCAAAGATTGGAAAATCCGTTGGCATAAGTGCATTGCATCGGGAGGGGATTACTTTGAAGGCGATGAAATTGATTTGGAAGAATAAATAAAGAATTTTCAAAATAAATACAATGTCACCTTATTTTTTGGACAGAGTAGTACTTGTGAATCAAAACTACAAACGAAAGCGGGAAATATGTTCGAGACTCGATTCCATCTCTACATGTTTGTACGGAATGTTCATAGCGCGGGTCACACTCCCAATTGCCCGGTTTCGTTTATTCCTTAAACCGCGGGTACTTTTAAAATCCACATCATAAGGAATGAGTTCAGAGGTTGGAAACTAGTAAAGGAGTAACTGCCCATAAGGCTTTCAGAAATTTCGTCTTTACTTTTTGCACACCACACAAAAAATTGCATTCGAATGTTGGCTGGATCACTTGCGCGGTTGACCAGCGATAGCAGTTTCACCAAGTGCTTTGCCTTCCTAAGAGGTTACTCTTTCGCCAAGTTCATGTTGTCAAAATAATGTTTGCGGCAGATAATCTTTTATTGAGTCTGCTGTGAAGGCATAGGAGTAAAACACTTATGGCAGAGTAATGAACCAATCTCGCAAAACACACTTTTCTAGTATACCAACCAATTTCGAATGAAATACTGTGAATTAAGCGAATGCAAATATGTAAAAAATACAAAAAACATTATAAGGGTGGTGAGAATCCCTTGAAATCGATCAGTACATAAAAAATCGAATTGGTATTGTGTGGACAAGTCAACCCAATTCAATGGATCCAGCTAAAGTTGTATAGTATGTGCATTTCAACTTTTACAACTAACTGAAACAAGGAATACTTCCAAAAGGTGTTCGAAAATTTTCCAGCCCCAATGTTTGTTAAATTAAATTTTCTCTCGCTCTCCGCTCATTCAGTTCATAATTACGATTATTGCAGAACTGTGACTCGAATAAATAATAATAACAAGCAAATTCCAAGCACACAAACATCCGTTTAATCTTTGCAAACCCAGGATCCGGTTTCTCGTTTTTCTTTTAACTCAAGTGGATTTCTCTGTGCAAAAATCAACACGGAGACGTTAACACAAACATGCACACAAATACAAGGGCGTGCGAGAATGGGATACCCGTATATGTAGGCACTGAGTGCTGCTGCGAGTGCTGACTACTGACTGCCTTCATATAATGAAAGGCAAACATATCAAGTACCCCCTGAGAGTAATTCAACCCTTTTGCGTTATAAAGTATACGCGATAAAGTGATTGAGGCAATAGCCTCCCCGATATGGCAAAGGGATGCATATTATATGTGTGTATATGCCTGATGATGGGGCGGACGGTGCGGTCTTATGAGCGTATGAAGCGCGCTTGGAAATTCTATACGCGCGATGTAAGTCTTTTAATTATGATATTTTCACATATCCTTGCGGTAACGACAACGGATGGTTGGGTAGTTAGGTTTCGCAATTTATATTCGTTTTAATGTTGTTGGAGCGTAATACACATCCTTAGATGAATAAACTTACGTAGAAGCTTTACAAAAGTCACAGTGTTACGGTGCGTCTGCTTTATGATTGGATTGGATCTCGAAGGTAGTTTAATGTTATATGCAATCATTTAGTTTGAGGACGACTCCAACCAAGAGCAGAAACATGTTAACATTAATTTTATGAACGTAATGCTGTTGGAATCAAATTTTTACCATCTTACTGAGAGAATTGAGTAAACTGTCCAAAATTTACAAGTAGCCCTTGAAGTGTTTTAATCCAAGCTAAGTTTCACGATTGCAAAGAAAGCTGATCCGGTTAAGTCAAACTGTATAGTTCAGATCTGTCTTGAATGAAGGAGTTCTGAGTAATTCGCATTTAATCCATTTGAAGCAACATAGTCAGTCTTTTATAAAAAAGATTTCCCTAAATCATTGAGTTTCGCTGTCAGGGAAGAATGCCCCTCTTTTCATTGTGTCTCTCTGATAAATTGCCCCTTGAGATAAAATCAAAATTTTTAAAATCACGTCTTCTAAAATTGTTGCAATGAACTCTTGGTCGAATATAGAACTTCTTCTCGAAAATTGATCATTCAGAGCATCCAATTATACAGTTTTCTCTAAAGAAGTGACAGTCTGAATTTCGATCCATTAATCAATAAATTTCGTTCTACGCTAAATGATTTCATTATAATTTTCATACTTCAGTCAGCGACGATGTAAATTCACAGGTCTTAAGACGGTAACATATAACTGAACATGTACACCTTGTTTAAATTAGAATGGCATATTTGAGTTTACTTACAAAGGCTTCGAGGAATTTCAAAGCCGAAGAACAAATTAAACTCCTTTGTAGAATTGTCCTTTAGGGAAAGTTGTGAGCGACAATTTTAGAACGACTTTTCTGCCTCAGATCAGGTCAGATTTATTACAATATATCCTGTAGTTGCTCTTCAATGAACATTTTTATGATTTTCTTCCAATCCCACAATAAAAGATTTTATCTCAACCTTAACATGGTTTGCAAAACGGTTTCACTATACATACCTCGATAACTGTTACCTAAGGCCTTTTTAGTGAACGGTACCGAACGAACCAATTTTGCAGTCATCGGACCAATTGTGTGTCACGTCATCTGGCCGACGCTAACTGCTCATCCGCGATATCTTCAGCCCCAACAGCAATATACTTGTCGTATCGCTATACGAGGCTTACTAGCGCCCTTGTTGCTCCAGACCTTTCAAGGCAAGCTGCTAAACACCAAAGTGTTTGATAACTCGGTGTAAATTGTGCCGAAATTAAATTTTCCCCCGCCTGCCTGTCTGAACGCAATAAACTCAGAAACTACCAAACCGATTTTTATGCTATTTTTACCAGTGGACAGAGTGACTTAATAGAAAGGTTTAAGTGTATAGTATAACCAATTAACCCACTGTATCAAAAATTTGCCTTTTAGAGTCGTTATTTGGTGGGCGTTGCAAAAAGTACTTACAATATATCAAATAAAGGACTTCAACTGTATATTACACAACAATACCCACAAAAAAGGCATTGAAACCATGTGCGTAACTATTATAATTAAGTCATAATAACCACTTTTTATGCAAATTAATCAATCAAATACAGACAGAAAAGAAAGATGATGATATTCGTGTCGTTATATCAATCCTTATCCACCTAAAAAATTTCATAATCAAGTTTAATTATGTACAGGAAAATTCTTCTTTAAATTATCTAAATCGGACCTTTTGTTAAAAAGCGTATAAACAATCTTCTTCATCGATTATGAAGCTACCATTATGAAGATAACATTCTGTGTGGAAAGATAAGACTGCGTGTTCATACGGCGGTACTTATGGAAGGAAATGCATTTATTTTGACAAAAAGAAAGATAACATAACAAGATATCCGAGAACATAGAGCAATCGCATAAGTTGAACATTTTAAACGGTGTTACTTCAGTTGTAGAGCAACTATTTGTTGGAAATGACTTCATGCTTCAACATTCTCGTGCACCAATTTGAACGAAAATGAAATTTGTCGGAAATTTCACAAGATGTGTTGAAATGGCCACCTCAGAGTCCAGATATCAATATAAAAGTCAAAATGTAACTGGCTCGCATACGAAATACAATATTTGAATTTAGACGCGTTACCTATGAACTTTTTTTTGAACTTTTGAACTTTTAAACTTTATTGAGAATTACATATTACAATTTTAAATGACCGGCTTATATAAGAATGCATGGTTTTATGTGTAGAAGCAATATTCTTGTAAGTTTGGAATCGAAATGTTAACAATAAGATTATTTGCATGTTTTTCTTATTTACTCAACTTTGCTTCAATGAGCGTTCCAAGATATGTGATAAGACTAGAAATAAGTAAAAACGTATGACTAAAATAAGGTTTCTCCTCAGCTTATCGATTCGTTAAATAATATACGAATGGAACAGAAAAGAAGATATTGTTTCTTGAAATCAATCCATGAGCTATCAAAAAAAGTTTAACCGCGTAAATTGAACGTCGGCGCTTTGTGGTTGAAAGGCAATAAAAGGTTTCTATTTGTATCTGGTTTTAACTGGGATGAGGATATGGCATTTGGTAGATTGAATGGTGAAAGATAGTAGTGATCGGTTATGCTGTCATTGATATTTGAAGCCAATAAAGATTTCCCCAGTGGGTTGGGATGATCACGAACTCGCTCTTATTTTTTAAACAGCAAATCAAATTGTTAAGCCATAAGAGGTGTAACTTTTCTATCTAAACTTCCCGCAGCAAAATCGCATTATCTTTCTTCCGAAGCTCCCTAATTTTTTAGCGACGGTGGGTGATATCGAGAACTAAGACCAAATCCATAGGTAAGGACTGGTCTTATAAGCGTCTTGTATACAAGTATCTTTGTACTCATAGCTACTTCTTTCGAATGCAGTATAGGTCGTCCGAATATTGTGTCAATGACTGTATAGCTTATCTCAAATTCGAACGGAAGCCAACGTTCGGACAGGATAAGTCAGCTAATTATTCTATAAAATATAGTCCCGAGTATTCCGCGATCTTGAAGAGTATAGCATTCCAATACTTTTCGAAATGTATTCTCTTTCTTTTGGTTTGAGTTGGAATTTCTTCTTACAAAAACACTCTCTCTGGGTAAAAATAGTTTAGCATGTGCAGTAAAGTTGTTGTTGAGTAAATAGAACATCATATTTATTTAAATCCAATATCGCCTGGTAATTCAATAAACAGAATAAGTCGTAAATAAGACGAACTCCTTTTATTTCCATTGCTTTATTGTAAACTAACATTGGTCGCCTTGATACTCTCAAACGTTAGATATTGAATCGTAATTCTTGAAATTAAAATTTTAAGACTTGCACTACATTAGAAAAGCATTCAAAATATTTTTCAAAAAATAAAATCTCTTCTTTTGGGTATTTTTTAATTTGAATTTCTGCTCGATGACATTAAAATTATTTATTTAATTAACTAGCCGATCAAGTACCATTGCCATTGAACCCATTCTTTCAGAGCTGCAAAGATGTAAATTTTCACAGCTTCTAGAATGTTGTCTAGTCGCAACTGGATATAACCAAAAACAAACATTCATTGCCCTAACATAGGCTGACAAAGGAGAAACACTTGAAAATTCCACTTCTAACCACTATTGTATGCCGTCAATCTAAATTAGTCACACGACACATACTGTAACAAAAGATACCTTAAGCGTCCGATTTCGGCTTCTTTGTAACGCCATCCTTAGCTGCAGGTATCCTCATTTGAAACAAAAAGAAATATACTAGATGCATTGGTATCCTCTCGAATGTCTTGAATGCTGAACCCGCACAATACGATTGCAGCAACTGAAATTCCCAAGACAATTAGTGACACAGTGTGAACTACCATCTCTCTCGAGGAGCATTCCACATGTTCTTCATCTCGACACAAACAAATTACATGCATCGAACGCGATTTTTCCAGTGCTAATTCGAACAGTACACACTGTTGCGCATGTTGCATCCTAAAAATAGCCACAATATAGGCGATATATGGACCGTGCTGCATCTAAAAAAGGATGCTCACCCATGCAGTCGATGCAGCGCCATGCAGTACGAGAAGCGAATCCAGCCATGACCTCATATCCGAACGAGTACTGCTGTCTCGTATACTGGACTTACAAAACAAAGAAAAAAAAACAGGCAAGCTGACCCTGGTAGGTACTCGTACTTGCATCGCCAGCGGAAGAACTCGTACATCGTGTATATTTGGTCACTGCTGCTGCTGCTGCTTCTGTAGATGTCCTTAAACTGCCATGAAATTGGACAACCGCCCATTTCGTTTCTTTCATTACCACATCGCATAGTCTCGCCGTAATGCGGCTGTGATAATTCTGCGCCAACGACACCCGCAGGCAAATCAACTTCCAACCAGAGGAAGAACTGCTTTCAAACACGACCATATTCGGCCAGACTCGAAGAGAGATGGACGAATTTTTGGATTCCTTTTGTTTTCGAAAAGATAAAAAAAAAATTATTATGTATCTAGAGACGAATCGAAGGCATTTCTTTGATTTTATTTCCGTCGCCCGTCTTCGGTCGCTCTATTTATTCAAATTGAAACGAGAAAAGATGAAGATACAAAGATACATACAGAGTAGCTAGCACTTGGTGTATATCTTTTAGGTCATCATTAAGTGGACACACCGCCAACTTAATTTTCTCCTTTTCAACGAGAGTTGGTATCTATTCTTTGGCCACTCGTCTGTCGCCTCAAAAGGTGATCGATTGTTCTATCCACCTTAATGGAAATGGAAATCGTCTTTACACATCCCAAATGAGCAACAAATGTGGCAATAAAAACCAAATTAGAGTTGTTCTTAGGATGGTATCCTCTGCAGAGCGCTGACAATGCTGGAGACTAAGAAGGTGACGGTGTGAGCTCCAGAAAGTGTTACAAGTGTATCTTTGAGGTCGTTTTGTCATTGTCAGCTTATAAAGAGTGGGCATGTGTCACTTTGCATCCAAAGAAAACAGCGACAGAATCACAAATGAAGAATCATTACCTACGACCAAACAATTTCATCTTCTATTCGAACAAAAAAGACATTTTGTTGGGCAAATAGCTCAAGTTTAAAAAAAAAAAACAGATACAAAAAAAAAAACGTTCAAGAAGATGAAAAGAACGAAGAAAACCACAAAACATGTTGAATGTCGAATGTCGGCAAAGTGAAAATGAGAAATTGGGGCTGTGTGCTTGGTGGAAAACAATGGGCACGATGATAGTTTAGAACGCGATCTGCCTATGCTAAGTGCAGAGACAGCCAGAGTCATTCGAAGAGCATAGGGCTCTTCACTTGACACCATCTATAGAGTTGTTGTTGTTGTTGGTGAAAGACTAAAGAAAAATTTCGAGTGTCACTCTTTTGTGACATTCGAACGTTTCGTTTTGTGGCGGTATGTATCCATATCGATGCCCTCTGTCAACCCAAATGAAGAATAGATCGTCCGGGTATTGAGAGCCTTTTTGTGGACGGGACCTTCTTCTAAGCATCTCGAGTGTGAGAAAATGTAGGTTGTTGAACTGCGGGATGAATAGGTGATGGGATTTTCTTTGACGGGGAAGCTTGGTGTTGAGTTGACAGCGAATTGGGTGATTTACGAGGGCTATTTGTGCAACATTTGAGCAATGCTTTGTATGAGGATGAAGGGGCTTGGGGGCATTCATTTGTGCTCAGGTGCGAGCGAATGAATGGTCGAACAGGTTGTTGTGCCTTTGAGTGAAGGCAGGAAATGTCATTTTCATTTTCGGTTGTTTAGTTCTGGGGGAATGGATCGAATGTCAGCTTGATAGTTTATCTGACAGGGGACATCTCGATAGATAGAAAGAGATCAGTGTAACGTTCTGTGGCTGGGTATGTTGTGTTTTGAAATTTGGAATTTTTGATCGCATGAATCATAGTATGAATGATGAACGATAAGTTTGAAAAAAAAACGTGGGCAAAAGTTATTTCCTGGTAATTTGAGAATTTACGTGACTCATACGAAAATGTGTTGCATCGAGTTCAAGCTGACTCGGTATTTGAACTCTTATTGTAGTACAACAGTGTTTGACTATAAAAAAAAACAGTCTAATCGCGGCGGTAAGGAAGCTGCCATTTTTTCGTAAAAGGTTTTATTTGTTTCTGAAATTTTTAGATCTTTTTGAAATGTTTCAAGAAGCGTAGTTATTTAGCAAAAATATCGAAATTGTATTAGGCTAGATAGAGCCACCTGTATTAAAAACGACATCCAAAGACAATATTGCACAATTTTTTCAAACAAAAACAAATTGACAGTCCGACGAAATGGTGTTTTTCAGTGCTGAAAGTTTATTCCAAGATCAACTCAACCGGCCCCTCATGATGGTTTAAACTGACGTTTGCGATACAAAGGGATACTGATAAAATTCTGCCAATTGTTTTTGAGTAAATAAGTCAAAAAGTTGATTTAATTTGTTATAAAAGTATAATACTTGAATTGGAATATATTCAGACATTGAAAATTTATAAAAGATGAGAAATTTGCATTAGCGACTAGCAAAATTCATTCCTAAGAAGCCAGACCGTTTTTAAGAATGGAGTGATGCAGATTTCGGCTACCCAAATGAACTGCTTACATAGTATTTATTATAAAAGAATGCAGATGAGAATACAAAAGGAAATGTTGCTTAGTTAAAATAATCTTTCAGGTGAAATTGTTAATGTTTCTGTGGACTCTTCGTTGTTTCGCTAGTGGAGGCATCTTTGTATTATCCGGCGATTTCTGTAGTGTATCCAAATCCACGGCATGCTACGAGACCAATATATTAAATATTCTCAAGCCTTTGGGGGTATATCTACAGAAAATTGTTTTTATTGCTTCCGACTTCCAAGAGCAATTCAGTTATCTGTATTACACGCGCGCTAAATTTCAATCTTCGGATTTGGATATATTTGTTAAGGATATTAAAAGTGGCCTTCAAAACAGACACACTGCAGTTTATAACGTCAAATACGCAATTAAAATCAATAGAAGAGAAATAAACATTAACACTGACTCATGCAGAATGAGGAAAACAAAAATTATTTGTAACTCATTCTGGAAGCATTAGGATCACCTTCTCGTATGGTGTAGAAGTTTCACCCCAACCAATCACCAAGCTTCAACTTTGTTTGAGAAATGTTTAATGAAATAATCGAAAAATATCGGACGCTATTGTTGACACGACTTATAACTAGTCCTAATTTCGACCCTAAATCTCTTAAAATTATCCAACAAGTTTTTGTTTCTACAGCAAATAAGGGAATACAACGTAAAATAGTATTTCATGGTGGGTCCTAGTGGACAGTTTCCTACTGGGTAGCAAATTTTACCGAAGAATGGACTCAGCACAATGGGGTCCTGGTTTTCTTCCTGCAGACAATAAACACTTTCATAAAATCACTTCAAAATTGTGCATGGTTGAGTTCAGACAAACATATAACATATCGTGGACTTTGTTGAGACATGGATCCACTTCATCGAAGAGCATCAGTTGAGGCAGTGAATTTAATCAGCCGAACTGAGGCCATGAAAGCCCCCGTTTTTTGAGAATAACAGGGTGTGATTCTGATCGACTATTTTGAGAAGAGCAAACGATCACCAGGCTCTACTATAATGAATAATTGAGCCTGTACGATGCAAGAAAAAACGCACACACTGCACATTTTACATTTTTAGCTTCCCTGACTCTAATAAGACCAGAAAAAAAAGTTATCTCGTGCCCCTTTTTGCCACCTCATTATAATCATTTTTTTCACTAGCTGTTTGATGAAGAGGCTAAATCTCTTTAAGCTATAAATTTTAAACTGCAAAAAAAAAAAGATTCCGAAATATATTTCAACAAATTGCATCTCAAAATAATATAGTCAGTTCTACCAGAGAATTGGAGACGTTTGTAAGTAATCTGGTCGGAAGGATAAAAGTCAAATAGGAAAAATATAACCCAATAATAAAAGATTCCTGCAAAAACATTAAGCTTCCTTCCATAACATCCTGTTATGTTGCACCCCAACTCCAGATTTAGCAAGTTCCAGTTTTGGATAAGCTGCAAGACCCCCTAAGGCAAACAAAACCACTTGAAGACAATAACTGAAAACAAGGAGAGTAAGCACTTGCTAACCAAGAAATGCATCAAATACATCAGATTTGGTTAAAGTGATATCACATTTTCATGGCCAAAAACATTCTCTCGGGTTTTATCACAGACGGAATTGGATCAACTACCCAAAGAAGAGGAAGAAATAAAAAATAAGGAATATAAACAAAATCATTTTTCATTAAAAAATCAAGCAAAAATAATAATAACCGAGCTGTACTTCACAGATTTCAAGTAGAATCTGTTACACTGCTCTCGATTTCATCCGGTTCGAATGAACCGACACAGTCTTCGACCAGAAACTATTTTATTGGTAAAAATACCATCTGCTGAAATTCATGGACACTTAGATAATCATTAAAGTTCCTTCTATGTACAAAAATAATTTAAACACAAACCTTACAAAAGTATGTAAAATATAATGCACTAAAGAATATCTAAATCAAGCTCATCTGGAAAAATTTTCATATTCAGACACTACTAAGGCAGGTTCTCTACCATCCAACCTCGTACAAAAACATCTTTAAACAGTTCCTCATTAACAAAATTTCATATAAAAAATTCACGTATATTCCAAAAATAAAATAAAAAATTCCACATGAAAAAAGGACGAGGATCTGGTTATTAGAGCATTACAAAACTATATCCTTAGAAAGATGACTCCTTTTGAAAGCGCACTTCGGCGCGCCAACACTGTTACAACACTGCCATCAATGTGACGTTTGCCTTCAATCATTCCAATTTCACTTTCCAACTCCCAATACCAATTATTCGCTCTCGTGTTTTGACAGTTGAAAAATGTGTTTTCGAAAAAAAACAGAAAAAAAAACAACGAGAAACGAAATCCGACAAAGTCAATGCATTCACGCTGAGGGGAGTGTCCACATGAAATCCAACACGCACTGTGCGGGTGACCCGCTGGGGGTCTTTCCATTCAAATTTTCTTAGATTAAATTTCACAAATTGATTTATTGCAGAAACACCAAGCCAAGCCCAAGACCACGAAACCCTAAATACACGATTGATATCATTGTTACCAAGTCTGCAACGATTTGCAATGCAACCGCGAATGCAATACGCATATCCAGCTGCCTTTCGGTTCTGTTCCTATGACCCGATTGTGTTCACACCCCCGTTGTAGGATATGCATATGCGTTTATATCCATTCCATTTTATTGAAAATCCTTCAAAAAGGACACGAGTGCTCTTGAAATTTACTTCAGTGTAACCGAACCCCAATGATGCAACAGTACGGATAAGTCAGAATATAAAATTTTTGGTAGTGAGTGCGAGTGTAACTCTAGACCCGTTTAGATTATTATCCTTTTTTTTAGCAATAAAAAAGTTACTTTGTTATTCCAATGTCAGATGAAAAATGGGGTGCTGCAATTGGATCTCAATATAGGGTTGGACACGGCCTTTGCGTAAAGTTCGAAGCATGTAGTGAACGTTGTCAGGGTAACCAAATCCGTTTCGAGGACAAAAATATTTTAACAACCCACTACAAGCTCACATTCAACCACACAAAAAAAAAGAGGCGGACAATGTTTAAAATTGAATGAAAAAAAAGAAGAAAAATGCATCCCTTCCTTATTCGGTTGATAGGCATTTTTTGTAGTTTTTTTTGTTGGGTAGGGCTGATGGTGCGGTAACTGTAGTCGATCGTAAATTTTTTTAAAACTCCCCCAGGACTCGATTATGAGAGAGCGCGTGTTTTGTTATCCTTTTTACTGCGGCTGTGTTCTTTAATATTTACCAATATTGACAACACTTGAGGAGTCCTCCTTATTTTTTTAAAGTAAATTTTACTCGCAGGGTTGGTTGTTTTTTGTTGCGTATATTAGGCCACTATGCCACTAAAGAAGTTCCAATTACGACATACCAACCAAGGGTGCATCACAGGGGTGGGTTTGTTATTTGAATTTTCTTCCTTTTTTTATGGAAAAGGTATGTAAATTGGGTAATGCTTTCTAATTTGGACACATAATGGAATAATATATTTGGTTGGGGAAATTCCTGTTTGATGTTCGAATGGTTCTGTTTTGAGCAGTTTTGATGACTTGAAAATTATGAGTTGTTTTAGAGAAAGGGTGTACAGGAAGGCGTGCGATTATAACGATTTTTCTAAATTAAATGTTCAAGATTTAATAAAGTCTAAAAAATAATAGTGCTGACATAAAGACGTTGCAGTCTTTTGAGTTTATTTTTTTTCAAATATTATTATATTATATATTTTGGAGGAGCATGTGATCACATGATCAGAAAGGTGATCGTTATCATCCCAGCTAGTAGACACTTCAAATCGTAAGGACAAAACAGAGACAAAGAGTTATTATTTTCTTTGAGCAAAGAAAATTTGGAATATATTGGTTCAATAACTTGCAAAAGAATCACGAAAGAAGTAGCATGATCGCTTTTACATGTGGATCTCCAATTTATAGGATCAAATCATAGTAATTAATCGATCGAATGAAATCGATGGACCTTAAGACAATTTTGAAAGCTTTCAGATCTTCATAAAATTTATATTTTTAGATGGAGTGATGGACTACTTTCAAACTACTCCAAGCTTGGTTCGGTTTAAGGCAAAGTGTTCTTCAATCAAAATTCTAACGTAAATACAAGTTCAACCCTCAAACCTGTTGATATAAAATCTTTAAAATAACGTTCGTTAAGACGTTGCTTGTCAGATGTCAAATCATATTTTTTATAATAAACATAAAAAAAACTCCTTTAAAAATCTTCAAATTATATTCAAAACAAAAATTATGTTTTCACCAAATTAAACAATCTTAGGGCATTTTGTCAGCTGCCAAATCTCAGATCTACAACTCGGGAAGAAATCTGAGAGATTTTACGCTGAATTGATTTGTTGTTTCCTTTTTTTAAGAAAAAAATTGTTATATTAAATTAATCTTTTTTTATTAAAAGTTTATTTCAGAATACAAAAAATGGTGTTTCGGCTCAAAAAACTTTTCGTAAAATACCAGTTGCAGTCGAAAAAATGTTTATTTTGGAATCGAAACGAAAAACATTTGGTCGTGCAAGATACAGAATCCGAAGTGGCAGCAACAAGGACGCAGCAAGTAAGAAGGACCTCAAATTTTTTTCATTCCTTTTAAGTAAATCCTTGTGAAAAAGTAAAAAGTTAGTTGAAATTGGGAAAGAAAAACCGCGAAAACAATTCAAGTGAAAGAACTTCAAGGCTCATGGTAGAAAAAACACCGCAGAGAAAACCACAAGGACAAGCTTATAATTTGCTAGAGAAAATGCTCCTCTTACGTTATCTACAAAGCTTTGTTATTCTGATAAAAAAATAACATTTTGAGTGGTTACACAGCCCACTAGCCACTCAGGGGGAATGCAATTGTATGAGTATGCGTATCGTAATGTGGTATAGGACCACTTGTGACGTGCCCCGATCATTTAAGACAACCTAATTGCTAAGAGATAATTACACTGGTTGATAAGGCACTCATACACCTCCTAGATCGTCCAAAACTTTCTCTCACAATAAGGTCGAAAAGTTTAAAAAAATTCCGGATTTGTATATATCTTTAACTGAACAAAATATTGGTACAAAAGATCAGCGAAAAAAATTAGAACGGAATGTAAAACCGCTTGGAGTTCCATTCCAGAAGGGTATATCGAAAATTTGATAGATTCTGCTCCAATCGTTTTGTATCTAAGAAAATGTTGAAAATTATTAATAAATAAGTTAATAATCTTAATATCGAGCTCATTAAAAAAGAGATACTTTTATCGGCGAGGAAGAGTGACAAAACTGCATTGCGGAAATAACTTTGCCATCGATTGCATATTTCTGTCACACTCTCCCTCACAGGCAGTGGAAGATTTACTAGCAGGCTGATCAGGGTTGAGCCTAGGGCGGCAATATAGAAATCAAAAAGATTTTTGCATGACGGTTTTCTGATGTCTCACAGATAGAAGTCTGCAAACAATTTTGCTGTTTACTTTACTCTCTCACTTGTCAGTGCACATTCCGAGAGTAGCAAAATTCCACATTCTGTAACACCCGGGCGCCTCCCAAAAAGTAATCACACTTTGTATGAGTGAAAAGAGCGAAATTGTAGAAAAAGCGTTTTATGTTTTTCCCTCTTCCCACTATCAACCCAAACAAAAAAAGCTCTGTCCTTTGAAGAAGTATATCCTCGTGATTTAGAGACTAAATTAGTTCAAGAAGGCATACATTTTCGAAGCCTAATATCTTTGCAAAGTATTTTGATAAAACCAACTTGTTCATCATTAGAGAATCTTTTTTTGTTCCTGCGAAAACAGAGTCTGCAGAACGTTTATCCGAACTTGGACATATCCCTTCCTATGGCCTTATATACACCAGCGACGAATTGTTCAAGTGAGAGAAGCTTTTCTTGTTTAAAAAGAATGAAAAATGATTGAGATCCACCTTGAGCCAAGAAAAAATTAATGCTTTAGCTCTTTTGTATATAGAGTCGGAATTAATGAACAAAACTACTAACGACGATATCATCGATGATTTTTCCAACAAAAAATCGCGCAAAAATGTATTGTAACGAAGTAACAAACTTTTATAACTGAGCTGAGTTGATTATTTTTATCTGCTTCACTGTCAGTGCAACAAAGATTATTTATTCACGTTTACCAATGAAGGAGATGACAATTGTAGAAGCAAGGGTGGCAAAAACTGTATAGCCTTTACTTTGAAAGTTTGTAAATCCGGCACTGCTAACAGGGTTGATTGATTAAAGCACTGGAAAGGACTCCGAAACTAGAAATAGAAAACGATCTCCACACAAGGAATGAGGATTCATTTTGCAGATATTTCGATCAGCTTGAAATAAAGATGAAGTTCTGATGACCTTGTCATACATTATGAATGAATTTTTATAATTTTTTTGATTTCTATTTTTTGTATATTGGGCAGACATTGAAGAACAAAACACTTTCCGAGCGAACGCAAAATGATTTATGAAAATTGATAACTGAATAACCAAATTAGTGCTTCCACTTCTCATATTATCTTTCGCAAAAATTGTATTCCCAATTTTATTTTTTGATGCCCCCCAACAAAGTTTAGCACACCATCATGAGGCTTTCTTAAATAAGCTTATTTTGAACAAAGCAAGTCATAATTTTGAACGACGTATCACATTTATCCATTCCCTTAACATTGCAAGCAGCAATTGTATTAGCATCTTTTCCAACCAATTTAGCTTGAGCAACTGAAGGCTGGAAAACACCTTCCTTTGTTAAACCCTCCTTCTCTGTCAGGCAAGCGAAATAACACTTCATGCTTCCAGTAACGTCAGTGGGCTTGATTTCACCAGTCATCACCTTTTTGATGTCATCTAAGATTACTTTCTGCTCAGTGGCACATTGCTTTGAGCTCTCCATCCATTCTGCCGGAGGATCACACTTTTGACAAGTCATAATTATTTTTTGTCGGAAATCGAATACATTTTGGAACTTACCATCACTGAAGCCAGCAAAGCAGCAAAAGTAAAAGCGATAAAGGATTTCATGTTGATACAATAGTTTCAATTGTTAAATGACAACAGTCAACAACACTTTGGCAGCTTTTATACCTTATCGAAGGCGATTAATAGATCCACAGGGCGTTACTTTTGGTTATCAGTTCCGCTACAGGGCAGCGCAAATTGCAAAATAATTGAATCAAAATTTATCTCTGATTAGAGGAAATTTAGCCGAAATTCAGATGTAATTGACCACTTGACCTTTCGTTGGCTTAGCGTATAATATTTAACGAGACTACAATGAATTTGAAAACGATGGAAAAGCATACCTAAATGTGAACGCTTTAATCGCTGCGAAGGTTAAACCTTCAACTAATTTTTCTGATAAGTTTAAGTTCTAGTAGAAGGCAGGATAAAAGTTATTCCATAAGAAATATTCAACTTAAACTTTAGCAGATATGCGCTGCAGTTTTAATGACCTTCACGGGATTAGCCTCAGTTTAAGCCAGCAGATTTGCATTTTTATTGTTTAATTTTGTACTATTTTATGATATTCTGTATCGCAATAAGTTGTTCTCTTTTGCCGACTTATCTTACGAATTTAAGACGGGTCTTTCGGTTTTGGACCGCTTCATCACAGATGCCAGTCAAACACTGGATGCAATGACTTGTTAGGCCTCCCTATTTTACGTTACTGCAATGGAAAATTGTGTAGACAGGGTTTTTAGTACCCCTCCTAAGGATTTCAAAGTATCAACTGAGTCGGTTTTGTTCTACTTTTAACGAGATAGGTCGCGAAGCATCTTCATTGCTGATGCTGAAATTTATCTCAAAGTTTTGTAAATTATCCAATTTTGTGAATCAAATTTGAGCTTCACAGTAACGTCTTCCTTTCAATTCAAGAGGCATGTATCAGTCACAAAAGATAGGGGTGTTTTTTCAAGTTGATTCACAATTTATCAAATTTCCCACTTCGAAAGAATGTTTCACTCATATAAGTGTCTAGAATAGAACGGGTCGTAATGTTTTTCCATTATGATCCTTATACTTATAAGAAATTATTCATGAGGCCCCGTAGACCAGATGAATTCAATTTTTCAAAATACTAAAGGTGTCTCGGTCGACCCAACCGCTATGAATTTTGGACAGGTATATGTTCGTCCCAACTTTGTGATTATGTACGGGTCTTGAGACGTTAGATCAGATAGACTTCGAACTTTAAAGTCTTTCATAGTACAGTCGCCAACTGTGGAGAATTAAGTCATGCAGAAGACGCTACCCTCGAGTATTGCCTGTAATGAACCTCGGTAGTATTGTATGAGTATTTCTTCTTTTCTAAAAATCTATTTTAACGTGAAGTGCGTTCTTATTCACGGTATTTTTTCGTTATTCCTGACTTGTATCTAAGAGTTATTTTTTCCAACTCACAATATAGTCCCTCCACGCTCTTTCATCTGTGTTCGACTTGGAAGACTTTTCTCTTTCCCTGTTCAGAAGGGCACTTTGACCCGGCTTCTAAAGCAGCTTTCTTTTCTTCTCGTCTGTGTCGCTTTAATGCTCCTATTTTCAAGTAAGGTTAAGGAATCTCACACATCCTGTGCTCTACATCATTAACTATAAAACTATAACTAAAGTGGTAAGTTTTATGTTTGTAATTAATGATTTTATAGTAATCATTGATTGCCGGTAATGAATCGTCTGGCTGTAATCTGCAGTTAGTAGAGCTATGTGCAAATGGCCCAACGGATGAAGCTGAAGGTTTTCTATGACCTCTTCAAAAAGACCTCAGTACTACATCAAAGAAATACTTTTAGACTTCAGTGCCAAACGAGTACAGAAAACACTTTTGGACCAGTAGCCTTCGTAACCATCGATTCAAATGAATACTTGCTGATTTCATTAAACCATTTGGCAAACATACTTAATTTGTAAATGTCCAGGGGAGATAACGACCTTGTGGTCTCACAGCTCAAGGATGTCGAGGAGTACGAAGTTTCTACCGCAGTCTTTAAAAGAGGCACCCACTTTCTCCGTAATTATGAGAGGAATCTTGTCGCAGATTTAAAGTCGATATTAACCACGAATTCATCGTCTTCAAAGCCTCAGATGATGGCATCCAACGTTCTCAGAGAATGTTCATGCCGTTCAGCGCTAAAAGTCGCACCATGCACTGTGCAGTTTATGTACTATTCCAGACTTGTAAAGCAATCCAATCTGGGATCATGTGATGTCTTTAATCTTATATAGAACAGATCCAGCGGTGGGTTATTGTCCACGTGGTTGCTTATATCTTTTTCAAGCCTGTCCAGCTGTTGAAATATGCAGACGATAATGAAATCTACGCTCACAGAAAAGATCTCAGAACAATTTGTTTCTAAATAAATGAGGATCAGAATGTCGACAAGCAATTAATCCATCGAACACCCTTCAGGATGAAACATTACAATCGAAAACTTAACCATTGAAAACAAATCCGTCGAAGATCGGCAAATGGAGCAGGTATAAAAAAGGGAAAACTGAACCTCTTGCGTTCTCACCAGAATCATTGGCAATTGAACAGGCAACTGACTGTCATGAGGAGCTTCATTCCTGTTAAAATTATTGGTGAGACAAGATATCGTACCCTATTTCCAAAAAAATCGTTTTGCAGTATCAATTGATGGCTGAATTGAATTTCCTTTTTGTAGGTGCGTTAGCCTAATATCAGCTAAGGTCCGCCTATTTTATAGCTGATATATGTTAGAACCGAAAGTAAGTCAGTTGTTTTTCTGTCGTTTCGCGAGAATGTTTAATCTGTTTCAGCGTTTCAATAACCTTTGAACGAATTGAGTGCTAAAATATGAAAATTAATAAACGGCTGGAGGCATTCATTGTTTCCACAATGTCATTTAAATTCTAATAATCTCGTAAGTGGCGCCCCCATGTCACGTTCTTAGTTATAACATATTGAATTGTCGTATGCATTTTTCATTATGATGCGAATGCATAAAATCCAATGATCATGTCGTCAATTTGTAGCCCCCACGCTCCACCATGAGCACTCATCCAACTCCGCTTCTCACTAAAAATGTACGATTTTACTGCCACAATTTTTTACCGAAAAAGCAACCATTCCAAAGAATATCCTCTTTCAACAGCAAATTATCATTTTATACGAAAATTACCAGCAACAAAATATCCTCTTCCCTACGACAACGGAAGGAGCAGAAAAAAAAGTAATAAAAAAAAAATAACTGGAAAAACTCTTGAAAAGAATAACAGACTCCAATGATTCCTTAAAATTACCTCAACCATCTTGATAGCGATACCAAAACAGCCGTTCAATTTACCATAACACCTTCTCCTCTCGCACTTGGCGTGTGCTGTGTAAAAGAAGAGACGGAAATGGGACACCGCAAAAAGCAAGAAACGACGACCACAGTTAGTAGCTCGTCTAGACTTTGCCACATTGGACCATAAAATCAAAATCGAAATTTCACCACTGATAAGAAACGGGCGAGCCAAAGAAAACACCCATTCGCCCGATGGGGGCGTTGAGGGTTGAGACAACCACCGACTTGTTATGTATATGAAAAACCAATTTCAAGAATTATCAAAATAAGGAATCTTAAAGCCTCGGCGCGGCGTGGCGTGGTGCGGCGGCAGTGTCATCTGCCATAAGCAACGAGTGTATCTGCTACTGCTTTGGTGGAATGGAATGGTAAAGCGATGGTATCGGAGCAGCCAAAAAGTGGGCATCAGCGTGCTGCACGATACACGTTTTCCAATTTCCATTGAAGAATAAAGATTCCTATCACCCCTCTTCAAAAAAACAAAAATCGTTACAAAAATCTTCACAAGGACATTTCGTTGGTCGTTGTTATTCCTTCATCATTATTTATGTGTGAATGTCTATTTTGTGATATCCTTGTGACAAGATATAAAAGATGAAGCGCATCAAATTCAAAAAAGCATATTTCATTGGAAAATTATCTATGAGGATATTTTATCCTTCGTTCCGCGTTGCATTGTTTCATCATACAAGGGGAGTGATGGTGAGTTGTTTTTTTCAAAACTGCAGGACTTGGAAAATGCTAATTTACGAAAAAAAAAAAATCGGATGGGGTGGAAGTGATTTTGAGCAAAAATATTATAAGCGCGCCGTCAGTCGATTGTTGTGGGCCATAAAATTAATGAGGAAAATCCTGACAGTCGCCTCAAAACAGGATGTGGAATATTTTTTTTTGTTTTGTAGTTTGCAGCTTCCATTTGTAAAGCTAGAAAAATCCTCTAGTACATCCCTATTATATCCAACGAGCAATCTACTATGTGCCAGGCTGATTTCTGGTTTTGTTCTAATCCGTGGTGCAATGCTCACCCCTTACAGAGGCAGAATCTCCAGCAGCAGACCTAAAATTTGAAACGATTGCGGTTACACGTGACTCTTGGGTTTCTCTAGTTGTGCAATGGATTTTTCCCAGGATTTGGGCTGCCATTTTCGGGGAGGCGTGAATATTTTTCCTAAGGCCATGAGTTCTACTGCAAATTAATGTATCACTCCCTGTGACGGCGGGAAGGATTGCCAGTAAATGGATCCCACCCTTCGACAAATTTATGAGGCGCAAAAATTTGTTCGAAAGTTTTCATTTTGTGTTCGTTTTCAAGGGTTTTGGCTTTGTTTAGAACGGCTGGTGGTGGTCGTTTGGGGTGGGTTTTGGCGGTACTCATTAAACTTATTAAGCTCCTTTTAAGCATTTCCGGAACATTGTTGAATTAGGTTGAATTCGATATGGTGTTTTGTGGAAATAGGGATTTTTTAGCGAAAGAATTTGAGCAGAAAAGGGATTTAATTAAAATATTTCTAATCCTTTCTCGGGCTTTGTGATATTTCTTTTTTATTGTAAACGATCTCTATTAAAACAATCAAATTTTACTTCAAGGTTCCGGACATGAATGTTTTTATTCCTTGAGCATTAATAGGCTTCTGCGGTTGATTGCAGTAGGCAATTAATTGTGCGAACAATATAACATTCACACACAAATCTTGAAGGAAGGCTCGGACTCCGAAAATAGCTGTCGCGCCAGGCTTATCCGCAGATAGATGTGTAAAATTTTGTCCATTCGATTCTGAAGTCTTAAGGCTCTAACATGTAGACAAGGTTTATTTATTACCGCTTCTTTTGAAGCATTAAGACAGTAGTGAAATAAATTCAATAGTAAATAATATTCGGAAATTCTGTTTTCTTTTCAAATCGATCAGGTTCAATTGTTATTCTGATTATTTTAGCTTAATTTGAGCATTCGTGTCAATATTATCCAGCTTTTTTTTTAAATATTGTTCAAGGGATTGGAAGGATCCTTAAAGTGGTTTTATACACAGTACGAGCAGAAGTGGAAGGAGAGAACGGAGGTACCACTGCACATTGGTTTTAAATTGTTGGAGGTTGCAGCGAAAAAGAAAAATAGAACAAGAAAAGAAGCCCTATATTTCAGAGTTCACTCGCTGGAACAAATTTCGACGGTGTTCCAGCGAGTGAATTGGTTTCAATATGAACCTTCGAAAGAAGGGTTCTGTAATTGGAGGAAAAAAAATACAATCGCTTTTTTTTTGGGACAGGCTGGACAATTGCAGTTTTCCATCTACCCGGGAAGAGATCAGAAGAGTAGGACTGATGAAAAAGCTTACGCATCGGTTTTGCCTGTGCGGAACAACACCTCTTCAGAACTATTGGGGAAATACCATCTGGACCAGCGGATGTGTGTTTGTCTAGATCTTTAAGTACTTTTGCGATGGTACGAGTGCGAAAATATATGTGTCCCATAGAATGCTCATCGTATGAACCCAGGTAGTGGAAAAGCGCAATCTGGAAGTGTAGAGCTGGCCCCGAATTGTGCAGCGAGCAGATTGGCTTTGTCGACAGGAGTTTCATTCGAAATGAGTGTCGGAATCGATGATGAAGTAGAGTAAAAGTATTCTTTGCCTTAGTTTTTGTCGATGGGAGAACGTACGTTATAGAAGAGCATAACAGCCATTTCGGACTCGTCAAAACTTTTTCCGGTTTACCTGTGTAGGATTGGCTTTACAAGACGGAAAACTCAGCTCTCTCAACCTGACAGCATCTTTGCAGCTCGAGTCGCACCATGAATTCTCTTTTGGTTTGGGATGAAGTCATTTATGCCTTGGAGAACAATATTTGTGACCATATCAGCGGCGGCGTCCCAGTCACTATTGAGGAAACATAGTGACTAGTTAAAACTCCTAATAAAGTTATTAAGGCAGTCCCGATTGGCTTTTCCATATTGCCATAGGAGTCTTTGAGGAGTTTTTTTTTCCTTAACTGGGTGGTTTGAAAAAAAGAAGTTGGCTGATATGACACAGTGGTCCGACGAACCTAGGGCCGCGAATATATCAATGGAGTATTTGTCAGGGTGAGAAGTGAGGAACAAGTCCAATGTGTTGGCTTTGTGACATGCAATGCTCGGGAATCGTGTTTGCTCATTCACTAGCTGTGTTAAATTGTTTAAGTCAGCAAAGATTTCAACATACCTTCCTTCGGGTGTTATCTGACCAGAATCAGAATCGAAGCCAGCTAGAACTGTGTATATTGAAATCGCCCGCAACAAACATTTCAGTATAGGTATAAAATTCTTTAAATGGAGTTGGACAGCTCATCAAACTCGTTAAAACTAGATGAACTGTTCAGGTTTGGACTTCTATAAATAAAACAGTAATGAATTGTTTGCTTATGGACGTAGAATTTTAACTACAAGAAGTTGAATTCCGAATTGGAACACTGACCGTATTGTGGTTGAAGTAGATAAGCAATATCATGACGCACATACTATATATGGCGATGCCGCGATGTGAAAAGAATAATGGCAGTAAACTTTATCCAGGTAGGTAAAAACCATAGTTTTCCTGAACCTGAAACTGAGCCTGTGTTTCGCTATATTGATCGTGTGTGTGAGCGTACACAGCGAAGAAATTCTTTTTAAGACCGCAGATGTTACATATGTCAACTCTTAAATTCCGACACATTGCAACCACCCGCAGCTTAAACTCAATTCTCACTAAGCAGAGTTGTAACGTAAACATCCAATTCCGAGTCTCCAGAACTTGCTTTCCACTTTTGTCCTTCATCGTTTTTTTATAAAGCGGCGTCCCTCTGGTACGGATACGGACATTTTTTAGGATCGTTGAGCTCCATCTGCGCTAATATTAATTGCCACTCAAACCGAACTGTTTGATCTACTTTATATCATATCGCTGGCCAACGCGAGTACTTTCGTTAATCTTTGGCGCGGCTTGCATCACATAGCAAGACCAGGATAATCAACGTTTCTTACAATGTAAGTTTGGTCTTTTGCTCTTTTAATTCTTCTCGGAATCTTCCTTCTCCTTCTCTAATGCATAACAAGTTAAGACTATACCTACTTGAGAGTGAGCAAATAAAAATAAAATAAAAAAATAATATCTAAAATAGTAAAATAGGTATTTAACTTTCTGACTTGTCCTGAGAGCACGCTGCTTCCAATTGGTTAAACCCAGCTTTCTAGCTTCCGCGATTGTTTTGCCCTTGAACCGGACATTCGGTTTTCCCGGTTTTCTTGAACATGGGAACTTGGATTCGATGACTCTCTAGGGTGGAGCATTATTGTCCATTCTCCCGATGTGGCTGAGCCAGTGCAGTTGATGTTTTTTGCCTTCCGGACTATATCCATATCTTTGTACAGCTCGTTTTGCGTTCTCCTCCATTCGCCTTTCCAGCAGAACAAATAAACGACAAAAGATCATATTTGTTCACCTGCTTTGCTTATCGTTCGGCTCCATAAAGCTGGACTAGCAAAATCGAAGTAGCTTCGGTTGCCTTAGGTTTAGTTCTCGCCGGACCTCCACTGTGGTGTCGTTTTTGGAGGATGTGATATATTAGTTCCGCCGAGATAATGTTTAACAGATCTTTTACTGGTTGACGGCATATACTTTCTTTCGTCCTCATTGATTTTAATTGCAACTCGGTTCGCCTGTTCTTTAATCACCGTTAATGCTGCGAATGAAAACTAGCGATCATGTCGATATCGTCTAGGCATCACAGAAGCTGGATAGACTTGAATAAGATAGCATCCTCCGCATCGACACCTGACGCAAGGTTGAAGAAATCGCATGGCATTTCCTTACCGAAATCCGGTGCATGTTTAGAATAGTTCGAAGGGCTTAGTTCCAAAGTTGTGTGACACAACTGGATCAGTATTCCCAGGATCTCGAATTAGAACTCCGAGCGATACATATTCTCATGCAGCCTTAAAGTCGATATATAGATGTTGAGTATCAGCTTGAAACCCGCTGCTCTCTTCTTGGATTTGACGGAGTGTGAAAATTGGGTCTATCGTTGATTTGCCGGAAGCCGTTTAAAATAAGGTGGTCGTATTTAAGGAATGAATAATCATTTTCAGATATTTTCCTCTGCTCTTCGAGTCTTTCAAGTTTCCAGCTTTCCTGTCTCTATATGAAAAGTGTCTTGAATAATTTTCCTTTTGGCTTATTTGAAAGGAAGGTAAGTTTTAATTCGAAAACAGACCACTTTAAAATTTTTGTAAACGCTTGGCTCTGAAAACTTATGAGAGATCATGGCCAGCAAAGATTTGTTCAAAAAGGAAGCAGTACAGAGATATGGGAGATCTTCGACCTATGCATGGGTGGAAATCAAGTGAATAATAATCCAATGGAGCAATGAGACTTATACTCATACTTACAGAAATTTGAAAACGTTCCGATTCTAAAACCTAAGCAGTCTTACGGCACCTCGAAAATATGAGTATACTCAAGCTTAATTAATTCCTCCTCTCGTATATGGAATAACACGCTAATTAATCCCATTTGTCAACTTCAATCTATTATACAGAAAACTTATGGATCAGAATTCTGTCGCTTCATTTCGCAATGTTCATCATCTTCTTTCATACTCTATTTCATCCTGGCGACTCACCATTAAAATGTCTCCATAACTTTTATGCAAAAGTTCATAAGACACTCAAACTATCTTTCTAAACTGTCCCATTCGCACTTTCAGGACCCAAAACACCGTCTTTCTTTCCAAATTTATATTCACTTTATCGCCGACGTTCTGCCCGTATTTTGTTTTGTTTTTTTTTATCCTTAAAGGGAGTAAATAACGAAAAACTTTATATCACAAAACAACACGACAACTACCAACACCCAACTCGACTCGACTCGACAAACACCTTGGTTTGTCCCCTAAAAGACTATTCGCTCCCCTACACCCCCACGAAAAAAAAATAGAGAAGCAAACAAAGTCACACTCTTCTACTTTATGCATTGTGGATGGAACACCTGTTTCGCCTCATAAATTATGCCCCAAGAATTTAATTTACCGGCTGCTTTGACAGAGGAAAAGTTATCTTTTCTTTTAGATTAGTTTCTCGGCTCGCATCCCTGCTTTTCCCGGCCCACCACTGACTGGCGAGAACGCCTTGTGTCCGCATACTGCAGCGACAACTACACTACACACCTCAGTATCATCTCAGTCCTTTAGCCCTTTTTTTCATCATCACGCCTTCTGTGAACTTCATAACAAGAGACAAATTGCACTTTCGAAAAAAAGAAATATATATAAAAAGAAAAAATTGAAAGTCCTCATAGATCCCTCCACAATGCAGGGACGCATATTTCATGGTCTCCTTGAGATAGAATGGCGGTGTTATGACGATGGGACTCCTTTATGATCTGGCAGTGTCGGTGATACTATGAGACACTTGGCTCACTGTCTGCAGACGCCTATATTTGGGGCAGAGAGTTAGGTGGGCATCACTGTTGGTCGTGTCAGACAAGACTGTGTTTCCAAAAGTAATATTGTCAACTCTATCGTCGTCGGCTGGGGAGCAACGCAACGCGCAGACTTTATAAATTTACGAAAATATAGTTGAAATGAAATTGGAGGCATATTTTTCAGTTTAATAGATGCATTCAAGAGCTTCTCGGATGGATGATGATTATGAGTTGTAGCCTTCGTAAGGGTGTTCCAAAAATACATTTCACTGAACCAAGCATATGGACAATGATGTGCGATTTTTGAAAGTTAAATTAAACAGAAGGAGAGTGAATTTATTGGGCGAGTTGAGCACGCTGGCGTTAAATGTTTACGCCCTGCAGATTAAATTTGGTGATAGAAGATCAAAATAACTGTGTCTTAATTTATCTTCAGACAAACTGAATTAAGGTATTCGCAAAACAATAAGAAGGGAAATCACGTGAAAAATGTTTTTGTCGTGAGCCATGTCCTTGCTCTTTCTATGAAAGAATGACGTCTTTCAAGATCAACATAGTGTTTCATTTCCGATTGTCAATCATTTCGAACTCAATTTCAAATTTCATTGAAAACAGGAGTGATCCAAAGGAAGAAAGAAAGAAAGAAAGAAATATGTGATGATAATGCCACATTTTAATTCAGAAAAAAGCCGAGACCGAGCCGAGGAAGCAACCACATCTGGAAAGACATTTGAGCGCATATGATGACGTTTCAAAGATAAACTCGAAAAAACAGCAATAAAAGAGTGCCTATCTAGTAGTCGGTAGCATGTACCAGATCATAAATGTCAAGTTTGGGGGTCAAGTCTTACGAAGAACCAAATTTTTCACACTACGCCAAACCGATGTAAAGTCTCGAAATGTGTTTGAAAATCAGTTTTTCTGAAAAAAAAAGGACTACTTCATTCTTTTTAAATTCGTCAAAAGCCAAGGCCTGCGAAATTTAGTAAAAAAATCAATTTGAAGAAAATAAATAAATTTTTGTTCTTCTAAATGCGGACTTTGAAGTTTTATTTCTCAAAAACCATTAACTAAAACAAATTGAGTCAAACATAAAATCAAAAAGTGGGACACACACACACTTTCGTGTGTGGTTTCGTTGATTTTTAACATTTTTTGCTTCCATTTCAAATCAATTTTTCAGAAAATGTATTTAAAAAAAACAAACGAAAACCCCAAAACAGTATGTTTTTTTAAGAACACCAATAAAAATTATGAAAAAATAAACACTTGGTAAAACAATAAAAGCTCCAACTAGCCAAACAACACCAATCCAATGGCATGCAAAAGCATCACACGTTGCTTACCGCCCATCCGATAGCACAAAAGTAAATGTTAGTCCTTTTGATCCTTGATATCATAAATATTTACACACCTCCATCAAATCCCGCTGTTTGCATTGTTATTTATGAATTTTACAATTTGAAAAATGCTCACCGTTTCAATGGAACATTGGCCTTTTAAGCCAATTTCCATAAATAAATAAAAAATAAAACTCCCTCATCCTTTATCCTGTAAAATTGCACGTTCTGTGTTTTAACTAAAAATAAAATAAAAAATTTCCTCACGCTCTGTTGGATTTTTTAAATTTGTTCACAGCATCATGGACTTATTAATACAAACCGACCACATCAAAGCGAATAACAAAAAAAAAACAAAAAAAGCATTCATTCCATGATGTTAACAAAACCATCGGCTACACACATTCATATCCTTTCTATACAATTAGTTTGATTAAAAAAACATTAAATAGATCTGAATTGCTTAAGCTTTACACAGTAAAACTGAAAACTCTGCGGTAAACCGCTTTATAAATTTACGATAAAACCAACATTTTCCATTTTTTTTTTTGGTTTTGTTGTTTTGCTTTTCCTTACTTAAGCATTTGGAATTTCGGATATTTTGGAAACAATTTGTGGAATGAAATTAAAATCCGAGTTCAAAAGGAGAATAGATACGAGAGCAGATGTTGTTCCTTGGCACCCCTTTTTGTCATGGCCACCAATAATGACCGTGCGTGTGCGTCTGTTTTGACATGTATCCTTGGTTAACAATAGATTTAGAAAAATCACATCTTGCGGCACTGTTTCTCTTTATGAAAAGCCACAACAATTCCCAATGGGGGCAGGATATAAAGGAGACTTATGTGCGCCATGGTGACTATTAGTTCTCCTCAGCCAAAAGGAAAATCGAAATAAATGACACTTAGAGTGCAAATGAGAGTGCCAAACAAACGAAATTCAGAAATCACACCCTTGAGGCGAATATTTTGAGAGATGGAATATCATTGTTGTCCTTCGAAATGCATAAATCAATTCGAGGATAACAAGCGCAAACACCCTCTATCGATAAATTGCAATTTTTTAAGACTCATGATGCTGCGTGTATCATCTGTCTTCCGAGAAGGCGTGGCGCTGTTTTGATTACACGAAGAAACAAACACAAAGAATCCTTCGCGCAAGTATCACACGTGATCGTGTATAATAATAACCATAATCAAAGTAAAATCCCCAAACAGGCGTTGGAAAGTTAAACTATGATTTACAACACTACAGCACGCTGCACATGTATTCAAGGATAATCAAGCGTTCCTAAAAAAAACAAAGGATATTGAATGTTCACTCAGTGAATCAATTGAAATCCACACAGCAGCGGCCGCAAAAAACATAAAGATCTGCGTCATAATCCTTGCGCCTAGTCCCAAAACCAAAAAGTAGTCCTGCTCCTGTTTGTTTAAAAATGTTTCGTTTACTTTTTTCCACCATTATCCTTTTGTTAGAGTGTGAGAAATTATGTTGCTGCTGTATTGCCCTGACGCGGTGCCGAGCGGTTGCAGGATATTGTACTGTCAGGGAAAGTGAGAACAAAAAAATGCATACCGTTGTCATTCGAGAATTTTTTGACTGTAGCAAGAGTTTTATTTTTTTATTTTTTGGTTAAGCATTATTATCCTTAATAAAGCATCCGGCGAATGAAATGTACCCCCTTCCATGAGTTTTTCATTAGCCCTATTGTATTCAGGCGCGCTATGTTATTGTAATTTTGGTGAATTTTTAATGAGCTGTCATAAGGACACACCTATTGTGATTTTGATGAGATTCCGTTTGCCATGCCCTTTTGTTCGGGATTAGCTGAAAGTAATCGAGTGAGAGGAAAGGAGTGTGAGAATAGCAGAAGTGTCTTTGTGATTGCTTCTTCTGCTGCTGCTGTTGGAGTGGTTTTTAGAGGCTAAATTGCGTATCAGAGGCAAAGTATGGGTTATGACTGCGCATTTGCATGACATATGACAAAAAAGGATGAGGACTTATTAATATTGGGTAACATATTGTGGCTGATTAGTTGCGGCTTTAATTTAAATTTTAAGGGCACTAAAAATGTGCACAAACTGGGAATTTTGTGGAACTTTAAAATGAATTCGTTCATATGTACATGGTTACTACATGACAACTACGATATTCAGAAGAGTTAGACATGTTTCCTAAGAAACACAACTTGTCCGGCTGAGGACGTAAACAGTTCCACACCTACTAAGACAAAATGAACAGGAAACGAACTCAGCTATAACCAGAATTCTAGATGCATAGGACCCTACTTCAGATGAAAGACTTTCCCTTGGACTTTTATGGAATCCTTTGAACAATTTTCAATACATCTAATTGGGTATATTGACTTAAATCACTTAAATGAACATAAAATTTTAACAAAGATCATATTTGCAGATTTTTTTTTATAAATAAGATTGTGTCACAGAGACCGGAGCTTTTTTTTTGTTATGGTGACTAAACCCTTGATGTCATTCCTTTAGGAAATTGGTTTCAACTTTCTTAGTTTAATTCTTATCTTCAAATGGGAGATGTCGCATGTTTCGAAGTGCTCTAATAATAATAAAAACAAATTGACCGTATCTAAATTAGACATGGGTTTGACTCGGGAAACCTGTTAAGCTTCCTTCAATTGTTTGAGACTGTATTGATGGGAATTAAAGTCTCGCATAATATGTATATTTGAGCAAAAGACGTTGTCGCAAAAACGTTTTTGATGACTTCAATATTAATGTCTTTATTTGTGTAAGAATAAAGTGTTAAATCCACATGGAAATTTCTTTAAGCAATAAAACAAATCGTTACATCGTGGCTAACGATGATTTAAGACCCCTAGTTTTCAGCTGGTTAAACCTTCCTGTAGCAAGCGGGGTTACCCATCACCCTATTACTTGGGGAAAAGCCTAATATCTTTGGCTTTAGTTATTTTCTCTTCCTCTCGATCGGTCTATTCTCTCATCATATTTTAGATAGTTAGCTGCTTGCATAAACTTGTCGAGGTAAGTCATTATTTTTTTTATATTAACTTTTAAAGTTTTACGTGGGGCTACCAGTTACCCACCCCTTTGCTATTTACATACATTTTTTTTTGTGGAGCTAACTTTAATTCTTTGTTTAAGACAAAAAATGCCTTCGCATTAGGATAACCAAATTGAAAATTACTTACAAAGAATCGCTGAAAGTTCTGAAAAAAAAGACAATTTATCGGTGCACATAGAGGAGGAAGTCGTTATTTTCAACAGCGGAAGCAGTGACCATGATGATGATGCTCCGTAGCTCAATGGCGAGCAAAAGTGCTAAGAGGTAGAGATAGGCATGTTTGGTCTTCTATTCCATCAACCTCGAGTCAAACAGCAAGAAGAAATATAGTGACTATACGCCGTCTAGGGAGAGGTGATGCTCTGAACATGGAAACTGAAAAAGATGCATTCACATCATTATTCAGCAATCAATGAAGAAATTGACCGACGTGTCTCTACTACGTTCATCAGACTGACAACATAGAACTTGCAGCCCTGATAGGGCTTCTATTTTTTTCGGCTATTAATAAAGACAACCATAGAAGCGCTAAAGATATGTGGTCTCCATTTAATGCAGCCATTTACAAAGCTATTATGTCAATCGTTTTTGATTTCTTCTTATTTGTCTACGATTCGATGATCAGTAAAGCGGGAATAAAGAGGACACATTTGCCCCAATCAGAGACGTATGGATACTATTTGTAAGGAATTGCAGAAATTCAAACCAACTCCGCTTTTATGTAACAATTGACGAGCAACTTTTGAGTTTCCGCGGGAAGTGTCCATTTCATGTATACATAGCCTCAAAGCCAGATAAGTATGGACTAAAAATAGTTGCCATTTGTGATGCTAAGACATTCTACATGTTTGATGCTATTCCATATGTTGGCAAAATAACGGAAGTCAAAACACCTGGCGATTATATAAAAAAAACCTGCCGAGAGTATCAAGGGTTTCTGGCGCAATGTTACATATGATAATTGGTTCATATCTGTTCCACATGCTGATGAATTATTAAAGGATTATCAGCTTACAAGCATCGGTACGCTTCGTAAAAACAAGCGGGAAATTCCTCCATCTGTCTTGCCTAATAAAAGCAAACAACCACTCACTTCTCAGTTTGCTTTCGATCCGCATAAGACACTGGGTTCTTTTACACCTAAGAAAAATAAGACTACATTGCTTTTGTCAACGATGCATTACAATCCCGAAATCAACCTGGAAACACCAGGAAATACCAGTCATAATACATGACTATAATTTGACCAAAGGCGGGGTCGACACTTTCGACAAAATGATGCTTTCGTATAGTTCGGCCAGAGGCACAAGATGTTGGCCACTTCGTTATTTCTACGGCATGATTGATCAAGCTGGAATTAATACCATTGTGCTTTATGTTAACGCTAAACACTCAACAAGTTTCGAAGTATTTATTTGAAGAATTTGGCATTACAACTTACGGAGCCCCATATGAAATGTGAATTTACGACCAATTTGCCGCGAGAATTACGAGACATTTTACACGATATTCTAAATATGACTGAAAGACCTCCTGGAGATGAACCCCTGGCTATATTACAGAAGCCGGCAAGGTGTGCACTGTGTCCAAGAAAATGGGACAAAAAGTTAATTCTTCATGCATAAAATGCCAAGTGCCCGCATGCTCAGAACATCGCAGAGATATTTGCCTTAACTGAATATAATGTTAAAAATTATGAGCTTAGATTTTAAAAAATCAAAAAAAAAACTTTTCTCAGTTTCCTATTAAAATGAATATGAATTATGAATATTGTTTTATATATTGTTTTATTTACAATAAAAGGTGATGGGGTTAAGAACAACACCAGTTGCTGTTCACATAGGAAAAAAAAGGCCTTTTCTTCGACAGAGCTGTCTGGAGTTCTATTGATGGCTTATGATTGCACATAAGATGAACAGTTCATTATTCTCACGGAGTTTCTTTCTCATATTCCAATTGCTGAAAATGCTTTTAATTGGAAATTACTAAATGCCTCTACTTCAAGGTGCTAAAGATTGTTAGTAAGTTAGTACGCCATCCAAACTTAAGTTTCCTTTTTTTCCCCGGTTTAAGTTCAAAGATCATCCTGGCCCGATATGTCGATGATATTGCGCCATGATGATCTTGAACAAAACCCATAAAATCTCTTCTTTATAAAGAACTATTTTTTTTTCTGCAAGACTTATGCTAGTTTAAACATTTTTTAACAACTAACTAAGGATGTTATGTAGATAACATAGCAAAGAGACTCTATTGAAGTGGAATTATTTCCTTTACCATAGGTTCTATACAGTGCGCTTTAAATGACTCTGAAATGTAAAATTTGGGTGGAAAACTGTTTTCATAAAAACTACGTCTTCTAACGCAACAGTTGGTGAATTTTTTGTAAGATCGTCGTTTTCTATCATTCCTTATCCATTGAGAAAATGGTTGAAACTTCGGATAAGCTTCGGTAAGCATTCTATTTTTGCGCTCGTATTTGACATTTTCTGCCAATTGGTTTGATTCTAAAATCGCCGAAGGAACTCTATTTCAATCTGGAATAATTAGCTTATGGCGTTTTATTTAAAATGTTAAAGGAATCTGGGTAAAGATATCACAACATAGCAAATGCTGAACCTTTCTTAGAAATAATAAGGAACCATTCTTTCATTGTTGGACTCTTTAATAACTTAGTTGTTACATTAAATGTTTAATGTTTAATTTCTAAGAAAGCCTAGAAAATCAAATAACCTCTTTTTAATTTCTAATGAAAGATTCCACTGTTTAAAATTTTCCAAGAAAGAGATTGATTACAAAAAAAAAGTACACAAATCGTATCACAAGTGAAAATCTCTCTCAATCTCAAACATGAGTAAACAAAAATAAAGTGAAAGTTCTTCACCGCAATTTGGAGAAAATGAAAACTACCTCCTTCCTCCCACCGATACTCATCAATCAAAACTAGCCTTCGAGAGGAGTCTTGAAAATGAGAAGCTTACGGCCAGAACGGTAACAAATGAAACTATCATTAGTCTCGATGCAATGATGAAAGAGTTCCCCCCCCCAAAAAAAAAACACATTCAAATAAAGCCTCAATTCGAAGCAATCAATTAAATCTGGAACGGATCTGGGGTACCGCCCAAACCAAAGATCTTAACTCAAATTTGATAACTGACACCGAAGCAACTACTACAACCCAATGCCTTTATCGGGCCGTAAGATCTTCCCCGAAAACAAAAGGTTTTCTACTCCATACTTCTCATTTGATTAATGACACCCCCATAGATCACGCATTGAGGTAATTGAATATTCCAAGCGTACCACCAGAGTCTCACAATTGAAGTTGAACTCCGAATTCTCACGATTGTTCGGCCAATTGTCAAAACGTCCAACGTCAGCACGCAGTCTTCTTCGACATGTGGATCAAAATTTTTGTTCCTCGAACTTGGTGAAGTTTTCGAATCACGTTTGGTTCGGGTTTGTCCCTTCCTCATGTCGTCCATATGTCGCTACCATTATTATGAACATTAAAATAAAGTTTTTTCAACAAGACGATGTGTAGCCTGAATTTGGAATGAGATCCGACCGATTGTGGCCGATTGACGCGCCACTTTTAATGAGAAAATGAATTTCGTTTTTAATTAGCGATCGCAATAATGATGGGATGCGATTCCGGCACCAGTCTTAGGTTGCCAGCGCCAGGCGTTAAATTGTGCAAAGAAGATGAATGCTGAAACGAGAACCTTTAGGTTGGAAATTAATAATCTCACACTAGCCTGGTGTTCATCGCTAATTATGAATCTAATTGCAGCTTCAGCAGTCCATCATTATGCAACATACACTTATGCGGAATCCTGGAGATAGTCAAAGAATCACATGCTCACTGAGCTGAGGTTACCCTGTCCAGGTGTAAGAAAACTCGTAAACATTGTAGCCCGCCCATTAAGTGGATGAATGGCTTCGGTTGTTAATTCTTGTTACTCTCGATTGCACATTGCACAAGTCGAGTCAGTCAGTGTGCTTGCCACAGAGCAGACAGACAGCCACCAGTTGGGCTGGTTTAGTCTTGTTATGAAAGGATGTGTGAAGATTGTACAGGGGCGGATTTGATGGTCCTTGGGAGCACAAAAAAAAAATAGTTTTGAGATGGAGTAATGCTTGTTTAAATAGTTTAAGACTACGGAAAGTTTCTTGCCAAAAAATTTGCCTTCATTATTTAAAATATTAAAAATGCATGTAGATCCACATTATAGACCTTAAAAGAACGAATTAGTATGTCCCTGCATGGATATTACATGATAAAATTTAAGAGAGTCTAGGCCGTGTAATATAAAAGGACTTGTATTCTTATAAAGTCTTTATTTTGAGAAGGCTAGAGAGCCTTCAACTATTTATTATGAGCTGTTACCTTTCACTTGTTTCGCATAAATTGTACCTCACAAAGTTGCCGCAAAAATACTCCAGGTTTTAAGCTTTTCCCGTGGGTACCTAGTTTATATAGTATAACAATGTAAAGGGTCCGCCATCTAGCGTTTTCTTTTCAACTAGCGCTTGTTTCGTGAATGGTAACACTAAGCTCATGTCTGATTTGACAGATAATTAATTTTATCCTTCCGCTGAACGAATATGGTATTGTATACGCTTGAACAACGCTGGGAAATATTGCGACATTACTTTGGAAATAATGGTAATATTGCAGAATGTGTGCGAAAGAGAAGCACCGTCAGCTTCGTATGTTCGTTATCTTGTGAAAAAAGTGAAAGAAACTGGCATCCTCATCGATAAACCAAAGCGTGAAAAGCCAAAAACAGTGCGTGTACCCGAGAACATTGCTGCTGTGGCAGAAAGTGTGCGTGAAGCGCCATCAACATCAATTCACCGTCGTTCTCAACAATTGAACATTTCGGAGACATCATTGAGACGAATTTTGCAAAAAGACCTTGGTATGACGCCATACAAAGTCCAATTGGTTCAGGAGTTGAAGCCAACTGACCATCCAATGAGTTTTCGCTTCGCTAAGTGGGTCTGCGATCGACTTACAGAAGATGCCGATTTTGCCAAAAAAAACATCTTTTCAGATGAAGCTCATTTTGATCTTGGCGGGTATGTAAACAAGCAAAATTGTCGCATTTGGGGCACAGAAAAGCCGCACGCATACATTGAAAAGCCGATGCACGCAAAACGAGTCACTGTTTGGTGCGGATTTTGGTCCAGAGGCATAATTGGTCCATTTTTCTTCGAAAATGAGCAAGGAGCGGCCGTTACAGTCAATGGCGATCGTTATCGGGCCATGTTGAACGAATTTTTGTTCACAAAAATTGAAGAGGAGGATATTGGCAACATTTGGTTTCAACAAGACGGCGCTACGTGCCACACAGCCGAAGCTACACTCGATGTTTTGCGCCCTGTTTTTGCAGATCGCATTATCAGCCGCAGAGCTGATGTCGTTTGGCCAACTCGGAGCTGCGATTTGACACCGTTGGACTATTATTTGTGGGGTGCCCTCAAAGATAAGTATTACGCCGACAAGCCAGAAATAATTGACGCTTTAAAGGACAATATTCGTGAAGCCATTGGTGAAATACAGCTGCACACAATCGATAATGTGCTTAAAAATTGGACCGATCGTGTAGGCTATTGCACGGCCAGCCGAGGCAGCCATTTGAATGAAATTATTTTCAATTATTAACCGGAAGGCACTTTCAAATAAAAAAAGAAATTTTAGAAAATATTAAGCAGTTTTTTTTAAGCATTTTCAAAAAAAAAAGTTATTTGGCGGACCCTTTACTAGTGTGAAAACTGATCCAGGAAGAATTGAAGCAACTGACGTCATAAAAGATATACTCAACTTGATACCCTGAAATTCTTCTATTCATCGAAGGAACGGGCTCAATTTTTCAAAATAACTTTACGGAGATGATATACTATATATTGGATTTATATTTTCGGATTTTTAAACTAAAAAAAGGTTTTATTGATCAAAGTATGGCTGAAAATCCAGATTTGGCGATACAAATGTAGATTAAGTGCGTTACAAAAAACCATCCACTGAATTACGAATAAAAACATTTTTCGTAGAGCCTTAAGGCAGCACCGTATTAATGCAAATCATACGGTGGAAATGCGTTAACTTATAAAATAAGTGCTGAAAATAGTTCCTAATAATAATAATAATCCGATGAGACTCATTTTCATCTTCAAATACTTTTTGAATGAAAGCCAGTGAACCACAAGTTATGCATTTTGAAACAGCAGGCAGGTGAAATGAAGTTGTGTGCGTCTTACCATGATTGGATTGTACAATCGAACTAAATTCAATATTTTATGTGCACAAAATCTAAGTGTTAATTGAAGGCGGTGTTGATTTTCAACAGAATGGTACTAACAGAACTTTAACTCTTTTCTACCATCAGAAAGACTTGTTTTATTGCAATACTTTTTTGTCAATTGAAGCAATAAACTCAAGTGAATCTGGATGTAAAACAGTGGTCGCTTACTAATAACATCTGCCATCGTAAACGATCATCTTGAAGTCTCAACAAGGAAGATGAAAAAGCAATATAAAATTGTGTTTAGCAATCCTATACAAGAGTACTTGAAGCTAGCTCCCCGTAAGACTGTTGTTTCTGCTGTGAGATAAATTCTCAGTTCAGCGAAAAAAAAGGGTCTGAGAAGTGCAAAGATTTCCAAACAAATTTGTCAAAATTGTGAGGCAGGAAACGAGCCATAATTTTTAATCACAAAGTTATAGAAGACGAAATGCCTACATATACATTTTCGATAATTCTAACAGACTAACAATGCCTACATATATATTTTCGGCTAGTCAAACCCACTCTTGTTCAGGGCTTTTAAACTGCTTACAAGATGGGAGACATTAAAGTCAAGTTTCGAACCAAGCTCATGGCAGAAATCCCCTTTTACTTTCGCCCAATCGTTATGGAAAATACAAATATGGAACAACACGAACAAACTACTATTTCACGGATGCTTAGAAGGGTCAACCCACAAAATGCACTATAACTCCGTTCAATGTAAAGTTGTATAGCTTTTTGGAAAACTGAGTTAGAGAGCACATAAATGTTGTAAATATCTTAGAACTTTAAAAAAAATGCCACGATTCAAAACAGTTAACAATGCAACAAAAAAGAGAAACTGATGTATTTTTCAAATCAGTTTTAAATATTTTTTTTAAATGTTTGAAGTTTTAAGCATTTCTTTGATTACTTAGTAAAATGTGTACACACTTGTTTTCTAGCTGAATCCTGAGGAAATCTCATAATCTAATAATCCCTTTATATATTTTATTTAATCAAACCGTCCAAGGATTCAAAATTAGTCGAAAGAACACTAGAAGTACCTTTTTGAAATCCGCTCGTTAAGGGCCCCATTTCTCCACCAATCCTGCACTGAAGTTCTTCCCATTCAAATCCCTCAAGACACGAGAATCCCGCAATAAATCAACTGAACTCTGGCAACATTGTTTCTATGCATTCGTTAAATTTCGAGCACACATGTAGTATTTCCTTGCCCTTGATGATGATGGTGAAGATGTGGAAGGATTATTGCCTCCATCGAATCGATCGGAATAGCGAATTCTGTACTCCATATCTGAACACGCACTTGTTCATTTAGACCTTAACCTTGTGTTCCTAGTCTACGTCAATGGTTTTATTTTTTCCTTATTTTTATGAGCATTCCAAAACTCCATACCATTGGACGTCTCCACGGCAATAGGTCCGTCCGTCCGATGGTGCTGATCTTCCTCCGCTCAGGGATTATTTTGTACTTTTTTGTGTATTTTTTTTTTTTTGTAGCTCCGAAAAGGTGAAGAAAATGATTCTCACGTAGATGGACGTGACGTTGATTTGATTGAGCGTTAATTATTTTCCTTTTTTTTCCTGTAGGTTCCCCTCGAGTTGTTTTTATATGAATATCGCTCTGGCTGGGCTGGCGAAAACACCTTTTCCTCTTGTTGTAACATGTCGTCGGTCGTCCCAGTGGCTGATGGTGATGATGGTGGTGTCCATGCGTTTCGTTTGCATCACGCAGAGGTACTTCATCATTTTTCGTTTTATTTTTTTTTTTTATTCATCGTTTTCCTACAACAGAGTTCCACTGCTGCAAGTCCAGAGGGAAGAGGTAAGATGTGAGGGGACTTTGGAATTGTGAGTGGAATACCCATCATCACGTCGTTGCGTGGAGTTCATTTTTATCAGATTTTGATTTGGGGCTGTTGTTGCCGCTGCGCTGCAAGTTAGTCTGTCGTTACTGTGTTGGCTATGGTTGTTGAGCTACCCTAACCTACAGGTGTGGATTGCTTTGCGGTAAGGTAGGTGTGGAGTGAAATTAGTGTGCAGAGGGTGATATCAAGGTCCAGTTGTTATTACCAGAAATCCTGGTGAAATCAAAATTTCATCATGACCATGATTATGATGGACTTGAAGTTCGTATCAGGAGAAGAGAGGGGAGCCGGCGCTCGGCGAAGCTAAGGATTCGTTCATGGGTAAAACGTGCGCATACTTTGAAGGACATCTTAATGAGGTGTAATTGGCAAACGGATGTGATGGCGGGAATTTTGTTTTTTCCTTGCCAATTAGTGTTGAGATGGTAATCATTTTCAGATGAGATAGGTAAGTTTGATATTAATAGAAAATTGACCTTTAAAGGGATGAGAAGTTCCTTGCCCTATGGATATTTAAAAGAACCGAGCAAATGAATGGAACTATACTATTAAATTTGTATAGCTTGACATGATGGTATTGCTGATGGTTCAATAAATTTATTTTCACAATTTGGGGCTTAGACCGGTTCTCTTTGGACATGTTTATGTAGCATCGGTTGCGTTTTATGGATTCAAACGACATGATATGGAATATGAAATGATCTGTTTATTCAACCGACTTCAGAAATTAAAAAAAAATTTGTGCTTCCCCATTTGATAAATATTTTAAATGCAAAGTTTAAGAAACTTTGTGTTAATTAATTTTTTTTTTTAAGAAATCAAGTGCATTTTTGGTTACTTGGTCCAAATTTTGATGCAGCCTGAAATACTGGTCTTAAGTGAAAATAATCATCGACTTTTTATTGCCTATCAAAACATCTGTCGAATTGCTACAAAAAGTCCGGCTTTAAATCATCTTCGAGGGCCTTTTTTGATGGCCTTTGCCAATTAATTATTAAATAATAAAACTGTAACTTTGGTTTTATATGCTTTCATATGTAGAACAGCGCTCTGAGAGAACAAATGAGTTATATTTTAAATGCGAAAGAAAGAAACAATTTGATCTTTCCATTTAAAATTGTGGTTTCAAAAATTTTAAACAAAGATTGACCAACCTAACCTTATAAATGGCACTAGCTCGTTTCTAAAAGAGCATGGCTTGCGAATTAGAAGACTTTAAAAGATAAGTTTCAGTACAAAAGAAATTGCGCCTATTAGTTTTTACGCTTCTAGATTCTTTACTATAAAGCTTTAAAAAACATTTTAAATATTGCCATTCGTGGTTTGCTTAAACAAAAGTTTAAGTAAATGCCACCATAGCCTAGTCTGATTTGTTGATTTCAGTAAAGCTTTCAACGAACTGTCTCCCTGAGCCATCCCGGATTCGTTGCGAAAAGCTGAAATTCGAGGAGACTGCCTTAAATAGGTTGAAAACTATTTGCAATTCCGAACCTATCGTGTTGAAATCGGTAATTCGCTAAATGCAGTAAAGAAGTCGAGGTAACATATGAGGTGCCTCAAGGCTTAAAATCAGGACCACACTTCTGCATTATTTGCCAACGGAATGCTAAAAGCGCATGGTGATAGTTGTGTCACATAAAGATATTGATGCTGTTCACACAATCATAAGATTCTCCTTATAACGAGATGGTCACATGCCAACGGACTGACAATAAATGCAAACAAGACAAAAAATGTGCAGATAAAGTCACTTCACTTTTTGTACCATAACATCATACAACAGAATGTATTCATACCAACAAAACTGCTATCGGTATGTCTAACGACAAATGCAAGACGAACATCGAAGTTGTCAATATTCATATGTATGTCCCTTGGTATAATAGTTGACCACAATCTAAAGTGACACCAGCACGTAGAAGAACTTCAACAAAAACTCTGCAGGATTTCATATATGTTAGAGCACTTAAGCTACTTATGAAACTAAGAAGGTTTTTTTTTATCCACCACAGAATAACAGCATGGGACACATTAACATTTTTGCAGCAAACTTCAAACGAGACAAAAGAACTTGCTAAAAATGTTGGCAAGAACGAAACACATGGACTATCACAACAGCGACGAAACAATAATCCACCAAATTGAGCTTCTTGATATTGATGGAATGTCTAAATCTTCTCTTATCAACGAGTTGTATGACGAAAATCGCTTCAGAAATAACAAGGAACGCGCAGGCAAGATACAAAACTGCAAAATTTTACAACAACTATGATAAACACATGTTAAAAATATTGCTTCCAAAAGTCTTAAACAAGTTTCAAATTGAAATTGAATTAGGTAGTATTCAATTGTTTACTTATCAAATATATAAATTAATTAATTTTAGATAAATTCCTAACACTTCTTTAAATGTGTAAAATCGCTTTTTAAAAAATGCATTACAATGAAATAACAATAATAATATATTTGTAATAATAATAATAAAATAAAAATTAAAAATTGAAACTCACTTTCGCAGTAAAGCCAAAGAGCTTGCGGGATCAAATTGTATGTTAACTTTATTAATTACTTTTAAATAAAAAAATTTATTTAATTTCATTGTTTAATTGCCACTGTTGGCGACTTTAATTTTTCTTTGAAAATTTCTTTGTCTAAATTTAAACTGCACAAATAAAAACGCACTGTTGTGAAACGTTATAAAAACCGAATGCCTTTATTTTAACCTTGGCTCACAATTTATAGGTTTTGACATTGACAGCTGATTAGAAAATATCGTTGGTGATGTTGTTGTTGAAGGCGTAAATGGCTGCGTTTAAGACTTTCCATATGGGTTGGGGTCTTGGATACCCCAACAGCCACATCACTTCTTATCATCTAATAGGTCGTTTAGTTTTAATTGCTTGGTAAAACTGAAAAGCCTAGATCCTTTCTTCTTAATTTCCGTAGTCTTTAAGATTGCTGTCAACCTAAAGTATCGACTTTGATGCCTTTTTGGCACGTGACTTTTGGGACAGGCCAACACGTTTTTTTAATGTTGGAAATTAGTTTGGATCACTTGTTACAGGCGAGTAGATCACCAAAATTGGACTTGCATTTACATCCAAAAAGATGTTCTATACTCAAACGTTACTGATAGAAAAACATAGAAACGTTGACATTGTGACAATGATTGTAAAAGGCTTGCAGCTTTTGTTTAGTGGCGACAAAAAGACACATGATTTGTCATTGTGACGATGCAGACTAAACAATTTTAAATTAATTAACATGATCTTTGCTTATTCTAAACTTTAGAACGACTGTCCTAAGGTGAGGCTTTATGAGCCGAACTTTTGAGTTTAGCTTTTCTTAAGTGAAATTACATCTAAAACCCGCAAATATATAACAGCTCTCCAAAAATGTTAAAGTCTCTAAGAAACACCCACGACACAAGTGTGACATCATTTTGGATGAAAAAATTCGGGCGTTATAGAATTTCAGAGTTCCAAAAAAAAAAACACTTTCGCAATGAGGTCGAATACAGGGTAGTCAACCTGATTAGTGGGGGAATTTTCCTCATAAGCTTTTTAATCTTTCAATTCTTCTCCTAATCCTTCTGTTAGCTCTTTAAAAACGATTTTCATAACTGGCTGATGAATTGTAAAGATCTCCCTCGGTGGTTGTGTTCGATCGAAAGTCTACCTTCCGGAGTAAAGTTGGCGTCTTTTTCTTTTTGAAATCCATTGGCCTGCCAAACACCTAAAACGTTGCTGCTCAAAGTGAGCTTCGATTTTTTTTAGTATCTGTCCACACTTAAATTGTTTTCAATTCTCATGTGAAAAACTTGAAAAACATCAATCACTGTTTATAAATATTTTAAGACAAAGCAACGATTAAAGTCAATTTAAATCAGCAAACCAAGTGTTGATAAGTCTACAAAAACATAGAATTATACTCGTAAAATTCTTCTTCACTTGTTTTTTCAGACCTCTACGAAAGTGCAACTTTTCTAGTTTTGGAAAAGAACAACAGAGAAAAAAAAACAATTAATCATCAATTGGAAAAATATTGGCCTTTAAATTGAATTGCAATGTTCCGATTGTGTCATTTATACCCGACCCATTCATTTAAACAAATTACGTTAAGGACATCAATCTGTGTTGAAGCTTTCATATGACTATAAAAGCAATTATGAGGCACTGGGTTCATAAGCCATTTTGCAAACTACCAAACAATAACCATATCCTTTATATTATTTAAAGCTTGACGTGAACCTCATTTTCGCTGGCTTACCAATCCCAGTTGACCAGGACTTTATCCATTAATATTTTCGTTTAAATTTAATTCCATCTCATGCTCGTATTGGTGCCAATAATAGCGTACTTATTCGATTCCAACATAATTAATTGATCTTTAGTTGCGATAGGGAGTAAATATGCAACGAAAATAAGTTCGATCGCTCAAGCAGCCTCAGCCGTGACCTTTCATTGAATTCGAGATATGAAATGGAATCATAATGCGAATCGAATTTATATCATCACAGTCGACTCCTTTCATGAAATTGGATCCGCAATGACTAAAAGTATCGCTGGAGAATATAAAAAAAAAAAAAAAATAAAATGAGATAATAGTGCCCCGGAGAGGTATTATAATTAATATTATCATTATTAATTGCCATATGATATATGTAGCGTTTGGCTGGCTTGTAAATGTGGAGCTCACGACCAAGTTCGGCGATTGTTGCCCGCGGAGCTACAATAATTGTAGCCATAGTATACACTGCGCCAAAGGTAGACCAAGGCGGCAGATATACACGCTCGTTGTAGTAAATCGAAATAAATCCGAAAACAACTTGAGGGCATTCGCATTCGAGTTTCACACTTAAGCTTGGATTTTTTTTTTATTATTTCTACTTTTGTATTGCTGCGTCTGAATACACGTGTAATTATTTTAAATTTATTCGCACACACTCGCATGAGTACGAGACGTTTTTTACTTTTTTTTTAATTGCTGTAATTATTCACATTATGCGGCAATAATTTGCGATGTCATAATTGAGATGTCGAGTCGAATTCACAAGTGGGCGAAGGCGGTTCGATTTTTTGGTGTTTAAGAGTCAATAGGCATGGCCATTTAGACAATTGTTTGTGGCTTGACAAGCCGTAAAGAAATAAATGTTTTGCAAAATGAATAATTTAATCGGCGATTCATTTGAGTATGAGATGTGTTGTATTGTCAACAATCCTGTTCCCATTAAGTGTGAATAATTGCCGCCATTGGTGGGGTTCCTCAAGGGTGTGGTGTGGGGCCTAAACTATTGAGCTGAGTCTTGTTTTAGTTTCCAATGGAACTATGTAGATAAACGTCAATTTTGGTTGGTAACTAGATGAGATCTCGACGGGAATGAGCCAAATGTTTTATCTTGTCGTGTGATCTAAATTGTGAGGGTCTGTTTTCGTATTAATAATGCACAGGTAGTCCTTAATTAATACATAAGCATGAATAGATATTAATATTTGACTTTTTTTAATAAAGAATCTTCACTTGTGAAAGAATTATTAAGATTTGTTGTGAAGCTATACCCTACACGCTTATAGCAAAGGATACTCAACAGACACAGTACTTCAGTTCCTTGTCAGTACCATTGAAGTTTTGGGGCGCATTCTTAAGAATCATTCAAAGCTCGGCCTTTCCCTTGATTCGTGTAAGAATCGACCCATTTACAGCTTAACTAAGATTACTCGGAAGAAAAATGATTGTTTCCCATGCCTTGATTCCAATAAAGATAATCCTGAGCCCAAAGTTTTCGTTGTTGTCTTGATCTTAATAAAAAATCAGGCTTGAGTACTGCATTGACTGATCCAAGTCCAGCTTTCTTCTTACTCAGCTCGAAAAAGATAATTTTTGATGTCAACAGAAGACTTGAACCAATATCGATAACTTTCGAGCACCAAAAAACGATCTCCGACTGTTGTCGTCTATCTGAGCATTTTTTCTGCTGGAAATCCCAATCTCATGATATTTTTTAAAAATTCCATGCCTGTGCTAAATTTGACGGGTGTTCAAGTTTTGATGCGCAAAACACAAAATATAAGATTTGTACTTCGAACTGCTTTTTTCATACTTTGATTTGAATTCGAAAGCCATGACTTGATCATACGTTCTCGGCTAAGATGAAGTCATGGCTTTCGAAAACAAATCAAAGTCGGATACAGTAGACCCGGTGTCCCAAATACTCGCCGTATGCAAATGGAATTCTGAATAAGATCGATGAACTTGAAGTGCTCCTACGGATCGCCTGATTTCGTAAATCTAACATAAAATGAAAATTAGAGAGAATTTTACGTCAAGGACTACATCAAGCATTCAAGCACAGTCGCGATCCCTTTACCCCAAAGGGAGTCCCCAGATACCACAAGAACGTTGAAGAATGATATCTGCTCAGATCACTTGGCGCTTAATATGAAGTTGGGTGGAAGGATTGTGAAAAAAGACAGAGCGCCTATATCGATTTATAAAAATATCAACTGAAACGTACTGCATCCAACAACACCTCGTTCCGAAAGACAAGAGTACGAAAAAGCAAAACAAAATTCCCGCTCGATATCGAAGAGCTTGAACCACCTTTCTTATGAGGTAAGGCGGGTTGAAGGGTTGACTTCTGTTAAGAGCTCTGAATAGTCATTAAGAGCTTAAAGAAAACAGTAATGCACTCGGGGCCAATAAGGAAAGCTTACGGCGAGTGGGCAAAAATGGATAAAGAGAAAGTGGATCTCTTTGCAAACCATCTAACGGACAAAAATACAGAACAAAAACTCATATAGACCTATTTCGCCCCTGCCGATAATATCTAAGGTCTTGAAAAACTTTCGCTAAAACGATTGCAACGTTGAATACCGGACAAACTTTTTGGTTATAGAGTCAAGAACTCCAAAATCGATCAGTTCTATCGAATAACAAATGTCATTGAAAAAGCCCTAGGAGGAAAACAGATTTTCTTCCGTGCATTTCTCGACGTATCAGAAGCCTTCGACAAGGTAAGGCACGAAGGACAAGTGTATAAAATAAGGCTTATTTCACCGGCTTCACCGGCTTAATTTAAATATTAGAAAGTTAGATGTGGGACTTAATTCTGAAAATTCAAAGAAAGTCACGCCTGTGTTCGCCAAGGAGTTTTGGGTCCGATTCTGTTCTTGCTTTATATGAGAGACATGCCCCAAGACAGTCATACTTCGTTCATATCGTCAACGCTAAAACTCTAGCGAGCTTTAGACAAAAAATGTGAGTAGACCAAGATTTGGCGAATCGTTTTAAATGAGACCAAACCAACACATGTAAATTTTACGTACAGAAACGTATTCAATGTACCTCTGTTTCTCAAGGAATGACTTCAGACGCGAAACTAAGGTGGAAATCACACATTAAAAAAGCGCGACGAGCTCGAAATCATGCATTGGTTCCCCGGCAGATATTCGGAGATAAGCTTAGCTTGGTACAGTACAGAGACAAAGCGACATTCACAGAGATTTGGGGATTACTTCCACGTCTGACGAAGTAACTAATTTTGCTCAAAAGCTTCGTACTCGTCTTTACGATCACTACAATAACGAAATGATACAAACTTTGGACGAAACAGATATTGTACGCAGACTAAAAAGAACAAAACCGTTCGATCTAGCACCGTGAAGAAAAACTGCATATAATGATAATGAATATTTCTGCAGTTATTCCAAATAGCTACAAAGTCCGATTTAAATACCTTTCACCCAACGTCTGTCTGCATCTAATGAACGTATTAAAAGCATCATCTCTACGCTGGCCGAATCTATTTACAAGAACACCATCTCCATTCACCCTGCAATTTGTGTCCATTAGTCCGAAAGTGCAATGATATGCAAATCACCTTGATCCATGATCCATGTTGACGGCCTTTAGTACACGATAGAAGGACTCTCAGAAAATTATAACAAAATTACAAATATACACATTGCCCGCTTCCCCGCTTGACCACGCAGCCACGGATGCCATATTAATTGGCAAAAGGCAAATCCTCCACCCCGAAGCTGGTTTTGAAAAATAAAATCCAGAATGACAGATTTCAAATTTATGCCTAGAGCTAACGACGCCACTGCTTTACGGGGGGTGAGTTGAAAGCGCTTCGATTTGCCCAGTGAAAACGCAGCCTTTGATTTGTTTATTGAAGTTAGACGATAGGTCACGCAAATGCAGCAGATCAACAAACAAACTGAGTGAGGGTGTCACACCACCCGTCAGAAATATCTACAGTTGCAGTGCGAGAACGTTAATTCCTGCCGCCTTCCGCCAATGAATTCGATGACAACGAGAACGCGGTACGAGGCGGCCGCCTCGACGCAGAGTTCGTGTGTTGCGATGGTGATGATGTACACGCCGCTTTTATGATTTATTAAATCGATAGTACAAGTTGTTTTCTGTTTACAAGATGACAGGCAGTGTGTTGAGTGCGATTTCTGAGGCCCGGAAGAGTCCACTCACCCCGGGGTTGGGCACAAATCTATGTACGCGCTTTGCAGTCTTGCCCTGCATTGCACCCTTATCAAGCGTTGATTGCTATTGAATCAATGCTGGTGTGTTTTTATTTTTACTTAAGGACGGATGCGTAGCTCTCGCGTAGGTTAGGGTCATTGGTTATCGTTGCTGGTTGATTGGAGTGCGACTTTCTATGTTTTCAAACGTGCAGTGGAATAATATTCTAGAATAAGTTTAGTCCTTAACTCTGGGTAGTGCAATGAGGGCGAATCTTAATCAAAACACTCGAATGCATCAGAAATGGGAAGTCTCGCTCACAATAATGAAAATGCACTTGCGGCCCTTTGGAATTACTTTTAATTTTGTGTTTCGTATTTTGAAGTTGTTCGAGGATACAGCAGGAGTTTAAAAGAGCCAAAGATCTTGTCGCACGTTGGAGTTGCCAACCTCCTGTTTTTTGCAGCTTTTTCCAGTAAATTTCAAATTCGTGAAGTAAAGTCTAGCACAAAACAAAAAGTACCAAAGTTATTTAAGTTCCGAGTTGGTAAAAAAAAAATGTTGGTTCCAACCACAGCAAACGGGCGAGGGATAAAACTAAATTTTAGTTTTTTAACAACTGTCTTTAACCCAAAGTGGAAAAACACTCTCTTCGTAAAAAAATCAAACTCATGGACACTGTTTTAGAAAAAGTCGTCTCAATGAAAACGCTTTTTTTTCTACTTTCGCCTTGTGACCCTGCACCAAGAGGGCGGCGAGCTTTTCCTTAAATACTTAATTTTCAATAAATGGGTTTAACAATTCCATATGATCAGGAAACCCATTTTTCAGATTTTGTTGAGACTCGTTAATGTCTGAAAGAAGAAAGTCTAAGGGCATGATTGCTAAAAAATTAGTTCTCAATGAAGACTCAGTAAGGAAATGATTACCCGCGCACAAACTTTTGATAAGCGGCGTCAACAGCATACCTTGATTTTGCTATTTTGGTGTTGCTTAGCATGAATTTCAGAAATCGTGTCTCAATGAGGTCAGTCCAAAGACGCAAATATGTAACGTAGAAATATTGCTGAAGAAATCTTTTTATTTGAAATTTTAAAAATTCAAAATCTAGTCAAAAGAGGCTTGCGGAAAGATCCTAAAGAACCTTCGAAGTCAAGGAGAACTTAAAAGACGAGAACGTCACGATCATTATTCAAAGAGCGGAGCAGTAGAATGCATCCTTATCAAAAATATTGTTCTCCGGTGAAATTTTATGGCATTACAACTAGACGCAATGGCATTCATTAAATGACGTAAAATGACGATATTTCGATTGAATTAACATCTTAAACTGGATTCGGCTCGTATCAATGATCTATGCGAAAGGTATTGCTTAGAATACAAGCTATTGATTCAGTATTAAGGTGCTGTAGGTCAGTATGAGATCCGTAGGAAGCAATTAAGATGTCATTTTAAATTAAAACAAAACTTACCAAAATAAATATGTAATAATAAAGCAGTCATCGTTTGAGATAATTATTAATAGAGGAAGTTTCTTACCTGAAAAGAAAGAAAAAGATTCAATTTAGTTTGGTGATACATATGAAGAATGGTGAAAGGTCTAAACATAAAATAAAGAGGCAATTAAAGAGTTTTAAAGAACGAATGTTTGACAGACTATATCATTTTGCAAATTATCTATTGACTTGTTCGAAACTACCACTATTACCTTCACCAGAAAGATGTTTTCTATACCTAAAGGATATGCTAAAAGGTCAACCTAAATATAATTTTTACTTAAGAGATTTATTATTCCATTTTCGATTGTTTGATACATCTTTCAAATAGTTTTTAAAATCTTTCTTTTTGGAGCTTTTCAAGTAAAATGTTTATTCGGCAGAATATCTAATATCCACATCCTTAAAAGATAGGAACACATTTTTTTCTAAATTGTGTTTCATGTTCGGAAACAGCTAAAAACCAAAAGAAAACTATTAACTCTACATCAACTATTTGAGCGTCGTTTTGTAAGTTCCTTCGTACGTCCTAGGTAAGGCCTAGGTAAGGTTCAGTTCATCCTAGGTTAGGCCTAGGTAAGTTTCAGTCTGTTGTGAATGCCTGAATCCACTTTCCAAGCAGTTCTCGAGCCCACTGCTCTTGGCGGACGTCGATTAAATTGTGCGTACTTAAAATAAATGGTTTCATTGAGTTTTCTGCCTCCAATACATTAATCGCTGAATCGGAGTGCTTCGTCACTTCACCACAGCACTCAAATTTATCATGTGTGCTTGAGTATGCCGGGGAGACATTACTTTTCTGGATACCTCACGTCTGTAATCTGGTGATCTGAATAAAACTTCTAGACCAAGTCTGAACTGTTTCTTTTTCGGCTTTTGAGCCTTCTGTTAATGCTGTGATTCAAACATTACTGGTATCCTGTTATTGAAATTATTAATGGTAGTTATATAGGCCGATGTGGTTAATACGCCTAGCCTGAAAGTATTCTGTTAACGGGCTAGGAGAAGATTTATTTTTCTCCTTCGGTGAGCTTATCTTGCATACTTGTTTTTTTTTAGAGTAAAGCACTCTGTTATTTAAAATCTTAAAAACATTTCGGCAAATAAAAAATCAACGAACTATGAGCATACTCGTGCATCACTCACAATACCACCTCCAAAGAGTTCCATGACCTCAATTCGATTGTTATTTATTTTTCAAATATCACAAGTAACACACCGTTGTTAGCTAACATGTAAATTCAGAGTAGCGCCACAACCCGCCCCCCATTGCTACAGCAGTCCTTAGCACATGGGTTTGCGCGCGTTATTAAAATATTTATGAAATATTTTCCCATATCATCTCGCATTAGCATTATCTCAAGCGGGACGATCCTTGCATATCAACTATGCGCCTTTGTTTGCTGTTGTTTCCTTGCGATTGTGATCGCCGACGACGCGCTGATTTCGTGAGAACACGAGACTGTAAAACCAGCACAGATAAAAAGCAACCAAAGACCGTAGCTCCAAATGTGTGTGCGTGTGAGAAAATGGAATCATCCTATAGTGCAGATACCCTTGGCTTTGAGTACAGGAGCAAAGAGCACACGGTGGATGACAATAAATTAAAAATGAAACAAACTCATCACCTGAACGCGATGCGAATTTCAATTGCGAAAAAGTGTTTGCTTTGCTTCTTGTTGTTGAATTTTTCATTTTTAACGACCTTTCAGAGGTCTTGTGTGTTAACAACGTTAAGAGAATGTACACTGCCGTTCAAAAGTTTCCAAACAGTAAAATCAAATTGTTAAAAAAACCATTTGTTTCAAATAACCAAATAACGTAAGCTCAATAGCTACAAAGACTTTGGTAATAAAGTAGTCTCTTTAACGTCGAAAAATTCACTTTAAGGATAAATTTAAATATGTCTTATGATGTAGGGTAATGATTTCGAAGCTCTCTGTCAAATTCGGTCCAAAACAGATCGTTGGTGTTGACGACGAATGATTGGGCGAGCCATTTCAGTAGTGTCTACATTTTCTTGTTCTTCTTTGTGTTACACGTATCTCCGGTAAAGCTTGAACAAATGTTTCAGATCATCTGGCTAAATACATTTTTAAGCTGTTTTCTCTAAATATTTTTCTACATATTTTGAATGGGCTGTAACTATCAAGATCATCACGGAATAAAAGCATTCCCTTTTAAATTTGCAACAAACACCGAAATCGAAACCTTGTTTTCTTTAGTAGACCTCGGAACGTAAATTCTGTTTTTTTTTTTGCCAAAGCTTTAAAACTCAATCCAGCCGCCCATAATACTTTTGGGCAGAGGGTTGATATCCAAGAAGCTCTTTTCATCAATCTAGCTGCAGATTTTTTTTATGAAATCATAACAAAGAAGTCAATCATTGCATAAATGCCTGTTTATCCTAGTAACTGCTTTGAGTACGAAACTGTTGAGCCTTTGTCAGATTTCTGAAGCTGGAAGCCGTTGATTCATCTTTCTTATTCATTTTATAGTCCGATCCTCTTGTTTTAGTGTTTTTTTTAGTCTTCCACTTCTCTAAGAAGATGATTATTTGAAGTGATGTATAGACATATAGATATCTTTACTTTTAAACGATATTAACAATATTGGGGTTACCACTCATTTTTACGCTATTGATGAAATTGTATTTAAATATTAAAAGAGCATATCACTAAGTAAATTTCGACAAAAAAATTAGGATAAATGGATTAAAATGTACTACAAAAATTAAAATACAATTGTTTACAATTATATTATTATACAAAAACTAAATAAATTAATCAATAAATAATTAAATTATAAATAAATATAAAGTAAATAAATTAAAATTAAAATAAAAAAATTACTAAATATTTATGAAATTAAATAGATATTTTTATTAATTAATGAATGAAAATAAATGGAAAATAATAGTATACTTACAATAGAAATAGTTTTTAATAAACGAAGAAAAAATATTCAAAATTCAAATTATATAACAAAAAATTGCTTACTAGCATAAAAAAGTGTTTTCAATAAAGGCACATTTTTTTATCTATCTTTCGGCAATTTTTGTATTTCCCACAGATATCAATCAACATTCCCTCTTTTATGAAGGTCTAATGTGGAGTGATGCCAGGAAAGTTAAAGCATCATTTAGCTTTCGATAATTTTCATCGAATCCCTTAAGCTTGTCTCAACTAACGAGATAAATGACGAAATAGTCGCCTCACACACTCACTCAGATTCGGAGAGTCAGATGAGAATAAATTATATAAAAGAGGTACTAGCACAGAGCATTGAGGAACTTCTTATTTGAAATATGTATGACTAAATAACGTTGTATTGATAAAGACCTTAAAACAATGGCCAGGCAAAAAACGTTGAACTATTTTGCAAAGATACGGAGGAAAAAAATAACTAACAATTTTATACAAAAGACCGCAAAGCCAAACGGAATCGAAAGCCTTTCTTTTATGGTATTTTTGTTTAATTTACTTATACTACTTAAAAAAAACTCTTCTTATTTATAAGGGTCATCGGTGACCAAGCATCGGGAAAATATTGTTGTTTAAGGCACGTATTTATATTGCAAGCCAAAAACTTTATTCCATTTCGGGGTAATTGCTTGAGATACATAAATATATTTAATATATATTTATGGCATTTTTATTTTATATATCTACACAGTAAAAAACACAGTAATCCCTTCTTCATGCCAAGTTCAAATTTCAGGACTAAAGAAAAGACCTAGTTTTCCCAAAAAGTTCCTTGATTGCAAGTTTTGGTAAAAAAAATCCATAAAAATCTAATTGTTTCCATATCAGATAGTTAATGAAACTTGTGGTTTAATTTTATTTCTTAACATCGGTTTAAGCCTTGATTCCACTCCTTATGCTCTAAGCTTTAGAATTGCTTTCCGATATCTTTAATCGAGTTTTGTTCATTTTAGACACCTACACGGATCCATATACCTATTTTTGTGGAGTCAAATGGTTTTTCCGTAAGCTTATGGACAGCAGTGTATCTCCTTTCATCGTGTAATTTTGTCAATGAGTTGCATGCATGTCACATGGGGTATTTATAAAGAAGAAGGTGAGTTTTTGTTTTTGTTCGAAATAGTTATGAGAATCAAAGGCAGAAGGGCCTACTTGTAGGATTCACACTCTCCTGCTCTGATCTGTATTTGTCATAATTTTATACAATAAGATAATGAGTTCAAAAGGTCAAATAATAAACGCATAGTTGCAGCACAAAAAACAACGATCATGCCATAACAAAACGAGAGCAAAAGTGGTATGGTTAATTTTTGATTCTTAAGAGTTGGCATGAGCAGCAACATTGCATTTCATCACATCATCACATCACATCTTCATTTGTCCTTAACATCAATATCATGTTGGCAGGCCCTGCCTAATAAAAGTTGTGACAAAACAATATTAATGTATAGTACATATATTAAATTTAAGTTTCTTCGGAGCCTGCAATTCAAAAATGGTGACTTAGACATTTTAGATAAATTGGCCACTTAATCACAATCACAACCACTTTAAGTAGAATTTATTGAAAATTCGCCTTTCTGCATTTTGTGCACTCAAAAAGCACTGCCCTCTGGGAGGGAGTAAGGAGAAGAAGAAAATCCCCATTCGGATTAACCGAAAAGTTCCCAATCGAAATTCGTGTACACTGAGCAGTGTCCTAAATCTTCTGCTTTACATTATTTCCCTTGTTTATCTGCTTAAATGAAAATTGACCGACTTCAAAATTATCTTTAAAGGCCATGCACCTATCATAAGCAAGAGGTAAACGTTTCCAAAAACTGAATCATTGGACAACATCAATCATCGCGCGAATGTTTAAATTAAATGGCGGACAATTCTACTGTCCTCCTTTTTTTATCGAAAATTGCGAAAAGCTTGTAATTGTTCGTCCGGCACCCAGATAGGGCCTGGTCTCTTTCAAAGGCATCAATTAGTGCCTGGTCTGAGATCCGGTAATTTTTATAAGGAAATTTAAACTTACGAAAAAGCTAGAAGTCAAAGAAACCTCGGAAGGAGAGACAAGAAGCAGGCGATCCACAGGATTAGCTATCTCATGCGAAGAATGGGTGCGTTTTTTTTACAATGATGAAGTTTCCAGCTGCCATTTGCCTGAAAGCTCGGCCAATAAACGAATTAAAGCAGTGGCCTGTTGCATGTTTCTTTTTTGACAAATGGAGCTTGGGTTTGACAACCCAACGCAAGATCATTTTTGAATTTTGGAGACCTACCGGGATGTCCTTCACTCTCCACTTAGAAGCAGCCATATGAAATACTCGTATTTTAATTTAAAGCCCATTTCTGGGTCACCAACAACTTGTTAAAAAGCGGAATAGCGAAGTGAAATCGCACAATTATATCTTGTTGGGCAGTTGTGCATTCCGCAAAACAATTTAAGGGTATCCTTTAGTCCGTTGATTGTGGCTGTTCTTGTAGTGCATGTAGGGATACCACATCTCCCATATACATATCGTTAAATTGACTCTATAGCACTCTCCATTGACCATAACCATTGAAGGAATAAGGCCTTCATCCTCGACAGTACATGAAATCTTTTCGAGATTTACTTCCCTGTACAAGGAGTGATTTCGCTTATTGGTATAAACAAAGAGCAAAGGTGAGAATGAAATTCTATTGGAGCTGGTTCCTCCACGGACTGAATTTTGTAAGTGATAAGAACAGTATCCTCGAGTAAAATCTTCCAAAAGGGCAGAGACTAACTTGCTGTGGACGGGGTGAATTGAAAAAATCTAATACTATATTATAACTTCCTTTGTAAGCGCTGTCATTGATCTATGAATTTCCACAAAGGCAGTTCAAAATGTATCTCCAATACGAAGATTTGCAAACTCAGATGGTCGATTATTATTTAAGTCGAAACTCTCGTGGAGCACTTATTGAGTTTGAGCGATTGAACGCCAATTTTTAAAGTACGCTTTCTGTGCTTATCTATTCACAAGGCATTGTCAGACCTTACTGAATACAGCTGACATTAGTATCCTGTCAGCATAAATCAAAGTGTGGCTGTCCTAATCCTCATAAAAGTAAACCACATTACCACAAATATTTGCAGTGATTTTCCTTCGTTTATCACCTTTACCAAGTCGAAAATATACTTTGAAAAATATAACGATGCACATAATGTTTTTCATTCGAAGTAGAACATAAGTTCGAATCTTATTTCTAGTACGAGGTCAGCTTAACATCGATTCAAAATTCCGCGAACTCATTGAAACTATTCACTTTTTCCAATTGCATTGAATAAAGGAGTTTTCTGCAAGGGTAATCCATAACAACCATTCTCATTGAAGAGGTATAGTTTTCACAGCAACCATTGCCACATCATGTACATCACACATTTCTCGGAATCCACATTTAAGAGTGAACGCGACTTTTGATATCAAATATTCGCCGCTTCAAATGTTCGCGACCATAAAGATTGGCAAAACTCCCCAGAGTCCACCTCCACACATCGAAACCGTCATCCTCAAATATCCATTACAACCAAAAGGCCTGAATTTACTGGCATACTCGTGCGCTCCCTTTTGGCGAAAATGTTTGGGCCGCAGAACCTTTTGTGCACCTCGATAATCGCTTCAAAGTTAAGCCACAATGTTAAAACCGAAAATTGAAACCCCAACCGTGCTCGTCCTATTCCAGGCTCCGAAATACCAACACACCAGATAGGCCACCTAAGAGTTCCGCCTACATAGCAGCTTCCAACTCACTGAAAACCAGCAGCAATGGCGGGGGGCATACAATGCAAAACGAGAGCGAGAAGGGCACGTATTATGTTAATCGATTATTGCCCACTGACATGTAATTACACGCACTTAGTTTTTGATTGAAAATAATTACATTGCGCTTTTGCACATGGTTAGGGAATAATGACAGTTGATGGCAGTGCCATGGAATCAACAAGAGGGGGCTGGTCAATTGTGCGATTGGTGTACGAGTACAGTGTAAGGCCCCGCGGCTAGGAACTTTAAATAAGGCTTTTTTTTGTATATACATAGTAGGGCCTACGAGTTGCTGGCTGTCACATGCAAAAAGGTGTCGGAACATAGCGCTATTAGTGTTGACATTGTATTAACGGTAATTATGTAATTTCACTGACGGATGTAGCAAAGGCCAGAGGAGTGTTTTCAGTGGGCTTAAGCCGTTTTTAATATTCTTGTTGTTGGTGCAGTTGGTATGAAGTCAACAACAGCCAACTGTGCTTGTTCGAAGTGATTTTTCACTTAAAGGTGTTTTTTGTTAATTACAAAAGCTGGGACGGGACGACAACAAGTTGTTGTTTAGAGGTTGTTGATTGCTGCCTGCAGGCGAAAGAGATTTCTACTGGTGATAGGAAGAGGGCACGTAGATCTGAGTAAGGTTTTATGGAGAATACAAGCGATTTAAGTTCACAGTCCGATGTAGAACTGAAAATTTCGAATGCGTTCTGAAAGCAGGTCTACTGGATAAAAAAGAACTTTGAGTAGCCAACCGTCTTCAATTGAATTTCTGCTCAATATTAGACCAATGAATATGGAGGTGATCAAGCTCATGGATTTTTCAGCATCAGAGTAGATTCATAAACAGATAGAATCTGGAGATCCCTTCATCTCACTTTGTAAGTAACATCGAACCAACAAGAGAATAATGATCGAGTGACAAATATAAACCATCCCGAACCACAAAAGATGGACCAAGTGGCATACAAACAAAACAAGCCAAGGGTCTTCGCTTTTACATAACTCGCTGGACATAACTCATCCACATCGAAAGAATAAACGATAACACTTCAGCCAAAAGAGCATTCGAATTCATGCCACCATGTTGAAGTAGAATGAGAAGACAGAAACTAAGGTGCCTGGATCAGGGAATCGTAGATGCTTGAAAGCTACGTCTTACCAACGGAGGAAGCGTCCTCAGGACGTCGAGGTTAGAAAGCATTTTTAACTGAAGCTCTGATCAAACACGTATCCTTGGCCGATAAGAAAGTCAAGTTAATGGACAAATTAACTTAAATCGCACTTGCTGTCAGCGAAACAACGATATGTCATAGTTGCGGGACAGAAGAGAATGTCTAGAAAGCGTGATCACCCTCGACACGGGGCCATTAAAAAAACAAAATAGCCCCTTTGAAGGCCTACGTAAGGAATACTTATCCACATCCCAACAAGCTTACCAACTAAATCAAAAGGGACTACAATTAAACTGCTGGAAGAGTTTCTGATGTTTCAAATGTGGTTCTTTTTGACCACCATTCCCTTGATGGTATATCAGATCATGATTTACTTTTTTGCACGTTTAATATGGATTCCACCCGTTCATCTACATCCTTTAATTTTACACATAGGGTTTTTTTTAACAATTGATATGAGTTCTTTACAGAGAAACAAGTTTGGTACAATGGGATAGCTGCTTAATTTTAACTGGTGCGAATGCAAAGTCAAAAGTTGGTACTTCCGATTTGGAGCGCACCCTTTGATCAGAAGGAAAAAAAAGAATGTGAAATCGATCATAACACCCTCGATAGCGCATTTTTATCTAATCAAAAAAAGAGCACAAATTTCTTTGCTAAACCAGAACTTTGTAGAGATCTTGAAAAGGACTTTGAGGTTATTACTGAAAGCAACGAGCTTGACAGTTTAGCTGGTTTACCGTCCAATGCTATTGGTGAAGATTTTATTCCACTACGATTTATTAAACTACAATTACATGTTAAGCGCTCTTACACATCAAATTGATCACTGCATAACTTCGTTGGCATTTCCTGATGCTTTGAAGGCCGCTTGGGTGATACCGGTGGCAAAAAAATAGAACCCTACTAAAGTTGCAGTTAAACGTCCAATGAGCATTTTACCAACCATGTCAAAGTCATGCAAAAGATACTTGCGAAGCAGATTGTTGGTCATCAAGAAGCCCATTGCAATCTGGCTTCAGACCTCACCATAGCTCTGCTATAGCTACGGTTAAAATTATAGACGACATCAGGTTTTAGCTCGAGAGGGGAAACTTTACTGCACTATGCCTTCTGGATTTTTTAAAGGCTTCCCATAGGGTTAATCACGATATTTGAAAAACTACGCTCTTATTTCGGGTTTAGCAGGCAGGTAACTGAGCTGGTGAAAAACATTTGGGGATAAAATTCTTTGTTTAAAGGAGTACTTCAAGGCTCAATACTTGGCCCAATACTATTTTGCATAGTATATAATTGACATTGCCCATGTTTGTAACAATGTAAATTTACACCCTTATGCAGATGACGTCCAAGATTACATATCAAGTCGTCTGGGTCTTATAGAAGATCTCTTTTTCAGACCCAATGAAGACCTTGCTGAAATAAATAATTGGTCGGTTGAAAGCTATTTTGGTATCTCAGAATATCTAGAAAACATACCGCTTATTTTTCTATCGAATATACAATTTCAATTTGTGAGTACGGTAGCAACCCTAAGATATAAGATTAGTTCTACCCTGTCCTGCAGTGATCAACTTTATTATACTGTGGGTCGAATATATATGGTTGCCTTCGTAAGCTTCGGTTATGTGCGCATTTCTTACTCACAAATACAAAACTCATGTTTATGAGTACACTTTAAGTCCCAATTATAACTAGTATATTCAAGTGATACATATATAGTTAACTTGTTAATCGTGTTGGAGTATTAAAGTTGAATGTTAAACTCAATGTCAAATGTCACTTTCGAGGAAAATTCGAACATTGAAATAACGATTGCTGAAACCGCATACCAGCCAACTTTTGGACATGACAACGTCAGTCGGGTTCGATAGTTTCAAATACATTTTTAACTCTTTATTAGTTTCGCTTTTGTCGTTTCTGAGCTAGTCTTTCACCTCTTGCTTTGAAAGTGCTGGTTGGATTAAAAAACATAATTTTACATAGTTTTTAGAAATCCATCCCTGAAGAGTGTCGATAGAACCTTTTTCAAGCTTGACCAGCTCGGTATAAGCAAACCGCTGCTGTACATAATCTTAGATATGCTCACCAGCAGACAGTTTATTGTGAAAAATGGCAGTCTGACGTCTGCTGGGACTTTTGAAATGAACAGCGGTCTACAACAGGGTGTATTTATTTCGCCGATTTTATTTACGATCTTCACAAGTGATCTTGTAGGATCTCTCCGCCACTCAATAGCGTACGCAGATGACTTGATCGCGTACAGGTCAAGTCCGAAGATCGAAGTCATCGTTAGTCTTTTGCAACGTGACTTCGAAAAGATTCAGGAATATTGCAATGATTGGAAGATGAAAATCAATTTTCCGTTGTCTACGGCTTATAGAAATACTAGAAAGAAGTGGCGAATGTTCTCTATTGTTGGACAAAACGGACAGCCATTAGCGAATCGAAGTGTTGTCAGATACCTTGGGATCTGGCTAGATCAATATCTATATTTTAACTAAGATATAGATGCTGCTCTGGCCAGAGCCAAAGCGGCCTTTGCCTTGACAACAGCAGTCAACTCGATGCCAATGTAAAGGTGATCTGCTACACGGCCCTTATTCGGCTTGTCCTTGCCTATGGCTGCCCCGTTTAGTTTAACGTGGGAACAAGCTGAATGCAAAAGATACGGGTTTTCGAGAGACGATGTCTTAGGGCTTGTCTCCATTTATATAGAACTCCAAAGTCTGAGTACAAAAAATTCTATAGTAATGAGGTCCTGTACAACGGGGCCAACCTGATCAGAGTGGACAACTTTCCGATTAAACTTATTCAAAGTCACATTACAAGAGCAATGACCTCGACCAACAACTTGATCTCCGGGGCTTTTTACCCCAATGATATGCACCACGAGATAGTGCGCCTTAAAGGCTTTATTCCCTCTGAAGCTTTTCTCTATCTCGACAGAAAAGGTCGGGTCCAGGATAGATTAGCGGTACCGTTAATCTTCCACGTTGGTCGAAAAGCTGTGGACGGGCGAGTCAACTACGACCAAGACGTCGCAAGTAACTCACCGGAGACCGTCAGGTTCAGTAAGGCGGTGTCAGACCGCGACAGAGTGGATGTCGAAAGGCAATACCGACACTATTGGTGGCTGGACGGAGATTGAACTCTGTCCGTTGTTATTTTCAATCCTGAGGACCCCTAAGCAAAATAGCATGTTCTGTCAGCCTTGGCCGGCTTATTTATGTTTAATGTAGTGCAAGTAGTTTTAATTTTATTGTAAATTAGGTTAATATTTTAATTTTTAGATTAGTTTGTAGTTTGTAGTTTGTAGTTAGTATTTAAGTCTAATTTTAATTTAAACATAAAAGTCCATTTACTAAGTTTTTCTCTCTTTAAATATTTTTCTTAGTTTCTTATTAGTAGTTAAAGTGAATATGTAAAATTAGTATTAAGTCGAAAGCCACATTTTCAATTTGTTAAGTATATCTTAGAGCACTGGCAGAAGGCCAGTAAGTTATTTAAGACATAGTTAAGTTAATTAAGCTAGTTTCAAGCATTTTTTGTCTAGCATGTAAGGTTATTAAATGAAATAATAAAAATGCATCAAAATTGAAAAAAAAGTGTCGATAGAACTCTTTGTTTATTCGTTGCTAATCCTATCATCCATCGGCCACATTGCTGTATCTTCTGAACCATAAAAGGAATACACTAACAATGTTCACAGAATGTGTACCACTATGACTGTTTTAACAAAAAATAATTGAAACAATTTAAAGATAAAAGTGAAGGGGTCCCGTACAACCTGTTTCTCGAATCTGCAAATCCAGGCAAAAAGGTGGCTATGTACGATAGTACGGAACCCTTCGTGTGCCAAATTTAAATGGATAAAAATATATCCTGCTTGTTATGGATTAAAGTCAAAGGGTACCTTTATTCTAAAAAAGGATTTTTTTTAATTTAATATATCGGAACACAATTCTTACCAACAAGAACCGGAAATACACCAGATGCTGCCATAACATCATATTCGAGTGGTTTCCAAACCTTTTCAATTGCTCATCCAAAACCTACCCTTGTGGAATACCAATCTAACAATTTTGATAGAAATTACCACAGCCAAACCCCAAGACTGTGTGCCTCGTTCCAAGTATCTCTTAAATCTCGTTAGTAAACATTTACATTGAAGCTTTTATCCTTCCGCCTTCATACTATGTAATCACAAGTTGTCATGCTTTTAAAGCAGTCTGTCTTTAAAGCAGATGGAAGCTGAAGGCCCTCAATCGATAGTTCACAACTATGCTCTGTGATTCATTAAATGTACACACAGCGTACTGTCCAGTTCCAGACAACTTCAGCGTGGGTTCCAAGCTTTGCCCTTAAAGGGAGTGGGCAAAAAAAAAGTGAAAAAAATTAAATTCAGGAAACTGTGTGTATTTGTCCGTTTCATTTGTATATCAAATCGCATTGCTTCCGTTGGCTGTAGTCTCGTCGGCCTAAACCATGATACGAGTGTAGTAACATTTGTCCCCGATAGATTGAACCTTATTGTATTGACGGCCAATATTCGGGGTCGATCTCACATGCTCCATCTGCATTTGACTGTTGGTTTCGACCCCAACCTTCTGTGCCTTCAATTGAACATTTATCGGGCGACCGATTATGTGCATAGAGACGCAGACGACCGACGGACGACGACTAAAAACGGATCGATATGCAAATTGGAAGTCATTTCTGGCAGAGGTTCAAGGGCTAAATTGGTTCAAATTGTGCGCCGACATCGAAACAGCGGGTGGTATGACCAATGAAAAGAATTTCCATCTTCCTGCTTCACAATGGGAAATGTCGACGACAATCAAATTGCAAAGTGATATCACGCTGAGGCACCGCAGACATACCTACAACTCCTTGAAGAGGTGCTAACAGATTTCCCTTAATAGTCCTTGTCTATTAAGAGTTATTACCAAGAAGATTGCTGTGCGGATGATGATGATGATGAATCTGAAGTCTGGCCCCTCATATGGCATCTAATAGATGACTTTTTGTTAAATAGTCGATGCACTCACTAGAAAAAACGTGACACACTGGAACTGACAAAAATCTTGTGGATTTCGACACCGGCCAACGCTCGCAGAACTTTTTCTCGCCGACAAAAGAGGAAGAACCCATCATCAGCACGTACGAAGTTCGTTCTTTTTCTGGGGGTCAACTGATGCCACCACCACGCCACACCACACCACACAACACCATCGTATCCGATGGGTTGGGGGAGATACGGATTTTTATTGCTGTTCGCTGCCGCCGCCGACCGTGCTTCGGAGGTGAATTGTTGAGATTATGTGATTAACGCTCTCGCGAACGGGGGGACTAAAGAAAGTGCGCCTGGGTTAGGCAAATGGTTGGATGCGAATATGACGGATTATTGGATGCGGCAGTGGGGCCTGTGTCGGTGTTGTTTTGTGTTACTGGCGGAGCACCACTATCACGGAGTGCGGATCAATCAAAGTGCTATGCTAACCAGGTAGAGATGAGTTGAAATGTGCGCCCGGCCCAGCCCTGCTCGTCCCGTTTTCTTGTCGTGGTTGTTTAATAATATATAACTGCTAAAGGCAAATGACCCGCAGAGCGTTGTTGCATAATTTGCGCAGAGTTTTCATGGCGATTAGAGGTCATTAGAGATGCTAGCGACAATTGCCTGACGGGACACCAAGGAACCTTAATAAAGCGATTTGACATTGCCAGTAGATGAAAGAGTATCATGCGGCTTCAGATGAAATTTTGCATGGAAATGTTTTATTTGTGATGAGATTAAAGGTGAAAAGTTCTTCCTATTTTCATTCAAGATCAAACAGATTTGATGCATCTGTTCTGAACTTTCTTCAGGATGCGGTTAAAAACGTGTGGAAAGCAGCGCAGTCTCTGCGAAGCCAAAGGCTTAAGGCGCGGTTGGATCTACATTTCAATACCGAATCCGAACAGTCTTAAATGAAACTTCTACTCAACACTTGGATATTCAAAACACTTAAAGGAAATTCGTTGGTCCTTGTTACCATTTATGTTGTGCGTGTAATATTTACTGGACAAGTGGTGGTGCAGAACCTACCCTTAAGATCTTATCGGCTCTAAAATGCGTCGCAGACATCAATAAGCAATCCTCGGATTAAAAACTTTGACAAACCTTTAATTACCTAACTGTGTTGCGAAAGTAGAAGCAAAATGTTGTGAGACAACAATAAGCTTTGGAAAGGATGATATATCTGAGAACAATATATGCTCTAGGCAGCGGAACAACTAGCTAGCTTGCTTAAGGGAGAATACCACCTCTGTCGAAGAAATGCATCTAATTGGGTAGGGTACACTGACGATGAAAACTGTGCCGTCCATTACGGTGATTACAACATAGTGTGAAATCGTGATCAAGGGAAGATAAAGTCAGAAAGTCTTGAGGTTTAGCGGTAAAAGCGAACGTTTAAAAAAATTGGAATGATAGCAAAATTTAAGAAAGTATCGTTGGAAGTGTAATAGGAAGAAAAAAAATAGAAAGCAAAGGAACTCAGCGACAGAATTCTAATGCGTGGAGTGACTCTGCTTCGCATCCGGCATTTACATTTCGATATTGCATTTCAATCCCTTTCGAGAGATCCTTTGCCAGCAGCAAGCGCAGAAGATCATTGACAAAACTACCAGTGGCTAGTTCTTGCCAAGGAAATAGAAGTCAGTTCCGAGCTTAACGAATAAATAGGGCTTCTTAGATGGAAATAGAAAAATCAAGCTGAGCAGATGGAGGGTGCACTTGTGCTGAATTTAACCAAACAATGACGAACCTTACAAAATTCATGACTAGCGACAACGATTCCACGCAGTCGACTGACGAATGAAAAGAAATCACTGATAGTCAAACTAAGGCCTTAGAAGACTGCTGGTGACATTGACAATGCTCGTTGTTCCAATAACTAGTCCGGTAATGATTTTAACGAGTGTAATGATGAAAAGACAATTATTGGAAGAACACAAGCGGCTGTCAGTGCTGCGTTGGGATGAATAATGCTGTCAATTAAAAGAGAGATACAAAGCACCTGTGCATAGAATCAAAACTTTGATAGAGACACATATAACAAATCAATCTTGCCCAGTTACGATCCACGATAAATACAAGTTACGACAGAAGCGCAGAAATTAAACGAAGAAAACACTTGACCGCTTTGAAAGGAGAAATTAAAGAAGAGGCAGTTTCAGCTAAGAGCTATACGGATTGCTTAGCTGTATGCATCTACCTTAAGCATTCCATATACACGGTTTTCCAATAAGGACTTGGCAATTTTTTTCTTAAATAAATAAGTCGATTGTAAAGTGTGCTACTGCCACAATCCTGTTGAACCGCTTGTCGTCCAAGTTCATATCTTCCAATTCGGGCCAAAAAGAATCGGTAATCATGGCGCGACTTGACGATTGTTATCGCCGACAAAAAATATTGGCCCAATAACGCCGCACGCATGCAAACCTCTCCAAACATTTTTTGTTTTGTGTATGAATGAGCTTCGTCACTGAAGGTGATTTTGCGATGAAATTCATCATCTTGGCGCATCTTCTCCAGAGCACAATCGGAGAGCGTACGTCGCTTTAAATAGTCCATCGGCCTCAACTCTTAAGTCAGATAATTATGCAAAGTACCCCATAATGTGGTCTGAGCGATGCCCTATTCTTGAGAACGCCGTGCAATTGACTGATTTGGATTGTACGGAGGCCTGAATGACAGCGATTTTTTCTACACTTCGACCAACCCGTTATCACACAACGAAGATGAAGAATAGGCTAGGAAATTGAGAGCGAATGGATATCAATACTTCGGTCCAAATCTAAAACAGGCAGACACCACGGTTAAAGAAGACCTCACTTTCGGTGGCAACTTATCAAATCAATTGTAGGCAGCTTTCTGAAGCTCAGATACACTTAGTGTCATCAAAGAAGGTAAGTAAGCAAGTCGCATACAACTGTTGTGATAAAGAAATAATTTTAATACTAGGAGTCCATACCAGACCAGATGCTCGTAGGAGACAATTCTTTAAGAAAGTTTACACATTTTTTTCCTCTGTCCCATTTTGAAACTGAGTCAACTTCGAAAGCAATGTGTAGTTGAATAGTTTTAATTCACATTTAGATTCACTAGACGTAGGGTTCCGTATCACCGCACAAGAGTTAAAAACACATATTTTAAAAGAAAAATGGGGACCCCGTTGTTTTTAACTTTGTCTTAACTTTATTGGTAATTTATTTCTAACTTTATGTTAATTTCCATTATTTGTTGCTTAGAGCAGCCATTATCATTCACAATCTGTGAAAATCGCAACTGTCACGGTTCAAAAGACAAGGTCCTATGAAAGACGAACGGACAGCGGCGCTTAGTTATAGGGTCCATTTCGCACCCTTTAGGAGCGGAACCCTATAATTATTGTCTGAACATGATTAAAATTCAGGAGCACATTCCTGGTCATAACGCTGTCAGTACTGCTTATAAAACAAGCTTTGTAAGTCACAGTGTTACTCATAGAGTTATACCCATCTTGTCACAGTCATCATTTAGCATGATGTTAGTTGTTAGTAAACATAATTATACAGGGGATAGCCTAACACCATACACAAATACACATAAAAAAGAAATGCAAAAATATAATTGGTTAGTAACTTCAAATGACATGCATGTTAAGAATAGATACGTCCAAAAAGTTTACGCTTGAGTGTCAGTTTACTAGAAACAACATCGAACATGTGACTGTATTAGCTTGTATTGACATCCGCGTTAGGGGTTCATTGCAGCCGTAGTTCGTACGGTGGTATTTAATGTCAAAAATGTTAGTTGATCGGGAATTAAATGACTTAACACTAAAATTAACTAGGGTAAGAAGTGCTGATGAGTAAATATTACAGGCTATAAGCTGATGCAAAAACACAATATCACAGACTTCGTGACATCTTTGCAAAGAATCAAGGCCGATAAGAAGAAGACGGTCCTTATGAGGTGGAAGGCGAAGAGGATCAATCCATGATAAATGTCGAAGTGCGAAACGAACAAATTTGCGTTGTACAGGTACGGTCAATATGTGTCAGGTAATACGGTGACCACATATTGGAAGCGTATTCAAGCTGGGGCCTGACAAATGTTCTGTACAGGGTTCTTGCTATTAATAGACATTTAAATTCTTTACTCCAGCGCTTTATGAAACCGAGGAGGGAGTTACTTTTGTTGACAATTTGCTCAATATGAGTTGAGAAGTCAAGATTTTGAGCGAATTGTACACCTAAGTCCCTTGTCAGGTTAACTTTGACCAGCGCAGAACTATTTAAGGTGTACGTATAGGTTAGAGGATTACGTTTTCTAGAAAAGCACATATTAAAACATTTAGAGATGTTTAATGATAGGCTATTGTTGGAGCACCATTTTGCGAAAGAATTAAGGTCATCCTGTAGAGCCCAACAGTGTGAAAGATTGTTAATTCCGTTAAATATTTTTATGTCGTCGGCATAAATTAGAACTCTAGAGTTCTTGAGCACACTTACAACATCGTTAATAGATATAATGAATAACAGAGGACCTAGGTGGCTACCCTCAGGCACACCTGAGGTAGCGTAAATTGATTTAGAGGTTGACCCCCTAAACAAGACTTGATAGGTTCGTCCGTCAAGATACGAGCAAATCCATTCCACAAAGGATGCAGGGAATCCAAGGGCTTTCATTTTAAAAGCTATTAGCTTATGGGAAAGCTAATCAAATGCCTTACTGAAGTCAGTGTAAATGCAGTCGACTTGACCCCCTTCTTCTAATGCTTTATTAGTAAAAGAAGTAAACTCCAGCAAGTTAGTCACAGTGGATTTGTTTTTTACAAAACCATGCTGTTTGTCAGTGAGGAAGGGCTTGCAACTTAACTAAAAACTGCCAAAAATGATAGCCTCAAAGAGTTAAGGCAAGCAAGATAGCTTAGCTATAGGTCTATAATTAGTGACGTCATCCCGGCAACCTTTTTTGTGTACCGGAATTATGAAACCATTTTTCCATAACTTTGGGAAAACTCTATGGTGAATGTATGCCTGGATTATGAAAGCAAGGGGCCGTGCCAGAGCACTGCCGCAGTTCTTCAAAATTATTGGAGGTATTCCATCAGGTCCACAAGTGGTGTCATTTGCAAGTCGAGCGAGATGGTAATTCACGTCATCAGAGGTTATTGATATTGGATTCATGGAACTGGGGCAAAAGCATTCGAGGTGGGTGAACTCTATTGGGTTTTATTGCTTGAAAGATACTTCTTCCATGATTTATTTCATCTATTCCGAAGACTACGTAGTTGGTGATTATACCATGGAGCAGTTGATGGCGATCGCTTGCGAGTCCGCTTTAGAGGGACAGATGAGACGAAACAATCAAAAATGTGTAAATAAAATTTTTCAACCATTTGGCCAACTGTTCCCTTCAAAATATTGTCAAAGTCATAGTTAATATCGAAGGTATTCATAGAATGTCAAATATTTAGTTATGTTTAAATGTTTCTGACAAAATATTTAAGGCAGTTTGGACATCGTTCCATTGGCGCGGCATGTTTTTTGTTTTGTATTTTCAATCTTTCCACGTTGTGGTCTGAACTTACTTTTCTGGAGCAGTTAATCCGAATGAAAGGATTTTTTTTGCCATCCATCCACAAGAGGACTTCATATCACTTACCGCATTAGTAGCACTAAATCGGTGCGATAAAAATGTACTTTCCCCGTGAAGCATACCTTTCTTTGGTTTTGTCTTTTAAAAGTCTCCATTGGACTTATTTTAGCACTTTATCTCAAAAATAATGAGCCTTACAAGAAACGTTCTGTTTTCATCCTTTGTAAGTTAGTTGAGATAAAAACAGAAAATCAATGCAGTTAATTTGCCTCGTGCTTCGAATTTCTAGCCCAGTCGCGTGGTTTCCATTTCCGTTTCGATTTACCTTGTACGAACAGAAATTCTATCACAAAAATCTGGTTCGCATCGTAATGCAATTGATTCAACTAAAGCCTAGCTGTGCGATCAAGGCAACAACACCTAAAACATCAACCAACTCACCAACAAGCTTATCTTTGATTTCCATCTTTGTCATGGCTGTTGGGCAATCCCTCCTCCGACCGTTCGCCAAGAAACCTAAATTGTATTATTTGCCATATTTTGCGCACCTCTAATTCGATTCGAATGAATACCAAAACGCAATCCTTCGCCGCGCCGGCATCGCCATCATCGTCGACACCTCCTCCTCGGATTCGAAGAGGCTTGTTTTAGCCTCAAAACCGACTGATGATGAGGTGAAGAATGCGGATTCGACTGATGGCGATGGGACGACGAATCCGACACCAGGCAACAGACAGCAAATTGTATCCGGGGCAACTCTAATCTACGATTAACCAGCTCTTCAATCCTGCGTTTTAGTTTCTGTTTTGTTTTGTAAAGCGACCGGATGGATGGTCGATGATGATATGACCCACCGCACACCAACAGCCAGCGCAGCGCAGATCGCCAAGGCAACTAACTCCTTCACACTCTCCCTATCCAGTCGTTCAATCTGCAGAGGTGCTATTTTTATTTTACCATTTTGTTTTTGTTTTGTTATCTGAAACTGAATTTGGATTTGCCAAAGTGGTTAAGGGCGAAAGAGTAAAAGAGGATGGCAGATCAAAAATAGCCTTAATGTAGTGTGAAGTGTTGAATGTTGAATCCTTTTTGAACTCCGAAACCGCAAAACTGATTTCCATCATTAGGCAATGGAATTCAGAGTCAAAGCGGAGGTATTCTTTTATTATATATTTTTATTTTTTTTTCAGTTTCCAGGTCTTCAGTCGGTAGTAGTGTATGGTCCAAATCCCAAGACGAATGATATGTCGTCTCTCTGGGGAAATTTATCGCTTCACCATGAGAGATGGTATCCGCTTAAGCAGAACGAAATTAAATGCATACTGACTCGTATGTAGGGTCGAAACGTGTTGGACCTCACCTCAACTTACGCACGCAAACTATGAAGAGTCTTCTCGAATAGCAGCAATTACACTGTCCAACTTTTTCAGGGAAGGTTCTTTGAAGTTGTTAATTTTTATCTAGAGGAACTATCTGGAAGTCTCTAGTGTCTATACTGGCTTATGTGCATTACTAACGAGTTCGAGTTTCCAACGAAGTCACCTCCGAAATAGACGCAGAAATGATCGCGTGAGATGAAAAGGGTCCCGATCTTGTCCCTCTCCATTTTTTCGAGGTCAAATTATGAATTTCTTCTGTACATACATATACATATTGTAATGCAACAACATGCAAGTATCTTATGGGTTACGGATAGCGAACATGTTTTATGAGTTTTCCTTTTTATTTTGTTTGGAAAACAACAATTCTAGAGAAAGTAATTATTTTTTAACGTTTTCTGTCACTTTTTGGGGTCATTGTTGGACATGTACAGGTGAGTTTTCCAAGAGAAATAATTTGAAATTCTGGGATCGTTCGTTTAATTGGGTGTAAAACGTTTTCTTATATTCATTTTTTTTAATATTTTCTTGGTACAAATGCGTTTTGAGAGGAAAAACCGCAGGGAAAATGATAGACGTGATGACTAAGATGTGTGACCTTTTCGAATGAAATGAAGCCGGTCTTACTGGTGGAGGATATTCAACTGAATGACAGTTGACAGGCGCACGTAATTGGTATCATTTTCAGTCTTTGGTGGTGGAAAATGAAATGGAAATTGTAAGAGACAACTTTTTACCTGAAAAATCAAAAATACTGACTGCACTGAAAGTTGGTTGGTTTTTTTATGTGTAGGTTCGAGTGTATTCGTGCGTATAAAACTGAATTTAAAAAAAATTGTGCTTTGTTAGATTTTGTAAAATAATAACAATTGGAATTTTTTTTGAATCCAAAATCATTATGTTCTTTGGAACAAACACTATATTTAGAACATGACTTCACGCTTGCGGGTTGTTTTTAACTGCAATGGAGGTTTTGAAAAAAGAACCCTCAGGGTTCAACCAAAGGATTGGATGTGATTGAGTATCAGTAGTCCTATTAAGGCTTAAATTTTTTCAGAAACAACGATTACTGAACTGCAAGTAGACTTCGTCACTAAAGAACACTTAAGATTTTGCGATGGCAAGAGAGGCCTTCCAGCTGCTCAAGTTTCCAACCCAATTACTAAAGGTCGTTGTAGTGTCCCAATCTTAATTTCCCACATAGTTAAAGGACACCGAATTGGCGAAAAACATAATTATGTCTTAAGTAAGACAAGAATTGTTGATCTTTCAATACACAAAATTTAATTTAGCCGTCTTTAAAAATTACAATTCCTTTTCTCCTTTAAGTTTTCGACTTACTGTACTTATGTACATCCCTTCTTTCTTGGTCAATGGAAACACTGGTATACCGTATAGTCACGAATGCTTATAAAAGACGGCTAATATGTTTTTGTAGAATAATTTCTACTATTGTCCTGATGGCATACGCCACATTACATCTTGAAGATTAAAAGAATATTTTTGCGTTTGAGATTTTGAAAGCATTTGAGTGAAGAGTGAAGTGTACAAAAACGAATTTTGTCTTTAATGAAATATAGGCTTCCTATTGGGCTATGCAATAAAATGTAATTCTGCAATTCACCACATAAATACCCTTGTGCGCTGCAGAGTTCCATTCCGTCACTGACTCTTTTTTTAATTTTCACAAATGAAGTCTTGTGTGCTTAAAGCAATTCACTATAATTATACTTAGCTTTTAATTTTCGTTCGCAAACTTGGTCACAGCCAAGTTTATTTCTATTTTCATAGCATATAATTAATTACATGAAAATCAAAAAATCCTTAAGCGCATCCTTTAAACGATGTTAGATCGATTGTTTATAGGCTATCTTATGAGATAAGACATTAAGACTTTATTTTCCCTTATCTGCCTTATAACTCACATATCTGAGCAGGTGATCCAAGGCCGATTCTGAACCTTTTCAACAGAGGTGAAAAACTAGCGATAAAACGCATAGAACCTAAACTATTGTTTATTACTTAAGATCGCTTCATCACCAGCGTTACGTTTCCTGCCTTTCGCTGTTTTGTTTTATTTACAAATAGTGTTCCAGTTAAGAAGCTTTGAGGCAAAAATCATCTCGTCAGGTATGCTCATCAGTGAACCCTCAAGTCCCGGCCGTATAGTCAAATATAGGGATAATGTTTTTAAAGCCGCATCCATTCACAGTTTTCCTTCTTGAAGCAATCTAAATAAGTTTGAAAAAAACCTAAATCAATCCTCGTCTCTGTTCCTGCATTAAATTACCGCCTGAAACATTTAAAAAAATGCCAAATAGTTTAAGTCGTGAGTTGAAGAGACTTTTTATTAAAAATAATGCCCATATTTTTTACAGTTTTCAAATAACTTATTTGATCACCATTAATTTCAATTTTTGGGAAACAGTGATGGGTCGAGACGGATTTCGCGAGAAATTACTATTTGGCGAGAAAAAAATATCGCTTGACTTTTCTTGGAATTCAGTTCTAGGTGGTTATTCTTCGACCATTGAGCAACTAGCGATGGATCAGCATTTATTCGGGCTGTCGCATCATCAGCTTAACTAACAGCATACATTTGTCATTTGCAGTGCTTTAGAACATGAGGAAGATCCTTATTAACACAGTAAAAAGCAAAGACCCAAGAAAAGATCCTTGAGGAACGCCTGCATTTGTAGTTAGAAAATCTGACCAACCCCCGCCTGCACAAATAGCCTGACTTCTACCACTCAAGTAACATGCAATAAGCTTACGGGCTCATTTCTGTAAAAGCAGCTTATGTGGGACTGTGTCAAATGCCTTTGAAAAGTCAAGCAGAACCAAAGATGTTGTGTGCGGTCATGCAGCTGTTGTGTGCTCTGAATCCTGACTGGAATTCTGAAAGCAGTTTAATCAGAAGTTAGCCAACTCATGAGTTCTTGCAGCACTTTTGACAAAGAAGGCAATATCGATATTGGTCGATACTCTTTGCAATTCGATTTTGCAGTCTTCAAAACAGTGACAATTTTCGATTTCTTCAAAATTTTGGGAAATGAAGATGTCATAATAACCGTGTTCAAAACTTGGGTGAGATAGGGAAGTATGCTCTTTTTGAGAAATTTTGGTAGGATTGATAGGATTTTATTGCAAAAATGGCCTTTCTGATTTCCATTACATCAACCCTATGAAAAGAAAAAGTTTGGTGTTTAGCTCGCCATATATTTCGTCCATGCAGTTGTTGGTAGTTTGATTCAAAGACGAGGCAGCGGCAAACGCTTTATTTAAGTCATTAAAATCAGGTTCACTTGACGTTTGTTTTCCCATACCTATTAACTTAATCTTAAAAATGAAGAATATGCAAAGAATTAATTGAACATGTAAAGAAGTCAACTTGCTCGTCAATTGGAGACACTTGGAAAATCGTCTGCCAGAAATCACAGTTCAACAAAATACTTTAAATTCTAATTGTATTTGAAAAAATGATAAAGTTTCAAGTCAAAAGTTTGAAACATTTCTAGACCACTTGAAAGCTATGAAGTCTTTTTGAAATCATCAAAAATTTGATGAAGTATTGCGCTTCCTTAAAATTTTCTGAATTTGAATAATAGATGACTGCACAGAAGTCATGCTGCATTTCCACGTTTGCGTTCTTACAAGAAACGGCTTTAGTGCTGCAGAGTGAAGAAGAAATGTTCTCACAAATAAATCAAATAAACTACGAATAAAATACTGCGAACTGAGTGAATGCAAATAAGTCGATATTAGATTCTCTGACCCTTGAGTCTGACTGTACATATATTTGAATATTTCAACAAACTACACAGTCTATAAATTTTTTTCCTAATCCTACTGCTCGCTCTCTACAATGTACATCATAAGGGTAGTCACAATCGGACAAATTAAAAAGATTCCTTTTCACCCGATTTCATTGTTAGCGTCATAATATGCTTTATTTCTGGCTAGGTCTTTTCTAGCTTGCTGTATGGTCTTGTATGGCCTGTTTCTTATGTTGAGTAAATATGAGAATAATCGCTGAGCTTATCAACTACGAAGAAGGACCTTCGTTTGTACTTCTACAGTTTTTTATGTACAATAAATACACCCAAGTTTGTGTGGTATAATATGAAAAGCATCCTGATTGTAATGGAAGAACTCGCATCTATTGGTAAACAATCCAATCAAAACAGATTCGTAATCACTTGCAGATTTGATATTATAAAGTCTTTTACAATTTCAACCCAATTCAAATTCTTCTTTTCCAATCCTTAATTGAACGATTCCATAATTTATTATCCTGCCGATGATATGAGATGAGTATTCATTTTGAAACGCTTCCCAAAGCTCTACTATTCCCTTTTCTGGGCTAAACAAAAACACAAAATCAATTCATTTGTCTGCCGTCATTTAATAATAAAATTCAATCAACAAACAAAGAGACAAATGGAAAAGGATAATAATATCTGTCTAGAAGTTCCCCATCCTCTTTTAATGACATAATCTTCATTTGTTATCCAGTTTCATTGAACATTTCCCCGACCCACCAGAGCCAGGACAGAATGCCCATTCAAACGCTGACAAACTATTACGCAAGGATAATGATGAACTAGGATACCAGGAGCAATAGTTGTAGCCCCCAATAGCAACAATAACTCCTCCGCTTCGCTTTCAGTGTCTTAATTGTCCAATGTCCCTACAAAACAAAGTCATAACAAAAGGATAATAATTAATTAACCGAGCAGAAGCTACCTTTTGCCCAATAAATTGTCTCATTGTGTACATATTGGGGCTGTGTCTGTTGGTAGTCTCTGTTCAAAAACAAAAAAAAAATATTACCAAGAATGTCCTGTGTTTATAGTCCTTGTTTCACAGCAAAGTAAATCGATCAATTTGTTGCTGTTTGTCTGTGTGCTTAGTTTACTCGTTTTTTTTTCGTTCAGAACTGTCATTGAGGCCGTCGACAACACGGCAGGTAGGAAGAAAAACAGGATACAGGACAACCTGCAGCTACAGGAACCTTGACAAATAGCTTTGAAAGTAATTTTGGGAGTTTTTAAATAATTCACTATGTAGCCGTTGTCCTAGATCTGTCATTATTTTGTCCATTCTGTTTTGTGTTTGTGTGCTTTTGTTCTCCGCTTTGTGTTTCTTTGTGAGCCATACAAAAAGAGGACACCGATTCGCTGCAAAATGAACTGAGGCAAACAGTTAACTAATTATGTTTACCTTCTCTTACTCATTCCGAAGGAAGACTGAATGGGATTTGGATACAGATGATGATGATGATGATCCTTTGAATTGTATTCGGGCGGGTTTTATTCAGGATATGGTTCTTTGTGAATGATTGTTCGGATTCGAATGGATCCTTTCTGGGCATTTTGAAAAGAATTTAAATTATTAAATCGGATTTCGGTTTTGAGGAGTCTTTTAAGGTGAACAATTGATTGTTTGCTTAGCCGCTGGCAATGAAGTGACGGTTGTGAATATGTGCACAATGGTCCTCTGCCAAACACAGTGTCCTCCTACGGCTGCGCCAGTGTGCGTATGTCAATCGGAAAAGTAAATATTTTTCCAAATGCTTTCAGAATACAATTAATCTAGGATTTGTTAGGACAAAGATCACAGTTCGTGCGGTGATCGATGATGTTTAACTCTTTGGGGTGCTCGAAGAGTTCGTGCCACAGGCGGTCAAATGGGAATGAAATTATAAAATTTTGATGTGTCATTGCAGCTGATTTTGGTTGTCCTTAAACCGAGGAGTGGCGTCTTTTATTGTTGCATACCGCTTGTTGGTTGGATTTGCAGATGTGGCATGAATACAATTGAACTTTGTATAGGGGTTATTTAGCCGAACGTTCTGTGGGTGACCATCGATTGTTATCGAAAAAATTAAAGTCATTGGCAAGGTATTTAAACGTATAGTTGGTCTATGTTTTCTCCCTTTTCTGGAACGAAATCAGTCGAGCTCTACCCCATTGAAATAGTTCAATTTAAGAGAAAAACGTCGAAAAAGATTTTTGCGCCAGTAAATTGTCTGGATGTGGCCGTTCGTGGCTGTGTTCAGTTTGTAACAATTCTTTCACTGTCCCATCTCTCAAGAGTTATTTGTTATTCTCTTAACAGGATGACTGTTGTCATAAGAATCTGTTCAATACTTTGTAAATTTTGTGCACTTTGGGTGTATATTTTTTAAAGGGGAGAGTACTACCCGTAAATTTTTTTTAGGGAGAAAGGGTGAGATTCAGTGAATCTGAAAGTGCATACCACGATCGTGTCGAAGAAGGTGAACTTGAAAATGAACCGGTAGAAAATCGTGGTTAGTATTTGGGGGAATTCGGATATATTGAAAGCGCAGTGTGCCTTGAGGAGCATATGAACAGACGGGAAAGTTGAATATCAGTTTCAAATGATATTACGCTTTACATGGGGCAACTACACCCGATGAAATTAACTTTTTTTGCTTGATTGATGACTTTTTACAAAGCTTTTTAAAGCAAGCTCTTCTTTTGCGGAACTTAAGAAATGTTATTTAATCCAAACAAAACTATCCATCTTTTATAGTTTAATCGAATGGTACACTGCGACAAAATAAGGAGTGGAGTACAGGTAACCCTTCTACAATGCGGGGGTATGATTCCTAAAAAATGGCACGTTGTAGGAGATACACCGTCCTAAAACGCGGGTTTGAAAAATGCGTTTTCGCTCTAACGTGGTTCGCAACATGAAGACATTTTCTTACAACGCGCCTCCTACAAGGCGACTTTTACGAACATTTTTTATGTAAAGCAATTTTTATTTAAAAAAATATATTGCAAAGAATTTATTTATTTTTTATTTTTTAAATTAAAATAGAAAATATTTTTTCGGTAAAATCGCGTTGAAGGAAACGCGTGGTAAAAAAATGTCTGCATTTTGAAAACCGCGTTCGAGCCAAAAAGCGTTATGGATATAGAGGATATTGACACCCTAAGGCTGCATTATGAGACCTATTTTGGAAACTGCATGTTAACTTTTTAGACTTTATAAAAGCTAAACATATCAGCGGGTGAAGAAAATAAAATGTCAAAAGAATCTGCACTATGGCACAACTGACTCCAAATTTGAAGAAATTTTTACGACAATCGTTCAGAAGAATTGTTCAAGACTGTCTTTTGTCGATGACGAAAAAATTCTCCGCATGACAAGAACTTGACAGAATGTCGAGGTTCCAGAACCATATTATAAAGATACAGTTAAAATAACCCTTAAGACATTTAGAAAAAAAGACAAATAGTACAAAAAATTGGCCAAGTGCGAGCCGGACACGCACACGAAGGGTGGCACACCGTACCACCGCATACTATTTAGCACTTCTTTTTTAAAAAATACTTTAAAGAAAAACAACCGAAAAACCACGGTATTTGTATAGGGGACCGCCTTTATTTTTAACTTATTATTGTTGTTATCCCGAGGTACCTTGTGCAAAAAATCTACCTATTACAGGTCAAAAATTGCCACCCTTTGAAAGACGAATAGCCAAAGAAGCCTTAGTAAGAGGGTCCCGTTGAAAATGAAAATCAGAGACATCGGACCCGGATGGTTCTAGTAACTCCTCTTTTAATTTATCGGGAGCTATCAAAGAAGACTTTCAGAAAAGGACAGTTTAACAGGTATTTTGCACGAAACAACAGAACCACAATGTGGATCATCTGTTCCTGTTCAAATGTTCCTAAATCTGGGCGCAAGGCTCTTCATTGCAAACGCACAATTATTCATCAATGGCTTCCAAACTGGTGTTTTAAAACTATGAGAGCAAAATTGTGACTGCTGAGAAATAGATACTTCGCATGACAACAGGAAAACTTTTTATTGAAAGCCAGGTTGGCAGATCTAAGGAAGACTTCATGTTAAGGAACCTATCTCATTTAGTATTGTTTATCAAGATAAAACAATTTTTTTGTGCTTGATGTTTTATGTTTTATAAATTATTTTTCATTTTGATACTTAAATTCGACCTGGACTCAGAAAATTCAGTCCTGATCGTGCACTTTGCAAAATTATAATACAGCCTTCAGATTTTTTTTTACTAAAAACATAAACCCAAGGCGGCCAATTTTGTTTAAGTACAGCTTCGGTCACGTCTCTTTTTTTTTCTCTTTCTTGCTACTTAACCTTACATAACACGAATATTACAGAAGATTTTAATAGACACGATAGATCGATACACTGAACTGAGTTTACAGAGCGAGATCAGCCAATCTTCCTTCAAAATTTTAAAGGCTAAGTAAATTTTATGGAACTAAAAAAATCAAGATTCCATCCTTTGTTAGAAGAAACTTTGCTTTTTAAACATGCAAAAGTAAATCAGAGATCCTAATTCTTTATCGATCGTTGGAAGCACCTCAACTGTGCCAGCTGACGGGTTTGTCGCAAAAGGCAGTCCAAAAACCAAATAGACGAGAGCCTTCTTTGTTCGTATTTTTTTTTATCACTACCAAAATGCAGTCCAATAGTGAAATGGAAATTTTTTTTAATATTTTCCGCATGATTACCTCCGTCGAGGTGAATAATAGGAGCGGTGGTACCCCCGACATTATTGGTAACAGAAAAAACAAAATAAAAACTCATGTCAGTGAGATGCAAAGACACGCACTGAGTGCCGCATTTTACTCGCTGCAGCTGAAGCAAATTTGACACGCCTGCCAATTGTCAGTCCTCCACTTTAGTCAGGAAATGAAAGCAACTCCAACACTGAACCCTTGGCACGAGGGACGTCGAAAACATGCTCAGAATGAATTGGAAAAAATTGAATAATGACAAGAAAAAAAAGCAAACGCTCAAAAGCAGTTGCTACTGGAACAGTGGTACATGGGAATACGTTTAGAATTAATTGAAAGTCGGGTCCTTTTCTGCATACGCACATTTGATCCTTGTCATGGGGAAGTACACCCCTCCAGCAAATTTATTCCATGCGATATTTTTTTTGTTTTTCATTTCTTTGCTTTTTCTGCAGCATTGCATTGAATTTCCATCGAAAATCGAGAACCAGAAGAATTTTGTCAATTTAGCCCCGAGATCCCTCCGTCAGATAGAGGACAGAAAAATAATTTGCAGAGTTTTTTTTTGCATGCTGCTCTTCCTTCGATTCCCTTTTGACATTGATTTGGGCTAATGGCGCGCATATTAAAAAATCACAAAGTGACGTAAATGCTCTTGACATCAGCATACGCAAGGCGAACTCACTAGGCCGGCATAAAAAAAAGAGGGCTGCTGAATAATGGCAGGCGGCATCGATGCTACAAAGCGCGATGCGCGCGACAGACTTGGTATCAATTTCGTCCTCAGGATATTTGGATTGCCCTGCGAGTGACGAGTTTAGTTTTTTGTTTTTTTTTTTGGAAATTAAAATTGTTGATGCGGTCCATTCTTTTCGATTAAGTTGCCCGGGTTTAGCTGGGGGGTATTCGATGAGGACGATGGCAAAACTAATAAGGACGAAGAGAATCTTTTTGTTATATAAGGGACACGAGTACACGTGGCCGACAGTTGCTGTTTGAGTTTATGATATTGTCGCTGGATTGGATGCAGTTGTACAGCCGTGGGCGAGACACTGGATCGATGCGGATTCGGATTTCGTCTGGAATTTAAGTGTAGTTTTCCACATTTTCTCACTCAGTTTTTAATGAGTGCTTGTTGGTCAGAGATTTTATCGGAGGCGTTGAAGGGATGAAACCTTTAGAATTTTGGAATGGAATTTGTCGAAATTTAAATTGATTGAAGGTTCTGCAGCTGAAGTAGTCTGATTTAAAAAAAATCGGAAGGACTATAAAGGAAAAGTGCTGAAGAATATATTAAGGAATGACGAGCCACCTAAGCTGTAGTGAAAGATATTCATTAAAAACGAAATACATAAGAGTGTTTGGAAGTTTCTTTGCTTACAGCGAACGACCATATGAGGTGCAGAAGAGAAGACATGAACAGAGCAGTTCGAAATTGAGGAAGGTCATCCGTGCTTTCAGCTTTAGGGAATTTCAATGGGTCTCGATGCCAATTAATGTCTTCTCCCAGATTAATGTTGTCTTTCTTTTATGAAAGTCGTTGAATTCAAGTCATGTTTAGCGAACGTCTTAAATTGGCAAGCATTCTGTCCACATTTACTTGCTCTACGATATAAATAAAACACTAATCGTTCTAACCGTCCTCCGTCTTGAAATCGAACTCATAAGAACATATGAAAATGTAAATATTCAAAGCTCTTCGAATGATTTTTAGTACATTTTTTATGCTACAAAAATTATTCTGTCCTATTCAAACGCCACATATGGGAAAAATCGAACTCAAAGATATTTACTGCATAATCTTTTATGCACATCCTAAGCCTGGTACTCGGGTAGCCATGATATCTTTAGAGCCAGTTAATTATGAAAATGGCAAATACCGACGTGTTGTAGTTTGTTAATATCCAAGACAAACTCTAAGACCGAATTGATTACGAAGAACAATATGATTTCATTAACCAGCCAGGCTTTTTTCATAACTTTTTCAAATACTTTGCTAATGTGTGAAGGGAGGCTTATTGACTGGATATTCTCTGGACTGGTTCTGCTTAGGAAAAGCTTGAACTATTACCATTCCCAAATGCACAGGCAATATTAATGTTTACAGCTTCTAGTTTGATATGGCGTCGATTCCCGCCGATTTTTTAACTATTCGAAGAACCAAAGATAACTTTAGGAATGGCGCATCATTTGCCTAGTTGTCAACACTGAACATCTATGATAGTCAATATTCTGAACGTACAAACGTTCAGAGGGGAAAAAAAATTCAACGTTGGAAGCCATATGGAGTAGCCAGAGCCTTCAGAGAGCGCACTAGGCGAGAGGCTCTCCGTTGTGCATTCACCATTCGCAACGACCCAACCATAGGCTATCAGCCACCACCCAAAAAGAGTCCTTGGTATGATGATGAATGCTTACGATGGAACAAGGTGCATGCAAGCACATCAGCGCAACACAAGGGTAGCGAGGGAAGAGTGAAAAGAAAAATCTGAGTAAAAATTAGTGTTCAAGTAAATCGAAGTCCTGCTATAGGAACAACGCCCGGATGTTTTTCACGAAAGCCAAGCAGCTGGCAGCTTCAAGCTCGGTACGCAGGCTCTTCGAAACAGTGAAGGAAACCTAGTCACCGAAGCACAGGGAATAGTAGATGTATCAAAGCAGCATTTCCAGCAGCTGATAAGTGGGCATTATGTCAATACAGAACCCATCTCCTCTCCTAGTTTGGAAGAGGTTGGCTCAGCTATTTAAAAACTGAAGAATAACAAAGCCTTACTTTGGTAGGATGCGTGCACCAAATTATCATCCAAGTATGGGTGACGAAACCATGCCCGATGACTCTTTATGCCCCGTCTTCAAGAAAGGCGATCCTATGTATTGTAAGAACTATCGACGCAGATATTCGACACCAACGAATTTCAAGTCGAGTCTCATCATCACTTCATCGACTCCAAAGCCGCATATTATAGCATTCATCTTGTTGAGCTCTATAAGGGGATGGCCGAGTTCGGGATCCAGGTAAAACTGGTCCAGCTGTATCGTGCGACTTTCGAAAACACTAGGTACAATGTGCAATTTGGAAACGGTTCCTCCCAACTATTCCAGACATGCGCCGGATTTCGGAAGGGAAGGGAATGTGACTTCTTCAATAACGTGCTAGAACAGTGCGCATGACAAGTGTAAGCATGGATGACACTATCTTCGACAAATCTGTCCAGCTGTTGGGATTTGCACACGATATCAAATTCATCGGTCGCTTCCAATACGCCGTCATAGAGGCTTTAACGGCAATGAGAGAATAGGCGAAACGAGTTGGCCTTGACGAGGACAAAACCAAATACATGTTGTCAACAAAGAGGCATCTATCCGCTTCACTGTTGGCAACAGTAATATCGAAGTGGTTAAGGCGTTGACTTACTTGGAGTATACATCAACTGAACCTTAGTGGAGATACGGTGAAGACACACCCTAGGAAGCCGTCTACTTCGGTTTGACGATTCACTTGATTCACAGAATTTAAATCGTCACTATCTCGAAGATTGCGCCATCACTTTTCTGTCAGAGTTATGACTTCAAAGCAGAGTACATGACTTCATCTCCAATAACTATTATTTCGACGAAACGAACTTGGAACTCTAGACATGACAAACCGATAGAGATGTTATTACAGCTCGGCCAGTGATGGCCACGTTAGTTTTCTTTATATTTTTTTATGGACACTTTGTTCTTATTCAATCAACTTTCTTAATCTCCAAGCTAAGCAAGTTCATTGCCATAAACTAATGTGTTGCGACAATTTATCGTCTGTCAGTACATGACGGTATATTGTAAAGATGTATAGAAAAGCACAAGTTCCAGGCAAGAGGCTGTTCGGGAATTAAACGGACAGTACTAATAACATTGTATAAACTGTGACCTAGCTTGGATTCGGTTACCGAAAGGGCATCTACGATTCGGTCCTCTAGCAGCTAAAAGAGTATCACTCTTCGTTCAATTTTTAGAAGTGAATTTTCGTGTACCGAAAAGAGTTTAAGAGGTCTTTCCTTCTCTAGAAATGTGAAAAGAGACTTTTTATATCTTCAACGCTCTTGATCGGTTCAAAAAGGGCTGCTGACTGTTTTGTAGTTGATAAAAAACTATATGAAAATATATAAAAAATTAAGATTGTCTTGTGCAATCTTTGCTGTGCATAGCAAATCGGATCTGTCCTTTCCGAAGCAAATTAAGGGTCACCTTATTATATCTTGAAATACATTTTCAATTCAACCCGACTCAAAACCACGAAGTTGATCAACTTGAAACTATTTTGAGACACTAACACTTTATGTAAATCAAATATTTCAGCAATCTTTAGGTTAACCCATTTCATCATTTCTTTTCATTCAAAAATCAAACTTGTCCAACTCCAATTGTCGCTGCCGCTGTGTTGTAAAGATCTGCTTAGATACGAAGTTGCCATCATGCAACGACCTTCTTCAATAACACTTGTCTTGCGGCAGCTCGAATTACAAATTGTTTCCTCTTGTTTATCTTGAACACATGATAATAATAATATTGTTTGCTTTCTTCTGTCGGAGACCTTACCAATTCGTCTAGCCCAGCTAACATCCTAATTGATGCACAACCACTAGAAATCAATCGGAATAGACATTTCCGTCCTTGGCCAGCAACCCAAACTAATTTATTCAATTAGCACGTGGTTCGTTCAATACATACACCATCATAACGACTATGCCCTTCGAACACTCCAGGAAACCACAAATGATTCTAAATCTTCTTCACCAAAAACCGGAAGTATCACACAATTTTCCTTGGAAAAATGCTGCTTTTCCAAAAACAACAACGAAAAACTCAGACAAGAAACCATTTTTTTTAGCCGTCTGTCTGACTTAGTGTCGCCTTTATGGCTACACCTGAATCCATTCTCATCAAACGCGAGTCCACATGAAACAGGAAAAAAAAAAAAATAAAAAACAAAAAGCAAACGTAGCACACAAAAATGCGGGACAAGTGACATGCACCAGTCGAGGAAGCCGAACGTCAGACTCCCCAACCTTAGTTTTATGAAAAAAAAGAGAAAACAACCATCAATCCAAATCGGACGGATGAGGTTGAAAAATAATGCGGGCCTAATATTCTCCGTGTTTGTGGATAGTACGAGCACTTCGCCTTCCTTGGGTTCTGTTTTGCCGTATCCATACATTCAACGTTGTTCCAGAATGGGGATACCCACAGAGGCCCGGAGTGAACCTCATCGAATCGAATTAAGCTCACACAAAATGGCCCACAACGGCAGGTAGATCCGTATAGACAGGTATGGGCACACCACAGAAGACTCCAGGCTTTCAAGTAGTCCGTTTACGTTGTCGTTGACGTCGTACTCATAGTCAGAGTCATAGTTGTAGGCCAGGAAGAAGACAGCGCTCCGAGGAGACTATGATTATATTTGTAGCCCCTATCCCGATTCTAGGTGTCCTCGGTGTTGAGTGTTGAGTTCTGGGTCTTGGGGACTTTAAAACACAAAAAAAAAACCGCTCGATATGGAGATTTGTGTTGTGCGGTGTAAATTCTAAAGATGGCCAAGCAGGATACTATGGATGGAATATGTAGAGGCAGCGAGTTGTATACAAATGTGCACACATTGCTGTTTTGTTTCGTGGTTAACAAGCAACACAGCAACAACAAATGAGCCTAGCTGTTGGTTTGTTGTTCAGTGCATTTGATGATATAAATTGCACACCTGAACGAGCATAATAATCGTATGCAATTATGCTTAACACAATCACAAACAACTCAACTCACCTGTATTTCGGATTGAACTCGAACTGCGCGAAAGAGAGAGAGAGAGAAAGATAATCAGTCAGTCCGACAGGCAGACGGACAGAAAGACAGACAGACAGACAAACGAGTAAGCGAGTCGCTGAGGCTTGCTTGTAAAAATCAGAAGTCAGCTGAAGTGTAATTGGCATTAGGGAGGGATTCCACTGTTGGTAGCAATCATAAGATGTGTTGAAGGTTCTACCCAGAGCGTAGCGCGTGGAACCTGTTACAATTTGAAATGAAATCATGCCATGCAATGGTGTAGTAGCTCTGGTAAGGTAGTGATGAGGATTTGGTGTCTACTTGCATTCTGTGTTCTTTGAACTGGCTTCAGGGGATCAATTTTGGTGTCGTATTTATGTGTGTGGATGGTTGGCTTGATATGCATTTGTTCGTCTTATGGAGCGCCAGAGGGTTGGGTGGTGGCACTATTACTTTTTTTTCTGCTTACATTTAGATGAACGTGTTGGAAGTTTGTGCCCTTGTATTAGATATAAATACCTTTTCAGATTAATTTTTAGGTCATGCAAGATGTAAAAGGCTTTTATGTCATAAAATCTTTAAAACTAGGAAAGCTGTCAAGAAAATGTTTCCAATCGGAAGGGCTTAGTATAAAAGAGTTGAAAATTGACTTTTTCATTACTTTCTAGAAGTTTTTCAATCAAAAAAGTATCTCAGAAAATCGGGCATATGCCAAAACTACCAGGACCTAAAAAGTCTAGCGAGAACTGAAGTAGGGAGGTGGGAACTTTTTGACTCTGAAGAAACATAAGGTTGGTTTTTCTACTTTAAGGTGGAAATATTTAAAAAGCTGCGAAATTTTAAGACTAAAAAAGCAATATGAATGAAATTTGTAATTTCTCAAATAATGATTTCTGGATTTTTTTCGAAATGATTTCTGGATTTTTTTCGAAAACTTTATTGTTTATTAAAAGATATTTGTCCCAATGGCAGAGTTAAAGCCTCACGAAATTGTCACTCGTTGTAATTGGTCTAGGGTTTATAGAGTTTACAGAGTTGTGTAGAAGAATGTGATCGTGTTCATGCATTTCCAGTATCCAATCAGTTAAAGTAAAGCTTTGTGCATAGTGTGTTGATTTCACTTGAGCTGTGCGAGAAGACGTTTATGACAAGGAATATTTATTTTCACCTTTTTTTCAATTTGCGCGAGTAAGTATCTGTCTTCTTAGTCTTTACTTAAAAAAGTCTGTGCATTCTAGTTGAGTATTGACAGTTCAACAATGATCCTTTACACAGACATCCCGTGTGGATGATCCTGTTCTATTGAGGATTAAAATATTTCACTTGTTGTCCCAAAATTTTAAACAAATTTGTATTCATTCGTCAATTTCAAACAAATTTTAATATTCTTATGATTTTCGATTGAGTTTTTGCTTGAGAAGAAAAAAACTGCTGTGCAAGTTTAGAATGTTTCGTTCCATGGAAGCTTTTCTTATTTACCAGAGTCAAACGGAAGAGCTGCATCAGATTTCACGGGATCCTGATGTCAGTCATTGCCATGCAGAAATCCAAGTGAGGAATGATTTCAGACTCGACTTTTAAAATGATCAGAAGCTCGACTAGACTCCAATTTAATCCGACGACGACTTGACACGCCGACAGCCACACTAATAATTGGTTTTAGTTTGCTGGGAAAAGATTTAAAACGTAATCCGTTGAATTGGATAGTGCTTGGACTATATTAAACACAGTTTAAAGCCAATATATGTGCAAAGATGAGTTGGCAAGGCAGCAGTTTGATCAGGAGTTTAAAAATAGCTACAGAAAGGAACAATCAAAATGAAACCACATAATATTGGGGTCGCATTAATATTGCACTTTTTTCAATAATTTGTCAGCCCCTCATACTAATCTTCTGATGAATTTAGCATGAAGCGAGTAGAAGGATTAGGTGAACACCAACAGTTTTGATAGCCTGGCTGGCTTACATATGTTTAAGGTAGCATAAGTTGGGAGTAATCTTATTTTAAGAAAGGCTAAGTTTTTTTTTTCAATTATTATAATTTTTTCTTAGTTTTTCTAAATAATTATAAGAATTTGAATATAAAAATAAATATAAGTTGAAAGTCATATATTAAATTTGTAAGTTAGTTTAGTAAGTTATGTTACTTATATTAAGTTAAGTTAATCAAGCTTGCTCCAGCCGTTTGTTTTACATGTAAGGAAGATGAATTATAAAATAAAAATGCATTTAAAGAAAACAAAAAAAGGCTTAGGAGCCGAAGGGAATGACAATGGTTGGCTTGGTTTTTTTTTAATTCTTTCCTTTCAAAGGTTTCGAGTATCATTTGATAATTTTCTACTGAAATCTTTGAATTCACTAAAGTTGGCCATTTCGTTGTAAGTTGCAAGTGCAAAATAGTTTTGAAAGCGTTGTATGGTGATTGAAATGGATTCAGAAACTACATTCACTTCATAACAACGCCTTCAATCCATCCCGTCCCACTAAAAGACTCCCAAAAAATCCTCCCTTCTTTAAATCATATTGACCATACTTTTTCCCAACCTGATGATTTTAGCGCTTCAAGAAAAAATCAAGCAATGGAAATTCACGTGAAATGATCTCGTGAAATCATTAATTTTATGTACTTGACGAGTAGCTGAAATCTTCCAACTGAGTGACTGTGCCACTACGGTTATAATTTTTGTTTTAAAACCAACAAATTAAAAAAAAATACTTTTAAAGGAGGCATCAACTATCGGCTGAGATACTAGTTTCATTTTGATATGATGTCCTTCATATCTTTAAGTGGAACTTTTGAGTTTCAATGAGCAAGCTCTTAATGCGTTCTATTCTCCGACAAGTGGACATGTCCACAGACGTAAAAGTGACTTCACGCAGGTGTTAAATGGTTCAAATTTACATTTTTAGAGAGAGATAGAGTCGCGTCAGGAACATCGGTCTTGACAGTAATCCATGCTCGCTCAAAACCAGGCTTTTCTTCTGGTTCTTGTTTTGCCGAATTCTGGCCAAGGGCGATACTCGTGGCTAAAGTTTTGTTTGTTTATAGATCAATAAATTTGTTTTGAACCAAGTATTGATTCTTTGCTGGTGAGTTCTTCTGCCATTTGGTTTTCCTCGATGTTTCTGTGGCCAGCGACCTATTTCGCCCAGATCATTAAGGACCTTAATGCAATTCGCTACCGTCTTTAATCTCCCGATTTTGGTTTAGCTGCTTGAAACCTGAAGATCCATTATTATAAATGCAGTGTATTAAAGACTACACCTCTCCTTATAAGTGTTTCTATATTTGATCCATCATCATGTTTAAGGGTTCTGGATTTCTACATGGTTTGGTCATTTCAAAATTCTTTCCTCAGTCCTCAGTTTTCTAAAAAGGTTTTCCTGTAAAGGCATAGAGTAAGAGTGCCTTGTTAAATCTTTCCCCGACGTTCTTCTGCTACCAAAGAAGCTCATACCTTAGAACATAGAAACATTCCATTTAACATTTTAACGATTTCCACCGATAACCTCATAAACAAATACACCAAACTGATGCCTTGTAGACTGTCATAAAAATACAGAAAAAAAAAGAGAATTATACCACCTACACCAGAGCTTAACGCCGCCGGTTGACTCTTCTCACAGGTTTTATAATACATCTAATTAAATACTAAAAATTTGTATCTTCATTTTAATGGCTCCTGTGTTGGAAGACTCGAGATAAATCATCGCGATAAGCTTCTTTTTTTACCAAAAAAAAAAAAGTTTCTCATAAAATACACTGTAATAGATAAATCTTTTATGACACATGAATATTCATAGCACTGATTGTAAATTAACAAAAACCAAAAAAAAAAAAAAGAACATCATTAAGTCGTGCCAACAAACGTCTCGAGAACAAGTTATCGTCCCTTAACATCCGCAACAAATCGAGGACAAATCGATTATAACTGTTTTGTTTTTGTTTTTTATTATCAAATTATCTTTGTATTTGTTCACTCTGTACAGTGCATTTCCAACAAAAAATGCTTATCAGTATTTCCTCATAAAAACAAAAACAAAATCTATATAAATAAACAAGAGATTAGAAAAAAATCGAAGCAACAAAACATAAAACTATAATAAAAACCCGTAGAGTGAATTAATTACATTTCAATGAATAAATAAATCTTTTAAGCTGCGTCAAGACGCAGAAGCCGGCCACTACCAATGCTGGTCGTGTTTGATTTCCAAGAATTTCCATTCATCGGGTTCTTTTAGCGGGAGATAACCTTAAAGCTACTTACTCGAGTTAGGGTTGTACTTTGCCTTTAATTACACACATAGACAGACCAAATGGAAATTAAAAGAACGATAAACATTCACTAATGCTGCTGCAGCGCAAAAGATTGTTATTAGTGTTATCTTTATGGCAGCGTCTTGTATGAGTGATTTTATTACACACTGTACTGAAAGGGTCATATGCAAATCGCGCCCAGGGTTACCGATGCTGAATTTGCACAAGTCATCCTAAATCTAGGTTTTTCCAAAGTCAGTTGTCTTGCCTTAATTTGATGACGGATGAATCGCAGAGGGCGTTCAAAATCATCTCCGTACTTATGTTCTTAGGTCATCTAGTGTTGGGTGATCTAAGCCTTAGCTATAGTTGCTTTGCATCTTTCACGGTCCTTCAATCCAGAGGTTCGGCTTTAGTAGGGATTCAAAGATCCTCTTAGCAGAAGCATTGTTCTGCATTCGTTCTTAGCGGTAGGGCCATTGACATGGACAGATTTTGGCTTTTGACACAAGATCCACATATTTGTATAGCTCGAAGACTTCGCGTTATACCTTCTCCTCGAAAATAGGACTCTATGTCCGGTATATAATGTTTCTATCAAAATTCTCAAGATCCGCTCCAATGTCTTGCCTATCGTTAAACATTCGGCTCCATTAAGAATAACTTACGAGATGAAAGCTTCGTAAAGCATGATTTTTGTCTTTCAAGATCGGAATTTGGATTCTTGTGGCTTGGACAAAGCAATGGAACTTCGAATGCATAAGTAGATAAAGGTGTAGTTATTGGAGTTGATATTCATGCCAAAATAGATAAACTCCTTTGCGGCCTCAGTTATTATATTAGCACACATGTTTTCAGCATACAGCATGATGATTTTGAGCAAACAAAAAGGAGGAAAAGCTCTTGAATGAAGTAACTTGACCCTTCGTGACTTTTTAATGCTTCACAAACTGAAAAGACTCATGAAAGAACGTCATTTTGCCTGAAGAAATAAAACCTGCATCGCATCGAAGGTCATACTAAAAAGCTCATATCAAAAGGGCTAACACAAGCTTATTTTATTGGAGGGAAATTACTAAAATAAAATTTTTCGAGAAAAATAAAGTCTTGGTGTTTAAACAAACCCCGCCTTAAAGAGTCCCGTCGCAATCATATTTTAATACGACTACTTCTCACACGTTTGCGAGTTATACGAGTATATGTATTAAAAGAGGTTCTTAGACACGACGATGAACTCGGGTGCATTTCTCTTATAAGGTGAGCTGAGGAAGCTCGAAGGCTGACACAAAGATGGCGCTTCTAGTTTTAAATCCATATGATTTTAAGCTAGAACTAACCTTCAAAATACTATACACGTGTGTAAATTTGACAGCTGTCGGACTATTAGTTTATGAGATATAACATTTTGAGCTAAGCATCTTGAGTGAGTGAGTTTGAAAAAATCGATAAAAAGGAATTTCGTGCGCTAATAAAGCGGAAAAAAATACTGTTGAAGCCAAGGCCTGGCTTGATAAATATTATTCGGACTCTGAACCACGAAAATCAACCGTTGAGAAGAGAAGTGGTTTGTTGAGCTTAAACGAGGCAAAATGAGCACTGTGATAACTGAGATAACTGATACTGTTACTGAGCGAGAGCTCTGTTCAAAGTGGGTTCACAATGTACAAAATAACAACAAATTAATGATTCTGAGCTGAGATGATTCGATGCCGTTCTATCGTAATAAATCCGAATTTTTGCGACAATGGATGAAACATGGCTACATCATTTCACACCGGAGTCCAATCGACAGTCAGCCGAGTGGACTGCACATGATGAGTCAACTCCAAAGCGTGGAAAGACGTAAATGTCGGCTGGCAAGGTTATGACATCAGTATTTTGGGACTCTCGTGGTATAATATTCATCGACTATCTTTAAAAGGGAAAATCTATCAATAGCGACTATTACATAGCGTTATTGGAGCGTTTGAAGGACGAAATCGTGGAAAAACGGCTCCCTTTGAAGAAGAGAAAAGTTCTGTTCAATAAAACGCAAATTAAATGGATTGCGCTTCGAATTGCTTCCGCATCCACCGTATTCTTCATATATGGCCCGCAGCGATGTTTTCCTGTTCTCATACCCTCAAAAGAAATTTAGGGCCGATGAAGACGTAATCGCTGAAACTGAAGCCTTGTTTGAGGCCAAAGACAAATCGTACTACAAAAATGGTATCAAAAATTTCATTATGGCTAGAATCGTTGTATCGCCCGCAAATGCAAATATATTGAATAAGAAAATTCAATTTTTTCAAAAAAAATGTTTTTCTAGCGTTAAAAGCGTGTTGAAGTATCATCCTCTCTTCTAACCGTCAAACTTCACTTGTGTGTACTAAATTTAAAATCAGAAATCCTCAATATTGTCCAAATCCAATTATTTAAGATATAAAAACAGCATGAAGAATTTCTTGTTTATCAATTCATACCGCAATATTGTATTGATTTTTTCTTAATATTTTCTTTTTAAAATATACAAGGAACGCCGACCGCGTCAATGATTTTAATCACGGATCCAAATTGTCCCTCGGTAGCCCTATACAATAATCTGACTGTGAGTAAAAACTCAATGCAAAAACAATGTAAATGAAGCAGTTTACCTATTTGAGTGGAAATGTGTCTCCTTTCTGAATTGAGTATCATTTTCAATATAAAACTTCGCACTCAAACTCAGTCTGTTGGCAAAAGATTCTCAAGAGAACCCACTCTGAGCTACTCTTATCCATTTCATACAGATACAGGTTTTTGGGGTTTTGTTTTGAATGGATTTTGAGTTTGTTTTGATTACTACAACTTGAATCAAAGCTAAACTAGTTTTTAATTGTAGGTATCTTTGACTAAGGCATCTGAACATTGCACTAGCACTGGAGTGGCCATAAAACGTGGATGAAGTGCATTCGTCATGTGGCTTGATTTTTATATGGTTCGGATGTATGCGATACGAAAAGCAAAGAATGGGAATTCTGGTCCATGTTTCAGCTGAAGCCAACTTGTAAATAGAATTGGAACTCATTTCTAGATAACGGCTATATTTGTGCATTCCATTGTCACGATGAAAATGTATCTATTCAAGTTCTTTGGAGCAGCTTTGAGGCAGAGATTTATCAAGTCAAGTCACCCTTGACATCGCTTGGCCCGTTAAATTTTTATGCAATTAATTGACTAATGTGTGAACAACTGAAACAAATTCCATTGATTAGAGTTCACCCGATCAACGGAACTGGGTGAGAAAGTATTTTTTTTTTTTTGTGTAACTGAAGAGACTATCGAAGCGGAACGGAATTCAAATCGATCGTTGAAGAAAAATCAAGGTGGAGGTCTGTTGGAGATATTTGGTGGGTAAACATGTGTTATGAAGCGTGATTCCACCCAAAATTATGACATGCTTATGCAAGATAGATAGACTGAAGTTGGCTATACATTTGGAAGGTACCGTCCTTTGTACTGGGAAAATCTTAATTGCAAGAGTTTTGTTCACTTTGACCTTATCGCTGGATTAAAAAAATTGCAGAATTTCCAGTTTAGTGTCGAGTCCTTTTGGGAACTTATTTATTTCACGTGGCTGACAATGCAGATTAAAAATTTGTTTCCCATTTTTAATACATTTTAATTTTAAGGACACAATTCTGCTAAATTATTGACTTAATTGTATCTGCAACAACGCATTAATTTGTTATAAATGCATTCTTTTGATGTTTAGTTTTAGTTTGAATGTAATCCATGCCAAACTGTGCATTCTTTGAAGCCTAATTATAATTTTTAAATTATTTATATAAACATACAAACTTCCGAGTTTAAAACAGTTTAGTTTGTAACCTATCGAAAAAGGTGCTATCCAGCATAAGTTGAAAGTCTTAACGAAATTGAAATGGTCATGTTTTTTTTTGGTAAGAGTTCAGTGTCTAAGAAGCATCGGGTGAAAGATGATCCTTCCATATGAAAATATTTGGTTCTATAGAAAACAAAAGGTTCATTTTCCTAAGCAACAAAACCTTGAGAAAAGCTTGATCCTACAATCCTCTCGTCTTTGAACTCGTCAATCTGCCCGATTTAAGCGGATAATTACAATCCTTTGATGGCAGACAGATTGAACATAACTTGAATTTGGTACCTGAATGTTGTTCAATAAGAGCTGGTTTGATCGGTTCGAAAACCACTTAATTTAAGACCTCCTTTAGAATTGGAACAAAAGCTTGAAAAACTCCGCCCATAGAAAACGTTGCGTCCATCACAAAATCAAACTTCGAGAGGACGCTTGAGGCAACATCAATTCAATGAAGCGATACACCTTACATCCCACTTTTGGGCTGAAGTTTTGCAAGGGAGCATTTCTCGTGGTCGCTTAAACATTGAAAGAATATAACGTCTACTTATAAGTGAAAAATTGTTCTGTATGTTATAAAAGGATCCCAGCAATATGTCAGTCACCTAATACGGAATATGAGCAAGATTCTTCGAGAAAACCATAAACTAATGAGGATATAGTCTCACGTTCCCAATTTCCTGTTACTCCAATATTTTGGACTAAAGGTTGAATGGATCAGTACTCGTAGGTTGAGGTTCTACAACAGGACAACGACTAGAAAAACATCAGATCAGCAGCCAAGTAATGGTTTCTGGAAAAATATTATTGTGATAAGAGAGTTGCATTTTCAATCTTCTAATTTCAATTCCATATAAAAAATTTAAATGGAATGATATGAGAAGTCCTTAAGTAACGACGAGTTGCAGGCAGCCTTGAAGTTATAAATACGGCCAATTAACTAAGCAGTGAATTTCTATAATTGTTTTTTGGGTTTATTTTATTCGAACATTACAAGAATCTTTCCATGAGTTTCTTTTTACCCCTCAGCATTGTACTATGCATTGTTCCAGTGTATTTTAAAACTTTCTGTTTATCGTTAAAATAAATTAGCTCATTGACAGTCACAGGGCACACAAAAGCCCTCCGATGGATCACCTATTTCTGGAAATAGATTCCACACACTTGGGTTATTTTAAAAAAAAAAACAAACTTGTATCCGTTAAAAAAAAGGAATGAAAAACTATGAATGAATGAAGTTTTGACAAAACCTGAGAATGCGTTTAAGTAAATTCTGAATATCAACGAATTAAATCCTTAACACTAAGGTGAGGAGCATTTTATGACCCGTCCAAATTTATGTTCTCATTTCATTAACAACTGACTAACAAAATAGCCATTTCCTTTGAACATGCAGCCCAAGAACCGCCTTAATTGATGCCAGTAATGAAATTTCTGTATATTACCTAGCTTCCGCCAAGTTTTTATTTGCTCCAACTTTTACAGCCAAGATTCGTATCCGTACATATTAGTGGTTATTACTTAACTTGAATCAATAAAAAAAAGGGAAATGCCTTTTCCAGCCTTACGTGCAAAAACAGCAATAATATGCCTCCAATCGCCGATTAAAAACACATATTTTCACTCGATAAAAAAAAAAAATGAAACAAAATATTCAATCCGTAGATACTCATACTATGTTGGCATTTAATATCTAACCATAACTTGCTCTCGACATCATAAACATTTTGTTTACATCCAAACACTTGAGTTTACTCAATTACGAAGAGCCGGAGAAAGAAAGATGGAAATGAACACAATACGAAAGGGAACAAAACATGTATTTATTAGATACTTTATATATAAATATAGATACTTTGGGACAAACCAGTTTAATCGATTTTCAAAAGAGAGCAAACAGGTATTTTCCCAAAAGAGAAATGAAATTCTTACTGATTCTCTTTGGTCGAAAGGGAGGTTCGAGTGGAACTTGTCAGAGAATTGTAATAGATTTCCACTCCGATTTGAGTGGGATACGAATCAATCAAGCAAGAACCTTTTCACAGAATCTTTCAATTCTTTTCTTGTATCTAGCTACCAAGTGGGGAATCCGTTAATTTTTACTCCAAATTCTTGTTTTTGTATTTTTGGATTGTCGGTCATAAAATTTGAAAAATTCTAATTAAGCGCTATTTTTGGGTGTTGCAACTTTGAAATCAAAATATTTACTTTGTGCCTTGTCTAGTGGATGGGCTGATGCGCCAGTGAATGAGGAAATCTCATGCAACTGTTCGGTTAGGAAAGAACTTTTTACAGGAAATCTTTTTTTAAATTTATAGTTTCGATTTATTGCATTTGGGGGTTGAGGCATTCCGAACATTTTGTTATTGAATCAATTAAGTACGAGACGAATAAAGCAATCAAGTTGCATTGGGGCTTAGATATGGGGACATGACACGCCAGAAGATTCTTGCATCGACTTAATTTTTTTTTTTTTAAATTTTGGAGACTATATATAACGAAGGATTTTTTTTAGAAAAATTTAAGTTGGAATCATTTTTCTTAGGATACGTAAATCCATGGATAGTTGTATATTTAATGGTGCAAATGTTCCAAGTAACCGTTTTTGAAAAAAAAATTTCTTCAGTTTATTCAAACTTTTCTTGAGAAACAAAATAGGCTTTTCCTGCTGGAAAACTGTGTTGGCATCCCAATCATAGCCAAAAATGGTTTGACAAGTTCATTTTTGGACAAATTCCGAAGGTGCTTCAAATACAAATTTTACTGAGGAGAATGGGCTTGGGAAAATAAAAGTTAAACGCTTATGGGACTTTTCGCCTTTTTAAAAGATTACAGCTTTGATTTCAACGAAACTGATGGATTGGATAGCTAAACAAATGGAGGTGGCTTATAAGGTGCAAGGTTCTCTTTTCATGTTTATTTCAGACAAAATTTAGCGGGAAAAGAAGGATCTGGTAATTCCTTTCAGATAAAACAAAAAAATGCTTCAAGCAACGAAAAAAAACACACTCCTGAAAGAATATTGCCTTCTTCCGGAATTTGTTTTAAAAAAACCTTAAATGTTTCAAACAATTTGAAAACCTATTTTAAATTTTGAAATCCTCTTGGATTATATTCCTTGTTTCCAGGATAAGTTCACTCATACGACAGGTTTTCAAAAAATAAATTTAAAATGGATGATTTTCAGGATCGTGAATCTATGAATGAATATACCCTTTCTACAGCTACACAGAGAAACTGACGCTATACTCGTAGAAAATGAAGGAATTGCATGGATTTAAGGAACAGAAGCAATTCTAATTTTGAAACCAACTTCGAATAAGTTGACAACTGAACAATGTTGCTGGCGTAAGATATTTGGCTAGCCCTTAATGGATTGAATCGTTTTAAGGGATGGATTTCGATGTTCATGTTCAGGAAACAATTGAACTGTTAAACCTTCTAGCGAAGTCTCGTTCTGTTTGTAAGCTCAGGCAACAATTCTGTTGATGTTCAATCACCATCAAATAAAAATCTGAATAAGCTATTCTTTGAACAAGTGGATAACTGACTTGCCTTTAGTAAAATAGCGTTTTATCTTCGAAAATCATACCGATTAAAATTGTGGGGTTAATCTTTTGGTAAGAAAAAGGCAAAGACTTTCATATCCAAATTCTTCGAACCTAATTAGAATTTGTTTTTCAGAATTGAATTCTTATTTATCAATCAATTTACATTTTACAAAACATTTTGCAAAAGCAAAAGTAAAATTTTCGAGAATATTAGTTTTATACCTCGTGATACACACGGAATACAAATATTGTAAGTCTGTGAAGACTGAAGCAACTAATAAGAAATAAAATACATGCTTGTGAGGGATGTAGTTTCCTGATAACGTTGTGAACATTGCAAAAACTGTTCGATGCACAACCTGGTCTTAAACAGTAAACAGGCTTAATAGAATAATATGAATTGACTTACGAGGATTTAAAGTCCTTCTGTTTTTGGGCTGACACTGAAAAATTATTACCCGTACACTGTCTCGCGTGTACTGTAATTATTTCAAGTTATATTAAAGATACATATAAGCAAAACAATTGTGTCTGAAGTTGATTGTGCAGTTGATTGTGAAAGTGTAGAACTACTTTGCGTATTAAAACTATGGCTAGTCTCAAGAAGAACTTCAAAGAAACACTGTCAAAGACAGATAATGCCACTACAAAGTTTTTCAGGATGCCAGGTAAACTGGCCAATTTCTAAGCTAGAAACTTAAATCGCAGAGTACCTCTTTAAATAGTTTGGTCTGAGGACAACGGAAAAAATGGACAATTTACCAAATCTTACCAAATCAGAAAAGTATAACAGCCAAGTGAAGTGAAAATGCTCGATTCTTGACTTAACTGGAAATAGCAAAATATTGGTGCTCAAGTGCTCAATTGGACCCACAAAAGTATACTGTTTAGTGTGTTCTTCACCGTGGTGGCATCAAACAAAATTTCGAAATATTGGAATTGGACAAATTTGGAACTATACGACATGCGGTCTTGTAACGTTAAAGGAATCTTTCTCGGATAAAATAAATTCCAACCTTGTGATCATTTTCTTGTTGTGATACCAATTAACTTTCAAAATACAAAAAAGAATGTAGAAACATAATGCTCAGTTGTTTCGCAATACCGGGATATTTTTGGCTCTATGATAGTTTTTCTACCTATGGGGCCCGTATTATTAAATACAGGGTTCAATTTTATAGTTTGCGTTTGATGACAAGCCTTGAAAATTATGAAAACTGTGTGCAAATTGCTGACACCAACAATTTGACGAAAGTGATTCCAAACCAAGAGATTGTGGCCATCAAAGTCGCTTTAAACGGAGTAACAGCAGAATTGCCAGTGTCCTTTTTCTATTGCCTAACTTTTAGGTAGTTTTTGTTTTTAATTATTATTTTACAGAGAATAATAGTAAGTTTATTAAAGTGAATTATTAAAACAGATTAAGAACCGTTTAATAGCTAACACGTGTTTTCATAGGAAGGCAGAAACAAAAGCTGTTTAGCAATAAAAACGAAACATGAATCTTTCTTCTTAAAAAAATTCAGAGTTGTATCAAACAAATGCAAAGAAAATATCAGAATTCCTGATTTTAAAGTGCCTCCTACGCAGAATTATTTGTTGCTTACATCTGAATTAAAGCCTCCAGTTTGTGCGAAAATATTCAGGAAAGGAATTCAGTAGTCAGTCATATATTTTTCATGTATTTAAACCGTTTAATAAGCAAAAATTAAATTCTTGAAAAACAAGACCTTAACGAACGCTTTAATTCTCAGTTCTCTCAAACAATCAATATCAAACTACCCCAAATAATTAAAGTAGACTAGAAATCCACTTGGCATATGTTAGATTCAAGTTCCTTTATTTTTTCATCAAGGTTACGAAAGTCAAATTTCAACGTATATTTGTTCTCCCGAAAATCCTTGAATTGGCTTTAATTCGAGACAGCAAACAAACCTTCCCACGCACATCATATCTCGCAAACGAACACTGAAATGCGACTGACAAGACAAGTTTGAGAGCATCTCACAGTCACCAGGCGTGCGGCAAAATGCACACAAAATTGAGATACAAATTCGCCTGTCTCGACATCAGTGAATGACAAAAAAAAAAATATCTAAAAACAGAATACTTCTCTCAGAATAACAATGAAAGAAAAAAAAAACGTACTGAACCACCCACAGATAATCAACTCATTCCACAGATACTTTTCTCCATATTGCGAGAATAACTCAATCTGCGCATGTAACCAACCTTCAGCGCCAGAAAATCCCATCAGCGGTGAGCCAACGTACTACATCGAAGGCAATTTATCTCAAGTTTGTGTGAATGTATCTCAAGAGAATGAATGTTTCTCCGTACCGTACAACAATTCAACAAACATCGAACCACCAACCATCTCCCATCCCACTCAATCACCCAAACCAGCCCTCTGCCAGCGCGAAAAAGAACCATACAAACTCTGGACGAATTTTCCGAATCACATCAGTTCGAGTTCGAGCGTTGATCGTAAAGGACGTGTGTTTTCTGCACGTTCGGTTATTAGAGTAAAAAAAAAAAAACACAAAAAACGGGTTTAGTATCTCAGAGTTATACATTTTTGTATCTACCAAGAATTAGGGAGTGATAGATTTTTTCCCTTCGGTTGAAACAGATTTTTTTTCCTTTCCTTCTTTGAATGTTCGCCGTGAGTGAGATAATCGAAAAGTAACTGAAAATTACAAGTGTTTTTGTTAAAAAAGAAAAATCAGAAATAAATAAAAGGATGAAGGCAGTGTTTTTTGTGAAAATGTTGAAATTTTTCAAATAAAAATTCAAAACGAAAGATACAGTGTGCATTGCGAAAATGAAGAGAGTGAATGGAAAATGAGTTTCAAGCCTTATCCTTTAAAGAAAAAAAATTAAAAAATAAAATCAGTCTTCTTTGCCAAGAAGAAGTGTACGATTTTTTTTTTGTAAATTTTTGAATTTTTTTGGAAAGTTTAAATCGAAAGAAATAAAAAATTTAATACGAAAAAAAAAATGATGATTAGAATAAAAGTATGTGATTTGACGGTCGCGATTATTATCCTTTTGGGATTGCACATCGCGGCAGTAAGAGCCACCGATGGAAGCATGTACGCATCAGGTACTGGTTCCCCGATATTGTCGGGGAATCACTGTTCCTGGGAATACAATGGGACGACATCAGTAACTTGTGAATTGCGAACGATTGAGCGGACGGGATTGGATTTGCAGGGCGCCGATGGAGCAAATCAGCTGCTTATAAAGTGCAGTGAATTGTACCTGTTTGAGAGTCAGTTGCCGCAAAACTCATTCGCGCGGCTTCAGACATTGGACGAGCTGCGTTTGGACGCTTGTAAGCTCTTGCAATTACCAAACAATGCGTTTGAGGGCTTGAGCGCTGTCAAGACACTGGCTGTTAATACGAAAAATGCCGATTGGGGCCCCGGAAAGACGCTGGAACTCTTTCCAGACTCATTGATAGGCTTGAAGCAGCTGACAGAGTTGGACTTGAGTGAGAATAATATTCGAGCGTTGCCGGCTGGATTCTTGTGTCCAGTTGGGAATCTACAGGTTTTGAATCTGACCAAGAATCGCATTCGATCAGCTGAAAACTTGGGCATCTCCGATATGAATTGCAATGGCGGAAGTGAATTGCAGATCTTGGATGCCAGTTTCAATGAGCTGCGAACGATCTCGGAGAATTGGGGTATTTCAAGATTAAGAAGATTGCAGCATTTGAATCTGCAGCATAATAATATTTCGGAACTATCTGGAGAGGCACTTGCCGGCTTGAGTTCGCTAAGAATAGTCAATTTGAGCAATAATCACCTCGAGACTTTGCCAGAGGGATTATTTGCCGGCTCGAAGGAACTACGAGAAATCCATTTGCAAAACAACGAATTATACGAATTGCCAAAGGGTTTATTTCATCGCCTTGAACAACTTTTGGTTGTAGATCTGTCCGGAAATCAATTGACAAGCAATCACGTGGACAATACGACATTTGCCGGCTTGATCCGGCTGATAGTTTTGAATCTGGCTCACAATGCCCTCACACGAATCGACTACCGTACGTTTAAGGAATTATACTTTCTGCAAATCTTGAATCTTCGAAATAATTCCATCGGTCATATCGAGGACAATGCGTTCCTGCCACTCTATAACCTTCATACCTTGAATTTGGCCGAGAACCGCTTGCATACTTTGGACGACAAGCTTTTCAATGGTCTTTATGTCCTATCCAAGCTGACTTTGAATAACAATTTAATCAGTGTCATCGAAGCCAGTGTTTTTAAAAATTGTTCAGACCTCAAAGAACTTGATTTAAGCTCGAATCAATTAAACGAAGTACCCAGCGCGTTGCAAGACCTTGCGATGTTGCGAACATTAGATTTGGGCGAGAATCAGATACGTACGTTCGACAACAATAGTTTTAAGAACCTGCACCAGTTGACCGGCTTACGATTGATCGACAATCAAATTGGAAATATCACAGTCGGCATGTTCGCCGACCTACCAAGACTCAGTGTCCTCAACCTAGCGAAAAACCGAATTCAGAGCATCGAGAGGGGATCATTTGATAAAAATTTCGAATTAGAAGCCATAAGATTGGACAGAAATTTCCTCTCCGACATAAATGGGGTATTTGCAACGCTTGTCTCACTTCTTTGGCTGAACTTATCAGAAAATCACTTAGTCTGGTTTGACTATGCCTTCATTCCAAGCAATCTAAAGTGGCTTGATGTGCACGGAAACTATATAGAAGCCCTTGGAAATTACTATAAACTCCAGGAGGAGATTCGCGTCAAAACCCTCGATGCAAGTCACAATCGCATAACAGAGATCGGTCCGATGTCGGTTCCCAACACAATTGAATTGCTTTTCATCAACAATAACCTCATTAGCAATGTCCAGCCGAATACTTTCGTTGACAAAGCAAACCTAGCTCGAGTAGACCTATATGCAAACGCCCTCAACAAGCTGCAATTACAGACTCTGCGAGTAGCTCCTGTGCCCCCAACTAAGCCACTACCGGAGTTCTATCTTGGAGGCAATCCCTTTGAATGCGATTGTTCAATGGATTGGCTGCAACGAATCAACAATTTGACCACTCGACAACATCCGAGGGTGATGGATCTGCCCAATATCGAATGCATCATGCCACACGCTAGGGGAGCACCAGTTCGTCCACTTGCCACACTCGATCAGACCGATTTTTTGTGTAAGTACGAATCTCACTGCTTTGCTTTGTGCCACTGTTGCGATTTGGATGCCTGTGACTGCGAGATGACCTGTCCAAGTAATTGCACTTGCTACCATGACCAAATTTGGGCTCAAAACGTCGTCGATTGTGGTGGTTTGAGGAGTGTTGAATTTCCACGCCGAGTACCAATGGACTCGAGCATTGTTTACTTCGATGGAAATAATTTTCCTGTCCTGGAAAGTCAAGCTTTTCTTGGCAGAAGGAATCTAAAGCAATTGTTCGTCAATGGCAGTCAAGTGATGACAATTCAAAATCAAACATTCGAGGGTCTTCTCAACTTGCAGATACTTCATTTGGAAGACAACAAGCTTGAAGTGCTGTATGGATTCGAATTCGAGCCACTAACAAAGCTCAAGGAGCTCTATCTACAAAACAACCTGTTGACACACATTGAAAATGTCACTTTAGCTCCACTGACGTCCCTTCAAGTTCTGCGCATCGATGGTAACCGAATTGTTACAATGCCAATTTGGCAACTGCAACTCTCGCAATTCAAACAGTTGCGAGCTCTCTCATTGGGCCGCAATCAATGGACATGCCGGTGTAAGTTCCTTCAAGAGATGACAACATACGTCGCCGATAACGCAGTGATTGTACAGGATCTACAGGATATCTTCTGTGTGGCAGCAGAGGTTGGAGTCAAGCGAGATCTAGACTTTAATGCTACTTCAGCGTGCACGGATTACTTTGCCGGTGGATCGATGTTACAAAATGGAATCCCGAAGCCATATATTCCACTTCTTGCTGCCGCCTTGGCTCTAGTTTTTCTCCTCGTCGTGGTGGTTGTGATTTTTGTGTTCCGCGAATCACTGCGAATCTGGCTCTTCGCTCATTACGGAGTCAGAGTATTTGGACCACGATGTGAAGAGTCTGAGAAACTTTACGACGCTGTACTTCTTCATTCCGCAAAAGATTCCGAATTCGTTGCCCAGCATTTGGTGTCTGAGTTGGAAACAGGACGACCGCCATTAAGAGTTTGCCTTCAACACAGAGATCTATCGCATGACGCCACACACTATCAATTGCTCGAAGCAACCAGAGTATCCAGAAGAGTCATAATTTTATTATCAAGAAATTTCCTTCAAACTGAATGGTCACGCTGTGACCTTCGACGTGCCATCCACGATGGACTTCGCGGACGACCACACAAACTTGTCATTATAGAGGAACCTGAAGTACTTTTCGAAGCCGAGTCCGATATTGAACTCCTTCCATATCTAAAAACATCAGCAGTCCATCGCATCCGACGAAGTGATCGCCATTTCTGGGAAAAACTTCGCTACGCACTGCCAGTTGAGTTCCCATATCGAGGCAACAACTACACCCTGGATCACAACCACGAACGAATTAAGCAACCAGCTAGCCCTGGCATACTCTACAGACAAGCACCACCACCAGCCTATTGTCCAGATGGCGAGGACCCAAACTATTCCTCCGCCACGACTGCAACACCCAGCCCTCGTCCAAATCGTCGTGGGGCGCCAGGTGAGTTACCACCGCACGCAAATACACTCCACCATCCACACGCCCACTATCAACAACATCAAAATCAGGCCTACAGCGGTCGTCCACCATCGGAACACATCTACTCAAGCATCGACTCCGATTACAGTACGCTCGATAACGAGAACATGATGATGATGCCGCCACCATCACCGCCACATGCTGCTGCTAGTAGCAATCTCCACCGTGTGATTCAACAGCAGCAACAACAACAACTTCATCATCACCAGCAGCAGCAGCAGCAACAACAGCAGGCACAAACCTGGCGACCACAACAGCAACAGCCCCAGCTCCATCACCATAAACAATCTTCGGGCAGTAGTAGTTCAACATCAACAATGCCTTCACAAGTGCAACAACAGCCAGGACAACAACAGGGTCAACATGTTCAGGCCTATTTGGTATAGGCTCTGGACAAACAGCGACAAACCAGCGCTGGACGCATGGCATTTAAATTCAAAGTAAACAGCTAAAACTAGTATTAACCAACCAACAGGAAGCAGCAGTTAGCACACATCCTCCTTAACGAAGCTCTCTGCAAGTTAACCGTATGTAAATAGCTTTTTCTATTTTTAATGTAACTAAATATATTTAAGGGAGGCCTAGACAGTAAGGGATATTTTGTCTATAAGATTTTTCCTATTATATTGTATATTTTATTTATAAAAAAAAGGATCCGATTTTTATGTAGATACTTTCTTAAATGAGTTGAATGCGCAAAATGAGGAATTTTTCAAAATAAAGTTAGTGTCATGAGCTTTTTTCATCCTACAACCAAACAAAATTAGTCTTTTCTATGAACTTAACATGATATCGTTGGTGACCAGTGATTCAGCCAAGGATGGACACTTTTTATCTAAAGCATTTTTGAAATGCTAAAAAGTTAAATACACATCCTCAAACCTATTCCCTTTTCCATCATTAATCAACCCAAAACCAACCATACACCAACAAAGTCACTTAAAAAAAAAAACACACTCCTCCCTAAACACCAATCGTATTCCCTTAAGTAAAATCCACACCAAACCCTAAGATCCATAATCATTCTTTACGAGCGAACAGCACACCAGAGCAAAGCCATGCCCACTCTGCATTCCCCATTTCTCGTCAAGCTGTAGCACGTACCTAAACAATTCTTTATTATTCTCTTTCCTAAAAAAAAAAAAATAATAGAAAAATATTTTTGAGCCAATGGCGCTAAATTGCCAAACAAAATAGAAAAAAAAAACAAAATTTGAAAAGAAAAACCCCTCAAACAACCTAAAATTAGAGAGACAAAGAATTTCTTCAACTCTAGATACTTTTTTTTTTTGTATTTGTATGCTAAGATATTCTTAGTGTCTGAAGCATTCAAAATGTGAACATTGAACAACTTATTCGCTAGATTACACTCGCCTCCTCGCATTTATGTGAGAGATTTTTATTCATTTCTCCTCTTTTTTTTTCATTAACATAATAAAATGTGTTTTTCGAAAAAAAAATTCATTACATATAGTGAGGTAGAAAGGTGCGTAGGCAGAGTGTAGTTGTTGTGACCTAAATAAAACGAGTATATCGTTGCACTTCAATTACAAATGTTCACATTGTTCAGTGATAAGAGACCGAAAATGAGAAAAGATACACTATCCAGATCCACTTCAAATGGAGCACAAATACAATCATTGTGAATGTCTAGTGGTTTCACAATTTGTCCTAAATGTCATTTGATGTGTTTGTCTTTTAGAACAGGAACAAGAGTATCTTTTGTGTTAATTTGAACAATGAAATTGGAGATGTTGCTTGCGAAAGAGACAATTAGAAGTTGGCTTAATTGGATGTGATAGATTGCAGAGTAGAACAAGTTATATATGGAACAGGATTGTAGCTGACATTTGTAAAGATAAAATCACTATTTGAGATGGAAAAAATCTGAGGCTTGCTTAACCTTCCGTTTGCATTCCAAAAAAAAAAAAAACACTTAACACACTCGACCCTTTTGTGTTTACCTTTGAAAATCATAAAAAAAAAAAAAAAACTGACAGATGTAACGTTGGTGATATATATTTTAAATAGCCCAACAGAATTTGAATCACAAATTAAAAGTTTACGATACTTTGTACTACACAATGGAAGCGCATGGCGTTTTAAAGAAAAAATAATTTCGAAGAATTTTTATGATATTTCCAACCTTTTTTGGCATAATTTTTCCTTTTCGTAAGAATTCGAATCAAATTCTTGGGCTTTGAAAAATCTTATAAGATCTTTGGAATCGTAAAAAAAAACACAATATTTGTAACTCTTTTTTTTGGAAGCTTTCTCTATTACCCTCATTCAAATGCATTCAAAACTGATACTAAACATTTATCTGATTTTGTGTGTTTGCAAATAAGGAACAGTTGTAATGTTAAATATTTTAACGGCTTATCAATTGAACTTCTAAAGGCTGAAATCGTCTTTTTATGATAATCCCCCCACAACCAACTATGTGCGGCGCATAGAAATCTAAAAAGGTTTATCAGATCGTAAAGTCTTTAGACTCTTTAATTTAGTGTCATATCATTAACTGTTGAAAAAGAGGTCAAGCAAATATATTTTTAATTTATTTTATTGCTACCGAAAATGAGACTGCCAATCCCATTGGAAAATGATAGCAACATAGTTGATAGTTTAGAAATCATTCCAAAAACTCATTTACAAATCTTTTCAAAATCATTCACACAATAAATAATAAAAACTATTGGTTGCACATTTGTACTTTGTTCCTCCAATTTAACCTTAGTTTCGACTTCTAACTTCTTTACCTTATGTTAACTAGTAAAACCTCTGCTCAAAATTTGAGATTGATTAGTTTCAAATGTTTAATGCCTAGTCTTCATTTCAAAGTTCCTTAACTTAAGTGAACACATTTTCTTGCTACTGGAAGATATCTCGCCTTTCGATATTTTAAACCACTTTAAACCTTCCTGAACAACAGTGAACGTATAATTAAAGGTTTCAGTGCAAGTCATGTTAAAACTGAATTTTTTATTTTTTACATTTAAACCCTCCCATTTTGACCCTTCGATTTCTGACTCAAACCGTTCAGACTCACTCAGATTGCAAATCATAATTCACAAAATCCGCATATAACCTCCAGTCATACGTATGGTCAACCCTTCTTAAAGTATCTATTACACATCCTATTCCCTTAAAGTCCTTTGTTTTTTTTTTTATTTTTTCTCAGCAATGAAAACTAATAAGTTCAAGTTTAAAGGAACGAAAAAAAAGGAACCAGAAGTTTCTACCTGAGTTAGAAAGAAAAGAGGTAGAAAAAACTGTAACCAAGTACGCCAGGGAAATTATGAAAAGGTCATATTTTACTTAAGTGCACTTCACCCTCGAAACAAGTTAATGAGCCATAACCAACATTTTATTTTTTTTTGTTCTCCTTGTCGTGTTGTATCTTTTGCTTCGGTGTATGTGTATATTTTTTTAATATTCGTTTGCATATTCTCATTCTCGTAAATAATTTGGTGCACAGGAAGTAGTATCGGTATTTTGTCTCAAATCCTTATTGTAAATCAATAATCCTTCTGTGTGTGCTGTTTTGTTGTTCTTGTGTCACAGGGAAAACACTAGTACGCAACTGAATCCACAAAAGTGTTGGTTCACACTGTAGCAGAAAGAGGGAAATCAATTAGAAAACTTCCTTATTTTCGCTCATTCAACTAAAATAAATTGTGTCATCTTTCACTTCGAATTAAATGTCCTTTCTTTTTTTTCAGTCTTTCTCTTAAAGTTTCATTTCATTTTTATGTCTTTAACTTATTTCGACATGAAAAAAAATCATAATATTCAAAGTTCCGTAAAGTAATAAAAAAATAAATAAATGCCTACTTAAAACAAAAACATAAATTAATAAACAATTATCAAAATATAGACTGAGTGAGAAATTGTAAATATAGATTAAAAGTGTAAAAAAAAACTAAAGAAAACATACTAATATAAATTTTAAATTTAAGGAAATGTATCAAAAACAATTTCGTACACGATTTTATAAAATACTACCACAATATATTATTGTTTTAGATAATATTTTTTTTTAAATATATTAAGCACAGAAACAGGGTGGTTTGGGTTCTGCCATTTAAGAAATACTATAATCAGTTTACTAGTTATTTTCATATTCATTGTAGTGAAAAAGGATTAAATATCCTCCCCTACCACATTTGAAAAAGCCAGTAGCAACCTTAATTTTATTCTTAAAAGACAAATCGTGGTCATTGTATTATTTTTACTATGTGGTATGGTTTGTGTAAGTCGATTCAATGCTGGAAAAAAGTTATGAAATAACATTCGTATCTGTTAGAAATGTACCAGACTTAAAAAGGCTGCTGTAATGATCGTCATCGTTATTTTATTGGCAAATTATTTAGGCATAAGAACTCTTGAAGTATTCAAATAATTATCTTCACCTTAAAAAAATTGCTAGAAACTGTTTAGAAAAAGACTGAACATCAGCGGCGATTGATTTGCACACATCAATATAGAGAATCGATATATGACTCGCTACGGCTATTTTTTCGTTCGTTAGCATCTCGAATTTATCACCAAATCTAACAAATCAAATTTGATTATCACTCTGATACCCAGTTAACTTGATTGTCATGATCAAATCTAAATTTTCATCTGCACGATCCTTTTAACTCATTAATGCTCAAATAATAAATTTTCATTACACTAAATTATACCCATTACCACCACCCTGTTTAATATTTGTCTTTTTGCCCTAAAAAAATCGTATACAAATTAAGAATATTGAGAAACCAAATTAAAAAAAAAATAGCTATCTACAAGAATTGTTTCCTTACATTGAATTAATTTTAAAAATATACATAAAAACTCTCAATGCAATGCAGGACACACTGATAACCTGATTCTCTATTAAATATTTAGAAATATAAATAAAAAAATAAAAACAATAAACTCGATAAATCGTAAAAAAAATATATATACTTAAAACAAAAAATAAAATGAAATACCTACATAGTTATTTTAAGGGAAATAAATATATAATATAAATAATTGTATTTCCAAATATTTATATACACTTTCGACAACAACATAATTGAAAATAATATAAAACAATTCTCACATTCACACAAATGCGCATATGCTCCAAACATAATAATATAAAAACAAAAACACCACAAATATTTTTATCAATATTAATACAGATTTAATAATAATAAAAAAAAAATTGAATGAAGTCTATTTATTAATTCCAAAAAAACAAGTAGCAAACACAATTATAAGTAAACTTGAAACTCAACTGCAGCCATTTTTAACATATTTATAGATAAGAAAATGAACGACTAAGAAATGTAAAATAAAAATATTCATGAACTAATACTTACAACAACAAAACAAAAAGGAAAACTAAATGAATGGTGTATGTATGTACTTTATAAAATGAAACATTAAACAATTAAAAATGCATATGAAGTATATGTATGTATGGGAAAGAGAATAAAAAAAATATATTTGTGATATGTATTATAGTGTAGGTATTAAATAAATTGTAAAATAAAAACAGAAACTACTAAGTAAAATAAAAATGCTATTATTATATGTTTACTATTATTATTATTATAATTAATATTAAATATAAAAATGAATCTTAATGAAGACGAGAAATCCGATATACTTCAACAAAAAAGAAAACACTGGAAATAAAATAAATTTATTTCGAAAATTATAATTTTTTGCTGTTTTGTTTTAAAAAAAAAATCGGAATTAGTTTCAGTTGACATTTGAAGGGAAGTTCATTTCTGGAATTTTACTATTTGGATTCGAAGAAATTCTTGGAAATTCGAAATCGAAATGTAAAAGATAAGGTTTCAGTTGAACGCCAGAAGCTTAAAAGAGAACTCAATAAACTTGGGTGGTGATTATAGGCATTTGAGTGGTTGCGTAAGTATAAACATACACATAGAAAAAGGTAAGTTGCTCTGAACGTTCAAATTGAGTAAGTTAGAACTCGAAAATGAAATTTTGTCCTATTTAAAAATCTGTCTTATCTTATTAAACTAATACCTTTATTAAAAACAATCAATAACTCTAAATGAACCAGGGGTACCCCATTTTTGTGATTCAATGGACCTATAACACAGTGGAAAAAAATTAAAAATTGAAATTTAGTAACGGTAATACTAAAATGATCTGGAACTTTCAAGAAAAGTTTAGCAGCAAAATACCAATTTAAATACATTATAAAATGTACCTCTGCAGGCCTTGTTAAAAAAAAAAACAAATTCGTTTTGAAATAAGACTATACTTTCCCCCGACTGTCTTTATTCCAAACATTGTTAAAAATCGCTTTTGGATTCTTCTTCATTTTAATTAAGTGCGAGGTTTTGATGCAAACATAAGGGATCCTAACCCTTCCACACAGCTTGTGGAGTTCGAGTTGGAACGTTGATTGGCATTGCCTATTTGAGAAGGTAGGACGCTTACATCAAATATGGCAGCACCTCGCGATTCTTGGGTTTTGCTTTAAATGTTTTATTATTTTCATATCCCGCTGACAGCGAACAGCTTTCCTCTGAGGATTGCTGCTCGGGCCAGGTTAATAATGCTGTGTCCTACGCATTGAGACAAGTACAATTTTTGCGACACCAGCGGGCTCCCTTGATTTGTGCTTAAACCGAAGTTGTATCCATTGCTAAGGATGATGCTTCGTAAGATCAGCAGCAATGTGGGGTTCGTAGAGTTAGCCCTTTATCCACAAATATAAATTTTGTGGGGGGTAATATAGCGAATAAATGTCAAATTATTTTCAATTATCTAAGAGTATCGTGAAGAATTAGGTATAGAAATGCGTATCGGGTAAAATGCCCTCCAGGTCTATGCTATCATAGTTTTCCATGACTTTTTGTTTTAATGAAGGTTGATTGTGTTGATACAGCGCTGAATTTGGATGTTCAAGTGTGGTTGTAGGCTTGTTGACATTAACCTTAGACTAAGAAATATATTTATGCGACGTTAATCAGGGTGAAAAATTCTGATGGCCAATCGCGGAAATTAAACGAAAAGGAAAGAATGGCATGATTCAATTCTGTGTTGAAACCTCACATCGTGCACATCCAAATCCTACAATAATGGCACAAAAAATGGTGTAGCATTTAGAGTTATAGATGGAATGTTTTGACTATGGCTCGACTCCTAAATTCAAAGCAGAGCGAGCTGCATTTGCAAAAAAATGTGTCAATTTTGACAAATAATTCAAATAATAATACTGATCCATAATAATTTCAGCAAATCTCTTCGTGTGCATGGTCAGTAGTCTTCAGCTCTTGAGCCAGTTGAAGGTTGTTAGCATACGCTGTAGAGATCTTCTCAAAACGTTCAATTCTCGACAAAGAATACGCGTCTTTCTTTCGTCAAGCTTTCTAATTTTTTTTTTTCGTTGCCACAACTGAACTGAAAAACTGAAATTCAAACTTTGAGTCAATTTTAGGAGACCCTTTATCCTAAATAACATCAAAATGATTGCGGGTGTAGCCCACACTCAGCCATCGAACGGTGGATATCAGAAAGACAACTCTTTCGAACTTCGAAGCATTTAATTAACCAACTTGACGGAATATCAAAAAAGCCATTTCAACTCACTTTCCAAACATCACACTCGTAAGTATCTCAAGATTGTGTATTCAGTCTTCAATCAAAACAAATACGTATCTCATCAGGCATCTTCAAGTATGTATTTTTCTTTTCTTCTTTTTCCTGTTTAAAACCCGCCACTCAAATCAACCGACAAAATGTACGAAGGAGAAATACAAAAAAAAAATAAACAAAAAAATATTATATCAACTCAAGTCAACCAAGCTGAGATTACAAGTGAAGTGCTTGTCACTTTTCATGTTAATCAAATTCGCAGTTTTCTTCAGACCTCCCTTTATTTGTCCTTCGTTTTACTTTCTTTCTTTGGATTTCGTATAGACTCATTTATTTCATTTAGCCGCGTGTGTTTCGTACCATTGAACGCGTATACAGGGCGCAGAAATGTGTTTTAAATTTAGCGAAAGATGAGAAGTACATATCTGTAGATGTGTATTTGTAAGAAATTTGAAAAATTTGAATAATGTTTAATGCGAATTTCTTGTCAGCGTTTATGATTCTGTGAAAATGTCGTAAACACTTGACAGAGTCGTATTTTATGTTTCGAGTCTTCAAATTTAAGTGTCTGTGAGTTTTGCTTCGGTGGAAGTTTACCCCTAAAGTTGAGTGAGGAATTGATATTTTGAATAAATTATTTGCATTTCCGTTACAGTATTTAACATTGCTCTTTTATTTTCTAACGGTATCTACTCAAGTATTTAATGACTGTAGATATAAGAATGTTTATGTACATAACTCCCTCAACTGTTAAAAAAGATTCAGTAAAATTTTAATTACCCAAGTTTAGCTGCTACGACAAGAAAATAAGACTTGAACGCTTATAATTCAGTTTGAGAAAGTCAGTGCCGTTGAAAGGGCAGGCTTCTGTGATGACTGTGGGTCGTTCGAGCATCTCCGATGAAGGATGTCATGATCGTCCCTCATATGAGGTCAACACACCAGAAAAAACTGAAAACTGAATGATCACTTTTTAAAACTGTCGCTCTTGGGGCTTAGAAAATTTCAGTATGAGTACTGAACAGATTGTGTTAACAAAAAGTTAATCATTGGTGTGGTCTTTAAGCAGAATGCATCGTTGGACCTTAGCGTTAAATCGCTTTCACGTGCGCAAAACAAGTGAGAAGAACCATGATAAGATATCTTGATTCTGACTTCACTGGTATAGGCATTTGAACATATATATGTATGTGATGTGTACATAGGTGATTCTCTAGCATAAGGCACTTCAAGGAGACTATTACTCAGCAGAAAATTTTTTGTCAAAGCAAAGTTGATCTGTCATCCAGAGCTCATCCAGCCTGTGCGTGCATATGGATGCCTCGAAAAGATCCGGGCAAAGACTTTAATGTCATGTATCGTCCTGGAAAAGTGCAGACAGCTGATATAGGCATAATGCAGATGCCTCACACAGCTCAGTCGTTTTAAAATATTTGTTTTATTCTAAGTGAAATAGATGTAGATTTCTTACAAACGCCACTGTTGACTCTCATTATAAACTCATTTCTCAAAATGGTCGCCGTGTCGTTGAATCAGAGACACACAGATGCACCTCACCAGTGTCGATTGGAATCAAATTATAATACATTTTATGAAAAATATGAATGTGCTCTCCTTCATCCCATTGACTATGCTTTTACTGAAGCTCAGTAGTATTATATTTTAGCGACACAAAATGGATTCACGCAACAACGTTGGGAAATCAGAGTTAGCTACTTAGTTAGTTCTATAGTCGAGGTTGATTTCGGTTGTACAAAAATTCGATGTCGATGATGATTCGGTTGTACAAAATTTGTGAAGAAAATTCATTATGATGTAATTGTCCTGTGCACACAACCGAATTTTATCAACGAGAGCTTCAACGAACAAAAGATCGCTCAGCAACTGAACATAACGTTCAAAAGCCTGCATAATGATCTTGGATTATCCGCCAGCATAACCATTCGCTTCATTCCAGCTTCTCTGATTACCAAAGCCCAATCAAGCTCGAAGCTGGAGATGGTTTTCTTCAAAAATAATGTTTTCATATTAGGCACATTTCCAGCTCGGTTGCGGAAATAGAAAAGAAAATGCAATTCGTTTTGAAAGAGTGACTGTTCGGGGTGGTTTTTGGAGTGACGTCATTTTTGGCCGATTTTTTTCCAAGACGTCGGCGTCGAATGTGTCCAACATTCGACTAATTGTACGTCGTCTATATTTGTGTTATAAGTCGATTTGGTGTTGTTACCTGCAGCGATTCAGGCACTCTAGAACAATGTTGATTAAGCTTTTCGTGAAATATATTTCACAATACAATATGTTGGAGCAAAATGGTATTCCATCGCCAAGATCGAATTACACAAAAGTGAATTGTTTTTTTATTTTTTGCTTTGTCTTTTTTTTTGGCTTTTGAATCTTTAGCAAAACAATCTTTTACTGAAAGCATTTTAGTCATAAGAGTTACCTTGAAATTTAGTATAAATCAGGGAACTCGACAAACATTGTCATGTCCGAACGTCGATTTGTCGCCTGGTTTACAGGGTTTTTTCGTTTTATTGCACTAGCCGGAACATCAACCTTATGACTTTTAAATGCAGTTTTTTTAAATAATTAAAGAGACAGAGCCAAAGCAATCGCAGAGTCGAAATTTATGGGATCCATTTGTAGAACAGATAAACTTTCTTTCCTCCTCTAAACTCTTACTGGATCTGTATACGAAACTGTTTTGCTTTTGTTGATCCTTACGGAATTCCATAGATAAAGCTATTGCAACGTCTTCAGTTGAAATTTTTATCGTTGCGTTTGATTTTTTTTCTTTTTTGAATAAGTTCCACATTTCCAATTTGGAGGACTAAGATAAGCTCGATAAATAATTTTTTTTAAGCCAATCTTGAGTCTTTGCAATATTTTATCCATTTCACTTAAATATTCAAATAAAATATGTTTAACTCTTATTGAATATTCTCTGTCATATATTATTCACAAAAGTGTTCTCTTTGAGAGGCACTTCTTGTGCGTTAGAAGCTTTGATAATGAAATTGAAAAGACTCTAGTTTGAATAATTTTTGACTGTATCACTTTTTTGTACTGTTGTTATTCATCTATGATAAGGTTAACTGTTGCCTCCGGATCAATGTGCAAAATGAAAATAATGTCCCAGAAAACCTACCCAATAAAAGTAAGTCTTAATTCTAAAAACGGTGTTTCGTTTTGTTAAAGAAAATCAACCAACATAACACCCAAAGAGGCAATAAAGTGACAGCTCAGTCTTTCAAATATTATTTTATAAATATCTCAGGTAAACAAAAAAAGAACATATAAATAAAAATATTGTTTTAAAAGTCGACTTAATTTAAAAAAGGGAGTCAAAAGAAAAACAATTATACTAAAATTTAAAATAATAACTAAAAGCCTCATGGAGCCAGAAAAATTCCAGTTTATTTCCAAACCAAAGCAATTCAAAAAATTAAACAAAAAAAAATAAAATTGTTCCAACTATGAACATTATTTTGAATTATTCTCTGAAAGTGAATTATGGGCTTCTCAGAAGATAAATCGGTCAGTTGTGCATCGAAAAACATTGGAGAGTGACTTAAAACCATTCCGGGAGCCGTTTAAACACACGCAAAAGATTGCATAGAAATCGTTCCAGAGGTTTAGGATGAGTTCAGTGACATACACACGTACAGAAGATTTATAAATAAAAAGATAATAATATTTATATAAAATAATCGATCATTGGACTAACAGCGTTAGAAGACACCAATTTGTGTTAGTTTCCAGAGAGTTTGCTGTAAAATCTGTTAAGGAGACACCAACAGACACCTCGCCCAGGAGGTGAATAAAACCATTCATCCATAAACAGTATCGATGACAAGTTGAGGTCTAAGCCCCGTTCGAGGGTTAGGCATTTTCGGTACTTAAGTTTTTTCTTTTTTGTTGAAACTCGTTTTCACAGCTGGCTAGCTTTAGGAGATTGTTTGAATCTTCATTTAAAAAAAAAAAAACCGATAACAAATATCTGAATCATAATTATCACTCTTTCCAAATGGCCTCATAAATACAAATGAAAATTGATTTACAAACAAGGGTGTCACGAAATTCAATACGATGTTTCGAAAAACAAATATCTAAAGAATTCCATAAGCATAACTATCAACAAAAGAGTTTCCGTCTCTGAATTCCACTCGCTCATATCCATGAGCCACCAACCGTAGAGATAAAGCCCTCATGATATGCAGTACGAGTTCCACACGCTGACCTTCGCCTCCATCCATCCATTGCAGCAACAAACCACATCGTTTCTTATCGGTGATGCTAGCTCCTATCCAATTCGTTGTTCTAAAAACAAACACCAAACAAATTTATTCACGCCATTTATGCGAACGCTGCGTGGAAAATGATTTCTCGTCCCAAACTTATACCGCCCCATTCGGTTCGGAAAAGTTGATTGTTAATAGTTTGGCCTAATTTCCCTTGTCGAATTCACATCTGCTTAGCATTTCTTTTAGCCGCGAGATAGTTGCTAAAGATACACACTTTGTGAAACGTGTCGCTCGGCAAGATACTTTCAATCATAAGTCTAATTGGAGTGTTGCTGCTGGAGGTGGATGTCGATGTGGATGCGGATGCAGAGCCACACATCTGTGGATAATCTTCTCTCAAAATTGATACAGTTACGGATTTCAAAATAGAAATCAATTAATAACTTTTTTTTTTTGATTCTCAAAACAGCAGAAAATATTCCAAGCTATCAACGCGTCCCATAACTCACTGAATACATGGAGGGTCATAACTCCTCATAAATTTGTTCCCCGATTTTCCTTTAACAAATTTCTGTTGCCTTTTTTTTATCGAAATTTATATGTCAGCATGTCCGAAAATTTGTTGTTGCCCTTTTTTTATGTTGTATTTTGTTTTTTTTTCTATTCGTATCTTTGTACGAATTGAATTTGTGAAGAGATTCCAAAAAAGTATAGCATTTAATAGGAAATAATTTATGTGGCATATGGATTCGAGTTGGAGCGTTTACTGTGTAGGAATCATTGATTGAATTTCGAGTTGCGTTTTGACATTTCATATCCTATATGAAGAGGGGGAGGCTAACGAAATGGGAGGAAATGAAATGAGAGGACTCTAGGGAGAAACACGTTTTGTGAATATTAAAGGCATCGAGTTAAATAATTGGATTGTTGTATCTATAAAATAATCGAATGTATTTCAATCTGCTTTGTTGTGTCCCTTTGTTTTCCGGCCAACTTGGGTAAAGTATTTTTTTTTTCAAATCATCCAATCATTTTTTTTTTCGTTATCCTTTAGTGGTGGTAAATTGATTCGAAATTGATGGAATAATGGGTTGAGGAAAGGTGATGTTTTTTGATTGCTTTCTAGTCTGTTTGATGCCATAGACACCGTGTCAACGAGTGTAAACTATATTGTCTCTTTCGTGATGTTGACTCGTGTGGTTTATTTTTAAGGTTTTATGTTTTTAGTTTTGGAAATGATTAATCCATGGAGAAATCAAATAAACTTGCATGTTGAATTTTTGCATTGCATTTTATACAGAATTTTGGCTGCGGATCTGGAAGCATTTTGACTTTGTGTAGAATTAATTTTGCTGTGAAACTGCCATTTTGATGCACATTTCTTTAAACAAATTTTGATAGAAAGATATATTTGATTTGGTGTTGAAAGTTTACAAGTTATGCACATGGTAATTGGAAATTAATATGTGTCTATTGAAACGTGTTTTGTTTCTATTCAAATAAACAATTTGGAATATAACATGTTGAATCTGAAAAAAACTACCACAAAACCTTCAACTTAAAAAAAAAAATTCTGCAGAATATTACTAAGACACAATTGAATAAAACTAATAAGCAAATAGATAAGGACTTCAACGAAAAAAAAAAATAATGAGCTCAATGGAACACGCGATTTATTGGGTCGTATAACTGCTACATCCTTAGGCGTTTTAAAAATCAAAGCAGGCATAAATCAAGTGCACGAAAAAGGCGTCCCAAAGTTTAAAGATATTTTAATTGAGATTCCGATTGACGATTCTGTAAAACGAATCTTTCAACCTATTTTTTCAACCGGATGCCTATACCTTTGGAAGGCAAAGTTGAATAAAGAAATCAGAGAAATACTTAACAAACATATCACAGAGGAAGTAATCGGATCATCCAACTGGGTTTCACCAATTGTGCCAGTGCTCAAGGACAACGGAAATGTCAGGCTTTGTGTGGACATGCGTTCGGCAAACACAGCAATTAAACATAAAAATCACCCTTTGCCAACAATGAAGGAACTATTACCTAAAGTCAGCGACGCAAAAGTTTTCAGCAAACTTGACATAAAGGATGCTTTCCACCACATAGAGCGGCACCCGAATTCTCAGCATATTACCACATTCATCACTTTAAAAGGACTCTTTAGGTGCAAACGGATAATTTTTGGCACAACTTGTGCCTCAGAGATATTTCAAAAAATTATTGGAGATGATACTCTTGAAATGCGAAGGCGTTATTAACTTTATTGAAGACATTTTGGTATATGGCAAAGACGAAAAAGAGCACAACGAAAGACTTACTAAAGGAAAAGAGGTTTTGCAGCAAAACAATGTGGCTCTTTGTGAAGAGAAATGTGTTTACGGACTGACAAGGGTTCAGTTTCTTGGCCACGAACTATCCAAAGAAGGAGTAAAGTCGTCAAGAAATTCAGAATACCTACAAAGATTTCAGAACTACCGGGTTTTCTGGGATTAATTTATTTTGTCGGGAAGTGGATACCTCGTCTGGCAACCTTGGGCGAACTGTTTAAGATGTTATTGCGGCAGAAATTCAGAAGGAATACCGATATAACTGCGAATTGGAAACGAAGTCAACAAACAGCTTTTGAAAGCTTAAAAGCTGCACTTGTTGACGTTCTTCAATTAGGTTATTATAACCCTCATGACAAAACTCTGGTAATACCAGACGCTAGTCCACTTGGGCTTGGAGCTGTTCTTGTACAAATCAATGTGAAAGGTCCACGTATAATTGCATTTGGCAACAAAACTCTCAGTGATTGTGAACCTCGGAACTGTCAGACCGAGAAAGTATGGGCATGCGAACATTTTGATATGTTCCTTTATGGTAAGGAGTTCGTCTAAATAACCGACCACAACCCCATGCAGGCCATAATTGGACCTAAGATCAAATCGTGTGCCCGTATCGAGCGATGGGTTTTAAGGTTGCAGTCCTACAGGAATGAAATAAACTACTGTCCTGGGAAATATAATGTGGCTGACCCACTATCTAGGCTATGTAATTTGGCTACAAATCCATCGACAATTTATGAAAGTTATACTCATAGGGTTGTAGAATACCTAAAACCAACAGCTATGTCATTAAACGAAATCAAATCCAGAAATAGAAAAAGTCAAAGAAGGTCTTTACAATGAGACTTGGGATGAAACAGTCAAAAGTCTTCCAGAGCGAATTATGTTTTTATTGGGATATTCTACTAAGGGAACAAAGATCGTGATACCAGCTCAACTAGCCATGAAGAGTAGTTTACGGACAAAAGCTCGGTCGCCGAAGTGTTTTAAGGACGCCGCAAATCTCTGCAAGGCCGGTGAAGGATGCACGCTTGTCTCTGCACCCAATCCACCTAACCCACTGAAGACCCGTGAATTGCCCACAGAGCCTTGTATTGATTTAGAAATCGATTTAATGGGTCCGTTGCCAAGTAACGACTACATTTTTGTCATCGTTGACTACTAGAGTTGATAATCAAAAGTCGAACGATATCTATTTCGCACGGAAGAGAGCAGTACACAACACTGATGGTTATAGAATAAAATAAAAGAGAAATAAATAAAATAACGGCTTAATTCATAAATAAATAAATTATACATAAAATATTTAAGGAAACAAATAAATAAAAGCGTATTCATACAAGTAACTATAAATTTATTTATTTATTGGGAACAATTAACAAAAACATTATCAAAACGTGTTTTTTTTTATCAAAACGCTTTATCAAAACGCTTTAGTTTTGGTTACGTGACAATTCAGCTTGAAGGGCAAAACGAATAAATCTTAATAGTATTTCAACAAACTATGAAAGAAACCAACAAACAACGAGATGCTGCCTTTTATGCTCCTGAGGGAGTTGTTTTGTGGCCAATGTAGTCTTAGTTTACTTAATTAACCACAAACCGATATAGAAATAAATAATCGCCGAAACAAGCTTTGTGCTTAGAAATAAACATTATTGTGGAGGCTGGGACCCCAATTGCCATCCAGTAATCCTTGAGGTTACCAGCGTTCAAAAATGAACTGGAACCGATTATTGGATCTAGTATCAAGTGGCAATCAAACCAAGGATTAAATTATAAAGTTATTGTCATCGAGCTGGTTGATGTCCATCTGGGATGGACTTTCCCGAATACGCACGAATGATGAACAACCGGAAGTTCCCATCATTATTAATGTTGTCAACAGAGCTGTAATATGTTCAAAAAGTAGAAAGCACACTTAACGCATTTAAAAATGAAAAAAATAGAACTTGGAGAAGAGACGGTGGTGTATGTGCCGTTAGTTAGGCAACGTTTACAATTCCCAACCGGATTACCTTCAGATTGGGGGTTAGTCTTTCATGGTAACTCACAACCACGCAAGCGGACTATTGATGCAACTCGAAAGTAGGTCCACAATAATTCCTTGCCTCATGCTACTCAAAATTATGTTAAAGTTCAATCTTCAACTTGATTAGGTTTAGAAGCCCACTGTAATATTTTACATAGCAGGTGTTTTAACATCGGGCGGTTTGTCTCTCGGAACGAGTTGGCATTAAGGTGAATCAGGATAAATCCAAGTTCATGTTGTGAATAGAAAAAAGTGGTTTCGTGTCTATCTTTCGAGTTGATCAGAAGGTGCCAAGCTTGAACTCACTCTTTGATTTTTAATTTGTCAATTTAAAGCCCTTTCACACTTGACTAATAGGTCACTGTGTACACTGGGTAACGTGTTAGCTAACCTTTGAAGCATCTATCCACTGCCAAGGGCGAAATGTCACTGTAACTTCAAAGTTGTAAAGGAGTATACCCAGAGGACAACTGTTCTTTGAATCTTCTTATTGTACCACTCACAATTTAATCTCAGTATCCACATTCATACCACAACTAGGTCAAGCATTTGGTACCGTAAACCAAACTCTGTCGCCCAGTATAAAACCAAATATGATACCACACAAACCAACCGTCACCAACTGATAGCCTAATTACGTTCTCAATTAGTTTACTCTGGAAACCACCCGGTGTGTGTTTAGTCTTCCACTTACTTTCAGCCTCATGAATCGTATTCACACGACAAACATTTCCCAACCACCAAAGAGCAGAATCATCATCGTCTTCTGTCTTGTCTGTGACTCCTCCTAAAATGGCTCCCATATTGAAAGTTGGTCTAAGCAATTAGCATTTTCTTCTTAATAATTCCACCAGCAGCCTTGTGTATTTACCCAAACGTAAAAAAAAATCACCCCAAGGCCCACTCATCATCGTGTAACTAAACAAATTATGAATGTCAATATGCCACATGACCACAAAGATAACTCGGCTGCACATTATGCTGGTGATGACAGGCGAGGCACAATTGACAACTCACTTTGCCTCCGCTGACAAAATGATCTGATTACGTGGATACTCGTGCAATACAATATGAATAATGTATTTGAGAATCAATAATGTATCTAGATGCAATTTCAATAAGCAGAAGATACATACACTGCAGCCAGCACATAGGGCACCATACACCAGAGACGACAGAGTTTGTTCAACTAATGTGAATGTCTCAGTTTGTGCTGGCAGACCTGCTCGAGTTTATTTTCACCTTCTTATTGATGAAATAATATTTACCTCGAGCAAATAGTATTATTAAGGGAATGGATGGATGATTTGTGTTTTGTTGTTGGAGCCACCGGACATTGAACGGATTGTAGGGCTATAATTGGTTCCGAAATTAAAAGCTTACTTTTGGATCAACCGGCAGAAAATGCGTTTTCCGTGAATGTTTCACACTTGAAAAACAAATTTGACATTGAAAAATGACAGTTTTTGAGGTAAGTTTGTTCTTTCGTTTCTTTCATTATTACAATGTCTAAGGCCAAACATACAAATCTGAAGGAGTACACCTGTGCGAGCTTTTTTTAACTTGAACATGTGTTGGAATGTTTAACTGAAATGAAGCTTTCATATTTCCTGATTTTAAAGCGTTTGGACATTTTCATATTAGAGCATTATCCAACAAGATAAAAATACAACCAAGGGACCCAAACGAGGCTGCCAAACTGGCTGGCAATATGTTCGGATACATTAAGCAATTGTTGATATAGCTACTGCGATAAAGGTCCTTCTCACTGCGTCAGGTCGAAATTTATCTGCTCGCATGGGTTTCAGCAGACAGTTATTGCAGACATAACTAGAAGGGTTACATAAATAAGCAAGCTAATCCTCTAAATTATTCGCTTGAATATGACATTTGCAAGAATCTCTTTGAAATGGTGGACAAGGACGAAACCGTGCTTAGCTCCATTTTTTATATTGAATAAAGAATTGTGGAATATGAAATCACTCTAAACCGAAGGTACTCAATGCGACGGAACTACAAACAGCTTCAGTAACAGGGAGGTGTGCTGTTTCATCAAGCTGCATTGTCGGACCATCCTTTTTTAAAGACTTTTTAAGACACTTTTAAAAATGTTTAGGGAATTTTTTTCTTTAGGGATATTCCTAAAAGGGAGTCTTTAAAATCAAACCATTGTTTTTGAATTATTCTGTTTAATCGATAACTTTCAAACTTTCAGGCAATAGTGAACAACTTTCAAGCTTGAAGATGCAAATGCGTCACTCAGCGCGGGGGCCATTTGATTTGCATTATTTTTAAATACTATTGAAAAAAAAAACTATTTTAGTTACAAGAAGGTTATTTTACCAAATTTATAAATACAGCAAGTCTCAGCAGCAACCCTGCACCTTTTATGATGTATCTATATTCACTGAAGTGAATCTTGTTGCATGTTCATTGCCTGGAGCTTAAAACAAGCTTGTCGATTTTAATTTCTAGGCTAGAACTATCAGTTTTGCTTCGATATTTGTGAAATAAACACATGCAGATTACAGCCCGCAAACCACGGAACGCTATTCTCCTCCTCGCGGATACTCCTTCTGCTCCAGTAATTTTTGGAGCAACGTGAAATTCGGGTCAGATATCCCGGTCAATCTACGCCAACTGTTCAATGACGTTCAGCCGCTCACCTCGAAGAGACTGGAACAACAGGTGACAAGAGAGGGTTGAAAGGCTTCTAAGGAATGACACCGACGCTGTGGGCAAAGATGTAGCAAACGACCCGCCAATCGGCTTGTCTAGTTCTAGTCTGATTCGGGTTTTAGGGAAAGAGTTGAAGGCCCTTTCTATTCGAAAATATATGATGCCTACTTGAACAAGCTTACAAATATTTGGAGCTTTCAATTTGTACCATAAATTTCGCGCGAATCGCTTTGAAAATACGGGATGTGAAGCCGAAATGGAGTTGAACAATGGCGACGCCCACTTGTAAATTAAAAAAGGGTTGGAAAAATGTTCCAGGTGCATGTGAGTATACATCAAGGGGGGAACCTCAACTCTTACAGCTAGCTAGTTGATAATGGTGATTTAGTTTAAAGGAAATGATTTGGTCCTTCGTGACGAATTACTGATGATAATAGGTTTTGTTTCGGGAAACTAGGTACTCTAGTGAGTAAAAATTGAGTTGTCTGAGCATTCTGTGCTAAGTAAGTAGGTCTATGCTATACATTAAAGTATGCCCAAGAGTTTTTATAACGTCCAGTTTGCACTTTCTGCACATGCCCGATGAGTGTGGACTCCACTTTAACAATGACAGCTTAAAAACACCAATAAGATTCCATTCTAGGTTGCGAAAGAACTAATTTTTGTTCTTTTGATATTAAAAATTGAAACGTATTCGGTATTGAGTGGCATTCCTTGTCTAGCTTGTCCACCTGCCTTCACTTCCTAAGATACCCTTATGACCGGAACCCAATGCAATCAACAACTTAAAGATATCTAGCAGTTGAGTATTGTGTTTTTTTTTTTAGGATTTTAGTCATATCCTCTTTCAAAAAGTTTGTGCTATCACCAGGATCCAATAACTCTATTCAAGTAAACGAAAATTGTTTTGGTAAAGCATTTTTCTAGAAAAAGGATCATCAAACTTTTAAAACAGCATTTCTTGACAGAATATCTACGAGCATTAACTAACGAATATTTTTCCTGGAAGAACAAGACCAATTTCACTCAAAGTTTCATTCTTCTAAACAAAAATTCCTTTAGGAAAAAAAGATTCCTTGAATTTTTTCATTGTGTTGCGTTTTTCGCACTAAAGAAAACGGGTCACATGTGAAGTTACTGATTCTTTCTTCATTTCCCGGAATTATACTTTGCAGCAATATGGACAATTAAAACTGTACAAAAACTGTTCCAAAAATTTAAAAAAACTCGCCTGCTTTTAAAGCTGCCAATAAACCCATAGTCAGAAAATGTCAGTGGCAGAAAATTCAAACCAGCGAGAGTTTTTAAGAAATTGCGTGTGTGTTGTTTCGAATAAAAATTAAATTAAAGTGAACCCGAATGGTCCTGTTTGCGTGTTGCCTAGCTTATCAAACTTCATCGAAGTCGGTGAAGAACGTTGAGAACTGCCAAGGCCTTTTTTGGATTTCTTTTCGTATTATGTGGAATGAAATGGGCAGAAAATGCTGAAGCCATAATCCTGTTAAGCCGTGATGGCATCAAGTTAAAGAACAGCACACAACGTTGTTTTTCCCTGACGATGAACTAGGATCTTGTATACTCAGGCCATCATTCTTCTGAAGTCAGTTTAAATGGTTCATTACCATGTCTAGGATCATCAGTCAACAAATTTTTGATGATGCTATAACATAGCATATCACGGAATATTGACGTTAAAACGAGGTCGAGATCAAATTAGATTGTAAAAAAGACTTAAGAGAGGAGAAAAACAGATTAACAGATATTTTAAGCTGATCGATATCGACGTTTGCAGGACCGTTCAAAAGGCGTGCTTCGAGATACATATGTATGTATGTACATAAAGCCGAGCACGTATTTGGTTACTTCTATAATTGAGTAATATTAAAAATATCATAGGTCGTGGCGTGGAACCCTGTGGTATGCCATTAATAATGTTGAAATTCTTTCAAGTTGTTATAAATAGTATAGTGCCTTTTTCAGGGAGACTGAATAAATAATAAAAACAAAAAGTCTTAGAATTAACAGTAGCACGAATGAGCTAGAAGCAACAATTTCAAAAGCTGCTAACCAAAGCTTTGGAAAATCAACTGACTAGGAAAAACGTTATGCTAGTTGAGATACATGCTTTAAAAATGTTGACTTAATAGTCTTATTGGCCACTATCCTTATCTCAGCTTGACTTCAAACAGAAACAAATAGCATATGTGATTGTAGTTTAAGTAGGAAAGTATTCTGCTTTTGCCTCTAAGATTCTGTTCATTAAATATGACTGGGTTTGGTTGGAGCTTCTCCATCAAGTCGTGGTCAACTGTTTAGCTAATTCTTCTGTGAACTGTTTTTTTATTCTTTCTTTTGCAGCCTATTTTGTGGATATATAGTAAAGGTACATATATCATGGCTGTTGGAGCACATCATATTCCTTATCCTATGCGAACATACTTTTACAACTTTTTTACACTAGTTTTGAATGGTTCCTTGTAAATAAATGTCATGACAATTCCAATCGCAGAACTTGTTTATATTCGTGAAATGAAATGAAATAATTTAAGGATGTGATAACTCGTGTTCTTTCTGCAAGGTCAGCTAAAATATTTCTGCCGTTGTTGAGAGTGTGACTGAATACCCAGAAGTTGGGCTTATCCTTTACCAGTCCACCGCTTTTCGCTTTTATGCTTAAAACAAATAAGAAGCCAGTGGATAACGCCATAATTTCGCTGATTGGATTCTGGATATGAATGAAATACTGTAGATCTGAAAAAGTGTGAATTTTTTGGTTGGCGATGTCATTTTTTCATATTCTTATTTTCAAAAATGATGCTGGTGATGAACGCTTTTCTTCTTGCCTAAAGGTTTTTTCTATCGTTTTAATGCGTTTGAATTCTGATGAAAAACCGAAGCACGAACAGACCCTTAAATCGCAGTTTTACGACATTTACATAAGGCAGAAACCAGGTAACAAATTAAATTGCATGTCAGTCCTTTTTCAAAGACGACATTTTTCACGCAGTATTAAACTGGTTTAATTAGCAGTAGCGAAAATTTCGTATCATAAATTCAAAGAGGTCGCAATTAGGTGACATAAAAACCAACAAACTTCCTCCTTCACCGTGAGAACGACAATAACTTCTCTTGGGCTCTGTCTTTTTCATGGGGAATCCATCCAAAAGACCTCACGATCGTCACGGACGTTGGCGCCAAATGAAAAACAATAAAACTCGTAAATACCTTAAACGATGTGTACCTACCATTCAATTCTACGACCGCGCTAGTTAAACATTCATACACGTATATACGCTCCCCCCACACGGAAAAAAGTCAAGAGTCACCGATTCGCGGCACGCTCCCAAAGCCTAATCAAACACAAAAAACCGTCCGTTTACATATATGTAAGTATGTATATATAATTTTCATAACTCATAAACACAATAATAAAATATAAATAATAAAATTTAATTACCATCTAATTGATTAACCATAAAGCATACAAAATAAAAAAAAGGCTCGTTCGTTTGCATCTCTACCCAACACCACCCACCCAGCAGAGAATACCCCAATCAAGCTGTGACTTATTCGACTAAAATTTTTTATTACACAAAAAAAAAGAAATAAAAAACAATAAACCAAAAATTAATTTCGATCGTAAAAGCAAAAAAAAAAAAAAACAATCCATTGGATTTCTGTATTTTTTTTTTATTTGAAAAACAAAATGGATAAATTCCCAAAGTGTAATTTTACTTTAGGACCTCCACTCCATGGCCTTGTCCAACCTAACACGCATCAAATATAATACTCTTGGCTAAGGACTTTGAAGAAATGGTCGGGTGACAACTAAAAAGTCGGTTGAACTAAAAAAAAAAAAAAAAACCAAACATAAACCTAATTAAGTTGGTATTCTTGTTTTATTTTTATTTTTATTTTTATAAATATGCGCTTATCTGTGGCATCGATCGATCTGGTCCGCGACATTACCTTACATCTTAGAGTTTTGTTTAAGGTGGAACGGTGGGACAATCTTAGCGTTTGTTTTCGAGTTGTTTAATGGGTTTGTCCGACGCGTACAGATACATGTGTTTCTTCCTTTCGACCTACCAGAGGCCGGCCATGACACGGCGACGCACAGGCAGAAAGTTTTATTGTTTTTTATTATTAAATTAACCACCTTCGCATTTATGTACATTTTTTTGAGTTCTCCACTTCTTGGTTGGTTTTTTTTTTCTATTTGATGATGGTGTCGTCGTTGGTTGGATGATGCGATGTGGTTGGTTTTATTAGGTTTTATTTCTTACTTTTTTTTTTAAACATTTTATTGCAACGTAAAGTCGTAAAAAAAAAAACTTTGTTCACTCTTCGGCCACTATCGTTGCTCTTTATCTATTCCTGGGTTGCGCCGACTGATTCTTGTTGGATATAAAACATAAAACATTTTGTTTTGTTGTCGGTTTTTTTTTTATATTTTTTGTTGATTTTTTATTAATTTGATTGAGTTTTTTTGACTGGCAGGGGAGTCAATGGGGATAAGCATAAAATTAATTGAAAACAAATTTCTTGTTATTTTGAATATTAAAAGTTATGATTGTTTGATTAGTATCTGTTGGTGGATTGGGACAGACAGAAGGAAATATTTTGTCGTTGTCACGTTGTCATACATGATTTTTATATTGTTTTTTTTTTTTTTTTTAACTTTCCTCCAATCGAGAGTTGATTGAACTATCTGTTTGGGAAAATATCAGAAAAAAAATTAACATATGATATTTGATATTTGATGGCGAAATTTTGTATGAGAAATTTTTATCTAAGCTTGGCCAATCGCGATCGGTGTGTTTTTGTTTTTTTTTTGTTTGGCTATGAATGGGCGGTAGACTCAGTTTTTTGTTATTAATGGCTAATTTGAATAATTTGTCGGGGGAATTTGTTTTGTTTTTAACGCGCGGTTTTATTGTTAAATGAATATTATGGAGATTTTTTTAAGTTTTAATGTCAGATTTATGCGTCACGATTGATCGTTTAAATGGATTAAATATATTATTTAGCGAATTGGGTAATAGTGTTACGTAATGAGAAAGAAGATCTTTGATCGTTGTTTTTTTTTGGAATATATATGGGCAAAATCTAATATGCTATTATTACAGGTGGTCCCCGCAAGTCAAATATTTGAGTGGGAGTAATGATTGAAATTTTCCAAGCAGAAATTTGATATTGCGATTCATTTACATATAAATTTAAACATTCATTGGATTCGATTGTTACCATGAGTTTGTTATTTTTTAAACTGGGTGTAAGCATGTAGAACTTTCAGAACTTCTATTTCAGGCAGGTTGCTGATGATTGGCATCAAGCGAACGTTGAGCAGATTAATTAATTAAACTAAATTCACGAAGGGAATTAACTAACATGATTAAGGTCAATCTGTTGCGATCCAAGGCAAGGTATTCACAGACGAGTCGAATTTCATTTTCGTGACAGGTGAATTAATTGTCTTAAAATTTATTGAAATTAGTGACACATAGTAAAGTATTGCAGTTTAGAGCCTATCACTTAAACACTTTATGCCTCTATTTGTCTTTTGTATTTTAATGTCAGCTTGAGCAAAATCAGTCTTGCATGTCATCCTGACGTTGTAGAACCAGGATTATGATGAATGATCTAACAACCGAGAGAGAGAGAGGAATGTGCAAAAGATACGCACCGCATTGTACTGTTCAGTGCTTACGATTTGAAACTGCCTTTGTCAATTTGCTTGAGACAAGTACACTGCTCTGATTTTACGAACGTCTGTCATGAAGTTTCAATTTGTCAGACTTGTAGAACGATCCAAAACCTCAACTAAATCTCAACTAAAATCGATCAATCAATTAGAAGATTTGCAGCCTGAACCATTTAAAGTCCAATTGGCAAAAGAGCTGGAGGAAAATGATCATGGGCAAAATTGGAGTTCTCGAGTTTAACAGGAAAGACTTTTTCTTTTTACTAAAAAATCTCCCATGCCTTCCAGGCCACGCGTGGTTTTTCTAAACAAGTAGAATAATCATCTGTGATTTATCGCGTTTTGTAGGTTGGTTTCCAGCGATACCACGGATTATTCATGATCGCTTTAAAAATTAAAAAATGTATGTATTACTGAGTTTGGTAGAACCCAATGTTGTCTACCGTACGTTCAAAAAGGTTTAAGCAATTGTTGATATAAATGCAGTTTACCATAAAATCTTATTTGTGAATATGTTTCGAGGAACCTATTCATTTTAAGCTCGACGAGAACAGAATCGGACCGATAACACTACCTTGTGGAACACTGGCGGCGTAAATTTCTTTGACTTGCGTATCTAACGCGGAATAGTCTATAATCAATGTAAGATCAAAATATTGAAAACAAAAAATCTGCGGTTAGTAAGCCGAAGGTTAGACTTCAATCTTTCGTACCTTAGTTGTCGAATGCTTCTGAAACGTCAAGACAAACGTGAGAACATTTCATTTTGCCTTCTAAGGCTTTTTTCAATTTCATTTGAAGTTCTATAGACTTTATTGATTATGGAATGGAATAGGGTATAGCCAAACTAGTGATACGGTATCAATCATCTGCTATAATCCTTTTCGAAAAAGTTTCTCGAAGTCCTAAGATATTATGCCTATTAAGACAAAGTATTAATTTTGCACTGAATTTCCAGCATACAACTTTTCCCAGAGTCATTTTATCTAGAAGTCGGATTACCCACGATCTTTTTGGCTTACTAGAAATAAATACATACCCCCCGAATTTGTATAGTCTGCCTCAAAAGAGGGCAGATTTGCAAGTGAAACTAGATCGCACGTGGGGTAAAACATCCAATTTTACATCGGCTTACAGAGAAAGGATTTTAGTCGCCTCTTACGACAGGCATGCCTACCTCGGGTATATTCTACTAGCCCTACCCGAAAGGGATATGAGCGAAGAAGCTCACGTTTCGAACTCGATGAACCACTAAACCCTCATTGAATATCTCTCTAGAGACAAAAGCAGTTACTGATGGCCGCTATTGAATTGTTTCTTGTATGAGCTTCAGCTATTGAAATACTTGAAAAATATTTGGCAAAAGTTTGAAAGTTTGATGCGTAAAGAAAATATTTGAAATTGTCAAAATTTAAGCAGAATTCTAGAAAATTGTTACGAAAAAATTGTCGCTTTTAAGCCACATCATATTTCATCACTTATTGGGTTGTTCAATAAGTTATAAGGACTTTTTCTTGAATGTGGCGTTTGTCGCCTCAGAAAATCTCTGTGTATAAGACTTTTATGAATATTTTTTTTTTCCCTAGTAAAGAGGATTATTCAGATTTTGTTTTGATCGCTCAGATTTTTTTTAAATGGATTAAATAAGGATATAAAAGTGAATTTTAGTGATACCATACTTTTTTTTTTAAAAAAAAAAGGTGTTGAAGCGACAGAGGCGGAATAGGATTTTGAAGCGTGTATGGAGACTCAGCAATTAGCTCTGACACTCGCCAACCCTGGCTTACACGCTTTCGTTCCGGCAATACCGACCATGCTGATGCTGCTCGCTCTGGACGTCCACATACCACAGACGAAAAATATTAGCTTCAGTTGGCGTTGACAGACATTTGACGACACGAGAGATCGATTGGCGGTTTAACATTGCCCATACAACCATTTCAGAGAGACTTAAAAGGTTTTGAATGTCGAAAAAGTGCTCAGAAAGAATTCAGTGAAAGAAACGCGTGAGACTTTTTGGAAAAGAGTGGTTACGGCAGACGAGAAACAATACACCGCGTACGAGCTTATGGTCCACTCATATCAAAAAGGTCATGTTGCGCATTTGGTGGGATTGGCGAGGTGTCCTCTACTTCGAGTTGCTTCAACGCAATAAGAAAATTAATGCCATCAAATATTGCACTCAGCTGGACAATATGAAGCAGGCAGAGGAAGACAATTGGCAAACCTTAGTGAGCAGGAAGGGCGTTGTTTTTCACCAGGACTACGCCAGACCACACACAGATTTTGTGACTCTCACCTATTCCGCTCTCACCAATACGATTTGGACGGAAAGCAATTTTTGGACTTTTTTGGCTAAAAGTCTACTGATTTTTTACAGAGAAGCGCTTATGTCACTCCTGGAACGTTGGAAGAATGCACCATATAGGAATAGACAATATTTGATTGACGAAATATATGACTTTTAGCCCAAAATGTGTACCTTTTAAAAAAAAAAACAGAAGTTGGTTAAAAAAAGAGCATTTAAGTTTTGAATTCGGTTGCCTTGAACATTGAGCAGTGCAGTAATTACTATTCCAAATACTACGCCTTCCGTTTGGAATGGCTTCAATCCATAATGTTTAATTAGGGCCACAAAATGGTTAATTATGCGCTAAACATTCCCCAATCTTGAGCATAATAAATAAGCCTAACCAAGCCTCAGACCCAACTTAATTTCTATTAATTATTACCCAAAACACAATTTCGCTTCTTGACTCGGACTCGATCTCATCACAACAGCCCACGCGCATAACACCGAGTTCTCTCCTAAGAAGCCACCACAGCCTCATTGCAATTCAGATTCCAAATTCCATTCCAACTGCAACTTTAACACAAAAAAAAGTATAAACAAACTAAACTAAGGAATAGAAACAAAAAGAAAAAACAACAAAATAACAAGACACACTCAAGATTCACTCGTGTTTCTGCCTTGCAACACATTAATGAATCTGACCATTAACTTCTCACACATTCGATCAACCTAACAGTTCAATCTTTCAAACACAAGAATAACTACCAACGAGCACCAAGAACTCATAGAGTTCATTTGTAAATTAGTTAAACAAAAGCCTCCTCTTGGCCAGCAAAACAAAATCTGACCGACTGCCCTTTGTTCGATTTTCGAGTTGGAAACATTCCCCTTAATTGCTTTCACACTGAATTTTCATGTTTTTTTTTCTTTTTTTCCACTTGCATATGAGAAATCTCAAGTATCTAGAGTGTCGGAATTGGAACCTACGCGCGCAACAAACTATGAGCGAGAGCGCCTTCCTGGTCACACATGAATGGGCATAGCACAAAGGTTCCAAATACCTGTATCATCATCTTCAGCTTTAGAACAAATTGATATTTATTGGGGAGTTTTGTTGGGCCAAGAAGTCTTCGACTCCAGTGCTTCCTTCAATTTGCATTTTTATCTTGCACGTCCCAGAGTTCAGACCCCGAAAATACAAATATTTTTTCTTCTTTGTTTTTTTTCTTTTCTAATTTTCATGGAAAAATTTACATTTTTTGAAAAAAAAAAAACGAAAAGATTGTGTCCAAAGACTCTTGATGATTTCTATCATCTTCTGTGAGTTCCCGTTGCCCCTTGCCGCATGTAAGGGTCTTAATTTACATTCTAGACCACTTGATGAGCTATGCGACGAAACGCCTCAAGTCTTCTTCTTATTCTCTTTTTTTCCTTTTTTTTTTCCTGGAGACTCCAGAAGCCCAAAGTGGCGACATATGCTCTACGGTGTTGGGTAAATTAAATATCCCATTGTGTCCAACCAGCCCACTCACCTGAGAGTAATCGATCTTTAAATTTATTATGATGATGACACCAGCCCCCAGCTTCTCTTAAGAGTCCCAAGAGCAGAGACACAGATGAAGATGGAGAGAATAAAAATTAGAATTTCTTCTTTTTTGGAAAATTATGATTTTTTAAGTAAAATAAATCTATTCCCCTGTAGCTTGTGTTTTTGGGACACGGCTACGACTCGAGTATGTTTTGTACGAGCCGAGCGGAGGGAATTCATCAGTTGAGATACAAATCTGTGAGAATGAGAATGGGTATGGCAGTGAATGAGTAACTGGAAGATAGAAGTTTTCGTTTGACTCTCATGCTATAGAGATATTGTTTTGCGATAAAAGATACTAATTTATTGAGATACTCTTTGCTGGTGCCCATTGGTAAAAAATAAAAAAAACAAAAAAGAAGTCGACCTCTGCTAATGGAAGAAAAATATAAAAGAAAACGTTGGTTTTTTTTTTTTTTTTTTTGAAAGAATTATGAAACATAAATTCGTTTTTGATGACAATTGTGGTGGTGTTTGATTTCATATTGATCGATCAGTAGCCAAGGGCGGGGTAAAGGTCATCAGTATTTTCAGTTTTTTTTTTTAAATATCTTTCCATCTTGCCAAGGAACTTGCTATGAGATTCGAGACCAACCCATGTGATATGAAGTCGTAATCAGTTTTTTTTGAGTGAGAAGATGAGGGAATGAGATGGATCCTTAGTGAGATAGGTCTTGTTTGCTAGCAACGCTGTGCATTTTAACATATTCTCTGCAGCTGATGTTGTTAAAGTGTTCTAGTACCTGCGATCGTACTATAACGAACATAGTTGGTCATATTTTGAACGACATTCATTGAGTAAAAATAATATAAAATTTTTGAGTAAATGAATCTTATTCATTATAACGAAACTTAAACTTTGCGCGAACATCTTAAGGATCGCAAACATTTTTAAACAATGCAATGACCAATTGGAAGAATTTGTTTGCCCCTATCGGGAATCAATAAGAGTCAATTCAGTGGATAGAAAAGGTGTTCAACAGCTTCAAAATCTGTCTACCATTTTTTCCAAAGAAGTGTTCCAATTCAGTAAGTGTACAAAATAAAAACAATGAATGCCAATTTCGCGTGGCTTAATACATAGTAGAGTTCGTTTTAAGAAACAAATTGGGTCCGATGAAGCGAGCCATTTTCCATATAGTCCATTATGTGTCAATATTATGAATAGGACTGATGAGGAAATGAAGTTGTTTAAAAGACGCATAAGACACATGGCTTTTGAAAATATTTGAAAGGCGTTTTGAAGATCAAGGAATAATTGATTTAGTTTAAGTTGTTTTTAAGACCTTTGATGCCGTAGAACAATTCGGTGCTTCTAAACATTCAAAATTGATTTTCAAGATAGACGCCAGTGCCAAATAAATCAAGGGATAGTTGTCAGTTTTTTCGGTTTTTATAATTCAGCGCTAGCTGAACTACAAATGGTAAAATGAAAAAAAATCGCTGGATTTTGAAAATGCAATCAAGGACATTTTGTATGATTGCCACAAGGTATAACTGGGAGAACCTGAAAGCGCAAAGTTTCACTGAACTCACATTACACCGTGAGAGCTTCACTCTTAACAAAACATAAACTAAACTAACCGAATAAATTCCGCAGTTTTTCATGAATTTGGATATTGAGAAACGGAATACGGATCATGAACTTTTTTGGCTGAAAAACTCACCGTCAGGGGCAGATGGAGAAAAAGTCTCACGATATTTTATTACTGAATGCACGATCAAATAAAAAAAGATTGGAAACAGTACTCAAGGCAAAGACCTTGAATTTCCAGAGATCGCGTTGTAACAATATGTGCTGTATTAATGTCTTTATTAACTGATATTAAGCCCAACTTATTAAGTATGGCATAACTTTTTGAAAACGCATGAAAACAGCCGACGAATGGTTGTCCAAATTGAGTGAACTACAGTATCGAGTGCTCAATGACCTTCAACTGACTACAAAAAGGCCAAGTACTCTTCGCTTAGATGAATGAATGAAAAGAACGGATTGCACTAATATTTTTGAAGTCTCGAAGTGCAGAAATCAATGAAATCATAAATAAAGTTCTAAATATAGGTCTTTATGCATTGCGTCGTTTAAATGCTAAACTGGATCTCGAAATCATGATCTTGCTGTGATCTTGTTCAAATAGCAGGTGTTCCACGCTCGCTGAACTAACAGAAAGAAAAATATATATATAAGTTTAAAATGTCGTTATTGCAGACAACTTCATATCTATAACTCTGAGGTGAATTTTGACCATAACAGCTGTCACATCAGAAACTTCATGTCATTGTCTAATTATTTCAGTCTAGGTTATTGGTCATTAGTCAAAACACACGATTTTTTGTAAAGCCGTAAAATGGGTTCATTCGTGCCATCAAAACAACATTTGCGGGAAGTTTTAATATGCTTTTTTCATTTAAAGAAAAAAGTAACCGAAGTGCATCAATTGCTTACCGAAGCTTACCCGGGCTATACTATAGACATTGGAATGTGTCAGCGGTGGTTTAAGCGGTTCAAAGATGGTGATCTCGACACCGAAGACAAAGAACACCCCGGCCAGGTGAAAAAGTTTGAAGACCATGAATTGGAGGCATTGATCGATCAAGATCCGTCACAAACGCAAGAAGAACTTGCAAAATCACTTGGCGTCGTTCAGCAAACCATTTCCGATCGTTTGAATGCAATGGGAATGATCCGAAAGGTAGGACATTGGGTGCCGTATGAATTGAAGCCACAAGACGTCGAACGCCGATTTTACATGTCCGAAATGCTGCTTGAACGCCACAAAAGAATCTTTTTTGCATCGAATCGTCACTGGTGATGAAAAATGGGTACATTACGATAATCCAAAACGACGGGCAACGTATGGATACCCCGGACATGCCTCAACATCGATGGCCGCTCAGAATATTCATGGCCTGAAGGTTATGCTGTGCATTTGGTGGGACCAGAAGGGTGTTGTATATTATGAGCTGCTAAAACCGAATAAAGCAATCACAGGCGAGGTCTACAGACGACAATTGATGCGTTTGAGCCGAGCACTGAAGGAAAAACGGGCGGAAACGGTCGCAAGACACGATAAAGTTATTTTGCAACATGACAATGCTCGGCCACTTACCTTGAAACGCTCAAATAGGATGTCCTACCCCACTCGCCGTATAGTCCAGACCTTGCGCCTTCCGATTACTATCTCTTCCGATCGATGCAACATGGCCTGGCTGACCAGCACTTCCGTCATTTAGATGATGTCAAAAAATGGATCGATTCGTGGATTGCTGCCAAACCGGTCGAATTTTTCAGAACGGGTATCCATGAATTGCCAGAAAAGTGGGAAAAATGTGTGGCTAGCGATGGGCAATACTTTGAATATTGAATTTATATCTATTTTTCCTCAATAAAGCATTGGTTTTTGAAAAAAAAAACGACATTTTCAACCGGTAGTCCTATTATTAAGGAGACTTTATATGGCGTTGAAGTAACTCTCTCACAAACATTGCATCAAGAACGGAGCATCTAGTGACAATATTGCATATCGCTCCATGAAAACCTTTCCATTACACTCAATTAACCCAACCATTAAAGTGTTCCTTGCCACAGTTTGTTCCATATGGACTTAAAGTGAACATTTTTGATCAATTGTAGCGCAAAGGTTTATAATTTCGCTAACAATATATAGAGGCATAGAGCGGATGGAAAAGTCGAAGTCAATTAAAGAAATCGATCTGGAACATGAAATTAAGAGACTAGATGGACAGTGCGACCAGTGACAAACGATGTGATCGAACGTAAGAGAGTTTGATAAATATGATTGCACTGGAGTATATTGTTCTTCGTTCTCCCTTCGTGTCTATCAACTTGTTTACTTTTAACTTTGCCACCTGCACTGAAATCCATTCCGCATTAATTTTGTGCAACTCAAGAGGAATATTAATCCTTTCAGCATAAACTACCACCTTACCAACCAATTTTTTAATATAATAATAATGAATTTATGTTGACTCAATGAATCCATTGAATTGCAAGAAAGTACATTTCATGATGATTTATCAAACAATACTAATTTTAAGTGTCAAGAATGACAGCACGGGTTGAAAGTTATCCCCGTTGAAAAAGTTATCAATCAAATACCACATTCATCAAGCAACCACTGAGTGACTTTAACCTAAATAAGAAGTATGGGCGTAACATGGATTCATAAGAATTATGCTAGGTCAGGGTTGCTGCCATTCAAAGCTTGACCCTATGAAAAATACTAATAAAACTTAAGTAATCAATTTCTTCATTTGACTCTGACCCTTTTCATGACCTACTGGCCACTAAAAGAGTCATCAATAGCAACATGCTACTTCAACTAGCTTGAAACCTGCTTAATGCCTTCATTTCGTTTTTCGACTTAATGCATTCTCAAACATTGGTCACCAAAGCTTAGCAAGAAACCCCTAATTACCTTCCATTCGATACGAAATTAATATAAAAGTTCCCCATTACTCCAAAAGCAAAAAAAAAAAGACAAACAATCAGAAAAGGACGAACACAAAAAAAAACCAACAACAAAGTTTAATGAATAATCGATGTGTTGGCGATAAAAACAAATACGACGACAGCGCATAAACACATAACAAATCGAATCGGCCATATTGCAAATTGTTACTATTCCTTCTGTTGGCACCGCACTCTTCGATCCGACCACAATGCAAAGCTTTTAATCCTTCGTCACAAAGTATAATCTGAGGAAGGAGCAGTGGCACTCTATTCCAATTCAATGCCCCGGCACAGTTTCCTTCCTCCATTTATGGATGGTGGTCGGAATAGTATAACATTAATTACAACGAATCGAATTTGTTACTCACCTGGTCATCGACGGGATATTCGAGTAAAAACGGGGTGTACGGTTTTCCCCCTTAGGAGCACTAGATTATTCAACTAGGATATTGGTGAATATTTATGAGTGTAGCGGAGCAACAGTTGGAGCAATATAAATTCAACCATTGGGTTAGCAGAATTTTATTTAAATAAATTCCAATTCAAACTGACACATTTCCTAGAGGATATATTTCATGTGGTTTTTTGTAACATAATTTTTTTTTTAGATTAGAAAATAATAAAAATAAAACACTATTTTTAGAGAATTTGTTTGAAAAATGTTTTTACAAAAAATGGGGCTTTATGTAAATCAAATTTGAATTTGTAAATCAAATCGATAAATGTTTGCTTGCATCTGGTAAATAAAACATCTATGTCATGTTTGAGACTTGTTCCAGTTTTTTCAATTCCAGATAACATTCCCTTACAAGTTTGAACAGACCAAATGGAGAACTAAAAAGACCAAAGATAAATCGAGCGACTCAACCTAAGCTTCGTTGTGTCGTCTTCAAAACTACTGCAGCGTATTTAAGTCAGAAATATTTCGGAAAAGGAGTCCGTTGAGAACTACTATTTGAACTACTCAAAATAGCTTCGGATTGCCGTTCGTGTCTTAAAAAGATTGCAGAGCAGTTCGACGTCTAATGGGACAGCCAGGTTAAAAACAACGACAGCACAGCAGCTGGTTTGTAAAACGATCTGTCAATTGAGTTAATCGATAGGTCGTAAGTTTGAATATGAACCTTAGTGTCGTAGTAGAATACTGCATTCACTTTGTGCAGCTAGATTAATCGTCTTTTCTGCATGAATGAAGCAAAAGGAGAAAATCTTCTCTGTCATGAATAAGGAAGTTCCCTCTCGTAAGTGACTTCTTTGAATAGTAAGTAGACCTTTTGCGCCTTCGTCGAAAAAAAGGATCTTTAAACGGTTGATATTGTCTGGGTTCGCTGACAACCACGTAACCTAGTCTTAATAAGACTGGAACGTCTTCAGCCGAAATCGAAATAAAACCTTTTTTCAAGATGATTTTCAGTCAGATATTAAGAAATCAAAATTTGCATTCGTACGCTAGGCATTTATAAACACTCATTCTTCCTTCCTTCGTCCTTGCTTGAGTGGAGATTGTATCATAGGCTAGTGTCTCCTGGTCTAATGCTTTCAGCGAAGAAACACAGAATTTTCCTGGCTCTATACCAAGATTACCCTTGTTGAAGATCAACACAGCCGCATAAGTTCCGAGTTCAAGAACGCGCAAACCTACGAAACTCCTCTTAGGAACCATGGACCAGGTGACGTTGTTCATACTTTCGTTTAAGTTTTGCGTTTTACCCTGAGGGTATCTTTTCAAAAAAGCAGGATCAGCAAAGCTGACGTAGATCGGTTTTATGGCCGGCATTACGGGAGGAGGAAGATTGAAATTGTCCGAGTGATGGTATGGCACTTTGTCCTTTTGGCATTTTAAGAATGGTGACCTGTCAGTCGAAAGAATATGAAGGTAAGACCCCACACCGCTTTCTTCATTTCTGGGAGGCTATGGGTGTTTCGGCGAATAGCGAGTCCGTAATACAGCTGTAACTTGTTGATCGCTTCTTCCGTCAACCGACCTCTACCACCAATAGTGTTCTCGTCCGACAATTTCGTGTCTCCTTAATTTTTTTTAAAGTCCCCAAACGCGCCCCTATCCGTTTTTGGACAAGTCCAACGCATTCATCACCCAAGTATCGTGTATATTTTACCTATTTCTTTTCCTCTGATCTTTTGAACATACGAAGTACACCAGCCACTTCCATTCCCCCACTGGCACCCGAATAATTAGCCAAACAACCCGCTTCTTGCTCATTTTGCAAACGGCTCTTGCATCTAAATACAAAACTTTGATACAATTTCGACATCGATCAACTTGTTACCTTCGCCACAAGCAGCTGTGATGACGCCGTTCTTCGATGTGTGGCCGCGCTTTTGCCACGTACCATCAAAGCCCGCAGTAAGGTTTCGGTCCCCATCATTTTCTTCCACAGCTTCTTCCACGGCGTTTTTCATATTAGCTTCACTCGTATCTTTGACTACTTTCCAGAGAACTCCTTCATACGGCGCAAATTTTGACGGAGGTGGAAGCAGGTTCATCATCGACAGGAACCTTCGAGCGGCCGTTTTTCCTTTTCCAATTGTTGGCATGCTGAAGATAGCCATCAAGTTTAGGGCAAACATTTTCGTCAATTTACCTCGCAAATTAGTGGTCTCCAATCTTTCGCAGTTTCGGTATTTTGTCTCCGTGGTGTAACCTTCACAATACACAAGGATTTGAGCAGCAAGGCCAATCCGTATTATTGGCGTTGAGATTGAGTCACCAAAGTGCTTGATATCCACACTATCATACATGTGCTCGCTTCCGACTCAAGAAGATCGGAGGCTCATAGCGGTTCATCTTCCGGGGACATAGCTTCTAGGAGGAATAGTTTTGTTCTTTTTTTAAAGATTCGTTGCAACCACGACGTTTTCGAGACGATTCAGAGCACAAAACGAACGAAATTCACGGCACAAAACGAGACTTAAACATAGCAAAAGACTAGTAAACCCTGAAAAAAGATATTAAGCATTATCCTTGGCATTAGTTACAGAGCATAAGATGCTCGACAATATTTGAAGAAAAAAAAACATGGTGATTGGTTGATTACAACCCGAGAGAACGTTGCATACGTTTTAAGGGAAATTGTAAAAAAAAATCTCCTTGGGCCGTTCAGTGTAGTCCGTACTGTTGATTGAAGCTATGCACAAATGAAACCAACTTGTAGACGATGTCGTATAATGAGGAAGAATTGCACCTTCTATACTTGTGATAAACTTAATGAAACGATATAACACACGTTTCGGTGCGTTCTTTAGAGATAGGCAATGAGTGATTCATTCATATGTTACGAGTATTGTTTGAGAACAGGCTATAAAGAGATTCATTGGCCCCAATTTCTGAGTTTCAAAGCAACAGCCAGCAAATAATCCATAAGTGTAAGCAGACAGAGCAGACCTGATATGATGCTAAAAAACACGATTCCCCATTCTTCTTTGAAGAAAATCTTGTCCTTTTTGGAAATCTTTAGAAAGCCTACCAAATCGCTTTAAGGTATTGAGAGAAAAACATGAAAATCTCGAACTTAAGCTAGGAAAAAAATTAAATGGAACGTGTTCGGCTGTGGAGAACCTTCTTTTCACCAGTTCAATAAAAAAACAGCAGCAAAATTGCCAATGAGGATTTAAGATCTTAAAACAGTCCTCGAGGCTTTTTTAAACTTCGTCGTCTGTTAATAGGAAGCCATAATGCCAATTTGATGCACATTCAAAAGGTTCAGGAGTCTTCGGAGACTTCGTTTGGCACAAACAATTGACTATATTTTAATGCAGTTTCGAGGGCAATGGTTCACCAAAGAATTTGCCGAATTTTGATTGCCAATTTTTGGTCTTGTTTAAATATTTGTCATATTTAAGTTTAAACTAAAAATTAAACAGAAGCTCACGCTCTTTTTTCAACTTAATATGAAGGACACAGAGTAAGAATTCTCCATTGACGTTACATCAATAGTTTTCTCCCACATATTTTAATGGCTTCCGGTGTCGGTCTACATCCCACAGAAGAACGTTGTTTTTAAACTGCCGCGGAATTTGTTTACCAAGTAAAACGATCGATAGCACGTCATTTGCACCGAGGTGCTAAATATATTTGGTTAATCAACGTGAAAGGACTCCAGCATTTTTCAATGAACGAAAACTGAATGAAAGGATCCAAACATGTGATAAAAAAAAGTGTAAGGAAAGTAAAATTACTTGATAATGAAGAATTGTTGAAGAACAGTAGACTTCCGGATTATATGAAAAGAAGAATTTTATATTTTTCAAATAATTATTGGACAAGATTAAGGCTTGCTTGAACTCATGAATCTGATCCAAAATATAGTCGAGTATATTTCATGAATGTATTGTTTAAATACAACCAATAAGATTACCTATTTTCCTGCATATTAAAGCCTCCAGAGAATTTTAGTTCAATGGATTATGATTATGTTCTTAGGTTGTTGGCAGATTCATTAAATAAGTGGGTAGTATTGTAGGGAGAGTATGCCCTAAATCATTATCCAAATTAAATCATCCATTTTCTTGGAAAATCCGAAGTCGATTCGATACCTATTCACATTGAGTGAAAAACTATGTTAAGAGAATTAAATATGCTTAATATTAAGATTTTCCAAACTGATCGAATCGAGGTTGATAACCTACTCCAGTTGAAAACAAGAAACATGAAAACGCAGGTCAACAAAATCCAATAAGATGTATTCTTTTCAACCAATCAAAGCCCTCAGATAAATAATAAAATATGTTTTTTTCTGTTTAGTAATGAATAAAAAAATTTGCATCGGCGGTAAATGGTGGAAAATGCTCTAAGATTTTCGTTTTGAAGATGGAGCGTGAACAAGGACTTAAACCCTCACCAGTACAAAGCAGAGAAATTTAATCTAGAAATTCTACCTCGCAGGAATTCGGTAGCCAATTCGGGAAATCACACGTTAAAAAAATGGTCACAGAATAGAATTGCCGGTATAGCCACATCAGTGGTTTTGAATGTGACCTCGTCCTACTGCAAATAAACGTGGTCCATGCCCACAGAATTTATATCTAATTTATTGAGACTGTTGACATCCAGATACAAAACGGGCGCATCGGCATCTTTTTCGAAGAAAAAAACATGACCTACGCACGCCGCCAGCCAAAAAACTGCACCAATTTGTCACTCATTGTTACATTGGATTTTCGGAGACATATCCAAGCAAATAGAAACTTCGAATGCGTTGTAAACTGGTTGTGAATAGGCAGAATTCTTGAGATCATATCGAAAGGACTAAAGATGCGATGATGATATTTTTGTTTGACCGCAAAGAAAGGTCATCCACTTGGTTAGACTATTATCCATTGAAAGCGTGTCGACTAGACCAGATTCGAAAACAAGGTAAAAGTTTAAGACTTGCTATAGAATTTGAACACGGCCAAACTGATCCAATTGAAGGGCAATCGTTTACCCATCTACGCCACCAAATCGCACCTTGTCCGTCATGACTTGAAATATTCACATCACGAAACTGACCCTCACGTTCAAAAATACCTATTTAATTTACTATAGCCATGCAAAAAAGCTCCTAATGATGACGAAATGCAGTGCGAAATTTATGATACCTTTACGCGATATTCTCACCGCTTTTGCAGTGATATTGCGCAAGTGTGTGCTCCAAATTTCTACCTCATAGACAAAAATCGGAAGGCAAGTTGAATACTGGCACGGAAATGCATCCTCTTTGTGGCTAATCCTGCCATCCTACCTTGCACGTCTTCTTTAGATGTTAAGACTGAAAGACAATAGTCTGAACCTCTCCAGTCCTTTCTTTTTGTGTAAGTAGCGCATAAATCGGCTTCTCGGCTTTAAGCACTATCGCTGATAAAAGGTAATTGGGCGGCTTTGTTGGTCTACAGTGACATCTTTAAACAACCAACAAAAAAATAATAATAATCGGTCACAACGATTCAACATATGCAGTAAGGCATTCCAGAAGTCCGTAAGAACGCCTCTTTGGGTGTTTCTCCAAAGTTTATGACTTTCGGATTTATAATTTGAATCTGTTTTGGGCATTTAAGTTCAGGTTTTCAAATTCATGCCACTGTTATCTTGTCCTCAGTAGGTCCCATGTTCAACCTTATTCCGAATCGATGTTCCCCAAATACCCCCAATATATGTACACGTAATTGCTTCTAGTCACCGCTCGTTTATTCGAACCATAGACCAATGATAAAAAACAAACGCCAAACAAGCTCTAATGAGTCGTACAAGGCTTCCATGCACTAAACTTTGATAATAATATGAAAATTTAAGGATCACTCCATAAAATTAAATTTAATATTTCTTTTCCAAGCCTCTACATCTTCCGCCACTGAACAAAAAATCGACCCCTGCCCCCCTTTGTTTTATCCATCGTTATTTCCCCGTTCCTTTCTTGTTCCGTTGGAACATTCATTTGATGGCAAAATTAGTTTTACGATCTTCGGTGCGGTGGCGGTTCGTGTTGTGGTGATATTTAATGTGAATTTCTTCTTTTTTTATAGCTTTTCATCGCTATAAAATTTTATCCATCTACTGCCGTGTGCGGATCGGAAAAACTCTGGCCATATTTGGTAGGAAAAAATGGAGAAAAAAAAAAACTAGACCCACCACCCCCAAAACCAAAAATTTTTAGCCGGGGCAATAAAACGAACCGAAAGAATTAAAAGCTGAAGATGGAGTGTTTCTCCTCGATGCAAGGTTCATCTCCGTTCAAAGAGAAGCAACAAAGTAAAAACTAAACACCCAAGATGACGACGACGACGCCGACGAAGAAGGAACGTCGCAAATTAGGTCATAATTTCCTTCATCCCTCTTAGCCCACCCTGCACGCGGCATCATTCAAAATGAATCGAAATCGAATCAATATGGGAAAAGGATTATGAATATTCTTTGTTTTCTAGCAAGAGGCACAGGCAATGGGGAAAAATGAACATCAGCACACTCCAGCCCTGTGGGCCTAGCGAACAAAAGTTTTTTAATTAAGTTGAGCTTAACGTACTCGACTTCCCGAAGGACCACGACCAGCCAAACACGACACACACACACACACGCGTAGACTGAGAAAGGAATTCTCTAATTTTTTGCAAGATAAAAATTTAGAACGTACTTAACTCTCCAGGAAGAGATGATACTCCCAAGGAGTATCAAAAAATAAAGTTCCAAAGATATAAAAAAAAATTATTTGCTTGCTCTTTTTTTCTGCTTCCTTTTTTATTTGATTTTCCTTGATTTGTATCCTTCCGACGAACTTGAGTAACGCAAAAAAATATTGAAGAGTTCGACAAAAGTTGTTGACTACAACTGTACACCCACGTTTTGCTCCGGGAAAACTTTATGCATGACAAAAAAGGGGAGGGGAGCCCGGTGAACGAGCTGATGGACTTTTGGAAAAAGTTCAAGGAAAATCACTTGATGATATTTTCTGCATTAAATCAATTGAAGTGAATTATATGCTCTGCAGCAGTTGAAACTACTTATTAGTTTCGATGAGATGATGATGATGATCTGGATTATGTGGTGAATGATGGCAACGAGAGTGGGGGCGATGATGACCAAGTTTAGTTTTTGTTGAAATGACTGAAGTTGACTGCGACTCCAGGAGAAGATGAAGCAAAAAACACTGCCGATGCAAGAATTAAGTTAAAATGCAGAAGTCTTTACATTTTCAAAGACCTATGAAACCATAACTTCGCATCGTTTAAAGGCGCAGTCAAACCTACCTTCACCAAACCAAGTGAGCTACTCAATTTAAAGGCCTCAGAGATTTTTACAATTTCTTCGCTACAAAATAAACTTCGCATTAATTAGCAAAAAATTGAAGTCGTGGTTCAAACATGTCATCATTTGTGAAGTGATCATATTCATTTCCAAAATTGTAAAACTTATGAAGAAAAAAAATTCAGAATATCAGTTTCGTTCTTTATTCAACAATGGCAACGTTAACCAGTCAAATCATTTCATTTTAGATTTTTGAAATGATATTACGTAGAGATCATAGCAAAAGGAATACAAGGAATTTATTTGGAGTCCTATCATTGCCGGAATGCCTACGAAAATGAGTTTCCTTACAATGTATTAACCGCTCAGATATCGCGTATAACAAAGTGACACTAAAAGCATTGGACTAAAAGTACTCCCTTTGCGTGCGCCAAATTTCTTCGGGAACTCTTCGGTTACTGCCAAAGGACATCTCAATCTTGAATTTGTTTTCTTAGCGCCTTCCATTATACACTCTGTCAAAGGTTCCCAACTAACGCGAAATTTAAGCGTAATTTGTCATTTAGTTTGTTTGCGTAAACAATTTCATCTCTTTTATTTGCAATGGGCAAAAATATTGAACAAAGAATTTGTCTTTAATTTTATATAACAAAGGAATTTCATATGCCGAAGCGGTAAGGGGCTTTTACGGTGAATTGAATTTATCAAAACTCATACGTATGAGTAAAACAGTGCATTTAAAGCAGTCGAGATATGGTGAAAAAATTGCCTTTCTTTGGTTGGCCATCAACTTCGTCAACTGAAATTTCTGTTTCTCACAAATCAAATCGATTTTTTGGACAACGCGTTGCCGCTCGACTAGTGTAAAAAGAGCTGAATTTTCTGCAAACACTCAATCGTTTAATGGTCGCTGAGAACGAGTCAATTCTGAACTCCAAATTCATAAAACGCCTTGTAACTGGTAATCCATATCTCAGTTAATAAGGTTGACATGCAAACCTGTCAACAAGCTTAGGAACGGCGCTTTCCAACTGTGTCGAAGACGAATCTGCGCCGAAAACTGAAGTCGATTCCAAAAACGCGTTTAAAAAAATATTTTAAATGTTTTCATGATTGGGTTATTCGCCGGCCCAAGTGTAAGGCGGAATGTATGAAGAAGTAGAAAATATGGTAAAGTGAATGTATGGCGGATTCAGAAGTCCAAAACTTAGCTTATAATGATTTGACAATGAAAAAGAAAGGGAACATGGCAATTTCACAGAAAAATTAAGCAAAAAGTGTCCAAAAAACTGGGTTAGCTAAGAACGTCAGTCTTTCCCCAACTACCGGATTAAAATTCGGTGAAAACTTTTGTGGGATTATTTAGACTGACTGATTTGAAAACAACTGATTATGCCGGCAAAATAGCTTTGAGGTGCTTCAACAACGGAATGGACTCAAAAACCAGAAAATTTAAGAAGGAAACTTATTGAATCGATGCCTTAAGGTCTGAAAAAGGAAATCAATTCAAATATAAAAAATAATTTTAGGAAAAGATAAGTTGGTTTGAATATACAGTGGCGAGCCAAAATGAGTACGGTAAATTGCTTCATGTATTCAATTTTGCACGTTTCGTTTTTTTTTTCCTCAAAAGTACCGTAGTTCTTTGTTTTGGTTAGTGAGAATCTTTCTTTTGACTTTATTCTTAAGTAATTTAAGGCATTAAGTTAGATAAACAAATGAAACAAACAAACTGAAAAAAAAACTCAATTGAAGTGGAAACCAGCATCGTTTCCTAACCTTTGTCAACTTCTTCTAGTGAAAATAGGAAGAAATATGCAGCCTGCTAACAATGCTCCACGCCGAAAAAAACTTCTGTCAAATGGCGACGCTAGTTTGATTAAGCGTTCAGTAAAAAATTAAGACTTCAGAACACCGAAGACAGCTGCATAATTCCTGAATAAAGACATCAGCGAGTGGACCGCCAAAAGAGCATTGCATAGGATAGGTTTATTGTCAGAAGTTAACCAAAAAAAAAATACAGCCTTGTCAGACAGACATATTAAGGCTCGCTTAAAGTTTTGCAAAGAACATGAAAATTGAACTACTGAATATTGGAAGCGAGTAATCATTCAAAACTAGCTTGAGGAGAAGTTTTTTCAAACGCTCAATTAGCTCGGGGTAAGTCAACAAGCTGAGTGTGCAAAAATTCAAAATGAGCATATCGAAAAATTAGTAGAAAGTATGCCTTCGCGAATTGGAAGAACCGCCAAAAACAAAGTTCTATGGACAAAGTACTGAAATTTAAAGAAAAGTGTCACCAAAACAAAACGTTCAAAAATGATTCCACGCCCAGTTCGACGTTTTTAAAATTCTTATTTGTTTACTAAAATTCTTTTGTGAAGTATGTTTTTCTATTTAAGTTGAAATATTTTAATTAATTTTCTAAGCGAAAGAATAAAATAATAATTAATTTTCCTCCAATTTCTGCTTCATGTATTCATTTTTGCTCGCCACTGTAAGTGCATTCACTTTCGACTCGTGGGTTTAGCATTAATTTTCTTTTAAATAAAATTAAATATTCTTTTATTATTAACGCTAAAAAAATATATTTTGAAGGTTTACTAAGGAGCTTTAATTTGATATATAGAACATATCTATATCCGTCATTCCTATGAATTCCAAATAAGGAAAAAACTTTGAGCCAACCACTCTGCAATCACTTTTCACCTTGACTATATATAGTTATTGCTTCATTGACTTCGGTACTTTCTTTAGGTAGCTGGTAGTCCCTCAGTTGTGTATACAAGGCTTTTCAAAAATTAACTATAGTTCTTTTATTATTTTTTCATAAGGATCATATCCTTTTTTTGATCGTGTATTTACCCGCGTAAAACATTTAAAGGGCATCAGAGAGCTGTATTATTTTCTATGGCGTAATGGTGAACGGCACCAGTTCAATTGGACGTTATTAAAGTTTCTTGTATCACCGTTGCCTACGTGCAATGGAAGAAGATGCTCCACTGAAGTTTGAAAATAAGAATCAAGAGCCATCTGCACTTAAAGTCGTCCAACTTCTTCCAACTGCTTCTTTCTTTTTTGAGTTCTTGATCGCCACTCGGTCTTCTCCAATTGCTTTTATCCTTTGTAGTCAAGAATGGGTCACAATCCTTGTCAAGGAATGGCAAATGAATCTCCTGCGCATTTTTCCATCTCTGAGCACATCTAGTTTGAAGATGGTTGTGCGCTTGCAGCTCAAGTTCTTTTGTCACCATTCCTGGATAGTCTAGTTTTTAGCTGTCTTCGGTGAGAATATTTTTCCAACTGCCTATTCAGGCCGTGAATACATTTTGCTTGCAATTCTTCTTCCTTTGTCCTTAAAAATGTCTGTACTGAACTTCAAGAAGAGATTTTTGTTTCTTTCATTAACCATATACTTTGACTTGGGGAGTATGAGCATTGGCAATTTCCAAGACTTCGTCTTGCATCGCAAGCTAAAGATACATCAAACAGTTGGGAACCAGGAAATTATGGTCAACACGTTGCGAAGTAGCTCTACCGCAAGGATGCTATCGATTCCTCCGTTCAGTTCCGAAATCGAACATCTTGTAAGCCTTTGTTTTGACTACTTCTGCGTTTCCGCTTTTCGGTTGTTGCAACACACCAGATCTAAAAACGCCTTCTTATCATGATCTCAGCTCGCAGAATTCGCTTTTCTTTAGAAACCGCTGCAAAATTTTGCTATCTCCTTAAAACCAAATCGAAGGAAGTTAATGTGTAGCTTTAGCAGTGCGTGGTGGAGAAACTGAAGCGGAGTAATCGTGATCCTTTTTGTGTGCCGTTTTTTCAACTATGCTTTTTTTAGTTTCCTAGTTTTTGAATTAATCCAAGCGAATTCTTCCGAAGCCCACATAATATTCAAATGACTTAAAGCCCGCTCACACTTTAAGCATCACAAAATATAATTAATTCACAAAATGACGCCAGCGAACAGTCTGCTTCCTAGTCCAGCAATGAATCATTGCAAAAGTCGCCCCTGATTGCTTCAATCAAAACGATACCCGTTTGTGTATGCATTTATGTTTCGATACAAAATTCGACCCAAGCATTGTAAATAATTGAATTGTCAACGTTTCTCTTCATGAATTATTGTCCATCGTACCCCCTTTGGGTTCAATTTCAAGTCTATTGACTCGTCTCACTCCCCCATTACTGACCAATGGCTGGGTACCCGCATTTCTCATTGTCTGCCAGCATAACTACGGGTATAGTGCTCGCGCTAAACACACTGTCACCTCGAACAATAATGCAATCGACACCGTCCATGATTTCCTGGCCTAACAACACTCGGAATATCTATGGGAATCCCTTTGAAATATCAAAAATCACGTCCCATAGATCGTAGCCAGGATGGGGGTCAGCATAACCCTCGCTTGCCATTGACATTGGAATTGTCAATCACTTCCGTTTTATGCGCACGAAATTCAAAATTTGGTTTTAAAATCGATGCAGCTGGGGTCACTAGGAGTGTGTTTAATCCGCTTCAGCTGTGGCATTCTAATGAGACTGGACTTCCTCAACTCGCGGTCAAGTTTTGGGGCCAACGAAACGAAAATTAATTAATACAATTTGCATGACCCAAACCGATTCCAAGAAGTTGTCCGCCTTGGGGCGTTATTTTTCCATTATTTACATCGTTCGACAACTGGTTTCCATCAATTTTTGTGTAAAGACTGAGACTGAGACAAAGACTTCGTCTTGGGCTTTGGCCAGCAGCTACTGCCGCGAACAGATCAGGTGCGAACAAGTGATCACTGTGCGATCAGCAGCAAACAGCCGTTCGTGCGGGTTATACAGTGAGCTCGGACGCGCGACCAGCAAACTGCTAAGACCATGCCGCGCTGCTGCTTGTATCGCTGATGGCCGATGATGGTTCTTGGAATGAAGAGAAGTTACTCTCTCTATCGCAAGATCATGATCAATTCATTACTTTCGGCTGAATGTACAAAACAACTCGAGTGTGTCTGGCAAAGTAGCTGCGGCTGTTTGGTTTTTATGACTCCCAAAGTCCCATAGCGACGATATTGTGCTGAGGCCGGCGCGGCTCAGCGCGGCGCTCTGATTGTCGGCTGTGATTCAATGACCTTTCGGGCAGAGCACGGATAGGATAGGTTGCTTTCAATTAGCTCATCTTGCTCACATTGGTGGTTGGGTTTAATTTATGCAGTGCAAATAATAGAGACTCGTTCAATTGGCATGAGAGTCATTATATGGCCATTATAGTCATATTCAGTATCAGTTATGTTGGCTGTGATATTCCGCCAGCTGAGGATTGGATGCCGTGTGTAGTAGGGGCAAACGACGCGCTCGAGATCTCTGGGGAACGATAGGCTTTTGTGTTGGGTGCGTTGAGTGGAAGTGCGTTAGCCCCATGTTGCGATTTGAACTGATTTCAATTGTACGATCTGGTTTGGCAAATGATCTAATTAAGGTTGGTTGAAGTATTGTACGGATTCAAATAATCAATGTGGGACAAGAGTATTGAAATGAGCAGCGATCATTGATCGTAGTCAATGAGAGCAGTCTATTGATGAGAGAATAGATGTATTGATTTGAGATCAGTTGAAATGGCGCAACTGAATTGGATATAATTGAAAATCTACGCAGTCTTCAGGCAGCTTTGTTTGAATATGAAATTATTCCAAATTGAAACAGGATACATGAATAGTTCTGCATAATTGACTTTGAAGCTGGTAGATCAGGAGAAATTGAAGCTGGTAGATCGGGAGAAATTCGACTCTGCATGCAATGCATTCAGCTTTATTGGAAAAAGCAGAAATAAAAGTGAAATAAGTTTGATCGCCTCTAAATAATGGCAACCAAAATTTCGGAATATTTTGCACAGTTATTTGACATTTGTGGACAAAACGTTAGACCCGAGGAAGTTAAATTCCTCTACAACAACGACTTTGAAGCTGTCGACGATCATTTTCTATTGAAGACGGTAAGTACGCATTTTTACACGATTTTTAAACCGTATTTCGAAGTTCGGTTCTGATGGTGATAAATCGAAGCATTTAAGTTTGGAAGGGACCGAGCCAGTGGTCTGAAATATTCTTCGCTGGATATACTCGCACATAATCTTGATTCATAATTTTTCTGCGAGCGATGTAACAATAAACAAATTGCGAAACTCTTTTGCCTGTCGTAGCTTTCAGAGGGCATTATTTACGATTTATTGTTTTTACATTGCAAATACATCAATTCTCATAGTCGACATGGATTTTAGCAGGAAAGGTCGACATTCACAGACTTACTTTATTGGTTTCTCCAGCCCGAATTCCCTTTAAAAACGCAGTTGATGCTTTGGCAATTGGCTTCGGCCAAGACATTTGATAGAATACCTCATTTAATAAACCTTCGTTAACTTAAGGCTTTTAGTTTTCCTGCAGGCTTTGTCGTATCCTTTTTCAAAAGTCGTGTTTTACAGATTCACCGGACCATTAATAGCCACCTCAGTTGTCGCCCAAGCTACTGTGAGCGTCAAAAGAAAGGGTACACCTGCATGATGTATTTTTAAACTCTTATTTCAACGAATGGGTGGTGTACAGCTTTAGGCTCGTGCTGTAACAGACTCTGCTAACGGGAAAACTACCGTTACATTGGTTTTGTTTTTTGGTTTTTGAATCGACTTTGCCTGAGTTAAAGGAAGATCTTTTAGTACTTTGTTCATTATTAAGGAAAGTAATTGATTTTGTGCTCAAGAAGATAGTTCTAAAAATGCCAAAACAAAGCTCAGTTGAAACGCGAAGACTTGTATTAAAATTTAATCAGTAAGGAATACCGCTGCGGAAGATTGCTGATATCGTTGACAGGCACCAGAAACTGTGAAAAAAATTGTTGACAAATTTGCGAGGTTCAAAGACGTCAAAGATCGACCTCGTACTGGCAGACCAAAAAGATTGTCCGGAAACGAAGTACGGCCCATTGTCAGGGAAGTGCGAAAAAATCCAATGGCAAGTGCAGTGAAAAATGCCGAAGACTTAAGCCGATCTTCTGTAGCTCCCGTTAGCGCGAGTACTGTTCGCCGCGCGATCCATAGAAATGGCTTACTTGGGAGAGTGCCTCGAAAGGAACCCTATATTCCTGAAAAGAACCAAAAGCGACGATTGCTTTACGCTCAAAACCATAAAAATGAGAGTTTTCCTTTCGGGAGTGATGTCTTTATTTGGATCGAAAAAGCCGCCCAAAATATGGAGAGCCAAAAAAAAAAGAATTTTATGGCACAAATATAAATTCAACATTGAAGCATGGCGGCGGCTCGGTTATGGTCTGTGGATGTATGGCAGCATCGGGAGTTGGAAACCTAGTTTATATTGACAGCACAATGAAGAAAACCGATTACCTCAATATTTTGAGGGAAAATTTACCGTCAAGTGTTGCGAAATTGGGATTAGATCAATCATGGGTCTTCTAATAGGATAATGACCCGAAGCATGCGGCAAAATTGGGACAGGAATGGCTACTACATCAGGCACCTAGACAACTAGATTATCATCCACAATCCACAGACCTTAACCCGATAGAGTATTTGTGGGAGTATCTCGACAGGCAAATGCGAAAACATGAGATAACCACCAAAGAAGCATAAAAGGCGGTTTTATTAGAAGAATGGCAGAAAATTCCAGTTGAGTTCATCCGAAAGTTAGTTGAATCAATGCCAAGAAGACGAAACCGTTTAGAAGTCAAAAGGAAAGCAGAACAAATACTAATTTAAAATGTGTTTGCGTACTGCACGTTTTTTTTTTTGATGCGTGAAAAATATTTTTTTGTTTGTGTGTCGTCTTTTTATTATTTCTCTTTTTCCTTAGTTTTGTCTGTCAAATGTTTGCGAATAAACCCTTTTATCAAATATGAATAAATATTTAATAAACGGATACCACCCATTCGTTGAAATAAATGTTTAAAAATACAACATGCATACACTTCCTTTTGACGCTCACAGTAGGTCCATTGGACTTATTCTCTTTAACAAGCAATGATGACCTTATCGTCCATGCCCGTACTGACTCCGTTCTTGCGTAAGATGATCTAACCTGGTTCTCAATCTGGAGAAAAAAAGTGTCCCTGATGTTAATGTAACCAAATGCCAATCATACACGTGCAGAATTACTCCAGCTGCAACGAACCCGTTCCTTAAACCTCTTCTCTGCGTAATTTGAAAATCATATGCGATAGTGATCTCCTTTTCCGCTTGCACATTAACTCAGTTTTCTGAGCTCATTCTGCACTCGCTACATTAAACAACGATCTTAAGCCCCTATGTCACTGTTAGACCTATCCTAAGCATCAATATTTTTCTTTTATTTTCCGCGATATCTCTTGTGTAGTCAGCTACAATCCACAGAAGCTAAGTTGACTTGATATTGTGGTCACTCTCTACCGGCTTGTCATGCTGCAGTTTCAATTCCGTGTCGTCAAGATGATGGTTTGGGAAGATGATGTCGACATCAGCAGAGCAATAACACAGTATTCCAATATACAAGATCAGACTATCTAAGTATATCAAAAGATGTTGAATAAAATACTGCGAACTGAATGAATGCAAATAAGTCAACATTCGAAACCAAAATTCTGCTGACTATCATTCCACTAAAAAATCTTTCAATTCTTCTCCTTATCGTCCTGGTCGCTCTTTCCAAATATGGCCATTAAAGAAATTACGATCCAGTTGAATTTTTAGATGATCGATTTTGAGCGATAAACATTTCAAATGGTAAATGCCATTATTTTAAAACGACTTTGGAAAAACGGCTTCTTCATGGATGGTGAAGCTGCAGTTTTTCCATTCAAAGGAAAAAAGGGATTAATTTTGTAAACAGCTAAATTTAAAACTTCGGCTTGAACACGTGCACCGTTACTTTACGACTTAACATTAATTTCAGTAGTTTCACATGAAAATGTGAACCTGCACCTGAGCCTGCTTTATTACTCAACCCACCGTGAACCCAAATAAACATTAAGGGAATATTTTCTTAACGTACGTACATATTTGTATTCACATTTACTCGTACACATCGAACGATTTACTGCATTATTTTCAAGTTACTTGAAAAGTTCTGAACCAAGGCTGATGAACAGAATACTGAACTAAAATAATTATATGTTTCTGAATTTGAATTACGGCGAACTGCCAATTTTGGATTTATATTACACGTCGAAGGTATTAAAATGAAGTTTCACGTTACTACGAGAGCCAGCTCCGCCAACGACAGTTTAGTTGGATTTAAGAAATGGGCAACCAAAATGAAATGACTTTGAAGCTTAAGAGTAATAAATAAACATTCAGTCATAAAAGTCTGCAGTAATTGGCAATAGTTGTAGTAAACTTCGAGGCTATAATCCGATGAGGATGGATGGAATATTGCAAAAACTCTGGCTACTTGTGGAAACAATGTATACCTACTGCAGCAGCTCCAGGAATGTTGATCCCAACAAACTGCTGCAAGTTCATTAACAAGTCTATTCGACTGAAGCAATTTTCAGCTTTAACTGCGATCTCTAACGTCTCACAATAATTATCATTAAGATTGTAATTAATGACATTCCCTCTGATTGTTTCCCTCCACCTTTAGATATGACACCTTGAAGCTAATTTATTACCCAGCAAAAAAAAAAGCGCAATCCAGGAATCAATTAACACTAACAGTGTCGTTGTGAGTGTAAATTTCTTCATCGATTCCATTTTAAACGATTCAATCTGTTGTCCAACGTTCACCGTCCTGTATCGTTTGTTTGTTTGGCCAGTGTGCCACAGATTGTTCCCAAAATAGTTAGTCTATCAAAGTGAGATTGAATTAAATTTCACTTCGACTGCAGAAACTCCTTCCCACTCGACTGCATATAGTATATCCACTCTCTGTCGGTGCACCTGTCAAACGAATTTTCATTTTACTCAATTAAGGGACCAATTCCAGTCTAGTCCAGCCCAATTAGTTGGAACCTTGGAAAAATTCATTTTACTTTTACAGTTAAAATGTCCTTTCATTTAAGTTGCCCTTCCCAGCGTGGTCAGTAAATATGTTACATACTAGCACACATGTAAGTTTTTGTGTGCATATGTATTGTTTTGCAGCGATGAAAACAAAACAAAAGGCCAATGGACAGGACAATTAAATAAGTGCCATAGTATTCTGCTCCTGGCTCTGGCATTGCTGTTTGTTACTGCTACTGCTCCTGGCTGCAGGCGTGCTAAAAAGCTTTGTTATTATAAAACTAGCTTTAGCGCAGGCCAATTAGGAATTCCACGAATGTGCACTTGTGACATTCGAGAAGAAACATCTCTCGCCTTCCAAAGAGGTGTGGCACTGCAGACAAAATAAAAAGAAACTTGGTTGCCTGGCGAAGCGCTGGTGTTGTCCAGTTGCAGGTCATGCATCCCAAATGAAAGCGACAAAAAAGAGATGAAAGATAAAAGGATTTTTACTGATGGAGTTAATAATTATAATCTTTCGGACTAATGCTGCCACTGCATGTGAGGGAAGAAATGAGTTAGATCCATGCAACTTGAACACCTCAACCTCTTTCGTTAGCTTGCTGAAATTTTAATTAAAATTGACGATGTGATACATGTAGTCATGGATTAGCTTTTTGTGAGGTTCTGGTTTCTTGGAAAGTTATCATTTTTCTCAATTTTTCATTTCTCATATCAGCTGTTGTTGGTTAGTGTGCACAAACATATTTATAATGAGTGTGTGTTTTCTTTTTTATTTGGGAGAAAGTGTAGTTCTTAAGACACTAATAAGCTCCTGTTTTCTTAACGTCTAAGATTATCCAAGCACTGGGATAACTCGCAACTCGCTCTTGATTAAATTTACGAATTGAAGTCATTAAAAGTACGGTCGGCTTACACAATTGGTCATGTGAATGCCTTTTAATTAAAAACACGTAACTGGTTCAAATCCTTGTGTAATTCGTTAACTTTAATTCAGTTTACGCGACTAATTTGGTTGCTGAATCAACTGAATGAAATCACTGAATTTACGAGAACTTCAGAGGTATACTTAATAGTTTAAGGATTTCTTCAACTGTCGTTTTAGAAAAAAAAAACGGCGAGTCGGATTCGCGCACTGAGGGTTCCGTACAAACCTGTAGGTATATAAGTAACGAAAATCTATAAAAAAAATTGCTCTATACAAGCTTCTAGGTCGACTGGAAGTACCCTGTGGGTTTTTATTCCCTTGCAAGTGTCGAAAATGTGCAGAAATTCGAGGCATAAACGGCTGTATCTTTTGATTACATTGTTTTAGAAGTTTGATTTTTTCAAAGTCCAAGGAAAATAGACCTGAGCAATTGTTATAAAGTCTAGCTTGATTCCTGCATGCCTTCCTGAGAAAAAGGGTTTTGATAGACAGACGGACAACAAAGTAATCCTATAAGGGTTCCGTTTTTTCACTTCGAGGTACGGAACCCTAAAAACAAAAGAAAAAAACGAACGTAATTGGATGTCCCTTGAATTAAGAAATGCATGCCTTAAATGAGAAGAAACCAAAATTATGAAAGGGAGTTCAAACAATTTCGGAACGATCTTAACAGAAAAGGCAACAATACAAAATTGATGTACTATCGAGATAAGTTTCAAAAAGCAAGCAAAAATACCAGGGAAACATGAAGGATTGGAAACACCATACAAGGAAGGAGGTCCACCCATCTAGCCGATGATTTAGCCAAACATTTTACAAGCGAACCCTAATAATAATCTTGTAAAGGAGTCCGCGAATAAACAATACTCAAAAATAAGGAATGCTATTCACTTATGTGATTTCAAGTCCTTTTAAAGCCAAATAAACTGGAAACAATGCTCAATGTATCTAGCAGATCGCAGAAGTGACCACGAGAGAAATAGAGAATATATTTAGATCGGTTAAAAAAAAATAACCCGACGGAAGTAGATGGAATAAGCCCAATAGATTTTAAGCTCTACTAGACTTTTAGCTCCAGTCTCAAAGTTACTACCGACATCAATCATTAGCTCTATACATATATAAGGCTGGAAAAAATGAGAAATTTAACTATAGGTCAATTTCGATTCTCCCAGTTTTTGATAATGTATTGGAAGAAGCTGCAGCTAAAAGGCTCTACGACTATGTCGAGAAATATAAACGACAAAAAAAAGTATAAAGCGCTTACTTGGAGACTTTGCAAATAGATTAAACAGTAGTCTTAAAATCACGACTCTATTCTTCTGTTCATCGACTTAAAAAAAGCCTTTGACACAATATGTCATAAAAACATATTAACGTCTCTAGATACAATTAGTATACGAGGATCTTTATTGAAATGGTATGAAAGTTATCTTGAAGATAGAAGTATAAAGTAAAAACTGAGGAGTACTTAAGCAAGGATATAGGTGCCAAATACCGCAAGTTCATGATTGGGCCTTCTTATTTTTATAATTCATATAAATGACCTGCTTTCGGTTTCAAAGCATAGCAAAGGATACACATAGGTAGATGATATGATATGGTTATGCAATCGTAATTCGACGCTGTTATGGCTTGGTGTCCCTAGAATGGGCTTATTATTAATGCTTAAAATTCAAAGGCTATGCCTATTCTCCCAACCCATATCATGTAATTTTAAACGTTGAAAATGTTTAACGTGGAGTGTCTACACAGAGTAGGCAGTCACCGATATCTTCGAAAGGAGGACGTATAAGTAACTTGGGGTGATCGTGGACTACAATTTCAAATGCAGCTATCATATATAGGCCCTGACAACAAAACTTCGACAATCAGCATACGCTTTATTTCACCTCAGCAACAGATGCACACCAGATGTTCTGCGACAATGCTATTTTGAACTAGTTGAATCTAGCCTGAGATATAATATATTAGCATGGAGAAACGCAGCGCAGCTTCAAAAACTTATAGCGATGCAAGCCAGGATACAAAAAATGTTCTACCGATAGAAATTTCATCAGCAAATCCATATAAATGATCAACAACTTTATATTTCCACAAAGCTTCTTACAACAGAACAACTACATATATAAGTAAGAGATTCTAAAACATTTTAAAGATGACAGCACTTAAAAAATCCCACCCGTTCAATGCTGTACGGAGACAGCAAGACAGATACACCATTCCAAGATACTGTAATGCATATGGCCAGCGAAAATATGATATTGCAGTTCCAACAATATTTAATGAATAACCTCCAGATTTTCGGATTTTTTTTTTATAAAACAATTAACGAAAGTGTATTTAAACTCGAACCATTTAAATGTCTTTGATTAATATCCAATGTTCGTACAATAAAAGTTTAATTTGAATGTAATAATATGTAGAACTCAAAATAATATTCAAAACTTTTGTATCTAATCTGCTGCAGACAAGCCCATAAGGCTTTGCAGATTCAAATCAAGGTACATATAATGAAGGCAGAGATTGATAAATTGAATTGAATTAAAAAAAAAATTGCTCTACTATGAAGGTATGTCATAATTGTAATAAGTAACGGCATCCTATAATATCAAGTCATGCCAAATAAAATACTACGAAGTGAGCGAATGCAAAAAAGCGCATAGTCAAGCGTAGTCAGAATCTTCTGTGAGAGAGCAAATAATGAAAGAAAACACTTTGATCATGGGAGTGCATTTGGCTGCATATGTGAAATAAACAAGAGAACAACGGAAAGATTGTGTAGCGGTTGCGGAAGCTCAGACGTATTAATTGCTTCATGAGTGGAATCCGAAATGAGACTAAGAATTCGATATCAACTTATTAACATTCGATTAATTCCCAGGATTTTATTTCGCTTGATCAGTTAGAGCGCCGTTAATTTGATCCCAATGACAAATGGTGACTGAATCAGATATGTTTAAGTTATGCCGGGTATTTCCTTATCGAGAATTTAAGCAAGTATCTTTTTCAACTGCTGATTGAAAATGAACAAGGGCACACTTTAAACCAGTAGCTTAAGTAATGGAGGTTCGCTCGAAGAAGTTCGAAATGTGGGGAAATTCTCCAAAAGAGGAAAATCGGTGTTTTTTTTTCAGATTCAGCAAAATTAACCAATACACAGAGGGGGATTATCTACTGCAGGAGCTGGAAGTCCCAAAGTGCATCTCTATATTTTGCTTGCAATGGAAGATTTGTAAGGAAGGATCAAGCTTCTCTGTATCGGGCACTTAAAAAGACAGGCACTTGATAAGAGTGAATATTTTGGAGGGAATGTAGCCCAAGATGGTCTGAATACATTAGGACTCGGATGCTTTTCGCTCCTGTCAACTCTAGACATTTATTTGTGAAATGTAAAAAATTTAAGTGGGTTCGTATATGAATCCAAATTGCAATTGTAGGTCCCGTGCTCACAATTGACAATATACAAAAAGTACAGCTGGAGCTTCGTTTAATAGCACGTCAAGTCGAATACAAGGCAGCTCTCATGACCGACCATGCAAATGGGTTCAAAATTTCGGAGCGAAGGAAGACGCCAAAGATTGACTCAATTTTTTAATGTCTCGTTCCATTCGAACGTTGTCGACACACGAATGCTTACTGTAAATAAAAAAAATCAGTTGAATGCCGGTTAATAATCCACGGTTTAAAAACTCGGAAATGAGTCTCTCCAAACAAAGTATACTTGGAAATTAAAGCCAGTCATTTAATTTGTCCACTCAGCTTCAAAATAATAACATTTCAAGACGTTATCATTTTAACATTTTGTCAAGTTTTAAATAATAAAAACATTGTCTATCTGAAATTGTTTTCCAATCAAAAAAATTTTACTTCCAATATTCCGAGATAGCTTTTACCCGCCGACAAGTCATTAAAAAAAAATAACCGAAACAACGAAAAAGTCGAAGAAGAAAAAGAACAAAAAAAAACGAAGAAGAGAAAAACTTAATTAAAGTCTTCATGACATACCAGCACCATTGAGTCCCATTTACCCCGATTCAATTTCATTTTAAGGAGACCACATAACTTTTCGAGGCTAATAAAAAAAAAACAAAATAAGAAAAAGAATTAAAAGAACCTTCTTTCGTAATCAATCCCTTTTATCTGCAAACACCAAACCAAATAACGATAAAACATCATCGACAGAAGAAATAAAAAAATAAAGAGAGAACAGGTTCCGAGTCCAGATCCAGAGCTCCGACAATAAGCCGTGTCAGTGCTTTCAAGACAATTACCGCCTTCACAAATATACACATATACCGAGACTACTTGAAGCCTCCTCAGTCCTTATCATCGGCAATCGATACAAATCCGGATTTTAGGCTTCGATCTACTGGCGCGGCGTCGGCGGCGGGGGCAAACAGCATAGTTTGTGTCGTCGATGAGATTTCCTTTGTCGACACAAGAAAGTATCTGCATCCGTATTATTGGAGCATCATCAGGTGGCATGACAATTAAAATCGGACAAAGATCACACGAGAACTGCCGCGTCTTTGATGCCAGCCGCGCCGCTCCGTTCGAAGTGTGTATGCAGGTAAGGTCAATGCTACTGAACTAATGTTTCGAAGATTCTGGGATTTGTTGATGCCGATGATGAGATGAACCGCCGCGGTGATGGGTGCAAACCTAGTGGTCCTTTCCATCTGCCACCAGTACACTGGTTGGTTGCCTAATTCAAATTTGGTGTTTTATTATAATTTTTTATTTTATTTTATTACCCTGGCCAACGGTAATTAGCTGAAGAATTAATTAAGCAATAGATAGGCGGCCGGTCGATCGACCAACGGCTTAGGAGTCTAACCATTGTTCATCCCTCAATCGAGAACGGTTTGAGTTGATTTTCTATTTTATGAATTAAATCAAAGTGGAACGGATCAGGTTGATTTGTATACGGACAATATGTTGAGACAGTGAAGGGGTTCGTCGTTCAATTTCTTTCTTTCCAATTAAGGACTTGTGAGTGAGGTGGTGATAAAGTATTTGGAGTACGGTTTGATTTGATTTCAAATTTCCATGTGTTCGATTAGTCATGCAAATTTCAAGGCGGCGCTTGCCGAAGGAATCGCTTTTGATATTCAAAATGATAATCCTAGATAATGGCTTGTATTTTTTTTTCTGATTATAAAAGATCATCGAAATCGATGTGGGAAGGTTGGAGATTGGAATCCGAAACAAGATTAGGTAGATCAACGTTATATAGCATAGTTAGAAAATTTGTTATCATCGCAGGTCATAATTAAGACTAAACCTGAAACTTTAAGTGCAATTTTAAGCTTGTCAAATTTTCCCCTGATGAGGAATACTAATTTAAGCTAGAATCATGACCTTGTATCATAGCTTATGTTGTTCTACTGTTGACATGCAGGTATAAGAGTCAATCCACCTTTATACCACAGCATCCCTTTGAGCAGAAGTTGGCGCATAATGCAGTAGTGTTTTTCCACTTGAAGCATCGCAAAGTTGTAACAGAATCGAATATTTTAGGAAATATCTTTATTATATCTAAAATATTTTGAAGTAATTTTGCCAAAAACGACTCGAATTGAAAAAGAAAAACCTAAGTCAGGGACTGCAGAAGATTGCGCAGGGGTTGATAAGTCTTGTCCTGATAAAATGTGAAAGAATACACTTTTTGCTAAACTTCACGATGAAGAAGTAAATCAACTTACTTTGAATGAATTCAAACAATTATAATTGAATTCACTGACTTCAACCGATTATAAGTGAATTCATTAATGACTTCAAGAAAAGTATGAATTCATCACTGACTTTAACTTAACTTACGTGAATTCAATTGATTTCCGAAACTTATTTTAATTCTTTGGTTGCATTAGATTCAGAAGAATGGTAATTGAAGTGTTTTAAATTCGCAGTCTTTTTCGAATTCAATTGCTCCGATCAAAAGTTTAAGTTCTTTGACTTCATATTCGTGAATTTTTTCTCAAAAGAATGCATCCTTTTACAAATCTGTAATGTTGTATGTGAGATCTCCAGTGCCATGTTTTTTTTTTGTAATTAAGACTCCAGAACTCTGATCTAGAATTCTGATTTATTGAGCCTGTATATAATCCCTAAAAATGTTCAATGGGAATCTGAGAAGGCAAAAAATACTTTCGCCGTAAACTTTTCCACGTAAAAAAACGTACACTTGTAGACAAAAGTCGAGGAAAATTCTTTGTCTCGCTGAAACTAAAAAAATTAACACCAAAATGGGAAGGCTTCAGAAAATATTTTGATAAAAAACAATCTCAATGCATTATTAGATAAGCTGTGGGAAGTTGAAGAGGAATTCGGATTATTTATTTGGATCATCCAGAACGCGCGAAGGAATAGGCGGCTCTTAGTTTTTTGTCATTATTCGTAAAAGTAGGGCACGTAGAACTTGGCAACAATTTTGTTCCCCTTAATATAAGAGCCCAAAAAAATCTAATCGAACTTATTTGGCTTGAGCAAATTTTTGGTGGTTTTTATGGTAACGGATTCCCGACAACTTCAAAGCAAAAAGACTAACGATAAATTAGAAATTTTAAAACTTACCTAGACTTAGATTGATTTATAAACACAATAAAACCCAGAGTGAGCCGCAGTTAAATGTCAGTAAATATCCCATTAAAAACGCCCGCACACAATACACAGTACTAGAACGATATTGGCCGATAAAAAAGTTTGATAGGCTTCACGATTGCCTTTGCACTAAAGTATCGGTCAATTTCTAAATAAGTATGACACTACCGATTGATTTGTCGACTGATTGATCCGAAATTAGGCGCTGTGTGCAGCTCGTTGAAGCGGATATCGTAAATTCAATGAAATAATTCGAAGTAATTCGGAATGTATCACTCAATATTTTTTAACTGTTGATTAGATGCTCTCCATTGAAAAATCTTTCATTTTGCGACCGCTCTATGCAAAATCCATTAACCAACTAGCAAATCGTTCAAGAGTAGTCGGTCGACTGTTGTCTAGTGTGTGCACTTACTGCCAACTCGACTGTTTAATCGGCTGAGTGTGCTCGTTAGCAGGCCGACCTTACGAAATAATCGGCCGATGTCACGATTTCCTTATCACATGGTTCCGGGCAGGTTGCTTTCAATTATTTTGACTTAGCTTTCTTCCACCATTGTCCGAATATTGAGCCGGAGATTAGCTCTTCCATTTTTTCATGAATCTGGTAGCTGAACTTCCTAGACCTGAGCCATTTAAGTCGACGGACAGCTCGTAGAGTTTTCTTACGACGGAGTTACGGCGGATATTATTTCGTGAGTCCGTCTTCTAAATTTTGGCTGCATAAAGAACACTTGTAAACTGAAAAAATTAAATGAATTTTGTCCTTCGAGTGATGAGCCTTGCTTCTATTTACTTGGGTAAACCGAAGGCAGCTCTAGGATGGGAATGATTCAAAAAGAAAAAGTCTTATTCCCGACGTTTTAAAATTAAATCAGTATTGGAGAAAAAGATGTGTTTAGTGGTTCGAAATTGTGATTGGTTTTAAAATTCTGGAAAAGTTTCGGACTTAACCTTAATGCTTTCTTCCATTTATATAGAAGTCTCAGGACAAAAAATTCTGTTCAACGGGGGAAGTCTTAATGTCTTCATTCTTCTTGTGGCCTTTCAATTTTTTGACTGTGAAAATTTGGTTCAGGTAAGACTTTTGGTACCGGTGGAAACAGAGTGATGAGAGAACTTAGCTGTCATTTTCTTAAAGGGGTGTTAATTTGGGGCAACAAAATGTTGGCATGTTACGTATGTTAAAGTTAAAAAAAGTCCCTTACGTCGAAGAAATATTTGAGAATTATTTTTAAAATGTTTGAACAATTAGTTAAATATAAATACATTGGTAACTTTTTTTTGTATACGCTTAGTTTAAGGCAGTTTTAAATGATATTTTAAGTGTGTTTTTTTTTTTAAAAATTATTAAAATTTACGTAAAAAGTCACACTCAAGCTCTTGGCGACGCTGAAAAAGTATTAAACCTCATTTAAGACATGACTGTCCGAAAACGACTGTGGTCTTTATGAGAAATATGTTAAAACTTCACTTCATATAACCTGTTCATAAGCTTATTGAACAATGACGAGAAAGCTGAGAAGATTTTTGTCGATGATAACTGAAGAATATTTTAGCAAGATAAGGTAAGAAGGGATGAACTTCCTTAAGTAAGATGTAACCACGAGGGCCTAAAATTCCATTATCATTCCCCATTAGAAACTTTGTTCTTTTTAGAAAATCGTTGTGACCCCTGAAACTCATTAGATCTTTGAGTGGAACCTTTGCGAGTGCTCACAATTCCCCGTGCGTTCTAACCCCCGTGAACTGGGGTCTTTTCGTCTGTAGGTTGGGGTATTCAAAGGAGGTCGCAATTTCCTTTTCATCCTGGCAGCTACTATAAAAATTGTTGAAGATGACGCTCATACTGACGGCCATTGCTTTTATTGCACAATATCCCGTCAGGACTACCGTCTGGATGCGTAAATCTTGCTTTTTGAAGGCCAGAAAATCTTTGCTTCACTTTGTGTTTAGCTCTGGAAATAGACTACGAGATATGAGACAATTATACTTTCTTGGTAAGTTCATCTGTCCTTTCGTTATCGTGTATGTTACTGTGGCCAGGAACCGACATGATGGTAACCTTAGGGCGCTCGGCCAGATAATTTAGCACTTTCCTTAAATGTTCTTCTATCTTTGATCCATCGGTGCAGATTACAGTAGAAGTACAGTACTTATAGTATATATTTCAGGAAAGTCGGAAGAGTTAGTTGTGGCCTATTACAGGTGAAAAAAATGTTTCGGAATAAACATTTGGCGGAAGAGTTGCACTTCATCAAAGAATTTTTTGAAGGCATTTTCCGAAAAAATTGTGTGCGCTTAATTCCAAAAATGATCAAACTGGCTTACAAGAAACGGCAACGAAATGTGTATCATCGGTTCCATTCCCCGTTAAGTTTGATATAAAGTTTATAAACAAGCAAATTAAGTTGTTTGTGGCCAAAATAAAACCTGATTCCCAGTTCAAATATTTCATAATTCGAACCACAACTCCAATCCTCATAAATCTTTTCCAATGCAACCTTGAATACTAACGCGACAAATTGAGCTCAGCTACCACACTAAGCCTCTGTCCATCCGAACCACATCGTTAAGCATTTTCTGGGCAATTAATAAATTCATCTTTCATCCAATGACAGCAACAACAACAAAAACAAAAAAATATCAGTCAAACATTCCACTGGGTAGTTGAAGAGATCACTCACAGTCAAAGTCGGAGTCATTTCTAGAGACTTGCCTCCATTACTGCCCATGTAGCATGTACATCTCATGCTTTAGCACCATATTTAGGGGCGCGGGCTCAAAATCAAGTTTCTTCTTTGACATTCCTTCGAATCGCGAAGATGGCTTCCAAACAAACGCGAGGGTCAACGCATTAAAAAGAAATCCAAGAAAACGACTACCAGGCAAAAAAACGAACAAAAGATAAAATGGGATGTATTATTAATAACGATTCCGACTAATTAAATCTTGAAACGTCAGTTGTGTGATTAATGGGCCCAGGAAAACCGCATAAACGATCGAGCAGACGTTTAGGATTTTGTTGTTTTGGAAATTTGATCTGCTTTTGAAAATGACGATGATGGCCAAGGGGAGTTGCGGTACCGAATGCGATTCGATGTCATGACGCCAATTATGTTGTGGCTTTGAGTGGCTAATTAGCTTATTCGGTTAACAGGTACAGACTTTGGCAGGCACTGATTGTGATTGAAGCAATCGAGGTCAGATAACTTTTTCTACTTCAAAAGCCGGAAGTTTGAGTTTTGGTAACTTGAAATAAAAAATTAATATAAACGAAGAACACCAGGGTTGAGCATATGGACCAGAGCTTTTTTTTAGCAGTACGGTAATGTTTAATTTAGGTATTTGTAGTGGTTCGAAAAGGTAGGTTTTAATTAATCGTTTTTTCGTTGGGATATTCTTTTTTTCAATAAAAAATGTTATGCATTAAGATTCTCTGGTTTTTGGGAGTAATCAACACTCCGTCTCGAAATGGCCTTGGCTCTATTCCAAAAGAAAAACGGGGTAGTAAAAGACCCCAACTTTGATGTCATACCAACCAAGTGAAAAAAGACCTAAGTGGGGCTCAACTTCCTTAACTGCTTCAAGCAGGTTTTGTTACGCACATTGTCCCGAGGGAAATAATTTACAAAAGAAATAAAATTGAAGCCCAAACTGGTACAGATTCAACAAAATGTTAGCCTTTGAGAAAAAAAGTTGACGAGTATTAAGAGGCAGCTTCGCAAAAGCTTCTTAAAAAATAAACACAATTTCTGCAGAGGACCTGTTTAAAAGGAACCATGCAAAAGACGAAACTTAAAGAAGAAGCTAAGAAAAGCTGACTTTCAAGACCCTGTTCTCTCTCCGGATAAATACTCTTCGGTTTAGTTCACAGCCTTGCTCCACCGGTCTCATTTGTGCAATTTGAAGAGCATATTCCCAAAAATAGGAGAGAATTTCAAGCCAATGGAATGTCATACATTTGAACAAGTGGTGATGGGCTTAATGATGAAAAATTTTAAGAATGACCCTACATTGTTAGTTTTTAATCGATTAAATTTAACTCAACTCAAAAATCTGTCAGACTATTTGTTCGCATTGAAATTCCTTTACAAAGGGATCAATGAAACATGTCGATCACGTCATCCTTGTCCTTTAAAAAAAAGAAGAGCAAAGTAACTTCCCCTCATTGAACCAATTTCAACAACAATTTTTCAAAGTACTTTTTCGTCCTTTCAACTGGATACTTCAACCTCAACTCTCCAACCGGCACATCCTCACCTGTTGTTCCCTTAAGTTGGCGATAAATTATCACCAGCGACACCAAATCGCCAAAGTTTCCCAGTGAATTTTTCTTTTCACTTTGCACCTACTTTAGCCGAAAGAAAAACTGCCACCACATTCATATCAGCATCATTTGTGAACTCACGCAGCGCTGAACACCCCCCAAATGGTTGCGAATTGAAAAAATTTCACTTCCCTTCATGAGTTAAAACTTTTCTATGGAATTGTTAAATTTTTGTTTTTCCGTTTTTTGTGCTGGAATGCGCCAACCATCATCAGTCATTTAGAAGTTGAAAAGGGGAGGCTGCTTCTTTAGTGCATTGCTTTGCACAGGTACACATCCTTAGATGCTTCTTCTTGCGTCCGCCCAACAAATTGGCAAATATTTGCGGACGGAAAAAAAGTGTTTACCACTATTGATGCTGCACGACGACGCGACGTGTAGAAAGCATCCTTATCCCTTTGCCCTGGTGGCTGGCTTTTCCAGAAGGATGTCGTCTCCTTTGTTTCCTCTTTTACTGTTTTCCATACATGCGATGAAAACACAGTCACACATCACACGGGCCAGACTTGGTTAGACCGAATCCTCATCAGTGTCTCATTTTATGTGTCCCCCATGGACTCACCCTAAGCCATGAGAGAGATGTGAATTATCCTGGCTCTAGGTTTTGCTCTTCGTCCCTTTGTGGGGAGTTGGGGGTTCACTGAACTTTGATTGAAATATTAATTTTTAATGGAGAAGAAGTGTGGGTATGCTGCACTAATACTACAATAACTTTGCTTGCTCGTCATCTTGGGAATACATTCGGCTTGGTAAACAACAGCTAAGAAGCAACATTGAGATGCTCCAACTTGAATACGAAGGAAGGGCTGTGTGCTCTAGCTCTGTGTGTATGTATGTGTGATTTATCGAAAGGATCTCACGAGGAATTTTATGACACGCCGTTGAAAATGCGAAATGATTAATCATCATGTGTACGGGAGGAACTAGTTTCCGTCTTGGCAAACAGTATTTTTTTTGTGGGGCTCCGGGAGCTCCCTCGTGTTTTTGGCTCGTTTGGTAATTCCCGGCAAATGGAGTTTTTCGACTCATTCGAGAATGCTAGGGGATTGAGAAGGTATTCCTAATGACACTGGGACTTGAGGAAGGCGAGTATGATGCGTGATTTGCTTTTCTATTAAACATTAATTAAGTGCTTCTGGGTGTTATCCTTTTTTTTTGCTGTGTAGATATAAGGCGAGGCCGACTGGCGGATTGTATGTTAAATTAACACGTTTTGAGAATATTAAGGTTTGACGAATGTAGAGCTGAGCAGTTGGGATCATATATTTAACTCATTGTTTCCTGCCATCTGAAGCTTATGGCGTTAACTTTAGCCGCCAAAAGTCATATAAACTGTTGAAGCTCACAACAGTTTTGATGAATTCTTTTAAGTTGATCTTTGTTCGAAGAACAAAGTCTGTAGAGGGTTATACTCAACCTTAACAGAAGAAATTTACGGCTGGATTTCACAGTTGGTTCAGCTCATGCCTTTAATTGGATAAATTGATAGCTTTTACCCTGGTGGAAGTTTCGAACTTATATGTGAATCGATCTCCTGTGACGAGAAAATGCTCTCAAAGCTGAGTGGTGACGCTATCTTAAAAAGTAAAATATAACTCACCCAAACAGTCCAGCATTTCTTTATCTTCATACCACTTTTGTTCATCGAGTTCAATGATCTGACGTGACTATAAGTCGAATCTCATGTTTCCGGTAGTAAAAGCTCTAATCACTACTGACCGTGATTTATCCTCAAGACTCCTGGCTTGAGCGAGTCTTTTAATGATAAGTTGACTGTAGCACATTTATATCTACAAAAGAGGAGTCAGCTCCCATTGCGTTTGACTGAAGTTCGTTTGCCGATTCTGGCTTCCCATGTTCAACGAAGCCTGAGTTCTTACGACTCAAAAGTGATGTTGTAGACACGGTAATAGACAAGTCAATTGTCTAGGTAGATCTCAAACTCGTGGCCTAACGTGTAACTCAGCGAAGAGCCTCGATTTACTAGAGTGTTGAGCAGTGGTCAGAAATTTAAGTCCTTTGATAGCACAAGTCAAAGTGGTATTTGATTATTGTGTGTGAATTAAACCTGGTTGCTACTTGGTTTAAAGATATATTCAATTATTCTTAACACAGTCACAAACAAGCTATCCAAAGTATTAATGAGGAAGTTGTCTAAAAAGGTAGTGAAAGATTTATATCAAGGACTTTGTTAAGGAAGAGGAATAAATATATGAAAGAACAGTGGCATTTGCGAATACAAGAGCGAAAATCTGATGAAGAAGAATTCAAAAATGTCATTTTCAAGCAAAAACAATAAAATAAGAGGCACTGAATTCGGCGGATTTATATTCCCGAGGCACTGGATCAAGAAGGGAAGAAGGAAGTTTGACGTTACAGTTTCGAAAATATTCAATGTATTGCCAGTGGAAATCCAAGGACTTCCTTAATATTTATTGACAAATAAAAAACAAGAAAATTTGATCCTTATCTGTTATTAATTTAAAAATACTTAATGTTTATTCTTTTAAATTATTTTTCAATAATTCTCATAAAATATTTTTTTAAAGTACAACTAATTCAAAGCCAATGAAAAAAAAAATCATTTGGATTTGAGCCCACTACCTTGGTCAACTGCATGCATTTAATCTTGTGCAGATATATCAGTAAAACTGTGTACAGTGGATTGAGGTATTTGGAAAAAGTTTTTTGCATTTTCTTAAAGATACATTTTTTCCGAAAATTAGATATGTAAAATTTCACCTTTTTGTTAACTTTTGAAAATATAAATTATACCATAAAATACAAGATATACTCAAATAGAGGAATAAGAACCTAAATGTGATTCATGGTTGTGTTAATGGGGACATCTTCCATTGAATGATGCTTAGGTGTATGTTTGCCTTTCTTAAAGGCTTCTATTTCTTTAAGTTCATTTAAAACTTCTTCCGTAGTTATTGCCTTGCCATAAAACATTTGGTTATTTCAATTAATTTTTTTTTTCAATTTTTGCAATCCTTCCGTCTTTTTAAAAGTTAGTGTGTGGGATGCCACTTTATGAACCCTTAAATTAGCCTTGAATACCGCTGAATTTGAAATGTTCCCAAACCAGTTTCATTAGCTCACTTTTGTCACATGTTATTCTCATAATTCCACGAGTAATACGGCATTTGATAACTTCTTTTTCGATTGCTCATGGAATTGAAGGTAATCGCCCTGACCCAATTGTATCCAATGATATTTGCCGACCTTTAATTCTGGGATGATTTCAGCTTCACGTATGTCGTTTCTTTTCGTTGATATATCTCACAAAATTTTTAATATATTTATATATTGGCATTTGCAACTCGGAAAATTTACAAATAGCTCAAAAATCTTGTTTACATTAAACTCATATGCTTATTTTACTGTGATTAATGTAGACACGCAAAAATAAAACTCCAAAGATCAAATAAGAAAGCGGTCTCATCAAAGAAACTTCTTCAGCGCACTTTTAGGACATATTTATAAAATTCAAAACACTCACAAAATTGAATTTAACTTTTCAGGCTGAGGATCTTTTCGAGAAAAAAATTGTCAACGAAATTCGAAAAACAAGTGCAGACAATTAATATTAGAAAGTTGAAATAGCGATGGGTTACATTTACACGATGTTTTTTTATGATTATGTAGGACCCAAAAAGAATAACTTATCGGACATCAGACAAAACATTTATTGACAACGTGATCACAAAGTAACTACAAGCATTGACAATAGTGCAAAAATAAGTGACCATGAATTGATTGCAATTGTAATAAAAAGCCAACGTTAAAACCAAACTGATTATAAATTGCTCACATAACCAGGACACGTTCTTATGTAGATTATCGGAAATACATTTTTTGCAAATTTCAATAATGAGCAACCATAAAGCTTACATTTTTTGTGTGATCAACTTATGGTAGGCCTTAAAAATTTGGTCGACCTTTTGATACAAGAGAGACAGATTCCCTATTATAAGAAAATTAACGATGGTAAATTGAAAAGAATAAAGTTATATGGACAAGCAGTATTGAACAATGACGTCGATGTCTTGCGCAATTGCCAGCACGTTAGGAATGCATACAAACGAAGCATTCAAATAACAAAGTCATTATTTATGACAAAAATAAAATTCAAACAGCAAAATCCCCGAAAGACATGTAGTAAAAGCTGAAAAGATATGTTTTTAATAATAGAAGAGAGTCTTCATCTGAAGTTTATATGGAAAAATGGTTCTGTGATATATGAAAGTGAAAAATTTAACAAAATCTTTATGGAAACTGGAATACGTAAATTTACTGGATGAGTGCAACATAGATTTAAAGTTTAGTGTAGTTACTACAAAAACAAAATTATGTGCAATAGATATGCTAACAAAAAAACTTTGAGTGTAACTGGGCCGGTACTGGAAAAAATAATAAATACATCATTAGCTGCTGGTGTCTTCCCTTATTCATGGAAAGAGTGGAAAGATTCCAAACGCGTAAAAACATTTAGTGACTACCGTCCGATAAACATGATGAAAAATGTAAGCGGTGGAATTTCAAACTCACAGCAAACCATTTATGTGAAGCTTGTTTAAATTTTGTTATAAGTGATTGGAAAAGTACATAAATTGAATGGGAAAAAATGTAATATAGTTGTGGCAATTTTTTCTAGACTTGAAACGAGCGTTTGAGACAGTTGGCATAAAATCTGCTGTCTGAATCTGAAAAATTTCCACGCCTATTACCGTAAATTTAGAAATACCACATGGATCAATCGTTTGGGTGTGGTTATTCCTTATTTTCATCAACAATATGCTCAAGATTGTGCAATACGAGAAATTAATTTTATTCCCTGACGGTGGACTACAATGTACTATATGTCCGGAAAAGATATTTCAGACTGCTTACGTCAAATAAACAAGGACCTTGACAACAAAAATACGTGGCTCAAAATGAATAAATTATTATTAACCATATCAGTGACTAAATTTTTCTAAATAAGTCCATCTCCTGTTTGCAGAACATTTTGAACTTCATTTGCAAAAACAAAAATTAAAGAAACTTGGTTGGATAGAAATTGATAGGTTATGGATATACCATAAGAACTTATGTGAATATGCACACATAATATTTAATTAAAGCCGCAATTTGATTACTGTAATAGTTTATTGTTTGTGTGCCCACAAATTCATAAGGATGAATTAATATTGCTGCAAAACAATGCAATACGAATAATTTTGAAAGTAAGCAAATACACTACAATTAATTTAATGTTAAGTATTTTGAAATAGTTAAATTTTCACCAGCTACTTTTTATGTTATCAATGTAATTTGTTTTTTAAGTAAAAAATAATATGTTTCCGGATTAACTCTGCGAAAATTCCGGAAAAATTACTGACATGTATACTTTGAAAAAATATGGGGACCTCAGAATACGAAGGGCAAAAACTACAAGAGGGCAGAGAAAAAAATGTTATTTTGGCTTTTAAGGTCACAATAATCTACCATGCTTCATTAAGAACCTTAATTATTTTGTAGAATTTAAAAAAAAACTTAAGGAATATATTCAATCAAGTTAAAAGAAAACATCTGATTAATTAAGATTGTTTACTTCTTATGTTTAAAATGATTTTTTTTTTTCAACTGAACAATGAAAAAAACGATTCTTACATTTACCAAACGAAATTAAAAGAATTTAATATTCAATTCAACTTTCAGTTTGGCACCCAAAAATATTATTTCTCCACAGCATGTAAAAAGAAGTCATGTTCTTAACGAAGAATGGTTGTCGATCTATGTTTCTACTGAGAGTCCCTGGTTCTATGTCATAAAATCACTGTCATCCAAATTTCTAAGTGACATCAAAAATGGTGCAATTTTCATGCACCCTTAAATCTCTTTTGTCGACTTGAAAAATCTCTGAATGAAGCTAATTTCAATATCGCAGGTTTTGCGCGCACTACCCAAACACAATTGGCAAAAACAGTGCATCCGAATTCGAACAACACGTCTAGCGCGACCACCTTGCTCTGTGTTGGCGGTTTTGTTTTCACGTTTCCCAATACGCCCAGCTCTGTGCTGTGTGTTCCATGTACCCACTGGGCATTCAGTTGTGCAGAGATGTTAGCACCAGACTTAAGCAGCACTGCCGTGATGTGATGAGTGCCGCTTCACTGTTTTTTCGGTGGTCTTACTTTTTGTGCCTCTTCAGCTACACCACCCTTTGTGCAATTGATTCTACGAGGGTGGCAGGTGAGTATGTCGAACGACGCGATGGGATGATTTCACCTCCCCACGACTCAGGTGCACGTCTGTCGGATGTTCAACTGTTCAGCGTTCACTCGCGCGCGTTCATTGAAGCCCGCATTAATGTCTGACAGCGCTTTCATTTACGAATGACTGAGTATTTCATATTTGCCGCTGAAGTGTATGTTGCTTTGTGGGCACAACGTACCATGAACAACTGAACAAAGCACAAAAAAAAAAATAAGACTAGGTTTTCCCGCCAAAATGCGTCGATTTTATTGTGCGCTGAAAGATAACCGCAAATAGCTAGCTATCAATTGGAGCTGACGTTAAGAGGATGTGATTGCCTCTCTGCTTTCAGCTTCATGCGATCCGAATGAACGAGCGCCGGATGAAAAGTTAAACGAGGCTTTTCCAGCGAAACGCGAAACAGGAATACAGTCCTAAACACAGGCGCGTATGTGCGGTAAGTTTCGCAAGGAGTATCTCCTAGCAAAAGGATTGTAGGTATGTCGGAGGAAATTGGCAGCTCGGAAAAGAGTTGGAGGAGCCCCACATAGATCAATGTTTGGAGTTTGGTGGTGGATGGAGCGTGGCTATGTTTTCGCGAACTGAACTGAAACATGATGTTAAGTGACAGGCGGCGGATGGTTTTCCAATTGTGCATTTGATTATAGAACATTTTGTTGAGCAGGGAAAGGCTTTCGGCTGTTGTTTTTTTTTGCTTTCTATTGTTAGTCGGGTGGGCAGCTGGGCATCGGTGTATTGAACATGCCTTGTGATGCATTTGATTTTTCGCTAGCAAAAGGGAACATTTTTGATTAAATTCTTGGCGCATGAACATGAAGTGACGCAAGTTGTATTAGTTGAAATGGTTTTTGATGCGGTTTTAGCTTTGATAAGAGCAACTTGAGCACAAAAGGTCGCATTTGATTTGAGGAAATGTTTAAAAGATATCTACAACGGAGGTACGGGTTCGTGCGAAAATATCCTCTTTATGTTTGTAAAGTTCCACTCCTTAGACACTTTTACTTTGTGTTAACTTCAATCGCCTAATGCAGCCTCACATTAGGTAAACAAGAAAAGGCTTGGTTCGATTGAATACTAACAGTGAGTCAAATTATTTATTTCAGATCTATTTATACAAAAATAAGTGCTTACTTAAACAGAAACGTGCAGGTGGCAAAAACGTATACAAAAGGTGCATGCGTTATCAAAAGGTGCAAAATTACAGAAAACAACAGCAAACAAATAAACAAAATTATGCTTACGTTAACAAATTATAATTAAAAGGGAAAAATAGAAAACGTGAAATTGAAAATTGCAAACTTGCAATAAATTGCAAGTACTTTTGTTGATGTGATCAACATTCTGCCTCCTCCGGAGCTGTTCTCCAGTTCATCCTAAACCGTGGTGTTGTACTGCTTCTGTTGTCTCTTAATTCGATGTCCTGGGATCTTTTGGTCGGGCATTTGCCGTATTTGAGGATTACAGCCAATAATAAGATTAAAAGAATTGCTGCAACAATAATTGAAATCCAAGACCCAAATGCCCAATACTGATGTTTTATGATGGTTTTCCAATTTTCGTCATGTAGCCGGTTGAGCGCTTCAATGGTTTCTTGGTGGTTTAGATTTGAGATCTCCGTTATATCCTTACTGAGCGGAATGATAGTTTCATTCGCAAAATAAACTGGAACGTGTGTCGATAGTGTTGTGTTTAGAGTGGCAATTGATTTGCTAAAATGCATCACTACTCTTGATTCCTTGAGTACCCTTGCTTCCAATCGTATGGAATTGGATTCGATGACGCAGTCTGGTGAGATATGAATTACGCCTGTTTCATTAAGAACTACTTCTTCACGTTCTAGTCCACAGTTTACAAATATTGTTGTTGTTTTAGGTGTTATGAACATCCATGTGTTGTGAGTCCATAATTCTTTCCATATTGTGTGCTTTATTTTTAATGTTTTGGTTGGACATTGTTTGAAGGACAGCTTCTTGTACAGCTGTTGAACAATACAGTCCTCGCTCTGGTCAATACTTTGAAATATTGATGGCCGAAGAATAAAGGTTGTTTCATTGATAGTTTGAGTCCCAATTATATCTTTCAATGGTATTTCAAAATATCGTTGTAGATAATAATTGACTCCAAGTACCGGTTGCTGTATCTGCACTTCTCGGAATGTCTGCACATCGATTTTTTCAGGAACAGTGTTGATTTTAATCAGCTCATATTCGTTGGCGTCTATAATCATGAAATATCCCGTTATTAGGATCTCTGATGAGTTTGATGAAATTTCCAATTTGTCCATTGGATCCGGTAGAATTGTCATGTCAGGACCAAGCTTCTCAGCACACTCGTGGATAATCTTTTCCATGCTTTCATGCGACAAAAATTCCAATAAGTGGCTACGTTTCAGATATGCATTAAGTAGCTTGTTGTATTTTGTTTCGATCTCCCGCATGTAGCTAAGCGCTATCAAATATGCGTTCGTCACGTATATGTTTATCTTATTCTCATCAATGAATTTGTACCAGTTTTCCATCTTGTTGATCTCTTCTAAACCAGCATTAAGTCGTTTGGTGAAGCTGTTTATTTTCTTGCCGATTCTGGTTTCTGTGTCGTTCACACTCGCAATTGTCGACAGCATTATCTTGGTATTGGTTTGACTACCCTTGATTAGAGCCCTCTGATTTTTGTCAAGAGCTTCGATATCCTGGTAAACTTCTTCGTTGACTCCAAATATTGAAGTAAGGATGGTTCCTAGTATTCCTCGTTTTTGTCTTTTGTGTGGTGTTATTTCAAGCCTCTTGAAAATCGAGAATACATTTTTCCATTCTTCATCCAAGTGATTTCGCAATTCTTCGCACTGATTTTCCTTAGTCGCTGCACTTGCCCGTCTACATAGCTCAATCAATTGGTCTCTTGTCTTATTTACGTTTGATTGATCACGTAGTAGATCTAGCATCGGGTATCGAATGCTGGTGCGAAGTACGCCCCGTTGAATTCTGGCTGTTCCAAATTGTTCCACAAATATTCCAGCCTCCGGATGGGTTATTGTGTATCGTGTAGATCCTGGCGTAACTAATGCAAGAACTGACAGAACTGCAAGAGCAACAGGAAACTTGCATGGATGTTTCTTATTTCTCTGGTTCCTTGTTGAAATCGGAGACTGTTTCACCTTCGATTCATCTTCTTTCTCCTGAGGCTTCATAGGGTTTTCTTCATTGGGTAGCGGACACACCTTGGTTATTGGTCGTTTCAATACTCCTTTTTCCGTTTTTACCGTCACAACTCTGGTTAGCCCATCAGCTCCACTATGCACTTCCACAATTTTTCCCAAAGGCCACTTCGATGGTGAAATAAGTTCACCCTTCAGCAGTACCAATTGTCCGACCTCAATATTCCTTGTTAAATGCTTCCACTTGTATCGTTGTTGCATCCTTGATAAGTAATCCTCATACCATCGTTTGCACAGGTCGTTTTTTAGTTTTTGAATTAGCTTCCACCTCTTTAAGCTACTCACAGACATATCCAAAATGAAATCTTGTTGTGAGGCTAGCAATGGTTCTCCAACAATGAAATGGCCCGGTGTTAATACATCAAGATCCTCAATATTGTCTGTTAACGCACAGAGTGGTCTGGAGTTCAAACATCCCTCTACTTGTACCAGAATAGTGTTCATCTCTTCGTAAGTTAATTTCTGCTCTCCAATAATTCTGTTCAAATGGTACTTCGCGGATTTAACTCCGGCTTCCCAGAGTCCACCAAAATGTGGAGCTCCTGGTGGTATGAAATGCCACTGTATTCCACTGTTTGTTAGGTTGATTTGCAATGCGTCGATAATGTTTTTAGCTCCGATGAAGTTGGTTCCATTATCACTATAAATGTGATACACAGATCCTCTTCTGCTGATCATGCGTCGTAATGCTGCCATAAACCCGTCCGTTGTTAAGTCAGAAGTAAGCTCAATGTGCACTGCCTTTGTTGCCATGCAAACGAAAAGTGCTATGTAAGCCTTATGTGACTTAACACCCCGAAACTGTGAGCATCTGATGTGGACTGGACCTGCATAATCTACTCCACAGTGAGTAAATGGCCGTGAAAACCTCACTCGTGCTTCCGGAAGTTGTCCCATAAGTTGACTTGATTCCTTGGCCTTGAAACGAAAGCATTTAACGCATTGATTTATAATCGCTTTAACGGTGTTGGTTCCTCTAATGATCCAGAATTTTCTCCTGATGTGATTTAAAGTGAGTCTTACGCCACCGTGCAGCGTATCCTTGTGAGCCTTAGTAACAATTAATCGTGCCAGTGGGTGGGACGACGAGAGAATCATAGGATGCTTTTGATCCATTGTCAAGTTTGCATGTTTTAAACGGCCTCCCACTCGTAATATTCCATTTGAATCGACAAATGGGTTCAGTGAAGATATTTTGCTGTCTGATTTCAAAGTATTGGTTGTCAGAAGATTTGCCACATCCTCAGAGAAACATTGTTGAGCACCCTTTACCAGCATTCTTTCTGCTTCCAAAAGTTCCTCTAGTGTTAACCCGCCCAGTGTACGCTCTTCACGTCTGGTACTCCTTTTGCAGTTGTTTTGAAATCGCAAGCAATATGCGGTTATACGCTGAAGTTTCGAGAATGAAGAGAATTTGAGAAAAATATCATACTTGCATGGTGGAATGCTGTTATCCACTGACAAACAAGCGCGTATCTTTCTGACTTCCGGTAATTCTTGAATTTCCGTCATTGATTTGTCGGCTGGCCAATGATTTTCATCTTTCTTTAACCAGTCTGGTCCATGCCACCAAGATGAATTTTCAGCGAGAGTATCTCCAAATGATCCTCTAGATGGAATGTCAGCTGGATTCTCTTTTCCTGGCACAAACCTCCATTGTCCTACAAAATGTTGTTGTACATAGGACACTCGGTTGGCAACAAATGTATTCCATTTCACTGGATGTTGTTTTAACCAGCTCAGTACTATGGTAGAATCTGACCATGCGAAAACTCGGTTGTATTTCATATCTGCTCCCTCCTTGATGTTCTTCATTAACTTCGTAAGAAGTGCTGCTGCGCATAACTCTAGCCTTGCCAATGAAACCTGCTTCACCGGTGCCACCTTTGTCTTTGATGCAATTAGACTGATTGTAGTAGCGTCGCCATTATTAATCTTGAGATACACAACGGCTGCATATGCTAATTCGGATGCATCTGCGAATCCATGTAACTCAACTTGAGATCCTTCATTTTGTTGTGTCCATCTCGGAATTCTGACACTTTCCAACGATGATAGCCTGGTCTTGAATTCACTCCATTCCTCTTGAAGTTTCTCTGGGACTTTCTCATCCCAACCAATGCCCAAAAGCCAAAGACGTTGAATAATGATCTTTGCCTTGACAGTTACTGGCGATAACCATCCAAAAGGATCGAAGATTTTTCCAGCGTCACTAAGTATTGCTCGTTTGGTACCCTTTGTACTGAATAACGACGAGTTGACCTTGAAACGGAAGTCATCTGCCCTAGGACACCATTTTATGCCTAAGACCTTGAATGTTGTTTCGTTGTCAAAGCCATGGTCTAGCTCCATTTCAACCTCGTCTCTGGGCAACGCGCTTACAATCTCCGTACGATTTGATGTCCATTTACGTAAGTGAAATCCACCACTTTGGAGCATTTGCGTCAATTCTTGTTGTAGCCTTCGGCACTCTCCTATTGAATTCGCACCACCCAGACAGTCGTCCACGTAGAATCCTTCTTTCACAGTTTTGCTTGCTAATGGATATCTCTGCTTTTCGTCCTCGGCTAACTGACACAGAGTCTTAATAGCTAAGTATGGTGCCGAAGCTGTACCATAAGTGACGGTTCTGAGTATATATTCCTTGACGGGGTCGCTAGAACTAGCTCTCCAGAAAATCCGCTGCAAATTTCGATCATCTTTGCTAACTAATATCTGCCGGTACATTTTCTCGATGTCAGCAGTGAACACGATTTCAAAGGACCTCCATCGAAGAAGCAGGAAGAACAAATCCTTTTGAACCACAGGACCAGTCATCATAATGCTGTTCAGGGACTCACCAGAGGTAGTTGCTGCTGAGGCGTCGAACACAACCCTCAATTTGGTTGTAGAGCTTTCACTTTTTAGGACTGCATGATGCGGAAGATAATACGTCTTTTCAGTAGTACACCCCGTTGCTTCCTCCATGTGTCCCAGATCAATATATTCCTGAATGAACTTCGAATATTCTTGCCGTAGACTGTCATTTTTTGCGAATCTTTGTTCCAAGATGAAAAAGCGTTTCAAAGCCATTTTGCGTGAATCTCCCAATACAGTGCGATCCTTTCGCAGGGGTAAGTGGACTGTATAACGTCCCATTTCGTCGCGTTTGTGCGTTAATAGAAAGTGATTTTCGCACCTTTCGTCTTCTTCAGATTTGATTTTCTCACTGGGAACTTCTTCTAATTCCCAAAATTTCTTCAACTCCTCATCTTCCCTGCACACACTGATGCATGATGTGAGGTTTTTGCCTTGGGACTGCTTCCTCGAGATCGGTGTAGTGATGATTGGACCCGAAAGTATCCAGCCAAATTTTGTATTTTGAGCCATCGGAGTATTAGCTGGACCTTTGACTACTCCTTTCGTCAAAAATTGTGGCAAGATATCAGACCCAATTAACAAGTCGATATCTTGAGGTTCTCCATACCATGGGTCAGCCAATTTCAGACCTTTTATGTGCGGCCACTGGTGGGAGCTAATTGGATGCACTGGTAGTCTCGATGTAATTACTGGCATAACTAATGCCTCCACTTCCAAACTGACTCTCTCATCGTGAATTGACCGAATAGTAATTTCACAAGCTGCAACGATTTCTGTTGCATGACCGTTTATGCCACTGATTTTAGATCTGTACTGGACTAAGGGTATCTTCATTTGGCGTGCTAGTTTCTCCGTAACGAAGCACGATTGAGACCCTTGGTCAATCAAGGCTCGTACTAGTCTTGCTTCTCCTCCAACGCAAATATTCACCATGGCTGTGGCTAATAGTGTCATCCTATTGTTATGACAGGTAGTAGCGACTCGTGCTGACGATGGTGTTTCTTCTACTGGTGCTCGGGGGAGATGAAGCAAGGAGTTATGTGGTTGTGCGCACATTTTGCAACCCTTTTTCACTGGACATTCCTGTGCGACATGTCCATCTCTCAAACAGTTAAAACACAACCTTGACCGTTGGATTACTTCCAAACGGTTTTTAGGCCTCATGCTTAGGAACCTTTTGCAGCTATATATTTGATGAAACTCGCTGCAAACAGCACACTTTGACTGTGTGACGGTAGTCAAATGGTTCCTTGTCGCTGCTGCTCTCATTGTATATGATTGGGGGTCCCGGGTTGATTCGCGGCTACTTTCTAAACCTCGGAATCTGCCCTCGATGAAATTAAAGAAATCCTCAAGCTTAGGTATTTCTGTTGACGTCCCTCTTGACTGTTGATATAATTTCCTGGTTTCCGGGTCAAGTTTTGGACAAAGTAACTGGATTATTAACGGATCCCAGGAGTTAGTGTCAACTCCCAAGTTGTTAATACCGTACAAGATTTCTCGGGACGTGTCCATAATTGTTTTTAGTTCAAATGCGTTTTCGTTCCGAGTCGGTTTCAAGTTCAACAACCTTTGGATGTAATTGTTGACTAGTACGGCAGGATTTTGGAAGCGCTTGGTAAGTAGTTCTATAGCTGTCTCATAGTTATTTGATGTTGGGGATAGGTGACTAACTATTCTGGCAGCTTCACCCTTCAAGTTTCCCTTCAAATACTGGATCCGTTCAACGTCGCTTAAAGTAATATTCTGGTGAACTAAACGCTCAAACAGTTCCCAGAATGATGTCCACTCCTCGTACTTTCCACTAAACGATGGAATGCTTATTGCTGGAAGCTTGATCTCTCGGTGTGTAGGTGGTTGTTGATGTACAGGTGGTTGCTGCTGACCTTCAGCTTCTTTAATTTGGATGTACGCATCTTGATACATCTGCTCCAATTCAATAAACTCATTGTTGCAGACATATTCATGATCGTAGTCAGCTTCTTCTAACGTAGACATTATGTCGTCGTTTATTATTTCAAGTTTCGTCCAGCAATCTCTTAGCTGGTCTAATTTGAATCTGAGGTATACAGCACCTTGACTCAAATCCAAGCTGTTAATGATGCGGGTGAAGTTGTTTTTAATGACAATTAATTTCTTGAACCTCGCTTGAACCTTCCCTGGATCTGATTTATCTTCATTGATGGGAGACAACCTTGATGACTGCATGCCTGCAGTGGACAATGGCTCTAGTGTTGGTTGTGGCTGAACTTGAGACTGTGCTTTCGTTGATGTTGCTGGCGCCGCTTGTTCGTCAAAATGTTGCGGGCCAGTCTTCTTTAGCATTTGCTCCATTTTCATCTTAAAGGTGCCCTTGATGTCCTGGTACCTCGTCTCGAACTGCTGAAAGTACTTCTGGGTGAAGTAGTCGTGCTGCGGATTGGTTTTCCGCAGGTCTTCCAAGTACCCATTGTTGATCTGGAAGTCGGTCCAATACGCTTCTAATTGTTCGAGTCGCTTCCTGAAGTACTCATTAGTGTAACGAGACTCTCCATCCTTTTTAAAATTGGTCCACAACCGATGCACTTCTTCACTAATATCGGTTTGTAATTGCGCGATGCCCTCGAATTCACTCATTGCAAATGTTTGTAGACTTTTGTTGATATCACTTTAACTCAATAAAATTATCAATATATTTTTCTTGGTCTCGTACCAATTTAAAATATGTAATTTAACACTTTCCGGCTAATCCGGCTCGAAGGACCAAATGTAAAGTTCCACTCCTTAGACACTTTTACTTTGTGTTAACTTCAATCGCCTAATGCAGCCTCACATTAGGTAAACAAGAAAAGGCTTGGTTCGATTGAATACTAACAGTGAGTCAAATTATTTATTTCAGATCTATTTATACAAAAATAAGTGCTTACTTAAACAGAAACGTGCAGGTGGCAAAAACGTATACAAAAGGTGCATGCGTTATCAAAAGGTGCAAAATTACAGAAAACAACAGCAAACAAATAAACAAAATTATGCTTACGTTAACAAATTATAATTAAAAGGGAAAAATAGAAAACGTGAAATTGAAAATTGCAAACTTGCAATAAATTGCAAGTACTTTTGTTGATGTGATCAACAATGTTAAAAAACTATCGATTTTTAATTCGGAATGCTTCAAGTCCTTCAAGTCAGTAGGTTGATGTCTGTAATTGATTTTAAGGTTATATACCCAAAGGGTGCCAAATGATCCTTATTACTAAAGTGCTGTATCTTCTGAACCATAACAGGTAGACACTTGCAATTTTCACAGAATGTTATATAAGCTTTGACATCAAATATTAAAAAATATGTAAAGTTAAAAGTCAAGGGCTGTGTTCATACAAAAAAGTGTTTTTGAAAATTGAAGAAAGTTATACGAAATCTAAAATTAAAAAAATGTTTTACTTCCATGTGCGTTTCTGCCTGCCCACGCTTAGAAGAATGCTATGAGAAATTCAAAATGAAAAAAAATTTTACGAAGTTTTGCATACTATACGGTGGTACGGAACCCTTCGTATGCGTGTCTGACTTGCACTTCGACATTGTCCTTCACAAGGGTTTCAAAATATGAGAAATTGCAAGGATGAATAATGTAAAAATGAAGTTTGAGCGGCATCTTGATGTAATAATTAAGGAGTTTATTACAAAATCTATGAGAAGCTTTCACTCAGTAACTTTACTTCGATTTAAATCGAAATTTCATAAACGAATTGTGGCTGCCATCTTTAAGATAAAGGTTTTAGCTAGATTCTTCGTATCGGAACAGGTGTGAAAACATCTTTCATCTGCTCATTTACAGCAAGAAGAAAAAAGACACGGATTCTGATGCACGTAAATTTCGGAATTTTTTCATTGTTACAAGCCAGAGGTGTTGAGCCGAGCAAAGTATACCGCGTTGATTTATGAGCGACTTCAAAGTAACGAATCCCTACTTTTAACTGTTAGCTTGAAATTGGGATTGAGGGTAAATTGATGAGCGTTCCTGAGGAGTCTAGTGTTTAGGTCAAAATGATGTGACAACTGGTTAAATCCCTGAAGCGCTGTTTTTGAAAAAAGCTTATGAGTTAAAACTTCTAGAGAAACTGTATATTCTTATAGTCTTTGACATGTTTAAGTCATATAATCTTATCTTGGCACCTATTTCAAAGAACTGTATAGAATGAGATCAAATTGCTATTATCACATTCTAACGTCTTTCTTCAATTGCAAACTTTACCTACATAAACATTTTCAGAAATTTTAAATCTACAATAAATGGAAAGCATTTTGGAGCGTTTTGGGACATTTTTTCAACATGAATTGTTTTCCTTTCTTGAGAGAAGTTTATTTTGATTTATTCTTTTTTAATTCTGTCAGATATTGTTACAGGATCCATTTTAATACTTATTTAAAGAATTAAAAATATTACTTTTTGATAGGTTTAGCCTGAATTATTTTCAAAAATATGTTGCGGTATCAGTTTTCAAATTTAATAATGACCTTAAATCGAATATGCTAATTTATTGGCCAAACTCAAGTCCGTTTAAAGCCTGGCGGGAACCAAACTTGGCCGCTGTCGTTTAAAAATTCGATCCGTTTCAGGATTACTTTTCCCAAAGTGATGCGAGAATCGATCCTCGATCGATCCATCAAACCAGTAAAAAAAAGCGTATATGTACGCACCTATGTGATTAACAGTAACAGCTCTATGGGTGGACAAAAGCTCAAGGCATAATCCTTATATCAATAGAATGCCTTACTGAGGCAAGATAAACAGATTCACTTGAATATTCTATGAAAAAGACTTTTGCGAAAAATTGGGAAACAAAAGATTTTTAAGGTGAAATATAACTGCAGTATGCCCAAAGGGGAGATATTTAAAAATGGTATGAAAAAATGAAATTCAAGTCGGAATCTCCAAAAGAATCGCCTGTATTAAGAGAGAAAGGCAGAAGAACATGAGTACTCTTGGAAGAATCTCCTTTCAGAGACTAGAAGGGCTTCACATGATTATCCTTCGAAGCTTACGCCTATGTTCATTCTGAACGAATTTTCGAAATAAGTTGAGTAGTTTCTATGATGGCCTCATACATACAAACTTACATACAGTTTAATTATTTATTATATAAGAGTAGAAATATAGATTTATGTTGTTAGGGAAAATAATAGAATATAGTAGAAAGAAGCAATTCATGGTATTATATAAATTTTGATTTTTTACAGAGCCCCAATAGGCGACGTTAGATGGTCCCTTCATTTCTTATAACTTTCGTTCCCACTCCCTCAAATTGAAGCAGATTAAACACCAAAATCATGGGTTCAATTATCCGCTTTTAAGCAGTCAATTAAACATTTTCTCACAAATCAACAGCAGTTTCTTCGCACCCGAGTACTACAACTTTTTATTTTCAATTTAAATAAATTAATACAAATTCTCAGTCTCACTAAACCACCCGACGAATACGACAACCAATTGACCCCCATAATCTTTCAAAAATCCACTCAAATGAAAAAAAAAGAAAATCTTTAATTTTGAGGAAGAGAAACTCATTTGTCATTATTTATGCGACAGCCAGCAGCATGACATACCAACTGCACCAACAGTTAATACAAATCTAAATTTCAAACATCATCCGCATCATCATGATCCCATGACCCATTTTTCTCTGCTTTTCATAGAAGTGACACTTTGCTCGTTAGCCATATTGGGTGATCACTTTCATCTGAAGGAAAGCAACCAAATACAAACTTTGACTGTCTCACTCTAAATGTACCTGTCTATTTATGATTTATTCGCATCACGTGGTGGGTGAAGAGCTCACCTACAGACTAACATCTTAATATTCACTTGATACCAAGTCCCCCCCAAACAAAGCGTAGGTGGGCTGGCTGCTATTCATGCACAGTGAAAATGGAAAGAAAGACTTCACGACAAAATAAATCAATAAATTAGAGACATACACGAACAAAGATTTTGTGGAAACCCCTTTGCATCCAAAATGAAGGTTTTTAAAACCACCATCTAGCCCCAGAGCTTCCCTTCCGACTCAGTGAGTAAATATTTTTCTTGTATTATTGTTATGTCACACTTTTACTTTGAAAAAAAACAACAGTTTCCGTCCCCCTATCAAACAATGACAGTCACTAAACAAACAAAGGAATAACATAAAAAAAAACAACCCCCAATGCTGATGGTGACTTTGCCTTCGCCCCCATTCAACGCGCCCAACTTCTCCGGCCAAACACAATCGCAAAGCGTAAATGATTACCACTTAAAGTGTACTCGGGCTGCCACCTAAAACCGATTTCTCTGAAAAGCGGAATGGAACATATGTTTTTAGCGTAGTTGTTCCCTTGATACCCTCCTTCGCCGGCTCCACCCGCATGTGAAAACCTCATTCATTCATCTCGTCTCGTGTCTCGGCATCATCCACCAGCAACGTCGGCATCCATCCATCTGGAGAGGTGGTGCTCATACATATGAATGAGCGAGAGTTAAACCGAATTCGAACAAATGGACGAACATTTGCCTGGAGGGGGGTGGACGCCGACGACTACCAACTGCCAAGTGGCATCCGGAAACTGGCTAACCCATGCCAAGGACTCTCTCGCAAGCCCTTTCCGATTTTTTTTTTTAAATTTTTTTTTTGTTTTCATGTATTTTTTTTTTCTTGTTTCGTTAGCCCTTTTCTAGTCTCCTCATCATGTCTATCGAGGACAGGGATAAGACGAAATATTTTCGTTGTTTTGTTTTCAATTTCAATTTGTATATCTCTCGCCCTCTTGTGGCACTTTAGCCCCCGTTTGAGGCGGTTTTCCCTTTGGGGGATGAACTTTTTTGAATTATGCAACCGAAATTCGAACTTTAACTGGCAGAGGACGACAACAAAGCCGGCGATATGAAAGGAGCAAACCAAGAGTAGGACCAACATTAAAACGAAAGCAGATAAAACGAAATTATCTGTGCCCTTGGAGAGGGTGGAAATGGCACTGATAGATGGCTTTTTCAGTTGTGACTCTAGAAGAGCACCTCATTTAGGTGCATTTAAATTTGAAAGTTCTGTCCTATTGTCCTGGCTGGACCAGAACTGATTTGGACTTATACCATTGGTCTTTTGGTGGTTTGATGAATTACGTTGAACATGTGGAAGGTTTTTTCTTTGCAGAAAAGGCCGGCAGCAATCAATCGAATTCAATTTTGAGGATTAAACAGAAAGAACGGCCTCATTTGCAGAAGAAAAAAGTGCTGCTTCATGACGATAGCTGGATCGCAAAACGAACTGCTTACTTTACCGTACGCTTGTTTCTTGTTTCCTGATTTGAAAAAATAGCTCGTCGGAAAAAAAATATTCATCGAAGTAAGAAGGCATCGAAGCTTTATTCAAAGACTTTGAGAAATCATATTTTCGCTGTCGTATCGGATGGAATTCTGAGATGGTCTAGGATGCAGTCTGCCTCAACTCCTATTAATCGCAGAATAAAGAACCGACTAAAGTGACTTTTTGGTTCAAGTTCACTCTGTAGCACCATCGAAAAGAGTAAGTGGAACAAAGTATCAAATGGAGGCTTAATGAAGGCACAGTATTTCTTTGTTTCTTTCAAATCAGGAATAAGACTTCTTCATGCAAGTTATTGGCAACCGTCCAAAGAGAATAAATGCCATGAAAAAAGCTTCTGAACTCCTCGGAGACAGGCAATTAACAGTAGGTTCAACTCGCGCCGTTAGAAATATATAACGCACGCACACAAATGGCTTTGATTCCCAAATGAGCTGCAAAGCTAGATGCGAATCTTTTTGGAAATCGGCGATCACGATGTCTTGCTAATCGTTAAGCAATTCTCAAACGTATTTTTATTCTTCGAAATATAATTTTTTAACCAAGACTTCAGAACACTTGTGTTTAAATCAGTCTTTTATTAAAGCTCTAGTTCGTGTCCTGATCATTTCGTGCAAAAACAAAATATTGCTAAATCTAGAACATAGCAGAGGACGAGTATCCTGAAGGACGGCCATTCAACTGCCTCAACGAAAAAAATGCAAAAAATAATCAGAGTTATCAGATTAAGTTGTTAGAGCGTTGAATGTGAACGGGTTGAAATTTTTAGGACAAGTCCTTATGACTATCAAGCTGACGAGGATTTTAGTGCGATTTATAACAATAGAAAAAACTTGGTAGCATATATCGTAAGACGAAATAACATTCTATTATCTGCAGAATATCATCTTTTAAGAGGCCGAAGCAATTCAATGTTGCAAGTTCGGCGAAACAAGGTTATGATGTCCGAATTTTGGAATGCCGAAAGTGTTATATTGGTTGTTTACCCTGAGAAGGAGCAACTATTTGAGGCTCTTTCTACGTATCAAAATTCAGAAGATTCCATGAACTTATCAAAAAAAGAGGCACACAAGAGGACTAACTTCGACCTGAACATTTAGTTCAAGTTGCGATGACTGCCAATCGATCAAGAGGATTGGAGTTTACAGAATGCAAATAAAACTACAGTCAGCTTGCCGTTCAGAATGTTAGGTTTTGGCTAAGATCTCTTAAAGATAAAAAAGATTGGTGCCACAGGAAACTTGTTCAACTTTCTCCAAGATAGGTTGCGTCGAATTGGCATTTCTGACCTCTACATCTGTGAGTCAAATAGAACACGCAAAACAAAAACTTTCCGACAAAACAGATGCAGTTCTCGTTAAGTGATATTCACTTATTCAAACGACGAGCTTTAAATTATTGTCAAATATAAAGTAGCTGTCTTGCTACAATACAATATTTTGAATTAATTAACACATTACTTAAAAAAAACCGGCCAAGTGCGAGTCGGACTCGCGCACCGAGGGTTCCGTACAAACCTGTAGGTATATAAATTCAAGTTCACAGATCATGACAAACGAGTCATAGTTATGGTATTTTTATATTCAAGGGCCTCTTTATCGCTTCAGTAATCCTTTATTTTAAAATATAACTGAAATACCTACACTAGCCTTGCAGCAACCTTGCAAAACAAAATATTGTAGGAACAATACAAGAAAGCTGTCTTTTAATATGTTTGACAATGTTATAATAAAATATGACAAGCTGTTTGAAAAAGTTTGTCCCCTCCCCATACATAGAGATAAGTCGCGGTCATTGCGGTAACTACAATTATGTTTATAATCAAAATTTAAATGTATGTTTTGATTCCCTTGCGAGTAGTTGCAAGTTTGAAAATATGCGGCTTAAATTGCTGTCTCTTTTGATTGCTTTTTGTTACAGCTAAAAGATATTATAGACCTGAGTATTTGATATGAATTTCAATTTAATACCTCTACGTGTTAATAAGAGTTCCGTTTTTTTCTTTGAGGTACGGAACCTTTTAAAAAAAATAAAGTTGCTTAGCTGAAATTTTAAATTTCAACGTTTCGATTCTCCCATTAACCTCTTGTGTGTGCTTCACTAAACTTAGGCTCTAAAATACAGAAAATTTAAATTTTTGATATTTTCTAGCGATGACATGAGAACTAGACAGCTAATTCAAAATCTGCCGTGATCTATAATATTTAAAAAGGACAATAAATGATATACAGAACAATGAGTTATCAAATCATTAATGCTTGTCAAAGTTTCTGTATAAAGTTTATGTAAAACGTGCCTTAAAAACTTTATACACAAAAGACGATGCATTGCGGGAACTAATTAAGAATTTCCAGAAGTCTGAGCTCGGATGGTAGAAATAGTTAGAAAAAAAATTGATAAGATCTCAGTATAAATGCAGACAGACAGAAGCAGACAATCATAAAGATGTTCAAATTTAACTTCTAAAACTATTCAAATCTGAAAAAAATGAAATTCAATTTGAAAACGATTGACTGGAATGTGTCGATTTTGGGTAAAACAGTGCCACTCGAAAATCGAATAGAAGGCATGTAAGCATCATACTGCAAGCAAATAAGAAATAAAAAAGGCAAAGGTATGACAAAGGTGATCCGGCGTCAAGAGCTCATAACTCTCTTCTTCACTTGTACTCGTATACGTCTTATACTCTCTATTTCTTATATACTCATTGGCATATACACACGCATATACATACTTGAATGCAAAGAACTAGACCGTCACTAAATAACGTGTGACATTGAGCAAATAACCAAGTGAGTTTTATTGTTCCCGAAATCCAACACATCCCCACTGGTCTACCTGTAGGGTTCGCAATTTTGTCATTAAAAAATGTTGCCTATTGGTTTCGTGTCACTGCATCCCTTATCCAAGTGATCTAAGTGCACAAAATAGCTGACAGAATGGTGTCTTTCACCTAAATGGCATAAGAGGAGTTGGAGCAATAATGAAGGTGGCGATAGGACTTTGAAAAATCTACACAAGATCTGAAAAACAGCAAGAGATGGTGATGTGAAGCAAGCTCTACTTTCAATACATTAACTTTAATGTGTAAAATGAATTCACAAAATGTTAATAAAATATTTGATAAATAAATCCCTGTTTTAAAAGGATTTAATTATTCCAAAGACAAATTAAGGTGAAAGTCATGAATTTTGTAAGTACTTTCCTCAAGCGCTTTGAAAAGGATATAATTTTAAGCCCATTTGAAACTCTGCATAAAAAAATGTAGGTGCTGTAGCATGGGTACATAATTGAATGCGATCAAATGGTCAAAATGGGTGTTCAAATTTCAATGAGTTGTGTCAAATATCCGGGATGGAGTATGAGTATAAAAACAATAACGAGTGGCAAAAATTAAAAAAAAAAAACATTAAAAAAAATCAAAAAAGATAGATTTGGATAACAACTTTAACAAATTTTCACAATTAATAAAAATGTTACAAATCCAATCAATTAAAAGACCTACGTTAGGACACGGCAGGAAGATATTAAGACCCAAAAAATCACACGGTGGTCGGCAGTCACACATTGATAAAGTTAAGTTAGAATTATCCACTACCTATCAGCCTTTTTTTTGGCCCATACACCAAATAAAACACAAGTTTAAATTGCATCAACTCTCGTCATCAGTTTCTCTCCGTTCGAGAAATGTTAATACATTTGCCGAAATGGTAACCAAAATTGTAAAATTAAAAAAATAATTATTACAGTCGCTGAGTCCCGCGCTTAACTCGATGACCATTGAAGATTCATTGTTCTCGGTAAAAAAAATTATAAAAATAGTTCTTTCTTAAAAAATGAATTAAGTCATTTACCCGTCCGATATGTGACACATGCAAGAAGTGGATAAATACCATCTTGACATGCTCCCAAGCGAGGTTGACACTAATTTGACATTTTTAAGTGCACATACCCTGCAACTATCAAGAACAAAATTGACCCCTTAACCCCAGTCGAACACCCAAAAAGTTCCAAAACAAAAAAACCCTGTCCGTAGCCGTTAAAGGGCTACATACAGACTGGCACTTGAGAAGTCAACAGAAATATAAAAAAAATAATTCCTTTCGTCTTACCTGAATGACATCTACTTGAGGTCATACCGCCAAGGCATTCGTGTAATTCATAGGAAAGCGAAAAAAAGCAACAGGGAGAGAATGGACTATCAAGCGCGCCGCATCTCGTTGAACCTGTAGTGGAATCACCAAGGAAACACCATTATCCACTTGAGAGGTGGAATTCTTTGGAATTCCCTCCTCCGTTGTTGGTCAGTTTGGAAATTAATCTGACGATGACGATGCGACGCGACGTGGGACAACCCAAATGAAGTACGAGTGCAAGTCATCGAGCGGGTTGGGTATCGGGACCTTCTTAACACTAGATTCATCGCACAAAAGGTGAAAAGAAGTACATTCAAATATCTGTCAGAGAGATGAAAATATGTGCGTGTGGTATAATGATGGGCCTCTCCTAAGCACCTGAACCCAACATTGTGTTGTGTGTCCAGTTTAGGCAACAATGTCCAAAAGTAACTGACAGTTTTTGTTTTTTTCATTGATCTTTACGTTCCAAACCTTTCTGGGGAACCTTGTTTGTCTCAGAAAAACTATGCTTTCCTTTGAATTTGTGTGTGCGCTTTTTTTTTCGTCCCGAACGGTGGTAGTGGAGGCTGGTGGCTGGTCGTTTAACCTGGAAGACAGAAATAAAAACACGTCAAGAGAACGCCGTGTCAGAGCCACTTTTCCACATGGATTGATACATGGACAGCACTTAATTCCCGCTGACACCATGATTAGTCCATTTTCCTTGGTTCCTGTTCCTTTTGTTGAACGCATTGTGGAGCAAAATCACACTCGTGCTCACAAAGGCGCTGTTTACGAAAGCCATTTTGCGTACTCATGTGCCCTAGAGCTAATCAAAGCGAGAAGCAGATTGAGGCGAAGGCGGAGGTGTTTTTCTTTAACTGGATGGAAGCATTTATCTCTGTCACTTTGAACGGATTACCGAGGCAGTGTGGAGCGGGAGTAACGCTGAGGTACGGTATGGACCGGCATACTAGTGTGCAAATTCATTGTGACAGATTAGCATATAATGAGTTATAACCACCTTGGAGGCATTGGGGTCGGATCTTTAAATTGTTGCAGCAAATCTTTTAGGGTTAATGTGTGTCTTAAGGTATGCAGGGAGTCAGTTTGTGGGCAACGCGGCTTATAAACATGACAGAAGCAAATTTCACTGAGTAACAGAAGGCCCATGGTAGATCACGAAGTTAAGACCGACAAAATATGACATGTGAGAATAACTTCTTATAACAGCTACTTTTTAACATCACTCAAATGATGACAAGTAACCAGGTAGATGATTGGCTGAAAACACTAAATGGATATTAGATATGTTCCTTGAAGTCGCTGATTTAGGCTTTGGGAACTATGAACAGAAAGTCAGAAAATAGATTGAATAGTTCATAAGACTCTCACAAATTACTGGTCCCTTTGAAATGGCGGCAAGCCATAAATAGAGGGTTAAAATAAAACAAATAAGCAAGAACGCATTGAAACCGGACATTGGAAAGAGATAATTCAAACTAAAATAATTGATTGTGTTTCAAGCTTGTTCGGCATTTTTTAAGCCCGAAACATGGTACAGCCGTCTTCCATAATGGCATTAGAATCAAACTGGAATTATTCTTAAATTCAATACAAATAAACGCGATTAAATTGCAATAATGTGCTAAAGATCCCTACGTACAATGGATCAAGAGTTATATTTAACGAATCAAGCCCCGAGTCAAGTCTTTCGAGCCAATCAATGAGCTTAAAAATGACCACGAAGAATTCGACAACAATAAACTAAATTAAAAAATCCGTCAAGTGCGAACCGGACTCGTACAACGAAAGCTCCGTACAAACTTTGGGATATGTGCAACATCGTCCATCATGAAAATCTAGTCTTGAAACTTTTTACGCTTTTATTTGTATGTATGTGGTACCATTAAGGTTTTGATTCCCCTTTGCGAGTATTAAAATATGCAGCGAAAATAGACAAATCTTTTGACTGCGTCGATTTAGAAGCTTAACAGCTTTAAGAGACAGCAGTCCATAGTATTTGGTATTAATATCAATTTATTATCTTAACAAATTCTTTGGAAAAAGGGTAGTGACACACAGACGGGCAACAAAGTGATCCTATAATGGTTCAGTTTTTCCTTTTTAGCAACGGCATCTCAAAAACGATAAAATCGATGCGAAAATAGAAATGAAATCGCCGAAATAAGTTATATTGAAGAAGTGTTTTAATGGGTTTAAATATAACCAGAACATTTTTGCCGATCCTCTTTAAAACACGTTCCTTTGTAAAGAGATGTTTTGTAAATTAAAGGAATTTAATTTATCTTTACCGGTCAGCTGAGCGACGAAATCGACAAATTCAAGTTAGACCCATCGCGTTCTAATTCGTCAAAATCTGCAGGTTCTGACGTATACAAATTACAAATACGTTCCTTGCGTATACACATTAAACCATTCTCTGGTAAATTTGAAAAATGTATGACATTCAAAAACAGCAATATTTACAAAAAATCGAATACTGGCGAAGCTGCATGGTTAATCTAGCATCTTACTATTGATAGTAAAAACTATGAGCTTGGGAACTCTTAATCCATGCATGATACAAGTATTGAATGCATACGCGTATTTTTTTATCTGGAAATAGAACTCAAAACTCGGAACTGTATCCTCGATTTTCCAATAAATTCCTCCTCAAATACAAAGGGATTGGGAGTCTTTTTCATCGTGCATTAAAGGTCGATTCAAAAAATTGATTTTGTTGAAATTGCCACTTTTATTCCAAGGCACCTACAAACAGCAATGAAACGACGGACCACGAAACTGGACATCATAAGATGATCTTTATTCGCAAAAATCATTTCTTAAACATAGAATAGAATCTCATGCAGCACAGCAGTTTTTGAAATTCTAACCTCACCGATATCCACTACTTGATACCCAAAACCAGGACAATTTGCCTGATCCTTAAACGATATTGTATCGTGTATTTGTATCAGGATACAAAATATTGATAGGGATGACTGGACGAAAGATATAGTCAGAAAATCTGCCAATCTTGAAGTTTACACGGATGGTTCCAAAACGAACGAAGGCACCGGACTCGGAGTATTTCCGATCTCGACGGAGATCTCCTTCTCTCTGTTCATCCGATTTACCAACCACTGCAGTGTATTCCAGGCGGAAGTTAAAGCTATCCAAAAGGCTGCCCTCTTAATGTCAATGAATCCGATAGACGGGTTATCTATCGTCATATACATAGACAGCCAGGTGGCCATCAAGTCTCTGGATATACCATCAATTAAATCCAAGATGGTAAAACTTTGCCGCCTATCTCTCAGGGAGATAGCAGGTCACTGTATCATGGGCTCACACGCATTAAGAATGGGAGCCCCTCATAACGTCTTTTGCAGGAGCTGCAGGGACGAGAAAGAAGTAGAAAGCCTACTACACTACCTAGGCACCTGTCCTGCCCTCGCAAAAATGAGGAAAAGCACGCTAGAAAGCTACTCATTCGGCAAGCTTGAAGATATGTCAGATATAAAGTTTCAAAACATAGGTGATAACCGGTAATTAAGTAGACAATCTCTACAGAGACCACTTGGATATCAATCAGGTATTTCTAAGGTATCAGTTAGTACCCTGGCCAATGAGGAATCGGTGTATAAATCACCGGTAAGTGATAACACAATGGATCCAAACAGGATCTAAGTGGGTCACAACTTTTTCAGATGTGACAATCACACCTACCTACCTACCTACCTAAACGATATTGACAATTCTACTCGAAGGGGTAAGAATGGAAGCTCCACTTCGACTTCGGTTTCCAAATCCTTTAATTTGGGAACGAACGATCGTACTTCTTCAGGAACTTGCACCGAAGCGAACAATACATTTGTCGGAACTTTGATCGAACAGGGTTCCTGCCAGTCCAAGCCTCATTGAGGTGCTGACGACAGTTTTATTTTTGTAAGTTGCTCCTAATCTCTTAAGCAAGAGGCTATTTTCAGACTCTCCGATTTTTAACGCATGACGAAAAACCATTCGGCGAAAATACGAATTCACATCCAGTTTACACTATACGATTTATGCACGTTTTTTCCTTTCACAAGCTCAGTTTGGGGCTCGGTTAAAACCGAGTTGTATGAAAAGAGCGGACGTGTGGAAAGATAAAAAAAAGGTTTTCCAAAATTTTGGAATTAAAATTAGTAAAAATTTTAGCACCCTACGTATTTTTATACTGGCTGTAGTGCTATGAAAACTTCATGCGAGGCATCTTTGGTTTCATTTCTATCCCTGAAGTTATTGGCTTAAAAAACAAGTCACTTGAACAAGTGAAAATAATATTTCTGCGTCGATATTTTCCAATATTTAATCAAGTCCCTTAAGGTCCAACTTCTCGTTAAATTATCTAATGGCAATGCTTTCCTTACGCAATTAAAAATATGTCGCGTCCGGTTCTTTGCCGTCCGAAGGAAACAGGATATTCTATTCAAAATATTTTATTCAAAAAATTTTCACAATATAAAGAAGTAAGTTTCGTTCATCTAAATAAGAAGGATGTTATCAGCAATTTTCTTTTTTGATCTTTTCATTAAATCAAATACTTATCAACTGTCAATTTTCGCGCTCACATACAATTTCGTCAAAGCATTTCAGAATTGTCACTTTCTCGTTGGATTCACTCCAGCACTTGAAACTTCAATCATAACCACTTCCGTTGTGACATTGTTTTTCAAATTTCCCAAACCAACATTTGAAATTTTTCCAAAGTTTCATTAGGGGAAAACAAAAATACACTACGTTCCCACCCGAGCAAAATTATCACGTTTGGATGTCACTCTGTTGGCTGGTTGGTTGGTTGTGTTAGTCCCCAGCATGTTGTACCAATCAAAATTTACGATCTTTTCGCACACGAGTTTCGTCCTTTATGCAGATGCCGAGGCCCTGATGTGATACAAGGCAAACAGTAGCCGGAACAGCAGTGGCACCTGCATCATTTCGGCACTCAAACACCTCGCTTTGGTTATTAAAACAATTAAATGAAAATAAAATACAAAACTTTGCCCATAATGTCTAATGACAGTTTAATTACCCGCAGAGCGGTAGAGCAACAGAGCAGCGGTCACTACCCGGCTGTTGACACTTCCTGTTCGATGAGAAGATGACCAGTCTTAACCAACACAATGGGTAATTGCAAAAGTGAAATGACAATAATCCGGGACTAGAACTAGAGAAATGGGAGTCTTTATCTACCCTCAGCAATCGATGTAGTCGAGTGGAAAATGCGCTTCAGAGCCACACCGTCAAATGAGACCGATCTAATGAAATGATTACGTGTTATGTGACACAGGAATGCAATACTGGCGGAGTTAGAGGTCCCGAAAAACTGTGCGTGTGTGGGCTCGTGAATTATGCGAAGCGCTTCTGTCAACGTCTGTGATAATAGTTTTGCCCTGTTACCATGCATGCACTGGCAGTAGCTGTCACTTGCAGTAGGACTGGCCCAACTCCTTTGTGTAGTAGCAAAAGGCCCAAGGAACAATTCATCATTGCGTCGCTCTACACCGTGTGCCGCCGCAGCAGTAATTCGGGTGTAACTACATGTGCATGGCTGATCTTTTGTGCTTTTGTGTAGTTGCAGCACACAGCACACAAGGGCCCGTTGACAGGTTTGATGTAGTGGAAATAATCGTGCAACTTCAAATGCACAAATCAAAGCGGAGGAAACAATTTCTTTAATTAAGTTGAGGTTGAGTTGATAAGGCGGCTGTTGTTGTTGCGCAAGGGAAGTCGCGACTGAACCCAGCAATTGGATAGATGTGGGCTGCGATAAGAATGACGGTTATCCATTGGTCAGTTTGACAGACAGCCGTGTTTGACATACCTTCATATATTTTTCGAAAATGAGCGATGTAGGCTGGATGACAGCTAAATCGTTGGTTTTAAACACTGTAAGGTTAGATTTTATGCTTCCTTTCGATTTAACGAATTCGAATTCTTCGTGGATAGAATCAGTTGGCAGCAAACCTTTATTTAATAATTTATTTTTCCGGAAACAAATAAATTGCTTCCAAACTAAAAACAAAAATTACTAATTTAATTTCTCAACCTTAAAAGTGCGAAAAGACCAACCATGTTGATAATCAGTTTGTGTTATATGGACTTACGTTAAAATTCGGTTAAGTTGTATTTAACGATGCAATAACAATAGCTTTGTAGCTCTGTTTTAGAAGGGATATTTGTGGTGGCATGGGAGCTAATCGGGTGAATACCAGGCTTTGGCAGCAACTCTAAGTACAATTCGACCAATTTAACAGTGTCGAATATGTTGACTTTTCTAGGATATGAGTGCAGAGATTCCGTGTTGAATCTGCCATAAAATTCAATCTAACAAAGCTAGGTCATTGATTTTATCGTCTCCAAATACTCGAAAAGAATCACAATCTGGAAATTAGAAAAAAAAATGGTGACGATCACCCTTTGGGACGAAGATGAACCCATCGACTTCTATGGAGCAATTTGGCCTAGTAAAATCCACTAAAGTGTGCTTAAGCAGGCCCTTTCTCTGGCTTAATGAGGTTTCAAGAATGCGCTTGTTTTTCTTGAGCTAAACCGGCACCATAAGCCGAATTAAGCGTACTTTCAATTCACTGCAGCTTTCTGATTATATGTTTCTGCTTTCTATCAGCAAAGGGCGTCTGTTAAAACTTCTCACTGATTTAAGTGTCCATCTTGTAATCGGAAAGGGCACTTAAATCAGTGAGCAAAATCTCCGATTTCGGGATCTCTTTCTAAGACTGGTTCAATGCCAATTTGTGGTGATTTATGACAGCTTAATTTTTGCGAAACTGATTACTTTCAAGGCAGGGTTTTCGTCAATTACTCTGTAAATAATGAATGACTGCACTGCTAGGACTTCAACGTGAAAAGGAGATTTTTGTACAATAGGGATGTTATAAAACTTCAGGAGAGTCTTCCTCGTCAATGTTATTTTACACTGATATTCAGTGGTCGCAAAAATTGTTAAAATAAACGTTGGATCTAGAATACATTGCCGCATTTATTTCAATATTATACACAGAAAAAAAATGTAAATTCAGAGGAATAGGGTTTCTACTTTCGTGGGTTTCCTTAAGACTCATGAACTTTTAGGGCTCCCATTGTTCAGGTGGTCAATGTCAAATAGAGCACATGTCGATCACAACGGAAAAAATATTTGCCATTCGGACAGAATTAATTAATTAGAATTAAACTCGAATTTTAATTTAATTTAATTTTAATTTCACTTTAATTTCAATTCTGCGGCTGGAAAAATGCTCAAGGATAGCAATTTTAAAGCTTGCGGCGTTCGATGTACGCGTATGCGTAGGGAAAGTACCACCTACTGCTTGTCACAGGCAAGTTTCTTGTGATTATAAAACCAAGGTTGGTCACTGAGTCATCTAGCTTGAGTTGCACATACTTGCACACTGATGGAAGGTCGTTTATAAAGATACAAAAAAATAGGACCTTATATTGATCCTTGAGTTACTCCTTGTAAAAGGGACTTGAGTGTGGATTGCCTATCACCAACGACAACTCTTTGAGTTCGGTCAGATAGATAGTGCTTTAACAGCCTTTTCACTGAAGCCAAATTGTGTAGTTTCCAGCAGAGAATCTTGGGGTCCACCCTGTCAAAAGCGTTAAACAAAGGAGAGATACAAGTTGTTTGTCAAAGGCCTGCCTAATGTCATCCATAATATTTACCATCGCTGTGGAGCAGCTATGTTAAGCTCGGAACCCAGACTGAAACGGGTATAGTAGAGACTTACCACGCATCTAATTATGAATTTGATTAGCTAGCCTATCTTCAAAACTCTGGACAGACACGGCAAGATGCTGATAGGTCTGTAGTCATCAGGAGATGTAGCATTTGACTTATAGGCAACTGGTAAGGCCCTTGAGGTTTTCCAAACTTGTGAAAAAGTAGAGGACAATATGGAAATATGTTCTTTTTTCGAGCGAATGCAATTTCTAAGAGCAGGGACATATTTCGATGTTTAAACGTTTAAATAAGGTTAGAAATATGCTGTCCCAAAATCAGGCTATTTCCGTTCTTTTATTTATATAATTTACCACATAAACTGATATTTTTGCTAAAAACTTGATCATCATTCTCAAAGTCCTTAACATATTTAAATGATCTTTGCGGTGCACGCAACTATACATTGTTCCTGAAAAGTCGGTCATGTAAAACTCAATGAATACTTCGATAAGAAAAATATCCTACATATTTTTTTATAAGAGCTGCTCCAATATCGTAATCATTCTCTGGGGGTCAAGCAATTTAAAAGTTTGTGTGCCAGAGAAGTTCATATTTGCAAGTTATAAACAACTAAGCCAACTTCGAAGAATAGTGGTTGACAATTTCAGGAGTTTTAATTTTTAATAAATGCAAAAACTAAACAAGCAATATTAATTTCTTTATAATATTAATGTCAAAGGACTTAACAGCAATCTAAAAACTATAGGGCTTAGCCCAATAATTAATGACCTTAAAGAGACCTCAACGAATTCATATAGTCTGAAAATTTTGCATTCTTTTGACTTTCTTCAAATAATCCGTAGGCAAATGACTATAAAATAAATAGAGAATGGAAGTTAAAGTATAAAGTGGAATAGATAGATAGATATTTTATTTGGTATCACAAAACTTTACAAGTAGGTTTGTTACCGCACATTTTACATTCAGAGATATGATAATTTACATGTTATTCTTTCTACTGAAATATTAATTTTGTTTTATAAAGAAAAGCGATTTATTATATAACATAACATTAAGATTCTGAAGGAAAATACCAGAAAAACCTATAATTTAAACAGCAAAAAAAAAAAAAAATAATAATAATAATAATAATTAGGTATGATATTACATAAACAATTTGATGTCAAATAATGGTTTAGCTTTAAACAAAAAACAAAACAAAAGACGACTAGGTTGAGGTCAATAAGTATAGAACATTTTTTTTTAACTAAAGATTTATGAATAAATAAATGAAAAATAAATAAATAAATAAATATGTGAATAAATAAATAAATAAATAAATAAATAAATAAATGAAAATAAAAAGATAAATAAATAAATAAATAAATAAAGTTGAAGTTTTCATTAAAAAGAATTGAATTTCGATCATCATATTCCAACTCTTAGGATTCGAAATAACATGAAAATAATTATCACATAGAAAATGCAGATGAGTTTTTTCGATAATTCAAAATAATTCCAATTTTCTGGCGGGCCGGGCAAGCTAGTTACCAAATATTGTAAAACAAAGTTCCACTGCTTTTCTGTCTATCTGTCTATCTGAACACCTATCTCAAAAACTTCCAAACGGATTTTCATACGTTTTCACACATCTATCCATCACAAATGGATAAAGTGATTCAATAGAAAGATGTTTAACCCATAAAAGTTGTGTTTATAAAGAAATATAAATAAAGGTACTTCCTTATGTTTATAGTATACATCATTGCCCACTAAAAAGTTATGAAACGATGTGCGGAACTTTTTTATTTAAGTCACAATAACCAGGTTTCTTCAAATAAGTCAATCAAAACACGGGTAGAAACAAAAGAAAATGATGACAATTGTTTCATGATATAAATCCTTATCCTTCTAAAAAAACTTCATAATATGGGTTTATTATGTACAAATAGGTACCTAATTTAAATAAATTATTTTTTAATTTAATAAATAAGCATTCTAAATGTTAGAAAATTGCCACGGTCTGAGAAACCAGTTCTTCGCATAGTCTACTAGCATCCTTTACAATTCATTTATGTACACATATCTTTATTAAATAAAATGAGGCCATCGTTTTCTGCATTTTATCCATATTTCTATGCTTCCATATCACTTCATTTTCAATTTATTTATTTTTTATATTATAAATATTTTTTTAATATAATAAACAAAATACTTAAAAAAACAAACAATAATGGAATAATCATTGTGTAAAAAGGCCGTTCAACCGACAATGCTTTGTAAAAGCAAAGTCGAAACTTCTTTCCTAGTCAGGAAATGGCAAACATTTTCCGTAGCGAATTCGCAGGCTAAAGGTAGGCCACGTTGAACCGCTTAGTATTTGCCAATGGCATCACCTTTTAAATTCCTCAGACAAAACGAATGGCAAGTACTTAAGGAGCGGGTTGATACATTCTTATGTGCTCGACTGGTAAGCTACCGGACTCTTTTTGTTAGATACAAGCCATGACACAAGCATGATCCTGTGGGTTCGAACTGATCCTATTTAAGGGAACGGACAAAGACGCTTACCGTCATAGGTTGAACTCTTAAACGTTTTCCAACTAAAATATTTGGCATCTATTGCTACAATTTCTTGCGGCTTGGAATGGCTTGGAAAGTTCAAATAAGTTAATAAAAAAATGCAGGCTCAATGGCTCCATCGGGTCGGATTTCTCAAATGTGGTCTTTTGATCGCACTCTATTTTATTTATCCAAAATTTTGATCCAAATATTTGAAAAGACTTAAATTAATTTCTTGCGATCCACTTACGATTAATGTTCAAAAACTTAGAAGGTTTATAAATCATCAAGTTCCATCCAACACCTTCGAGATTAGAAATTTCTAAGCAAAAGATTCAGTTTCAGAAGACAAAAAAATGTTCCATATTTTTGTATTGTTGCCTTTATGGTTTTAATTGAGAGAAATGGACGCCAGTCATTTGATTATTTTATCAAAACAGTCAAGTCATCCTTCAGTTTTTGTAAAATATTGTTATGCGTATTTCCCATATAATTATTTTATATCAATTCAACGCTATTTTTGTTATGGCTTTAAGCCTCTTAAGCTGCGGTACTTAGAAATTTTGAATAATTATTTACGCGTTGCTACCTCTGTACATAAAAGGTACTTCATCCTCCATCTTTCTAGTTTAACTGGTTACACCTGATATCTGGTATCTGTAGTCCTTTAAATCCACGAAGTTTGCCACACCATACCAGCCAATCCTTTCCCTCACCTTTAATATCAGAACCCATCAAAGGTCCCTAACACCTTATCTTCCCACCACACCGTCGCGTTGTCGTTCAGCACAGTAGAAGTCCTTGGCCCAATTAAAACGCGAAAGATAACATTTTCTTACAGTACATTTCTGCGCGCAAATGCGTTCAACACTCCCGTGTTGATCGCACCATCTCCGGGAGCATTCACTTCCGAAGAGCCGCCTCGTTATGATTATTGAAATAATTAAAGATAAATACAAAGTTTATAGTTGCCATTTCCGAGCGCGACGAAGACGACTCTCGTATGCCAACCGCACCATCAATCCTCTCGGTCGGTCCTTATGGAACTCGCATCACACTATATGTATAGTCGCGCGCCACCATTAACCCAAATCGTAGCTTCCGGCTGCATTTTAGATACATAATCATCGAGAATCTTGTTTGGGATTAATAATTCCCCTCCGCATCCTTTCCGTGTCTGTTTATTTGTTGTTTGTTCAGAGCCTTCTCTCCACCCAGTCATCCATTCTGCTTGTATGTGCTCCGCAAAGTTCCTTGATAACCACCCTGATAATGATGCCGATTCATACAACACGGTTTGTAGTAGAAGTACAACCCCAACCGGAGTATGAAGTAACGTGTCCGTGTCCCGGAACCTTCCGCATAGATAAACGGCTTAACTTCTGATAAATTAACTTCATAAGACTTCTAGATGATCGGATTTAATCTTCTTTAGCTCGGTCTTGTGAAGGGCGCTGGAGCCGGGCGGTATTCTCTCAGGGGGTGGTTCCCTCTATTAAGACAAATGGCATCGAATTAATTGTTATGGAACAAGTTGAAGGCATCATGGCTAACCAGGTCATGACAATGTTACACATTCTTGAAGTGAAGCTGTTTTTTTGTTCTTCCTTGTTATGCAACTCAATCAAAGGACCTTTCAGAGCGACGACTTCTATCATCCTATTTGTAGCTTTATGCTGCACTTAGAGTTCTTTGCATGCTTGCGAATTTTTGTATTTTTGTATTTTTTTTTTTTTTGACAAAAGACAACCGCTCTCGAGGTTCAAAGATAACGAAGTTCCCGCATTCAAAGAGCGAGAACCTAACGACAACAAAGCAACGCCACCGACGACAACATAATGAATCGACTTGAGCTCTCTTTGTATGCAGATGGAGCAGCAGCAGCAGCATCATCGTCATCCTCCATCAAAGAAAGATCCTTAGCTTCGAAAACAAAGAAACAGGAAAATGCTATGACGTCGGCTGTTGTAGAATGATGCAAAACTATTCTCGCACTCGATGGCACCTTACTCCACCGCCGCCGCCGCCGCCACCGCGACGACATGACAAATAAATGCTGGAATGAAATCGGAGCAAATATTAACTAAAACCTTATCGCCATCCATGGGTGGAGTGGGCTGTAGTTTTTTGTTTTCTGTATGTCTCGTTCTCGTCAAGTTCGTCGACTTGTTTCGTTGTTGGATTGTCATCTTTGGCTAGGATGTGCGCTTCGTTAGGGAAAGATTCTCGTATTTTTTTTTTATTTTCTGCAGCTCTTTGATGAGATTCGTGATGGATGATCCTGAGGAAAGTGACGTAAGTTGGTCAAGAGCAGCATTTGAGAGCAGACAGGAACAATTTGACCTAAATTTGGTCATTGGAACACTGGCCGGCAGCTTTTGAGACTAATCTTTGATAAGAAAATTACCAAATGATTAGAACTTGAAACTAAAGCACTGCACTTGAAAGACAAATCTGTGGATGCAACCCTATTTAGCTTCAAAATGAGGTTGTGGAAATTAACCATTCAAAAGTTGAAATAATCCCCGAAGAATGTCACACGAAGTGAAGGTAACGAAAGCTTAATTCTTAATGCAATAATACTATACTCCGTTAATGCCAAAAAAGTTTTGGTAGCCCTGCCAGTAAGGATTTCTTACATGAAACGCAACAATCTTGAAGAAAAATATACCAGTTCCTTATTGGTCCTAAATACATCTTTATATTTAGGCTTTAAGGGCCTCGTGAATAAAATACTAAGCATACTTTCGATGAGCCTTTTTACACTTCGAAATTTTATCGAACTTCGACGTTAGTCACATCAGCGACAGGTATGATGCACAAACATAATTGCAAATTATTCTCAGAACTTCTCAGAAGGTCTATCAGTAAATTATGTATTTAAAATATTGTTGAGTGAATATAAACCATCCTGGGACCCGCCTAAACATACACTACCTTAACTAGAACTTAAACATAGAAAACTTTTTGCCGGAGCTTAGTTAACCTGAACGGAAAGCCGACTTGAAAGCCAATTGTGAGGCGAACAGACAGATCGAAATGGATTTAAAAGCATTCTTGACATTCAAGAAGTCCTTTGGCTCAATTCGATGTAGCGCAGTAGTGTGACGTATACTCACAAACCATACAACAACAATTTAGCTATACAAACATACCTCACGAATTCCAGAGGCTAGATTCTTTCACTTTCTTTTGTTGCAAACTGCCAAAGGATTATTAACGGGGTTTTCAAAAGGGCGACAGGGACAGCAAACGACGCCATATTTCTTGCCGGTCTTTTGACATTTCTCTTCAGTAAGGTTTGCCATTTCATGAAGGAAAGATATACGAGCCAACAACGAGTCGAAATTATTAAAATTTACTACCGAAATTAGGGGTCAGTGGCCTCAACGATAAGAGCCACCAGAAGCTTCGTATGTTCGTGAATTGGGCTGAGCAACAACTTGAAAATGATTCGGATTTTCATCGAAAAATCATCTTCAGCGATGAGGCTCATTTCTGGCTGAATGGCTCCGTCAATAAACAAAATATGCGGTATTTGTCAGGCAGCAATCCTCGCGTACTCCATGAGACATCATTGCATCCCGAAAAAATTACGGTTTGGTGTGGTTTATGGGCCGGCGGCGTCATTGGGCCGCACTTCTTCCGTGATGATCAAGACCAGCACGTTACTGTGAATGGGGATCGCTACCGTTCAATGATAACCGAATATTTTTGGACCCAATTGGATGACATGGACTTGGAGGACATGTGGTTCCAACAGGACGGCGCCACAAGCCACACAGCGAATGTCACAATCAATTTATTGGAAACCAAGTTTGGAGAACGTGTTATCTCACGAAATGGTCCAGTCGCCTGGCCGCCTCGGTTGTGCGATTTGACGCCGTTAGACTATTTCCTGTGGGGCTACGTCAAGTCTATGGTATGTGCCAACAAGCCAGCGACGATTGATGAACTTCGTTCGAATATCGAACGTGAAATTGAAGCAGTATCGGCCGATTTATGCTTGAAAGCCGTTGAAAATTGGGTTCATCGTCTGGACTTCTGCAAGCGTGCCCGTGGTGGTCATGCAAAACAAATCGAGTTCCATACATAATGGCATCGAACGTTCTTTCACAGGAATAAAGAATTTCATTGATACCCGAAACCGTTTTTGTTTTATTTAAATAACAACTTAAACTTTTGTAGCGCTCTTATTGAAAAACCCTTTATTAGTGCGCGGGGTTTTCCAGGCAACTAATTTGCAACTGTGTAGCTTTCAGTGAGTTACCCAAGAGTAATCAATCAATAGGTGTGCAATCAAAGACTACTTTATATTTTGCAAAGTTTGGCCGGCGTTTAATCAAACAAGGACTGAAAATCTTCTAGTGACGATAATTATTATATTAACTGGACATCGCGATTGCTCCAAATCTTGTTATTATCTTCCAAGTCTACTACGATTAGCGAAAACTTTTAAGAACCAATTAAGGGAGAACCTCAAAGACAGCTTATATAGTCGATGGACGCATCAGAGCGCACCTATATTTATTTTCAATAGGGACATTTAAGAAACAAGTCATTTGCGTTCGCTACCTGCCACAGCAATCTATGAAATGCTTGATTGAATTGAAGTTCAGGCTCCACAGTCATCGTGAATAACAGAAATTTGAACCGAGAAAGCTTTTGCTTTAAAAATTGGCTTACTTTCAAGGGTGTATGACTACCCTGACAGTGAATTTAGAGCAGAAGGCTTGGGAGAACAAATAAAATTTCGATGTTTTTTTATTTCTATTGCTCCTTTGGTGAAGTCCAAATACATACAAAGAACTTGATATCGACTTATTTGCACTCGTTCAGTTCGCAGTATTTTAATCGCAACGAGTTAATTTTTTGTGCTTTGGACGATTTTGTCACCACTCTGCTGTCAGCTATATGCGTTTACATCAGAGCCAATGCCAGATCATCTACTCTAAAAATTATTTTAAAGACGCGAACTCGAAACTCCTCCGATAAGGCAACCACTGCTACCACAAGACTCCTTCTGGGATTCGAAACTGCAACCTGGTCCGTTGAAGTGATAAATGAGGTTCTACCTCGGTTATGCATGATAGTGCAGAGCTGGACCTCAAATCAAAAGCCAGGAGGGAATTAACTTCAGCCAACTTTTTGTATGCATTTAGATGCAGATGAAGCGGGAGGGAATTAACTTCAACCAACTTTTTGTATGCATTTAGATGCATCTCAGGATCAGCGTTCAGAATTGTTCTAAAATGGCCGGAAAGCCCCCTCGTATCTCGAGAGCGTTTATACTGAAAATGTTAATTAAAAATATCCGTATAGGGAACACAGCTTCGTTAAAAGGCGTCTATATTTCCATTTGAAAGGGCACTGCTTTGTCGAATGCTTATAAGTCTGAGTGAAAAAAGTTGCACACATCGACACTTACTTCAATGTCTTAACAAAAAAATGCATCAATTTTAGTTTCTAGAAGCAAAGACACATTTCAGATTCGTTGGATGATAAATGAGGACGTGGAAACTGATCAATCAGAGCGATAATGATTTCCAGCAGAACTTTATATTCGTTTTTTTTTCGATCACATTTAAGGAAGCGAATCGATTTTCGTTAAATTTTCAAGAATAGAAAAGAAACGTTAACGTTGCATAAAACCTTTCACCAACTAAGGGCCAAGCGACTTCATCACCTGCGTCGTCCAGCTATCAATGTCGCCCGACTATCAAATCAATTCTCATTCCTTCGATTTCGAACATTCCGACCAGCAAAAACCATAAACACACACATGCGTATGACCTGAGTGTTGCAACGCTACCGAATCGTTTACGGAATTTCTCTATCAGTTCTATTCGTTTGGTTATTGGCATTTCAAAGCGTGTCTCGCATTTAAGGACCACACCTCCACTCCCGAAGACCTGTATAGCTTCGGTATGGTACAGGGCCATATATAACCTTCGTATATCTAACTTTATTTAGTACTACCTTCATACCTTTCATGCATCATCTACGAACGATGTGAATGAGAATTGGATCAGAGTTGAAAGCGAGTGCTTTCACCATTCCAAAGTGCTGCCGGTTTTCTTCTTTTTTCTGTTCATTTCTTTTTTCATGTGTGTTTATTCCTTGGAAATGAATGAAAGTCTTCTGTCGAACGTGACATTTATACGAAATGTGCGTCGTGTCATTTCTCTCCATATCAGGCTCTACTTATGACTGACACAGCCCAACCCCCCAAGCCTTGAAAGCAGGCACCACTCGAGGCACACAGGATATCAACGAGAAAGCATTTGTTCATTTTCACTTTTTATCCTTTATGGTTCGTTTCTACATTCCTTTCATTGGTTTGCCTTACCCCAAGTATGGGCGGGCGACACATGAGCCGTACGCCAAAGTATCACTCGCGCGTTACACACAAATGCGGGTGTGCTGGCAAAATTGAATATTACCGACATAAAGCCAGAGCGTCTCACTGCGGAGCAAATGACACAAACAAACCCATAAAATTACAAAATATTTTTCTGTTATCGCATCGAGCATTATTCCCGCCATGTAACGACATGTTAGGTGCGGGGGACATCGGATATGAGGAGAAATGATGCACCCATACACCCCAAACCAACGAAGAAACGATACCATTAAGGATGCTTGAAGTGTGATATTCCAATGAAATTACCAATGGAATGTAGGTGAATGGAAGAGACATGTGCCAAAATGAAGCTGGATCTTTAATCCCAACATGTGATTCTGTTAAAGGGAACTTTTGAAAGCAATGCTGCTGAAATAGATGGTGCAAGGGCACGTTTCAAAAAACACCACAAATTGAAATACTCAACAGTTATAAGAATCGATTATAAGAATGGTAAAATGAAAATGTTTTTTCAAATAAAGGGATGAGAATTTGTTCTCAAACCTAAGCGGACATCATCACACTTCGTGCCATAAAAAATGGCAAAAAGAGATTGAAAAACAAAAAACACACATTCTACGAAGAAGACTCCGCATTAAGGCTTAATTCACCAACTTTGTTTGTTTTTTGTAAGCTTCTAGAAACTCCTCACGAAGATCAACGAGCAGTGCCTTCCAATCTCGATATTTCTCGCAAATTTTAATATGAAGATCTGCAAAGAAAGACCCTGTTGTGGTTTAACTCACAAAGTGCAAAAATTAACCCCTTCGAGAGCGGACTAAGTCTGATAGATTTAGGTGCAGAAGAAAGATGCGAGGAAACATTTTTTAGATCTGGCGGTCTCTGGATCTACAAAACATCAACCGAACTGATCACATTGTAATCGACGCAAGACATTTTTCAAGAAGTCTCGAGGAGATAAAATCCATTTGGATCACTAGCAAATTACAGACACTGTATAAATGAGGCCTTCCCAACTTCATGTAACACTTAAATAATCATTAACGGATTTGACTTGCTTGGCTAGAATTGAAAAGATCAATATTCCAATATCTTTAGACAATTCCTATGTCGCGTAGGGATCAATCGAGCATCACTCAGACCCAGAACCAAAGTCTGTTTGGATAAGGATCGGTGTTTTGAAGTAAAGACACGATCAGTAAAACGTATCGATATTCGCCACGCACCTGACAGTGATGAAGAGAAAGAAGCAGCTAAAGCACAACTCAAGTCTTAGAAGGTTGCTGTTGTCGAAGGGTTCCCTGCCAAACTTTTCAAGTTGAAGTATACAGCAAATCGTTTCTAAAGTACCCTCGAATGAAAGAATGACCGTTTATTGGAACCTTAGGATCGTTTACCAGATCGTTAAGATACAAAAATTGTTTAACTGCATTAACTACAGGGGAATAAGTGCACTGTTTCAAGATAGGAATTTGGATTTGGATCCAATACTTCCAAGTCGATTGTCACGACATTTTTATATATTTTCAGGCCCCGATTGGCAGCAATTTTAAAGCAGCCTTATCAAACTCGACCTATAATTTATTTCGTTCTTGATTTCAAAAGAAGCGCTGTCACGAGAAACCAATGGTGATATAAGACCCCACACGAGGCAAAACGAAGTCTATGATGAATCAACTTGGTGTATGCAACTGGATGCATAGATGCAGTTAGCTAAGGATAAAAGAGCTAGCTTATAAGACAGCAATGGCCACTCCGGACTAAAGCGTAATCGAAGTTGCAGAAGTTACAAGTAAGTCTTTGTAAATGGCGGCTCTAACTAAAAATGACGAAATCGCATCAACGAAATGTTTTTAATAAAACTGGCGTACAACGATATGTCGAAAGTTTGTTATTTTTGAGAATTGATTACTGTTTTGTTGTAAGAATATCTTCGATAGAACAAAAAACTTTTTGCGTTTCAAATAGCACCACGAACAGTGAAACACTGGATTCTCCCCGATTAGCCGTAATGAACTTGGGCATATTTTCGAAATCTTCAAATTTGCAATCAAGTGAAAGGCATTTTGGTAAGATGGTTCATACTTGGAGGTTTAAAAATGTAACTCCAGATGGACACTTGCAGTAGAGTTTCGAATCTCAACTCGTGATACTTTTTCGAGGCGGTTTTTTTTTACTGCTGTTTTATTTTACTGCATTCCAAATAATAAAAATGTATGGCTTCTCAGGATGAAGAATTGGCTACTGCCAATTATGAAGGCGATTTTCGTGGAGAATACAATTTTTATCATACGTTTTGTTTCGTGCTTTTAATTAGAAATTCATGTGGGTTACATTTTAAAAACTTTAACAACTTTCACATTGTTTCACTGTATTAAGATCTTAAGCTGGTAATTGTCAATTACTCTCAAATGATAATATATAGTAAAATACAAAGGCCTCACGATTATAATTTTTCAACCTTCTTTTCTATTTCTTCAGACTACGAAGGCACGAGTTTGAATTTACATAAAAATACAACAGTATTTGCATTGAGACTAGCTTTCCGTTCTAGCAGAGTTTCAACACTGCTTTGACTAAGTAATACGTGCTATGCAAAGCTGATGGCTCAGACGGTCTTCCTAGTGTCTAGAATTCTTTAAAGCACCTGGAGATGATCTGTTTGCGCTCATGCACCAGATCATTTGTAGGATATGGTCGGAGGAAAGCATATCCGATGTGTGGAATCCCAGACTCGTTTGCCCGATTCGCAAGGAAGGAGACCATTTCGATTGCATAAATTTTCAAGAAATAAATCTCCTTTACATAGCATAACAGGTCTTCTCTGCCGTTTTGTGCGAACGCCTGGAACATTTTGTCAACAATCTGATAGGTCCTTATAAGTGTGATTTCAGGCCAGAAAAATCCATTCTAGTCCAAATCTTAACACTGCGGAAGATTCTGGAAAAGACTCAAGAAATATAAATCGAAACACACCACGTTTTCGTTGATTTCAAGGCCGCGTATGAAGGCAGGTATTATAGCGCCATGTCTAGTTTTGACATCTTTGCCAAGCTCGTAAGATTGTACAGGTCGGTAACGAACTAAACGACTTCCCTTACGTCAAAAAAATATGTTTTTATACAAGGCTATGCGCTATCATGGGACTTTTTAGGTATCTTCCTTGACAATATCATTCAAAACTCACTAGTCAATACTAGAAGCACGATCTTCCAGAAGTCCGTTGAATTACTAGTTTACGCGCATGACATTTACGTGATTGGACGAACTCAGCGAGCAGTTAATGAGACTTTTGCTAGTATTGAAACGGAAGCGGCTGAAATAAGTCTGGTAGTAAATGGGGGTAAAACAAAATATATGCCGAGGTAGTAAGGAACTTTGCCTTCCTCGGCCTTATTTAAATGGAAAAGGTAAGTCTGCTGTTCCACATCAAGGAACGCGATGGGCCCATTATGGTGCCTTGTGTCTTATTCTTGTAGTTATCTTGAATATTATATAGCTTAAAATAACCTTACGATTATTTTTTTTTCTTGCTGGCCGACCTTTAGGGATTGAATTCAAAGCGTGCTGTCATTTTTGACAATTCTGGAATGTAAATTTACATTTAAGATGATTGATGAACAGATTTGTGCTAGAAGTTTATTTGGTTATCCAGTACTTAGCTCTCTTATTGAAGGTCGGACTTTTGTTCTCGTAATACACATATTAAGGTAGTGGCTTAGAAGAATTTTCTTACAACACAAACTTTACAAAGGCAGAGCCAATGTCTACGCAGGCATTTCAACAGATGCGCAGGTATATCTCAGCCTTCACATATCTATGCTTGCATCGGATTGAATTGGGATTAGGATTGGGTACTGAGCTTCTGTTAATAAAATCGATTATTCGATGCCAAAAGAATGTAATGTTAAGGAATAAGAAATTAACTAATGGCCAATATTGCCGAAATTGACTACATTTGAGGGGCAACGCAATGTTTATGTTGTCAATAGACTTCTGAGACCTTGGAAACCAATTTTCTGTAAGCGAAAAATCAAACCGAGAGCATACTACTGGTTACAAACATCGCGCGAAGTTCTGTTAAATTTGGTCTTATAAATTACCCGATAAACTTCCTCCTCCTACTTTTGCCCCCATCATAATGAAGCCAAGTTTGACTCTTTCTTGGAATATATTTTGCCAAATATCAACCCGGATGATGGGAAATGCCGACTTTAAATTTATGTTCTTCTTGATCACTCGAAAAGTATTCCATGCGGAAGAATTAGATTGATACAGTCTTCTCGAAATAATATATGCTCGTACAATCTTTGTTAAGAGTGGCTCTAGAATCGCATTTACATTGTTGAAATGTCTAAGAGCATGTCTTAATGGACCCCTCAAAAATTTGAATGCATATGACTCGACACAGAATTTGATAACCTGGACTTTAATGCTGTTCGATTTTTATTTGATTAAAATTTAAAAACAAACGTTTGCCTTTTTGAAATTTCTATATCGACTCCAGATAAGCAAGCAGTCTGCAAGAGGATTTGACAAGCTAGCAACTTAGTTTGAAACCAAATACTGGAAGAACTTGATATATTTCTAACCACCGCCACCGTCGGAAGATTTGTGATTTAAGGCTCTTTCCAGTGTGTTCCTCATAATGGTATCATTTATTTGTCTTTTTTATTTCCTTTAGTGATATTCTCAAAAAAACATTCAAAATGAAGTCATCGCTAAAACACTTTATTTCAAAATAGACCCTGACTCAAGTTCTCTACACCATGATTGTCAGCTTAAAACTTTGGTAACAATTGATGCCTTGTCGCCTTAGGCAAGCGCCAAGGCCTTGCTCGCATTCTCACATTTCAAATTCAAAAATTTACACCCTCCTCCCAAACGATATCTGCTTGTGGCCCCAATAAATCTATTTCAATTGGCACTTTGAACAAAAATACTCATTACCTAAATGGCTTTAATTCCGCTTAGCTTTAATCAACAAAACAGTTCAGCCTAATCTCCACTTAATCAAAACAACATTTGAACCCAACAATACGATACCACCGCCAATCCCAGCACTCATAGACCAAAGAAAATCTCTGTCACCCGTAACAACGGCGCGGTCAATCGTAGATACATTCCGACGTGACAGCTACAATTCCGCAATTAACCCTGAAATCATAATCTATTGCACCTTTCACTTTGAGACCACATTCAAGTCGACGACTTGAGACTCTAGAAACCAAACCCGATCTCATTTCCAACTGCAATTAGCTTTGTACAATCTGCGCGTGCTCTCGAGAGGAGTGTGCCCCGAAATTATAACAGAAAAAAAAAAAACTTGGAATGGGTCCACTTAATTCGCCCGAGAAAATTATCAAACAAATTCAATTACATGGAATATGATCTCTTGAGCACTTGGCCGTATTGAGGCGACCACTTCTAGCCGCACTCTCGAGTATGCGACTCGACACAGCACTCGTATTGTTGACTTAATATTTACATTTTGTTTTTCTACAGTAATTACACGACGCCTGACGGAGCTTACATACACACGAGTGCTATGACGGAGAGGCTCACAAACGAATCTTGGCCGCTCCCAAGATCTAGGCGTCGTCGTCGTCGGTCACAGTGTCCACCTGCGGACATTTTTTCTATAAATTGTTTTTTTTTTTTTGAAGAAATGTTTTCCAATTAGAGCGAAAATTATGTCAAATTCATGTCCCGCTGACACTCCTGCTTCGCAACAACAATGTATGCACTAATGGGCCAATGGATCACTTTCGCTTGTTAGGCTTAGACGAGCAAAAGAAAGGCACAAACAACAACAAGAAATATTTTCGCTTTTGATTGATGGAAACGCAGGGGACTTGACTTGGTAAGGTCGATGTGCCATGGGCTGTGACAAAAATTGTCGAGACCGATGCCATTAATCGGGCTTGACTTTTGAGCGTGTTTCCGGGCGGTAAAGGTAAGGTTTCGCTGTTTGATTGATCAGTGGTCGCTGGCAGAAAAGAAAGTGCATTCGAGGTGGTTTTTTTAGGAACGAAGATCGGATGGAATGATATCAAGATCAATTGGGCTCGGTTCGGGTTTAAGTTAATGTTTGTTTTGAGTAGCCGCGTGCATAGCACATAAGAGTGGGAGTTAATGGTAATAACCATTTTATCTGAAACATGAGACAGACGAGGAAGGTATGTTTGTACCTGTGTTAACAAAGAAAGGAGCGTTTCGAAATTCATTTGTCTGAATCCAAAGCCCCAAGATACTGACTAATTAGCTAGAGGTTTCCCGGCCACATGAAAAAAGAATCAAAATAATTGGTCATAGTCACTTGGGGCCAGCTTGAGTCAAACTTGTGACCAACCCATATTAACATGAATCTAGCTGGGTGGCGCAGTTCGTATTGTGCCTGCATTTCAATTCGATCAATCGTTATATCCGATGTTTGCATCCAAGTGGAAACATGGAACATGGTATTCAAATCCGGTCCAGTTGCCATGGTGGTTAGATGGTTTATTGATATGGGTGACCTTTGTTTCGGGTCCATTGTGGCACATGAAGATTGGCTTTAGAAAATTCCATTTTCAAAAAGGGGAAGCAGCGCATATTGTAAGGAACTTCTGTTCAAGGGTTTAAGTTTGAGAAAACTGCATCCTGATTCCACTACTTTTTTCCTTATCTCAGGGAAGACAAGTCTTTGAAACTTTGTGGTACTCGCAAGACAGCATTTCTTAAGTGCCTTCTTCCAGGCAATCCAAAAGTAAGCTAGAACGGGTCTAAGTACCGCTGTGAATACCTGCAGAACGGCTGCCTTCCTGACGCAATCAGCGGTGTTGCCTTTCCATTTGATTGAACATCATATTGACACTTCAATATTTAACCTCCTTTTTAAGTTTCAAATTATTTCCAAACATCTTTGGGGGTTTGTAAGTTGGTTTTGTTCTACTCTCGGTGCCGAGCACTAACCCGTTTTAACACTGTTCGTATGAATTAGCCAACGGATGCACGAGTGATCGAGCCAAGTTGAGATGACTCATATCAATGAATGTTGGTAGGAATTTCCTTGTTACCAAAGAAACAACAAAGTAGACATAGGAATTCCGTTGAAGACATGGAATGTCATTGCATCGGTGAGACAAATTCCTGCATTGGTCTCTGCAAATGTCCCCTGGTATCTAGGTAATAATATGTGTGGACAGCTAACGGCAAATCGAGTTTTCAAAGCAGGCAGCTGAGAATCTTTAAATACATTAGAAGACGCGCAGACTGCATTCGTTGACATTGAGTCCGACTACGAAGTGCTAACTCCTCTTGCAATTACTACTGTAGCAAAATAAATACTGTGAACTTTGAGTGAATGTAAAAAAGTAAAAACCCATTTTTTTTGGTTTCCACATATATTGGAAAATCGATTTAGGACTATGTCATTGTTTCTCAATTCCTTTATCGTATTGAGAATGGGAAACCTTTTAAATCAGCTTATAAAGGCCCTGGAAAGTAAGCTTTGTTTTTTAATCAAGCCAATGTGCTCAAAACGACTTAATCGAAGGCCACTTGTGAAAGGATCAGCATTCGGGAGTCTCTGTGCTATGACAGTGGAAGCTCACATATAGGGATGCAAAGACTTCTAGAAAATCCCCATCACATCCGTGGTAAGAATTCATTCTCGACGAGAAAATGTCCATGCATGTTACAGAAATCGTCCTTCACGGTTCAGCGTGCTAAGAAAAACAAAAGAAAACGAAAAAAAAAACAGCTCTACAAGAAGTTTTTGGATACAGAAGAGCCTTGCTTTCTTTTGACAAACAAATTAATAAAAAATCCAGCCAAGACAAAGTTTCATACAAATGCCGTGCCACCTAGTTTTTCATCTAAATATTTAATTCAAATCACTTTTCATATATCAAAGCAAAATCAAAATTCCCCCAGAACCACCACAACAATCTGTTTTGTCAAATCTAAACTTGCCAGATGACAGCTCTTCACTCCAAGATATGCCGAAACCAAAAAATATTCAGCAAATTTCGAATAATTTAATTACTGCCAAAAAAAAAATGTATAAAAATGTAGAATCGCCCCTCGGCCTTCTGCTTAGATTATTAGGCTAATTAATAACCATCTTAGCCCTACTGAATGATCTTCCCCTCCATCTCGCAAAGCTTACCACTGTGACGTTAATAATGTGTATGGTGAGCCCCGCGGCTAGGTTCGGCGGCCTGATGCGCATCTTCTCTCAGTTTGTTTCTGTTTTCGAAAATTATTGTTTTTCTGTTTTTCTATCTCTTCGTGTCCGTTTCATAGCTAAATTTTTAATTAACTAACGACTTTTGGCATCCCGGGCATTTCCCTAGTCTCCTTCGGCAAACGCCAGTCGATGTGATGCGGTTCCGCCCATAAGTAAACCGTGGACCACCAGGCGCGGGAATTGGGGGACGCCCTACCAAAAAAAAAGAGGAATCGTGGAAGATGTTGACGAAGAGGAGGATGACCAACAAAATTTTCCTATTAATATCTTTCAGTCAAACAAAAACAAAAAAAAGAATTTGGAAAACTCATAATTATATATGGACAACGGATGTTGAAATGTCAAAATTAATTATGACAGCTGTCAGCGTGACAGAGGGGGCCTGAAATTGTGATTTGGCCCACCCCTCCCCTGTATTCGTTTTTGTTTGTTTCGTTTTGAACATCAGAAATGTTGTTGATTAGAACAATGGACGAGGCAATGACGACAATAACCGACTTAAGAATAAGGGATGCCGAAGAACAACAATGGACAACAAGCAGCCACCCGAGGATGGTATCCCCAGAAAATTAATGCTAGTTGGACGAAGGAGGAAGGCTGTGTTGTGGCAAAAGGAATTGGGTTTTTGTAGACACTGAAATTAAGCCATTAGCCTAAGTTAAGTAGATGAAGAAGTGGCAGGGTGTGTATTTGTGTTTTTTTTTGTATTTTGTTTCATGCTCCGTTTTGACAGCAGATGGATTTCGGTTATGCAAATGAAGCCGGTTTATGGGGAAGTTTTTGGGGGGGACGAGAATGATTTTCCACTTCATGACTACGATTGAGAGTGGGCTGCGATGACAGCAACTGTATCGATTTGATGTTTGACTAAGAAACTTTAACAGAAAATTGCTGTTTTGTAAGAGAGGAATAGGCGGGCAGTTTTAGAACGGAGAATAGAAAACTAAATATAACAGACTAGACATAAATATTTAAGCGCAAAATCTGCCTTTAAGTTTTAGAGTGAATTCCATCTTGAATCAAAAATAAACATTTCAACGACTGAATAACTTTATGGACGGCCTAAGTGACGGATGGATGGAAGAGTTAATTTGTACAAAAAACTGCCCTAAGAGTTTTTTTTTATCAAAATCTTTTGCCCGGCGTAAATTATGGGCACAAATTTAAAAATGTGTATGACATTGAAAGCTTTTATAGTTGAAAATTTTTTGTGTTGAACACTCTTAGTTTTCTGAGCAATTTGGACCCGGACAAATGTGGTAGATCGCAGATGAGCACCGGTATGAACACATAAATCAATTGTATTATATCGTCAAAAGTTAACTCGGCTTTAAAGCTTACCAATTCGCAGAAACATGAAAAAACTAGCATTTATATCGCATAACTATGCCTCTTATTTTACAATAACCCAAAAACGGTGTGGAAATAAAGCTTTGCAAAGACGAAGTCATTGGCTTTGCTGTTAAGGCATACCAGCCAAAAAATAAAGAAATTTACAATCAAATCAGCAATTTTCAGCATGAAAACAAATACTGCCAATCAAGTAAATTCAAATCAGTCGATACCGATGTCTCGATCAAACCAAATTCAAACCAACCAAACTAAATTGATTTCTTTTCCTTACCCTTCTTTTCGTTCCGTGTAAATGCATTCTAAGGGTAGTCATAATCCCCTACGAGTAAGCGAATCATAAAAAAAGAATTTATTAACTCGAAGTTTAAGTTTAAAGTAACTTTGAACACTCTATGGAAACAGTGAATCGGAGTGAAAAGAAAGGATGCAGTGGTATACTTTTTAAGATTAAACAGGATGATGTCATCACAAAAGGGCTTGAATATCTTCCACTTAAAAAAAAAACACCTCAATGGACTAAAATTCAATTAAAAAACAAAGACTTTTTCAAAAGACAGTTTCTTTTGCCGTTAATTAAAGCACAAACTTGCTTCTTTCCTACTGCCCTACTTTTCAATATACCACCGTAATAACAAATCCTGTTTAGGAACCAAAAATCAATTCCATCAGCGACACCCACAAAACGAAAAACACGAAAACACAAACACTCATCAAAAAACAAAAGCATCGTTATAGCATACTAATACAAGAACACAGTCCCGGCAGCGTTATCCTAGACCAACTTAATTGTTCTTCATGTTGTTAATGCAAGTGTTCCTCTCAGCCTCATCCGCTTGCCTCCAACCGCACTTTGAATTCTCCACCAACTACCGGAAACTAACCAGGGCTATACTGCTTTAAAAGCGTCTGATATCCGTATTCTTTATATAACAAGACCATGCCAGGTCAACCCCCTTCCACGAATCTGGCTTACCTGTGTAGCTGCTACAACAGCCGGCTTACATCAGCGCCAATGTAAAATTAAAACTGCAACATCTACGTGCAGATGCGTTAATTACATGGCACAAGCCACCCCATCACCCACCTCAACTCGGATACTAAATCCGATTATCGTCGACGAGCCCGACCACTAACAGGCATCCGCCTTGACTCCAGTACGAAGGTAAAATCTTTTAAAAGCTACCAATTCCTCCATCCTCGGCAGACCAGTGAAAGGAGCTTTCATTGCCAGGCGAGAACGAACTGCGGCCAAGTGAGGTGCATTGCTTTCCGCAAGAAAAATTGAAGAATTTCCAGGAAGTTACCTTAAGGCCACGTCGTTTGTTTCTGATAAGGAACATTGTGTAAGACCACGTAAGTCCTGTCAATACTGGTGGGAAATGGCATGCTAAAGTGACAAGGTTGCTAGCTATCTGCACGGGACTTTATGGCCACGTCATCCTGAGAGTTTTCTCGTGCTCAATTCATGTGTGTAGGCACGTACAATCGCTCAAACATTCATATATGTATATACAACATAAGCAAAGGACAATTGGTCATTTACACCATATCGCCATATCCTCTCAGTGGCAATTAAGGATTCCCACCTAATTGCTGGCTATTTAATTAAATGGCTTTTATACTTTTTACCCTTGCAAACCCCAGTTGTCCTATTTGCAACAAATGGCTTTATCCTGTTGAAAAAAAAAACAACATAAAAACGAAGTAGCCTCAATAAATTCATAGATAATTCACGGAAAGGACCTTCCTGCGCTACCCTATATGACATGTAAAGTAGCCGCAATTAACGTTTTCTTATCGCCGCGCAAATATACATAATTACATTTGCATACGGAATTGTATTTTAGGAAAAAAAGGACCCCAAAAATACCATCAACAGGAAACAAAAAAAAAAAAAAAACAGGCGAGGAAATGAAATGAAAGAAGTTCGCAAATGTTGACTCCATTAAAGAGTTTATACCTCGATTGAGATATATTTTCTATAATAATAGAAAACTTGGAAGGGATACTATAGGTTGACAGGACCTTACTTATTCAAGCAATTAAACAGGAAAATTACTGAAATACACTTTGCGATAAATCCCCAACTGGATGGTGTCCTTTTGATCGCATTCAGATACTTTGTTACCCCTTTTTTTTTGGTTTTGTGCTGCCAATCCTTTGGACGAAGGAGTCAGTACTGGTGGTGTCAGGATAATGTTCATAACAAATTTACTATATGATTATGAAAAGGGCGTACTCGATGGAAGATATGAATAGGATACAATCTGCGGTTACAAAAATCCAGAGGCGGATTCTTTTGACTGACGAATTCTTTAGTAGTTCTTATTTAAGTAAGTATTTCATGGCTAAAAGCTTTCGGACAGGATTTCTTCACGCTTTAAGCAATTTTAATTTTTTTAATGAACTTCTTTATAAAAAAAACTAGCAGTCGCTTTCGTAGTAATCGTGTCCGTAGGAAGGTTCTAGAACTTAAAAAGGTCAATTTTCCACTGACTGACACCAAAGATGAATTTAAAATAACCTACTTAAATTATCCCTGACAGATTGAAATAATTTTAAACTTCCCATCAGGAAGTTCTTGTAATCGGCCCGATTTTCGAAACTTAAAATTTTTACATTTCTCCACGTTTGGCGGTCCCAGTAGTCGGATTCCACTTTTTTTTTTTTTTTCAACTCATTTATTTCCACTGTAAACAATATTGTTATATGAAGCAGAAACAAGAAAAATGCTTATAAACTATCTTAATTACAAAATACAAGGCCACAAAAGAAAAGGGGGTGGCACGCAATACATGAGATATTACTTAAACTTAGATAGCAGATAATTATTAAATTTATGTTTAGGATATATATGTATTTATAAAAATATAATTTCAGAGAAACAAAAATGTGGAGGGAAAATTTCTCTTTATATATTTTACTTAAAGACTACCTACAATAATAAAAAAAACTAAAACTAACCTTACCTAAGCGTCAGCTTCAACCCAGTCAAGCCACCAGTATTTTTTTTCGATTTTTTCTGGATTCATCACTTGTATCTCGTTCAGGTACGCTCATGCAGTATCTCCAGACATTGGCTACGTTCCCCGAGTGGATTCTTTTGTCTGTGGCCCTTCTAGCAGCATGATATATGATAGGTACGTTGCACGAGTCCGATATATAACCGTGTGCATCCAGATACAAAAACGCCTCAGGCGGTATGTGTCCACTTGACAATGCATTTTTAAGTACCCCGGGTTAGAGTTAAACAAACCCGATATAAATTCGTTTTCAATAACATTCGCCGAGCGCGCAAAATGATTCCTCACAAGGCCCAGGATAACATTGTCTATCCTGGACACACCGGAAGCATCCAATAGTCTCTTGTTGCTGACGTAATGCCGAAAGTCGGAATGGCCGCTTCTGTACATTCTCATACAGGCTCGAAGACATTTTCGCTCAAAGGCTCGATATTTTTCCATGTAAGATGGGTTTATGTTCCACCACACTGGACTCGCATAAGTCAGAATTGGGCGCACAAAGGCTTGGTAGCAGATGATCTTTACATCGGATCTCAGATAGTGTGAGTAGAAAAGACTTTTGAGTGACATAAATGATGCCCTAGCTTTCTTGAGTTGTTGGTTTATATGCTCGTTGTAATATAGGAATTTATCCAGATGGACGCCTAAATATTTCACCATAGTCTTTGATTCAATATGAAGACCATCACCATTTTTTATTACTAAGTTTCGCCAGTTGCGCCTCAAATCTGAATTACCCCGTCCTACTGGGGTGCGGAACAGTATGGTTTCACATTTAGAGCTGTTTATTTTGAGCTTCCAATCTCGACAGAAAGCCTGGAGTTTGTCAAATTTAAGTTGTAGGTCATTCTGTATTTCCCTAATTTTTGAGCCATGAGTGTATACAATGACATCATCAGCGAATGCTATTGAATCTTGGATATCCCTGAGTATATCTGCATTGAAGATGTTGAATAGTAATGGCGCCGATACTGTGCCCTGTTCCAGACCTTCGGTGATTTCGAAATCCCTAGTCGTCGTATACTTTCTATTTGTTACCACAAATCTTTTCTCGCGTGTCATTGAAATTATCGTTCTGGTGACGTGGGGGGGAAATTCATATTTAATTAATTTATATATAAGCCCGTCTATCCAAACCGTGTCGAAGGCTTTTTCGATGTCCACCAGACAGGCACCTGTACATCTCTTGGCATTTAGGTTCCAGTGTATGTCAGATACTAGCTTTGTTATGGCGTGCACTGCCGAGTGGTACCTTTTAAATCCAAATTGATTCCGCGGAACGATCTCCTTTTTTTCGCACTCGATCAAGATTGACTTGCAAACAATTTTGACCAGAACAATAAATGCAATCGGCTGTTAGTTGGAACAAACGGATTGTAAAACAGCTAAATGCGAGAAATATGCTGTAATTGCCATGCGTGACAAAGTGTTCTTATTGGCAGTTTTAATCTTGTACGCAACATTCTCAAGCAGAGAAACGCGCGATCGACGATGTTGACAAACGAACCAAAGCCTGCCCGACCTAGACGAAGTAGATAGCAATAACATAAGCTTAAATCAAATAAAGCAAGTTTAGCTGTCGAACTTTTCAATGCGGCGGCAATGAAACAATAAAGCATCAAAGATGAAAATGGCATCTCAGTATTGTTTGCTCGCTCTTAAAGAAAGGAGACCATCTTAACTGTGCCGATTGTAGAGTCCATCGTAGACTAAATATAAACATATCGGCAGATCTCTGAAAAGACGCAAACATCACCGTTACATCGAATTCAAGGTTGGTTTTGGTTTCTGTTTCCTCCACAGTGACGAGATGTATGAAACCATGTCTAGGTTTGGCATCCCATCCAAGCTCGTCCTTTTTTATGCTATGACAAAATGAAATAAATGCCGTCATCAAGAAGGGACACCCAAATGCGTCGTCTGGATCAGACCATTAACATAGACAGCTATAACTTTGTGGTAGATAGGGACTTTGCTTAGGCTTCGCTGCAAATACAGATAATAACGCCAGCGTTGAGGTCAAACGAAGAATACCCGTGGCTAAGAAAGCAAATATGTTAAGCTCTTTCTCAAAGTGCAGAAGCATGGACACTTTCAAAAGCAAATGAAGGAGACTTATGTAGTTTCGAGAGAAAAAAGTGAAAAATCAATATTAAATTCGTAAATCTTTTTTTAAAGGATTCAAAGCTGAATAAATTTTTCTATTGCAAACAATTTTTCTAGGAAATAAATGATGTTTTCATAACCCAAACAGCACCTACATTTTTTTTAATCTTGAGATGGGAAGTTCATGGTTTGGGCAGACCTACTCGCACCCAAACCAATTTTTTTATTCATATTTCTTACAATTTGTGTATAAACCTTAAAATATAGATACATTTATGTCATCGCGGCCTTTTTTAAAACTATAACTTTTCTACAGACACCAGTTATATAGTATATCACTAACCGCTGAACGGTTTTTTCATTCACTTTAATCACAAGATTAGTCGCCTGTGTTTAAGGCTCTGAACCTGAGAAGTAGAAACGGAACTCTAGTTTGATCACTTCTTTGTCCGTCCGTCTCTGTGAACACGACCCTTTTTCTCGAGCAAGCGTATATGTACCAAGTAGAAATTAACACGAATACTTTTGACGGCGGTGCCTTAAAACTTTTAAAAAATTAAGCTTTTTAGTCGAAGAAGTCAAATGATATGGCATTTTTTGTCGCTTATTATCATACAAGCAAGGGAATTCTTGGAGATACAAACAAAAGTGGGAAGAATCCTCGAATCTCGATTCCCCGTATCGGACGAACTACTTACATTACTAAAATTTTGTACGTAACCTTCGTTGCTTGAGTCCGACTCGCAATTGGCCGTTTTTTTTCTTGTTGACGAAATTTACTATTGTTTTTTTAAGACTTGTTTTTGAAAAAATTTTGTTAAAGTGCTGACATAATCGATGTCCGAAAAAAGTATTCATATTATTTATTAATTCATTGCCAAATAAAAACTTCCCCATTCATAGTACATAAATTAGAGTCCCATTACACAATTGGGCTGTCGCATAATGACTTATTTATCTCAAAGCTAAAAATTGACTCTTTTAGGTATTTACAAGCCATGACTTGATAATGAGTTCACTTAAAAGCCAGTTACGCATTATGAGTCCATTAATCGGTCTTCCAAATGTATAAAAGCCCTCCGAAATCAAAGTAAAGTTATCATTTTGATAGTGAAGCTCTACAATCATCATGAAGTCCTTCGTTATTTTTACTTTTGCCGCTTTGGTTGGTTTTGTTTCTGTAAGTTTTTAGTTTTATTTGTTTTTGTTTTTTTGAAAATAAATTAATTATTTTTAAAAAGTCCGACTTAGCTTCGGACTTGTCAGATAATTCAAAGCAATGTGCTATGGAGAACAAGCTTACGCAGGAAGACCTACAAAAAATCCGAGCCGGAGATATGAAACCAGCAGATGCTACTCCCAACATGAGCTGTTATTGTCTGTGCTTAACTGAAAAGGTCGGCATCACAAAGAATGGCACCTTCCAGCCTGATGTTTTGGTTAAAAAATTCGGCGATTCACAAGCCAAAGTCGCTGCTGTTCAGAAAGCAATTGCCGCTTGCAAAGATATCAAAGGAATCAATAATTGTGACACCGCATTTAAGATTATGGGTTGTTTGTTCCAGAATAAGGTTATTTAAAAAGCTAAAGGCGTTACCTGCAATATCACGAATTTTAAAGCCGCATACTGAATTCAATAAAATTTTCAAAAATCAAAAATTCAAGTTAGAAATGATATATTTAATTGTTTTTGAAAAGGGTTTAAGTGAATCTCATTTTGACCAAGCCGAAATAATTGTTTCAAAATCCATAAATTGAGATGGATTCTTCTTCATTTTGATCGAGAATCAAAATCAATTAACTTTGGTAAATGGTAATTTTTGGATTGAAGAATATATCCCCTTTGACCGAAGAGCTTGAATAATATACCAGCATTATGGTGATCCAGCTCACTAAGGTAAGAGCCGGGTTGTGAACCTTTAAACTAGACAGCATGATCCTTTAACGCTGTCAGTACTTTAAAAGAAATATTTTAAGTGGCAATCCTTATGAATGAAGTAATTTAACAGTTAGCACAGAATTATACGTATTTTATAACAATCTTGACATTGATAATGAATTTTGAAACGTTTAGCTAACCATAAGTTCATGAAATGAATTTTAAAGAGCCTAGATAGCTACTACTCTGCGGCTTAGTTGAGCACTCTAAACAAAAGACATGGAGAGACAAAGAGATTTCAGTTTGAAAGGCACAATGGATTTCTTAGGTTTCAGCAGTTAGTGAACTTGGGAGAAAAGTTCCTTTTGTGATCGATTACTAAATCATCGGAGTGAAATAATAAACTAAAAATAAAGAAGAAAAACCGCATCTTCCGCAGATTAGTATATATATATAGTATACAAGGAAGGCTCTTGCTTCTATTTCTGAAGTATCCTGGTATAGTAGCGGAAGAAACGCAGACAGGAAACAAAGCGCTTTTTCAATTTCAAGACATTTCAGGTATTTTCAAAACAACATATAAATTTTAAGAAAGAATTTATCTAAAGCATAAATATTTTAAAGATCGAGGATAAATTACATGCCGCGAAAATTCACATGATTGAATTAGAAGTGACGTTGAATTTCCTTGAAAGAAAGTCATATCGAAAAAGGACGTTTTCTGTGTCTTACCGCATTTAAGATTAGGGTTATTATTATATCAGCAACATTATTTTTTATCCAGAAAAGAATTGGTGTATTGATTTGCTCGCTTTGCCACAACGCTTTCGAAAAACCAGAATTTTTTTCTAATTCTATATCATGGGGATCTGAGACTAAGAAAAAAGAGCTCGAAAAATGTGAAAGCTGAATAAACATGAAGCAGGTTGAAATTAGGCATGCCGATCTTAAATCGAGTCATCGAAAAACGATTATTTATTGTAAAATAATCGATTTTTCAGATAACGATTCAGACCACTGAATCGATTCGCAGAGTCGATGCATAAACCTTTCGAATCGAACCGATTCAAGGGCTAGCGATAACGTTGCGGGAAATATTGTTGCTGAAGAAAGGAGTCGTCTAGATCCCCGAACGGTTGGATAAACTTATTTTCCTAAAGTCACTCGACTTTAAATACTGGCAAATTTAAGGTCTTTCGATCTGAATCGGTTGAATTCGGTACATCAATTACTAAAAAAGGGAAATCATCCCTCATAAACGACTAAAAATATCAAAAAAAAAAAATGATAGCCCTTGGCACATTGAAAACCGACTTAAAATTTTGAGAAAATATCAGATTTCATTTCAATTTACAAATTGTAAAACACTGAATCAGGACGACTATTTCATAACTCAAGCAAGGACACTATACACAGCTAAATGAAACTATACACAGTAAATGTAATGGAAAGTGAATGAAATATTATAATTAAAAAGATACCACCGGAAACAGAAAATAAAATATGTATGTTTTTAGTTTTAATGTTTTAAATAAAAGAATTGATTGTCAATTTAAAATCTATGGTATATGTATATAAGAACCTGTTTAGAGCTGTTCTCTTGGTATTCAATCTTTTGAGCAAAAATATAGCGTCTTACCTGCAAAGAAATGAGAAAATATGGAATTAGTAATCACATTATATTTTTAAGTTTTAATATTATAAAATTAAATTAAGATCGTATTGATTATGTTCAAAAGCATGCTTAAATAATCCAGATATTGCTTATTTTTTAATAAAGAAATTGATACATTTCCAGGAGGATTGAATCCTGAGATTGATTTTTACGTCTTTCCTTAAAAGCTTTTAGCACTTTTCTAAAAGAACAAATTATATTTTAAGAAAAAGCTAGCGAAAACTTTTGGAACCTTATTTAATATACGAAAGTATTGTAACTGCGGTTCGAAGCTTTATTATACACAAAAACAAAACGTAATAACTTTTTTTCTTTGTGAGTAATCGGCCTATCTTTTTATTTGTTTGTCAGGGTACTATTTAGATTTATAAAAATGAATGTTTGGAATACTGAACAGAGTGCAGCAGTACCATGCTTTGGAGTCATTCATTTTCGTCCAAAGGCAATTTAGACGGAAGTTTGGCCGCACTCTGCCGAGAAGATGGACCATTATGAGGCTGGTTATCATGTTCGCCGAATCTGGAAGCGTTGTTCGGGTTTAAAACACAATCGCGGCAATAGCATCGTCGTTGCAGGCAAATCCAGGCGTTTCGAATCGAAAGTTTCCGGTTCAAATTGAATCGCCTGTTATATTGGTTATATAAAATAAAATCGAATTTTCTATACAAGAACAAAATTATATTAAAGACATTGATTAAAAAAAAAGTTATTTGAATTATTTCTGATTGAAGCACAATTAGTGCGCCACCCTGTACTGGAACTTGAAAACATATATCAAAGAATGAATTATGTAATGCAATATCTACCAGATCATTTAAAGCAGCTAGATTTGATGAGATAAGAAGCATTTATGTGCATAAAAATCCTTACCAGATATGCAGTTCTAAAATAACTGCACCACGTGTACAACAATTGCTTTAGACTTGGATATTTTCCTGCGATTAACAAATGGTTTAACCATTTGAAGGAAAAGATTAAATATTATACGTTTTTAATCGAAATTTATGGCATTCGTCCATCGGAACAATTTGATCTCAACGCTCGTCACATTCGAAATGGAACTCCTCAAGGTTCAGTGCTAAAGGTTATTCTCTACACATCTGATTTCTCTCACCTTATAAACTGTGATTTTGCATTTTTTTCAGATGACACCTGTATATTTTCGTCTGATGTAATTGATTTTTATATCGAAACCTACTCACAATCTACCTTAAATGTAGTCCAAGCGTATTATAACAATTTGAAAATGCTTCTATCACTCAAGCTTTCTTTTTCACTTGTAAAAGAACAGCTTGTTTATTTCCAAGCAACAGACTTTTCGTAGATGATACCCAGGCCAAACCTTGGTACCGTGGACCAAATATCTTGGAGTTCATATAGAAAAATACTTAACCTTCATTCTTCACATACAAGAAGTCATTAACAAGGTCAACATTAGACTTAATGTTGACTTATTAAGATATATAATTATTTAAATTCAACTATTAGATTTCTTTATGAACAAACTATTATTTATTATTTATCTATTGATTACTATCCCGACTTATTAATTTGTTTATTGATTTCTGTATTTTTCTAACCAACTATGTAATTAAAATCAAGATCTATATCTCTCACCAACTGTTCTTAATCCTCTTCTCTCTTGCCATAGGGAATTCAACTCTGAAGAAGGTTTCGAGTGACTTTTTCATTGAAAAATGTTATGCTGTGATATACATTTAAGAAAATTTATACAATATTTTAGTTGTGAAAAAAAACAATCGATTGTATTTCTGTCGCAATAAAAATGTCTATTTATCTATAAAAAGGTAATAAAATCAATCAAATACACAGCATAACAAAGCACGTTAAAGAAAATTAAATAATTCGAAACAGTAAACTTCTGCAGAAAATACATCAACTAAACTTTCCTGTGATTTTAATTATTCAATTCCGGGACAAAGATGCCTGAATTTCTCTTCTAATACTTTCAAACTTGAAAAATAAAAATCAAAACGGTTAAAACTTTTTCGAGACACAGTTTTGGATCTAGTTATACGAGGAATACGGACCTAATGAAAGTCAAAGAGCGAAATACCTTCGAAAAACATATTGACAAAATGCTAATGTTCGGCTGCTCTTGATATAAAGGACAAATTTTTAAGTCATTGGGCTCTACGGATCACCTCTTTGGGGTATTTTTGCAAAATGACACGTTCGTAAATAATAAATTCCACAAATTCCTCGTTGCTCCCGTACCACGCAGTATACTTGTTTAAATATCAGATTAAAATTCATGTAAACTAACTTAAATGTGATATTCAGATATAATTTGAATCTATTTTAATTTTTTAATTTATAAATATATTTAATATTTACCTTCTTATTATATTGTTTCTATTTAATTTATTTGCTTCTTTATTTATTTATTTCTTAATTGATCAATTTATTTTATTTTTTATCTACGGACTTATTTATTTGTTTGCTTGCTCAGTCTTTATTATTAACCTTACCTATCTTGTTTTTGTTTTTACAAAACTGAATTTTGTCTAGTTGATCATGCAATTGTCAACAGTCTCCCAATCCTTGAATGACATAAATTTATAAAATTGTACAAGTGTGTGCTTTTGGACTGCAGACAATGCAATTATTCAATCCAATTTGTCCCCCAATCAAGCTTCGATGAATTGAAGTTAACGCGTTCTAAGTGTCATCTGGTTCATCCACCCCACATAAAGTACAATAAACATTGTGACCCCCCATCCGGTGAATGGCCCCCTCAAATCCTATTAAACATCCACCATAGCGACCCCACTCATCGTCACCATTATCCCACTCCAATATATTCTTCGCCTGCCTATTCCACGAATCAATTGTTTCATCTTCATCGATTCAATAATTAATCCAATTTAATTTCAATTACTCAATATCGGGACTCTTTCGCATCGTTCGTCGTCCGTCGTCAGTTTTTGCTTAAAACAACTGCTAAGCCGACGACGGATAAAAGAAAAGCTAACAAAAAAAAAAAAAAGAATTAAATAAATATAACAAACGCATAGAAACTGGCAGTAGCTAGTAGGGTGACAATGACAAGTGTCATCCCAAGCTGCTTTCTATAGACAGATACTTCCAGAATCCGCCACTAATCGTGGACATTCAAGTTCCATCGCCCTGCTCCCCTTTCAATATTGTCGAGCGCGATAAGGGATGGAGAACATGGGCAATGTTCCCATGTCAGCAAGATTATGACGATGTCAGGAGGGGGTAGGCGGCTAAAACAGAAGACTTCCTCTCGGAACACTGTCTTCTAGCGGTAATCTCATTACAATAATGGGAACAATTGATTTTTGAATAGGTTAAGACATCGCTGGGGTAATTCCAATGGACACCTCTCTGTCTCTGCTGCAGTAACTCCCATCCCGATAAAAACAAGGTTTATCAATGATGGAAATGTGGGTGAAGGGAAGTTCTTAGCTGGTATCTTGTCGGATATGATGAGATCCTAGTCGACAGGCTTCATCCACCTGAAAATTTTAATTTAGATAATGTTAGGAATTTTTTAGTTTGTTCGTTTTCCTTTTCGTCTATAAGCTGGTGGATTGGACTTGGGGACAGAGAACTGGCTTATAAATGGAGTAGACTAGGACAAGGACAAACCAATAGAGTGCGAGTTGGTATTGTTATCGCAGGAAGTGGGTCGATGATTGTGGGCAATCTGAAACGTGACCGATTTGAGGTAAGCAGGCTTAAAGTGTTTCAATGTGGAGGTGTTAGCAAGAGGATGTCTTGGGAGGATTTATTTTTTTTTTTTACTCTTGAGATTAGGATGAGATTTGTTGACTGGCATTGGAAGATATTTTTAGGAGCTGCAGATACTTTGTAATTTGGGGTCATGACCGCACTTTAATTTTTAGTGCTAGTATTTAAAGAAAGGAGAATATTTAGCTTCAAGTTTAAGGATGATGATAAGGATAAGTCTGTATAACATTTTGGATTTGTATTGATTTACTGCTCAGAAAACGCAACATTCAAAAAATATTTTCTCAGATGTTGTTCTCATTGGTCTGCATTTAATTGAAACATGTTGCAAATGCAAAAGAAATGGCGAATATTGCTTACATCATGCTTCCAAAGATACCTTGTCATTATGAAGGGCATAAATTAAAATTGTGTAAAATGGGATTCACAAGATATCGGCAGAAAAATAAAAATGTAAGCTTAAGTGAAGTCGAAGTACATAAGTGAGCACTACCCCGTCAAAATACTCAGGCCTGCTTCACTGCTTTCCGTCGATCTGCCTTTCAAGTTGGCGCACCAAGACTGTCTTCCCTCCATTTTGCCATAGTTCAAGATTTCGCAGAAAGACCGCTCATCGATGAATGGGAACAAAAACATGATTAGAGAAGGGGGCCCCTTGTTTAGTTTGGTTGACAAATTGACTTACTTGGAAAGCGTAAACGCCCGCTTAGAGTATCATGGGTAAGTTCCTTTGTTTTCTTTAGAAATCATTATGTTTCCGACCGGTCCTTGCCGAATTGCAATTTGGAAATCAATTTTTTTGAACATGGCATCGGTTACCTAATATATTGGATCATCTTGAAATTGTGTCATGATTTCTAGATTTGCAATAAGATTGCCTGCATTCAGATAAATTATGTTTTTGAAAGCCAAGCCATGCAGCTCTATTAGTATTCTTTGGCGCTTTGACCTGTTGTGTTTTCGACCACCTTATTGCGCAAAAGTGATCATTGCAGCATGCAAAACGCATTGAATATTGTTCCTTATGTAATAAAGCAAAGAAGAACAAAAACAGAACTACAACTTCAAATGAACCACCAACTTATCAAACCAAGAGAGGCCAAAGGTCGCCATTTTGTGACAATCAACTCCATCAGGACATCATAAGCATTGCTAAATTCAAGCTTTTTTGCAAAAGGATACATCACACCATCATCAATCAAGAGTTAGACTGGCGCTTGATGATTCTTACTTTTGGAGCACTAACATTTAATCTCCAGCCATTGATTCATTTAAGTCGGGGCACCGGGTAGTAAAGGGTTTTTCAACAGGCACAGTACCAAATGTTCACAAAGAAGTGCCCGTAGTGTTGAGAATATTGCTGCCGCTGAGGCTTCAGTTGCAGAAAGCCCAAATGTGTCTCTCACACGTCGTTCTCAAGCGTTGGGCATCTCTGTGACGTCGTTGTGGCGACTTTTGCGAAAAGATCTTCGCCTACATCCTTACAAGATTAAATTGACGCAAGAACTGAAGCCGCTTGACCACCAGCAGCGTCGTATGTTCGTGAATTGGGCTGAACAACAACTTGAAAATGATTCGGATTTTCATCGAAAAATCATCTTCAGCGATGAGGCTCATTTCTGGCTGAATGGCTCCGTCAATAAACAAAATATGCGGTATTGGTCAGGCAGCAATCCACACGTACTCCATGAGATATCATTGCATCTCGAAAAAATTACGGTTTTGTGTGGTTTATGGGCCGTACTCCTTCCGTGATGATCAAGACCAGCACGTTACTGTGAATGGGGATTCGTTCAATGATAACCGAATATTTTTGACCCCAATTGGATGATATGAACTTGGAGGACATGTGGTTCCAATAGGACGGCGCCACAAGCCACACAACGAACGTCACAATCAATTTATTGGAAACCAAGTTTGGAGAACGTGCTATCTCACGAAATGGTCCAGTCGCTTGGCCGCCTTGGTCGTGCGATTCGACGCCGTTAGACTATTTCCTGTGGGGCTACGTCAAGTCTATGGTCTATGCCAACAAGCCAGAATGTCGAACGTGAAATTGCAGCAGTATCGGCCGATTTATGCTTGAAAACCGTCGAAAATTGGGTTCAGCGTCTGGACTTCTGCAAGTGTGCCCGTGGTGGCCATGCAAAAGAAATCGAGTTCCATACATAATGGCATCGAACGTACTTTCACAAGAATAAAGAATTTCATTGATATCCAAAACCGTTTTTGTTTTATTTAACAAAACTTGTAGCGCTCTTATTGAAAAACCCTTTATTTACGTTAAATGTAAATTAATGACATCTTCTCACCAACTAAATGACAAATGCAGGCCTTAAGCATAGCTTCTAACTTCTTCTATACGTTTTCACTTCATGAGCAGAATATTCATTTTGGAGCTACTTCCTTAAAAATTTTCAAAATTCTTTACAAAAATCTTTTTTAGTTACTTAAATGAACTTCAAAAGAGCATTCAAGGGGAATAAAAATTTACTTATAATACGTAGCTTTCCACGTTGAACCAAATTAAAATGTGTACATACAGGAGAGCATCCTAGTTTCAAGGATATAAAGAATTTTTATGGTACGAAGGTTATATTTTAGGAAAGCAATAAAAGGTTCTTCAATTAGGTTTCAGCCTGAATTTCGCAAGCATCGCCAAATTTGTCTACTAGGTTCAGTTGAATTTTGTACTGCTTGATTTGAGTTGTTACGGAAACGGATTCCGTAATTGACTCTCTTGGTTCCCAAAAAGAATGAATTTTTCACCAAACAAATTTAACTAAACAAAAAATCGTTGACTGCGCCACCATCGTCGTCCGCTTTTTGATAATAATGCCATCTCATAAAAATGAATAGAGTAGAAGAGGTCATAGCGTTCAGCTATATTGTTTAGCCATTTTGGCCCATGCACTAAATGCAGGGTATTTATGTATGGAAAAGGAAAACTCGTAAAGTTCAATGATCGCGGTCATATGAGATAATGTAGTACAGCTGTTTAAAAAATCTTAAGTCTGCAAAACCGACGTTATATTTAAATTTAAATTCAATTTTATATTCATTGGCAATTTTAAAGTGAAACGTTTAATAAGTCTGAAAAATTTTATGACGTTGATGAAGTTTTCAGTTTTTTTCTGAATATGGCATTGGCTGAAAATATAAATTCAAAATTTCGGCATAACTTTCGAAGACCATGGTCCTTCGAGCCGGCTGTAAGCCAGCAACCTGTTTATGACCGAATCTTCAAGTCGTGGATGTCGACAGGTTACAGTGGAATAGGACCACGTATGTCCAAAAATGTTTCAGAGATTTTCATCAAAATAATATGCGGATACAATGGATGCTCGTGAGCGTCATTTTTTTTTGTCTTTGCAATTCGTTTTAATATGTAAATTTTCTTCTTACGATTGGAATAAATGTCAACTCATATTTCCTAAGGAATGAGCAATTTCTTGAAATAAAAAAATTAAAGTTCATATTGGAGGGCACTGTACAAACTCAACATGTTTAAGACATTGTAGCACAGCACAAGACTTAAGAGTCGACATTAAGAAATCGTGCATGTGCAAGTGCCCTTTGGAAAGATAAGATTTATACCAGCAGGTAAGTCTAATTTAAAGAATCCTAGAAACTAGTTCTCTCTCACATCAATCATTTCCAGTGCTGGGCTGAGTGCAAAATGTTTAATAAATTTCCACGAACTATCTGCAGCGTGCCGCTTGGTACACTCACAAAAGAGAAATGGAAAAACAAGTGTCAACAATTGAAATGTCCTACTGAGAGGCGACAGGACGATACTTTTCGTCACATACCTGCTCGGTATTTTTTTCAAATGCAAACTGATTTATTCCCAGACGAAAGTCGGACGAACCTGTTTCGACAAAGGAATTCACATGTCCGAATGTACTTTCGCCATGGGGATTCCTACAGCTTATCACTGCATCATGTAATCCTTGAGCAAAATAAGTACACACTCCCTTTAATGTTTAATTGCATTTCATTTCCTTTAGAGGAAAATAAAAATTCCCAAAAACAACACCCTTCGTACGTTTTTCGGTGAACAAAATTTCATTAATGGCCTTAGCCGGAGCTCTTATCTCTCTTTCCACCACCAACCGGACATAGAGCTCTGTTTACTCGAAATCCTTCGAAAGACCCGAGATGACGCATGAAAACATAAGCCCGCCAATTGCCATCTCTGGCTCTCCTCAAGGGGGATAGGGATTAACATGACAATCGACCAGAATGGACAGCCTTGTTGGTCGTCGGGCTGCCACTTGCCATTGGCTCTGAGGAATAATTAGCGAAAGTAATAATTAAAACGGAAATATTACTTAAACCGCATAATGTATCTGATTTGTGAGATTTACCCGCGAGTAATCCTATTTTAGCTTCTATCACGCCTCTGGTGCATAAGCAAGCAACGATTGTGTCCGTTTGTAATCCTTTTAAGTGGCCTAATGAATGAATGCTACCAAATGAATGGAGGATTAGATGAATCCTGACATTTGATTTAACGACACACGCTGGATTATAATGCGTCCTTTATTTATCGATTTTCTTTAATTTAAAATTTATTGCTGTGCCAGCGGCTTGTGGCAGTTTGTAGATTCATTAATTAAGCTTATTAAAAATATGTCAATGATATTAAGAGTGTCCTTGCGAGACATATTTTACGACTAAAATGAATGGGGATTCGAAAACTATTACATAGGCAAAGCCACTTGAAGTTGTATTTTAAAATCATAGGTACTCAGCCAATAAAAATAAGGTAACAAGCTGTTCATGTTTTAACTTGGTGTACACGAACACGACACCACCAAGCTACGATTGTGCATAAAATGCAGTTCGGTGAAACCGTCACTAGAACTATAAAAACCAAGGTTCAAGTATTTTAGTTTCCAAGCGCATAAGAATTGACCTTATAATATCGAATGACGAAACAGTACAATAAAACCAATTTTCATTTTACAAACAATGTTTCCGGCGAATGTGAAGTTTAACAAATCTTTGAAAACCCAATAATATGAGTAAAATAACCACTCCATCCGCAACGATTGAACGTTTTGTACGGTTCTGGCTTGAATAGATTTACCGAAAGAGTTTGACTGATTTTTTTAGCCTGATTTATGTATGTAGATGCTAAAGACAAGAACAACGTTTATTTTTAGCAGGACGGTGTTGCATGCCACTCATCTGGTGAATCTATGGCAGCGATAAGCTAGGCTAAGCTAGGCTAGAATTAAAATCATAAGCCTTTTTCTAAAATTTTCCAAAATACATCCAAAATTATGCCAAAAATGTTTGGTATCCACCAAAGCCTCGAAATTTTAGTAACCTTTTAGAGTACTACAAAAATAATGAAGGAACAAATAATTCGGTTTTTTTTAAATGTTTACGCGCGTACAATGGGTTATGACTACCCTTTTAATGTTGCCACATAACGCGACTGAAAGGGATCTAGAAGGAAGTCGAGATATGAGCTGATGCACATTGTTTTTGAATTCCTGCAAATTCTGCAGATGGTAGAAGAGGTACAATATTCACTTCATAAAGTTGTGCACACTAGGTTATAGGCAATTTTTTAGATTGAGAACAATTTTATTTATCGCCTTAAATATTTAAAATAATGACCTAAAATTAGACTTTTAACTAAGGTAAAGTGTTGTCGGCTTAACAATCAGGGCCCGACTTATTTTTTTGACAATTATACAACACATACTTTTTTTCAAAAAAAATGTATCTGCGGCGACCTAATATAATAGTTGACTTTGAATTTTTCAAACATTTTCAAAATTGTTTTGAAGAATTTTTTGAAACTTTAAGATTTTAAAACTTGTTTCAGGGTCCTCACCTCTCCAATGCCGGCTGTGTGCTCTTTTATAAAACGATATCTCGTAGCAATTTATGGTGTCGTTGAATCTCTGGCCGAAAAATAGCTCGTGGGCTGAGGTTCCTGAGCGATGACTCTAAAGTCTGCTAGCTGAAATTCTTTATATCTCGATTTAGATGGTCCTTTAGTTTGTACAGTATCCTCCCGGAAAGTTGTAGCATGTACAAATAGACAATCATTTTGATGCAGCTTCGTGTTGTTGAAGTATTTCAGCATGTTTGGCATTCGCCAGAGTCCTGTACATGATCGAAGTATCTTTCTTTCCACGAGTCTGATTTTCTTCATAGTTCTTGGTTACATGTATGTTATTACTGGCTGCTTGTAGGCTAGTAGTTTGGTTTTTGCTCAACCAGTTCCCCTTCTTCAGGAGTGGGTTAACGAGATGAAGGGCAAAGTTGGCGTTTTCATAACACTGTTGGCATGAGCATCGAATTTAAACCGCTCACTAAATTTTTTACCCAAATATTTTGTGAGATAGTTTGTTGCACAAAGCCTATCATGATGAGCACAGCAAATCTGACGGGAACCAAGTCAACTCCTTCAAAAGGTAACAATGTTAACGTTATAATAAAACACACTCCTCAACAATTTTATAGTATGTCACGCTGTGTTTCTTTAAGGCTGATATACAAATCAACTTTTGTAACCCTTTCCGGGGAGTATTTAATCGACTCCACAGAACTTAAATAACGTTTTTTGTACTTGCATTAGAGTTTTGGAGGTGGCTGATTATTAGTAGGTCAAATATGATTTATACCTTGAGCCTCATGGTAATTTCAAAATTATTTTTTTTTAACGGAATGATTTTATTAATTATTATCAATTGTATTGAAATATTATTTTAACTTAATTTTGGTAAACATGACAAGCAAATTGCTTAAGCCGACAATGATCAACTGGCAAATCTGAGATCTTTTTTTTGACAAAAAATAAAACGCATTGATATAATACTGTTGCTGCAAAAATAAATAAAATTTTATTCTGAAATGCAGCGCTCAAAATTATAATCAATTCTATAAAATAGGTTGAAAGGCCAGAAAACAGAGGTGGAATAAGGATAACAACCCGCATAAATGAAAAAACGCCTGGATCCTTAAAGTAGTTCAAACAAGGTTAAAAAAAAGTTGGCTATACAAATCCGAAGTAATTTTTTGAAAGTAAGCCCGAAAAAGACTGTAATTGCAAAAATTACCAGCGCGCAGTCCAAGAAAAACTTCTGTATATAAAAAGGAAAAAAACATTTAATTCCCTAGAAATTTGTTTCATTTTCAGCGGAGATATGTCGAAATATTTTGTCCAAAGTGAGTCCAAAATTGTTCGACGTCCTCTTATGACCGGATATTGATCAAAGTACACAACAACAACAATCGTTCAACATGATTGTTCAGTGTAACAGTGTTAGGCAAATAAACAAATTCGATAGAATTATGGACCAAAATGTTTATATCGACATCTTTGTAAATATTATGTTATCATATCTTTATGAAGAAATGTTTATACAATAAGTTTTTCAACAGTTCAACGACAGCCGAAATGCAAAAGAGTAGCTCCGAGTCAATGGGACTCATTTTGGGAAGCAAGTTAAAGTACGTGGTATTTTATAGGAGCTGAACTTTTCCAGCGTCTAGGTGACTCCGTGCCTCTTTGAAACTCAGGGAAATAAAACAAAGTACCAACAGAATCAAATTTGTATTATTTCCATTGTTCAATATCACATAAAAATGATATGAAACTAAGTGAATATTTGAATTTTAAAATTTTATTTGTTTTAAGTTAAGGAAAACCGCTGGAGTTAAACTAACTCGTTTATTCATTTCCTTTTTTTGAATTCCACTCAATAAACAAGTTTTTCTTTATTATAAACTTACTGCTATTTTCCTGTTAACGACTGAATGTATCTATGTTTCTAAAACTAAATAAATAAAACCGGCATTTTTTTATTTTTGCCCTCAATTTTATTGTTCAATATAACATTTGTAACAAAACATATTAACAATAACAATAAAGAATTGAGTAGAGATTTCATTATTATATTTTAACTTAATAATCTAGGCTAAAACTTATTTCGTTTGGGATTTCTGCAACAACAATACCCCTCGGCAGTGTTGCTATTAAGTCAATTCATCTTTCCTAATTTTGTCACGGTGGATTTTAACTCGATTCCAACTATCTTTGGACCTCCATATGCCTGGCACACGCTTTCTTTCCTCGAGCACAGTTGTGATTCCGCTTATCTCAATTGCAAAGACAATTTTCTGCATCCTCCGTCACTTGTGCCTGCAGCTACATGTATCCTTTTTTTTGTTTCCAATCTTTGTTCGTGGCAATTTGTTACGCTATTTAGATGGAAAATGTTATTCTCTTTCCTTAAATCCTTTGTTCTTCTAAATTAGTTGACATAGGTAGGATACCAAGGATATATACACACTCACTGCTGGCGTATGTCCTTTACATGTAGAATCCAATTTGTCGCGTGGCAATTTGCTGGCTATTTTGCTACGCTATCCCTTGGTATTCTCAAGTCAGAGTGATAACCATTTTCATGGATCATAAAAGTCGTAACAAGGACGAAAAATTAAATGGCACAACATACAAGTAGTAGTTCAAGATGATACGAACGCAGTAGGTAGGTTCTGGAGATTTTTCTTCTGGATTCTGTTTATTTTTTTTGTTTTTTCCCATGAATCTTAACTATTTTCTTATGTCCCTTTGGTGATGCCTTTTTCCGGGTCCATTATGGAAGCGAAAAGGTCCTCTCTTAAACGAGTGTCATTTTATTTTGGATAAGTTAACAACATACAATTGGTTATGCGACACGGGGAACGTAGTGCATGTTCAATGAGCAGATGAGACGTAAACAAACTAAATTGAGACGCGAAAGGACGATTTATTGCCCTACGGATGAGTGCAAGAGAATCGGATGTCGCGTTCATTTGGATATTGAAGGGCTTTGTGTTGTAAAGGAGGAAATGACACGGAAGTATGAGCAAGTACGCATACATTATTGCTTGCTTCTTGCAAAGTCCCTTTGATGATTTATGAAAGGAAAAACGATTTTCAAGAGAATAGTCGTAAACGGGTGTCAGCTGGAGGTGTTCAATGTAATAGATTCCTTTGGAAACATGGTCAGCGTGTTTTTGAAATAAGAGCTAAAAACGTTCAACTACATTGAATGGAGTACTGAGAAATATATTTCGGAAGCATCGGAGCGTCATGATATCACTTTTGTTCTATGGCAAAATTATATATTCGATTGAGTTCAAAAACTGTGGAATGCGCAGACCATACTTTCCCGGAAAAGATGACAAGATTTTCATAGAAAAAATCGAGCAAAAAACGGAGTCAAATTAGGTTGAAAGTAAGGCCGCAAGTTTTCACTAAGATTTATGTGACGTAATTCATTGTTGTTTTTGTTTTTCAGCATTGGCCAAAATTCATACGCCAAAAGATGCCTGTAATGAGGTGCTACGTGAGATTTACTGGTTGAGAGTTGAAAGTTTTTTCAAGAGTGTTTGCTGTCGCGGTACAAAAATTGGCGATCGAGTTATTCTTTTTATCTGTCCTGAATAATGGAACATATTTCGATAAGAAGGCGCTCTTAAATCAAATATTTAGAGTAAATTTTTTTCAGATCGATTTAGACCCCATCCATGCGTTGCAATAAGTGCACAACTTGGATCGTTCAAAAATGAGCCAAAGTGAGAAGGAACTTTTTCGAGAGAGGTGTAAAAAATCTACAAGCCGGAGTTGCACGGGTTTCGTCTTCGTGCAACTGATATGAAAAGTTGTTCAATTAGCTTGTTTCTCTGTGTTGCGTGTGATTGCAAACAGTTTAAAGAATGAATTTTCAAAAGCAGTTGCCGATAGTTGCATGGATTGATGGACTCAAAGGAAACAAAGAAACACACCAGCTAACAACAGCTACAAATAAAAAAAAGTCATTGTCATTTCATAAATATTTTTGCTAAGTTGAAAATCTGTTCCTTGCGGAAATTTTTTTTCTGTTGCGAAAAATATAGTTTCTGGAGACAGGAGCAGTCAAGATCCCAAACAGTTGGATAAACTGACTTTTCTAAAGTCACTCGACTTAAAATACTGGCAAATGTAATTTCTTTCTAAATTTGCATTTATAAAATTTTATAAAACTCAATGTTGGTTTATTAAATGACTGACTTTAATAGGCATGTTTGAAAACGAACGATTAATTGAACGCTCGATTTAATCGGGTATCGTTTCTGGGGTTTTTCGAGCTGAATCGGATCGGAGATCGATTTTTTAGAATTAAATTCATATGCCTGCCTGATAAGAAGTGACAGTCAGGCCAGCTTTAAGCGAAATGATGACTAAACCTTTCGACCTGGAGAAGAAAACGAGCATCAAGAATTTTTGCGTTTGGCATTTACTGGAGGATTTTCACAGTACTCCAGTACCATGGGCTGTCATATATAATAAAAGCAGCTTGACGCAAAGAAACGACCAAAAATGCATTTTTCTATTTCCACTCGTTTAAACATTTTTGGAATGAAGCAAGCTGATAATGATTTAAATCTCATAAAACAGCCCTAATATTCGAGCCATGTAAAGCTCCCACAAGGGCAACATTTATAGTGTGAGTCGACCTTCCCGCGATTCTTCCTCCACAGATAAATAGCCAGGATAGAATCTTCGAAATCACTTTGAAAAAGTAACATGGGTTTATACCTTAAATCTTTTGACTCGAGTGAGAAGACATTGAAAAACTTATTTCTCCATGTGTTGAAAATAAAATATGTTTGATTCGAAACCAGTGAGACAACGAACTGTAACTCTTTCTCTTTTTGAAAGATCTTTCGGGCCTTAATCTCCTGTTTTTCTTTTAACAAATAAATATAAAAGAGAAATCCAACCAGCAAGAGACAATCATAAGAAGGAAAGTGGCAAAATTATAAAGACACGTAATTATCTCGGCAGAATCCGAGAAAAATCAACAAAAAAACAAACAAAACCTGTCAAGAACTCTGTAAACTACGAAAATAGATACTCAAAAATAATAGTTATTCAGAAGGTAAATTATTGACTTCATAGAAGGTTTATTGGTCAATTAATCATGAGAAAATATTGGTGAGTGAATTTAAACCATCCGATGAAACGCTCAAAAATTGCACAAAAGTCGGTTCAGCCGTAAGGGAGAGAAGTTCAGTGACACACACACCTACAGATAAATTAATTATTACTAATATTAATACTTATCTATAATGAAGTTGTTACGCTTGTAGGTTTATTTGAAGGTGTAATATTTTTAGCTGGTCATCCGATTTCAAAAATTTTTCACATAATTAGAATAGACTGCCAGTGTGAAAGAGGCTATAAACTACCCTGTTTAAGTAAAATGGTCTTTCGAGGCGACCAATCTTGTTAATAAGGACGACGAAAAAACGCTCGAGTGATGGCGTTTTTTTGCAAACATTACCCTTACGTCAAAATATGTTTGATTGCTTTTTATAGAAAAGTTGTAGATCTCACAAAAGACAGCTAAAAAAATATACTAAGAAAACAATGTTATTTTCAGGGGTAATTTAAGTCGGGAATGTTAAATTATGATTATCAAATTAATTTTGCTTATCATCAGAGAAATTCATGTAAATAAAAAAAAATATTTATACAAGATTATATAGACAATTAGTAAATACGAAATCTAAGCGGACGAGCTTACAGCTGACCGCTAGTGTAAAGAGAAAGGAAGAAAAGACAACCAGCTCGGCTTTGTAAATATCGTTATATTTCTTAAAAAAATCGGCGAACAGGAAATGAGTATCGTCTTGGGACTCCTGTGAAGATCTTTTGTAGTGAAACGATTCGGTCGATAGTTAATTTACTTAACCAGAATTCCTTTTGATGCAAGAGGATTTATGGCAACCACTCCGAATGGCGGAAGAGAGGTGTGGATACTTCTTAAACAAAGTTTAAAAGCTGTTTTGAAACAGAAACCAGATTTGGAATGACATGATTTCAACGTACACATTTTCATAAGATTATTTAAGGTTCTCCTTTTTCATGAGCCACAAAATGCAGACATACTTTGAAGTGCATTATAAAAAGTGGCAACAATTAAGTGCGTGGTGCTTTTCGAGAAACACGAGATGTATACAATTATAATTAAAGTAACTTTATACGCTTTAAGCGTTTTAATGCGTACTAAGCCGCATTGACTTGCTGAAAATGTACTTCAAACCGCTTTCTTATGTGCCCTAAATGATCTGTGCCGACTTCCTGTTGGGCAGAACTAGGCAGACTAAGAAGATGATGGAAGGTCAAATCTTCGGTTTTTCACTTGCAAAGTACAGCGAAAAGGGCGGATTTCAGATTGATTACGCGTGTCGTAGTCTTGTCCAATGCCAAGCGTCTTTTATTCGTCTTGACTTGAGCTCAGTCCGTAGACTTCTTTCTTCACAAATCTCGTTGCTGTTTCAAATGTATAAACATCTCCAAAGAGTTGACTGTACGGGTGACTCAAAGCCCAACTTTTCCGATGGTCCTTTTACAGACTTGAAAGTATTGTTTGCTGGTTAAGTTTGGATGATTCCGAGGAACGTATCCTCAAGTCGAGAGATTGATAGCCTTTCTTCGAAGTTAATACAAAAAGTGACTGCGTTTAATTCCAGATTTCATTTGATGATTACTCGTTGGTGAACATAAATCTTTGATCAGAATAACTAAGCCATCAGAGTGTGCGGCTACTCCACCTTTATTGGTTGATTTAGCAGTAATCTTTGAAACAAACCTTTTTCCATAACGAAGGCTCCTTACCAAGGAGTCGAAAAACACTTTTTTTTTAATTATATGAGGCTAATTGAAATTTGTGCATTCACAGAAGGTATTCCACCAAACTGGCATCGCCATTGTATTTTAAACAATTCATACGATGTTTCATTGTGTCAGGCTGATCCTTCAATTCGTGACCATATCCGACAAGTTCCATCGGTACGGCTGAACAAATTCTGCTACATTCACAAACTGGCCCAGAGCAGGCTTTACAACTATCGCAGTTCCATTTAAGCTTCCAAGGATTAAGTACATCAGTTCTGTTAGCTGTTAACCAAATACCATTACAACTTTCCTACAAATCCTTCAACTACAAAAACACAAAAATCCCTCGTGGCTGTCCACAAATAAATCGAGTAAAGCGAACAAAAACCAAAACAAAAAAACAAGAAACACACGTATTCCCGCTTCGAGGCAAAACTTTATACGAAAAAAAAGCTCGCTAACCACAAGCATAAAAAGCCACCACCAAGAACAAAACCAGTCAGATAAGGGAAATTCAATTTTCAAATGAAAATTAAATGGAATCTGATATTTGTGTGAAGTATGGAAACCCCAGAAGCAAGAGAGAGGGTTACACGAGTACGAACACCACTGGCCACTCAAGTCTACATAAGTTCCGTCCGAGAGCCGAGAGTCCTCGGTTGAATATGTTTTTTTTTTTTTGTCTTCAGTTTTGCCAACCGGCTGGGAAGTTTATCGCAGCAGGAAATCTAGTGAAGAAAAAAAAAAGGATTTCGTTCTGTGTGTGTGGAGGAAAGTTTGGCCGGCACTATTCCCTAGTGTTTGGGGGAAATTAAATTCACCTGCAATTAAGCTGTCAGGCTCTAACAGGAGTTTTCAAACTTCAACTTCGACTCTGTACTCCTTGGATGTTTTCTTTTTGGAAGACAGGATAACAAACAGTCCTACACAAGCAACAATTTGTTTTTATTATTGTAGGTATTTTCAAACTGAATATCACTAACGAAATTTGCTGCCCTTTTTGGGTGGCCTATCGTGTGTTGGATATATTTGAGTTCTCTAGTGAGTTCTAGAACTCAAGTAATTGGATTGGACTTTTATTCATGGAATAGGAGATGCAATATCCTGGAATTCTAATTGACTAATTGATTGTTTATGTGAAGTTAAATTAACGCCGTGTTAGTTGAGTAGATGAGTGGACAGCTGAGGTGTTTTTACTTCTTTTTCGACTCGCTTTTTTAAAGCTTCTTGCGGAGAAAGATAATCGAAACTGGCTTTCGTTGTAAAATTTATACATTTTCTAAGAATTCCAAAAACAGACGCTACCTTTCTGTAAATTCTTCTGTGACTGTGAAAAAGAATAAATTTCTTTAACGTGAATAATCTTCAACTCGAAATCGGAAACAGTTCAATGGTTTAGGGTTTTTAAGCATTACCAAGGATTGTAGATTGGAATTAACTTGGAGTGACAGATTCATGCCAGAAACAATGCTGTGGAACTTGAGTCTTTTTCTTTGAAAGATCCGTATCAGTGATTTGAGTCTGACGAATGATTTAATTAACTCCACTGGTTGTGGCTTTGTCGTCGATTTGGTTGTGTACGAATTTCGGCTACAGTCCATAGTCCGAGCTCATGATGTTTGAGTTCATCAAGTTTCCCACTCCAAATTTTCCTTCCGACATCTAGCTGCAGTTTAATCGCCTTAAACATAAAAATTTATTAAATGTCCAACAAGATGTAGCTCAATATTTTAAGCTATGCGGCCTTCCACAGCCCACAACTTGGGGAATTTTGTCGTGATTTGGGCCTTCACTCGTACAATAGTCAACTAACCCAGGAGCTGGATGTAAAACGACCGTAGACAACGACGTATGTTTGTTGAATGGGCTTTGAAGCAGTTTTAAACTGACACTGATTTTCGTCGGAAAATCATCTTCAGTGATGAGGCTCATATCTGGATGAATGGGTATGTCAGCAAACAAAATTTTAGAATTTGGGACGATACCAATCCACATGAGATCTAAGAGCCTCCAACGCATGCAGTAAAGAGTAATAAAATATCTCACACACTTTGCTTTATTAACTTCAGTAATCAGTCCGATTTTCGGAATTCACAATTTTTACATATCTCCACGTTTTGAGGTCCCAGAAGTCGGACTCATTGTTCATTGTTTTGTTGTTTTTAGAAAGATGTTTGTGTGTGTGTACATAGGAACGTTTTTGCGGATTCTTTTGTACAGCCTAACTCGAGAACAAATCATTCGAAGCGTGTGTGAATAAAGATCACCTGAAAAAATTTTGGAAAAATTTATTTGACAGGGTTGTTTAAATTTTATGACGAAAAAACTCTTGAGAAAGGGACAATTTCACTTCTTTTATGAAAATGAATTTAGTTTTCCAGTAAAAAAAAGTTCAAAGGCATGGCTCGGATACATAACTCCGACGAACTTTACCATAGACAGCTATAAATTTGGAAAGTTAGGGACAAAGGCTCCGCTGTAAACACAAATAATAACACCAGCGCTGAGATCGAACGAAGAAACACTCTTGCTAAAAGGGCTAAGAAAGCAATTGAGTATAGCTTACAACGAAAGGTACGAGTAGTGCATGTTCGCAACTCAGATAGAACACACAAGCGGAAGGGAACCTCAACCAATTGGAATTTGTATCCCTGGTCCGACACGGACTGTAGAAACACATCGACTTAGTAATTAAATAATTTATAACAAAAGAGTTCAACTAGCTTTCAGAGTTCAAAAAAAGGAACACATATCATTGTATTAAGTTATCCAAAAAATATCTTAAACAATTTATGGAAAAAAAAGAAATAAAATTCTACAGTATAATTTAGAATCCATTTTTAAATTGGTGTCCTAATCACTTGAAATAAAACATATTTTCCTAAGCTTTTGTTCAGGGAATGAATGATGCTAAATAGCATATTAAAATGGCGATCGAGATCATTCTTAACTGAATTGAACAATCTTTGATACAACACTTTAACTCCAAAAGAACGTTAGACACGACTACATGGGATTTACAAAGCCTCGGAAAATGACCTCCATACATAGAAGAGCGCACAGCAAAAGCCTGAGGGTAATAGTGAATATGCAGGCGGGCATTTGGAAAAACGTCTACAACCAAAACATGATAATAGGGTGTTCTATCTGCTGACTTCTTCTCGGAGGATAAATTGGACAATAATGCCAATCTTTTGGCTCCAAATACTGCAAATTTCCTTCTTCTTTTGCCAATTTCAAACTTCTTTTATGCCCAAAAAGAGAATCAACTAAAAAGCTGGCTTTTATTTTACTCAAATTCATTAGTCAACTGGACCATTTGTAAGTGAATATTCTGAAATCTTTATTGGAAATTTCCGTACGCTTGTCCGAATGATGCTCCGTTGCTGAGAGTTTTGGCGCATTGAGTTCCAATGAATTAAGCATAGAGTTTCAACTAGGAACTAGCGCACCTCGGTAAAACCTTGTTGGTTACGATATCGCCTCCGGGCAAAGCAATGCATTAAACATTTGTAATTAAAAACGAGACCAATCGTTGGCGCATCCTATGTCACTGCAAAGCTAAGATTTCGATTGGATAAAAGAACGGTGCTCAAAAATTACAAAAATGCGCTATTAACACGATCACAAAACGAAGAATGGTATGCTCGGAATCGAAGGCGCGCAACACTCAACGCCAACCGCAGCAATTGAAGTTTTTCTCAATACTATATCAGTGCACTTGTTGACGAAGAAGCTGGCAAGTTAAGGCGGGCACAAGAAAATTGCAAATAATATAACATCCCAATTTCGTCTGTAAGTTTGTTATGCAAGATATCGCAGTCAACTTCTCTCCTGATCGTAGTACAACTCAACTCATTCACCAGTGTCAGTCTGGGATTCATCAGAGTGGGATTCAAGAAGGAGCAGACAGCTTTATTGTCCACTCTTCTATTCCTTGAATTTTAATCCAAAAACTTGTATCCGAGTGCACAGCTAAAATAATGTATTCTTGTCGTGCTCTATATTTCAATGACTTTTCTGTTTTATCGAGCTTGGTCAGTGTTAGATTAACTGCGACGTTTTTGTTAGACCTGTCACCACGCTTCGCAACTCTTGAAGAGCCTAACTTATCGGTGTCAGCTTTTTTCAGAGTAGCCAGCTAACAAACTCGGTTATTCTAGTCAATAATGCTGAAAAACCCCACCTTTTTAGAGTTGGCTGTTTAAAGAGTGTTTTCAACGTTGAAATTTTCTTTGGTCGGAAAGGTCCTCTAATCCTTGCATGTCTCAGACACTGAATTCTTTTTCATTTCTGTTGATAACAACAAAGTCTTTGGCTCAATGCGCCTGCTTAGATATTTTCGGCTCCGCACTATTGCTCTTCCATTTTCGTAGCAAGCTTGAATTAAATCTTGATAAGCTTTCGTTCTGTTATGGATTGATTGTTGTATATCACTGGCGTTATCCCACCTTTCTTCACTAAGCCCGATAACGTTAACTTAGTGTTTTCTGTTTTGCGTATGTTTTCGAGACTTCATGTTACAGTTTCATTCTCTGAGTTTGCAATTAAGACTCGTCACCATTCTTGAAGCAAGCACAAAGTATGCGACTACAATTTTAATTTGTATTGAATTGCTTATTTACAACTTTCTCGAAACCTAGTAACTTCAATTTCAAATTCTTCTCTAAAAGCCAAACCTTCGTTTTAGCCCCAAGGCACGTGCCCCACTTAAGGCTCTATTAGCAGTTCATGTGTGGACACACTTAATCGTACCTCGGCTTACCTTCGTGCCGATAATCATTTTTCATCAGTATCACCTCAAGCATCACATGCGAAACAAACACGATCTTATTCTATTTAACAAACAAGCCAAAAATTCTGAGCTTCCATTTCAAAATGTTTCGGAGTCGCGTCGTCGCTAAATTTGACGAATCGCGTGTATCTGAGACAACCAATTACACCCAACAACACAATTCTTTCTTAAGTGTCCCATCAACCTTTGTAAAGTGATTCCCATTTCCATTCTCATTTCCCATTCCCAGACCGCAGAGCAACAAACACAGCAAGCTGCCCATTGGGCTTTATTCGTGCCCACAGCCCACAACCTACAGCCTACAACCTGCAGCCTACATTCGTAGTCCGAAGTGTGACGAATTCTGTTTTCGCTTCCCACTCTTCCTCGTCTTCTCGCTTTATCTCTCTGATTAATGCGAAATTAAATTAATCAACCCTTTTTGTAGCCTCGCAATGTAGTCTCCGACAAAAGTCTTACATTTACACGCATTCTGCACGGGTTTCTTCTACTCGCCCGATGACTAATGAGTTGACGCGCCAATGTGGTCTGGTGATTATGGTGTGAATACGTACAAATTTCTTCCAGATGTCAGAAATTTATTAAACACTCTTGCGTAGGAAGATGCAAAAAAGAAAAAAAACAACGAATGAAAAACAGCAATAAATGGAGCCAAAGAGAAAGACGAAAGGCTTTAAGCCAAGGCACGCGAAGATGTTGGATGCCACTGGTATGGTAGCTCCGCTTCGGTGACCTAATGACGAACAACAAATTGTCCAACAGAGCATTGTTCGCTAGTAAAAATTGACAGCGTGCTTATTTGATTAATTGTTCGTGTTGTCTTCTGAGGACTTAATTATTCTACAAAAATAAAAATAAGCCCAGATAGAGGACACAGGCGAGTGTTTAATTATTTTGGAAGCTCGTTGTATGCTGGTCAAAGTCTTTTTGGAATATTGATGGCTTGGCACTTTGAGTGAACCCACATGATGTAGGTGTTTAAATGGTGATACCTGAGCTCGTGTTTGACAGGAAAATTTGCATATTTGTTTTGTGTTGTTTTTGTAAATAATGATTTATGTGTGGGAAAAGTCTGTGGGTGACATCAATAGGCAGCATTTTTTTGTCTGCTTTATTTGTCGGTTTACTTTTGGACATGCTTCATATTTGCGGCTTTCATTTACGTCCGTTAATTGTGTCAACTTGTCAGCGACAACACTTTCCACCACAAGAAATGTGTTTTTTCTATGACATTTAGGCTGACAATGAGATTGACATTTAACCACAGAAAATGTGGCACAGATATTGATAAACAAGTACCTATTTTCTCCTCGTTCAATGAGTAAGCTTGCATACTGATGGTTTTTTTCTAAACGCTTTAAGTGAAGAAAGGCAATACGGAATTATTCGCCATATTTCATGTGTCACATAAACTTAACTTCGGAGCGAGTGGACATCAAAACTTGAACGTAGAAGAGTAATAAACTGCGTGAATTATATTTCATAGGAATAGGAATTTTGAATTGAATACAAGGCAGATGATGAACACCTCTTGAGCATGACACGAATTTGTGCAGATATTACAATGGCTTCGTATACTACACCAATACTGCACTTTGCGTCGTGGTAACGATACAAAAAAACGACGCAAAGTGAATTATTATTTTATATAATAAACCATGTAAAGATCGAAGATAGGTTCCATGGTTACGAAAATACTATACATTTAAAAAAGAAAACTGAACAAGGTAAACACTTAAAAAAAACAAAATAAATATAAAATTTAATTACATACACACACAAAAAAAAAATTCAACTAAAACAAAATAAAATAAAAACTAATCACTGTCTGATGAGTCCATAGTGGCTGTTGTCGTAAGCCAGCTTCCTTTCGCAAAAAAATGGTCCACAAAAATTGGTTCAGCTTTTTTTTCATCGTAAAATAAATTTCCTTATAGCAGTTGATATTCGTTGGTACCGCCTGTGACACTTTAAAACCCCTTCCGCTGTCTGGATGGTTTTTTAAAGAAATTTCCAAATTTGTTTGGAGGTTCAGCTTTGGTCCTAGTAGATTTCTATTGAACGGTCACTGTCATCTTCTTCATTAAAAAATTGAAATTCTAGTTGAAATTCTTGGTTGTGCGAGGTTAGCAATTCATTTATGTCAGTCTGCCTCATACCTTCCAAATTAGGCTCTCTATCTAAACAGGAAATTTCACGACGAACAGCTGGTGCACCATCAACTTCTGCAGCGCATATTCTGTGAACACATTCAGGCCATATTTCGCGCCAAACACTATTCATGCAAGATGGAAATAATTTCTATGGCTTTCATAATTTTGAACTTTTTCCAAAACTCTAGCATGGTTGACCTGTCTTATTCATCAGTCTCACTTAAAAGAAGTTTAAATGTTCGTCGAAGGTAATAACATTTAAAAGTCGATATTACTCCCTGATCTGATGTCGTGTTAGGCGGTAAAAATACAAATTTCACGTTTTCTGACCACTCATCAACAGAAATTGCGTGGCCAGGACCATTGTCTACTAGGAACAAAGCCATGAAGTTTAAGTTTTCCTTGTTGCAATAAGCTTTAATTTCTGGAATAGCACAAGTTGAAACCCAGTTGTGAAATAAAAATGCTGTCATCCATGCTTTTTTGTTTACTCGCCAGTGGACAGGAAGCAGATTCTTTGAACAACCTTTCATAGCCCTTGGATTTTCTGATTGATAAATGAGAAATGGTTTAAATTTGGAATCACCATTTGCATTACCTCCAAGAAGAAGAGTCAGTCTGTATTTGCTAGCTTTAAATCCTGGTAAGTTTTAGATATGAAAGTTCTGTTAGGTAGACGTTTCCAAAATAACCTAGTCTCGTCAACATTAAAGACTTGTTTTGGATCATAGCCACCTTCATGAACGCAAGCTTCTTCGCCTTAAAGAGCAGTGCAGTGCAGATTTGAATACTACTTTACTTTTTATGTCACCAAATATTGATTTTCAATCCAAATAGAAAACAAGGACTCCATTTTGATCATAAAAGCACTCCTTGCACGGGTCCATCGTTTTAGCATCTAATGATGTTGCAGATCTTGCAGCCTTTCTTATTTTATCCCCATCTCAATCTCTAATAGTTCTGACAGTTGTTGCAGCCAGACCAACAGCCTTTGCTGTCTCCACAGCCTTCTCTCCCTTATCAAATCGTCGCAGAATATTTAATTTTGTCTCCGAGCTGATAGTTTATTTTTTTTATTTTTTGTAATTCTACCAGCAGCGCCCTTTCCACTCATAAATAAATTGGAAAAATATTTACGTTTTTTGTAACCAAACACAACCCGTAAAAAAATATAAAAATTTATTATTCTCTTTTAAAAAAAGAGAATATACAGGTTAACGTCGTTTTGGGGCGGTTCGATTTACGCCGGTTAAAGTCGGCCGTGGGATTTCCCGATTTGGTCGACTTTAGGCACCGCGATTCTAATATCAAACACACATTTATATGTTGTTTTAAATACGAGAGCAGGCTATATTTTTTCGATACAAGTTTTGCTGTGCTTTTTACAAAAACAACTTCGAAAATCTAAGGACGAACAGCAGCGACACAACTTCGAAAAAACGCAAAACGACACGACGTAAAGCGGGGTATTGGTGTATATGAATTCGAGGACTTTTCTCGGTATCGTAATATGTATAAATATAAGAAATCGATCAAAATATAATTAAACTTTCAAGACAATGTTTCAAGACAATTGTTAAGATTCCTCCCCAAGAAGATCCCACAGGAAACACAAATGGCCCTCGTTTGTACTTTGTGTCTTATGAGTCTTGCTTTATCATCTCAGCCAACCTAACTTTACCTAACTTCGTTCATTGTATATAGGAGATAATTAATTTAAGTACAAATCAGGGTATAACGGGTTAAAACTTAACAACTTTTCTGGGTTCTCTCTTTAAAATATAGGGATTTCTTCTAAGTAGGTACCACTTAAGATTCTGAGGTCTTTATTTTATAGGTCGAGTAACTTTTCATTTTCCTCTGGTCTGGGTTGATAAACTGGCTTCGCATTTTTCTCGAATTTGAGTTTTATCAACAGACGCCTTTTCCAATCCGCCCTTTCATTGCTTTGAAATCCTTAATGAAACAGTAACCGGCAACAGTTACTCTTTTTTTTTGCGAAGTTTACTAGATTGAAGTATTGAGGGTCCTAAGATCAAAAATGGCTGTCAAGTGGCAATGTTTTGTTTGAAATTAATTATCAAGGACATCAGCTCCAGGGCCAATAATTATTTAAAATTTCTGGAGAATTTTGTTTTTTAAAAATGGCAACAAGTACGAAAAACATATTGTGCTGCGTACTCCGTTTCAAGTTTTCTAGTAGCAATGAAGGTATTGCCTCTAGATTAGAAAGTCAAGTCAGGCGTTTAAGATTTCCTAGATTCTTTTTCGTTTTCTAAGTCCTAAGCCGAGGCATGTAACAATTTGTAGAATTGTTTGACTATAATTCTTAGTTGTATTCTTTGCAGCATCCTTGTACTCTAAGAACTTCGTGATATATGGCTGGCCACAGAGCTTAAAAAACGTAATGCCCCTCGGTGTCGATTGTCGAAGCATCCTTTCTCTGTTCATCTATTCGTATTTCTATATGCGAGCTTAATGACAACTGTGCGGTTAGACTTTCGATGCATCAGACCTTCGCGAATCATCTTGGCAATTAGCTCGAAGTTTATCAACACTTTCGACATCTTCGATCTGACGTAATGATGCAAGCAGGATTTTGTGGCAAGCTCTTAACATATCCTCCGTGCCAAATAGAGTTATTTCAAAGCTCATCGGAAATAGACAAGCCGAATTGTCGAAGCCTAATTTTTGGAACGGCAAGAACGGCAAGGCTAACTTAATACTTTCGGATGAAGTACATGACAGACTGTAAGTTCCCACCAAATTCACGAGACATCATTGCTCGATAACGATAAGAAAGTGACTTTTTGCCCCGGTGTCGGCCCAAAACTTACGTGGTGAGGTTCTCCTTAAGAGCTAGTTTGTGTTTGAAAAGCTAAAATAGAATTCTGATTCTGCTTCTTCTGAAGATAGCATTCGAGGCGAAATGACTTTAGCAAACACCAGATCATGCAACACTGTTTGATTGCATCTACTCGCGTCTTCGAGCGTTATGCGTTTCTTCTTTTTAGCCCTTATCACAACGTAGGAAACCACATTAAGAAACGTATTGTGTCTTCACGAGACAAAGTAACGAAGAATCACAACTTTGTTAAGGTTTTTTAGCATCGGATTCATTTTGGGAGCGCGTTATATCTCCGTACAGGGGACCTTCCATTTATGGATTTATTTGGGTCCGATGGTCCTTCCTGGACTTGAAACCAAGGCACAGATACCAACCGTACACGTGAAAATTAGAAATTTTGAATCTTATTTTATGGCCCTTGTTTCTCTGATACTCGGTATACTCACAGTAATGTTAAGCTCGTTTTTCGAGAACTCAATTTTTCATCATTACAAAGCGTTTATGATATTTAAAACAAATTTTGATTGATTTTTTCGAGTTCCAATATCAATTCGTATCGATTTAAGGGTTTCTTTCTCTTGTTTTAAAATTCAAAAACAAAAAATATTATTCTTTTTTACAAACAAAGGTCCCTCATATTTATTTAATCTTCAGATAAATATTTAAGAGTTGTAGAAAATAAATGATTTCGGGACAGTAGCTGCAGCCGTTTTGGTTCTTTTGTTCCTAAGTCTGTTCTTTAAATAATTAAAGTTAATATTTTGTTAGTCTTCAAAAAATAAAACAAAAATTCATCAAGTCAAAAGTGGTTTTGGGATGGACTTAACTTAAGAGAAAGACTTTTAACGAATAATCATTTAAGGCTGAAAGTTCGAATTACTCATTCTTTCTGCTTAAATTGTTTTCTTTTGTCCTACTACCACACTGAATAGACTTTCCCCCGCCCATACAAGCCTCACCTACACCCCAATAAAAAAAAAGTCGCACATTTCCTCACATCACACCTCATCACTCACTCGAAGACACCCGGCACGTCATAATTAGCACAATTCGCAGAACACATTCAGCACTACACTTAATCAAAACCCCTTTCGCTATTTCTCATCCCAGGATGTAAGTCACACATACGAACACTGCAGTATCCTGGAATCTCAACAAGCCTACTCCCCGTTGAAATGGGCGGTCATAAATTCCACGGCAACTCCACAGATGATTATGATCCAGCGACGCGCATCATCACCTGACAATCGAATTTATTTCCCATCCATGAAAAGGATCCCCAATACCCTTTCAAAGCGAAGGTGTAAAAGTCACCCCAAGGAGACAAAAGGTAACCCACCAAGGACACAAACAAAAAAAACCAAACTCACCCACAAAACGCAGAACAAAGAAAACTAGAACAAGCATTCAACTGAGAAATTTACTTTTGTTTCAAGGTATGTTGACAAATTTATTGCCATCACATGTCGGCCTGACAGGACTCTGTGTGCCTGTATTTGTGCGTCAACATTTGTCTCCTCTATGAACTGGATTATTGGCCGTTATAAATAATTTTTGATGCAAAGTGATGTGCGATGTGCGGAGGAGCAGCACTGTAGGAATGGCATCTAGTAGAGTGGAGAAGATGAAAAGGTTCTCATAAAAAGCAATGCGAATCCTTTTTTGTTTCCCTACGCCATAAGGATGAAAGGCAAAGGAACGAGCAAAGAGTGTGTACAGGTGATTTATTACGTTTTATTGCTAGCAATTTTCAACTTCAGGTAGCAATCTGTTTGTGCTACTCTGTGTGTCCTAGCTCTCTCGGCCACTGAACAATTTCCTTTTCAAGAAAGGATATTGTATTTTCTGTGTTTACCAACTCACTCCCCCCAGTGTGTATTTTGTTTCGCTACTGTTGGCCATAAATTAACCAAAACATTGGCGACACATACACACATGCTTGACTCCTGGATTGAGTGCCGGTTCGACAATATATCCTTTCAGCTACTTCTACGGAATTCATTTTTATTAGTATCCTTGGAAGAAGAAAACTCATAAAAATTTATTCATTGGAAAAAATATACTGAGTTTCTCTCAGTCAAAAGTGTCGGACAAACTGACTGACAAGGCGATACACATGCGAGTGCACACCTACTCGTACACATGATTCATGGTAGTGCGTCCAGGACATTGCACTTAATCCACTTTGCGTGACTGCATGCCCGGTTTAATCGTAATGTTTCTTGTGTGTGGTTGTCGCTGTGCTCGTGGAAATCCTGACTTTTCAGTTTTTAGCCTGCAATTTGCCCATTTATGATAGTTTATACAGCGAAATGGAAATAAAAGTCATAATTGACGAGACCGTTACAAGGATATAAAATAATTGAAATGCTTTACAGTCTGATTCCCCGAGGAATTGTGATGATTCCCTGGCACTGCCACAGTTCCACTACTCTGTCTCTGGCTTCCTTTTCTTCCCTTTTCCACTGTTCTTTACGTTTGGGGATTTCATGCGGCATGCGAACCGCTTGAGGATTGGAAACGAACGAAGCCTGTGTGCCAGGACAAAGTTCAGGCAGGCAACAAAAAGCGAAAAAAACAAAAACAAAATGGAAACTGAAAACCTCATAAAATCCGTTATATAATTCATATTTAAGCAGATAGAACACAGCGGTAATATTACCGCAAAGGATATCGCGCTCCTAAGAATATCGAATTAAGTAATTGCATAATTGCTCGGCCAGCAAACGAAGCAGCCATCACACAGCTTTACAGGACTCACACGGATAATGGCAACGTACCTACCGGTGAGATGGTGTAATTGTTTTGTTATAGCTGTGTTTTTTTTTTTCAGTGTGTTTGCATTCGCGTGAGTCCTTTTGGTGCAATACGACTGTGATGTGAGGGGTTTTCCTTTTTGTTAAAATTTTCTGATTGTTTCCGAGAAACAGGGACTCGACTCGGTAGCAAGTCGAGTATGTTGTGATGGCTCGGAATTGGTTAGGCTGTGCACTGCAGAGTTTGATTATATTAGTTATCAGAAGGACATTCAATCAGAGTAAATTAAAAATGCATTGCCAGGCAATGCAGTAGGATCCTGCTTTGGACTTAGTTCTCAAAACGGATTGGAAGGTCATGGCCGATGCAGGAAAAAGCTATTCCTGGAAGGGACACTAGTAATTTTGCTATGCATTTTTAATGGCGAGATTTACAGTAATATTTGTGGAACCGCGAGGTAAACTCAATCAGTTGCTTAATGATAGAGTAAAGAATTATAAGGGAGGACTTGTCAAAGATAAACTGATTTCTGTTATGAAATTGTAAGAGACGGTTTGTAGAAAAGAAAAAGAGGCAAGCCATATTGGCAGTCAGGCAAACAAAACCAAGTGAGAGAAATCTGCTTGCGGCGGACGATCAGACCATGAACCTGAAACCCCATCCTACTTATGGTCAACGTTAATCCAAGATTCGGTAACGACGAAGGGTTCCACACCACAACATTTTATGCTACATCTTATGTTTAATTATTTAAAACATCTCATAGCGTTACACATACATTTGTATTTGCAAACGAGTAAGCCGAAATCGGGGGCAATTTCATGTGAAAAATACATCTCAAAGCGACTGCAATTGCATTCGGAATTTGTTGATGAATGTTGATGCCTTTTTACAATTGTTGCTATGATTCACATTCTAATTACGTGTCTACCTATTACGGGTCAGAAGATTCATCCGAAGCTTTGTTCTGCTGACACTCTTCGGATACGGGACCCTAAAAAAAGAACAAGCAGACTGTTCTTCACACCCACTGCTTTTTCTTATCTTTCTAATCCTTACAGCAGATCTCTCAACAAGCACCTACTTGCTCATTTCAAAATTTGCGGATGGGGCAGCGGTTCTTGGTTAGTTTGTTGGTTGGTTGGTTAGGGTGAGTGAATTGCTCATCAATTTTGTTGTCTGCCCTATTTTTCTGGGTCGAAAAGGTTTTGGCTGAAGGGGGTTTAACGTGCAATAGGGTCTTTTATGATGACTAAAGAGCGGCTTGGTTTGTTTAGTCGGGAAATCTCTCGGATATTTTAATGAAGTATATGATTTCAACGATCCCTTTCTTTTTGAGGTGGTATCAGTGGTAACCTCATCATTTTGTAGCTCTGTTCACGCGCTTTCCTAACAATCAAAATTTGAGTCGAATTTTACTACAGCTAACTTTGTAGAGTCGATCCTTTCACACGAGATATGGTTTTATAGTTTGTTACTAAATCTCTGCTTTCGATAATGCTGCCTTTGACTCCATGTGTAACTCTGCGAGAATACCTGGAGCAAATGAAGCCATCGTAAGAATGAGGATGAAGTGGAGGCTGCCCGCAAGGTGGTCTCACTTACAACTAAAAACCTGAAACTATACATCCAAGCATAAGCAAACGATGTCTGTATATAGTACTTTTATCGGGAAAATCCTTGAGAAAAATTCGTTACAAAAAGCAAACAGTCTTGGCTTAGATCGATGGTTAGTGCACCTGGAACGAACTATCCGTTAATCCGAATCGAAAAGCACTTGTGTTATTTACTCGTAAGAGAAAACGAGACGGCCTTTTGCTTCAATGTTGAAGGGTGTAACCCGTGAAAATTTTAGTTACCCAAATGACGTGGAATACACACGTTAATCTAATATGGACTCGCGCTCTATAAACCTTCTGGTACTGTGCCTTCTGTACTTCTGGTGGGCAAGGACGACAGTGAAATCTACTTGCATTGTTCTCACCAAACTACAATGAGAAGTCTCCCTTAGAATCACTGGTGTCATGCATTCACTACGCTCTAAACCCCTTTATTAACTTGCTGCCTTCGAATTGAAGCATTCAAAAAGAGGCAAAAATAAGCGATGTGTCAACTTATGAAAAATGGAGTCTGGCAACGAGATTCGTGACTTTTGGCATGAAATGCTTTTACGTAAAATGTTTGAACAGTGTTCTTTGTTTGGCTTTCTATATCAGAGATATAAGGAGATATAAAAGAATGCATTCATAAAGTGTTATGATTTCACTGAAGTACTTCAACTTTCAAATTGTATTCGCCATTATTCAGTCAAATGACTTGAAGTCAGAGAATGCAATACTTTTTGACTGCTTGCATACTTGAAAGTCTATTGAAGTCATCTGCAGTCCTTTGAATTCTTCATTATTCATTTGAAGTCTTTTTTTACTGCTTCGAAGTCTTTTGCCTGCTTGAATTCTTTTTTCTGCTTCGAAATATTATCTTTGAAACCGTAGTACGTAAAACAAAAATTCAACACTCTTTTCTATAACGCTTAAATTGGTTTGGCCTAAGATAATAATTCAAAATTGGGTTACTTAAAATGCTGTGGGACAGGTAGAAAATTCCATACCGGTGAAGAATTTTATTAATTAAAATAGCAAATATTCTTTCAGTTAGAATTGAGGGAAAGTTTGGTTCACTAGTTTCAAGTTATTCATTTGATCACAATGAATAACATATCTACATTCACCATGATTGAGCTAATTGAAAAAGGGTGGTACAGAAAATATTGCTGTCTGTGTTCAAATAACAACATTATAACAATATGGTTTTCAAGGTGTTCCTTTATGCAACAAAATGACAATCTTACAATGTAGTTCAATTGAGCAAAAATACTGACGTTTAACTTTAGAGCTACCGAACCGGTGAAAAGCAGTAATGTAAATTTTTTTACCATAAATTTTTGATTTTTTTATTTATGGTTGTACCAAAATCTCGTAAACAATCTCTAGTTTTGGTTAAAAAAAGTCAACCTTTACTGTCAGTACTTATAGCATTCGTATTCAACGCAAGTTGACTGCAATCGTATTCTTGGATTTCTGATTTTGAAGTTTCAGTTTGTGCTAGTCCGGTACTTTATTTAAAACCTAAGGGCAAATGATTTGTTATAAACGCTCTACATTTTGTAATGAAAAATAAATTTATCAAGAAGCTTAGTTGTTCTAATGAGAGTGGGGGTGGAGATTAAGAGTCGATATTAGACGATGTTTCGCGAATGGTTCGTTGCAACCACATCAAAAGTGCTCAACTTCAAAAAGTTATTACGTTTTAAATTGGATGAAACTGAATTCCAGTGAAATCAAAAACTTGAAATGAATTATGAAGAATTCAAAGGACTGCAGATGACTTAAAAAGACTTTCAAGAATACAAGCAGTCAAAAAGTATTGCATTATTTTGACTTCAAGTCATTTGACTACTTTAAATGATTTATAATTCAATGACTTCAAAATAAATGTTGAGTGCATTTCTGAAGTTAAAGTATCGCTTGAATCCATTTCGTCTTATTGAAAAAAAAAAAAAAACAATCAAATGACTGCGATTTCAAAGAGTGCAATCCCAGAGCTCGGTCCTGCGTTCGTGTAAAATGATTTAAATAGAAAAGGAAAAGGAACTGGGGCCGGTCAGTATTTGGATGATTAAACAAAGTAAGGTAAACAAGGCAGGTTATTGAACAAAGAAAGTCCAGTAAAAGTATCAGCATCAACCACGAAATGCTTGGTTAAAGAGCCTGAAAACAGCAGAGCAAAATTCCTCCTTAATGCTACAGAATTATTTTCGGACTGTTTACAGGGCACAACACATGAGGCTATCATATGACCAACATGCGAATCATAGTAGATCCAACACACATATGTTGTATGTATCCTGTCTCAAAGGCGCGTATCTTCCTGTGTGAGCGTCCAGCTCTGTCAGGAATAAGACAGTGCATTTTGGTAGCTGGTTTAATGGGTATGGACACGGCCCACTCTCTATCCCTGGTCGATATTCTGCATTTCGCTATGAATATAAGGAAATACATCCATCAATCAAACATTTAACCCTGTGGCAAACTACTTAGTCACTGTAGCCATGGCTTGAGAATATTAAAAGGTTTCGATGAAAGAATTTTCTTATGTTGTTCTGCACTTAGACATATCTCATCCCTGTTCGAAGATATCAAGAGATCTTGGTGTAATTTTAACAAATGGATACCAACTTTTGGTTTGTTCAAGCATCAAAGCAAGAAAAATCAATCAAGGAATTTCCTTTTCAAAATCACATGATTGGAAGGTACAAGCAAACCTTTAGATCCACATTTCCGGAGACACCATCATACAAGTTCAATTGAGGTTAAAATTATATTGTATTTAAAATAGAAATTCAAGAAATTTCATTTCAATGAAGCCATCACTGTTCTACATGACCCAGTGAAATAGAAAAAAAACGCCGCATAGTACCCACGTACTATGTACTATATATTGTACAAAAGAAACCGCCTTTACAGCATCTTATTGTATCACGCTAAATTCTCTCCTCCTCCATAGCAAACAATCCCCAATCCACCTACTTCAAACCAGCTAAAACCTCTTCAACTATGTCAAATCAATTTCACATCATAACTAGCTCAATAAAATTCACAATCAGCCTCTTGAAAAATTCCTCAAGCATGGCCTCATAAAAATCTCCAAGGCACAAAAGGCCTTCAAACAAAAGTGTCAAAGTCCCTGTTTTCAAACAGACAATGACGAAAAAAAAACAACATATAGACACATTCCATCTATCCAGCTCCAGCTGTGGAAAACCTCCTCATCTGCCTTTGGAAACACAACTCTTTACAACTCCACCGATGGTCATAAAAATTATTGAATACTCGTCGTACCCATATCGTGTGCACTCCCTAACTATTGAGAGTGTCCCTCGATACCCTACACGCTGGCTGATTGTTGGACACTAAGGTGCGTCTTTGATGGATTCCTCCAGTCGCAGTCGGTTTTGATGCAATAAACGTCTTTCAAAAATAATTTACACTTTACCACCAGATTCATTTCCCAGCTCTTGAAGTCTCTTACTTCTTGTACGAGTCTTTCGCCGGATAATTTGTTTTTATCGCCCGAAAATTCATTATGAATCCGGAGGGAGTTTAGCCACAGTGAGAGCCGACCACAACTGCAGCATCATGCGAGTACAAGTGATGATCGTTTAAAATTCGGAGCAGAAGATTTCGTCTTGGGAGGACGCACGGAGCAAATGCTCGTTAGCGCGGAATGTGCGTTTTGCCTAGTTTAGATGCAACTAGTTGAAAATTACCAGTTGCCTGCTTGCTTGAATCCTTTTTACGAGCTACAAACATTAAAATACTAAATTTTAAACTGAATAGATTGCGCCGGCGCGTTGGGTAGCCCCCTGGGTCTAACGATGACATCTTTTATGATCAAGCCCTTGAAGGCAGCACTAGCATGCAATTACAATAATTCTTTAGATATGAAGAGCTGACAACAATTCATCTTCGCGGAGACATTGCACCAACAGCTTGACCGACCGTAGTGCTGTTTGTTATACTAAAAGGTTAAAGGAAGAGCTAGAGTGTGACTGCGGGTAGTTAATGCGCTTTGTCCGTTCGTCTGTTCTTGTTTTTTTTTTTCTCAAAAGTTACGATCAGACTTTTATGATTTTTAAAGAGACCCGTGCTGTAGCTGATGTTGAATATTTGGAATGACCCACATGAAGCTTTGGTTGCTTGCACGTTTGTGAACGGGGATGTTTTATTGGTTTCTCGTACTTTTGGTTGTAAAATCATTGAATAACTATCTAGGGGGAATGCCGTACACTTTGCGCGTCAGTTATGCGTTTTATTGAGTAATAGAAATGAAAATCAAACAAGATACTAGCGATATCGGAAGTGCGTGGTAGTGGAGGTCTCTCCACTTTTGATGTTCTCGTTGTTTCGAAGCCACACCTTGAAGCGGGCCCATCTTTGTTTCGTATGTGTTTTAGCAGCTATCGAATAAACAACAGCTTGATCAATGTCTTTCAACTGTAAAGTGCCACATTTTGATGGGTCATAAACAGAGGTGACTTCAAGAGTTTAAATCGATTTGGGTAACAAAATTTTCAAATGCCGATGGTTCGTTCTTGTTAAATTAAAAAGTAGACGAAGCTTGTTCACAATCATGAGAACAATACTTAGAAGCTCGAAAGAAAAAGGTAGAAACCTGTGTCTGAAACCCAACAACGCAATGCAACTCTTGAAAACATCGGTTAAAAGATTACTTTCGATCAAATTACTGTCAACATGAAACACACTAGACGTTGTTAAAAAAAAAGTTTTCAAGTGAAGCCACCTGTTCAAATCTGTGGATCTTTCTGAAGGTGATCCACTCTCGTACATATTCAACACCATGGAAGCCGAACCAAGTCATTTAACAGCAATACCATATCTTTGAGATTTCGTAATTAATTTTCAATCAATCCTTGTTAGATTGAGGAGCAGCTTATTTCAGGGAACTAGAATCGGCTTGTGGAAAAACCTCGTCACGTATTTTCTTTGAAGGTGAGAAAGCACATTCAAAGGACACCATTCGATAATTTTTCAGGGTTTTGTGATCGTCCTCGGATCACACACCATTTATATTTGAACTTGAACTCAGAGCGTTTCAGTACGCTTTTCTTCCGATCTGAGCTGTGAGCGCTTTTGTGGGATTATCTGTTCTTGTCCAAAGTATTCCACGTGTTGTTAAGTTTTGAGGGTGCTTTATTTGACAAATTACTCTTCGCAGAAAAAACTCATACTGCTAAGGTCGTTCGATTTAACGCCGACATTTTTTTCCCCTTGGAGCAACGTTAAAAATCTTTTCTTGCCGAAATGGATCAGCAATTATACGAAGGCGTATTGAAATGTCGCTTAGAGACACTAATTGTGAATGCCGCCTTTTTAAGATCATTTCGTACTCTTTGGATATGACTTTTCCATTTGAAGTTGTTGTCGATGGTGATTCCTTAATTTTTATAGTTTTTGACGAATTCAATAAGCTGAGAAGGAGTTTGGGGGCAATCTGGGTTCGAAAAATAATTTTTGCATTTGTTTTGCAAAGATGGGGCTCATTTCTGCATTTAAAATAAAGCCCATATCTTGGCACTTCTTAATTATGTTACCATAACGAACTCATTCTGCGTATGCCGCCCCACTTTTAACTAAAAGGAGAGTTCGGTGGTATAAAGGATGAATGAGATTGGCTCTAACTTTGACACCTGTGGTACGACGTACTTGGTTTTTATCGCTGAACCATTTAAGTATCTTTATTTGTAAAGGCGCCTTGTTACAACTTCTTCTAAAAACTTTTCGAAAACGGGTGATAGTGATTAAGGAGTTATGAACTCTGTTTATTGCTTGAGTGGAAAATAAATCTGCATACTCTTGACTTCAGACTTCTGGGCTCTTGTTATGAAAATTTGGTCTCATTATTTCGACAGGTGTTTTTTTCCCTTGATTTCACTTATTATAGTTTCTTTTGGATCGTTTATTGAGCGTTAAGATAAGGCTTGGTAGTACAAAGATTTTTGCAGTGAAACATTCTTATTAATCAGGTTCCGATAGTATTTGTATTCTGACTTGAATGTAGTACTGATTCGGTTGCTTTCTTTACTTTTTTTACTTTTACCAATCAGTTCCGCTGTTACATGGGTTTTCTGTTATGCTTTTCTTGTATCAATTGTTATTGCGATCGCATATATTTCGGCTCTTTTTGTATGGAGTGTTTTTTATAGGATATCTACTTGCGTCTCTGTTTCAACACCATGACATTATTTATTCGTTTCGGATTTGATTTAATTTTTACAATGTTTTTTCCCGATGTATCCGTTCCGTACATGATAATAGTGCCAACAAAACCAGCTCAGTTTCAAACCACTGGAGTCCTCGTCTCACAAATATGAACTCTGTATTCCTACCTATTTATTTGCAATTTTTAAATAATACGAAATAATACCACACAGAAGCATGATATAAGCTTTTTTATTTGCGTCCTTCTTACTGTCACATAGTAACCAATTGCTGTGTTCTAAAATTCAGACTTGTTAACTAAAGTTTTATCCATACGAATTGTAGAAATTGCTTTAAGAACTTACTTTGCAAAGAGGCTTTAATTCGAGGAGTTGCCAGTTTTTACAAACACGACCCAATGAATCTATGATACTTTACAATATGGTGAAGAATTTGTGAAACTGATAGACTTATACAACGTCTTAAATAAAAATTAAGGTGATATATAGGATAAAGCTATCGAAACAGACCATCCTCCCTCGCCAGCAATAAAAAAAAAGGTAGTTTGATTTGTAAAGCAATCAGGAACAAGTTTAAGGTAGGTGTCTAGAGAGAGATAAATGAGCTTATTTTCCAACATTTATTATTTGGCTTCTATGTTTTTAATCAGGGCATTGTGTTAAGCATAAAGAATAGAAAAGTTTTTTTTTCTATTTTTATACAGTATTTTATAAAAAAAATTGTAGAGGGCGCCAAAGTCGAGGCCACAGAAACAAAATGTCTCCATGGCGGACAGTTAATCTCTGGAGCTGCGAGACTGAAACAAAAACAAAAAACGTAATTTTAGGAGGAGGATAGTTTGCCCACGTGGTAATTCACCACCGTTTGACAAAAATCGATTGTAAAAGAAAATGGCGACTTTACAAAAATATTGTTCCAAAATTGATCTATTTTTGCACTATTCATGTGCTTTAAATTTTGATATTGTTATTTTTTTTGTTAATTTAATTACCATTTAGTTTGTTTTTTGTTATAAAGGATAAAGGATCGTACAAAATTTTATAAAAATTATCGAGCGGCTTCAGAGATTATCTGTCCTTCAGTTGAAAAAAAGTGATTTCTAAGAAAACGCTGTTCAAGTTTTCTGTACGGACTCATTTTCGAACTGGATTGCTTCGGTACATTGTCAAAATCACATTGAATACGTATACAATTGAAACCGGAATTCTCGGAGTAGGGATTTACAGTTGGCGCTCGGGGCTCCAGCTGCCAATCGCGCTCTCCCACTCGTCCCTACACAAAACGCTGTAAATTTTAATCTATAGCGAATTTCGTCACCAATTTTCGAGAGGTGATTTTTGGCACTACAAGACGGAAAAAATTTTCTAAAAATCTAGGCTAGACACCTACCTTAAATGTTTACAAAAATGTAAAAAAGACAGTGAATCTGCAACAATTGCTAGAAAATCAAGCATAAATTGCAAAAAAAAAAGCTAAAATGTCTTAAGAAATTCTGGAGAAGAATTTACATTCCATAAAAGACGCTCGACACCGTTGACAAGTCGCTGGAAAAAAAGAACGAGAGGTCGATTTAAAAAAAAAGAAGCCCTGAACTACTCTTAAGCGAGGGCCGTTTAGATTTCTGTTTTATAACGAGTTCTGAACTGGAGTATTTACGAAGATCTTGCAATAATGATGCAGAAAACAGGGTTAAAAAAATTAAAGCTTTGCTGTAATCTGTTTTATTAATAAAATAATCTTAAATCGGCCAATTTTTGATTCGCTTCCGCAACTTTGGAGTTTGCGCTTGAATCCTAAAAGATTCAACATACAACATTTACCTCGCCACTGGACTGACAGCAATTCATTTATTTACAGTCAGGTATTATAAAAGAGATACAAAAGTTAGGTTTAAATCAACCGAAATGACATCACCTTAGACCAGAACATATGAAGATCAAATTTTAGAAAACAAGTAAACAAGTAAATGAGGCCCTTACAGTTTTTTTTGTGCACAAAGAAGAATCGTAGCCTTCGAAGACTGCAAATTTAAAATACCCATGATCTAAACTAGTTGAATGAATGAAATTTCCGTATCATTTTCTTGAAATACTTTGCACTTTGCAACCTTTCAGTTTTGAGCACTAATTTCCAAGGTCTCCAGTTCGTTCAAACACATATTCTAAATGGCAAAACCAGCATAAGCTTTTAGCGATAAGTCTTAGTGTATGAACTGACGGATTACTGCAGTGATCATAAATTCAAGTGTAAATATAAAAGCAGCTCAGTTTCAATTATTCATTCATTCCGCAACAGATTTGACTGTCAGCTCACCTCACAACAAACATCACAAGACTAGTCTTAAAATTTATCGGGCACTTGCCTGAAATAAAATGTAAATATCCCCGCATATATAAGCGTTATTGCCTGCAGCTAGTGCACTTTACTTTTGCGATCCGAAACACCGCCAAAGGTTAAACTTCAAGGTCTCCTTGGAAATTGGTCTCGCATTGATATGTATAGTTACTTGCCTATCCATTGCAACCGTGCACGTAATCTGCATAGCAATGGACGGACGCATTTCATTATATGCATGTTCCTAGAAAAAATCGCTTCAGTATTTTGCCGCTGAAATGCGCTCTTACGCCAACCACCTTCCACCTACCGCTAAAAGCGCTCTCATGAATATTAAAGAGTACGCGCGTGCAATTGCCGCTGCGGCGGTCGGCTGTTGTTCAGCGAGAAGTGCCCATCGATAACTGCACCGACCGCCACCTTAGCCGAACATTGTCATGATGTGCTGCGTCGCGTCGGTCGTTCTGGTAGAAAGAACCATCACCATCGCAGCTCTATGAGCCTCGTTTGGATCGTTTGCATGCCAAAACGTTCCGACTGGCGCTAGGCTTCCGATTCATAGGTATGCCTCTGGCAGGGGGATAACGCTTCAGCTGCCAATAGCAATAACACTAACAATGCCACGGGGGTAATTACCTACCGATGGCTGGAGTGCGCGTGTGCCCGCGACTGCTTCTTGATTTAAGTGATCGTTCCCTCTTGCTCTGTTCTACAATTTTGCCAATTTGCTATTTATCGTACAATGGCATTGCCACACTATGAATTATCGACATGGCGCGACAATTCCACTGGTCAGGAAGACCAATCGAACATGATTGTTCTATGAGATGCTGAGGTGTTCCTCATTCTTGTTGCATGGAATGCAGCAAGTCAATGATGATGAAAGATGTGAAGCTTTAATGAGCGTTCAAAACAGGTGCACCCAAGGATATTAATTGCAGGGATTTTTATACGAGCAAGCTGCTTAGAGCAGAAAACTACATTTTGGGGGCATGGTAGGAAACAAAACTCGAATATTTTTTTCAATGTATATTGAGCTTTAAGTGAAAGGTAATGGTTCTAAGTGTAAGCCGTACTATAAGACAGTGGCCGAGAAAAAAAGCGACTTGGATTGAGAAGCAAACAAAGGGACTTCTTGGCACACTAGTTTGAAGGGAGTTAAAAAGTTGTAGGCGAATATGCAGGATGTCATTTTTTTATGAGAAGACCGGTGGCAATTAACACCCGGCTCTGGCTCGAGATATACATATATATTCATCTTAATAAGCTCGTATAAACGTCGCTCTAGCCAGAGCCAAAGCGGCTTTTAGCATGACAGAGAGACTGTATTAGAACAGCAACTCTATGATTTTTTGTACTCTTATACAACCCATGACGCCTTGACAACGATACAGCGACCTAAAGAGATCTTTTGAGTCGAAAGGTTGGAGTTAGACCGGAAGAAGTACTGCTTCCCTTCTGATCTCGTTAGCTTTCTTAGACTTTCCTTGCCAATGCTGGATGGCCTAAGACCTTAACCATAAGTGCAGTGGTCTAGACGAAGATTGTTTTCCATTCGTTAATCAGCGTTGTAGCTGTTGTCAAATTGACACTACAATACGGTTCAGGACCAATGAACGGAGGTTCCGAGCCACCCCTGACGAGCTCATCTGCAGATTCATTGCCAGCAAATCCCCTTGTGTCCACGCACCCAGCGCAGCTTCGTTTTGTTGTTTCCGGCAAGTTTTGGAGTCCATAATGTTGGATAATAGTGACCTAAGTGCTTCCTGGCTGTCTGGAAAGATTTGAACTCTAGCGCAATACCCTTGTGGAGATTGTGTCTCACGCAGTTCTTTAAGGCGTGGATTTCAGCTTGAAACACGCAGCCATAATTTGGTTGCCTAAAACTTTAGAAGACTGCTAAGAAGCTGGAAAAAGTTCAACGTTCGGGTATCACCGGTGCTATGAGCACCTGCCCTGTGGCAGCACTGGAAGCTGTCATTGGGCTGTCTCCTTTTCACATTTTCATAACGAAATTAGCCGCCAGAAATGCCCTTAAGATGCAACTGGCAACAGAATACAAACCAGGTGACCAAACGAGACACTTGAAAATAATCAATTTCATCACGGCCAAAGACATGTTCTGCTCGATCCCAAATTGGATGAAGGCAACATACTGCTTTGGGAGTCTCTTTGAGGTAGACATTTCTTAGCGTGATCAATGGTTGAGCAACAAACTTTCCCCGGCCTCAGAAACTTAAAATCGTATACTGATGACACAAAAATGGCAAATAGAGTAGGTGCCGGTGTCTATGGACCCAGCACTAAAATCTCTATACCCATGGGAAAAGATGCAAATGTTTTCTAGGCTGAACTACAAACTATTGAATCCAGTGCCATAGCAAACCTTGCAAAAGGACAAAAAGGGGAATTCTAATATATTCAGACAGCCAAGCAGCGCTCACGGCACTGTCATCCAATCTAGTGGAATTCAAATGTGTCAAAATCTTCTACGACGCCGCTACGATCCCTGGCCCGACGTAACAAAGCTAGGTTAGGATGGGTTCAAAGTCATCATAGAATCGAAGGCAATGAAATTGCGGACGAACTAGACAGGGCTGGTTCTAAAACCGCGTTCACAGGTCCGGAAACTTTCTGTGGCATAAGCTGGACTACGGCCACAGGTGTGACAATCTACCGGGAATCAGGCAATCTAAACTAGGGCTCAGTACAACCACCGAATGCCGACTCTGTTTGGAAGACGACGAAACGGCTGTACACATTCTTTGTGAATGTCCTGATTTGATTAAGAAGGCGTATCTTCCTCAAAGAGACATTAGACAATCCAATGCTGGACATTAGACAATCCAATGCTAAAGACATTCTGACTTTCATCCGAAGGATGGAATGTCTGTTAGCCTAAACAAACTCCCCAAGATACAAAAGGGCTTTTCCTGCAGACCGCAGTGTCCTACACTTGGGCAGGGGCAGATATAAAGAAAAACAAAAAAAAGTCCGGCTTCTAGAGCTATTTTGGGGCAGGTACGCATGGCACCTGTTATTCCAAGATATGCAATTCTACCCAACTTCTGCAATTTATTGACCGTTGACGGTGGAAAGTTTTTGGCCACCATACGCTGGCCGCATATGCGTTTATGGGTCTCGCCATTATTGTGTCCAACGAATGTTTTATTTTGTGAGAGAGACCACAAGGCCTGCCCTTTAGGTGTCTGCTCTATGATTCTCGCAAGGCTAACGACTGCTTATGATTGCTCCGTTTGATCCAACGTGACAAAAAAATTTATGAAAAATTCTATTGTTAAGAGATCCTTTAGAGCTGATTCGAAAATAAATTCCAGCGGAATTGACTTTCACCAACAATCGGGTCGCTTATCTTGCTCGTTTCCCGGTGAAGTATAGACAGACGACAAACCTACCAAAGAAGAAGAGCGCACTTTTACGAAAATTACCTCAATTTCAGCAGCAAGCTATCCAACCGCGGCGTACTTAGCAAATGTTAAAAAATAACATCAGCAATTTTGGTGGCAGTAAGAAACGCCTTCGTCCACTTCCTTCATTGTGAAGTAAAAGTGTAGTTATGTTATTAAAGTTAATAAAAGCGTTTTTCTTCAGTCTCTTAGTTATTCAGCACAGATAACTTAAACAAGAAAAACGGTTAAAATGGTTCAGAAGCCTTGACAGACTTGAGAACGGACAGAGGAGGCTTAACAACAGGTTTCCGTTGGAACCATTTTTTTACGAGCCCTCAAAATGCACTAAGACTAGAAGCCATTGAAAGATGATTTTGACATAGTAATTGGCTCAAGCTCCTGAATATGAATGGGGCAGAACTTTTTTTTTATCTTTAATTGTTATATTTGAAAGAAAAGCATCCTCGAATGGAAGTTGCTCCGGACTCGCTTAAGCTACAGAAGTATTGAAACGTGTCAGGACGAAATATGAACTAAGAAGAGTTCGACAAATGTGCTCAATATGATCTTCAATTTTTAGGCCATAGTTCATCATAAGTTTTTGTCAAAACGATCAACAAAGAGTAATACTTACAAATTCAACGCCGTTTGCATGAAGCAATCTGGAAAAAAAACTTACAGATTTGTGGCAAAACAAATCACAACTCTTTTTTTGCTTGTTCGTACATTTTTGGCCAAAAACAACATTGCAATGGTCTTCCAGATACTGTGTTCAGTTCAACCAAAAAGGAAAGCCTTGTGACAAGCACATATAAGACTTACACCGCTTCACAAAACTGTTTTAAGATTGGAAGAACCACTGTCATTTGTCTATTACAGCCCTTTCTTCGAAGTTAATTTGGCTTATAAACAAACCTCGTATGTACCGAACTAATTTTATTTATTCCGTAAGAGAAAACAAAAATAACCTCACAATTATTTCTTATTTGTTTAAGAAAATATTGAATTAATTTGTCGTTCCAAATGCGATTCCATTGCGAGATTCCAGGAGTCTTACTAAAAGCTCTACCGTCAATTTACGATTTAAAACCCAATCATGCTCAACCTTTATTTCGATGACGCGCGACGATGCTCACAACAGCTTGACCACCATTAAAAGAAACCAAAACACTCCATCGAGCTACCCTGTACAGCTCCACTCCATCATTGTCAGGTTCGCTTACAGTCTCCTGCGCATGCGCACCCATCGTATCGAATCAAACGTAATCATTGGTGAAATGTGCGCGCCCGTCCTGAACGTTACTTAACCGCCCATTTGGCGAGTTTAATGACGTTCGGGGAGACAAAAGAAGTTTATCATCAGCCAGCTTTGGCCGTCGCCAGTGATGCGTTAAGAGGTCACTATCAAACAACAACAACAACAACGTGAACAGTAAATGCAACAGAAGGCGAAGAAGAAGAAGCAAACCACCGCCCAAGGCTTGATTTTTATTTTGCAAAAAACCATGACCATGTGCGCTTGGTGGAATGAAAACATTTTGTGAAGATCAACTTGAACAACGAACCGGTTCGAGGCGTTAATGACCGTCTACGCAATTGAAAATTATTTTTTTTTTGTTTCGTGGTAAGACGGAGTCTGGCTTCGCATGGCTAAGAGGTGCGCTGTTAATGCTGGTGTAAAATTTTTGAAATTGTTTCGGCTTTTTTATTCGTTTTGTGATTTTAATGACCCTCTTGGACAGTTACCGAGGAATGCTTTGGACAATTAGTAAAACATGATGGAATTTGGCACCACAACGGGGAGCTATGGGACTTTGAATTGGGCATCATTTGGCTAGGCATATTCTTTTGAACACACGCTTATCTAACAAATTTTATTTACAAAAATAAACGAATCTACGCAGAGTGTCTCCGTCATTTTACATACCAGATCCGTGCAATAATTTAACCAACTCACGTGCATGTGGCTTCGATGATGTGTGCATTGGTCAGGCAGTAATCCTAGCCACTGCAGCTGCAGCACCACTCGACAGCTTTTCACTGAATTGGCAATAATGACATTTGACGATAGGCACTCGCGATCGACAGTTTTTGTGCTTCAGTGGATTGCTGTCAATTGCTTTAAACAGTGCCAATAGTAATCGCAAATCCGCATTAAGCCTGCAGTCAATAACAGGAGACATTTCAGCTTAAAAGTTTAATGCAAACGTGGGCGTCTTGGGCAGTAAATAAAAGGTACCACCTCCTTATGGGAGGATCGCATTTCCAGGAAGACAGTTCACGAATACCGGCTTTCTTGAGGAAATATTTTAGCCTTTAAAAGATAAGGATCTTGGGTGCCAAAACTCCTGGTTATGTTTCAATACGTGAATAAACCCTCAAACAGTTGGCAAGCAATGTTGTACAAATATTCTTGAACATTACAAAGGTCGGCTTGAGGTTGCAAGAAAATATTGACGTCAAAACTAAGGAAATTGCTTCATGATAAATAGTCATGTAGACCGATATCGCTTTTGTCAATTATGTCGAAAGTGATTGAAAGTTTAATTTTAAGGCCTCTGCAATCGATCAACGAAGAAAAGCGTCTTATCCATGACCATCAATTTGGTTTCAGATTGAAACAGTTTTGGACTGATCAGATTTACAACAATCAAAGAGAAAAAAATATTTGTTGTTGTTACTTTTTTGACGTTTTTCAAGCTATTGACCAAGTGTGGCATGAAGGCTTGGGACAAGTGCTAGTTAGGGCAGCTGCTTCCTTTCTTGCAAAATAAGGGATTGATTGCTTCCCATTTTTTTTAAATGTCCAAATGCTTAAAGGATTGAGAGTTCCCTTAATGTGATTGTTTACACAGCGCGAGCTAACGTATTTCACATGCGCCGTTTTCGGCTTAAAAAAGTATATCTAAATTTTAAAGTATGCTCGAATTTATCCAGCTTAAGGATAAACTGATTAGCACACGATGAGCGGGTGTTGCGAGTAAATTGTTGCGCCCCTTCAATAATGCAATTAGTGATAGAACAACGATAAGCAAGAAACATTTCTAAGATGTTTCGAAGTTTTATCATATGCTTTTAAATTGTATCTAGAAGGTGCAAGGGGGTTTAGGGTGCCCAGATGTGAGCGTTGTACCCCATTTTTGACCGAATAAAAGCCTTATAGATTGAAGTTAAGTCAGACGAGGTAAAGTATTTCTATTTCTAAGCAACATCGAATATGTGGTCATTCTAGCGTAGGTTAGAATTGACGGGGCATACCGAGCAGTGAAAGCTTTTCGGTTTCATCGACGCAAGGGATATTCATGTACAATGGCTGAGTGTAAGACAGCATTCTGTTTTGGAAGCATTGAATTGCACTCTATTGGTTGATCCCCAATAAATTATGCTGTTAATACCAGAACTTAAATGTCAGAATTAACATACGTTGTCGCTCGATGTAGACGTCCGAAGAAGAAGTAAAACTGAGGGTACTGTCATCTGCGAAGGAATATATTGGATAAGATATGATAGATAAGAGAACTTCAAAGAAAATTAAACAGAGAGCCGGTGATTAAACTGAGCCTTGGGGAACACCAGCATTTATATGGTGAATTTCAGACTTGAAACCGTCCAATACAACTTATATTTTACGACCCAAAAGGTAGTTTTTTATCCATCGATAAAGAGACTCACCGATCCCATATGCACTACAACAGAGCCGGAGCCAAACTCTGTCAAATGCCTTTGAAATATCAAGTTGCTACGAAAACCATATTGCCGGTCATAAAGGAGTGTTCGTTATTCAAGAAATTTCATAAGTCGTCGATTTATCAGCGTTTCCATGACCTTAGAAGAAGTGACGCAAGTGCTATTGGTCTGTTATTGGAGGGAGAAAAAGATCCGCCCTTTTTAGGGACAGGCTGGACAAATGCAGTTTTCCATCTACTCGGAAAGAGACCTGAAGAGTAGGATTACGCAGTGGTTTTGACAATGTAGTAGAACACATTTAAACGTTTTGCCACTGAAGTTTAACAAGAGAGCGTCTTTGGCCCGGCAATGTACTAGAGATACATTCTTCGCGAAGAAGGTAGCAATAAAGTCATGTTTCCAAATGATATGGCTATTTTACAATCGAGTTAGCAACCAAAAAGTTTCAAAAATGTTTGAATCGTATATGCGGAAGGACCAGGACTTGTCGAATTGTTTTCAATAAGACCACGTCAACGCATTTTAAGCCTATATTAATGTTATAAACAGGTTATGTTATCATATATTTTCCGAAACTACCCATCTGATTTCAAAAATTCGGTCACACATGTACGTACAACGGTCCTTCGGAATGAACATAGACTTAAAAAATTCCCATTTGAATAAAAGAGTCTTTTTTGGAGACCCAGTATTTTAGTTAAGTTGTGAATAAAAACGGTAGTTTTTTACCAAAGCTGTTGTTATGGTGAGAGATATTTCCTTACCTTTCTAAAGAAAAGTTTAAGAACTGAAAAGCTTCTATAAAAAATGTCCGCGATTAACCATATGTATATATATACACAAATTGTTGTAAGAGGGAAATTTTTTTTTTGAAAAACAGTAGCAAACCTTTTTTGGCCCCTACAACAACACGTACACGGACTTTTCGCGGACAAAGTCACAAGACACGTTAAGTCAATTATATAATTTGAAACAATAAGACTTAATGTCAAATTTGAACGCCCATGTCATGAGCTTCAATGTAGATATGGAAAAATGAACTGGCTACTTCGAAATCCTTTCAAGTTCAGCAGTACCGCAAATTGCTTTTATACAACCAAGTGTTAAAATGAACATCTTTGGGGTTCAATGTATGTAAGCAGCTTACAAATAATTCAATCTTTTGATAATAAAAATCTGCGAGTACGAGTTTATTCAGAACAAAGACATTCACGAAATTTTAGGCGTTGGTACCTAATCTCGATGATGAAATAAGAAATCATGCTCGTAAGCTTAGTATCCGTTTATCCAGTAGTTGAAACAACTCTTACCTCCAATTTTTGGATAGGACAAGCTTTGTGTGCAGACTTAAAGGAATAAAACCGAACAACCAGGATAACTGTATTAAAAGTCGCTGAAAGCAAGTGCCTTTGTTGAATGGTTTCCTTCCAAACGCGAGACTATATTGTAAAATATTGTAATAACTGATTTATGGGAGTTTCCAATGAGTAGGAATCTCAGACTCAACTTCTCATGGTAAAGAAAAAATTAAATCCTATTGACGATCGTTGGAGAGACGAGATCACTGGAAAGTTTTAACGTGCCCACACCTAGTTCAAAGTGATTAGAAATTAACGATTAAGCACTGTTCATTCGATCTGCAAGGCTGTGTTTTATTGCACATTTAATAAGCTTGTAAGCATTCGCCATTTGTTTTAGTCTTCACAAAGGCAGTCTCTTATATATCTTTTCAAATAAATACTTCTGTCTGAAATTGTCCACATAGCAATGGCTCATTCATGCATCTAGAAGATCTCTTTCAATATAAGCCGATGATAAAAACAAACCAAATACCAAGTTTGCGGTAATTTTGTTTTTGTGTTTTCTTTCGTGCGGCTGTGATTTATGAGCCGCTCCTGTCACCTGACCCTGAACGCAGTCCATTTACGACACATTCAGACCAGTAAACAACATTTTAATGACTTATGTGACTTTAACGATGCATAAAAACAGTAACAAATGAAATGCACCTAAACAAATGACACACCTACAACATTGAGCCCGATCGTGATCGCAGCCACCATTGGGCTAATAGAAACAGCTCAAACATGCAGTCAAGCCCACACAGCGTCAGTTTTTTCATCGCCAATCTTAGATCATAATATGGCGTCTCAACGATGGGTTCTCGGTTGTTGAATTGGTGTTGTTTTTGTGTGACTTTCAGTTTTAATTGGAATCAAGTACCTACATACCAGCGCCATCCTTTCATTAGGCCTAATTTAAACGGTTTTCATTGCACCCTCCAGAAAAAAGTCATTTCTATGATTAACCTCACAGCAAGCAGCCAAAAAATTAATATGACACAAAAAAAAAAACAAACGCTTACGACATCAGCCCAATTGAACAGTGGGGGAGGGCTGGCTAATGTCTAATTGTAGCCTCAATTATAACTGGCGTCGCCATCACATTCGTCACCATGGCACTCTTTTGGTAGTGTGTCATGCCAAAACCGATTATTTGCCCTGTTGGTGGAGCGGCGGCAGGTCGGCCGGCCGGGCGGCGCTTTGCTGCGCCATCTATCTGAAGCTTCAGCAGCAATTAACTTTTATTGTTTGGTTAATTGTTTGTTGCTTCTGCACAGGAATGACAGAACGACAATAATTGATGATGATGATAGTTGCTCTCTTGTTCGACTGTTGCTCATCATCATCATCATTATCATCATCGTCGTTGTCGTCGTCGTTGAAGTCGGCGCCGGTCATGTCAAGTTGTCGTCTCGAGTCGATGACAGAAGCAAGCCACATCCATGCATGCACTCGTACATCATACAAGTTCCATAGATATGGGGGGCCTGTGAAAGTTGGAAGAATTAAAAGTGTCACACGTGCTTGGGCTTGGGTGTCATCATCGAGTCCCGATGATGATTGGCCTGCTTGGGTAGAAAACCCTCATTGCATCATGGGAAGATGTACATATAAATGGCTCTATTGTGACACTTGGTAAGAATTGGAGTAGTTATGTTATGTTGTTGCAACAATGAGTTGACGGTCTCACGCTGTGAAATTAAAAGTTCCATTCGAGGGAATCTCAAACATGAAACCAGGGGAGTGCTGGATAGTGTGGCTTTTAATTGAGATATTTAGCTAAAGATTGTGAGGCACAGACACAATTGTTGGATGGGCATGTTGTGACGGTAACAATGACAAATAAGCGTTTGAACGAGACGACTCATGGCAATTGCAGTCAGCGAACCCTCAGGGGTTAATGGTGCGAGGAAAATGAGACTCAATAGGTTTCTGGAGCAGAAGTGACACCAACGAATGTTGACACTCATTGTGTTTATGGCGATCACAGTTCAGATGAGCTTCCGTTAAAAGTTATATGTATTAATATAAAATATGAAGAATGTTCAATTTAGAGTTTGACATATGGTTGCCTAAAAGGAAAGCGAACACCGGCATATGAGATCGTACTGATTTCACAACCGAGGGCAGTTGAAATGGAGATGACTTTTGAATGTTAAAATGGCAACGTTTTCTTCCGGAGATAATAAGTTAAATGAGCGCCTGCCATTTAATTGGATTCAATTATTGTGGTAGACTTTTCAAACCTAATCAAGTCACCATCTGTCGTTTGAATCAAATCAAAGGAGATTTTGCTTGAGCTTTCAACTTTGCTTGTTCATTATTCCTTTCCTAAAACAGGATTGAAAAATGATGTGATGACGTCATATGATTTGTTTAATGGCAGTTATGAGACCGTTTCTGACTTATAAAGAAAAACATGAATTGAGCATATATAAAACAATTCGATTCGATCTGGAAAAATCTTTCAGTATTTTGAATGGAGTTTCAGGATGAACATATGCAATTTATTACCCCGTAAAGTATCAGGGCATTTTGTGGCAACCGATTGTGTGACTAAAGTCGAGCAAATACGTTTTTTTTTTACACTGCCTTAACGATATGAGATATTTAATTCGTTTCTATAAAAAATTGGTTGATTTCAATCTGTCAGGAGTTTTTGAAGCAATTTTTTTGAAGAAATTTTATGAAGACAAAAATTTCCTTTTAAGAACATTCTTTGGGCAATATGTACGTTTTGATGTCAGAGGGCGGCGAAAAGACAATGTTGATTTCTTCAAGTTTTCTACGTATACGACATCTACGCGAACGAATTCGAAGCCGACTGCGAAATATTGACATCAAACTTTTTTTACAACATTTCAAATTTGTACCTTATAATTTTGCTATATTGTACATCAATTTTGAAAACCGCAAATAATAAAAAGAATAAAATTGTTTCGGAAAAAAATGCATAATTAAATGACAGCCAAGTTGCAAAAAAATAAAACAAATGGAAAAGGTTTGAATAATCAGATTAAAGGCCTAGCATGCTAGATAAAGCCTTGAATAAATCTTCTACGATTTATGAACTAATCTTCGTCTATAAAAAAAACATTAAAAAAAATTATTATAGGAGTTTCCAAGCTAAGTTTGAAGAAGCACTCATGTCATTAATTCTTGTTTAATCTAAATAGTTAAAGTTTTTTTGACTACCAGTATGTAGCTTGCAACAGACCGTCGACGATTTTTTTTTTACTTAACAAAATTCACTGTTTAGAAATTTCGCTTACTGACGACTTATTGAAAAAAAAGGTTGTGCGGATTAAGGAGTTAGATTTTTGAAATAATTAAAGCCCAGCCTCTACATTCTTTGTAGAGCGAAAAATATTGGTACCCATGCTTATCTTGTATTCAGTGTAAAAATCGCTTACATCCGTTCATACTGGAATACCTCTTTAATGTTTTAATATGTTTCTATATGAAAATTGCTTTGTCATATAAATATATTTACTTGGCTTAAAATTCTGTAACCGATGGTTTGTTCTTTGCACAGGAATAATTAAAAATAATAAAAAGTAGAGCACACAATGATGATGTCTTTTTCACACTCAAAAGCTGAAAGAAAATCTCTAATTTTAACATATTTGACTTTTAAGAGCTGAAGCCTTAGTACTTCAAATATTTATGTTATTCGCAAAATCAAATTGTTAGAAAAAAAACCCTTCTAAACTGAACATAACTAAACAAAAATTTACCATTTACCATTTCAAACCAATTTACATTGGTTTTGAAAGTAGAAAACTTGGAGAGGGGCCTTAAAGTATATTATGAAATTTTTTATTTATCCTCTGAATGGAAGACTAGGATCGAAGAAATGAGAAAGTGTAATGTATTGTTTGAATGTGTGTAAAAATGTCTATATTTGTGGACATGTAAATACAAAAAGTAGCGACCTTAATAACAACTCTGAACGTTGTCGCTTGAAAAAATAAACTATTTTCTTAGTTGAGGAGTTAATAATTAATCAAGATTGTCTTCTTGATAATTTCTCTCACAGAAAATGCATGTTCAATTTTCTTTGAAAAGAGTTGAGAATTATAAAGGATGGAGAACAATTAAACTTTCGTAAAAAAAGCCTTTCAGCGATTTCAACCTTATGTTGGAGGTACAATTTTCGGTCATCTACATCTTTGCTCAATAGGATTGAATATCGAGATTAGTTTTGCAGTCACTTTCTTCCCATAGGACATAATTTATGCAAATTTTCAACGTCGCTGTACATCGTGGTTTATCGATCGTTTAATTTTAGCAACGAAAATTGTTGAAAGAATTGCTCTTTAATCAAATATGACCAACAATCGAAAAATATCTGCGAGGTAGCCTGTCTGTTCCTTTTCGATGCCAATTTTAAATATTTGGGATCGCTTCATAATTCATCTTTAATTGTTGCCAAATTTGAACAAGCAAACAACTATTCTGCGAAAGAATTGTGATCTTTGTATGAGTAATACAAAAGATAACCTTTGAAAGCATGTCAAAGATTCCATGAGATCCAAAAAAAGAGTACAAATCAATCAGTTTAAAGAACGTTGGAATTAACACAAGAGCATGTGAAAGCAACGGAAACATTTTGAATTTTATTCAAAATAAAGGTTATACATTAAAATTTTCAACTTTAAACAGAATTTCTAAATTGAACAGAAAATTTGAATTTAACTCCGCAAATTTTTCGCTAATATTTTCACAAACAGCTTTCTGTTCCAAATGTGATATTTCATCTCATTTCCGCAGGACTGCTTTGCTGGAAATCTTCATATTTGAAAGAAGAGATGTAATCGAATACTACGAAAATGAACAAACTTTAAATATAATAGAGGGATTTCACTTGTACCTAGCCTAACCTAATCCTACGATTGTATTAGTACCTTTGCTAAAGAATGGAGTTAGTTTCAACGGCAAGACTTACAAACGCCCTTTCCTAGAGCTTCCAGAGTTGGTGTCTATTTGTTTGCATGATCTTTTATTAGCTGAAATAGAATTCAAATACTTTCCGAATTGTATATAAACATGGATTAAAAATTTGAGACTGTTATTTGAAATCTAATTTTGGAACTATTTCTATGCGAAAGAAGGTTGTAAAATTCAAGAGAAGTACATAGTTCTTTACATTGTTTCAATACGCGTCTCTGGGTTGTTTTCCAATTGCCTTGAATAAGTTTCAAAATGTGTCCCTTTGGTTTGTAGCAGTAAGATAAACTCAATCACATAAAAGCGTACTCTAGTTTTTGTACAAATAGTAATAGTTCTTTTCACTTTGTTATGAATTTATTTATTTATGAATGATACTTTTGCATTCAGACACAAATATTCATCATTTCATATTTTTTAATTGTGCACTAAATTATTAAAAAAAAGGTCTTACTTTGCAAACATTGTACAGAAATTGTAATACTTTTTTGCGAATCTAAAAATAGTTACTATCAATTTATGCTTACTTGGATTTCAGTACTGTAAACGCTGGTTTCTTCTTTCCAACGGATCAAGTATGTGAATCAGATGGAGAGCAAAGATATTGTCTCTTTCACACTCACTTAAAACCAAAAACAGAAAAACTAATTTTTACACTTTTTCATTTATGGAGCCGGAAGGGCCTTATTATTACACACATATTTTAATCTATTGATATCAAAGACACTTTTTTTAAAAAAACACAACAAAAATAAAGGCACTTAAGACTATAACAAAAAAAAAATTGAAAACACAGGACCAAAAAAATTTACCAAAAATTCTTTTCTAGAAAGTTCGATCTCAACTCCAAATTGATGAAACTGCGTACGTGACTGAGCATGAAAGGTGGAGAGTTTTTTTTATCACTATCTACTCTCCATGCATGAAGCGAAATACAAAAGAAGAAATCTCACTCAGACCTTTGCATTTTACACCAATGATTGCAGGCTACGAAAATGGAAGGCTTGGAGAGAGGTTTAAAGTGGAGCATGGAAGAAAAGGAAGAGCATATAATCTTCTCCTAGCCTTTGTATTGGAGACTTCAATTGAGAAAGAATAGTGGATAGTTTTTGTGTTTGCAAAAATGTGAATGTTTGAGGACATGTTTAAGTGGTTAATAGAAAATGTAAACAGTAGCGGCCCTTAATAAAGACTTTACATCATTAAAATTAAATTTGATTTGGTAAAACAAATAAATAATATTAAGAGCCTTTCTTTCTTAGTTACAGTATCGTAAAAACACCTTATACTGTATTATCAATGAAAAACTCGAAATTATTTTTTACTTTGTATGTTTTGTTATAAAAACAAAAGATTTGTTATTCAAAACAACTGCATTGAAAAATTAAAAAGGAAAAAGATCCCATTTATCACGCCACTTTCGTATTCTTACAAGCACAAACCCTCGAAACTAACGGTATTTCAGGCTGTGGAAGTTGATTTCTTTTGGCTAACCTGCTCCTGTGAGACGCTTTTAACTTAATATCTTTCTCATTTTCGTGTTGTCTCTTGTTACAAAAAGTCATGGGGAGAAAAGAAACTGAAACGTCCGAGGAAGTGCAAAAAAATGTTGTTTCGTTACACCAAAAGGATTAGTTCTAAAAATTAGCGAAACGACTGAAAAGACTGTTTGTGCAGTAACTGTGAGAAGGGTGTTAAGAAAATATGGGCAGAACTGCTCTAAGAAAACCTCTTATTAGCACAACAAATCGATGGAAGCCCCTGCCATTTGCTTGACAATACTCTGGCAAAGATCAAGATTTTTGGAATACGGTGATTTTTGCTAATGAGCAAAAATTTAATGGATTCCGGTCGGACGGGCACCAGAAAGTGTGGAGAAAACCCAGAATTAGCCTGAAAAAGGAAAATTTGGCACCTACGGTAAAACACGGGGGCAGGTCGGTGATGATTTGGGGTTGCTTTTCCGCTGTTGGAACCGGTAATCTGGTGTTTATAGACGGGATACTAAGCGGTGCTAAGTATATTAATATCCTGAAATATAATTTGCATACTAGCGCCACCAAGTTGGGAATTAGAAACAATTTTAGTTATTATCAGGACAACGACCCAAAACATAACGCTCTGAACACCCGGCTATGGTTGCTTTACAATTGTCCTCGGGTACTGGAAACGCCTCCACAATCGCCTGGTATAAATCTTATCGAAAATCTTTGGGCTCATGTAAAGAAAAAAGTGCATCAACGTGAAAAAAAGAACACGAGGTAGTTGAGAGAGGTTCTTAAAAGGGAATGGGACCAAATCGGACCTGATGTTACGAAAAAATTGGTGGATTCGATGTCCAATCGCCTAAGAAACGTCATCCAACAAAATGGATACCCAACAAAGTACTTAAAATTTAATTTAATTTATTTAAGTCATCTGAACTTGCTTTGTACGAATACGAAAGTGGCACAGTCTTTTTTGTTTTTATTTATTTTTAATTTTCTATTCTGGTGTATTGCATCAAAAAGGATTTCCTTTTATAAGTTAAAAAAAATTAATTAGCATCTTGGCTACAAAATATAATAAGTTTTTTTTATATGAAGTCAATGGACAGAAAAAATAAATAAGCCAACTGAAAATAATTAAAGTACAACTCTCCATTGGCGATTGTGCATCATCTTAGTTTTCAAATTAAAGTCCACTGAAATGATGGTACTTCCTATACGTTCTGTAGTCATTTTTAAGTCAAACTACCATTTGACCAAGACTGGAATGAAATTTTCAATTCCTTACGAACAAAATAATACACTTATCGAACATAGATCGATTTCGAAAAATAAAAATCAATTAAAATGTGATTGTGTACTTATATGTCTTATTTTCACATGATATGAAATGTATAGTTAAAAAAAAAATAAATTCTTATGTCGCTGGGTGACCGTTTTTAGCCACTCACGTTGAAGTTTTAACTAAAATGATTGGTTAGTGAAAATGTTGTGTCAACAATTTTAAAGTTCATACCATATGTGCTCAATAAAACGAGTCTTGGCGGTAACATAGGAGTTGAAAGAATGTGTGCAGCGTTTTGGATTTTCATTTCTTATATCATTTTATTTGAGTCAAAATAAAAACACAATAATCAGAAACTTAATCTGACTTCATTGTCAGATAGTTAAAGAAAGGAAAACACATTCAGAAGATAACGAACCATTTACCTTAAAAAAATATAACTCAAAATTATCCGCACAAAACTTATTAAAGTGATAATATATTTAAATTTATGGGACGGAAAGCTTATTAGTAATGGGTTGAAACATCTTTTGCTTTGAATACAGTCTACAAGCGTTTTGACACGTTGCCCAAAAGTGTTTTTGTAAGCCAAGACGGCTTAGAAGTTCCCATTGCTGCGTGAGAGCTCCTTTAAGAGCGGTTTTGTGGGAAAATCTATCCATGTTTTGCTCGATTAAAGCAAGTTTAACAATAACCAACGCAGCACTCGGATGCCTCAAAGAGATTGAAATCTCAGTAATTGACATTTGTCCGAAAACAAAGCATGTTGTGAATATTTTAGCTTTCTGATTGATTTTGGAAACAAGTGTATTTTAATACTTTGTAGGGTGGAAAAAAAACACGGTTTCACGAACAAGTTCCAAAACTGTTTTAGCAAGATTTTAACAAGTATAACACGAAAAAAGGAAAGCCGTACAGAAAAACAAAATTTCGCTCAAGAAATTTTTGGCCAGAAAAGACTTTAAATTTTGCCTTCATCCATACTTCTTTATTCTTCATGTTAAAAATTATTCAGGACAGATCAAAAGAAAACAAAAACCGTACTTTAAATGACAGCTTCTTTACATATATTTTGCAACTTATCGATGGCTATGTTAATTAACGGAACGTGAAATACTGGTACCCCCTCATAGCCCGAATTATAAAAAAAACGACAGCTGACGTGTATTGCTGAATTTTCCACGGAAAGGACATCAACTCGAGAGTTTAATGCAATCCTGGTACGATTCGGATCAGTCAAGGAGATATCCACGTTGAAGTTGCTTTGTCCGGCGTGTTCCCAAAATTTAGAGGATTAAATACGAGTGTGTTTGGAGGAATGGACTTTGCTCTCTAAACATATTTCCATTTTATAAAAATAAAATATGAGTGCAACGCTGCATTGTTTTTTTTTAGTTTTCGTTGGCTGAAGTATGCCCAATCTGTCACAGACGAAGGTTAAGAAAATAGTTGCGTCTTCTCTAAAAACGCAGACGAACAACGAATTACTTTCCGGCCACCATTTTTACAAAGATCCAGCCACGACACGAAGGACTGACGCCACTCTTGACCGCATAGATGAATTGATTGGAGTAGTCGAATAAGGATGCAGTCTCTCCAATGAGGTTCTACGGAACCAGTCATGTAAAAAGTTTCTTAAAGATATCTCTCCTAAAGTTGCTTAATATGTTGGCAAGATTTAAAGATGCAAGGATGATGTTGCAAGATTTAAAGATGAATCAAAAAATATGAAATAACTTTTCTTGTTGAAAGAAAGCCTCAGAATGCTCTTTAACAACTTTCGAAGAAAAGAACGCCTTGCACTAGACTCAATAAGAAAGAGTATTTGAGGCTGTCGATTCTTACATGGACTGGAAGGCATCTAAAATACAGACTTCTGAGATTCATGCTCTGATCGGGATGCACCATGATTAGCCGCAAGCACTCTTTTCTCTTCAGATATCTACTAAAGATAAACCCTGTGGTATTATAACGCCACCAAAATTATTGTCTAAGTGAGACATTTGATAAGAATTCCTAACAACCGAGCAACCACAACAATTACAATCGTCCTTCCTTAAAGCAACTTATAGAGCACTAAATATCGAGATATTTTGCTCACCAATAAAACCAAGAAACATCATTACGATATGGACGGAATCGAACCAAATACTGATGACAAAAACATCGGCGACAACGACAACAAACAAATTTTATCGCGCCATTCCAACAGCAGGAGAAGAGAAGTTTTCAATAATTGTCGCAGCGCTTATCGCAACCGAACATATTTAATGACTTCCACCATCACATTTTAAAAGTTCCATGTCCATAGTGCTTACAGCATAAGGACGAACTCAAATGACGTACGAATCATATTGCCGCTCCTTGGGTTGTCTCCACGTTGTTGGTTGGCAGAACCACAACGACTATGGTAAATTGAACGAAAAATTTAAAATGTCTTGACTCCGTGTTCGCTGGGCACTTGCCTGCCGTCCTGTCTACGTGAATGGTACATTTACGATAAGAACATTGTGCTAACTCATCGTATTGATTGCCATCGTCCTGCCAATGTCCTCTCCGCGCCAACATCAAAAGAACATAAACACAAGTTTCTCCGCGCGCCGGAAACGATGGGCGAAAAGATATTCACGGTGATGTGGGTGTACGTAGCCTCGAAAGGACCTCACTGAAAAAATAATCAAAACCATTTAACGGGTTTTTAATACATCCCCCCAAAAGTAAAGAAAAAAAAAATCGAAAAAAAAACTTTTCACATCAATTTTCTGAACAATTATTTGAGAGTGGCATTAAAAAATTTGCTTTTGCTGCCCGAAAACAGAGAACAGGACATTGCCGCCATTGCCGCCACCCTCAAATAAATGGCACTTAACATACCGTAACGAACAGAAAAAAAAAATAAAAGAACAAAACCAAAAAACAAACAAACAAACAGGACATTACTCGTAATCTTCTTCCTTATGGAATTGTTTTTCTCTTTGCAGAATCTCTGTTTGCGTCTTGCTGCCGGTTTCCGCCTGCGTGTGTAGGAGCATTCGGCTTTTGGTTTAATGGCCAGCAGATTCTACTGCTGGTCATCGCTGGCGAACGGTAAATAACTTCACTTTTAAGTTAAACCTAAATGGGATAGAAAACAAACTGGGGGGGAAAAAAATGGCTTCCTCCGCTCTTCAACTAAAATACGACCGCATTTTGTCGATTTGTCTTCAAGGATTAAAAGTAAATTACCAGCTTCTTTGAGTTCTGCTGCTGCTCCTGCTATCATCTATTCACGGCGAAGCCAGCTACGATGGAGGCATCCTTTTAATACAAAAAGTCCTTTTTTGTTTAGCCAAGTGTAATAACATTCATTTTCAGTTCCATGCACCCGTATAATACGCTCCTATGCAGCAAGGACGTCTCACTCTCTCTCGCTCTCTCTCCCATACCAAATCCATGTAATTTCGTCGCCCTTTTTCTCGTTCGGCAGAGCCAACATACGACCAAGGACCCAATACCAGGATGTGTGTAATCGTATGTCTACCATTATTGCGTAGGCGTGGGATGGGGTTCTTTTTAATTGCTGTGGGAAATCCACATATGAATACAGAACGAATTCAAAGGTGTACCCACCCAAACGACAGTCCTTCGCACACACACACACACACACACACTACGAAAATATTTCCTTAATTTTGTTATTGGGAAGAGAGAAAGATTTAATCCCTTAAAAGCGCCGCGGTGCAGGACGTAAAAGGACAAAATTAATTGCATAACCTTTGATAGTTAAAGCTATTGTTGTTGGCTGACTGTTGTCTGGTCCTGTCCATCGGTCGTTTTATGCTACCAGTCAAATTGTGTTCCTCGAGTTCCGTGTGTGCTTGTGTTTGTTTTATTTGAATGGGCGGCTTTGGCTGAGAGTCCTTTTTTTGTCGGGCTCTGTGTGCTTTTTTTTTTGTTGGTTGAAAGACCAACAAAAGGAATGACAATGGGCAACATAATTCCGATTGTCCTGATACAAAAACATGAAACTACAAAACCAAAAGGATCCACTTGCGGTAAGAGTGTAAGAGTCGGATTGTATTTATTCGAGGATGTCTTGGCCTACAAGGCTATTTAGTTGTGCTTTTTTTTGTTTGCTCTCTGACAGGAGGACGTATTTCTGGTCGTATTTTTGTGACGTTGAGTGGCAGGCAGCAAAAGAACAACACAGGCTTTCTTTTGGTCGTGTAGGCGTCGATGGGTTCATTTCGATTGTAAGTTGCGATTCGTGGGTGAAGCTTTAACCATTATGACATCTCATTTTTCTCTTTTGGAGGTGTTTATAAAAGTTCAAAGATTAAACTTTACTTAACTTTTTTTATGAAATCCATTCATCATCTTGTTACTTAAAAAGACTTAGTGGATTTGATGGTTTTTGAACGGCAACAGCGACAGGATCAAGACTTATTTTAATCTCAAGATTTGTCAAAGCTAAATGCCAAAAAGACATTGAAAAATTAAGAGCTTATGACATTTAAGATATGTTTGAGATTGAAGTTGGATATAATTGTTTCATCGATTTGAAACTCAAATGTTGTGACAGTTCCTTGTCCGGCTTCCATGATGGCATCGATAATGCGCACGAATTGGAGCACTTCAATTGCACCTTATCTGATGTCCTTGAAAGGGAAGATGATTGTGAAAGTGCATACAAACCAGAGGTGGAAGTAGTTTCACGAATTTGAAACCCAAAAAAGAAAAGCGCTCAAATACGAATCGGACACGCACACAAAGTGTCCCGTACCACCGTACAATATTTAACACGTTTCTTTTTAACTTTATATTATTTTTATTATTTAATGTTTTTTCGGCCAAGGAGATAAACACTGTGTGCCCAAGTGTTAACCTATTACTGTTCACAAGATGCAGCCGTGTGACAAACGAAAAGATGGACGGCGATGGACGTCGGAGCCTTGGTAACAAGGTCCGATTTGCACACTTTGCGTTGCAAACCCTTTAATATTAGCCAATGAACTTCGGTAATAGCCAAGCACGGCTGGAGTGTTTTCTAAATTGCCTTCCGCTACCTGGGTTAAGGGCCCTGTCTTCTAAAAAGTTGTTACTGCTTCTGGGTCCATCGCTCGAAGTTGAGTTGTGCGAAATATACTGACTTTTAGCCAATTCTTACTGTAATATACGCTAAGGATTTCCTCGTGGACGGTACTTATAAATGAAACAATCGACAGCACTGGTTATACTAAACGCTATTGCAGTAACTTTCCTTTAAAGCCAAGGAACCGGATAAACATTTAGACAAACAAATACTGGATTAGCCATGCTGCCATCATATCAAGTTAATTAGGAGTCTCACCTTAAAATTATGAAAACACGTTCGTAAAACTTATCCTGGTAATCCCTTTGCGGAGATTTAACATAGACTTATCGCAGAAAAACTTGGCTACTTGGATGTGGCAAGACTAATAAGTTCAAAAGTCTTAATTCAGGAGACGAAATTCATGGTCTAAAAAACATTGATCCGGCCAGATTTCCTTCTTGGAGACCAGTGCTCGAAAACAGTACAAGGAGATATTGCAAACTATTGCCAAGAAAATTCTTCATCGAATATAATTCTGTGTCGTTAGAAGGTGAAAGGAAGAAAACCTGTAACAAGATCCAAGACGCACCAACTACACTGGCTCGATTTTCGAATGAAAATCGTGCTCCATGCACGTACACGCAATGACGATCGATGGAATACCGAAGTTATCTGCTGATGAGCTAAGACAAGCTTAGAAATATGGACTCCTACACTGAATGTTTAATATCTGCGGCGGTGCTGAAGTGGTTGTCTGTTACTCATTGACTAGTGCGTCAGAGTGCCGGACGTTAAATCTGGGAGTTAAATCCAGGAAACAACATCCGACAAGTTTGAGAGCTTCGATTTTTGGTTATTCCCCTATCTATGAGCATTTTTTGTGGGTGAAAGAGATAACTTGAACAGAATCAGAGACCCGTCATTTGGACTAAGCGTTTAAAGTGAAATGATTTAAAGCAAAATAAAAACAGTTGACATTGTGCTATAGCCAAGAGCTAGCTACAGACAAGGAACTACCACTTTTTCGGGTGCAAGTGGTTTTTCATGTAACTTTCCCAAGTGTTGACGTATCCAAAGAGTGAAAAATAACGAAAATGTTGCGTATTTTCTACTCATTCAGTGGTTAGCTCGCTTCAATTCTTGACTGATTTGACCTTGCTTAGGATGTGCGTCCAAATGCCAAATACGCCAAAACGTACCTTAGCACAATCCTTAATGATGTGCTCCCCGTGCTTGAAATTGATAGAGCTGGATCTACTTTAAGGCACCATATAATGGAGCAAGTTTCTTCATTTTTAAGGTTCCGTTTCTCAATAAGAAAAACGAATCCATTATAGGATCACTTTGTTGTTCGCCTGTTAATCGACGCAGTGAAAAGATTCGGCGGTTTATGCCGCATATTTTGATACTTGCAAGGGAATCAAAACCTTAAGGGTACTTTATACAAATAAAAGCTGGAAAATGCTTGGCGAATCGATTCCCGTGATGGAAAAACCTTCAAGTTCTAATAGAACCTTCTTTGCGCTAGTCCGACTTGCAATTGGCCGTTGTTGTTTTTTTTTTAACAGAAATCTACCTCATGCAGAATCACTATTTGTGTAGTAATTTGTAACAAATTTTGACACTGTCTCGGATGACAGTTCTGTTTGAAGTATGTATGAGATTGAAACAAGAATGTCAAATACAGAGCACGAACTGGGTGACCCTCGATAATGTTTGTGAGACCGATTTTTTTATTACACTTTCAGTTCAAGTTCTCAGCGGCTTGGTGGTTGATTTTTTTGATTCATTTCTGGGCTGTCAAATTTATTGTGAATCCTAGGCAGAGAGAGTTATTGACTAGTCCCTATTACGATCCTACCTTAAAGGAGCAGCTATAATTTTCTGTGGCTCTATGCAACTCGTCTCAAAAGATACTGTCATATATGGGCTTTGAAATGGATAAACAGGTGTAGTATGAAGATTCTTTCGTTTGAAGACTATCGTGGCAACCAATCAGCTTGTTGAAAATGTGCTGTAAGGCGTTTTTGTGTAATTGTGGAAAAAATCTCAAAATCAATGAATATTTGGCGCAGTTAAGAGGGCCCTCTTATATTAAATAGGATGGACAAACACGATTCTCATCTAGGTTAACTCCTGCTACTTTAAAGAGTTCTGGCAAGTTTGTTACCATCAGCATCCTTATTAGACTATTGCTGCTTCAGATTCATTTCAGTCGTGCGGGTGGTATATTTTTATTCAACGATGAATTTTTGGTTGATATTGGTAGGCTGTTCTTCAAAGCCGTTCAACTATCTGTGCTCTTTATATTCACCAATTCTGTGGTTTTATAAATAGTGTTAGTAGTGTTTGTGAAGTACGAGTTGATGGCCAAATCCACTTTCATGTAAAAAGTCTGTTGACATACAACATTTAAACTGTGCAGGGTTAAGTCAATAGCATGGAACATTTTCGAGTACATGCGGTGCAGTTCAAAAACGTTAGGTCAAACTCTTTATTACCCTTTTCGGGCGCATTTCATGGAATTGGAAGCAAATTGCCATTCAAATAGTGCATAATAGATTATTAATAAGAGATGCATTTAGCTCGTGATAGCAGTTTGAAAAGAACCGATGCAATTGAGTGAACACAATGCGAAAAAATCATTTTTGTCCGTCATCTCTCAATTTGACAACATGTGAAAAATGTTGGTTAAATGTTGCTCAACAAACTGTGGCACGGAATTTATAAAAAAACAAATATCCTGAGACCGCAGAAAGAAGGGTTATAGGAGGCAAAAAAAGCGATCCCAGTGGTACTCACAAGCCGTCGGCATCAGTTCAAGACTTCAGTGGATCTGAAAAATTATCTGGGTCGAACTGGGAAAAATTCTTCAAGCGCAATGAGGATAAGGCTCACTCAAAGAGAGCACTCAAACCAGTATGAAGCCGGATTTTCCTATAAGAGTCGGAGAAAATCGATTGCTCAGGAGGAGCTTAATTGGACTAAGGAAATGTGGAACAATGTTATTTTTCCGACGAATCAAAGTTTAAGCTGCACGTCGGAAATTGAAGGATTCTTGTGCGAAGAGAACCACAGAAAAAACTAAGAAAAAACTAAACTGAAGGTGTGATGATTTTGGGAATACTACGCTGGAGATGAAGGAATTTATAGACAGCCTGATCAGCATGCGTTGGAGATAAAAAGCCCTGATACACTCAGGCTAGATGGCATGTTTATTTTTAGCGTACATGTTCCACAAATGATTTCCAGATCCTTTCTCTGTTAAAGAGAAATAAATTGAGTAAACATAAATCTTACCTGCATCAGATTTTATTGAAAAAAAAACAACTGCAGTTAAATCAATGGACACTTGTTTTAAACAAATGTCAGCTTCATTTTACTCCTAAGTGATTCATTCAACATTGGAAAGTAGAAGACAAACGAAAATATAAAAGTCCCACAATGATCCAACCAAATACTCGCAAAAAAAACACAAATTCAACTTCAAATACTTCAAAACAAGCTTGAAAAGAAATTGCAAAAGTAAACACCAAAAGACACACATCCAGTCAATCTAGTGAAACCATCTACCTGACCTGGACACTTTCCTCCAAGCTCCCATGCATATGCAAACCAACATAAGTATATCCCTTGACCAGACACACGATTCGAAGATACCAAGCAGCTCCATCGACTCTGCTGTAACAGGACCATCAGCTCCACCAGCAGACCAACCGGTAGCAGGCCGTGAAGCCACAACAGCATTCCTTTGGCATTCATGGCTTTCGTCCAAAGGTCCAGGCGCATTGTATTGGTGTGTGCATAAATTTCAACTGATGATAGGGATCCTGTATTGGAGCGCAGGTATTTCTAATGCATCCAGCAGAACTGAGAAATATTCCACGTAATAAATCCGGATGCGACGGGCTGACTTCCAAGTCCAACATCCCCCTCCTTTGTTGAGCTGCTGCGAATTTGAACGACTTTGTTTTGCATCTAAAAGTGAGAGGCCGAGAGTTGTTGTTGTTGGCTTTTTTTTTACAGTGTAAATTCAAGTTGTATGCTTTTGTCCACCTTTCGGACTAAATGGCTATTATTTATGGACTCCATGTGAGCGGTTTTTAATCTCTTACAGATATTCCGCTTCTCTTTTTGGCTATCATATCGTTCTTATGGACAAAGGGCTGGTATGCTAATGGGTGGTGGATCTGGATAAAATGGTAGACAACGACGATGACTGTGTGCAGATGTAGAGACAACCTCAGTGAATCGTCGATTTATGGTTGTCAGTTGGGAATGAATCTAAATCATGGGAGGGCCAAGAACGCTGAATAGCATTTATCGCAACTTGGAATCCCAGTGAAAGGGAGGATCCTCATATGACAGGTATTGATGTCGATTATACGGGGTAGATAGTGGTTTTTGCATGAAGTTTGTGCTTCAAGTTCGTTGAGCTACTGTCTTTCGATTGCAATGTGTCTTAACCTCCAAATAATTGCTGAAGTCTGTGCTACAATATAACCAATGTGGACTTCACCTTGTCCTTCTTCTTCGTTCTTTTTGTTCACAGACACGTATCCTAAAATTAAAAGCAAAACCACAAGAAAATTCTCTTTGCCAGTTTTTAAGAGCTCAATGGGCTCCAGGTTAGTTGAGAGACTAGGCATTAGACTTGTTGAGGTATTCGTCTACGTCTTAGGTGAAAAAAAAAGTTTCAAATTACGACTTAAATAAGATTGAATACTTGTAAAGAATTTTGGCAATCACTGACATCAGGAAAACAGTATGACATAGAAACACAAGTTTTTCAATCGATTACCGCGCCCAGCAATTGAGGATCGTAATGCACTTGAATCGGCAATTCACCTGAAGGAAGCAAATTTTACAAGACATTGGCGCCCAAAGCACTTTGCATATAGTCGTCATCGTTATGGACATTGACAACCTTTTGTTAAATAGAAGCTACGTTTACATAAAAAAAAAATAAAAAATCGACTCAACTTTATCGAATGAACTCTGGAGGTGCTCATGAGCTGGAAAGAAAAGTTCCGTCTGAGCTTTGACAGCTCGCAAAAACGGAATGGAGTATTTCGTGCAAATTTGGGTTCTTCTTGTTCTGCTACAGGCTTCATCAAGCCCAAATAAGACATCATCATAAGACCTGATCAAAGCTTCAACACTTGGAATATTTGTGCTTAACAGGTTTTATGAAACGGAAGCTAAAGAAGTTTTTCTGTCTGCCTCCCTTCCCAGCTTCAAGTAGAATAGCTCTGCAAAACGAGCTTGCAATGCATCAAATTCAGGTTATGATAAGCTGTCTGTCCATTATTAAAAGACTAAGGGACCTTCTAAGTGACTTCCCGGGGAATCGTTGAGGATTCGTTAGACATATTTAAGCATCAGTTTCAGGGTTTCTTAACAGATTGCTGGTGGGCAAATTTGCGTTTTATAATTTGGTTGCTCTCAGGGGATTACGACGACCCTTCTAATGCATTTTGAAGTTTGCAGAAGAATCGGGAGGAGAACTGAAAGTTTGTGTACTGGTATGAAATCTGACGCATTTTGATTTCAATTTCACCATGGGTGGAATTCGAGGATGGAGAATTTGATATCGACATATCTGCATTCAACTAATTCGCAGAATTTACTACGACACTAGGAAAAAGTGTTTTTGAGAATGTTTTTAAACAAAGACTTTTACGCTTATAACTGGGAGCGCATACTTTTTTCAGAGACTAACCAAGGTAAATCTAAACACCTCCGACAGCAAATTTACCATCAAAGGCTTAATGACTTTCGTCTTCGAAATTGATGAAGAGATGGTTGCTAAGTTATTCTTAGGAAGAGGCGATGAGCAAACAGAACAATTGAAAAGGGGTGCCTGCTGCCTTTGCGAAGGTGCGACACTTCGTCTTCCGTAAGGTGATTTTATGGTTTAACACGGGATTAATCGATTGATTGCTCTATGTTTATGTCGTCCTTAGATAGTTCTTCACTGAATATCAATAAAAAAAAATGTTAAGCTCTGCGCAACTTGACGACCCTGCTTGCTTCCAAAAAAAGGTCTCAAAGGATAAAAAAACAGATCGAGGTCAACGTTAGTCTTTTGCAAAGTGATTTCTATAAGATACTGCGACGAATGAAAGTTGAAAATCAATTTCCAAAAAAGCCAGACCATTTGGTTCAGGAGACCGTAGTATGGCAATTCTATAAATATTAGAAAGAAGTGGCCAATGTTCTCTATCGTTGGACAACAACATTCGCAGCCACTGGCCAATCGATGTAAGATGCCTTGGAATCTGGCTAGATCAGCAAAAATATGGATGCTGCTGTAGCCCGAGCCAAGGCGGCCTTTGCTTTGACAAAGAGACTAGATGTCCCGTGTGAACAAGCATAATGGAACAGATCTGAGAGACGATGTCTTAGGGTTTGTCTCCACTTATTCAAAACTTCCAATTGCGAGTGCAAAATATTCTGTAGCAATGAACTCCCGTGGCTTTTAACCCTAATGATGTGAACTATGAGACACTGCGCCTTTTTCCCCTGAAGTGTTCCTGTATCCAGTTAGAAAAAGTCTGGTTCAGGATAGATTAGCGGAATCGAAAAGCTGTCTACGCGCTGATCAACGTCGACACAGACATCGCAAGTAGCTCACCGTAGACTCTTCAGTACAGTAGGGCGATATCAAACCGCGACCAGGCAGATGTCGAAACTTAACAAACAATATTGGTGGTTGGACGGAGAGTAAAACTTTGTCCTAAGAATACCATAAAATTAATCTTGGATGCCCTTAGTAAGAAACAGCGAAGTAGCGTGTCCTGTCAGTCTGGTCGACTTACATATGATTAAGGAAGAAAACATTACTTGGTAAAAGTACTTTTACTACTACTATTATTTTTAAGATAGATTTGGTTCTTTTAGGATTTAGGTCCTTTTTTTTAAGAAAAATACAAAAAGTCAATTCACTAAATTTTCGTTTTAAACAATAATTGTTTTCTTACTTTTGTAATCATCATAGTTACAATAACATGAATAGACTTAAGTCGAATGACATATTTTAAATTTGTTAGGCTTAGCTTAGAGCGCCTGCAGAGGGACAGTAACTCATTTTAGATATTGTTAAGTTTATTAAATTAATTTATGAACAAAAAAGCACCAAAATAAAATGAAAAAGGAAAAGGATGCCGCATTGAAATGGAATGCCAAAAAACAATTTTCGTAGATTTCAGACTTTTGGCGCCTGGTTCTCGATAAAAATTCAGTTTTGAACAATATTTAAGATGTACTCAAAAAGCTTATACAGCATTTGGATTTACAACAAATAAGCCAAGAAATGAGTTCTACGCTATTTGCCTAAATCTTTGACTGCAACAATACGAACCAAACTCTTACCATATCGAATCAAGTGTTGAGTTTCAAAAGCGAAGAATGTAGTTTTCACACGCCGATTTCCACCCAATGAACAAATAAAGAAACAGTTTTAAAGCTGGTTTAATAGCGTACCATTTAGAAAGACATCTTAAACTCAATCTCCTTAAGTTCACTTACACAATAGACTAAGTCACGCGGTGGAATTTTAATTTAAATGTGCACATGCCCATCTCCATGGCCTCCATAAAAAAAAGCCTAAGCGCAAACAAAAGACGTCTTTAAAGAGAAGAACCCGTTTTACAAAAGCCCACCTTAATTTTGTCACTTTCAAATCTCCTTATCCCATTCGCTGATGGTCAACTTATTCAAAACTAAGAGCTTCCGCTAACAAACCCCCTCTTATCACCCAATAAGCCAATCAAATGGCATACCTCAAGCTGATTCATTGGAATTATGCATTCGACTAAAACATAATCGGGCTTTAATCACAAAAAGAAGAAAAAACGAAAAAATTTCAGCTCATTGCAAGCGTCTTCATAGGCGCGGCGGCGTTTTGTGTCGTTTTATTCCACACACTCCCGAAACCGAAATTAGTTAATTGAGTTATGTAAATGTATCTGTGGACGACTGGTTGATCTTAATTTTTTTTCTCTAAAGATTTATTGTAATCGCTTCCACATGGAAATCAAAATTGACTTTTAGGGCCGCTCTAATGGCTCTTAACACTTTGGCCCCCTTTTTTGAATTTAATAATAATAATAATCACTCGGAGTTGGACATTCGAGAAGGGGTAAGCAATTACCATCGATTATTTTTTATGTTCCTTGAAACGAGTAGCAATGACAAAAGCCCCTGAGATGTGGCAGTACAATGAAGGGGGCGGCCGGCAAGGCACTGGAAGGAAGACGAGTATATTTCTTTTAAAATACAAAACTAGATTCCACTTGTTCCAGATGCAGTGTCCATAAATCACAAAGATAAGGACCACTAACTGTCTGCCTGTATATTGAATTTCATAATTAGACACATTGCTTGCGGAGGCTCCCTATATTTTCGAATGGAAACGGAAAAGAGAGAAAAGAAAAAAAAAAAAAAAAAAAAAAACTGGGTCCTCGTATTGGGGGGCAGGAACAAGCGCAACCGGGTCGATAAGGACAGTTTATGGAAATCGGGGTGGTCGTCGCTAAAAATGCATTTCGGGTCGCTGGCGCTGTTCGCTGCCAGTGTTCAGCTCCATTGCAGAAGGAATAATCGAATTTTAAGTGGAACCACTTGTGAGTTTGTCTGTGAAATGGAACTCTGTGGTATGGTGTCGACTGTTGCTCTACCTTATCGGGGAATCATAATTTAATAAATGGGAATCAATTGACAAAAACGGTTATTCTATTTCACCCGGGAATCCACTTTTAACAAGCTTAATTGGTGAGTTTTATCAATTTTTGTTTTAATTGAATAGGGAAACGTTTTCGATACGTATTCATTAGATACACGTGTGGAGTGTTAGTCTGCTTAAGATAGCGACACACAGATTCGATCAAAATCACATTTTCTCAAAAAGTATTCATTGTTAAATTAATTAATTTTGAAGGAATATTTTTAATTCACGAATTGTATTTTAGTGAATTTATTCATAAATATAACAACGAAGGAAGGACGTTAGACAGCTTTCTTTGATAAAGCTTCAAGTTGACATTTGTGCGAATCCGAGAGTTGTTTCGACCATCGCTGGATGAGCATTGACAACAAGTGCAACTTCGAGGTAACCTTTGTAGATCTTTACAACTGGAAACAGCATAAACGAACTTTTTTCCAAAGATTCGCAAGAGCGAGTATGATAAACAGATGGTTCACAGGCACAAGGAGTTGGAACGGGTGTGCCCAATAAAACCTTCAATTGTGTAAGAAAGTATATTCAAAAACCACCCAAAATGCTTTGCTCAAGATGAACAACAAATGCAGGCGTTCCTCAAGGATCTATTCTTGGGCCTTTACTTTTTACTATGTTTAATAACGAGCCCTGCAAAATACAAATGTACGCTGACGATGTTCAAATATTGTGCACATATCAGGTTAGTATAGCTGATGATGCGACAGCCCGAATAAATGCTGATCTGTTGCTAGTTTCTCAATGGTCGACGAATAACCACCTAAAACTAAATTCCAACAAATCAACACAACAAATCAAGCGATAGTAATTTCGTGTGAAGTTTCCGACACATCACTGTTTCCCAAACTTGAAATGAATGGTGATCAAATAAGTTATTTTAAAACTGTACAAAATCTGGTCGTTATTTTTAATCAAAAATTAACCTGGACTAAAAATGTGACACATACAGTTGGAAAAATGTATAGTGGACTGCGGGTTCTTTACCTCGCTGGAGATTTCCTAACAGTGAAAATTAAAATGATATTAATCAAATCTCTCTAAATACCTATCCTGCTTTAGATTGGAAGTAGCGTTTATAAACACCATGAGATTTGTAAACAATTTACGAAAGTTCGACCACGTCTCTGAGTACACAAATACCATTTTTAAAATGTCATTTAAGAAATATCTGTTTGATCTTAAGTGAAGTGAAAAGCCTCAATACCTTTTCCACAGACTCTTAAAAGCGAATTCATCCCGCACTAATGCTTTCATTTAACCTGAGTTCAAATATTATGTAACTCAAAAACAATTTTTCGTGTACTCTGTTAGGCAATTGAACTCACTCCCCTCTAATATTAAAAGACTGAACAATAGGAACAGGTTTGAAAAGAACCTCCGTCGCTATTTTAATAATTAAAACTAAACGGATCTGGAACATTTGCAATAAACATGTCTCTCCATATTGGTTTAATTTTGTTATATGATACATAATTTTCATATTTTACTTATTTATTTTATTTATTATATTTTAATTTTATTTTTGATCTAACGTGCGTTAAATTCTTTGTTGAAAAACTGTTTTGCAAGTAAGCAGAAGTTAAATTAGCTTCTTTAATAGGAACTGTCGAGTTGAAGCACAGGACAATCATGTGTCGAATGTGTAACAATTAATAAGCAATGTGTTCGCTATTAGGTCAATTTTATATAGCAATAAAATACATAACTCCGTCAGTCTGGAAGCGCTCTACATACGAGCGGTTGCCTTGTTAAGGGACTACTAAGTACTACTTCTACTAAGTACTAAGTGGCGAAGAAAAAAGGAAAAGAGAACTTAAATGCAGTCCACAAACTAAAAAGTTAGCCAAAGAAGAATATATAACCGCAATATTTTTGGGAAGCACTTTCCAACCATGGAATTATTACATTTCCTTAGTATACAAAAAAATTTAAATTCGGATCATTATTGATCTCCCACGCACCTATGTGCTGGAACGATTATAAATGTGGGAATATCTCCTTTAAAGAAAGCCCCTACAGCTTGTTAGCCCCAAAAACCTTATAAAAGTATATTTAAAATAAATTTCAAACACCGAGAGCACATTCCATAAGCGTGTTGCTAAGAAAAACATCATTCGTCGTGTTGGACATAAATTTAACTATTCAACCATTTTACTGTGGTCAAACGCTGGTAACAGATATTTTTCTCCCAGTGTAATATGTACTTTTGAAAAAATATTTTCTTTTCTATCGGCGAAGACGAGCATTCTTTTTTGCTAATGAATAAAACGCAATCTTTAATTGGCGTGTTTCATCCATTAAACACAGTCTTTGTCGCGAAAAACAGCCAAAGAAATTATTTTGTCTCATTCCGATTGGAAATTAAAGAAAGGCTTAATCTATTAAGTTTTTAAACATAGAATAGGCTATTTGTTTTAACTTTCACAATTTTCAATGGTTTTTAAAGAGTAAAACTAACGATTAATTACGTAATATTCTCTCATTCAAATGAGAACCTTGGCTGACTCGACAGTAGGCCTTCTTGGGAACTCATTTTATTTTAAGGAAAAACGGAACCCTTAGAGGATCACTTCATTGCCTGTCTGTCTGTTACCATCCTTTGTCTCAGTAAAAATGAGGTTGGAGATTACAAAAGGCTTACAGCTTTGCATTTTAAACGACACGGTCAAACGATACGGCTGTTTATGCCGCATATCTGAATATTTGAAAAGGGGATCAAAACCTATGGGGTACTATCTGTTGACCTAGATTAAACGGCTAGAAGCAATGTCTATCACATGTAAAGGGAAACCCCCAAGAAACAAGAGTTTGTACTTACAGCACAAACTTTTTTAACTTGGAAGTTCTTGTAATCGGTCGGATTATCGGAATTAAAATTTTTCACATATCTTCACTTTTCGAGGTCCCAGAGGACAACTTCCACTGATTTAAGAAAGATGTCTGTGTGTGTGTGTAGAAACCGCCGTTTGTGCGGATTTTTTCGTCTCGCATAACTCGAGAACAAATCCAGCTTAGTTTGATTTAACTTGACTTAAATTTCACAGCAAAAAAAAGTTACCAGAAAATTTCGTATAAAATGTTTTTTTCTTTTCATTTCAATATCAAAATTTAGTGCAATAGTTTCATCAACATTATGTCGATTTAGCCAAATGATTTAATTAAGTAAGTCAAATAACTAAAAAGACTTTGGTTATAAAATATTGCGGTACTCATTTTCATCGAAAATCACGTTATTCCCAAAAGGGTATTGAGCTGAAGCCAGTTCATATTTTGAGGTGCAGAGCTTGGAAAAGTATTTCAGAAATGTGTATCCTGTTCATGAAGTTAGAATAGTAACAAAAATTGTGTACTGATTTGTTAACAGGAAATCTGCGCTAACAAAGGAACACAAAAACATACTACATAAAGTAAATTTCCAATCGATACTTCTTTACGCTTGACAAGTATGGGGTATTTGTGCACAGTGTTATAATATCGATGTCAACAATTGTATTATATTTTTATAATACATATCATTCCTTTGTCAAGTCATTATTTATATATTTTTTACAACTATTCAGTGAAGCTTTATCTGGAATTATCCTACGTGATATGCTTTGTTGTTAATATTAAAATTCAATTTCATCAATAAGAATTTATGTTTCAGTAGCATGATAGCATCGTAAGACATTTGTGGAACCACCAGCTTTTCTGTTCAAGAGCTTCGAATTTCCAGTCATCTGTATATGTGCCTACTGTAGCTTTACGTGATTTTATCTTTAAACTATATTAGCAACAAGGCAATTGTTTCATAGAAAAAGCATCAAGAGTAAAATACATGGATAAAATTTAATTTCTCATATGCTAAAAACGGAAGATCACAACAGAACAGAAATAAAAAGTTCTTATGCTGAACATTTCCTCAGCTCAGAAGGAAGAGGTGGTGGAAACCTCTCGATTAAAACTATGTTTTTTTTTAACTTTTTTGACTCCAGACTTCCGCCAAAATTTGTATGTGTTAAATTAATTCTCCTCTTTATACTGCTGTTAAGGTAAATAAAAAAAGGGCCTCAGATGATCAGATAAACGAACACATGCTTTGTTTATCAGATGAAAATTAATGCAATTTATGAAAATTTCACAAGATCTATCCATAAACATTATTTTGTCTATTTGATTTGATTCTGACAGGCATTTCAGGAAAATATCGGAATTCCATACTTATATGAAGATGGGACATAGGAAGATCTTAGCGAAAGAAACAAAGGATAATATTGTTTTTCTAAGAAGCAGACAATTGTCTTAAGGCTGTACTTAAATAAAACAACGAACATCAATTGGTCCTAAATAAATTAACACACGAATTCTCAATTAAGTGGTGATATCTGCAAAAGCTGCCCTAATGAATGTAAAGATGAGAATGAGGTAAATAAGACAGTTCGTCTTATCTAACCGAACGGAAGTACGCAAACCATTTTTTTTTAAAATCCCAACTCAATTTTACGGCAAAAAAAAGGCGGTACTATTTACAAGTAAAAGCCGGAAAATACTTCAAGACATTATTCCTCTGATAGAGTAATTATTTACATACGTGAACATTTTTCAGAACCACCGTTGCACGAGTCCGAATGGCACTTGGCTTGTTTTTCAAAACATTTTCGTAAGTTGGTGCCCCTTTTTCTATTAACATTTTGAGCAATATTATTCTTAAGTGCCTGAATCGTCTTTGGCGTGATGTTTCGATTGCTGAATGAGTTTTGGTCCGAATAGGGACATGGCATGCGATATCAACTTACTTTTGTTCGGTTGATTCGAATTATTTTATTAGGCATTGTTTACTGTTAATATATACTTGTTTTAATTATTGGCCGAGAGAGTTTTCACTTCCGTAGAGGTGTTAACTTATTTTCAACGGTGACTCAACCGGATTCGAAAACCTTTTCTACTCCCAACCACCGTGATCTGAAGCTGGATATGGATGGATGATGGTGCCTTCCAACTTATAGCTTTTAAGTTTATGCAACTTTCACTTGATGGGGCATTAAGAGTTCATAAAATAATACTTTCAACCTAGGTCAGGAACTGCGGAATGCAGAATTGCATATCAATGGAGTACCACAAGGTGTCGTAGTTTCACATCTCCTTTCTTTGTCACTTAAAATAAGATTTGCCATCAATTTTTTAAACATGATAAACTTGTGATGCTGTTAACTGTAGCGTATACAAGTGAAAAAAGGGCACTGCCTACGCATTTGCAGGCAGCGAGCGTGAAAGACTTACTAATTGAGCCTAGAAACCGTGCGGGCAGCAGAACTATCCATGCTACGACAGCCGAATGTCCTTACAGATGAAAAATACTTTAACTTTTCAGTTTCTTACTTTTAGTAAGACGTTTGAGGATCCTATTAAGCTTCGATGACAAAAAAAAAACACAAACCAACAATTACGATGTTCAATTCATTTACCACCATAAAAAAATTCGCATGTTTTGAAAGATATTTCACTTCAAGACACTTATTATCCTTCCAATCGAATATCCGCAATTGCGAATAAATCGCCATGACCCTAATACGTGCAATTCCAACCCGCAATTAAGATGCCCTTAATCCACAAAACCAATTCCGAACAGCTGCCAAAACAGTTCGACAACAAACAAATCCGTTCGAAATAATTCCCATCTCGTGTGTCATAACTCATTCGAATCCGAAGTCAGAGGCAGAGGAAGACACTGCTCGGATGCAATAATGCAGGCAGGACCCCCGTGAAGAGGTCAAAAATCTCATCGTTCTCCCATTTTATCGTTAAACAATAAAATTATTTCCAAAAGTACATACATACTCGTACACACGTACACTCAAACTGATGGAAAAATTCAAAAGTGCAAATTTATTATCCTTGCCCAAGCGAGGCCGATTGATCTCTCTAAGTTTTGAAGTCCTGTTCCCTTCGAATAGTGTGCAGTTATTCCAAAGTGCTCTATGTGGTTAACTATGATGATGGTGACCTTTTGTTGTGGGCATTCGAATCGATTTGACCACCAGCAGCAGCAGCATCATGTTATCCTGATCTTGTGCGAGTATACACATGTGCTGGAGCTGATGCATTATGTCGCATGTTGTCGTCGTGGCAAATCCAGGTGGCGATGAATGCTCACATTTGAATTGGTGAAGTCTTCTCTGCCAATGCCAGACCAAGCCAGGATATGTGAAACCACATCGAGTCCTTTTTGCAGTTATCATCTTTCCTTTGGTCCCCTATCGTTCCGTATGTCTAGTATACAAAAGAAATTAAATCTCAAATTAGAGGGGGCTTGGTCACACAACCATTATTCCATTCACATTCTTATCCTGGCGAAATTGAGGGACAAGAATAACAGGATCAAAAGGCCATACGACATTACATCACACAAACATAAGGACTACAAAAGAAAGGACCAACAAAACAAATTAAAAAAAAAATACTGCCAGCACACATGCAGACGCCATTAAAAAGGATATCAAACGGGCATACATGCTGCCCATTTATATGAAAAGGAAGACCAGACGATTTCTCTGGCGACAATAAAAGACAAACAGAAAGGACACCGAGCCCACAAAAATCAGATAAATTCACTTCCCATTGTCCTTTCTCCCGTTTTGGCCAAGCCAAAGGAGTCCTAGTACTGTGCCTGCATGAGCATACATACATATGTGTGTATTCGTGTGGTATGTGCTTATTTTAAATTTTTGTGTGTTTACTTTTCATTTGCAGTTGAGTCGTTATTGCAGGACAATGCGGATGAATGACATCCTTTATTTTTTTTTTCTTTAGTAAAAGCTTCCACCTTTCTTATCCTTCATGGTGCCACATGTGAGGGTGTGGGTGCAAAATAAAAAAAATACGGAAAATCTCAACGATTCATTGCACTCGAATGAAGGAAAATTTATTCGAAATTAAATACAGGAATTAGCAAAGGATTTCCAGGATATTACCAGGGGGGGAGGGGCACTTGTCGTATGATCATTTTTCAAGGGCGATGTCCACATGATTTTCAATTAGCACCAGGATGAAGCACAAAGTCGGCGGGATTAATGGATTTGCCAACGGACAAAAACCATGGTGGTCCAGGTCCTGGTCCTGTTTCGTTTTATATGATCAAAAGTCATGGAGATTCTGAAAAAAAAAACAAAGAGAAAGTAACAAAAAAATTTAATTGCTATGCGATGTAATTCAAAGTGGTATTCCCTGGAGGAAGAACTGGAGTACTACACATATGCTTCGGCACGAGAGACGTAACAGCAAACCACTCTTCGATGAATCACTGTCACATGTCAAGCACGTCAAATTCTGCCTGTGCATACTGTACCACTAAGACCACCTTCCTGTCCGCAATCGCTTTCTGTGACTGAGGAGTAAATGCAAGTGGGATGCGCTCGCACTGTGGCAACGATCAGAGGAAATAATTATGAATAATCAAAACAAGCCTAAGTGAAAATAATAAAGATGAAAAGGAATTCAGAAATTCCAGAATCTTTAGGGTTCGCATGTATAAAGTTTTAGATCGACTTGGTCACCGAAAACCAATAAAAATGTATCTAGATCTTGCAGGGCTTCAAAAGATTGGACACCAATTATCGGGTATGATACGTTTGTCAAAAAAAATCTTGAGTCCATCCGCACCAAATCTTACGACTACAAGAGAAACCGCCTAAAGGAGCTATGACCATGCCTCAAATTTTATTAATTGCCCCCTGAATTTACGCAAATGCTTGGGGTTGGGCATAAGTTTATTAACGACTAGGAAAGACTCGGAAAGACTATGTAGGGTCGAGCAGTTCAAATGGAGGAAAAGATAAAGGAGCGCATTCTTCGTGGTCTACAAAGATGTGGACCTATTAGTGAAGAAAGGAATTTTTAAATTACAATGGGTAAGTCACATTCGACAAATGGACAACAATCCTCAAGCTTATAATGTCTACGAATCCAAGCAACTAGGTTAAGGAAAAAAGGGAGGACTGAAACTTACGTTTAAAGATCAAGAAATGACGGATGGTCAACTCGAAGCATCGTTACATTAACCATGACAGATGGAAATCTCTTAAAGCTCAGATTAAGACCTTTTAAGGGCCGATGGCTTTATAACTAAGTGAGTCAGTAAATGCGGTAATAATACTGCGAGATTTCGGTTTACAGCATGAGGTATTTACTATCAGCTCAAGCCTACTTGTATTCAATTTAATGATGCCTTTTGATTACTGATTTGCAAACCAAATCAAATGAAACATTTCAGACGAGAGACGCAAAAAAAAGGCTGGGTGTCTGTAGAATGCACAAAAAAAAAAATAAACGAACGTCGTCTTTACCGCCTTAACGTGTCAGATTCTGCACGACAAAACTCATTTAAATGCCCATTAAGAAAAGTTTTACAAAAGCACCTTGTTAGGCGTTGAAAAGTTTTCACAGCAAGACAGAATAGGGGACCAATTTCTTAGCATGAAGTATTTGTCAGAATATTGCGTAATCTGGACGAACTGGTTCAACCCATGTGTCCTTTTTTCCATGTGCCCTTTTCGACCTCTAGCTTCTTTTGTAAACTCGTTCGGAAAACTCGGCAACAAGAAAAAACAAAAGAGGAGAGAATGACGTGTGAACGCCACGGCTGGGACCTGAATCTTCAGACGGCTCTGAGCATATTCCAAGCTGAGGAATATCTTATTTTCCTTAATCCCGGAAAGGAGTAGGAAAAATCCGAGTTAGCCGAGTGAGGAAGAAACCAAAGACAAAAGACACTCGCAAGACACCGGATTCTGTCTTGGCAAAGATTTTGTTGGAGTGAATGGTAGCCTGCAGATTGAGCACCAGCTTGTTGTGACGGAGGACCCGGGTTCGAGTTCATATTATTACATTATTCATCTAAGTTCTTTTGAAAGGTTTTCCAATAAGGATTTGACAACTTTTTTTAAAATAAATTAAATCGATTGTAAGGTATGCTGTGTGGCTTGTGGCACCATCCTGTTGAAACCACTTGTCGCCCCAATCCATTTCTTCCAATTCGGGCCAAAAATAATCGGTAATCATGGTGCTGGTCATTCACTGTAACGTGACGATCGTTATCGTCGACGAAAAAATATGGCCCAATAACGCCGCTGGCATGCAAACCGCACCAAACAGTTTTTTCTTGTGGATGAATTGGTGACTCATGAAACAAATAACGCATGTTTTGACGGACACATTAAGCCAAAAATGAGCTTCGTCACTGAAGATGATTTTGCGCTGGATTCATCATCTTGGTGCATCTTCTCCAGAGCCCAATCGGGTCTTCGTGTACTCTACCATAATGAAATTGTTGAGTTTACTGAATAAATTGACAATGACAGTTCGATAATTAGTGAAACTGTGCGTTCACGAATTAAATTCAAAATTGTCCTGTCGCCTTTTGAAAACCCTTCATTTGTTCTGCCGAAATTGATTTACGGCAAGCTTACATCTTTAGGGGTCACGATTTTTCCAAGAGGCTTCTCGGGATCTATGTAAGGTTCAGTTGTGTAAAGATTTGTTGGACAATAAACTCTGCATCATGTGTTTTTGCTTCCTATCAACTCTATGTGGTACCTGCTTGTATTAAAAAGCAAGTTAATTACTTCAGACTGAAAGAAGGCTCAAATTGTTTGCTGGGCAGCTATCCTAGCCGAAAGGGTTCCGAAAGTTTCTTTTGCTTTTTACTTTTGTAAAAAAAGATGTATAAAAAAGATTGAGTCTTCTTTCCGAATTTTCAGCGCGGTTTTAATACGCGGCCTTGGAAATAATTCTTCTACATGGAGAAGTTATTCTTTTTGACAACTATCGCCTCTGGAATTTCACAGAAATTTCATGAAAAACTAACAAAGCTACTTCATTGCACCTCTTCCAAGACCCAAGACATTATCTCGCTCTGACATTCTACCAAAAAACGATCCAACAAAATTAATTCCAGTAAGACTAAATTCGATGTTAACGTGGTGAAGGAAGGACCTTCTACATCTGTAATGAATTGCCTTATCAAAGACCCAAATTTCACTTCTCTGAAGCTGTGATTCTCCATAGCTGCGTAGCAAAGGGTAAAAACCAAATCCGAGATTTTGAACTGGTATATTGTCGAAGAAACGACGGCTGTGGCAAGATGAATGACTAAAGTCTTATTGCATCGTGTTGCGCTTTTCGGCTGCACTGTTTGAATCCGTGCAGACACAACATCAAAGGCATTAATTACATTACAGCAACTGACCCCTGGACTGGCCAGTCCCAAGTGACAACCTGTGACTTTAGGAATTTCCATGCCAATCGAGTTCCCCCCTCCTCCAAATGTAACGAAATCATTTCGTTTATAACCGAACCCTCGCATTAGTTGAAGCGCAAAACCCACCACTGCCATTTGGATAGCATCCATTTCCCCTTCTCTTCATCACCAAATGGTGACACCACTGAGATGATGCATTATTCGACTGCGCCGTCCAAAAACTGTGATCACACTGATGGCATTGAAAATGTCCATTTGCACCGCTTGCGTTTGTTATGTTTGACAATTGGAACGCTTCAAATACGTGGAGGCGATTGTCTGCCACGATCTCCGCCATGATTGATGAGCATAATTTGTGGCGCGTGAAGTTTGCCATCGATTTTCTAATTATTATTACTCCTGCGGTTGCACAGGAATATGGCGGACATCGCAACAATGGACCACCGAGCGGTGCATTCTGACAGCTAGTGCGGTTCCAATGAGGAATTTCATTAGTAACCGTCTGCGGTTCAGCATCTTCGAAAGGCTTCTTCGATTCGGTATGCCACCGGTTGTGGATGGACCGATTGAATGATGAGCCGTAGAGAATTAAAAGTGATCATCTTCATTGTTGCGAGAGGTTTCTTCTTGACCCAACATATTGGTGTCGGAGAGGATTGTAAATTGCTTTTGACGGTATTGAATGGAGTCATTGTTGGTACAGGAAGTGAAAAGACCACGAAGTGCGAGCGGTGTGAGTAAGTAGTGTGAGAAACGACCTTAACGATGACGTGAGTGGAACCACAAAATTCTAACTAGACAATATGCCGAAAGAGGTTATTGGGCAATAAGGTGTTGAAAAGTTTTACGTGAAATGGTTTTTATGACTTAACAGCCTTGAGTAGAAAACGCATTTATTAAAAGAGACAATTCAGCAGTGAAATTCTTTTCTCATGTTTGAATGAAATCTGTCAAATAAGACTCAATTCTTCAGAACTGATTGCTTGAAACTGAAAGAATGCCGTGCATTAAAGTTGTCGACGTTGTCAAATATTTGGCAATTACTCAGCTAGACGGAGATTAGAACAATGTAGGATGCTGTACGCAATTAAGACCCTTTCACATTCGAGCAAAATCATAGTTGAATAGCAAGGGTTTTGGTGAAGAACAATTTCATGGAATAACATTATTCTCGTGTAACAAAGACAAAGAAGTTTATAGGAAATATTGCACTCACTACACTACTCTACTGAGCGTTAAGCCAAAAATTGAGAAGAACTCTTTTTTGGCAAGTGACAAGTGACAAATCTAGGAAGACCAGGATAGAACAAGATAGAGAGGATAGATGTTATTTAATTCAACCAAATTTACGGTGGAAGAGCAAGTGTCTCGAAAGCATCAACCAATTTTTTGTACAACAAGAATGACAGTTCGGAGAGAGATCCATTGATAACATAAACATGCTATAAGCCGGTATTCACAACAAACACTGCAGAAATTATTAAAACTTATGTTTACACAAAGCTAAGCATTTCCTACAAATTTTTGATGTAAATTTGAACATATTAAATTTCAAATGGATTCGCATATTACAACGTTTTTCAAGTACTCACAATGCTGCTTTAAATTGACTACTATTTTAACGACTTATTTCGGCGTATAGCTGTACAGTTTTAAATTACAGCATCTCCCTGAGCCTTTCCTTCGAGTTTTCATTACTGGTTTAGCGATTTCCCCAGCAACGATTTGCCAAGCAATTATAATCTTTTCTTTTTTTGTTAATATCTTATAATATGAATAACTTCATGATTCCATGCTCATAGAACTTCTAGCCCTTATTGGTAAGAAACATGATCATTGGAGGTAGATTTACCATTCAAAAAGTCCTGCAAACCTTCGAACAAATCAAAATCTCAAAGTGGAAGATCGGGGCTGTAGGTAGGTAGGTAGAAAGGAGGACGTGATGAAATATTTCATGACTTACCAAAGATGTGTTTGGGTGTCACAGTGGAACACGACTCCCTTGCAATTTGTTACACCACCCTTTTTGTCCCACAAAACCTTGCAAGTTTCTTTTGTAGCAGTTCAGCTTCCGATGTGGTTTGTACTAGTTCATAGTGCTGAAACTTCGATCTATTTAGATTAATATTGTTGTGAACTATACATTTTTCATTGCCAGTGATGATTCTTAAAAAAAGAAAAAAAAATTTCAATGCGTTTGAGTTGCATAACGCAAAAATTGATTCGTTGTGATTAGGGAATCTGTTTCAATTCATGGGGATCCCAATATCGAACTTTTTTACGAGTCCAACACGTTTGAAGTGTATTTTAAATGTTGTTGACGGTACATTTGATTTGGTCATCATGAACTTCAATTGGTCAACCAGAGCGCATAATATTGATAGTCAAAAAACAGAACGCCATCTTCTTGTCAAAACTGAAATTACTTTCTTAACAACTTTAAGCATCTGGGAACATTGAAGTGACGAATTTTATCTGTGCTCCTGCAGTGAGGAAAAGCGGAATAAATTTTCGCATCATTTCATACCATTTTAATGTATTTTTATTATTAATGCTTAAAGCTAGCTTAATTAACTTAACTATGTATATATACGAATTAACTGTCCCTCTTCGGGCGCTCTAAGCTTAACTTAACAAATTAAAAATAATGTCTTTCGACTTAATACTATTCATTATAATTAAATAATGCTAACTCATTAAAAAAAAATAATTTATTTTATAAATTGTGTGAAACAAAAAACGTAGTAACTGGACTTGTTATATTTTACCTAAAAACTAAACTAACATCTTAACTAAAAATAATGTAAGACCTAGAATAACTAAACCTTTCTTTGAATAACACTTCTACCTACTAAATATCCTGCCAGCCTGCAGGATATGCGAAATGCATTTTGGTTAACATTAAGGGCACTCAAGATTATATTAAAGACACGACCGAGTTTTACTCATCATCCAACCACCGATAGTATCGATGTTACCGGTCGACGTACGCCCTGTCGCGGTCTGATACCGCTATACTAAACTGAAAAGTCTCCGGTGAGCTACTTGCGAAGTCTTGGTCGTAGTTGACTCGCCCGTCCACAGCTTTTCGGCCAACGTGGAAGATTGTCGGTACCGCTAATTCATCCTGAACCAGAACTTTTCTATCTAGATAGAGGAACGCTTCAGAGGGAATGACGAATAATAAGCTTTATCAGGAAGTTATCCACTCTGATCAGGCCAACCTGGCCCCCGTTGTAAACGACCTCATTACAATAGAATTTTTTGTACTCAGACTCAAGAGTTTCGAATAAGTGGAGACAAGCCCTAAGACATCGTCTCTCGAAAGCCCGAATCTTTTCCATTATGCTTGTTCCGCCGTTGAACCAAACACGACATCCATAGACAAGAACAGGCCGAATGAGGGCCGTGCAGAAGATCACCTTTAATTTGGCATCGAGTTGACTGCTGTGAAACAGTATCTTTATCAAGGGAAAGGTCGCTTTTTGTCCAACGATAGAGAACAACCGCCACTTCTTTTTAGTATTTGAAGAGGCTCTTGAAAACCCAGTCCTGAACAGAATGGTCTCGCACTTTTGGAAATTGATAAAAAAAAAATGTTCGCAGTAACTGAAAGTGTTGTTCTATAGCCCATTCCATTTTAGACTTTCTCAAGGAATTTACCTTTTCCGCAACAATTTTGAACAACGTTATGCAAAAATGCATTTTGGTCTGCTGTCTCGTGTTCCGAAAATTAATGAAATAAAACATCACTTACAAGAATGACTTTCTTACGTGTCAAAATTTTTTAGGGAAAAACATATCGGCGTATATTTGGCACATTTTGTATTCAATGTCTAAGAATTTGTATTTTAGTTCCTTTCAAATCCATCCGCAGTTTTTATATTAATTAAAACGCTTCCTTGAAAATGCTATGCGAATTTTTTTAATTTGAGTAAAGACCTAGCAAGAGCTAGGACCAGTCAAAAATCTACCCAACTGACAGACTTCATAAGTAAAAAGTTCAAATCAAACCATAACTATGAACATCAGAAATAACAATCTAAATTAGAAAACAATAAATTAGGCTTGTTTGGTGGAAATCGTCTTAAGTGTAACGATAGATCGATACACAGGAACAATTCATGTGAGGGTCGTTTAAGAGACGAAGGCTCCTGTAAACGTTTTCGTCTATGTTTTCTCGGAGTACATAAAAAGGTTCTGTGGTCCGATGAACGGGTTAGATTTCCGGGATTGTGATACATTGATGCAATACAAACTCTGTTACTCCATACTTTAAATACTTGGCTGATTCTGTAAGACAGAAGCCGCGATGCACTTTACATACTCATAGCAAATGGGAAAGTTAAGCGGAGTCTGAAACTCAGGTGGTTTGTTTTTAAGGCTCCAGGTATACTTTCGTAGCTAGATTCTAATTAGCTACTTCTGGACTCTTCATAGAATTTCTCTGTTTTTCATTCCATAAGTGGCTGATAGAGGCGTGATGATTGGGAGAAAAAGGACCACTTTATCGTCAGCGTTCACTTTCCGACTTGTGATTTTAGTATTGTTCTTTCTGGTATCCTCAAAAATCACTTTTCTTCATCCAAATATGCAATGGTTTTTTTTTTTTGTACGCTACTATTGAACGCTCCTTCCATGCCAAGGAAAGCCGATAGGGCATTCTATTTGTGATGTTAACTCTTTTCAGTCAGTTGGCTTGGCCTGAATAAAGATCAAGTAACCTTTCTGTAGTCTCTAGTATGAAGAATTATGGGTTTTTTATCATTTGCGGAAGACTGTACTGTTTTTTTCTTAAGCGATGTTCACAATACTAAGCTCTGTCCAGAATGAAGCAGAGCTTGTGAAACGAGTAAAGTTTTTGCAAAGAGAAGATTATTTCCATCAAAAATTGGTGTTAAGGTAGGACTTCATCGTCTGAACCATCTGGTGGTTTATAGAGTTCCAACTATGACCTTGCCTTCGCTTTTTTGTGTTGTTAAAATTTAACTTAAATTCCTGTAATCAGCGGGGGAAACTCTATGAATTCAAGACAGGATTTCATCTGGTTTCAATATTCGCAGAGTGGGCTCTAAGAAAAATGTTTTCGCGACCTAGATGCCTCGCTTTTCCTCTCGAAGTTTCCATGAGTCCCTGTTAGAATCTGTGGGTTAAGCGTTCGTCTTCATTCCTACTGTGTAGACATTCTCTTCAACTTACAGCGTAGTCACATTGGTGACATATAGTTTTTATCCGGCTCAAAGGACCAATGGCGTCGTCGACAATTTTCGTAAGAAAGCATCTTCGGAAACATAAGAAATTAAAACCAAGACTCAACAGTTCACATTTGATGTTGCATTCTCTTTGTACATTTGAATTTTCATCAAATGTACACGATCGCCACCATACCTCAAGGCGTCATCACCGCCCTTGGGCACGCTGATTCACATTTTAATTAGAAGTCATTCCACTACTCTATTTGTCATCGAACACAAAATTACACCGCATCCATTTCCCCCTTTCATGTGCTCAACATCTGTTCGAGAAATCCAGACAACGCACTCATAAGCCACTCGATTATCAAAGAAAGTCAAATGTCTTCAGGGACACACTGCCAGACAGTTGTCATAATCACGGCACAAACGAGCAAACGGACCGACACGACGACCCCTCGAACAATTATTAATGATGTATCTATTGCATTATTAATCCCTAAAAATAAATCTCCATCTTGCTTCGAGAACAACGCACACATCCTCGTATTTGTGCACGAATGTAGGTAGGTATTTTCATATCAAAGAACGTTTCGCGGATGCTTGTGGTTTAGTTTGACACTGAGCTCGCTCCAGAGCTGCGTCTGTGATGGCTCGACTGCTATATATCATTAGAGCACTTAATTCCAAGTGTTTCGAAGGCCTAATGGACTCGGCACACTGTCGCTCACCGCAAAAGCCACTTTAAGTGCGTTAGCCCCCAGAAGCAAAATGATCATCATCGAGCATCACTGTATTGGGGCGTTGCCGCCTATTTCAGGCGGCGACAGTCAAATGCAAAATTGTTTGATTTTCAGCAAATGGGATAATTAGCCGAAAAAATATCAAAGAAACGCGCGCCCAGATCGCTGAGTAACGCGAACTGTCGCCGCTTGTTATTTCGATACTTTGACGGCGCGATTTTGCGTGTGCGGTTTTTCTGTTCTAGAGTCTTGTCGAGTAAGAGGGTGTACGCGCATTGCGCTTCCAGGCCTTTGAAGTGGCATACAACACACATGAGTAGATGATGGCTGCTGTAAGGGGTTGACAATGTCGGGTTGGGTTTGTTTTTGAAAAATTATGCAACATGTAGCGGTTAATGTGCACTTTCCGGGATTGAGACTTGCGGATTAAAATTATGGTTTTGCTGTTTGGCGCTGCGCCCGGGAATAAGTAATTTGGGGCAGATTCTTGCTGACAGCAGCATAATCAAAATGAATGTCGAAAATTCAAGATAATTGCTAAATGCTTTTAAACACGCAAATTGTTGTCATTTATTTTGTGATTAACGGTTCGAGAAGTTTTTTATATCTTGACAGATGTAAATTCATGAAGTGTTGGGATTTTACTGTGAGTTCCAGGCAGGAAATGCTAAATCCATAGCTAGGTATGGACGACAGAACATCATCAGTAGTTCTTTAAAATTTCAGCGGAAAAAACAGGTATGTTGGATCAAACGCAAAGGCAGAGTCTTAACTTCCTTTCTATTCATTGAAGAAAAAGTGATTGGCACTTTCGTGTAAAAACTGTCCTTTGCTAACGATGAAGCTATCATAATCGACGATCAAGCTTACAACTTGCATCAGTCCATGCGTCTTTTTGGCATTTGTTTGAATGTAAAAAGTTCAATTGCCTAAGATTTACGATCTATTCTGAAGCAACTTGTGAAGAAGAATTCTTGTGGACTTAAGGCGGATGGAATGGGACGAAAGCTGTTACATATGACCCTACACTACAGCTGTGAAATTTCCTACAAAATGTATGAGAAACAATTGGTGGAAGATGAGATGAAGATTCTACAATCAAGTCAAAGAATCCATCTCGGTAAAAATGAACAGTGAACAGCGCCCAAGAGACTAGACCAATCAAAGTTCTAATGCAATGGAGACGGCAACCGTGGATAGAGTGAATGGAGTGGCTATAGTCATTTAAGTTCGGATTTCCTTGAATCTATGTTTCAAAATCATTCAGTTAGCCTTGGATGTAATGCTATTGATGTAGTAATAACTACAAAATTGGCAGTGACGTTTGCACTTCCTAAGGCAGTGGAAGGCACGCTACACTCATACTGACCAACTATGGACATAAGAAAGCTGAACAAGAGCACGAATATGTAAGGAATTGACAGGTATAACGAATTTCATGATAAGGTGATCATTTCACACTGTCATATGATGCAACGCAGATCTGAAAATGACCATTAACCTGGCAAACTAGGAGCAGCATCTAAACCTGATGAAAAGAGTTTTTTTTAACCTGCTTTGTTGTTTCTTCAATTTTTCAATAGTAGAATCTGAGACATTGTCAAGGCATTTGAGACATTGGTCTATGAGCATTGCTTACGAACAAGAGCAAATCAGGATCATCCAGCAGCGGCACAGCCGGCATAAACGTCTGTAATACAAAACCCATTGGCTAATGAATCATCATCTTATCTTCCCTCCTTAAACACATTTCCATTCGATAGGGCTCGATTTGGGGACACGAGCTTGCTCAAAAGCTTACTTAATGAACTCAACATATATTCTTAGACCAAGATTACTTTGGGATATGTCTTCTCGATAAGAGGTGGCAAAGATACCTGAGAAGAAGGGATGTTCAAATCACAAGAAGTCTTGGCAAAAGAGGCATTTGTCGCTCACACATCACACACTAGCTGTTTGGAAAATTGTTTCGGCATTAATTCCGCAGAGCCGACTACTCACTTGGTCTGCTGATGCTCCTCTGCGGCTGAGAACATAGTTTTTTACAGACAGTGACTCACTAAAACCTTAGGACACATGAAGCATAAGAGGTTTGTTCAAAACAAAAGGATTCTCGATTGAAGCAGTGAAGAATCTGTATGCGGAATAGTCGCTGAAAATGTCGGCATATCCGTTGGTTGATGTCATGCAATTTTTTTCAAATGATTTCGGCAGTAAGAAGCCAGTTAAGCTTTTTAAGTGCGGTTCTTACTTGTTTTGTTCATGACACACAGAATACTAAAAAATCAAAATGGCGGCCATTGCAGCTCCCCAAAAACAGGTACTCAAATCGCGGGAGATAAACGGGTGGCATATTATCAATCTGTGACCCTTTGGTCATGGAATGACGGATGGATTTTTCGTTTAGTACATATTTCGGAAAATGGCGGCAGTAAAAAAAATTTAATATTCGGGTTTTTTTTTGCATAAAAAGATAAATAATAAATGCAAAAATGTAGGGTAGGGCGGGGCTAGTTGAGCATAGGAGCAGGTTGGGCAATCGAAATATATAGTATATATAACTATTCACCGTACGCATAAGCATCGTGTGGGGGTAAGAAGGGGTCGCCGGAGGGGTAATCACCACACGATCGTTAGTGGCTGCTCGACGAGCGAGTGAAACGCATGTGCGTTCTGTTTATTTTGTGACCAAAAAGTAAAAACGTCGCTTATCACAAGTTTTCGTCTGCATTAGTCAATTGTTATCTGTTTTCAATCAGTTAAATGTTAATTTTCCAGAGAATAATTATACTTTTCGTACGATTTTTTTATAACCTCACTTTTGTTTTTAAATTCCAGGTTGGGTTTTAGTTGAGCTTGCAGAGAATGAGCACATACAAAATGTGTTCCTGTTACTTTCGTTTGTGTCAATTGCAAGAGTGACAACGACGATTAATCTGCTAAGATGTCATTAATATATTTTTTAAGATATTACAGTCTGATTTCAAACAGAAAGATTGCATATAATGCAGAAGTAAATGTTAAGATGCGTTTATGTTTTGTTGATTCTAGTTTTGGTTAATTATTCAAAGAAAATAACTTTAATTTTTGTTGTTCTGTAACAAAAAGACTATAAATAATGAGCTGATTGTCAAACACATATGTTATTTCATCTCTAGTCAACATTGAACCCATGGTTTGGTTAGACATTCTAAGTGCTCAACTTGCCCTCTACCCTTACTCAACTTACCCACCTATGCGGTACATTGAGCGTGCTTGACTTTCTGCCTTTAAGCAGCTGAGGCACTTAAATTCGACTTGTTGAAAAAAAATACTATTGACCTTTTGCTTAGGGATAAATTATCCGTCCATTAAGCCCCATAACAACTCTTTGAGTCTTATCATTGAGGAGCTATATCCGCTCAAGTGAAAAATTGCTCAACTAGACCCGCCCTACCCTATCTATCGAAAAATTTTCTGAGTATGCTCTCAAAATTTCAGGTCGATATGTTAATTACAGCGGTCAGGAGAATGTCAGCCATTTTTAAAAATGGGTTTTCGAGAAAAACGCGTTTAAAGTTTTTTAAAGTGTTTCTTATTACCGCTAATCGGCAATGCCTGGTCCATAGAGGCATCCCTCCTCTTCTTCTAGCTTCTCACGTTGGAGCAGCTTAAATCTCCCACTGATCAATCCGGGCCTTTTTTGCGGCGTCTGTCACCTGCCTCTCCGCGCACTCGATCCTTGCTCCTCTGTCCCGTGAATTGTCAGAGCGCGCTGACGGTGTCAATTTCAAACGCGTATAAAATATCTTAAACGTTCGAAATCCGTGAAATGCTTCGACAGATTAATTTCTTCTTACATGTAGATTAAGGATCCGTAATAAAAAAAATCGATTTTTTTAATTTTTTGAAAATTTCAAGGATAAAGTCCCCTTTATCCTTGTAGCAGCGAAGTTTGTTCCGAAATTGCTTAATCCGTCGCTTGAGCAGTTTTTTGGAAGAAAACAAGACATCGGATTTGTCCCCCTGCTACTTTTTCCAGTTCTCAAAACTGACCCTTTCTATCTTTCTTACAGCGACTTTTGAGAGATCAGCAAATGAATGGATCAACTTCAGGTAAAATTGTTTTCAACTTGGAAGAAAATTAAGCACCCCGCCAAACTACTTAGGTTTACACTTCTCAATCCTTTCTAATGTTGATGCAAACATCTGAGCTGGGGTCTCAAATCATTTGTAAAGGCTCTACGAGCACGAAGTGAGTTCTTTTCTTGAGTAGCGATGTGGCGAGGACAAGTTTTCCATTTATTCATTGTGTGTAAGTAAAAAAAAAGGACTTGTCAATCCATTGCAAGCACATCCCTGCTACTTAACAAATGCAATTTAGTTTATAACTTAATTGCTCTGGTTAATCTGAAATTAAATTCATGGCGAAATGCGCGTGGGCACACTTCTTCACTCCACTCTTAGTTATTGTTGTTTATCATCGCCTATCATCATCGTCGGCTGCTGGAGTTGTGCTGTATAAAATATGGAATTCGCAACGGTTTCTGAGGCTATCTCAATCTGTTACCTTGCTCCTACGCATCAGCATAACAAGTATTGTTTCCAGAGGTGGAGTGCTCAACATTGTCTTGATCGCTCGCGCCCATCATAATCAGAATCAGTAAAAGCAGCAAAAGACCAGACAACGATGACCAGCCGTATTTGATGTCATGTGTGATGTGGTGCGGCGGCGCGCGGTGCAATGCGAAGAAGGCTGCTGAGCCGACTCGCCCCTGAACGCGATGACGATATGCAGAGCAACTAGATATCCAGTTGCCGAAGCAGAAAATCAATTTGCTTTCCTGCATATCTAGGCATCTTGGAGCGGTGCGGCAGCGATGCCATGGTGGCGCGGATAGAGTGTGTGCATAAGACCGAACGAGATCACTTCCTGAGATCATGTAAATTAATCATGTCATATGTTGTATTATGAACGCCTAATGTGGCTGGAAGGCTCCTTTGCAGAGTTACAAGGAGAGAAGTGTGTGCGCTCTCTCTCTCTCTTTCGTGGCTTCTACACGCGAGAATCTTTTAAATCTGGCGTACGGATGCAGCAGAGCTGCTGCGGCTCCGACACTAGAGGGAGAATTATTCCATGCGATGTGACATAAATCTAATTACGTTATGTCCAAAAGCCCGATGGGCGATGGCATAACCAGAAGGAACAAAGATCTACGAGTATGGAGCTGGAGCCTTGGCGATGACGAGGTTGATTACAAAAATAAAAGAAGACATACGAAGAAGGAGTTGCGCATGGTTAGTCTGGCTGGGGACGGTCGTCGGTGGTTTTTCGCTTCTAGTAGTTCGTGTCAGCACCAAGATGTTAAACTGGTTGTTTCGCAGCGCTACATGCGAGATGACACTCTTACCTTCTCGTGGTTCTGGGCAGATTATGAGATGACATGTGCGACGGGCGCAGGCTGACTAGTTGGCCATCTGCAAGGCAGTTATCTCAGGTAATGGGTGTTGTTCATTTTGGTTCTATGCGGATGGGCTAATACGAGTGACACATTGAGTTGGATAAAGGATTAATGGGGGCAAACGAACCTTCTATTAGAGGTAAAATGAGGTCAACACATGCAATTTGTATGAGAGGTATTTGACTGTCATGTTGTGTCAAAATAGTCGAAAAACATTAAGCTTTGTTTCAAAGTTTTTCGACAACTTGCATGGAAATGTTTTTTTCTAGAGCTTGTCTTTGTACTAAGTGCTTGCTCTCAAGGGATTTTGATTAACATGTGATGACTCGTAGAGTGAAAGCAGAAGGACCAAGAGTTAATCGAAGTGTGTATCCGAATCGGGATCGACTAATTTACATTCGCTCAATTCGCAGTATTTTATTCGTTGATAAACTGTCGAGTGAAGTTTTTTTCAAATTCCAAATTGCGTCAGCACACTGCTGTAGTATATAGGATTGGATGCTTAAGCTTAATTTTCACAATAACTGAATAAAAATGGTTCTTCGACTTGATAAGTAATGCATTGTTTTTTCTAAGATTGGGTAGCTTGGATGTAGACAAAAAAAAAGGACGACGGCAAGATCGCAGTTACACGGCTCATCTTGTCGAACAGGGGTACCTGTTGTCGCCTCACCACCAACAGATATATCGTGCATAGATACTCTTACTAAAGCAGACCTAAGGGGGACATTTCAAAAGGCAGAAAAGTGAAGATAGAAGAATTAGAAGTATTTATAAGTTAAACATGGTAAAATGGCAAAACTCGAGATTAGCTTATCCTTTTATTGTGTCGCGTAGTCTTAAGACGCTTCGACGCGTAAGTTCATGAATTAAAAAGACAAAATCTGATTTTATTGAGTGGACCTCGTGGTTTATTTCTACTTTTACTTTTTTTAACAAATAACTTGTCATACCTTATGTAACACTATGACATTCTACCAACCCTCAGCGATTGTGGTTCCTCGAGCGTGGGCATCTCTTTGAAGTAGACATATCTAACCATGATCAATGGTCGAGCAACACATTTGCTCAAGACCACAGAAACTTAATCTGGTATACTGATGGCTCAAAAATGGCAAATAGAGTAGGTTCCAGTGTCTATGAACCCAACACTTGAATCTGTATACCCATGGGAAAACATCCAAGTGTTTTCCAGGCTGAACTACAAGCCATTGAATCCTGTGCTATAGAAAACCTTCCAAGAGCCCATAAAGGGGCCAGAATTCTAATAAATTCAGACAGCCAATCAGCGATCACGGCACTGTCATCCAATCTAGTGGAATCCAAATGTTTCAAAAGCTGCTACGACTCCTTACAATCCCTGACCCGACGTAACAAAGCTAGGTTAGGATGAGTTCCAGGTCATCATGAAATCGAAGGCAATGAAATTGCGGACCAACTAACCAGGGCTGGTTCCAAAACGTCGTCCACTGTTCCGAAACCTTTCCTCGAGAATCAGAAAATTCTGCCAGACTTTGATGGTGGCATTATACGACCAGCTTCATGTCACGACCCGTACAATAGCAGATTCCGAACTAAGGTACAGTAAATCTAAAACCACGACTAATAGAGCAATTCTGAAGAACTTGATTAAATCGGGTTATGTTGAATACAAAAAGTTTTATTTCTTTCATTTATGGAATATAAACAAATTTCTCAAAAATTTCCCATTGCCAAGAAAGAAAGACAGAAAGGCAGAAGATATACCCTGTACAATCGGCACTATAGCGAAGAATCAGGGCAATGGTTGCTACTTCGGTTTGTCGAAATAAGTAGGACTAAAATCCCACTCTACAAAAAACTGATTTTGCCAGTCCTGCTTTATGGATTGTGATCCTTCGAAAGAAGAATTCTTCGTCGGATATTCGGTCCTATTTGTGAGGGAAGCGAATGGAAGAGAAGGCCGAACGGGAAGACCGATCTTTCAGTTCAACGAACAAGCGATTGCGGTCGCTAAAAAGCTTGAGGTAACCAACTGGATACAACAAAATCGTGTTTCCACACATACATAAGCACTTCTGTCTTATTGCCATAAAACGCCGAATTCAGACATGCTGATAGACATGCCAGTAATGCCAATAACTTCTTCCGCATCTCACCAAAGAACAAGCAACAAAGCAATCCAACAATTGTCACATTAAGTTGGATGCCTCATATTTCAAAGCCAACACCAAAAAAAAAACGGTGTCAGAGATGACATCATTAAACTGCGAACATTTTATGTAAACCATGATAGGCAACTATGTTTAACTAATCAGTTCAGTTATCCAACGACTGCTAAATTCTTTTGAGTTATAAAAAAAATTATTTGTAATCACCTGAAGGCTGTCAAAGTGCTTTGCATTCTTGAACTAAAAGCATTTCTTTAACTACCGATCTCAAGTAGCAGATTACAAGCACAGATTCAAGCCTTGCTTAAGGTTGGAAAAATGCTCGAAATAAAATCCACATCGGATCAGGATATCGCAATTCAGATGAACAGTAGTGCCGCGTTTAAATCACTGGAATAATATAAGGAAAAACGATTCAAGGGGGGAATGAAAGCGCCAACAAATTGACAAAAAGCGGGAAGGTGTGCCTTTTGTCAAATCAATCAATGAAATCAAAATTACCAAACTATCAGACTAAGGTCACATTATTTTTTTTAGGTATTGACTGACGGACAGGGATTTGTATAGATATTGAAATGACCTACAAGCCAAATGCTTTTTTGAAAGCTAAGAAGAGGTAAAGGGAGTTATTGAAAGCCTGCTTCTAAGATTCTGCATGGAAATTAAATTCTTCGGGGTAATTGTTGTGGTGAGGGTGTGAATCGGGATGGGCGCATCGTATTACCTAATACATATGATGCATTGGTTAACCCTTCCTTATATGTGAACCTTTTTCTTGGAAGAACTCAAGGTGTCTCCACGGGGACCTAAGCCGGGAATAATTAACCAAATTCAACAGAAAGTATTTTTAATCAAACCACGTCCTGATATAGAACGGTAGTCATGAGATCGGAACTGAGGAGACTATTCAACATAGTCTGGTCCACACAACACTGCTTGATAGAAAAATCAAATCCAGAAAAATTCAAAAACTATTAGCTAACTCTTTTTCGACCAGCTAACTAGTAAAATAATCACGGACCTTTAAAATATTACAGATATCACAGACCTCCAATACATCGTACAAGTAACGTAACAAAGCAACAAAACGGCGCTCATCCTGGTACCGGGGTTCTTAGCAACTCCTACTCCCGGCTAAGGTCTGAAGTCATTTTGCACAAATGCGGTTTTCGGTCCACAAATCCTGGAAACGACAAACTAGTTTAAATTTAAGACCCGCCAATTTTCATGGAATTCGAAACCCGTATGTGACAGAATGCATGTCTTAAAGCTGTAAAAACGACAACTGACTTTAAGGGTTCTGGGAAAACTTATCGAAGTTTGCTTAATTACTTCCGAGAGGTCGCGATCCTCTGCGTAGTGGGCCGATATCTGAGCCTTCAGAGTTTGGTTTGACGAATCAAAAAAGTCAATTTAAAAGACCAAGCTCTGGCAGCACTCAATGCTCAGTCTTCCAAAACACCACCAATCGGCAACACGTTGGCGAGAAAGGAATGAGTTCGTGGGCCCTTTAATATTTGACAAATATTGCAGCAATCTTCAAACAATGGTTGACTTTAAATTCTTGGTACCTTTGATAGCTTGAAATTGGTGGAATTGGTTTTCCGCTCTGTTCCCACTTAACAGTTTCGATCGAAGCCTGAGCCTGAGTCATTTCGCCAACTCCAACGATGACTGTTCAATTATGCTTGCTGTCAGTGGCGATTTTTCCTAGAAAGCCCACAATCTCTTCCTCCGCTTTGCCTGATTAGTCATTCCGCTCGTGTGAACGTCTTATTCCGACTACAACTGCAAAATGTGCCCTCAAACTAGTTGTTTTGTTTTTTTTTTGGACACATTCACGGCCATTTTTGCATATTCACAAATGCCGCGCCGTATCGCGGATTTCTTAGCTCAGCTGTATATGTACGAGAATGTATTTGTGTGTGGCAAAATTTATGTGACATATTACCGCGATTGGTGTTCTTCATAATTTTGCGCCGAAAACCTCCCGTTTTGTTTGAACCTTGTCGCAGAGTAAAAACCGTGCGACTGCACAACCCAAAGCGGGAGGGACTCACCGCATTGCTTTGTCACCGTTGACAAACTATAAATCCAAATAAAGGGACACCAAAACGCGGCGACAAGAAACAACAATGTTAGAAAAAAAAGAAGACGAAAACTTTGGATGGAATCACAGAGCCAGAGAGAGAACCAAACAAAAGTCAAAATGGGATTTATGTCTACAAGCTGCATGAGCATGTAAAGTCGGTGTCCCCTGGTCTGCCGCGCGGCGCATTGCATAGCATAAGAATCGTGATTAAATTCTATCGCTGCTGTTGCCGCCTTCACCCTAAAATAGCCCTTCCTGCAACCGTTGCCGCCATCAAGTTATCAAGCCTCTATACGGATGTGAATTTGGAATGTTTTGCTTTCGTTTTGTGTCTGTACAAGGATGAGTGGTGGTGGCCAAGGCTTTTTAAGGTTCATCACGAGGCTTACCAAAACAAAATGATAACCTAAGCGTTTTCTGGCGGTTTGCAGTCGCAGGCGATAGAAGTCGGTAGTAGGTACAGCAAAGTGCGGCGGGAATTTGAGACGACAAGACAGGATAAACAGCCTAGGGCTGGTGCCACCGCGTTGCTGCACACCAGCATGACACGCTGGGATCCTACTTATGAATTTCGTTCATGTTCCACAGATGCTTTTTATTATGTTCAACCAAAAGTCGCGTCGTACTTAGTCAGTCGTCGCCTGGCGTCGCGTCGCGCAAAAAAGTCGTGAATTATAAAATCAGAATAGGATTTCAAATTGGACTTGTTGTCCATCGGTCCCGTCGCCGTCGGTCGTCAGCTGGCATGCTAGCAAGCAAGGAGTCGCCTACAACTATGGCTGCTGTACATTGGGATGCCATTTCTAGAGCTCTATGCGAACAATGTCATGGGGCGTGAGCTACCTTTTTGAATTGTGGCAAATTCACAAGTTCGTTGCGCGCTGTTTCACCTCACGTCTGTCGTTGAATTAGAAAAAAAGAGTGCCTACCCCCAGAGGTCAACCTTTGTGTCGATAGCTACAGCAGATATCCAGGTAAAACAATGCAGGTTGTGTGGTGGTGGACGGAAGCTGTTGCTTTCATGGCTCTAGCTTCCATTCATTTGCTTGGGTGGTAGTGGTGATCTGAAACCATGCAGAACACTATCGCTACGTGAACTGGAGTAGGATTCGGTTGTGATCTGTCATTAAACTCTTGAATCTTTGTGCTTGTGGAACAGCAAATCGTTGCTCTAAATGGTTTTGTTTATTTTTTTTTTGCCTTAGGATGTCGGGTACATATTGTTGCATATTTGATACAGTCTTCTCGGTAAGAACTGAATTGAATTTTACTATTGTTCCCGATCGAAAGTTACTTGGGTTTTCGATATTTTTTGTGGTTTCAATAAGTGCTTGAAAGCTTGGATACTGCCTGCCTGCTTTATTGACAGAATGAACATCATAACATGACAATACGACTTGGGACTAATTTTATTCAGATCGAGGATGCAAAGGAGAACTTGAATCATGAGTTCCAAGAAGGAAAACTTCAAAGACAAAAACTTCTTTAGTTTAAAATGTGTCCTGTTAAAGTATTTATAAAACGTATGAGGTACAAATACTAAGGAAAAGGTTTAAGTAGTCCCCAAAATTTTTTCCTTGTCAAGTTTGAAACATGAATGAAATCTCTCGAACTTAGGAACTTCTCAATTGTAGGAGGGAGTTGTTTTTGAGATTAAGGTTTTGTCTTCTATCGAAAAATTAATGTCTGTTACACGAGTTCAAGAGGTTTTTTATACAAGGTTCCCCTAAAACATGACTTTTTTGTATTTATTGGAATTCGACTATATAACTTTTTAAGATTTGTCTTTTAGATAAATGCTATATTTTCATTTAGAGTTAAAATATTGAGCGCTGTATCAAAAACAAAATTTCACAAAGAATTCATCGTAAATTTGATCAAAGATAAAAAAGAAATATAGTAATGATGACATAGAATGATCACCAAAGAGACAATGAGACAATCACCGGTGCATATTTGTTATGAACTTCTCTTAGCTCTAATCGAGGAAATACAAATTTGAGAGAGCATTCAAATTCGTGTTCCTTAATTTAACAACAACTCTCTATACTTGATTATGTGACTGAAATTAAGCTGTAGGATAAAGCACAGTCGAGAGCATTCTGTCTCGACTTATTCGTTAGAAGCACATATAAGAATTCGCTGCGAATATTTGCGATTTCCGAAATTATTAGTAAAAAAGTCAGAAAATTTTCCCAGCTAAAAACATAACAGTGGAACCTTTAAAGATATTTACAAATTTGTTTTCGTACTATCAAATAAAAGATAGTCTAGGTGGTGCCACAGTGTGTCCCAAAATATTTTGACAAATTAATAAAGCGATTGGATCTCAATTCAATAACATAGAAATTTGCTTCAAAAAATGAATATATTATATTATAATAATTTTTAATTTAAATTTAAAATTTAATTTTACTAACCCCTTTTAAATCGCTTTTATTTTACATAATATTTTGTATATATTTTCTACAGTAAATGGATACAGAAGAATCTGATCTTTTTTCTGACGTAAAGTTGTTTCTCACTTCTGTGGTGCTCATCGGATTTATCAATGAGCTAACCGGTGATGCTGTCTTGCTAAATCTATAACATATGTCTGTATTTTTTTGCCGACCTATGTATATTATAGAATTTCGAAAAGAAACTCCTGGAAAAATACACAAGCGTCCCGTAATAGGGATTATAAAAAAGTTAATGCACTCGCTCAGCTACAAATGAGCATTTAGTAAAACCCATAAGTAAGAAGGATAAAGAACTTGACCACGATACGAAAGAAATTCTGAAAGTAAATGTATTTATTTTAGGTACCAAGTATAAAAATAATACAATTTTTCGAGAAAAAAAATATTAAATCTTAAATTTTTTGAAAACATACTTCCTTTTTGTGGTTAAAGAAAAAAATTTAATAAATTTTTCCTTAACACATTTTTAAAAAAGAGAAACTAACTGAAGCCTTGTGAAATATTTAAGATTTGTGCAAAATTTTATAACTAAATTTTCAGTATTTAAAGCTATTGATTTTTGATCCGAAACCGACTTTGATTTTCCATAATGCGCATGGACAATTTATTTTCTTTTAACTTAAAGTTATTACGAGGAGTGATCATATCGTAGCTTTGTTAGCTTTGTTTTTCGTCATTAGAGGTGGATGGGAAAACTTGCGCTGGAATATAGTACGCTTAGCTCTTTTTTTTAACAACGGGATTGATTACTTAACATAAATGTATTATAAAATTGACATAATGCTGCATTAGCAAGCATTAGAAACCAATACAGGAAGTCTGTAAGGGTGTTTGAACTCACCGCTGCTATGACTAATAGTATTTTACGAAATCATAACGATTTCCATGCTCCTTTCAATTTTGCATAAGTGTATTCAAAAATTGTCGTTATCCGACAAAAACCTAGAAAGTACTTTTCATTAAGAGAAGATCAACAGCAAGAATACGAGGGTGCGACCCCGTATTTCAAATGACCTCGATGTCATTTTGAACTTTAAACTCAGTCAGAGGGGATTGCAGTTTTGTACGTGAGTAAGAGATTGCTTAGCAGGTCTCATACGACAAGCAATCTACTGAAAAGTTTTGAATTTCAATTTATTATTTGCAAATCACCTGAGAAGGAATGCCATCTTGCAAGTGTCATAATGATACCAAGAATCGAGTCTTTGGAACTTATGGAATCGGTGAGATTGGGACAAATATCTTTACAATTATTTTGAGAGAGACAACGTTAATATGGATAAAGCTCCTCAAGGTAAATATTTTCGCCGAAACAAAAGCAACCTGAAACTATGAAACTAACACATTTATTGGCATGGAACGGAGCGGCGCTAAACACCACCGTTGAGTGGATCTGACACTGAGTTATAGCTGCTTTCGAATCCTATTATTTGAGATTGATCCTTGTTCACTGAAACAATGAGCAATCTCCATGTATAATTCAATCGGAAAGCAGCAGCTTGGCATTTTAATAAGTTAACATTCGCCATTGACCAACTGGCCAAACATCGACGGAAAATTAATCAAATGATCTCGTTAGTGAAGTATAATAACGGGCTACTTGTCTATTGGAATCCATATGGAACTATAGGGCATACTCCTAAAAGGCTTTTACAGAACTTGCGATGAAGAAGAGGAAATAATGTTTGTCTTTGATCCTGCATTAGCTTAAAAGGTTTGGAAAATTCTAAGATTCATATATGAAGGTTAACTGATAACAAGGACACAAACATTTCCCCAGAGTAGGAGACAAAACAGAGCCGGAGATATCGGTTACCAGCATTGAAATGGTACCTGTCAAGTAAAACTTGTCGAAAAGCAGTTTTTGACTTTTGAAACACAGAAGAGGTGAATAAAATATATTTGTGCATACATTTTTTACTAAACATCCTAATGCCAAAGTCTGTCAAATTAGGCGCAACAATTTTAGTATAATTTGAATGGGGTTAAGAGTTGTTCCACTTTCGGTTGTTCCATATTATCGGTAGTTAGAAAGTTAAGATATTTAATAAGCTGAGGATTTATAAATGTTCCCATGACCTTGGACAGAAGGGTGAATAGTGCCAGGAATAAATAATTGGAGAAAGGAGATGACTGTCCCTTATAGACTATTTTTCATGCACCAATTTCGGCTGCGACCAGATATTGGGATGATTTTTTTGCTAGTTTAAGGACACTGTTGTACTTCATTGCTCGCAGAGAATTTTCACTTGAGCAGTAGTAGTATTGAACATAATGAGCCCTTTCCGCAAATTTATCGTAAGCGACAACTTTGCCAAATTAAGTTAACAATAACATTCGACACATAACATCAAGCCACACATTATTGTATACACAAATATTTCCGATTCATAGTTACAATTTTCACCCATCATCTTTTAGCCAAATATCGCAACCAACAAAAAAGTTTGTGCCTTTTTATCGCAGACACAAGAAGCAAAATCCCATGATTTTTGTCCCCGGCGAATCTTTACTTCCATTCTGTAAGTGTTAGAAAAGTAAAACGCACTCTTTATGTCTTCATATCGGTCGAAAATGCTTATAATTGGACTTGGAAGCATTTTAATATTATTTAAAATGAACTTCTGGCTGCTCAAGCGTGCTTTAAACTTGTTTAAGGTAATTTCTTGATATTTCTTTTCATAGGAAGGTGAAAATCTCCAAAATACATTGCGCACGTTCTTGCAATAGTAGGGGACTTTTACTGACTCAAAACAACGTCCTCAGTAGACCTTTAGCACATGTTGATGGTTTGTTAGCATATTCAAGTTATTTTATTCTTCTTAATATTCTGACTAAGCGATTGTTGTTTATTAAATGAATCATTTTTTTTGTTTTGATCCAAGACCTTCCTCAGTCACCATCTAGATTTTAAGACCACTATGTAGATCACTAATTTCGTAGTAATTTTAAGACCACAGGTTTAGATTGGTTTTAGGACTTGTCTATAAAATAATAATTTGTTGAATGTTGATAGGCAGGATTATTTTCCTATAATCCAATTCATTTAATTGCAACGTTAATGTTAAGCTCTTCTGGTTTCTTCTTTACATGCTCCTTTCATCTCCATTTGGCATCAATGGTCATGCTTGTTGTTTATGGACAATGGGAATTGTGGACATTACTGTTCGTGTAATGAAAATGTACAGATTTTATTTCATTAAGAATTTGAACTCACAATAAAGAGAAAACTATAAATCCTTTACATCATATCCTTCCAAATATTCAACTTCAAAAAGACAAGAAATTGTGCCCAAATGATTATATTTTGAATTCCTGGACAGCATTATTTATATCTATATCATAATATATTTTATTTTAAAGAGGTTTGAAAGTCTGTATGTAAGAGGTAATCTTCCAAACTTCTCATCCGATTCCAAAAATTCTTTCATCAGGATATAGACTGGACTGTCAGGGTATAGTTAATAAAAACACTAAATAAAAGCCATTTCGTCGAAATCAAAAATCACTTAAATAGATGACATATCTTAATATGTTAAAAAAAAATGTAAAATTAATTTGAGGTCATTTTAATTTTATCAAATAAATTTTACTAATCGTCGAGGCAATTGTTTGAAGACAAAAAAGCATTTTACACGCTCTTTTGTCAGCAGGCGGCGAATATGAATTCTACAATTTTTCTACGTATGCGAATTTATAGTCTTTTCAAGTCTTTGAAATCGTTGTTGCTGTTTGCTTTTTACTTTTATCGTAAATGCCAATAGCAAATGACAAAAACTACTGTGATATGTTAACAATTACATATTTATAAATGTCATTAAATTCCATGCGCCCCAATAAAATTGAATGCCGAAATGAAACGGAATTGATATCGAATTAAAGAGGAAAACTAAAAATAACTTTTTGTGTAAAATTCACTTTTTGTCGCTTACGATAAAAATGCTGTTGCGGCTCGATATTTTTTGTTGCATTATAATCTGTTTTCCTCAGATTGGAGTGGTTTGGATTACTCACCGCTATAGCTTCTTCATTTTAAATGGACAAAATCAACCCGACTTGTGGTCTAAATTTTTTAAAGGACTTCGCAATGAATTCATCAATCAACCTTCGTATTCAATTTTTAAAAATTTCATTTTATATATTTTCCGTTCTTCTAAGAGACAGGTCATCATACATTGCGAGTTCAAAAGGATGGAAAGTTTTGCTCCCAACATCAAATAAGCAAGCTTCCCTTCGAACTTGTTCGATTTGTTTTGCCCTGATATCTTTTACAAAAGAAACAACTGATGTGAATATCTATTCTATTCCAGTTAAGTAAACAAATTCAGTTTGATTAATATCTCTTTCATCTCTAATGTGAGTCTAGTATTTTAGCTGTCTGACAACTGGCACTACTCTTCAGACTACACTGCTCCACAAGGGCCTGCACCGCCTGCCCCACCCGGATCCATGTCTGACAGTTCTAGATAGTCGTCCTAAATTACATTTTCAGCACTCAGTATAATCAGTTGAAATACAAATGTAATAATAGTGCGATAGTAATATGACAAATTATGAGAGAAGTGTTCGTCGCATCTCGCACTCGCTGCAGTCATTTGGGCAGTCGTCTGGAGTGTGATAGTTTGCCTAACGAATGGGGCTTGGGCATGGTCTGCATTTTACCAGCCAGTGCTAGTGCTAGTAAATATAATTTATTTGTCAGAGAGACATAGAGTCTGCACATATCTAGTAGCTGCCACTGCATGCTTGCAACGTAAACACACCACTTGGCCACTAGACAACATCGTTTGAGGGAATCCATTATAATAGTGCCTGCGCTTCGCTCTGGAGAGGTGCTTCCATGAAAGCTGATACTCTTGGCTACTGCCTCACACGCGTACATGAAAAATGCACAATCCATGCAGCAGTAGCAGTCGCAGCAGCCAGACGCTTTTTGTGTATTTTAGGGTGAAAATATGGACGCACTGTTTGGAAATTGTGTCTGCTGCTGCATCTAACTACAAGTACGTCTAACTTAACTAAATCGCTCCGTTGTTGTCATCATCGTCGTCATCGTTGTTGTTTAGGGATGTAAGCACAAACATAGTTGGAGAGTTGTTGGCGGCGGCGGGCGGCATGGTTGTCGTTAACGTCGTTTGTCCATGACTGGAATGGAATCTCATAACTTGATTGCTTTGTGAGAGAAGCATGAGCAGGAGGATTTTCGGATCACATCGCATGATGATGTATGCTGATGTGAGATCGCAATTAATGCAATTCGCTAAGTGATCCAATTTGTTGTTGTTGTTGTGGCATCATTCGAACTATGCTTGGGAGAGAGTACGGCATGATGATTTATGGCAATGCAGTGGGGAGTTAAAAGTTTGTACTTCGTTTGCGTGTGGTAATTGGCTGCATGCTATGGATTTGTTTACATGTCATGTGGTCGTAAGATTTTTCAAAATCTTGCCAGCTAGCCCCCGAACGAGTATGCGATTTAATTATGTGGCAGCATTTTACAGGACTTTTTTAAAAGTTTGACAGCAAAACAAGTGAAAATTGTAGTAAAAGCGGTTGCTAGAAAAAAGGATTCTTTTGGCTTGATCGATGCTTTTGACAATTAACCACGTTTGTCTACGCTTTAGATTTTATGTTGATATGTAGCTAGGGTACTCGAGAAAATCACTCATAAAAATTAGCTGCGGTTTACAAAGTTATTGGCAAAAAGTCTGAGAATGGAGCCGCAGTCGCTCGAAGTTGTTTTTCGTTGTAAAAAATCTTAAAGTTTGAACCCTTTAAGATTTAAATGATAATTTAATAAAATTTAAGTCGAACCACAGGGTGCCCACAAAATTAGACTCAAGTTCAACAATTGCTGCCAAAGAAAATTATGATTACTTAAAAAAGTGAGAACTTTATTCGAAACTAAATAGTTGGAATTCACTCAATAGTTAATTTAGTACCTACAGGGTGTAGCATATATTGAAAATTAAACAAAATTTTATTCAGGCAAAGAAATGTAATAATTTAAATCAAGATCCTGTATAATTTTGTTTCATAGTAAATGATTCAAGAAGAATGTAAACTTATTTCTGATGCAAATTTTGTTATAATCAGTGATATTTTCTGGCGAAATCCGGTACTTTCATCTGTTCGGTTTTTCTGGCCTATTTTAATTGAATTTTGCCTGAGAAAACATAGAAGAAAATGCTTTCGATCAGCCAAACGTAAGGATTTAATTCATACTCCTTTTGATCCACTATATCCGTAAATAAGTAACATTAGAAAACAATTCATGTGAAATAACTTTTGCAAGTGGATGAATTAATTTAAGATCCTGGATTTCAAAAAATCATTTTAATTTATTTCTACCTACATTAAAATAATTCAATATTTTTATGAGTTTAAGCTAAATTATTTGAAGACGTATACCCAGCTTCTAATATTGTTTTAGAATTACGTATATAATAATTTTTTGAGTATTTTATATATATTATTGATGGTACAAAAAATAAATAAATAAATATACAAGGTAATTATAGATACATCTAAATTTTATTTTCTATTTTATTGTTCTTAAATAAGTTATAAATCTCTGACTGAAACCTTGTTTATTACTTTACATTTATGCAAATGCTATCGATTTTTGATTTCCATACAATAAATACATTTTTCTACCTTATTGCTTATACAGTGGAAATTTAGTAACTAAAAACTTGTTTTTCTATGCATCAGAGATTTAATTATATTTTAAAAATAAATATATATGATGTTGCGGGAAACATATAAGACAATGATAAACTTGCAGTCTTAGTATCATTTTCGAAATTCGTTTTGTTATTATTTAAAAAAAAAAAAATCTGAGTGTACCTTTTAGAAGAGATGTGATTCAATTCTTGAACAAACAACTGCCTGATGGAAAGTTTATAATGGGAATATAACTTTGAGACCAAAGAAAAGCGGTCAAGTGCGAATTGAACACACAAACACGGGTTTCCACCTTCTACTTGGCATAAGTTACGTTGCTTTTAAATAAATTTGTAATATTTCGTAACGTAAAAATTAGTTGCAGTTTAAGGGAACGAGTTTTACTGTATAAGGACCCTCTGTATTTTTAACTTTATAGTACTTGTTGTTATAGAAGCCATAATAGTACATATTCTGCAAGTGTTTATCTGTTATGGCTCAGAAAAAACAGCCCTTTGAATGACAGACAGACGGACGGACAGCAGTGCCTTAGTTGGTTGCTTTTGGGCCCGAAACTCAGAAAAGGAGTTAATCGTTATCGCAGTCAGTTATCAACAAAATTCATGACAAAAAGCTCCACGATGGATTCAATGACATTGATATTAACTAAATGGAAAAAGATGTGAAAATTAGTTTGCAAAACATATTGTACTGATTTGTTTAAAGAACATTGTCTTCAATCATATACCGCAGATGAATCTGTCCAAAAAAGACATGAGATTCAGTTGCATCCTTTCTTTCACTCCATTATGCTGAAAACACAGGAAAATGTCAATCTTGTTTCAATAGACTTTAAAAAAAGCTCGATTATCCATTAAAAGTAGCTCTTGGGGTAAGGCATTGCAATAGTTATTATTATGTAGCTCTCTGGATCCAGATAGAATACTTGAAGTCCATTTGCTCTGAATCCAATGCATTCCGAGTTGAAAGAAGTGCTCCTCTTTCTTCTTAGCATAAATATCTAAGTTGTGTCGTATCAGCTACGCACCCAATTCAGTGAACTAATTCGCCACTCTGTTTAGAAATATTGTACTATTGACATCATTGGTTTTATGATTCATAAGATAAATGAACGACATCGACATAGAAAGCCTCTTAAAGCTATCATCCTCTAATCCAAACTTTAACACAACAAAAATAATCCAAAACCCTACCTACTCTGTCCATTGATGTTCATAAAACCCGCACAGCACCATCAACTTTTCATGTAGTCTTTTAACACTCTTCGAAAAGCGCCACCCTAATGCATCCAAATATATCCAATCCACTGCCGGACCCGCTCTTATCTAAACAAATCGGTATTCATCGATAACTGTGTCACTCACGCAGTCCATTAAACTTCCCATCATGATGGTGGTCCATAAGTACAAAAAGATCCTCCTCTCTCGCTCGAAGCTCGAAAGGCAATCTCCTGATCCTCCACGTACTGTCAGCCTCGTAAACATATTACACAACTCTGTGCAAGCATTCAACAAACCAAACAACAGTTCACCCCAAACGGGCCAAAAATATTATCTAAGTCGTTTGACACAGTCGTAAAATCGATAGGTGTGAACGACTGATCAAAATGAGCGGGGATCGTAAATGCGACAAGGTTTCCGTCACGGATAGTAACAAAAAAAAATAATAAAGATTATTAATTTAACATGTTCCGTGCAGAGTACAAGAGTCTGTAAGTCGCCTACGTACCCTTGAAAAAGGAGTGGGCCTGTGACACGATCAACCTGAATTGATCGCATACACACATCACAGACATTCATCGGAGTCCAAGCCCCACAAGAACTAGGACCGACGGAACGAACGAACGGCCGAAATGCACTTTCTCTTGGATGCAACTTGGAATTGATTAGATAAAGTATCAGAGCTCGTGCCCGCTTGCATACCACTGATCCACTGCACTCCATTGACGAAAACTAGAATTATGCTGATGAGGGGATGGGTGATCGTTGAGCATATGATGGTCAACGGTGTGTTGGACATGTTGTCCGGTGACATGGAAAAGATTTTGTTTCGATTAAAGCCACAAGAATGGGCTTTATCGTTTTGCATCGTGTCTTTTGTGGCCGAGTTGTTGTTGAGCTTTGGGCTCGGTTTGACCTCTGTTGTTGGGAGGAGCACAACTAATACACTCCACGTCATGGTGGAATTTGAAATTGATTTTCTGGTTTCGAGACGATGTTGTGTGTTTTGTTTTGATCGTCAGTTTGTTGAATTAGTATATTCGTGTGCTGTTTTGGTTGTTATGCGTTCCTACAAAACGGTCTATGAAAAATTGCAACCACATGATGTAGTCATTCGTTTGTGGATATGTTTCCCAGACACTTTCGTTTCAAAATGGTTTGCATATGTAAGTGGAATTTATTATTTTATATTTTTTTTTGTATAGAAATAATCGAGTCCTTGAATCATTAGAAGTTGCCAAAAACTGTAAAGATTTGGAAAAGGCTTCATTTCTTGACATTCAAATTTTCAATAAATAAGGCTTACAAACCCAATTAATTCGCAAGACTAAATATGTTCAATATTCAATAAAAAATTATGTTAATTGATTATAGGATATTGAGGCAGGAAAAAAGACCGCACAGTGGGAAGAGCTTAAAGCAATACCATAAAGCGCATTCGGAAGTGCTTTGAGCATTGGAAAAAGTTCTGGCACATGGTCTTTAAGTCTTAGGGGAATTACTTTCAAGGGGACATTTGAAAAAACCTCGTTTATTATCTATGTATGGAATTCTTAGCAGAGATTCTTTGAAGGTCTGACCCGATAATGTATAGTCGTTCCGCTGCTTCAGTTCCCTTGTTCTCGCAATGACCTGGAATACAGACTAAGATAATGTAAAACCGTTTAGAACTGACCGTCAAAATGTGTTAGAACAAAGGGGTTAACCTACCCTTTTATCACAGAGAACCGCCAACAGTATTCTGAAAGCCTCACTTGTTGACAGTCAGAGTTGTTGAATTATTAAAACTGATGGAAAAATAGTTCTATTAGCTAAAATCAACTTGTCGATGCGAGCCAGTTCAATTTTATGCGTTTCGAAATTAGTTTTCAGCGGTTTGTTGCGAATTCAAGCAATTTATGAAAATGTACTATTCTTTCTTGCTTGTTTAATAACCGCATAAACAATGGCTATTTTCTCGATACCTGGAAAGAAAAATAATCATGCTGTAAGTATTAATGACTTTCGATCAATTTCTTTACTTGCCAACTTTGGTAAACGGTTTGAAAGATTGATAGCACATTCTTTAGATAGTTTCTTAGTAGAATCAAACATTATCCCCAACGTTCAGTTTGGAAAATAACACTCAACAGAGCATTGTCTATTAGCGTTTAATGACAAAATTTTTACACAATCTAAGGCAAAAACATGTACTCTCGCCGCATAAAGGACTAATTTCGAAACTAATATGTTTGAACTGCCTCTCATCAGATGAATTATGAGCTTTATTTAATCGCTTAGGAATCGATTTGCGGCCGTTGCTATTGGTTCACAATTTTCAGAAGTTTTTCCAATGAAATAAGGAGTTGTTGAAGGAACATTACAAGAACCAAAATTATTCAATTTTTATTTACAAGACAGGCCATTTTGCATCCTAAAATCTGAGCCTGAAGCTCTTCTATATGCAGATGATATAAAGTCAGCCATAAGGTCGATAAAAGCATTAGAAAAAATGCAAAATGCATTGACTATTCTTGTTTCCCACTTGAAATCCTGGGGTTTGAATATTAACACTGACAAATGCGGATTTTCTTGTATCGGGAACGCTTCTGAAAAGGGTCATCAGGGCAATTTAGAAGAGCAGGAATCTTTCACTACTTATTGAAAATAAAACGGTTTCACTGAAAACAATCTGGGCTTTCTGCTTCAAAATAAGCAGAGATTCAATAAAGACGCTATTCTTAAAACATCTCAATATCTATCTATTGCTTTTCACCAGACAAACGTCCATGAACTCAAACTAAACTTGTGAAAATAAGCCTCAATGATGAAAACTGAATTGAACTTGATGGCATTATGCAAAATGCAAATTTGACAGTTTACTCTTAACAACAGCCATCCCTGTTATTATTGATGTTATTAATTCCAAAGAAAAAAATAACCATTATATTCTAAAAATATTTTTCTTACGTTTGGAAAAGTATCAGAATTTGGCAACACAACGGTCAAATTGTTTGTGGTATTTTTTTGATGAACCTTTTATACAATAAGCTTAGTCACATTACGTACATTTAAATTCCAGTGGTTTTTGAAACTTTTGAACGATAGCCGTAAATAGACGCGCGACGATTTAATGTTTCACAAGAAGTAATCTCGCTTATAATATTTTTTTATACCTTTTGCAAAATCGGCAACTCGGCGAACACAGCGAACCCAACAGGCGGACATAGCAGAGTGTGAAGGTTATGATCTCCTCGATCCAATCACGATCTGTCCGATTAAATAAGGAATTTTTAAATGAATTCAAACTATTTTAGTTGAATAAAATGACTTCAATCGATTTAATGTGAATTCACTAATGACTTCAGGGGAAATATGAATTCGCTCCTGACTTAATATTATTTTGCGCGAATTCAATTGATTTCCTATAACATTTCAATTCAATGATTGCTTAAAAAAGTTTGAAATCTTTGACTTAAACTCCTTTTCCAACTTTGTTTGCAATACATTTCCTTTTTGAAGTCCGTTTGCGATAGGATCACGAGTTGTAAAATTTGCTTGGAAAATACTGGATTATTTTGGAGTCATTAAGATTTGTATTGATTAGGTTTTATTAGTTAAGTATGATGGTGTCTTTCTTTTTTATTGCCACATATTTTTGGTAGCATGAAGTTAGTTGTAGACAAGGCCTCTTGAAACGGCAAAAGGAAGCAGATTATCAGAAACTGTGATGTTTGCATCGGTCGGACTTGCTTTATAGAACAGATTATTAGAGTACTGTTCCCAGAGGGTTCAAAGGAACAGACTGCGCTGTCCGTCCGTTCGTCTGTCACAGAGCTGTATCTCTTAAGCCGTTAAAGGGATTTACTTGTAATTTTCATAGAATGTGTACTACAACAGAAAATAAAAATTAAATAAATATAAAAATAGAAAGTATTTCATGAAATCGCAACTTAGTGCCTTAAATAGACAATAAGAATAATGGACAAACTTTACAACTTTTTAAAGTGTGCAATCATTTCTTGCATCCAACACAATGTAAAAGCTCGGATTGCAATGAGCAGAAAAAAAAACATTTTGCAACTTGTGGAACGAATGTCAAAATGTATAGTTGAAGGTTTGCAGAATGAATTGATATGTAAACATATGAACGACGGTGTGTTTGTTAATAACGCATTTAAGGCCGACAAGGATATTCAATGTTTAAATAATTTTGTCTTATTTTTCAATTTTTTCCAATCCCTCTTAAGAGCAATTTCTAGAATAAGTAGAAACTATAACTTAAACACGCTCCAGAATCATATGGCACACTTTTATTATTTATTTTCAAGAAAACATCTTTGTAATCAATGTGGGACTAAACTCTTACTTGTTTTAACAATCCAAAAATTTCGTTGAAATTACACGTTAAATAATTCTTGGGTTTATTTTTGAGCTAATTGAAGCTCAATTACTGGTGAACATAAGGCCATACGAAGGGATATGGCCAAGTTCGGATAAACGTTCTGCAAACTCTGTTTACGCAATAACGAAGGTAGACTCTCTAATGATGAAGAAGCAGGTTTTACTAAAATGCTTTGCGAAACTCTGTGGCTTCGAAAATGTATGCATTCGTGAACTAACTTATTCTCTAAATCATTAGGATATACTTCTTCTAAGGACAGAGCCTTTTTTGTAAGGGCTGAAGGTGACAATTCGCTCATTTTGTCGCACGCTCTCTTCCTATTTTTCTAATTCGGATACGAGTCTGTCAATGATGACTAGCAATGTATTTACCCTGAAACTTACGGTCATACACATTTCTTCATTGGGTATTTCATCAGCAAATTTTTTTCTTTTCAGTTGTTTTCCCAGGTCTTTTGTGTGCTCCTTCGACGCACTTAATTCCATTACCATTTCTTCGAAATACTTGAAGTTTTCTCGTTTATCCACGAAAAACTTGTAAAGCGATTCATAAAGATCGACTACAGCAATCAAATCTACGGTAAAAGCTTGGATTTCAACATTTACTTTGTTTATTTAAAAAAAAAAAAAAACATTCCACACAACAACCCTTAATGCCATTTTCAGTTTTTTTTATTTTGAAAGAATTCCTGTTGCTTCGTTTCGTGTGACAGGCTTTTCGGTGCAATCATTCTTGATTGTTTCCCAAAACTTTCATAGCTTCGTGTCACAAATGTCTCAAACTTCTGCTTGCATTCTCTCTACCTTAGCAACGTGTGAAGTTCACACTTTGGATTGCTCGCCTTTTCCGACTCCAGTCATCTATATCTTCCAGCGTTGGGTCAAACTTGAAAAAAAGTATATTTCTTGAAGGAACATGAAGAATCGACAAACTTCTGTGCAAGATCCAGTAGTCGAAAAAAGCAAACGTTGTTTGACTTGGAATTTTAGCCTGTAAACTTTTGTATATTTGCCGCATTATCATATGACAGCAAAATTTGTTGCAGACTTCTATCTGTGAGACATTAGAAAGCCGTCATTCTCGTCGTAGCGAGAAAAAAATCAGTCCCCAAATTTGCCGCCCTGGGCCCACTCAGCCTGCTGCAAAATTCGCCACAGGTCAAAGTGTAGATTCAGAAGTGTGTAAATGGCTTTCGAGAATTTCAAGCTGATTCATCGGATATCGGACATTTTTGTCATTATCATATAAACAAACAATTTTCTAAAAAATCAACGTGTGAAATCAGCTAACTTGATATATGTATGCACGTAAAAGCTTCTAAAGACGACTCATAAGAAGAAAGAATTATTTTCGTAGGCCATTCCGCTGATTGCTCCTCTTGCTCATAATCATAAAGTTTTCATCAAAACCATAAGTTCCACTTGTTTAGCCTTCGCCCCATCACTTTTGTTTGCGTAAGCCGATTCAAGTACATTTTGGATTTTGTATGGATTATTGCCCAACAGAAAGAAAATTCCATCGAACTTATCCTTGACTCTTAAAGACGAATTGGAGAAACCCATAAACTATGAGTAATTTTCATCTCACATTCTAAAAATTACCCTCTGAATCAGAATACGGGGAAAGAAAGAAAAAAATTAAGTGAAAAGCAAATGATAAGAAGCTTTTAATTCGGCCAATTTAACAAGTTAAATAACTCATGATTTTGAAGTGGGTTTGGCCGGATTCACATCTGGAAATCGATTTGAAAAAAAAAAAACAATTATTTTCATATCCGCACTGTGTCTGCAGAATGTCTTCATTCACATTCGCCTTGTTTACACGTTTTGGATACAAACAATTCTCCGAAACAGATTGGATTAATTTTGCATACAAGGAAACAAGACATTTGTTACGTTCAACAAGTTCTTGGAAGCCCCTAGCCAGCTTATCGTTTGTTTTTCTTTTTTAATTAAAATACCAAACGGCCTCAACAGAGTTGTAGCCTCCATGGGATAGGATAAGATCGACAGAATGCAGAGCGCTAGGGCGCATTATGGCATATACGCAACATACACAGAATAAAGTCATCATCAACGGCCCATTTGAGATACTCGCTTCGTCGGTAGATTCATTTCGCCCCCGCCCGAGAGCGTTACGCAAAGATGTTTGGATTTCGATTTCCAAAAATAATTGAATCGGATCGAGAATTTAGAGGCACTGTGACTTTGGTCGACAAGACTTTTGGGTCAAACTTGCTACAATAGAGGGATATTCATAAATCTGGGTCGCCTCCCGTTTGTCAAGCGACGACGACGAGGAAAAGATAATCAGATCGGAATGCATGACTATAAAAACAGATAAAAAACAAAATTGGATCACCGCATTCCCATCCAATGGGGAATCATATCACTTGCACTCTCCAAAGGCCCTAAAGTCTAGAGGAAGCTTGTACACAGCAAAATCATGTTCGACTTGCACAAATACTTGAGCCAACATGATGATGATGATGGACGCACAAATTGACGCACGCAACGCATGATGATGATGACGATGGCGATGACAGTCGCAACGCTTTTATGATATGAGGTCGATGATGTTTCCAAACGATGGAGTGATGAATTCTAATGTAAGAACCATGCGTTTTCCGGCATTTGCCGGTAATGCTTAGATGGCATACGCAATGGGTTATGGTTTCGAGTGCAATTGCTTTGCCTGTGGGTTTGAGGAAAGATACTACTATGAGGATGTTGATGCTTAGGAATGTGTGCAATGAATTTTGCAGATTCTGATGTCTTGTGTCAATGTGCGGACGCTATTCTCTTTAATTCAAAAGTACTTGTTGTGAAATAGACTGTAAGGCAGGAGTCCGAAGAATGGTCCGTTAATTTAAATGTAGTAGAGGTGGATTGAAAATAAACAAGAGAACTGGTTCTATATTTACGTCAAGTGTTGTAATTTAAAAAAAGCTACTGTCAAAGTTGGCAAAAAACATGTGCATGAATAAAAGTTCATTTATTCATATTGTGTTCATAAATTGAATATGCAAATGAGTATAATTTTCCCCTGAGAAAATTAGTAAATTTAGTTTCAGAATTTGTGTGAAAAATAAAGGGTGTTATATGAGGTTTTGTTTATAATTGTTATGGTATGGGTGTGCGATGCTATCAAGCACTGAAATTGGTAATTTCGAACCAAAATGAGTTTCGGCGTACGTTTGATTGCATCCCCCTTGACAGATGTATCTCAATAATGTTGCAAAGGCCTTTTGCTGATCGCTTAACATTAACTTAAAGGTCTTGCAACCCGAAATCCAACACTTCGCACACATGAATAAATTGCTGCTGTTTCGACAAGGAATTAATTTATTCAAATGGATGTAGAGAGTCACTGCCATGGCTAAACTCCATTTCAATGTCGAAAAAAGTTCATTTCAATTCAAATTGCAATGTTAACAAAATAAAATTGTGAAAATCACTATAAACCGGAGATCCTCTGTGATCCGGAACTGCACCCGAATAAAAGCGTGGTGTGTTGTTGCATAGAGCTGCTTCTATACTTTTTTTTTTGAAGAAAACGGTCACATCGTCACGATTAAAGTTCTTTGAGAACTTTTTGTCAAGTTTCCTGACTTGGATCTACCATTTTAATCCAGACACCAAACAGCAATTGAGAACCTGGAAGCGACCATCCTCACCGACGTCGAGGAAATCCAAAGTATCAGTTTTTTTGAACGCTGAATAAAATATTATGGGGAAATATTTGGAAAAGGTACTAAATAAGAAGATTTCAGAATTAACAAAAAAACGCGGCAAACAGAGAGCCGGAGTGCTGTTCCATCAAGACAAGGCAGGATCTGGAAACAGGATCCGAACTGCTTGAACACCCGCCCTATTTATCAGTTCAGAGTCAAGACAACGATTTTTTTCTAAGTGTACATATCTTAGGTTTGAAAACTGTGTTGAAAATTAAATAAGTATTTTGTTTCAAGTTTAGTCACCGCTCGTACATCTCGTACGTCTTTCAACCATTTGAATTACTTTATTTTTCTAGTGCAATTTTCTTAAACCAAATAAAATTGAATCATGTTTCAAATAAAATTAAAATAAATGAATATTATGAAAAACAAATAAAGTTTTTTGAAGGAGCACGATTCGTCAACGATCCTTCTTCGTTGAGAATTGTGGAAGTCTTCAAATGCAGGTTCCAAGGACCCCATTCTAAAGCAGCTGTATTGCGAAGCTGCTATATATTTTAATCCACCAAATGGTTGGCAAGACTCCTAAAGACCGTTTGGAAAAGCAGTTCAAAGTGTGCATTAAGTCCTAGAACACCAATCTTCGTAAAATACTCTGTAAATAAGTTTGCTCATTAGCCACATAAGATACTACCAGTAGATACTATTTGAGATCTTCAACGAAACGTAAATCTCGCGCTTTCAATAAGGATTCGTCGATTAAATTTATCTAAATAATAAATAATAGTAAATTTACCTGATGAAATCATAAGGCAATACTGCGTGATTTTAAATAATTTGCTTAACAACTGCTACTTCCCATGCTGTTGTAAAATATCAAAGGTATTTCCAATTGTAAAAAAAAATTAAGATCCTTCAGATCCTTCGAACTATAGGCCAATTACACTCCTGTCTAATATTGGGAAGGTTTTTGAAGTAGTTGTTACCAAATCAAGATTGTTCACGTGCGATACAAAGGAGATTATACAATTAGGATTTAAAAGAAATCACTCGGCACTGTTATAAACTGGAACCTTACTGGCAAAAAAAGTGCAGGTGCCTGTCTAGTATCGAGAAAGCCTTTGACACGGTTTGGATTGACGGGCTTTTTTACAAACTAATCAGATATGAGTTTTCGCATCATCTTACAGTGATAATCGTATCTATGATACGCGAGAAGAAATTCATTGTAATTGATAGAAAGTAAAAGACTGAAATAATGTTTGATGCCATTAATGGTCTGCTACAAGGCACAGTATCCACATCCATACTCTTTAATATTTACTTTCGCCGACGACGTCTTCTGTATCATTATGGTTCAAAAATTTGCGAAATTAAAATGGCCTTCGAATCGAATCAAAAACTGTTGTGAGGTTTTTAGGAGTTTACTTAGATAAATTCCTGTATTATAATGATCATGTAAATATCCAATTAAAAAAAGCCAGGGCAGCATTTTTGTCGCTGAAGAAACTTTTTTATTCCAACTATTTGAGATCAGATGGAAAGGTCTTTTGCTACCAAGCTTTTGTGCGTCCAATTTTGACTTATGCGAGTCCAGTGTGGTGGAACATAAGCCCATCTTATATGGAGAAGTACAGAATTTTTGAGAGGAAATGCCTACGAGTATGCATGGGAATATACAGAAGCGCTCATTCCGACTCTCGGCATTACGTCTCCAACAAAAGACTATTGGATGCTTCCGGTGTGTCTAGAATTGACAATATCATTCTAGACTTTGAGAGGAATCATTTTGCGCGGTCGACTTATGTTATTGAGAATGAATTCCTATCGGGTTTATTTTATACTAACCCTGGGTATTTTAGAAATTCATTGATAAGTGGACATATACCGCCTGAAGCATTTCTTTGTCTGGATGCATATGGCTATCCCTATGTCCCTATCATACATCATGCTGCCAGAAGAGTAACAGATAAATGAATCCTTCATGTGCCTACACACTCAAGGGATAAAACCAATATTTAGAAATACGGCATGAGCGTTACCTGATAGAGATGTAAATAATAACAATGGGTCAAATTAAAATAAATACTGGTGGCTAGATTGGGTAGAAGCTAACACTCAGGTTAAGTTAGGTTAAGTGCTTTTATCTTAGTTTGTAGGAACTGTTTTCGTTTTTTTTCCGTTGCTTGTTAAAAAATATATTACAATGAGGAGTTTTTTTAACCTCCACCTTTTCTTCTCGCTCCGAAAAAAATAAATTGTAAAATATCTCAAAACAAAATATGTTCTAGTAATTTATTCTAAGTAATTATTATAAAATTATATGAAATGAGAGCCAATTTTTAGTTAGCCATTTACGAAAATGTTAATTTATTGCTTTAACGTTTATCTTGTTTCTTGTTAAGAAAGTTGTTAAAATGATGGTGAAAATAAATAAGTTTAAAAAAAAAATAAATAAATTTCTCATACGTTTCTGTTTGTCTGTTTACTCTGTTTGCAGGTCAGTGGAAAATACCATTGTCAAGACCACAGCACTACTAACATAAATGATGTTCCTCTATCTGCAGCAAGGTTTGTTTTTAAAATGGTAGACAAATTAACAATGCTTATACATTTCTTGCTGACTATCTTGAAACAAACTATTGTGAAAGATATTGTGCAAAAGAAAAAAATTCCTGCACCTTGGAGAACAGAGCAGCTCAGGAAATTCGGCCAGTAAAGAGAAAACGAAAACGGTGTTCATTTTGTTCCTACAAATTGCATTGAATCAGGACTACTTACTGCAAGTACTATGGGACTTTCCGGTCTCTCTCCTGTCACGTGCTGATAAAGCAGGAAAATTTGCTCGAAAATCCTTAACAAATATTCCGGCATTTAGGGACAGTATTTGTAAAAAAACCTCATGTTTCTATTAAATATACGTGAAAAGAATGCTTTATATTTGCTTAGTTGTGCAAAAAAAAAATCGAACCTACGTGGTGAAACGTGCGGGAAAGAAAGGTGGTGCTCACTGAGGGAGATTCCTGTTCATATTATTTTATGTCTACAAATGTAAGATCTTGGAAATGTTTTTGATATTCGAAAATTGGATCGGATCCACGCAAAGATCTAACAAGCATTACTCTTCATTTTGTTGCACGTAAGATCGACCATCCTAAGATAACCTAAGATACATTTGCCCAATTGTATATAGTTAATATCCTCGCTGGTTGAGGGGAAGTGATCAATCTTAACACTAATGTTTGAAAAAGTTTGTTAAAAACTTTTATCTGAGCATCGAACAGTGCTTGACGTGAGACTGTGATGCTATGGGTTTGATTTCTCAGAGAGATCCTCATCGATCTTTGAATAAGATCCTCAACGAGGCTAATCTGTCTCGCTTGGTGAACAGAAATGTATGAGCATAACGCATCCTTAAGAACTTGCTTTTTAATTCATCAGTCTCAAATTGTTGTATTAAGAACAATATCCCTTTTGCTGAGGCCAAAAGGATATTAAATTTCGTAGAATCCCATGATTGAAAAACATAGCAAATACAGCACCTTTTGAAGTTCTTGTCAAAATGTACTGTTATGTCATCGAGCAGCCTTATCAAAGCTTTTGTCACGTCTGTGGCGTGCTGTCAAGGCTAACTAAATGAAAGTATAAATTTCTAGCAAACATTTTTGATATATTAAAGACAGGCATGCTGATGGATTTAAAATCGGGAAACTACACAAGTTTTGTCATTTTTCTTAAAAAAATAAACAAACCCCACTTCCAAACTTCAGGGGACGACCACGTTCTTTCAAAACAAATAGGTTCCCGATCCTCACCAAGATTCCCAGGTATCTGGCTTAGGTTCAAGTATATGTCCATTTTTAAACGTGAAACTCTTAACAGTGAAATGCACTTGGCATTTCCAATTTAACGAGAACAAAGTCGAATACAGAAAAAACATTGTTCTTCCTGCTACCTTTAGCCAGATATTTGCAATTGATTTCTATTTATTTATATGCATAATCATGACTGACTTAACCACTGGCAGTTTGCATAAAAACAATGCGATTTAAAAAACGTACGTTCGAAGTAAAACTACTTACCTCTAACCTTCCGGTTTCTTAAGAAAGATTATTCTACGAGATTGATTGCCCTTATAAAAGTGATTATGGTCAAAAGCAGTTGCTCTTCGTATTCCACTTAAAAGCCCTATAAAGCCATACAAGCAATCATCAAGCATTTCATCTCATAAACACTGCATTAGTCTTCTGGTAATGGCTTTTAGCAATCCCATAACTACATAGCTCGACCTGAACCCATAAACCTTACAACTCGTGTACATCATATTAATAAAAGTTAGGCTTTTCCGGATCATGAAGTTCTTCGGTATTTAATTCAAGAATCAACGCTTTGGGGAGAGAAAAAAATCTAGGAAACGGTTATTGCTTCCCTTTGTTTCATTTGTCCGCCGCGCACTGCGCCAAACTCCAATTCCAATTAGAAAGTTCAAAAAGGCAGAAAAACATCTCATGCAATCCTTTATTAAACTTCTGTCTTACGGTGTCGAGGCTATTCTGTTGCAACTCCATCTGGCATATCTCCATTTCCAGAGACCGTATCATCGGGCACGATTCAAATTAACACCGAAGGGAGATCTCCAGTTTAATAACTTTGTAATTACGCTTGTGAGACCTCGTTAAGGTTCGCTCCGCACCGTCGAGCTACAACTGATTCTACTTCGGTAGGTACTTCATCGCTATCGTCTTCGTCATAATCGGCGCGTCGCGTCGCGTCGGTGTCTTCATCCTCCAAGTCATACTCGTAATGTGTAAAAGAAAATGAAACCGAAAAGTGCAGTCGGCCGCGTGAAAGATGATCGCTGCCAGTCTCGTTCCAAGGTAAAAGATGAAAAGCCCGAAAAGTGACAGTTCACTGATTTGACTGAGTTAAGGACGGGCGCTCGGATTCTCCGCCTTCTCAGGCATTATCTCGGGCGACAGATGAGTGACCAGGGGCATGGTAGCTCTGGCTTCTGTAACACAGTGGACGATATCATAGCTTGTATCTCTGTAATCTGTTCGAGCGCAAGGATCGGCACTTGCGCACATACCAGCAGTACGAGTCTGACATTTCACGCATGTTCGCATCTCGAGTGACACTTATTGAGTATGATGGATGGTATTCCAGCGGATCGGCGGCGACTCATGTCAAACGCGCCGTGTACACATTAATGTGACGCGATCATCTCGACAAACCAATCGCGCCGAAGAGGCTTTTCAACTACGGCACACGCACTTCTGCCTTAACCAGGATAATAATGGATGCAGAATGCTGACTGGCAATGCGGTTTGTCGATCTTGGTGGCGATGGTGGATAAAGTTAAAGACTGATCCAATAGAGAAGAGCGTGGATTAAGGGCTTGCCATTGCCACTGAGAAAACTGAGAAAAACTGAGGGACAGCCAGTGACAGTGGTTAATGAGGGACCTCATGCGGAGAAAATAAGTTGGAATGGGAGCCAAAACCAACAATCCGGTGGGAAAAATTTGTTTGGACATAATTTTTGTAGAGATAAACACGGATGCATTCTTGGACATTTGTCATAATTGCCGTAATAGAACCGGCTTGTTTGATGGGCTCCCATGGCGATTAAATGTGCAGAGGAAGGTTTGTTTAATCGAATGTCAACCAATGTAGCTTTGTTAAATGATGATGATTGTCAAGAGATATGACATGATCGATGTGGCATGGTTGCATGGACCTTTATGGTAATTTTACGACCCTTTTTTTATGATGGTATTTTGAAGAGTGGGAATATTGGACTATATTACCGATGGAAGCAATTTATGAAGGTCTTAAAATTGATTTACGATTAGAAGTAAGGCGTAATCAAATCATGCTTAAATTCTGATCAGGTTTTGTCTTTTTTTATTGAATTAAATTTGAAGAAGATATGAGTGGGTTTGCGGAGAAATTTCCTCTTACACATTTCTGATATTTCAAAAAACATTTTTAGCCAAATCAACAAAGCTTGAGTGGCAAAATACTTAAGAAGCCTTTGCTATCATGACTAGGTGATGTGAAAACAAATCGCCACGATCTGTGACTTCCTTCTGAGAAAATATTCAGTCATCTCTTACGCACGAGTTTACCTTTGTAAAAGAACAAACACCAACGCTTTAAGGCAACAGCAATAGCAATAGTGCGTGCTAAGCTTTCAGGAACTTGTCACCTAAACTTTTAAAATAACGTGATGCAGGATCTTTAACTGCCGCCCTTGACAACAGCTTTTAGTGGAACAAAATGGATGAGGAAGCAGTACATTAATATAATGCAACTCCGATTGCTGAGGACTCCCAAACGAATACTCGCAGGGTACAACTATTAAGAGAAAACTTCTTAGCAAAGAACAATAGGTCCTCAACGATGTGTACAAATTTTTATGACGCTAACAGCATAGTATCGAAGTTTTTCGGGCCAAAAAGAATTTATTACATGCTGACTTTAATTTGTGGGGTGACTGCATCTTCCCAACTACAACTGTGGAGTTTTTGAAATCTGATAAAATTGCAGCCATGCGAAAACTTCATTTTAAAAAAAATCAAGATCATCAAATAAGGGCCAGTAGACAAATAAGTTGTCAAGTGCGAGTCGGACATGCACACGCACACGAAGGGTTCCGTACCAACGCCGTTTGGAGCCTTCTTCTTGGCGTCAAATTGAGGTGCGGTTTTAAACATTTTTTACTTCCACCCAGGAAACCGAAACTTGTGTAGTTACAATTGAATTTACAAACGTACATTTTTCAAGTAAGAAATCAGATTTTGATTTTATTCTCGGAGAGTAATTGCTGTGTCCACAGATGTACTATAAAGAATTAAGTTTTTTAAAATCGTGTTCACAATACATCTCCCGAAAAACGGTTTATAAAAAATATAAAAAAGAGAAGATACTCAAAGAGTAATTCGACTAAGTTGACATCTGATTTCCAATAATATTTACAAAATTATTGCTGTTGCCTCGGAAGAGGCAGAAGATCGGAATTTGTTTCAGAATAATCACGGTTAAAATTAAAGATGACTTTTTAAAATAATCATTCGGTAACAATTTACAGAAAAACTGTCAAACGGTTTTTTTATGATCAAAATATTGCTTTCAATTTCTACCAGGACTATTGCTGAACTATTGCTGAACTAATCAGACAGATAAGTTCTAATCACTGCAGATGCCTTGTCATAAAATATTTCATGTATTAAGGGCTATTATGTAAATCGTTTTAAATAACGTCGAGGCAAATGGCGTAGTAGTGGACCAGTTGCTGAAACAGTAGTCTGCATTCAGCTCTCACGAAGATAGATTTATTTGGTATCAATGAATTATAGTTTCTGTCTAGTTTAACCTATCCTCAAAATAGCCCTTGATATCCTTTGCTGAAGCAAATATTTGCTTAAGAGTAAGCATATAGGAAACATTATAGCTTTTTGACAGATATAAAAGATCGCAGCCGAAAATAGAGGCTGTAAGCTTTTAAAATGTCAACGCCAATGTTTAGTCATTTTGGTTTATTCGTTGTATTTTTTTAGGGCAATCAAATTAACTTGTATCAAATATGGAAGTTTTGCTAACAGGCTTAATTTAATTTCAAAGCCTTTGCATTTGTTAGAACAACAAATTTCATCTTTGAATTAGAAACACGAATGGAATTGTGGTGTAATCAACAAGGGTTTGTTTATGAGCTCAATGAGCAATGAAAAGAGCTGCACATACTTAAACCACATTACGGATAAAGGCATAAGTTGCCAGCAAGCAGAATATTCAGTTGTTGTAGGTGCAAATTCCAAGAGCTATCTGATCCTCGCAAGATTGTTTAACATCAAGTTTGAACTTTGATCATCTAGAAAAATCTTAAGGACAATCGCCCTGGTGTAAGAACTTTTCAATGTGAATCAAAGAGTGAATATTCTGATATATACTAATCCAGCAACAGATTTATCGTTTTAAAGCATTGCAGCATTATTCAATTTTTGTTTACAAATTTAAAAAAAATTATGTCATACCTTTTAACGAACGATTTTAAATTTACAGGCAATGTGTACATGATGAATCTTACCTGAAAAGAAAAAAGAAAGAAAAAAAGGTAATAAAATTCAAAAACTATTTTATTTTAATTCAAACAAAGAAATGTAGATAAAATTTTAGAAATGTATCTTAAATAATAAAGTTTGTTACGGCAGAGATTTGATATAAAATGTGGGCTTCCGCAAGGAACAGTACTCAGACTGAAGCTTTTTAAATGCATACGTCTTTAATAACGCAAACGTTTTAAAAATTATTAATGTCTTTAATATTTATAAAGTTCGGGTGAATATAACATTTTTCTTTCATAACTCAGTGTTCAATCGACTTCTTGTTAAGCTTTTGAATTTGAACAGAGATTATGAAGGAAACATTGAAACGAATTACAAGTTATCAAACTAAAATTGTGAGATAAGCAGAAATGCCCGAATTAAACAGACAGTAATTTGTTCCAAAAGTTCCGGGAGATCATGTTGCTACATGTAAATTTATTTATTATGACTATCTCTACATATGTACATAGTCATTTTGCCAACTGAATTTACGACTGTGGGGGGACTGTGGCTAAGTGCTTATTGACTGATGGGCGTGGGGTTGCAATTGTAAATCTGCGAAGTATACAAATAATAAACAAAATACTGTAAGCCAAATAAAGTCAATTGCTTGGTGGAAATTTGTAATAAGCGTGAACAAATTCCAAGTAGTCAGTGTCACCAAAAGGCACAGTTAATATTGCTCACCATCAAATCCCAGATCAAAGTTCTCTTTCGCATGCTATTTCGTACGAACATAGATGATTTCATCGCACACAGATCATGCGCGAGGATCGAGATCAATGTGAGTAACCTCAACCTTCAAAAATGTCCACCCAACCTGTCATATTCACCTGAGGAGATAAATCGGGATTAGAAGAAAATATATTACTAACAGCCCCTGTCGCTGTAGCTGTATCTCACGGGATAATGACTGCCAAGCAGCTCTCGGATGTATTTGTGGTTCAATTGGGACGGAGAATGTTATCATTGACTTATTTGGATTCTCTCAATTCGCAGTATTTCATTCGCTTTTAGTTGATAAGCAACAATTGCAATTTTTGTGTTTCGAAAAGATTGCTTGTTCGCTGTAAATACATTATTGTATCTTTTCAGCAGAATCAAACGCATCATCTTCACAAACAATTATTTTGACAAATCGGAGTTCGGAGCGCAAAGATAATTCTGTGAATTCGAGCCGGGAGTGAAATCCTGACTGGACACCAGTTCAGACCAACTCTAGGACTTAAGCTTGTGATCCTTCGATAGATTCATTGGAACCACAGGCGATTATCCAATTGTCTTGATCTAACTAAAGTTTTTGAGGAGCGGGTATACCGCGTGGAACATCATTTCGCCATTAATGTATCAAATTGTCTTCAAAATTGCATTCGTTGTTCGTTTTGTAAAAAAAAAAACAGGCCAATCTCAAAGTCCGATAGAATATTATAGCAATAGCCTGCGCAAACGTGCGTTAAATGGTAGTTTCTTTGTAAAAATATCTTTCGCGTATTATTAGTACAATACAGTTCGAAGAATACTACATTATGGAACTCCGTCAGTCATTTCTTCAACCATGGAAGACTCTGTTGTTAGGATGAAATTCTAGATTTCTAAACCTGCTTTATTTTACTTCAACGATATGTTTCTTTATTAACTTTTCGAGATCATTGAATGTTTTATCTGTTTTTAAATTGAATTTCATCACTCATATATTTTGAATGATATATCAATATATCATTTGCAGTATTTTGTGTTTGATCAAACTAGAAACTATGAAAACAAGGTTAAAAGGATCGATTCCAAGGAAAAGTCTTTAAGATTTTTTGTATGTAATAGCTTAGGTGCCTACTCTATCAACTTCCTACTTTAATCGGAAGTTCAGTGTCTCATGTCACATTATCGGCTCCTTAAATGTTTGATGTCACAGCCACCCAGGAAAACATCTCAATTTTAAGAGCATCAAAAAAATTCCCCAAAAACCCAAGTATGTGTGTCACAAATCTTTGTCGTGAAAAAAATACAGCCAACAAATCACAACAAACCACTCTGCTACTTATCACAATGACATTGTTATGTCTTCAATAATTCAACCTCCGCGTAGAGTGGACCGGACCGCATCCCCGCATTGTATCTAAAAATATCACCTGATGGATATAAAATTCTTACACATCGCTCTGGCAGTCTCCAGTTTAGCTTTTTTCATTAGTCCAACTGATTAATGGATGTCGTTAGAAAACGAAAGTGCCACAAACGCGACTAAAAAAAAAATGAACGAAAAATATAAAAAATCTATCGCATAAATTCACAATCAGTGAAGAAATAAAATGTATAAATTTTACAAAATATAATAAAAATTATTATTTGTCATAATTCATTCTGCTCTCAACGGAACACATGCGTTTGTTCGCTACAAAGTCATCAATTAATTCGCCAATGAATTATGAACCGACTTGTGGATAAAAATGGCAGACAGATGACAATTAGACAGTTGGACAGACGGAGTGGTCATAAAACCGAGAGATATCTGGCCAAGTGAATTGGATTTTATGTTGCTGGATTTTTTTTTAATATTCTTTATGGCTGTTTTTTTTTTTTAACTTAATTTTTGCGGTTGCCCACTTGAAATGATGGTCTAATCTGCTCCAATTAGATTTGAGATGGATTTATGGTTGACATTAGAATTCCAATTTTTTGTTGGTCGTGAAGGAAAACTACAGTGAATGTTGGAAGTTGAGCGGCGCGACGCATAGTGGAATGCAATTGGATTGGTTTTAATGGAAAAGGAAATATTTGAGAAAAAGTTTTCCTATGTTCAAAAAAATGCATGAAATTTTATTACATACATCTGTTAATATAAGTCAAAGAAAAATGCTGCCAATTGAATTAAATTTAATTTAAATCAAAGGAGATCTTTCAACAATATTATGTGGATTAATGCCTTTCAGACAGCCGCGAAAAATATTTGAGGATTAGATTCGAAAATTTTAATTCTGAGAATATTTTCGAACAACAAACAGGTTTTTTTATTAAAATAGTTTAAGACGACAACGTTTTATTTTTCATTTAAGAAGGAACATCGAAAGCTATAAAATATATTATTTTGTTATCCGCGATAGGATAAAAATTTGCCACGTGTCTTGTTGAGTGAATGAATTGTTTTCTGGTTCTTCCTGGTTTCCAAGTATCATGAGCAACCTCTTAAATAAACGACAGTGTAAATTTGGATGTTTTATAATATATAATACATATGTTGCGGTAGTGTTTTTTTTGTTGTTATTTTATCGAGACTAATAGATAATAACAAGGCCTGTGTTCAGAACCAAGGTTTAGTACGTCTAAGACATATTTTGCTCTAAAAAGTGCCTTTTTTTCTCTGTTACTAACAAAGACTCGAAACGCTCTTCTGGAGGCTGGAAGCCTACAGCCGAAATGGAATATGCAAGAATTTGAAGAAAACGGAGGTGATCTGCACATGACGACTTTAAGAAAAAGTGGACCAGGGATAAAATTCAAAGTACCTTGGAGTACATAGGACGAACAAGTTGAAGTTAAAATCAGTAGTCAATGTAACGCTTCGCATTCAAAAGAAATCTCCTCTGATGAGTAATCAAACGATCTTAGCAAGAAGATGAAGCTCCTAACCTCAACTTAGATCAGGAAACCTACTTTTCTGGAAAATCTCAGCAACCAAAAGCCGTTCAGTGATAATAATAGGCTAGTATGTAGTTCAACTGTTGCCTAAACTTTTCAGGACCTCCAAGTATCATCCAAATGAACTCAAGAAGAGTATAGCCAATCCATTACACATTGCAGAATATACTTTTACGCTATGGAACTACTTAAAAATTCCCAAATTCCAATCAACGAAGATGATGAACCAATATTTTACGGAGAAAGTCATACACCATAGATAGACATTATCTCCCAAATCTATGAATGCATATCTGATGTTATGTTCAAGACACACAAAAGATCAACATCAAGAGATCGCCAAATATTCTTCTAGAAAAATAATCTTTAACGTCTTATTTGTTTATAGTGAACTGGGCCAATGCCAATATTAAACTTAAGTGGTCACTTACTTTTGAAATTTCTGCATCTCTTCTGGTCCACCTCAGGGGCTCACCGGTTTGGCCTTATGCAATATTGTCGGGAAAATTTAATATGTGAATATTTGTTTATGGCTGACAACATAATGACTAAAAAGATGAAAAGTCCGCCTGTTCATTAAAAATTGCTGACTCCAGGAACATCCGTGCACAGAAATTGAAGGAAAGTACACAAAATTTTTGAATTGCAAGAAAGCAAGAGTTGTTTGAAGAGCTTTTACATTCCAAAAAACTAAGAGTTCTGGAGCAAATTAGAGCTTTTAATATTCAGAAAACTTAATTATCTATTCATATACAGAAAAACACATAACTCTTAGAATTGGAAATATTAAATCTCTGTAACCATTAAAAAACAACATTTACAAATATACTGCGTCGAATCAATGAGGCCAGGTACATATGTCTGCGGATCAGTGGCTGCAAATTCAGAAAAGAACATCTAGCGTTTCAACCGTTTCAGCAATCCTTCGTTAAGTATTTTTGGTATTAAAAATTGACTGTCGCTGTTTGGAATCAGTAATGAGCTTTATGTAGTCCAGCGCACGCGGAAAAGACTTGGCCTAGGCTAGCAAAATAACTGCAGTGCCAATGTTTTCTTTTCTATGAAAAACACTTTTGTTGTTTTATTTATTTTTAAGAGGAAACATATCAACAAACTTTCAGCATCGACTGTTAGTTGTTTGAACATTTTTTTCTGAACACATTTCCAAGTGGCTCTGCCGCAATAAATACGCGTATTCTTAATCCTATTTTTATTTAGATTTGTGTTATAATTGATAATGAAAGACACAAAGAAATTGAGATTAAAAATTCAGCATAAATCTAAAAGAAGACAATACATTTTGGCAGAAGATCCTGCTCGTGGACTCTGAATCATTTCTAAATAAAAATCAATTTATACTTTTGATAAGAACGAACTCAAACTGAGAAGGTTGAAAATACAGTTGATTGGTTAAAAAACAGTTGAGGTAGAGCAACATGCAAAGTTTAAAAACACATCAATATCTGGACAGGTAAAAATCCTCATGTATGGTCACATTAGAGAAGAGATCAATTCAAAACAGTGCAGCTCTTCTCAACATTCATACTGTAAAAAGGTGTATGAGTATTCCAAAATTTATAAGAGCGTCAGACGTAAACATTGGCAGCCGTAGCAATAAAAAATGTCCTCTGTTGACGAAATTATAACAGCGTAATTGTGAAATGTAATATAGGAGGAAATCTGAGGAATAATTTAAGAAAGTCAAGAATGGTCAACTTCTTGCAAGGTTCAGCAACCAAATTCAATCAGTCGCACGTTCATATCTTTCTTTCATAACTTAAAGTCTCCACTGAGGTTAGATATCTCGGAAACCCCCTGATTTTTGAGAAACTTTAAATAGCGAAATAACTTAATTATTGCATTTTTGAGATAAGTTGATGTTCTATACGTTCGTTGAGCTGTGGTAAAAGAGTTAAGCTTTTTCAATTTGTGCTGGACAAAGCCCGGGTCTGCTGGCAGACTCAAAGCTATTTATTCTGAAAATTGTTCTATCTTTCGGCGATATCTGGTCGGCGAAAAACAGAGGAAATTGTTGCTAATTCTCTAGCCCCTCAACTTGCGAACGCTTCTGAGCCAGAAAGGAAAAGGTCGACTTCGTCTAGTTCTCAAAAAAAAAAATTCCAGCCAATAGTTGCCCTCAGAAAAATAAATCTTCGGACCCTTTTCATCCGATCCCATTACTTCTGCCTAACATTCTTCTAGCGCATGCGGTCCTCTTGAAGAAATTTCAAAATTAGGTGATTTGAACTTATCTTTTTTGAAATGGATACCTTTTGTTTTGTTACAGCTGGCAGTGTATCTCGTCATTCGTAAATTTTTCTTGACTCTTTTATCTCGTATGGATTACAGCAAATAAGCCGTATAAAAAACTGCATGGGCAGATTACTTGACTTTGTCTTTTTCACTAATGCAAGTAACTGCAGTTGTCGAAGGCAGGGTACTGCCTATGACAAAATTTGAAACATTTCATCCTCCTCTTCAAATCATTTTATCTTTTGACGACGGGCTTGAGAATGACTTGGAATACAAAGATCTGGAGTTTGATTTAAAAAATACCGAATTAGTTTCTAAGATAAACTTTGACAGCATCTTTTAAAGAACTGTTGACCTAATGGTTGGTAAATTTTTTTTGAACATGTTGGACTGATTCGTTTCATCTGTTCCTGTTAAACAAACACGAATAGGCTCGCTAGTAACTGTCTCATGGTATAATCATGAATTACGAAGTCTACGTAATAGCCAGAATAAGGCATGGAAAAAGTACCTTTCAAGTAATAATTCTAAAGATCATAATCGCTAATTTTCTGGTTGCTGTAAATTGTTAATGAATAATTTTTATTTCCATTGAACCTGAACATAAAAGATACTGCTGCAAATGGACCTCCAAGGCTAAAGTTATCTAACAGAGTCGTCCGCTCTGGAAGATTATAGATTATAGATCATAGAGTGGTCAACACAGCACAACATAAAATCAAAGAGTGTAGTTAAAAGTAAAGACACTCCAACAGCATCGGTCAATACGACGCCCGTCAAGCTAAGCTGGGTTCCTGGATATAGCGAAACGAACGAAAAAACATTTATCGAAAACGGATCGTCGATCATAGTTTAAGAAACAAACTATTGCCGCCGAAAAGCAAACCAAATTCAACTTTACTATCGGCTGAACCCAACCAGAAAACAACATGGAGCATTTTGAGATTGATCCTTTTTTTTGAGAAAGACACTTTTCTCGTCTATACTTTTTAACCATCCACTGGGAAGTTTTTTATATACATAGGTAGATCGATTTGAACCCTATCATATTTCTAAGAAGGTACACAGAAGGTTCTTATGGAGAATGGCTCGAACATTTTACGCAATCGTCCAACTCTCAGTGCACATTTTAGCATCATATGAAAAGTTTAATACACAAGAGTTATTGGCTAATTGGCTTGTTTTACCACTTTTTAGCCAACATCACTATGCACATACTTAATCAATAAAAAGAAGAGGTTATGTTTATGAAGTGCTTTAAGTACATTCTGTCATGTATAGTCCCTTTTCTTGCACTTTATTAGGATAAATAATTATGAATAACATACTAATTGTAATATTCAACATTAATTCGCCCTTAAATGCGCAGTTAAAATGCCGTACTTGCAAGTTTCATTAAATCCAAGAGACTGCTTTATTTCCTGCTTATACGAGGCTTTGTTGGACCATAGGCCATTCAAACTTAATTAGACCATATCGTGGAAGTGATAGTGCCATTCCATGTATTCCTAATTGCTTGAGAGCATTTTAATGCCTATTAACAGAGTGTATACGAATACATATTATGATTGATAAAGGATATACAGAATATGTATTTTGCTCGTGGTAGAATTAGAAGCTGAAGAAACTTAGGTAAAAAAGACATAAACTTTTATGATGTCTTAATCCAAGGAAATTGAAATAGCAGAATTGCAAGTTTTATTGACTGCTAAGCCAAATAAAGTCGACTTTTATATCTCTTTGAAAGATTCCAACTCCTCCTTGAAGCTGAGAAGCGGATCACAGTCAGTGATATGCCGTGAGCCATTAATGGTCACGATTTTGAAAGTTTTCAATTGATGCAGCAGGTACACACAACATTTATTATTGCTTAGAATAAATAAACAAAATCGTGCGAGTAGTACTTAAAAAAACAGTGGCTCAAAGCGCTCGTTTCTTTTTTTGTTGCATAAAGTGTTTCTTTTGATCATAAAACTCGTCCTTCTCGTTGAATTTGTTCTTAGTGGCTTTGTTGATCAGAAATTGCCGAAAGCCTGTCCAGAAGTTAGAGTGTAGAAATTCCCTTCTAAACAGCTCGTTAGTTCACTGATTGGAAACCATACAAGGCAAACACGATCTCGCGACGGATGGAATGTGGAGTGTTTCTTAGCGAGCCCATATCATTGGGCAGCAATATCGACTTTATATCCTTTCCTACACAGCTCGGCCGATTTACGTGGATACTAGAACAGCTCCATATATCTTCTAAGAGATGAAAGAATTTCCGTTTGTTTTTTATTGTTGTTGAAATTAATGGTGAGAAAAGGGACCGCAAAATTCGCCAATTTTTCAATAAAAAGTTGGAGAAGTGATCAGATTCATAACATTTCAATGTCAATCAGCTGCTTAACTTCCTCGCATTGGCAAATACATCGTTTTTGTTGATCGGGTTAGTTTTAAAATTTTCAACTTCCTCTTCTGTGACCGTTCCGAATGGTTTTGAACCATTCGAAGATTCTCCGATAAACAATTTTATATCTTCGAATGAGTCTATTTCGGGTGTTATTTTTTGCAACAGCTTTCGGAACTCTGCATTCAAATTGTGTTTGATTGCACGTTTAAACATCCATATGATAAATTCAAGTTGTTATTGGACACATCCTTAGTCCTTCAGCCCAATTATAAATACTCTCAGGGAGTATTTCCTTCCACGACAATTTTATTTTTCTCGGGAAACGAATCCTCCTATCCTAAATCAATGGGAAAATAATTTTCACTTCGAATTCGGGAGAGGAATTTTATTGAGTTTCGAAATCATTCATTTGCCAATTCTGTCGAAAGAATATAAGTGAGAAATTTGCCAACAATTTTATTTAGGATCACCTAAAGGATGTTGGCGGAGGACTTGACTGCTGGCGAAAACCAAAACTTTAGACAAATAAGGAGGAACTTGAAGAACAACTCCAAGTTTCAAAATATGCAAGTACAAAAACTTATGGTTAGTTTTGTGTGACGCGATTGATTATTTTCATAGACTCCCAAAATATTTTCGGATCAATAAATGCTCGTTTGAATATTTACTCGATGTGCTCACAGCATCTTCACAGGAAGCAAAAGAGTGCTTTGCCTACCCACCAATTGTCAAGCTAAGTGCTTGTTTGCAGTTCGTTGCTGAGGGGGCATGTCAATGTTGGAAATGATCATGTATCTATATTTTAATAAATATATAGATGTAGCTCTAGCCAGAACCAAAGCGGCTTTTGCTAAGACAAAGAGACTGTTTTTTAGCAGCCAACTCGATGCCAGGGTGAAAGTCATCTGCTACTTGGCACTTGTCAGGCCAATGATTACTTATGGCTGTCCAATGTGGTTCAACGTGACAGCAAATTCGATGGAAAAGATTCGGGTTTTTGAAAGACAATATCTCACGGGCTTGTCTTCGTTAATATAGAACTCCAGAGTCCCAATAAAAAAAAAATTCTATCGCAATGAGGTCCTTTACAATTGGGCCAGCCTTGATAATTTGTACCATGAGAGTGTTGCCTTAGTGGCTTTGTCCCTCCGGAGGCCTCCCTCTACTTCGATTCTTAAGGTTTGATACAGAATAGTTGAGCGATGCCGCTAATCTTCCACATCGCCCGTTCAGGTGTAGACACGCGGCTCGATTACAATCCAGACATCGCCCGCACTTCCGAAGACTGTCTTCGCTTCAGCAGAGCGGTGTCAACCCGCGATGTGATGGATGCACAGAAGCAACACCAACAATTTTGGTGGCATTTAGAAAATTGATTTGGAACTTTGTCGTCGACACCCTTAAAAGTCAGGTTAGGTTACCCTAATGGGGCAAAGTCGGCCTCGTTTCTTTTTAACTTCCCATCTGGAAGCTCCTGTTTTAATTGCTTTGGCCAGCTTAGATAGACTTAAGTTTTCTTCGCGTAAGTAGGATCAGTTTGGAAAATAAAAATATTATTTATATATATATGCATATATTAAAATATATATTGTAAGACGAGCAGCGCAAATGAAAAGAACTCGGTGGTAAGTATTGGAACGCTTTATTAAGCCTGGCCGCGAATGGCTTTCAAAAGGCTTAAATACAATCAAGTATATAGGTCAAATACGGTGAGGTCATACGATTTGTACATAATAACGTTCTGCATCATACGATTATCGAACATGCAGGTGCACGGACTAAGGGGGTGGATGAAAAGCTTCATGCATTTTAGAATCTCTTACAATATATATATTTTTTTATATTTTTACATACATAGTTTTAAAATATATATTCTAAGTAAATTTTAATGTAGTTTTAAGCTTTAGATATAGAATTAAAAACGTCGGACCACAAAGTTTTGTTTTTCAAAATTTCTTAGTTTAATAGTTGTTTATATTTGAAATCAATAAAATGAGTTTAAGTAATTGTTTAAGCCGAAAGACAAGAGTTTAGTACTAGGTTTGGCTAAGAGCGCCCGCGAACGGCCAGTAAGTTAGTCAAATAAAATTAATTTATTTAAGATAGTTTAAGCATTTTGTCTAGTGTCTAAGAAGTGCTAATGAGCAAAAAAATGCATTTAAAAGTAAGTAAAGTGCCTTGCCCATTCCAGCATTTGCAAACATGTTCCACGTATTTGAAGAAGAAATGTGAGCATGGCGAATACGCATGAGCAGAAGCGAGCAGGAAAAAAGAATGATTAGCCTTCAAAGTGCTGTGGGATGCATTTTCGCCCTCAAAAAATTAACATTTTGATTACAACAGGAGGGGATTCCATAGTTTAAATATAAGTGGACGTAATGCAATACCTAGGGATTATTATTGACAACAAACTTAATTTTGGAAAACATATTGACTACATTTGTAAAAAAAAGCGAAGAAAGTAGGATTTCTTAGATGAATAAGAAAAGATGTTTAAACTTTAAGTGTAATAAATATTTATAACGTAGTTACTAAGTAACATTTTGAATACTATTCGATAATTCTGTTTCTATGTAGTGATAGTTTAATACAAAGATTTCAATTATTGCAAAATAAGGTATTCTAAAATGTTCCCATAAATTTAATCTTGAATTCGCTAAAGTGGTTGTCTGTAAAACAAAGAATTGTGATGAATACACTTGTATACATAAAGTCAAGAAAAACCTTCTACCAAATTATTTAAGAAACTATGTGCAGTAAATAAGTGATGTTCAACCGTATTTACTTCGAAATAATAATAACCTCAGATTACCAATGTGACGAGAAATTAACAATTAAGTACATATTTTCATGCATCTATTCCTGGTGCATACCATGACGATTTCATATGGAATTTCAGCGATGTCCGGCCTTTTATTGAAGGAGAATATGTACATGGTGTAAGAAACTCTTGGCTTTTATGTACTAACTCTATTTTTTTTGAAGGTTTTTTTGTTGCATTTCAACAAGTCTTTTAATTTTCTATAATGTTGACAAGGAGATGCGGGAAAACCCTTGGAACCGTGGCTTACGACACCCTACATGTTCCCAAATGAAGGTTCGACACAAAGAAAGTTTAATGCTGTTCACTCACAATTTAGGAACATTAATGAACGCAGAAATGGGGTCCTGCAGTATAGATGGAGATGTCTTCTTGGTGTAAGGGACTCCAGACAAAAAACTCTTACACAACATATGCATTCATTTCAATGTAGAATCTTCCGAAATTGATTCAGAGATCCCAGCCACACTGAAACAGCTTTTTCAGAGCAATTCAGGTTTCTAAAAACACTGTAAGTTTTGAGCACCCCAAAAGAAAGAAGATTGGACGGAAAAAGGAAGGCTGATTTGTCGAATAAGTAGAGCCAATATTTTCTACAAAAATAAGGAAGATTTTTGCACCACATGCACATGCAAAACACATGAGTCCACAAAGAATCAAAAGAAGAGACTGCAGTTCGCCAAACTACACATAATGAAACCATTGGCATTTTTGAAAAAAATTCTTTGTTGTGACGAATGCAAGTTTAATTTGCTTGGATCCGATGTAAAAACTTATATGAGGCATCCTCGAAACAAAGAATTCGATCCAAAGTACACGGTCAGGACCATAAAACATGGAGGGGGAATATGATGGTCTGGGGGGCATTTAATTGGTTTGGTGTTGGTCCATTAGTGCGTATAAGGAGTCGATTGGATTAACACGTATACAAAGGTAAATAAGAGAATACAATACAATATGCGAGTGACTTACGTTTTTTGATACCACAACGATCGTAAGTTTTTTCACAGACTGTGAAGCAGTGGATTACGGATAGGAAAATTAATGTTTTGGGTACCTGCGCAAACCCAATTGAAAACTTGTTGGCCGTCGTCGAATGGGGCTTAAAGAGGTCTGGAACAATATACCGTCATTAAGATGCCGCACCTTATTGGAGAATATTCAGCAAAGACTGACTGCTGCTCTGAAAAATAAAGGCTATTCAACCAAATATTACTATTTTGTTTAAGTTTTGTTATATTCTTTAGTTTTTGTTACTGTTCCTAATTCTGTGTCCAATTGATTTTAAAATTTTTAAAATGTTAAAAAATATTTTATCCTATGTCTTATATATAAAAAATATTATTTTTCTCAAAACTGTTTTTAATGATAGCATATCTGGCCCTGAAGATATAGTTTCAAATTCTTTGGCCACCGCTGTTTGATAAAGCTTAAGCAGAGGAACTTCGTTAGGACTTTAAAGGATAAACTTTCTGCACCAGCGAATTGATACTGTAGAGTTCTCAATATAATTAACTAATAAAAAAATTACTTTCTACAGCTGGAACAATGAAGTATTAAATGAACTTCATATTAAAGCATTGATGCTACTACAAACTCGTCGAAACTATTGACGTTTTTTTCAGTTGTATTTTTGCTTAAACTGAAATCTCAGCTTTCTCAATCTTAAGGCTCATTGAAGCTCAAGTCGAACTCTTTTGCTCATTTTATTTGCAATAAACAATCTCATGGCAAAAATGATTATTATTTTATAGCTCCAGAGGCAGCATCCACGTTGCTCTAAAAGAAGCGTTTTTGCCAATTGAAAACCTAAAATAGGTATTAAAGCTGATATTTTACGAGCTTATTCTTTGTAGGCAGTGGCGCAATTTGCGTATTGAAATTCGCTGATATCAGTCAACGTTTCAACGAGTCTAGCGTAGCCAATATATAGTTCTTGAAAATATTCTTTGACAAACAGTGTCTCGTGAACTATTAGATTGGACAGGTCATCAGACTCACTCATGCATTCTTTTTTAATTCAACTGTGGGTGGTGAAAATTGTGGACTAATTCAAAAATGTTTTGACGATTATTTTCTGTTTTCCAAATTGATTTCCGCCACCAATTTAAATTGCCTAATTACTGGAATCTATTCAACAAATAACTTTGTTATTATGAATTAAATCCATGCTGCTTCCGGAAGATATTAAAGTTTCTTTTTTTTACCAACTTTTATTGAAATATCGCAGTTTGGTTACTCGGAATGTCTACTGTGTTTTCTTTCTGAATTTTAAGCAACAGATTGTAAGAGACGTTTTCGAAGACAAATAATTTTAACTTTGTAATTTTTCTAATTTTCAAACGCATAACATTATTGTTTGCTGTATTTGGCAGAATTTTCCCTGCACACAAGATTCCTGCCTTTCATCAGAAAGCGTTCAACCAAGAAGCCACACTCGTTCGAAAACTCTCTCACCACTTTGTTCGTTCGGTTCCTTCACTATAGCATTACTTCGTGTATTTTCGTATCCAAATAACGACCATTTATGTCATCACAAGCAATTTGAATAATTTAGAATCCAAAATTAGACGCTCTGCTCCCTTGCGAACAAATAAGCAAGCAATGCATCCACCAGCAAGTGTCTTTCATCACTTTGCCAGCCTCCTGCAAGTGGGTCCTTAATATTACTGCACTGCAACACGACTACCATTCTCCGAAGCAGAATCACCAACCCAGGGAGACTCTATTCCATGATTTATACCCGTTTGTGGAGTTGTTGTTCAGTGTACAGTGTACCCACCGATGCGACGACATATGAATTTCATCTCGCACGCTATTTGAAATCAGAGCAATCCTAGCGAGCAGAAGAACATCTGCTTCCTTCTTTGCGAAGAGTGACATTTCTTCTTCAGGCTTTCTCAGTTCTTTCTTCAATTTTGTCCTCTTTCAAGTGTGCACTTCACTAATGTGTGAGGCATAATTTCAAATGAGTGAAAAAAAAAAAACAATAAATACAAACAGAAAACAGAAAACAGCGTTTTAGGACCAAAATGACAAATTTACAACTACTCAGCCTTTCGAGAGCGGTGCGGTCCTTGAGTTGATCATTATTATCATTATCATCGCCATTATAGTCATCGTTATCATCAACATCTCCGTATACTTCTTTATTACTTCTTCTCTCTGTTTTTTTTTTTTTATTTTTCTCAAGTACCACACGGATGAGTGAATCAGGATTCGAAGAGGATTTCTTTTTTTCTCCTTTTGGTTGTAAATAAAAACAGCACTCATCAGTTTTTGATATCGGTTGGTGGTGGTGGCGGCGGTAGCTGCTGAACGCGGTAAGTATTGTGATATGTTTGTCCTCGATTGGATATCCTTTTGATGAATATCCGTGTATGTAGAGGCTTTAGAAATCATGGGACGTTCTAGATGTTGTTTTAAGATAGAAGCGAAGGAAAAAAAAACTGGGCATTGTAAGAATGTCCTTGCGATCGTTCTGTGCTTTGTTTGCCGCAAATCTTTTATTTGGAAATGGTTGACAATGTTTGAGGTTATGAAAACATTCAAGAGAATAGCTCTTGTTTTGTCGTCGTGCCTGAGTTAAGGTACATGTGATTGAGTCGAGAGATAATATTGACATGTGTGTTTGAACGGTGCGTGAGGAGAACAGTCTCTACGAATGATTTTTATCGACAATAATATTTACGCTTGAAGAACGAGATGAAAATGTCAAAAGGACTGCTGAATGAATTACCTAGCTAAGCTGAATTTGGGTAAAGAAACAATAATTCAGCTCCAAAATAGACCTTGGCTTCAAGGAGTATTCGACATGACAAGAGGAAATGGCTGAGACTGGTGTCGTTTTACGTATTAATCAATCGGCTTCAAACATATGGGTGAGATCGTGTCCGTCCTTCAAGTAGCAGAGAACGGACGAATTGTCAGCCTTCAAATCATTGTGGTTTTAGTTGTCGGTCATCACGAATGGTCGAATGTTTTTCGCCATCTTCGTTTTTCGTAATCGCACGTTAAGGTCGGTCGGAAATGCTTCTCCTGTCTAGTCTACACTCTTCAAAGATGAAACTGCTGCTTCTCTTATTGTTCTTTAACAGTGTTGCAGATGACCTTCTGTGCTTAATGCTGGTGGCAAATGATCTATGGAGAAATATTGCCAAGCCCAGCGACGTTGAACACCTCTATGATAGTCTCCGAATTTATCCGAGTCCGGTTATGGTGTGAGAAACATCCGCATGCTGCTAAATACATTCGTCCTGTAGCGATGCATAGCAGCCTTAGTCCGTTCTTGGCGGTAATACGCTACGACTATACTCTTAACCGATCTTCAAATTTAAATTGTCGATCACGATATAAACGTCGTGATTTGCGAATTGTTCATTGTTTAAGCAGTGCCATAATTTTCTTCTGATGGAGCATATCTACAAAAACAAAGTTCATCTTTGTCAATTTGTCCTTAACGATATCAGACGTTCGTTTACATGCCAAAAATCAAGACATTTTTATTATGTCTGTCTCTGATCACGAATCCGCATTCATCGTAGTAGATGTCCCATTTGGTTATCCTTTTCAAGCACGCAGATGGGCGCCCGCGCCGTGGCTCATTGGTAAGAGCATGAGGACACGGGAACATCTGGCAGTTTTTCAAGGCCCCACCATATGCGAGTGAGTGACAATCACTTGGATTCTGGGGCCATTAAAAGTCGGCAATAAACTATGGGTCCAATCCCCGCCATTGGCAAAAAATGAAAGGCGCACACACAAATGGTGAAGTTAGGACCTGGCACTCAATAGAGCTGTTGTTATAATTGAGGGTGAATGGTTTCGAAGGAGAATCAGAGAAAGGTAATTTTTCAGAATGAGGAATGCAATATGCTCTGTGGTTACTCAGAGAAGACCGTAGGTAATATGGCTGCGCATTTTCATGGCTGAGTAGCCACAACCAAGCGAATCCTTTGACCTAAGAAACCGGTGATGCTTCCTCCTTACACAGCCAAAAATAACAAAAAGATGTACAAAGTTAGTAACATGGCACTGGCCGAAAAATAAAAGTTAATTAATAAAAATTTTAACAAAAACCTCCTAAACACAAATCCAATGCAAATATAGAAGTATTTTGGAAGTTTGTACGAAAATTGGCATATTTTTCACAACTTAAAATATCCCATTTCAAGAAGTTTGAAAAACATAGATTTGCCATTACGTAGATAATAAATACAGGGTCAACCATTTGTTCCTCTAACTCAAATTAATAATAAATTCCAAAAAATCGAACTCAATTTACTTAAAAAAGAAATTTAGCTTGACACTCTGCTGCTGTTTCTTTTGTAATCGAAAGTGGAATAAATACAAACTTATTTCAGAGCGTTATTACTTTGGATTCAAGTTTCAATAAATAAGGCCATTGGAATCCTGAACTTGTATTTTTTAAGCAGATATTAAGATTATTAAATATAAATCAATATATTTTTATTTTTTGATTAACTGACTGAAAATTTTTCTTCCTACCATATTCCATTTTCCAAAAGTTCCAAAAGTTATTTTTGAAATATTTTTGAGGAGCGAAAGGCGGTGATAACATTGTCAAAATGTATTTTTTTTTTTAATTAGGTTTAGTGGAATACAAAAAAAAAATTTCGCTAGTGTAAATCCGCCTATGCATAATTTAACATTAACTTTTTGATATTGTTTCAAAAAGATTTTTTGACATATGTGCATACATACAGAGAAATCGTCAGAAAAAAAGACCCAAAACGCATTTATAAGACATGTCATTTATTGATGAAGAGAAAAACTTCCTATTAATTCGTGCTCATATATGTATACAATTAATACACCCATTTTCGATATTTTCGCTTCTATTTCACGAATATATTATTCTTGAGTGTCATTATATTATTCGCATGGCTGAGATCTTTAATGCGAACCATGGTGAGCAAGGAGTAGTAACCAATCACCTCATTACACGATTATTGACCTCATACCTCGAAAATGCTTACCATTGGCCGTAACATTTGTTCCATTTTCATAAGAAATGGGCCAATACTGTCAATACAGTCAAACGTTCATATTGGATTTGCTTCCACTGTGACTACTTGTGGATTGATGGCAAATTTTGTTTATTTACGTGGCTGCCGTAGTAAAAGTACGCCTCATCTGAAAAGATTGAATCTTTGTCGTCAATTTCGCCCTTAAGCCCAAACTACTCATTCCAGACCGAGTAATGTTCAAATGATCTTACGCGTGTTGATCTTCTCAGGTTAGGACAGGACACTTACGGGGACACCTGCAATATTCTCTTATGAGCGTTCACGACGAACACGCGCTGCGCATTATTTCAACCAAAATAGTTGGTATTTTTTTACTTTGTTCATCACGCACACATTTGAGGTCATTGCTTGAAAATAAATTTAGTATATATCAGTATTTATTTAGCAAATTAACGACTGAAAAATTTTACGTTATCCACCCGTTGAAAAATGGCTTGAAGGAAAACTACGTAGCAGTTCAATTCGGATTACCTTTGCGTACCATAATTAAGAATGAAGCTGAATTATTATGTAGATATGGTTGTTTTGGAAGGGATGAGCTTTGTTTGAATATTTCCAGGGCCCGTTGTATTCCCTCTATTTATTTATGCGGCTCGATAAGTGTGGTCATGGTGTCACCACTACCTGTTCCTTTGAGGTGCGGAAGGTCTGGTATCAGTGTTGACCCAAGTATTTTGTGTCGCAGTCTCGCTTTTGCTGGGCAGTGACAGAGCTTTTACTTCAGATCTTCTCTTCCTCCTCACAGCATAAGCATATTCAGATTTCTGCTAGACCACTACATAAATGTGCCCTGTTACCAGTTCCACCATTAACCATAGATTCGTCTTGTTGAAGTAAAGAGCTCGCCTGGCTATATTGTTGCTCGGTTTATCTATTATAGATTTTGTCATTCTGCACGTTCTTAGGTTGATCTAGTAATTTCTGATTTCCCGGGTTGCTCATTCATTTTTAGCTTTTTTAAAAGCTGTCATTGGGAAGCCTATTTCCTTTAACTGTCTCCGTATTTCCTGTTTCTTTCCTACTAGTTCGTCATTTTTATCGTTACCCGTCACACTTTCTTGTCCCGGTACCCATGTGGGGAAAGGTAAGGTTAGTCCTGCGACTCACTTAGATCACATTTGGCCCATTGTGCACATAGTCGAGATGCATCCATGGAAGAAAGAAAACTACCGACGAAACGTTGAACCATCATATAAAAGAATGAATCTCAGAAGGAGTAACTTAAAGTGAGTAACTGCCAAGAGTCCTTAGACTTGTTGTGGCTAGCGAGGGATTCTTTTTCTCAGAGCAGATTCTTTTTCTTCGACGTTTCTGCACCTTCTGCACAAATCGTTCTGTTCTATACCGAGTCGATCCTCATAAGTGCCTATGGCCTGTTATTATGCTTGGGAACCATTTTAAACTGACGTCGTTTAGTTGCTTGTTTGTTAAGTTTATGTTATCACTCTCTTGCTAGTGTCGATGATGATAGGCGGTTTATGATGTCTTTGATCGGCGCAGTACGATCGGACGTGGGTGAGCGCTTCTACTCCAAAAGTTTTGCGGAAACCTCTTTATAGAACATCTTGACGAAAGGTTCAAGATGCCTTGAAATTTCAATCTATGGGCGTGGGCAGTAGATCCCCGCTCTCGACTCTGATGATATGAGAGAGCTGTCCGTAGTTATGGTGATTTTATACTTAAATATGAATCAAGTAAGAATTTGTGCTGCAAAATGTTTGCCAACCTGGTTGTCGTGACAAATACATAAGTGAAAGCATGTGTAGTTTTCAAAATCACTGGTTCGTTCTTTTCGAGCCATTAATGATTTACTAACAAATTTTAATCAGCGTCATGAACTAGTTCTTAAGCTTTGAGTCAAAACCTCGAAAAATGTACTTTTAAATTGTGCCTTCAAACACCTCGTTAAGTCGAAAACTCAATTACATACTCGAAATTTTTAGCGTTTACCTTGAAATTCGATTCAACGAAAAACCACTGTACTATGGTTCTCTTAATTTTTGGGTGCAGAAGTTCAAAACACGAAATGATTCAAAAAGAATAGCACACAGATGGCCCACCCAATTCATTATGGAGTAAGGAACTTGAGGGAATTTAAATTTTATTCATGACTATTCATCGAACTCGAAACCAATTCTCTTGAAAAGAGTGCTTACATATTCCGAAAACCACCACCACTGTTTTACCGAATAATAATCACAGAACAATTCCTATTGCAGCCACATTTAAGAATTGAAACCCTTCTTACTGTGAATGAGAGCATCAATTTCGATTTAAAAAGCTGTACTGGTGTAAGTAAAACCGCACCCAGAGAGAGAAAAATTCTCACAATGTATCAATTTTTGTTTTCTTTCCGGAAAACACCAAACATGTCAAGAATATCAACGGAGAGCCGTCAAAAAACCGCTGCATGTCAATTTTATGAAAATAAACCTTCTCCCCTGCATAAAACGGCACAAGTGCACAATTTCCCAGTAACCTAATGCATATGCAGACCATTCTCTTGTTCCCGTTCCATGTTGTATAAATCGACCCTGTGGATATTTCAAATCCAAAAACATGCGACTTTTCGTTTTCATTTCAAAAATGAAAACACACAAAATATTTGATTTTGTAAAGAAACAAATGCTTCGTTCGTTTTCGACCCTCCTCGCGACTTCATCTGCACCACAATTGACAGGAGAAATAAGAGTGTGTTGTCCTCGTCCGCTTGGTAAAATAAGAAAAGATATAAAATATCGCATGACATGTTGACACAGTTTGTTCCATTTGTTGTATTCGAATTACACAAATCAGTGATTGCAAAAATTAGTTTATTTTTTTCAAAAATAAAAAATATTTCCTGTGGAGGGAGTGGGTTTTTTTTCTTCTCTAAAGACTTTTTGATGGACTGTCTAAAAGCTGTCACCGATTCGCGGCTGTAGTTTTGTGTATAAGTATTTTTTATAAAAGTCCTTTACAAAAAAAGATTCAGCCACTTAACAACCCTATTGTTCCGCGAACTCCCGGATACACCACACACATCGCTCCCCATCACCAAAGATAATGGATACTTCGATAAATTTGAAGCACAAGCTTCCGATGTTTACATTTCGGTTTTGAAATACACTCTCGAGTGCATTAGCGGGAGAACATTGTTTGTCATTAAGACCGATGCATCGTCGATGAGGGATCCCAAGAGATGCGCTGCAGTTGAGTAAACACGGATGAACAACTTGTTATTTCGATATTTTTTGAGGAAGCAGAAAAAAAAACAACTTCAATTAGTGGAACTAATTTTCGGAATTGGATTACATTACATTTGAGTAAACTTGTATTAGCATTTCTTTGATATGGGATCAGGAAGAGCAGTGACAGTACATTTTCAGGATTCCTCAATAAAAAAAGTTTTATCGGCTCTGATTGGTCTTGAGCTAAACGGTGTGAGTTGACGGATTCGATCTGCGGTGATAAAATTTCTAGCTTCAGTCAGTTGTAAGGGTGCGTCCAATCAGTTAATTTGGTGGAAGATAACTTGTTATCCTTGTGCACTTAGAGCCCTGATATGTTAGCTTCACGCCATTATTCAGCTGTCATTCTATTTACATCTCAGAATATTGAATAGTGATCAGAAAGTCATAATCAAATGCCTAAAGCTTCGGTCGCATCTCGCAAAATCCAAGAGCAATAGTGGAACAACCTCTCCACTTACAACTAGTGACAGTTTGCTTGATGTCAGTGGGCCATATTTATTTCGAAAATGATGCTGATGTGACCGTTCAGAATGGATTGTTTTGTTGAACGATGTTGACTGTCTTTTTCGTCCAATAATGATGTTTCTTATAACCGTGGACAAAATGTATTTTAAGCTGGAGAAACAAACGTTCTTTAGCGTGACTAATTTGTTGAGCATGGTTACGTCGGGAAGTCGCCATTGAGGAGTTTAGATCGGCACCAGAATGGCTAAAAGCGAAGGCGTCCTAAGCAACTTCAAGTCATACGAACTTATCGGACTCGGGTCTATGTTTGTTAAATAAATAAAAAATATCATGCAGCAGTGTCAAAGATGCGATTCGTGAAACACCGAGTTGAAAGTTGCAAAGAAGTGTTATAAGTGCCGATCGCCTAGCAACACCATCTTCTCCTCAGATATGTTTTCAATGAGACTGCGAGGAAGAAATAAATCGCGTGTACGAAAGTAAATGTCGCTGAGAAAACTAACTGGAATAAATTTAATAACGAAAAATTTGAAGTACTTCAATTCAATTAATTTTGAATTTTGTCATCTTATCCTTTAGATATGTCAAAAATAGTGCCGGATGCATATTCATATATTCAAAATTAAATAGCCATTTTTTATTTATCATTTGATACGTAAACTACGAAGTGGTAGCCTTTTTGAAAGCGTTGGTAAAACAGTCAAGAAAGCGGTAATTGTTATGATAAGAGCCAGGAATTTGTCATTTTACCGAAGCTCATAAGCGGCTGAGTTTTGAATTTTTTCATTGCAATAAAGAAAAGACGAAAACTATAGTCACATCGCCTTCTTTTCCAAAAACAATACCATATTGCAGCTTGGATTGCACCAGGCCATGAGAAATTCTCTCAAAAAGTCGACGAGAACAAGAACAGAACTCCCTCGATTGGCATATTATTTAGGTTGCAAGTTGTTTTAAAGAGAAACTGCGTGTGCTCCAAATTCAGTTTATTATCAATATTTAAACCAAGATACCTACATACTGTCAATAATATAATAATTCTTCGAGCATCCTAAGCTGGCATCATGTGTTATAGTGTTTTTAGTACACGACAAGTAAAATAGTGGAAGATTAAAGAAGGTGGATGGGTTTCAAAAGAAGGACGATTAAATAACATAAGTTTAGTTTTTTCACTGATGACGAGCTTAATGCATCGCACAAATTTCTAGATCATGATTGATATCTTCTAACAGTTCCAATGCAAAAGCACTATAGAACAAGTAGAGATAGAATTTGTAAAAATAATGAATAAAATAGTACTGAATAAATAAGTACTGAACCATGTGATTACCGTACGCCTTATGTCGTCAATCTTCACTCTTTGAGACCTATTTTTAAGGTAAGAATTGAACCAGTCTAACATGAATACCTACTTTTTCAATTTTTTCCAGTAGAATGGTGATCGACCATATCGAACACTTTGGTGATATCAATAAATAATCTAGCAGTACCTACACTTTTTATCATCAAGGTTTGATAAAATTTGGCCACAGAACTGTGGAAGTGCACATTCGGTTGGTTTATCCTCTTGAAAGCCGAACTGCATTGCATTAAAGCACTGAATTTTTGTAAGGTAATTCACTTACAATTTTTTATAAGCTTTTCAAATACTTTGCTTATTACTAAGAGAAGAGAGATAGGTCTATAGTTACACATATATTTGTATTTTGTATTTATTCAAAAATGAATATTTGCACATTAAGATTAAAATCTTATAAGTAGTGAAGGCTTTAAGGTAATAATCAATGGTCTAAGTAATAATTAATAGATATTTAAAACAGATTACATAATTCAATTCAATTTATGATCACAAGCTAAAAAGAAAAAGTTAAGCGAAAACTAATTGCAAAAGGAGAAAAAAGATAAAATAAGAATAGGATAATTTTTGTTTAATTTACTATATCCTTGGCCAAATGTTCGAAGAGGAGGGTCTTAAAACTGTTTGCGCTTCTGATCCTTCTAAGTACTATGGGCAGTGAGTTCCATAGTCGAGCGACGTGGACAAAAAAAAGTTCTTTCAGAAACTAGACAATTATACCTTGGCTGGATTAAAGCAAACGATCTTTGAGAAGTTCCAAAATTAAGTCTGTTGCATAGATATTCAGGCTGACCCGTTTGAATAATTTTGTTCAGCAGGATAAGTGAACGGAACTCAAAAAGTTTGCTTAATGTGAGGACCATGATCTGCTTAGAGTGAGCTGATATATTGTCATGGTAACGGATATTAAAAATATATCTCGCAAAATTGTTGTAAATGACATTTAATTTTCTATTTGTATCATAGTCCAATTTACTAAAGACTTCGCATCCGTATAGCAGAATGGGTAACAGCAACGACCTCACCAGAAACATTTTTACATTTATAGGTATGAAATATTGAGTTGTCCATAATAAACGGAGGCTACTGTACAATTTCCCTGCGGTAGCCACTACATGATCGGTCAATGTAAGTGTGTCGTTAAAAACCATACCTAAGTTTCTGGCTGCGCAGACGAACTCTAAGGTTTCTTGATCGAGTTTGATTGGTGGGAAGTAAGATATAAGTAAGATAAGCACATATCTACCGCAGAATCCTTTTTAAATAAAGGTACTACGTCAACACACTTGAGCTGTTCTGGGAAAACACTTTCAAAAATTCACAGATTAAAAAAGCGGGACAGAATATCCATAACAAAACAAGCCACACTTTGGAGCAATTTATTAGAGATTCCGTCACTTTGACAAGGAATTAAATTATCTTATTGATTTCCTGGTGTCTAAGAGGAATTTTTTGCTTGGTTTTATATCACGAAATTTTTAAGATTTCTCCGATCTATGTAACCTGAAACTTCTCTTAATCGCGTTTGTTAAATGTAGTCTTGAGTATCGCAGTATTTTGTGAAAATCACTGTCTGAAGCTCATTCTTAAAATAGAGAGGATTAAAAACCCTTTCACAAGAGTCGCAATGCGCCGTCGAAGATTGGCATAGACTTGCATCCATAGGAAGTCGGCTGCAAATCATTAAGAATCCTGCCATTTTCACTCGAAGAAAATATTTTTCAATTCTGTTTAAAGACAAGTCGATTAGTCTTTTACTGGATGTTATGTTCCCATTAGAGAATTAAAGATATATTCTTTTGAATCATGATCCTAATCACAAGGCAAACTTTAAATCAAATGAACGCTTGACAAGATCCATAATGGATGATCTCACTTTTAATATCAGTAAATTTTTTTTTCAAAGACAATCTTTTCATCTTTGTCGCATGTTGATTAGTTATTTAAAGAACACAATAGAGTACATTATATTGTAGATACAGGCAAGATATCGAGACTTCAAAAGCTTTCACGATCCATCCTAAAATGACCTCAAATTTTGGCGAACATATAATGCTGTAAAGTAAAGCTCTTTAAATGATTTATAACTCTGTGAATAAATACAAATACATTAAGCCACTCACATAAGTCATATGATGCTTCACATTTAGACAGCAAATTCTTTGAATCAAATAAAACATACGAGTACACCACTTCAAGTTAATTACCAAACCCGCCATCGAATCCCATCAAATCGATTGCCACTTGTGGACCATAAAAAACCAAAAAGAGAAAAAGCTATTTTTAATTGCCTCCCTTTAGAGGGAATTTTTCCAAAACTTAAACAAATCATAACTCATATTCAAAAACATTCCTCAGCGAGTTTCAAAGGCCGCGCCATATAATCACCACTTTAATGGATGCCATTTGTCATTTTCCATCCTGACATAAACAAACTATTCATCGTTAATATTTGACAAATATTTATATTGATCTACAGAATTCCTCCGCGCCAAATTCCTGTCATCGTAACTCTAATTCCAATCAAATGAACGAAATGCTGCTCCGCGTGACAACTTTTGGTCCACCATATGCCATACGCTTACATTCATCCAGCGTACGAGTATTGTTCTCGTATGCAGTTCTATTCCAACCATTTTATGTCAAATAAATTTTCAAATTTTATTACGTGTAAACACCGAGAGCGTGTCCAACACAACATCGGACAATGTCGCGGCGCGGCGACACTGCTCCAACATGCCGGCCCTCCACACCAATGTTGGCCTCCGATTTGGATTAGGATTTTATTTTAATAAATTGTGAGTCGTCAAACTCTGACTAAACAGAAACGAAAATGAAAACATAAATAAAAAAATCGAAACAATAAATAGAGCAGACAGGGGAACGCGTTCGGAACGAACAGAAAATAGGCGCGAAGCTTCACAAATCAAGCCCGCGGACTTCGTCTTGCTTGATGTTTTTCTGGATGCTGTTCCGTTTTAGGTTCACATCGATGATGCTTTTTTGCCCCGATTTTTTTGTTGTACACATTTTTCCTTCCCTCACATTGTGACACCAAAATAGACTAACTTGCATGCAGATGTATGGTCTGTTGAGGGACGACAAATCAATTTCAGTGCATATGCCCAACGAAACAAGCAAGGAGTGGACCAAGCCAACGGGATTAATTCCAAAATCTCTGCAATCTAATGATAGGTTTAACAATAGGATCCACCTTTCACTTTGGTCAAGCGCAGAGCTTGGGATTGAGAGTGTAACTAAGCGATGGTGGGCGGCGAAAGGCGACAACTGACAACCGACAACAGGCACACAACAATCAAGAACAAAAAGTTTAAGTGAATGTAAATGTGATGGAAACAAGGAGGTGCAGACAAATAAATATGTTGGTACCCATAGTTTGTAGGAACCCTCGACTAACAAAAGGATTGAATGTGTTGCGATGTTGTTGCTGCTGACAATCGAGATTGATTTGCGGTGCACAACAGCGTTTGTAAGTTGTAACGAGATCGACTATACGGGCCTTGTGGTGGTTCTTCGAAGCAAGGAGGCTATTGTCATTTAAAATAGAGAATTTTATTTAAGCCTTCACATGACTACGAGTATTTATGTAAGCCGGGGTGTCTTCATTAACGCCACTCTTGTTAGCGGCAATGCGTTGGGTATAAATCTCGAAATGATTATCACTCCTCGCCTCGAACTACGGGAATTTTGAGGATAAAGCTTTGGATTTAGTAAAATGAAAATATGCATTCAATGTAAGATTTGTAGTAAGGAACATTTCAAGACTACTGGAGTTGAGATAGTCGTGTAAAAGTATGCCCGAAAAATGAAACATCAATATTGTTAACCATAAAAAATTAGACCTAGTTACGGATTTGAATTACTACACAAATGGTTTGACAAATGCACATATTGGTCAAAATAATTCTAAAGTTAATTGTACAGAGCATACTTCCAAAGTATCTAAACAAAGCTATCAGATAAATGGTCCATCTAAGCCTCTATTGCTGACTTCCAGTTTTGAAGTTTGTTTTCAATATGAACTCGGCTGCTGGGGTGGAACAGATGCCAGCAAATAGAGCCTTTGCCAATCAACCAAAAACATGTAATCCGTTTTATTTGTTAACTCAACTGTCTAAGAGTTTTGAATTATTTAGGAATCTTGCGATTTTTTCCATTTTTCATTTGTAAAGGGTCCGCCAAATAACTTTTTTGTTTTGAAAATGCTATAAAAAAAACTGCTGAATATTTTCTCAAATTTTTAAGCACATCATCGATTGTGTGCAGCTATATTTCACCAATGGCTTCACGAATATTGTCCTTTAAAGCGTCAATTGTGTCTGGCTTGTCGGCGTACACTTATCTTTGAGGGCACCCCACAAACAATAGTCCAACGGTGTCAAATTACAGCTCCGAGGTGGCCAAACGACATCAGCTCTGCGGCTGATAATGCGATCTTCAAAAACAGGGCGCAATACATCGAGTGTAGTTTCGGCTGTGTGGCACGTAGCGCCGTCCTGTTGAAACCAAATGTTGCCAAAATCCTCCTCTTCAATTTTTGTGAACAAAAATTCGTTCAACATGGCCCGATAACGATCGCCATTGAGTGTAACGGCCACTCCTTGCTCATATTCGAAGAAAAATGGCCCAATTATGCCTCTGGACCAAAATCCGCACCAAACAGTGACTCGTTTTGGGTGCATCGGCTTTTCAATGTATGCGTGCGGGTTTTCTGTGCCCCAAATGCGACAATTTTGCTTGTTTACATACCCGCGAAGATCAAAATGAGCTTCATCTGAAAAGATGATTTTTTTGGCAAAATCGGCATCTTCTGTAAGTCGATCGCAGAGGCCCACTTAGCGAAGCGAAAACGCATTGGATGGTCAGTTGGCTTCAACTCCTTAACCAATTTGACTTTGTGTGGCGTCATACCAAGGTCTTTATGCAAAATTCGTCTCAATGGTGTCTCCGAAATGTTCAATTGTTGAGAACGACGGTGAATTGATGTTGATGGCGCTTCACGCACACTTTCTGCCACGGCAGCAATATTCTCGGGTATACGCACTTTTGGCTTTTCACGCTTTGGTTTATCGATGAGGATGCCAGTTTCTTTCACTTTTTTCACAAGATAACGAACATACGGAGCTGACGGTGCTTCTCTTCTTCCAAAATCCGTACGCGATTTTCGCACACATTCTGCAACATTACCATGATTTTCAAAGTAATGTCGCAATATTACCCAGCGTTGTTCAAGCGTATACACAACCATATTCGTTCAGCGGAAGGATAAAACTAATTATCTGTCAAATCAGACATGAGCTTAGTGTTACCATTTACGAAATAAGCACTAGTTGAAAAAAAAACATAAGATGGCGGACCCTTTATTTCTATAAAGTTTTTAACTATTTTGTGTAAATTCTGGATATAATGCTTCCAGGCCCTCAATTTCATAAATGTGCCTAAACTGAAGAATGTACACTTTGCACATTTCCATTTGATTACTGTGCCTCGTCTATTTTATATATTACTCGAAGGTCTTAGGTCTCGGTCTAAATTTCAGCCGAAATTGAAACGAAAATTTATTAAGAAATATAGGCATTATAATAAAATAGGTATTGAATATATTAAGTTTCAGAATTGGCAAACATTTATGTTTAAAAAAAAACAAAAATTCAGTACAATCATGCAGGGCAGCTGGTGACCGTACGACTCACAGACCAAAAACTCACACGAAGTTAACCGTGCTAGTTAAACAACAAAATTTGCGTTGGTGGAACTCAATGCAATCTCACCATGCAAAACAATAAGTCTAGAACTCTCCTTCCATCATCTGTTACTTGAATTTTAAGAATCGAGTGTGGTGGGGCACAACCCCATTTTATATAGAATAGCTTCAAGCTTTCGAGCGAAAACGTAGAAGAGCATTATGTCTTCAACAAGAAATTTTTGGATGCTTCGGCAAACTAGGTTAAACTAGGCCTTGAAATTTAACTGAAAATCTAACAAGGACAGCAAGAAGCAGACATTTTATGTTTGCATTTTTCAGGCAATCGGCGGGGCATGGCCTTAGAGTTTGTTTGGCTTAATTTTGTTAAAGTTTTCAGTTTGAAAGAAAGTTAAAAAAAATTTTGAGACTGTCTTTTTTATGTTTTAAACAATTTTTCTAGCAGAAAAAAAACAATAAAAAAGCGCATGTATGAATTCACAAAAGCAAAACTAAGTAGTCTTTTTATAAAAAATGTACTAAAAAAATCATATAGGTATGGAATGAGACAAAAAATGATATGCAATAGTTTTGAAGGTAATTTAAGCTGTCAGTAAGAAATCGTAATGGATTAAGTGAATTAAAACTTATCATTGAAGAAAAAAACATGTCGACAGACTGCAGAGAATGGGAACTCAAACCATCAGACGTTTCCTTTCATTGCTCCACCTCCCACGAGTGATAATTGTTACCAACAGATCTGTTGCAGCAAAAATTTATGCGAACGAGTTGGGTAAGCCTTGATAAGTTCTGGTATCGCTGCCAAAATTTTCCGGTCGCAAATGCAAAATCAAAGTCGAAGTGGCAAATTCGGCGATTAAGATAAATGAAGAATGATGTGCCGTCATCACATTTACCGACAAATAAACCCTTAGGCCTATGGTGCAATTGAGTAGTAAAACCCTATCTCGAACGTCTAAACTGACGCTATAAAGAGTGACAAGTTTGTTGGTTTCTTTTACAGAGGCTATCAAATGACTCGGCTGGTTTTTCAATACATTTTCGATGGTCACGAAAAGCTGATTAATATAGTTCTTGAGTAACTTTCTCTTCTCTTGATGCTCGCAAAGCATTCATCTGAGTTAAAGTTTACTAAACCAATTAAGGATTTATAAGGCAGAATGTTCTAGCCGAGTAAGCTAATTGGAGTTTTTCAAACAGATATTGCGGCGATCTGTTTTGTATAATTTTGTGCAAGAAGACACAACACCTATTGTTGAAGAACTGCTAAGGCATACATTTTAGGACATTTTTGTGGTAATTGGCTATGTGGTCGTACCGACGAAGCCCATATACATACCTGACCATATCATTAAATGTAACAGTTAATTAAGACAGGGAGTCGGGTTTACTGTATACCGCTGTTTAACTAGTCTCAGCATCGTATCAACCTGAGTAAAGCTAGAAAGCAGCCAAAGTTTGCGGAGGCCACCATTTATTCGTCACACGGTGAAGTAAGTGTGGCTTACTGGGGAAAGAGAGCGATTAATTTTAAAACCTATGTCGGTACCCATGTCCACAAACTGCAATTGTGGATTATGAAGGTAAATTGGCGGCAGGAGAATCAGTTGAGACTTTGTTGGGTTGAGGGTCAGGTAATTGCGCACCGCCCAGTGTTAGATTTCAGATAAATCTCCATTTAGCTTGCAAACAGGCAGATACAATTTTACATCATCAGCGTACAAATGTAAACTGGCATTGGAACAGACATTTGGCAGGTCGTTTATAAACATGCAGAATAAGAGAGGATCTAATATAGATCCCTGAGGCACTTCTGCAAGTAAACTTCTTATTTGAGAGGATCGATCCCCGATTATCCAAGAAGTTGAAAGAATTGAGTGATTTACACTGTCAAAATTTTTTTAAAAGTCAAGGAGGCAAAATACTGTGATAAAGTCCAAGTCATAATTAATCCTAATGGCATCCACGATTTTAATCATAGCCGTGGAGGAACTGTGGTAACCTCGAAAACCAGACTGGACCACTGTAAGTAAACTATGCAGATCAAAAAGGCAAGGAAAAAAAACTTAAAGGGGGAAAGTTTGCAACCGAAGACGGCTGAGGTTTTTTGGGGGCAGGAATTACTTTAGCCAGCTTCCAGTTGGACAGGAATGTTGAATTAATTATGTGAGAATTAACACTGAATGTGTAGGTTAAGATCATTTTGACAAACCGGATATGAATTCCGTCTTCGTCAACAGCATTTGACTTAATACAGCGGATGGTATAAATAACATCAACTTCCGAGATAACCTCGAATCAAAAACTCCTTGCCGATCAGAAGAGTGTGGATAGTCTGCTGGAGTGGGTGTTCTATCTGTAGAATTGGAGAGGAAAGCATTGTTAAGGTCATCAAGATCAGGTATAAGATTAACAACGTCTTTCTTATCAACAGCCACTGAGTGTAAGTTGCTCCAAAGCTTATTAGCACTCTGGTCTGACCCCAGCTATGATGAAAATTACATTTTTTTTGCTCGTCTCGTTATTGAAGTAACAAAATTACGGGCTCGGCAGAAAATTTCCCAATTTAGATTAGTTGGACAGCTCTTTCACTAAGAGTATTCCTGCGAACTTTTTTGGCATTCTGAACATCAAGAGTAAACCATGGACAATTTCTATTGCGTACCACCACTGGTTTTAAGGGAATTTCGCTTTAGCCATCCAAGTCCAAATACTCTATTTCATGCCATTAAATATTGGTAACCATGGCACGCTAGAGGGAAGACCCTAGTCATCTGGGAAGACATATGGGTCAATATTGCCGGCACTGCAAAAGCTACGCCAAACTTAAGCAGGTTCGGGATGCATTGGTTTTTCCGAGCTCTAAATATGAAAATTTGGTTGGTTTTCTTGGCCGCCGAGATGTTTTTGGAGCAATAATTTTCTTACTTTTAAATTGCTCCAACGAACGAACAAAGTTCCAGTTCTGAGATCTTTACGAAAAATGTTCCTCATGCTAGTATCGTGAGTTGCTGAAACCTTTGGTGCTTTGAGCGCACAGGACGAATTTTATTTAGATTATCAATCAGAAAACGAACTTGCTATGACCACAGTTACCATAAATTCAACACAAAAATAAATGAGTCAGCGAAGTTTGCATACAGAAATAACTAAACATGTATGTTACATCCATATCGAGAAGAAGCAAAATTAGGTAAGCTAGCCTGTAGCCAAGAGGAGGTGTGATACAAAATAAATGGTAACGGACATTTTTGTTGGTCCTAAAAATGTTAAAAAGTGTGACAGTTTGTTTAAGCCTCTCCAGAAGATATGCGTTAAAAACAATTATATACGTAAAACAACCTTCAATTCATTTGGATCTCCGATCTCAAATGAGTTGAATCAAATCTAGTTGAATTCGAAAGGTCGAGGTCATTGTAAGCCTTCTGCAAAAAGTCTTCGAAGTCTTCAATCCAAGTTCAACTTCTTTACGATTAGTAAAGGTAAAACGGAATGCTCTTGTGATTTTCTCTCACTAGCAGATTACCGCTGAAGTGTGTTTGTTTTTTCACAATTAGAGTATTGGTCAGATTACACATGTTAAGCTTGAACAGTCCTTAAGGCTCGCTCTTCGTACAAGAAGCTTCAAAAACAATTTTTTCTTATAATAAGGTATTTAAATGTTTTTATCATAAGTTATCACATAATTGAAAAGCGAAGAATGATGGTAATGGAAATGTTAACTGTAAGTCGAAAAACCAATCCAATTAATTTTTTCAAAAACTTCCAACTCCTGCTGCCACCTCCTTCAACATCGTTCTGATACTTGTACTCCGATTCCAAAGTCACGAAGTTCACATCACAATCCGCCTTTCGAATTAGCATCGATTAACAACTTCACTTCACAAGAACCATAAATCTGAAAAACCTGTGCTCCCTCAACATAAAAACACAACTTCAACAGCTTTATGATCGAACTTGGTTCTCCATCACGCTCCACCGATTAATATCTCATCATCGTCAGCATATTTCCACTTCATTCGGAATCAAATTAAACATTTTATTGAAATGGCTTCTTATTTCCCAAAAGCAAGCAGCCATAAAGCCATTCCCGATCGATAAACAACCTCTAATTTTACGATCGGCAAAAGCTACAAAAGCTTCAGATTGTACCACAATCCATCAATCAAAGGTCCACCCGAATTTCCGCAATAACATTGCTCCAAGAATCCAAATCAAATTCGAGCATCTGGGTGCAGACTGTTGTTAGAAAGTTGAAAAAAATGCGCACGCGTGCTGCCGACTATCCCTCGGGCAGGTGCTTAGTTAAATTAATTTCCAAATGGATGTCGTAGCCCTCTTTCAGTCGCAAACACGGACATCTAATGGATATCGGTGATGCAAGCACATTAGGGCCCGTCAAGCGCCCAATTCGGGGCGAAAGGGCTTGCCCCACCTCGCACTCGTACTCGTTTATCAAAACTTAAACTTTCCCTGAAGCGAAGCGACTTTTCAATAAGAGAAAAGAATTTTAATGGATCATCATAACCATCATCATCAGCTGGAGCAGCATCATCAATGAGGCAGCGCATCGTTTAGTTGCATCCAATCCAAGAGCAACCAAAAATACCTCCCACGAAAGTCAAGTCATTTGGCACGCTTTGTATCATTTGCTACCACACTTTTTCCACAGTTCTAGATACTTTTTTTTTTGCTGTGCCCCTCTAGAGTTATCCTCTCTTGACCCGGCAGGCCATCATGTTATATTGTTGAGTTATTTCTTCTTTTGGCTTTACTCTGGGGAGGTCATTTGTCTACTTCCCGGCCGGATGCTGGGAACAGCTTTTTGGTGAACTTTTCTGTATGTCTGTCGCTTTAGTGGAGTGGAGAGCAAGATAAATCGCAGTGGTAATCCATCATCAGTGAGAGGGCGGCGCGGCGGCTATCGGCCAGTTTATAGTCTCGAACTCGGGTGTGTATTCAACAGTGGCGGCCGGCCTTCTTTCCAATGACAAATTGGTAGCCTTTCGTTGCACTTTAATGCTCTGGCGAGAGACCGAGTGATATGGATGCGTTGTGTATCTATTATTTATGGAGACAATGGCTCTTCGAACTTCAGACTTGGAATCTTTCGAGTTAAAAGGGAAAAGTTTTTTGTGTTCCGGGAAAAGGCGAAAGAATTTCATTCTCTAATGGAGATTCATAAGCAAAGTTGATAAGCTGGGTTGCATTCCTCGATGGGAATTGTACTTTTTGCTTGTTGTCTTTTTGTTTGTGGAAACGAGTAACTTGCTATATGGCTGGTGCTGCTGTTAGTTTAACAATATTGAGAGCTGTCAAGACTTGAAAAGGGCTTTTGCGATAGATGGGAAGTTAACGATTGAATAAGGAGGTTCGTGTCGACGTAACATTTAAGTAAAAGAGGTTTCGTGCACCGTGTAGCAGGATGGGGATGATAAGGGTTTTATAGAGCGACACTTTTTGAGAGGACTTTACACAATTGTTTTCTTAGCCCAAAGAAACAGTGATTAGCAAGACATCTCAGCGCAAGTTTGACTATCTATTTTTACAATGCAGCCTAGGTAGACAAAGTCCCTAACAACCTAAAAGTTATAGCTGTCTATGGTAACGTCGAATTTGGGTGTACCTTGTTGATGCCAACATATGCTTTTTTGTGCCCTCGTATACCGCCAAACTTATCTTTGCGGTTTCTATCTGAACACTCACACAAACATTCCAATCTTTAAAAGGTAGTGCCTCTGGTGTTGAAGCAGGACTTTTGCAATATTGTTCCAAGAATGATGTTGAAGAAATCGCATGACAGTCCCTCAACTTGTCTAAAACGTTGTTTGACATCCAGTGGGGCGGTGACGTCTTTGCTGAACTTAATGGAGCTGCTTGATTTCTCCATCGTCATCCTACACAAAAAGACGAGCTCGGCAGGTATACTAAACTAAGATATGGCTCGGAAATGCTTGAAATTGATGAAAATATGGTGGTTGCCGATTTGGAGGTTCTAGGTCTTTTCCAATATCTGTTGTGATGTTAATATTTGGTCTATGGTGGACATTACTGGTCAAAAGCTACACTAATATGGACATATCAGGTTCTTGACGAACTGCTTGCGACGTTCCTTCAGGATCAGGAAAACAATACTGAGATGCCAATCATCGGGCATGCTTTATTCTGACCATATGTTGCAGATAAGTTGGTCAATACGCGTAACCAAGCCATCGCCGCCGTTTTGTAATGTTCGGCAGATAATTCGTCCGCTCAAGTGGCTTTTTTTACACCTAAGCTTAGATATTGCTATCTTTTCTTCATCTTTTGTTGACCTGATTCGTCTTCATCGAATGGTTCAGGCTACCTACCAACGAAATTCGATTCATCATCGCCGTTATACAGTCTGCAGAAATGGATCTTCGATATTCACAGCAATCTACAATTCTACTATGAAGATATATTTTAAACTTTTCAGGCCTCGGTTTGGGGTCTGTCACCCTGAGTTAATTGTTTTTCTTGTTGGTAGAATTATCGAACCTAGCATTCACACTTCTGGAAGGATTACCAAGCATTGCCGTGGGAACGTGGATCAAAAAAATAGAGAAATGGGCACATCAAAATATAAAAGGGTCTAAACTTAATATTGTTTAAGTATTTGAAGTGTATTAATAGTGCATAACTAACTTAGTTTAGTCAATTGGCTAAATAAACATATTGTTTATGTAACTTTTGGAATAAAAATTGACAAAAATAAGAATTTATATGAATTTTCCCGGAAACTTATGAACGGCAGTGTATAAAAATGCATATTTTTTTAATCTGATAAGTAAGTTGAAAACTAAATTGATTTTAATTGAAGAAGTGAAATTGCCTCTTTTTGGAATCCGGCTACTGGGACTTCGAAACGTAAAGAAATGTAAAAAATTTGAATTCCAAAAATCGGATCGATAACAAGAACTTCCTGATGGGAAATAAATTATTGAGAGACAAAGATCACATCGAAACTTCTTCAATTGAAAAAATGAGTCAATTGGTTCGTTATTCATCTCTGAAAGATCTCGCGCAATTGGGAATTAGATAATCCTTGCTCGGGTGCTACCCAAGACTGAGAGTTCCACATATAGAGTTACATCTGACGAAGAAATTTGCGTCAGTTTCACTTGTTTTTTCTAGATGATTAAAAAATTAAATTGAAAGATTATATTTTCGTGTATTTCATCCGCCCAAATAACACAGAGGATCGATTTTTGAACTATGTATATCTAGTGAAAAATAATTCATTTTGAATAATATAGATTTTATATATTCAGTTAAATTTTGCCTGAGGGGGGAAATAATGGAAAACCCTTCTATATGATAAAACAAAATATATATTAAAAATAAATAGTAATAAATATACATAAATAAATAAAAATATAAAAACATTAAATAAATAAAAGGGAAATATATATTATATAAAAAATAAATTAGATGATGAATAAATATGAATCGGGACAAAGTATAAAAAAAAATTTAAATTTTCAGTTTATAAACAAACATGGTCAAGCTGTAAGCTGATTTTGTAGGAGGACATCTATTGTTTGCAAAAACCAATTCAACACCGGCCTGCCTGTGCAACTCATGCGTGGAATGATACGCGGGTAGGTTAATTTATAATATTCTTTTACTGCGTAACTCGTGCTTCCTTTCCATGGCATCTTCTACAATTGCCCCATATATGGCACCCGTAAAGTAATATTGCTTGAAATAAAACTTGGTACACTTAACAGCGATTTCCTTTTCATGAATGTGTATATCTAGCTGTTTTATGGCTTTGTCAATTTTTGTCTGCACGTGTCATATGTGTTGACTGAAATTCGATTGTTCATCAAGGTCCATTCCTAAAACCAAGTTAGACAACTTCCTTGCTTGATAGGTGGTAAGTTTTCTTTATTCTGACAAAAAAGATTCCATGCATTTTTTCAGCATTTAGTTTTATTTTCCATTTGTTGTAATATTGGTTTAATATTGCAGTTGAATTTTGAAGATAAGTTTTAATATAAAGACTTTATTCATGCGACGAAAGAATTGCTATGCGATCAGCACAACTGACTCACAAGTAAATGTGAAGAAGTGTATGTTCAGGTGCACCTGCCTTAAATATTGCAAAGTAGAGGCAGAGGTAGAAACATAAACTTTGAAGCAGTTTTTGTTCAAAAAACTCTAAATAAGCTTAACAAGGTAACCAACAAACCAAGGAAAGCCAAAGATGTCACGTTGAAGCAAAGGTTTTTCCAATGTCAATCAGTTAATTTGCCTACGGAACGATTTTTTGTATTAGCTTGATGATCTTAAGCACTTGGTTGGAGTGTTGTGAAAACTTCTGAAACCAAATTGTTGGTCCTCAATGAATCTTTGAGGCTTTTTTAAAGTATTTGCTCAACAATTTTTCTAAGAGCACTGATCAGACAATTTGGTCTTTAGATGCTTGAGCTTTGTGAAAGTTTCCCCGATATCGGTATGGGAACTCTCAGAGCTTCTGTGAAGTATATAAATCAAACGTTTAAAAAAAAAAGGTTCTGCATGTTATATTCACAAATGCACCTATTTGTAGTGGTCGCGTGTATTGTAACAAATACATGTAAGCCCATGCGCGCCGTATTATTTTAGACCACATACAACACTTCGTCCGTTGGTTGCACGGAAATGCTACATGCAAAAAACATGTGCAAGTATTTAACATACAAAAACTATTTAGGAAGATTTTCAACGTTGATGTTTGCTGTCAACAAACTGTTGCTTAATTTTTTCGATTTAATTAATTTTTTCGCTTTTCTATTCAAAGTTTTTCTTTGCAATGTAATGAAAATGAAATAATTACAGAATAAAATTCAGGATTCGGCAAGTGGGCAGAATTAATGCTATTGAGTCATTGAGCTCATTCGAAAATCTAGCCCAAGCCAAAGAAAAATCTTGTGTTCAAGTACATCAGAGAAAATCCTGTCACTGATTGGGACAGTGAAAAACGGCTTGATCTCCTTGATGCCAATTCTTAAGCATATACAATGTCAAAATTGCACGGGTGGTGTGAAGTGCTTTGCGAACTCTGCATTAAAATTAATTCCAAAGAAGTTTAAACAAAGCGGTCGTCTTTTCGCGTCAGCTTTAAAATGAACTTTCATTCGATACATGCGAACTATTTTGCATGTATGATAGTTCACACCCAAAATACATGCAAACATGCGCCTTTTTGGAACACGATCCATATGTCGACTTTTTCCCAATTTGTTTACTTGCAACCACATGCAATCAAAAGTTGTCTGAAACCAACCTTTAACATTAAAGGGGCATTTTTTTATGAAGTCTGACGAGTGGACATGTAACAATTTACATGTGGTTTACAACTTTATTTATATGAACACTTTTGACTTTAAATTGTATACAATTTATTTTTCAAAAGAATGATAATGGCGACTTAGTTTAATCGCTGACTCAAAATAAATTTATACACTTTGAATACCAGCTGTCTGCTATCTTGTAGACCAATTGTTCATAGCAATACACGTCATCAAATTTCTGGTTGATGATTAGTCGTCAAGCCTATTCAATTCAAGCAGCTGCTAGTTTTTTTTGGAGGAAATCATTGAAACAACAAAGCTCTATCTTCAAGTACGAGTACAGCGAATGTTTTGATTAACAACATGTTACATCGCAAGACGTAAGCACTAATCATCTCCTCCGCACACCGAGCTCGTTCGTTTGTCATCGTTGTCAGTTTGTCACCAACTGAAAAAACACTGTATATGGCGTCATCGACATGACCCCTTAAACATCAGGCACACACCAGACTGACAGATGGAACCCAACATCCAAAAAAAAAAAAACAAGACCCTCTTAGGCCCCACAAGATAATTTACAATTGCTCCAGCAGTGCGAGGCGCCGCAACATGATCATGTAACTAATTTGTTCCACACAACTACAGGGCACACCAGCTCCATCCATCTCCCAAGGCATTAATTACCCGCGCAACGCACATAAATCCCCAAAACGTCAATTTGTCAGCGTTTTTTGTCGCAAGCTCGCAAATAGACCCTCACACTCGTACGTACGCGCGGATAATTTTAGACGGTTTTGCGGTATGCTGCTCCGTGACGTGTGTATATCTCAACATCCCTTACAAATGCAATACGGAATGTACACATCCATTGGCAGACAATTGCCGCTCAAGTTCGTTGGGAATTTTTGGCAACATTCCTGTGGAATGCCAACCAAAAATTTAAACTCTACAGTTCCCAAGTGAATCTTGCCAAATCGGTTCCCGGAGCTCGTATTGAATTATTTTCGAAGCAAGTTCCCAGCACAGAATCCAACAGGAAAGCCGCACGTTTTCAATCGAATGAATTATTGAAGGCATCAAAGACCAAAGGCTTACCGCTAATCCATTTGCGATTACCGTAATAAATTTTAGATCATCATCATAATAATTCGGTTTGTTTGCGGATATGTGTTAGACAGCGTAATAATAATTATTACAGTCGGTCTGACAAGCTGAAACAGACTCTGTCGACCTCTGTGCTGGAGGTCCAGTCCACCTCAGTAATAACCATTTTGAGGTTTTTCGCTAATCTCTGTTGCGCGCTAATATATGGAAATTAAAAATCGTTCCACGCGAAGCCGGGTAGCCCAAACCACTGTGGAGCGGCAACGGACGAACATACATACACATGTGCCAAAGTCATTGACTAATTTATCATGTTTTTCGAAATTCATTCATAATTGACGAGCGGTAAGCGCTTTGAAAGAGAAGAACAGATTGTTTGCAGTTTATTTTGTGCTTAACTGCGGAAACAAGACCGAGATCATCTATCAAACAAATTGCCAAGGCAACAGGAAATGAAGTTGGAAATTTTTTCTCTCAACTAAGTTTTGACATTTCATGGAGAGTGTTTTATGACAAATTGAAGTTATTTCATTTTCAAATCAAGAGTTGCTTTTTCAACTTGAGAGCAAACAGATTTTGATAAAATTGACTAAAATTCAAGAGACGTTCTATTTAAATACATTGAATCAACCAACAGTCATTGGCATTTTTTTTTCCGTGGGTATGTAAAAACCTTTCTAGACCGTCATTACATGCGGCGCTAGATCGCACGGTCTTGTTCGGTGTAGTCGACGCACAAGGCTAGTCGCGTCCAAAGTTTGTATAGTTTCTATATTGCAATGATCATGAGTACGAAGCTTTTGAGCTTTCTCTGTGAATGTAGCTATTTCTTATATACCATTGCGAATTCACAATTGCTCTTAATATTTTGTTTTGAATTTTTTGTATTATCGATCTATTGCTTGCCTTAGTAAGTAGATACTTTCTCAAAGAAGAAATGTGTTTGGACCTATTCAGATTTTTATCTACGGTAACTCCAAGATACTTAAAATTATCTACGACTTCAACTTTGAAACAATTAATACTGTAGTCGGCATAACTATTAAAAGTTGAACCATTTCGGTTACTGCATTGGATATTTAAAAGGTCGTGGCTTGCACAGTCATGGGAATGAAATATAATATCTGCACCAGGAAAATCCTGTCCTAGCAAGACTTAAATAAATTAATTTAGTTTTGTTACTTACGATTCGCCTGTATTTGTCAAACCAACACCTTAGTAAAATACATCATGGTACAATATGAAATTCCAAGATCATCGACGAAGCCTATAGTTCTACCCGAGAAGGGGTTTATATAGATAAGAAATAGAACTGGGCCAAGTACAGAACCCTGGGGAACGCCCAAGTTATTTGTTTTTGGATTGCTTTGATTTTTGCCAATTTTTTCATTGTATTCTATCTTAAGGGTAAGACTCAAACCATTTGTCTATAAATCCTCTGAATCCATCGTTATATAATTTATCCAGGAGAATATTATTGTCAACCATATCGAACGTTATATCAAAAAAAAAGGCCGGCGCAAAATTGTTTGGCATCCAGCCCTTTATATAAAATCGTACAGAAGTTCAATAGGGCGTCCTCCGTGGACAGGCCAGTGCTAAATCCAAACTGCAGGTGGCTAAAAAAGTTGATATGCTTAAGATATGCTTGGATTCTTGTTTTCATTAATTTTTCAACACTTTGGATATAGAGGACAACAAATAAATTGGTCTTTAATTCGCTTTAACTGAGTTGCTACCCTTTTTAAATAATGGAATCACTTCAACGCATTTCAATTTAGTTGGAAATGTTCCAGACATAATGCTTTCATTTAAAATAAAAGTTAAAACATCTACTAAATTGGGTGCAATGTTCTTTATAAGCAGATTCAAAATATTTTTATTTCCATGCAAATAAGAATTTGGAAGAGCCTTGATGGTTTAAATCAATTCAAGTCCCGTGATAGACTCAAAAAAAAAACTATATATCATTATATATAATCATTTTATAAACTTTTCAAAACGACTTTTTAAGTTGTTATTCAATTAATGCTTCCAACTTTTTTTTTTTAAATTTGTGTTTAAAATTTTGTTTTGTATAAGGCTATGAGTCATCCAACGTTTAGGACGATACTCTGATTTTTTGGTGTTATTGTGACAGAAGAAGAACTTATCTGATTTTGTTAGATCGAAATAAATTGATCATGTGCTATAGAACAAATTTTTGTTTAACAAAAACAGTGTTCCACTCTTCATAACGTAGCCTTTGGTTCGATTGATAGGAAGGATCATTTCATCGTCCAAACTAAATCCAAAAAAGAGGGCTGCCAAAGTCCGAAAAGAGCTAAATTTGGAACTTTGTGGTTTAGCAATCCGGATAATGCCCTGGATACAAAATTATCAGTGCGTAGCAAAAGAAATACGTCTTACATGACAAAAACCATAAGGAAGAAATAGAAATTGCCCATATTTGTTTTGTCAGGTAGTAGAAGTTCACAGCAGTTGGTTAGACAGCGGCTAAAGAACAGATACTGACCATTGTACACAAAAAAATAGTCAAGCACTGTGTTTCATCGACTAAGAATGGGCACAGTACACGAAATCGATGAGGTTATGGACCAACATGTTTATTTCTACATCTTGGAAAATATTATTTAATCATACTCTAAAAGAAGAAATGTCAATAAAATAGGTTCTGCAATAGGATAATGAATCAAAACACACCAGTCAAAAGGCAAAAAATTGTTTTCGAGTCAATGTTGTTCTTCTTATGGAATAGGAATCTTATAGAAAACTTTCGCGACAACCTAAAGAATCTCATGATGACAAACCAGTCAAGAAAACCTTCGGAAGCTATACAAATTACTTTATACACCATACCGTTTGGAGGACTTTTCAGCATTGTCGGGATATGATTGATAATCGGGTGAATACAGCAAAGTACTAATGCAGAGAAACTTTTTTTTTTGATTTCTATTGTTTAATATCACACTTAAAGTGACATGAATCTTTTTGGATGAAATTACTTTTTCGATCGGGCACTATTTAATACTTTCTATTCTCAGAGGAGAGCTGATGAGCTTAACTCCTTATTATTCACGGAAAACGTAGAATGAATACATACTACTTATTTACGAAAACAAACAAAAAAAACGTAAGCCTTCAAACTAATTCAAACCGAAAATATATATTTTAATCCATGATGCCACAGACCATGACCACCATGAAGAGACACTTTAAAATGAGACGAAGAATGACATTTCCAGGCGAAAATCAAAAATAAAAAAAAAAACATTTATCAAATTTCATGTAAAAAAGATGTTTCATTCCATTGCTGATCTGAAAGTTTATCACCTCTGTTCGAAAAAAAAACGTTTCGCTTTTCAATTGATTTCAAATGCCACCAGTTGTTGGATGGTCCAATGTTCGAGGGTGGTCACAACCTGAAGCTAGCAGCACTCATCACTAAAAGCTTGTAAATTTAGTTGTGTATCTTTTGACAGTTACTCACCAAAGTTTCAGAAATTTTGGACGCGCAGTTTTTAGTTGAAAGTCGTTTAAGTGAGTCCTTGTGAGAGTTTTTGTGAAAATGGAAAAATTGAATATGGAGCTGCGTTAATTTTTTGTTTTTGAAAGACAATCAAAGATGAGTTGGACTCTGTGAATGGGGCCTCTGCATCATCATCTACCACAGTGAAATTTTGGGCAACTGAATTTAAACGTGGCCGTAAGAGCTTGGGAGACGATGAACTTTCGGGACGTCCAAAAACGGAAACTATAGACGAAAACATCGCTAAAGTTCAGCAAATGGTGCTAGATGACCGCAGAATAAAAGTGAGAAAGATGTCCAAAGAATTTTTTTATCAAATAATAAATCAAGATTTTGCAACTAGAAAGTTTTCCGTCCGTTGGGTGCTGCGTTTGCTCACGTTAGACCAAAAACGTGTTCGAATGAACACTTCCAACGCTCTATTGGCGCATTTTAGGCGGAATAAATCCAAGTTTTGGCGCCGATTTATTACTGAAGAAGAAACTTGGATAAACCATTTTACGCCCGAAACAAAAATTCAGTTGAAGCAGTGGACTGCAAAGGGGGAACCAGTCTGAAAAACAATCGAAAACTATTTCTTCGGCTGAGAAAGTGATGGCGACTGTTTTTTGGGATACTCACGGAGTTACCTTAATCGGTTATCTTAAAACTTCATAAGCTGAAGGCAGAAATTTCTAAAAAAAACGGCCACATATTCAGAAAAAAGAAAATCCTTTTCCACAAGGACAACGTCGCCGTCTCACACGTCAGCGGTTGCCATGGCCAAATCCACGAATTACTGTTTGAACCGCTTGACCATCCGCCTTATTCATCAGATGTAGCGCCAAGCGATATTTTTTTGTTCCCTCATCTAAAAACTGTGTCCGAAAAACAGGGATTTTCATCAAATGAGGAGGCAATCATCTTCGTGAATAAGTATTTTGCAGAGAAAAACGCCGAGTACAATTTAGAAAAAATGTCTTGCATCATTCTTAGGTCGGACACTTTTCATACCACCCTCGTAAACCAAGTACAAAAATTGAAATTTATGGTGCACTCAAAATCAGTATGAAGAACAGTTGCACGGAAGCAGAGAAACATTATGAACGCTTCGTCTGACACTGTTTAGCAGCACTGGGTTCAGTACGGATACCGAACTTGAAGTATCTTAAACAGAGAAAGATTGACCAAATAAAGGATCCAACAACCACATGCTTTCCGAATAAAGATATCCTGAAAATCATTCTTATAGGACTATCGATCACAACAAGCCCAATTGGAGACTTAGTGAAGAGCTTTACTTAACCAAACCAAAAAACGTTCTCAATTCGTTCATTTTCAAAATTATTGTCTTGGGTTTATCCAGAAACTGATATTTCATATATCAATTGTTAAATTTAATATAACCCCCGACCTCATTTGGCCTAGTAACTCTCATTCGTCCCATACACTTTTCCTAATTGACTTCAATGACGCCTCAAGATTAATGACCAAAAATGATGGATGATGGCACCAAAAACGAAAGTGAAAGAAAAAAAAAAAGGCAAATTCATACAAGTCAAAACAACCCATTTGAGATATGTACATACGTGTGAATATGCTGTGGGACCTCCTCCAGCATACAGCTTTTCGAATTTCAGATATCGTCGTCTTCAGGAATCACACCAACCGATACAGCCAATTACTACAGGCAACAAACAAACAGGCTGGCCACAGAAGAGCAAATATTTTCCAAAAGTGCTTTCTTGAGCGGTTCGGGTCAGGTTAGGGCGTTCAGCGTACTCGAGCTCGAGTTTTTGTTTCATTTTCTGTTGTAGCTTCTTCGTTTTCTTTGCCTTTTTGGCCCTAAATTGAATGGGAAGCAGTTTGGATAATATTTATGCGTGCAGACCAGTAATTATCGATGACACCATCTTTCCAAATAAAGCCCAGCCCAAGGACCACGGTGACTTGCGAGTTGCGAGTTGCGTTTTGGTCATTAGTAATCCACCCACTCATGGCCCGCATCCTCAAGATATTAGATTGTACTCGTATCTGTGCTGCTTAAGGTACACAAACATGAGATTTTTCCTTATTTTTTTTTTTTCTTTGTCGTTGTCCACGTCGTAAGGTTCAAGTTGAGGACAAATTAATTTCGGATACGTAATGTGGTCGATGTTGGCGATGGCGGTGGGCTGGTGGCTGCATTGGTAGGAGCAACTGCCGTAATTTCGGAGGTAATTCGAATGGAAATTTATGCAAATCGCAGTAAACAGCAATTAATTTGTTAAACCACACCGGCTGGGGGAGCTTGAGGATAGTGTCACCGATTCGGGGCGAAAATTGGCGGACCAAGGAAAATGTGTTTGCTTGGGAAAATGCTTATGGGTTGGTTTTATGCGAAATTTATTGGATGGGCTGGACAACGATTGTAGGTATACGTAAGACAGGTGAAGTAGTAGTTTATGTTTTGCTTGGCATGGGGATGGCCAAAGTTAGTGTTTCCGGTGCTTTTGTTTGAGGGTGTGTGGTCAATTAATGCACAAATTTGTGGACATAATTTCTAATTTGTTTCCGGCAAGGTGGAGGAAGATGCCAATTCCTGCTACACAGGTAAGTTTTAATAGACAGCCGCAACTTATTTCTTAAAGCAGTAAAAAGTGGGAGCATACTCCACATACGTTAAGTCATTGAAGTCATTTTCCAACCGAACAGTAAGATCGCCTAAGATCAAACGAAACTTAATTGACTTCCGACTTGAATAATCAGCGTGAAGCTGTCATTATTCCACAGCTACTCATACATCAATTACTTGTTCAACTGTAGCTCAATAAAACTTTTATGGAATCAGATCTCTATGCATTCAAATTCCTAATGAATTTCCCGCGGAATTTCATTCCCGATTTCACGCCTATCTACCGCAACGCAACTATGATCGTTGCGCCGTCGACCAGCATGAAGTTGCATGCCTCTACCACCGCCGTGTGATCATTAAAATCTCTGACAAATTGACTTGGTCAATGCCGAACAGAATGCTCACCACGACATCTGCTCATTGACGAGACTAATGCTACACGTGTCCAACAAAAGTATTCCCGTCAATTAGCAGCACCAAAACGACAATATCTCAACCTCTTCCCAGGCCTCAATATCGAACAAAGCCCTGCCTAAACAAGGACATGTTAACACGTATCCCACTAACCATGCATATTCGCTCTCAATGGTCCAGCAATGATTTCGTAATTGTTACAACGACGATGACGACTGACCGACAAGCACATTGCACACCCGCAATAGTAGGTCCATTAATCATAGAACGATGGAAGATTGAGCCCAAATTGCCTTTGATTGGCTACGCCCATCCTCATCCCTGAAGACCTTTGATCAGAATACCATTTCACATCGGATAATAATACGAATGATTTTTTTTTCATCCATTCTCACAGCTCAGTTTTGTTTTTTTTGCACTGCAATAAAAAAATGTCCTTTTGCGGGAAACACATACGAGTAGAGAGGAAGAACAACCTCCACCCCAAGGGTTGGTATTATATTTTCTAACGCAAATTCCCAGCTTTACCCTCGTTACACGAGGCAGAAAAATAAAACAAGAATTCCTGTGAAACTGGTGGAAAAATGTTTTATTGTCAGAATGGAACGAATTTGATTTGATTTGACACATTTACAGGACAACTCGCCGGGTAAGGGCAGATTTCCATGGGGCGGACAATTCGTTACACCTACCGAGAGAATATTCTAGGCATATAGTTTCTAGACAACCAACCCCCTGCTAGAGAAAATATTTAATTTTTGTATTGTTCACAATCGCTGGCAGCCGGTCCTAAAGGAGGAGGGTTGAAGGATATGATGGAATCTAAAAGTAATAATGGGAGTCGAAACATGGCGGACGTGTATTTAAAAATAAAGATTTAAGAGGGCTCACCAAGGGTGTTCAATACAGACACACCTCCTGGCATGAGGTTGGCGAAAATTCTTAATGTCAAGATTCTTAATTATGGAGTATTACTTGTGGGCTAGCAGATGTCTTCAAGCGGTGCGGTGTAAGAAGGTATTTGTGAGCCATGATATGTATCAAGTTCCGACCATTTAGTTGAGACACGTGGGGAAACAATTCGTAGTGAATTTGTGACATAAAGCTGATATTAAGAATATGTGGCAAGATTTTGTAATCAATTATTAAGTTAAGGTTTTGAGTTGAGAACGAAGAAACATTCTGTCGACATTGCCACAATAGTTTGCGGGACTTCCCGAAAAGTTTGCTCCATATGAGTAGATTTAAAAGTTTCCACGTTTTTAAAATGTTACAAGGGACTTCATTGGGACGCATCTATAAGTTCAATATTTCTATTTCTAATTTTTTTTTCAATAAAAAATATCAATCGCAAATAAATTAAAATATATTTATGATTAAAAATATACAAAAATGTACATCTTTATATATAAAAAAATTTTTTTCTGTTTCCCTTGGTCACGCCATAACTTGAAAACAACTTTACCGATTTCATTTATATTTTTCGTTAAGTTTTCTGCTACTTTGTAAAAGGTTCTCACGGAAAGAAATATTAACTTAATTACACAAACAAATTATTTTTTTCAAAAAATTAACGACTATTACAACTTCGTATGTTCATAGGAGTAAGTTCAACGTTATAACGCCTTATATTAAAAGTTTTATTAAAAATCTTTTAAATGCCACCAATAAGACGTTCCAAGTTTGGTCGTAAAACTGCAAGTCAAAGATATATCTGAGAGAGTCAAACTGACAAGAAACGTGAAGCGTGAAATAAAGTTGGACGAAATCGAAATCTACAATGTGGATATATTGCGTTGAATTCGCTTCGAGCATTAAGTTCGACGCGGACTAGAGTAATTCGGTGCGATTATCAGTGAGAATGGAACGCAGTTCCTATAACCTGCCTTATTTAGAATTTGTAATAACACGTAAAATAATTTTTGACTATATTCTTGAACTAACCGAAGTTCAGTCATTGGTGTACATAAGGCCAAACGAAGGGATATGTCCAAGTTCGGATAAACGTTCTGCAGACTCAGTTTTCGCAGAAACGAAGATATACTCTCTAATGATGAAGAAGCAGGTTTTACTAAAATGCTTTGCGAAGATATGTGGCTATGCATTCTTGAACTAACGCAGTCTCTAACTCATTTTGCTCAGAAATGAAAATTGTTCATTGTATTTGTCGTACGCTCTCTTCCTTCTCGCGGTCATACTCATAACAAATTGTTTTGATTGTCTTTTTCCCATGTCTTTTGTGTACTCCTTGGACGCACTTAATTCCATTGCCATTTCATCATCGAAATGCATTAAGTTTTCTCGTTGATCTACGAAGAACTTGCCTAGAGATTCATAAAGATCGTCTACAATATGGCGAATTTGATTTCAACTATACTTATCCTAGATTCGGGTGCGCATTTACTGACTCCACACAAAATAGAACTATAATCGTCTGGAATCACGACACAGTGTTTTTTGCAATCGTAAAACTAATAGTTTTGCAGTATCGTGCCTTATTTTCTTTTGTTTCGATATTGTTTTCTTTTTTCGCCTTGATTTGTTCGGGTAACACGGGTAACCGGGGTAACCCAAACGGTAATTGGATTGGCCTCGCTACGAGCACGTGCAATATTGGCATCATAATTAACATTGTAGCGTTAAAAAAACTAACGCATTCAGGAAAAAAAATTGAATTTAGACTACCGTGACTATCTCACTATCACTGTTCAAGATTTTTTTGAGTTTGTATTTAAGAATTCCAACCGATTTTTTTTAAGTAAGTGCATGTTCAACGTTGTTCAATCGTTAACATTTTTCACTTAATTTTTTACAACATTTAAATTAAAATCACCGAAATCACCGAATCAACGCCGAAAAAGCTGTTTTACAGAATATGGAAGTTTGCTACTCTCGCAATATGCAATGACAATTGAGAGAGGAAAGTCATCAGCAATATTTGTTGCAGACGTAAACCGTTATGCAAAAATCTTTTTGATTTTTATAAGGTAGCAAAAAAAATCGGTCCCCAGATTTGCCGTCACAAAAATCTGGAGCCCAGAGCTCAAGCCTTCTGCCACCGCCATTGTCCTTTTCTGATTAATGGAAGATGGCACAATCAAACGACTTATCGAACACCGACCTTCGGCCAATCAGCATTCTACAATGTTTGTTAAAGCTTTTGGAAAAAAACTTTCCAGGTCAAATATCGCATCACATAAATCAACAGAACCTATTGTCATAATTTTCATTCTTGTTTTCGAGCACGTGTCAGTTGTGCCTCGACAATGATAAAAATTCTTGACGACATAAGACTTAAATATGATGCAAGTGACTTAACATTTATGTGCTTTCTTGATTATCCCAAGACCAAGAAGGACTAATTGAGGACCTTGTTTTCAGATTTAACGAAGACTTATAAAAAATTGTCAATTAATATTTGAATAATGGCCTCTTTCTGAATTCAACTAAATGTCAGCTAATACTAATTTCCGATAAAAAATATAACACTAAAGAAACACCATCAATATTCTTACAGTCAAATCGACCCCAAGTTGTGTGTGAAAAAAATAGTACTCTCTTTCAGTTCTCATCTCCTTACAGTCCTGCTCGTTTCGCTTGTTTTTATTGCCTTAAAAGCTTCTAAGCTAGGGCATTAGGAGCGACGCATGTTGTAGCGTATCCCAGCAGCTCGAAAGATTTACTGAAGACAATGTCGTCCGATTTAAAACTTGCTCTGCGTACTAACATGAGATTGAAGAAGCTGCATGATAGCCCATCTCTTGCCGAGTATTTTCTTAATCATTGTCATGCAATGCAAACGGATCAGTTTGACTGTGATCTCAATTTCTGCGGAATAGAGTCCGAGACTCATTGAATGCTATCATATGCGTCATTTAAGTCGATGAAAGGAAGATGAGTCTCGACTTAAAATTTTCTGTTTTTTTCTACGATTTAAAAAAGTGTAAAGGGTTTATTGATCGTTGATGTGTCGGGCATATGGCCACTCTTTATTTTTATTGTAAAAATACTTTCAGAGGTTCACATCAATACTATGTAGAGAATCTTTTGGCCAACATTAGGCAGAGATATGTCTCACTAGTTTCTTAAGATGCATATAGGATCGGCTTATTTAAACATGGCAATATTGAGTGTATTGTGTTTCTTATTTCTGACCTTTTCTTTTTATGCAGGGTTTTCTTTCTCCTTTCTTCTGGGTTTATATTCTTCATGACCTAGTCTTGTTTTGTGCTGCAGCTTTTGTTGTCGAGTCACGCTATAACTCGAGAGGTCGACCATTGATAGTAGTCCGTCTTAATTGGTACTCTACTCGGGATAAGACTGACAGCAGAGCGAGGACGCAATGTTTGAGTGAATGCCTACATCGTTTGTGGATGGTGATTTTGCACTGCGGAAAATATTTCGATCTGTTGACTTTAGCTTCTCCAATCATTCTAAGGCTTCCAACGTTGAATTTAGTTTCTCTTTTTCGTTCGCAGGGTCTTCTCATTAGGCAGTCAAGCTCTATCTATGGCTGCAACAACAATGGTCAGAGTCGACGTTTACATTATTGCACATCTGCACATTCAGATTGTTGGACCTCGAGTCTATAGCTGGTGGTGGATTTTGCGATTCGACCATCTGGAGAGCGCCAAAGAAGTTTTCTGTTGTGAGGGGTCCTAAAGGTTCTAGTTTTCTACGCATTCTTCGGATATGTTTTCCTTACCCATCTTCAGCTTCGACAGCTGATAACTGATTGACATAAATTCAGTTCTCATTAAGTGTAGCGTATTTCCCACAAATTTCACATTCGCGAACATGCGAAGAAATTCGAAAAGTTGCAAGAAAAATTTGTCAATGCAGTGAAATAGAGGTTTTGTTTCCTGACGTCGTAAGAAAGCTATATTGACAGAACGACTCTTTCGAATTCTGTTCTGTTTTAAGAGGTCTCAGACGAGATGTTGGTTAGAAAACCGACGTCAGCAAATACCTTCGGGGATGGAAGCTCTACCTTTGGCTCATTAAGGGCCCGTCTGATCTCATTTCTGCTCCGAAAATGTGGCTCCTTCTAGGAAGTTTCGCAGGCCTTAGCTTCTTATATTACGAAGTAACCCGGTTAGAATATATTTTCTGATTCAATTTGAAGCTGTAACGCCTTCGTTGACTACATAGAGACCATTCGTTCGCTCTCGCATATTTTTGTCTGGTTCAATGTTGTCAGAGTTGCTACGTTAACAAAATACGAGCAGCGTGTCAAATTTTGTATGACTTTAAAATAAAATACAAAGAAAGCACTCAATTCCTTGGAAATAAATTATTCTCTAGCAGATCCACTTACGAGTAACACCTGCAAGCTCTCCCACAACTTCAACACACAATCAATTCGCAGCTAATCCAATTCAGAAGCCCTCAAGCCAGAATTTCTAATAACAAAAACTTCAGATAGGCTTATGCCTTTAGGCCACATGAGGACAATGAAAATTTCATCTTCACCGTCATCGTAAGCGTCACCGCAAGCATAATCGCCCGCGAATCGCAGTAAAACTTTTCCATTAAACAAATTGTGATAGGATTTCAATTCGCAATGATGTTTTCATTTCTTTTATTATCCTTCTATTCGTCCCCGTTCCTAAAGAATATTCCTTCCATGGCGAAACTCATTGTTGTTCCCAAGAAAGATTATTTTAACTCGGCTGCTTCCAGATTGCAAAAGAATTTTTTTTGAACAATTCCGCTCCTCATCCGACCGTAAAGAACTTCAGAATCCTTGCGCTAAAAAAAACACAATTCACTCGCGCTTAGCTCGCACACACACATGACGATGTGTGTATAAAATTTTAACCTGTTTTCCTTCTGTCAAATCCTTGGCAACAAAATGAAAAGCAAAGTAATATTGTATGTGTTTGTTCAGCCGCATTCCAGGACACACTGAAATAATATCAATCAACTTTCTTCCAAGGAATGCGCAAACACAAAAAAAAAAATATAACGCACAGTAAACCACCTCGCATCGAGGATAATAAAACATCTTACATCCTTGCAAAATGTGGTGTGATGTTTTCCTAAAGGCTAATCTTCCATTAAGGACAACACACATACGCAACTCCATGCTCTCATCCTTCTTGCAAGTTCTCGAACTACTAGTTAGAAGAATTCCTTGCCAAAGGACCTTAAGAATCTGGTGAAAAGAATACAATAAAAAGAAGGATAAAAGGATGGCTCTGTTGTTCATTTCGGGGCGGGAAAACTTCTTAAAATTATACCCCCTTTCGGTTTTCACCCTTAATGCAAATATCCAGTTAGGAGAAGCAAAAGGATACTCTAGGGCGACGATGCTGAGTTTGAGATGGGAATTGTTATTTTCCTAAGAAGGGATAATAACGGAATGGAGAGTGAATTTAAATTGACTAAGGATTCGCTTCACACTTGAATGGATGTAATGTTGTGTCGTCCTTAACCACACTCAGAACAGTAAACAATCCGAAACGGATTAAAAAAAAAATGGACAAAAAAATAAAATCGAATTCCAAATGGACAATAATTGTGCGTGTGTTGTTTATTTGCTGCTCTTTTTTTTTATTTTGTTTTTGGAAAGGGATTATCCAGAAACCGAGCAGTCAACCGAAACGAGAAACGAATAAGACCGCAAATCAAAAAAAAAAATTGTCCTTTTTGCGAACTGTTATGCCACGTAAGGCAGCGTTGTTTTTCAAGGACGATTCAGTGAAAACGACTAAATGTCGTTTTTCGTCCATTTAGACTGGTAACTTTGCTAATTTTACGTGTAATGAAGGCTTCAAGGACTTCAATTGACGACGACTAATCGGAAAAGACGATTAATTTGAGATATTCGCGGAAAAAAATAGTCATGATCACCAGATTCAGCTTGTGCAATTCGGAATAAAAAAGTTCGAATCATTGAACGCTTCTCTAAGTGCCTGCCCACACGCGTATCTTCTTCTGAAGATGACTTTCGGTGGATTTTTGGATTTTTAACCTTTCTCGTTCCAACTAACTTAAAAGCTTCCTGTTTCAGCCGACATGCCTTTCAATCCAATGCTCTTGTGGCCAGGCACTAAGGGTCTCATCTTTGCAATGAAAACATCAAGTTCTTAATTTTCCGTGTGCGTTGACGGCTCTTGTATCAATTTTCAATAAAAAATCTGATCCTTCTCGGCCAATCATCGAAAATTCAGTACGGTTGCAGGGACTTTCGGCTTCAGTTTTAGCACGAGCTATATTTTGTTAGGTTAGAGACCAAGATCCTTCTGGAAAATCTGTACGCACTCTACGCATACGGATAAGTGACTTTATTTTCAAGAGCTTAAAATTGGCGCGAAATTTGCTGACATTATTTCACAGAGCTTGAAATTGGCGCGAAATTTGGTCACAATGGCTTACACAGTTTGTTTGCTGTTTAGTAGGACGATTATAAAAACCGTAATTTTGGCAAACATTTCTTTAGAAATTGCGAGTTTAAAAAAAAATCAATAATTTGTTAGCGTCGGGTTTAAGTCTTTCGAAAATTGACAGCCACACAAAATTTAGTAGTATCGGAAACTATTTTCTGGATTCGAAAAAAAGTTGGATCTATATTTAAAATTTTTTTAAATTTCATTTCTCAAAAATTATTAACTGAAACAAATTGAGTCAAACATAATGTAAAAGAATGGAATGTTGGCTTAAGAAACAGTTATATCACACTATCATGTGTAATTTTGTTGATTTTTAATATTTTTTTTTCCATCTTAGTTCAATTTTTCAGAAAATATGGGATGAGAGACGGTCCAGGCTTCGCACATGATTTTTTTCTTGTCTTGACCTTACCTACTCGCTCTAGCTTCTTGTTTAAGTGAAAGGGCATTTAAAGGTGACCAAATTTGGAACGAGGAAAAAGAAAAACGGTCAAGCGAATATGGTTTTTCACGAACGCTCTCTTTAATGGTAAGAGATATTCAATCATCTTCTATAGTTGTAGAAGTCAAAAAGTTATTTAAAAAAGTGCACGAAGATTATCTGTATACCTCGATTTGTTTAAACATTAATAAAAATTGTATTTTTTTATTTTTTTATATATTTATTTATTAAAAATAAATCCGTACCAGGTTATATACATTTTTTTAAGTGCCTTTCTCACAGCATTATTTTGACAAGTAATACGCTTTGTTGCGAGTGGAAAATATACATTTTTGAGTTCTGCAACGGACCACAGGCGACCACTGGTTACACATTTTACAATAAGTTAAGGCCACTCAAAAGTGAAGATCATATTATTTTGCTCCCTAATACCGGGAGCAGTAAGTTTATTGCAGCGAATCGCTGATCTATGTTTCTTACGGGTAAGTAAGAATTTGAAGCCTACCGACATAATAATGCGAATTTATTTCTTATGCCGAATTGTATTGTTTTAAAAACTGTCAAAAGTGATGAAAGAACTTAGAGCATAATTGCCGCTTCAAAGTCTTACAGAAGGGTGAAGATAAGCTAGGCTTATTCATAAGAATAATAAACGGGCTACTTGGAGGAAGTCAGAATGCTCTTTTAATTTAGAATTTAAAAAGTGTCTCAACAGTCTCGTATCTCCTGCATTCGCACACCTGTGTAAAACTAAAAAATAATATCAACTTCAAATACTTCGTATTTGTTACGTATTTGCTTGAAAAGACATCTCCCAAGGATACCTTTTCTGCAAAATAATTCTTTATATTCAAGTTAGAAATTCGCGATAATTTACTACATAGAACCTTCCATTGCCCAATACCTGCTTTCGCTTTTTTTGGAAGGCATAATTTTCAATTTCTCAGGTTAACAATTCAATTCCATAGACGACAGTATTCAGCGAGTCGCTAACAACACAATTTTTTAATCAAATGGAAGGACCTTGAATGATGAACTTTTAATTCTTTATAAAGAGATAAGAAATCAATAACATTTTCGATGCAGAGCGTTAATAAACAGAGGCCAAAATTATTCTGAGCACTATTCTTCATTCCACATTGCTACTGTTACAAACCTTGAACAGCAGTTCCAAAATTAAGGGCTTAATCAAGAGCCACTTATTGATTTATTCTCCTCGGTTCACTTTGGCAATTCTTTCCACTAAATCCATACGGAATTCTGCTGAGTCTGTTTAGAAGTGGGTTCGGTGTTAAACGTCGAATTAAAACCCTTCGTTGTACGTTCGGGATAAATTTAGTCAAGAAATAAAAGCTGTTTAAAAATCGCCAACAATTCGAGGCTTGTAGGTTGCTTGCATTGTTCTCAGAAAAATGAAAAATAGTTTTGGTGATATCCTTATTTGACTTTTACTGTTTTCCCATTAATTCGCCTGATTTGCTTTTATCATTCAAAACTAGTTTTGGTATAGACTTTAAATACCTTACAGCTTCTTTATTCATTGATGTCAAGTTCACCGATTTCATCAGTTTGCATGTGGGCGAAAAAGGGGATGTACTTTACTTGGAAGTCCGTGACGTGTTTATTCTATTAAGCTTTGTTGAAAACCGAAATAACTTGTGTTGTCCCAAGACTTACTTACTTTGTTTTTTGAATATATCCGTGATAAAATATCATCATATTTTTGCCCCCTATGAGTAAGCCGTACCGTTTTGCTTTTACCTTGAACCCACTTATTTCCAGAGAATTGTTTGAAAAAAGGATATGTGTGAGGCTTGGAAAATTAGATCAATATTTATATCCTCAAATGTATTTAGAGGGAGGTTTTCTATGAATCGGAATTTAAAAATCAGATGACTTAGATAAGCGTTTTAATTCTTTTACGGATTGGATTCATAAGTGTTGTAAATTGCGAGCTTTTCCTCATATGGAATCAAGATCCTGCTCTTTAAATCCCTTCATTCATTCATCCCTTCGTCATATGCAACTTTCAATTTCGTGGATGTCGGTGAAGACGGTGTTTTCCAGATAAACTCTTGTTTTGTCTCAAAATTAAATCAATCGATCCAAGTCTCGGTCATCTCCTTAATATCGTCAGCTTGGTAGATCTTAGCATCTGCTTGTGAAATGTCAACTCGATTCTCCTTCGGCTTTTAGCTTACCGCACGCGCGGACACCCAGTTCATGTGAATTTCATCTTCTACATGCTCTTAACTTCTGATGGTTAGTGTACAGGCACAAGGTTATCAATTCGTGTTACAATTTCATGGAATATGGATGCCTGTCTTTCTGTTCACCTCAATTTCAGAAGAACAACGTGCATTTGTTGAATATGGCGGAGCTGACTTCGATTTTCATCATTTGTTTTCGAAAATAATGTCCGTCCGAATAGGGGAAGCAACGATTATGATAAAATTGTTAAGATTGATTCTATTCGCAGTGTTTTACTAGCTGGTATCGGTGTTAATATGATGTCAAAAGCGAAGTAAATTAGATGACAGTTCAAAGCTTTCGATAAAATAGAATAGGTGTTATTTCAATTGGGTCTAAGATCTCGCAGAATTTTATAAAAGCTGTATCCAACATCCCCTTTGCTATTATAATATATTGGAATACAGAGCATTACGCACTCTTCTTTACAATGGTAACAGTTGAAAAGGAGCTGTTCTCTTTTTAGGTGGAAGGACTAGCTTTAGCAATTCAGTTTATCCAAATTCAAATTGGTTTTTTAACCTTTCAATCTTGTTTCTTGCTGCACATTCCAGCGCACGTAGTTCTTTTTGAAACATAAGCCTTGGCACTTGTGTAAACCTTTCATATTTGCGTCCTTCTTCATTAAAAAAGAATACAATAAAGTATCACTTGGCGCACTCATGAGCTAAAAACCGCACTATTACCATGTTTATTTTAAGGAGTGTTGTATTCAGCCCTCAATTTTTCAAAGGAAACTTTCATTGTGGTTTCTTTCTTTCGGAGAAGCTTATTTTCCCACATAATTTTAGCTGCAATTGGTTTGCAGATATTTTTACTGTGGTTTGAAAACTAAGGACTCCGTTTTCTGATATGAGTCCGATCGGATCGAGCAAGTTGCACTTAAATCCGAACTCCAAGTATTGCTTTGTAATTCGCTTGGTAGGCAATATGGGCAAGTACAGAATTCCACCTCTATTAATATAGGTACTTATCGCTCTGATTTGTGTGGAACGCAATATCAAAGCTTAAGTCGGAAAACAGGATCGATTCACGAAATTTAAAATAAAGAATTTAAAAATATACTTTCAAATCCACACCGACGCCATCTCATCTTTGCCAAGAGAAATCTATAGCAAACTTACCAACTGGTCACTTCAAATGCTAATCCACCTCAACTTCGACCACTCCAGTAAGGTTACTTTTTTAGTTTTGGTATCTTTTACACAAACTTTTGCGTGCAATCGAGGTCAATCACCAACTCATGACCAGAAGGTCAAGTATATACGGATCTCAAAACATCCACTTTATTCCATTCCCAAGTCCATCCACTTATTCTAATCGCGCCTCCTAATCCCAATACCAGATTCCGAGCCCCTGTCGAATGTAATGCTTGGCTTAAGAAATCAAAAAATGCTAATCGCTCCTATTAATTCATTCGGCCAAATGGAACGAAAAGCAAGACACAACGAGGATCTTCTTCTCCTAGAAGAACAAAAAATACAAAGAAAACAAAAAACAAAACAGACAAACTGAATCACAAACGTACCCGAAAAAACAATAAAAATTGCTCTTTCTGGGAACATGGTCCAGCTATCTCTCTCTCGCTCCCCCCATGTGCGTTTGAATGTCCAATTTGAATAATACGCGAACTAAATTCCAAAAGTGGTTAACGAAAAAATAATACTCACAAATTTGCATAGAAAACGGACTCCGCGAAACTTAATTGCGCGCCGGTCGGGACAGAAGCACAATTCCATGGCAAATCTTCTGCTGGCACAAAAACAAAAAAAAAAAACAACTGAACCGAACTTGCAAACTGTGGAATCTGACAATTTGTGACCATGGCCAGGAGGGACCTCGATGCAAATGTAAAACTGTACGTTATTACGGTGAAAGTAAGGCAAAGAAGTATTCATGAGATACCCGAAGAGGCACAACAAAAGACAACAACCGCGTCCAACGACAGTCAAGTCGGCCAAAACAACGAGGAGGATCTCCTTTGACAAAACGGAAACGTTACACAAACGCATTGAACAATCGGATTGTTAGGAGGCGAAAAAAGTTCCAATTTGCGAATCACCACTGACATAGAGATCACCGAATGGTCATGATGATCATCTGTAGGAGGTTTAACGGGCGACGATCGTCGCGAAGATCGAACGTAAGCGATCTTCGTGGTCATCTGGAGACTAGAGGATCGCTGTCAGAGGGTGGCACTTGAAAATCAGCTGATACTTCACGGCAATCATTTTGTCTACGAGGAGTTTGTGGGCTTTTTCAACAGATGGTCGTACTTGTGTGCAAGATCAGTTCGTGAAGTATTTTTTATCCGACTGAAGTATTTGGTATTCTTAGTAAGGTTCAATTCAAGCTGAACTTACTGGTTAATTGGCTGAAGTGATCAAACATACTATAAAACCATATATCGACCCATGCCACAATTAAGCCGGAATCAGTCATTTTGAAATGATGGAATATTGAACTTCAAACTTCAGCTCATCTTTTCTGAGGTCACACTTAAAAGCGGCTTTAAATTAACTAGCAATATACTATTTACATTACCAGCTCACGCGTTTTTTTTTTTTTTGTTGCAATATTGTGTTGACTTTCGAGGCATAGACGAAGAACAACTTCATCACTGGGCTCTGTATTGGATTGAGTTTGGGGCAGAGGATGGCCTGCGGTGGATCACGTCCAACTGACGCCCTTACCTTCATATCACACCTACTGCCAATTAATCTTCACCTAAGAAACACAGTTCTGTGCAGCGTTGTCAGATTCAAAGAGTTTGGATGCTGTCCTTAGGAACATCCTCTACATTCTTCCCACATCCAAAATCCGACACAGAAAATTTCAGTTGCGGCTCAAAAATGGTCTGCCGAGTAGGCGCAGGCATTTTCTCAAGAAACCTTAGCATCTTCTAATCATATTGCCTTCGGGACTGCGCCAGCGTTTTCCATGCGAAAATACTGTCAATCAAGACGGTATGCGAAATTGACAAAAGACAAAGGGAAAACATGGCCATCCGCATAGATAGCCAGGCCGCTATCAAAGCCAATGATTCAGCTAGCACATCCTTAAAAGTAGTAAGTCAATGCCAAAAGCAAATTAACCAACAAAGTCAAAAAACATAAGTCACGCTTCTCTGGGTCCCCGACAACAGCAATATTCATGGCAATGAATAGGCTGACGAATTGGCCATAAGGGGATCACTCCTGGGTGGATCAAAACGAAATTCCGCCAGGATCCATTAAAGAAATGATGCGAAACAACTGCATGAAAAAGGCTAGACTTCATGTACCATATCCGGAAAAAACAAACAGGGCCCGACTATAATAAGTCAAAAGTCACATCCCGACATAGCTAGAGCAAAAGCAAAAAGCACGGGACACTGGCCTGTAGGAGACCATGCAGCAAAGCGAGGTTACCCCCAACATAGTTGCGAAAAAATTAACCGAAAAAGAATCGTTTTTGCACTTTTTGTGCGTATGCCCGGCCCTAGCATGAGCCGGACAAAAACCGCTAGACTCTTCCTCGACGACGTCAAGGTATTATCTAATAAAACCTTTACAAGTTCGTGAAGTTCACAGGCTGGTTTTAAATAATATCCCCTCAGACTTAACATTCATCAGACAATCAGGTCACGTTTCTACCTCTCTCTCTCTTCTACCTACCTACCATTGGATTGAGCGTCAGGTGGACCCAGTGCAGGCTTCAATTCAAAGCAGATATGTAAGTACTAGATATGTAAACAGACATTTCCAGTACTGGCTGTAAGGCCAACCAGGCTCAGTTATACGACCGGCTAGGTCCAGCACAGAATAAATTGACGGCCAGCAATCCGCAGCAATTAATATTCGACCAGCTAAGCTCGGTGCTCCAGCATCAATCCAAATGTCCTAGTGTCATGCGGCAAGCATGATCTTAACTTCTTAGGTGCGACAGTTTGTATTGGCTGCTTGATGTACTGATGCAGTTGGAGATGTTATTTTCTCAAGTTTTAAGTCTAGAGCTCTGCTTGCACATTCCAGATCACTGTATTTCAAGAAATATTAATTTTCATCGACATCAAAGCTGCCACTACGTCTTAGCTTGTGAAGGAATGCCTCGGGTATCCCTTGACGACATTGCTTCCATAGGCACCTTTATTGGGTGCCAAGAAATAGGCATATGTTCTTATTTGTATTGGACCAATGCTCCCTACAGATATGATTTCGCAACAAATTGACATCCCTGGCTACAATGGAACCAACCTGTAATATATAGTAACAAGATAAATTTGGACCCTCTTCAAAAAAAAGTCTGTTCAACTTCACTCGCAACTTCGTGCGCAACTGTCGGACGGGTTACTGCCTTATTGCAGGCTTACGAGGGTTGCCTCAACGTCGCGTCGCATAAAATTGTATTATTTGTCATGTAGTATAGTATTATCTGTCAGCCCAATACCCTCGAAATCCTTATTCCTTGGTTTATTTTGGCAGCTATTCAGTGAACTTTGGACGGAAAGAATCAATAGGGATTCTATTCCTTATTTTGGATGGGGAAATCAAAAACTGTACAAGTACAAAATGTTCTGCACAAGAAATTGTGTATGTGAAAGGTTCCGACGCGTTTTCGCTATCCAGAGTTCGTATTCATCAATAAAACCACTTCAAAGAAGGGATTGGTCCTGGTAAAGCGAAACACGTATCCATGACATCAAGTCGCAAAGGAAACAGCAGTCAGGTTTCACTACGCGGTCCTTTTTCAACGAAGGCGAAGAGCATGCCCTCGGCCGGGCAGGTGATGGCTGCCTTTGAATTGCTGCCACGCCCACCAATATTTTCACATTTGAACTCATGCGACTTCTTTTCATCAGGGACTTTACAGAAAAACGAAATTTAACTATACACTGATGGCTCCAAGACCATAGTAGGAGCAGGCTCTGGAATCTTCTTTACAAACCAAGACCTTAGAGTCTCTTTAAGACTACCGGATGCTTGTAGCGTTTTTCAGGCAGAAGTTCTTTCTAGCACTATTTAAGGCTGCAGAACTACTAGAAATTAAATCGGTATCCAGCCGGGATATCGCTATCTACATCGGTAGTCAAGCTGAGCTTAAGGCATTAGAACTACAATGCTGAAGGCATTGTGCACGCAGAATCAGGTGAAACTATGTTGGGTGTCTGAACACTCCGGAATCGAAGGAAACAAAATAGCGGACGAATTATGCAGAAATGGGGGTAAACTACATCCAGCCAATAGTGTTCCTATTAAACCTCCTGCGTCTGCCGTTAAAGCAACACTGCAAGATAAGGCAATGAAAATAGCCGACCAAGGTTGGAAAAACAGGGTATCAAATGCCCCTTGGCCTATATTCGACCGCGAAAAGACTAGACTAGAAATTCTTAAGTTGAGCAGGAAGCAGCTCAGGATAGCGGTGGGCGTACTATCGAGGCACTGCCTCTAGGGGAAACATGCAAGGAGACTGGACCGCTCACGGACGAATGCAGATGCTGGGGTGATTTGAGTGTCAAAGAGGATATGACTCATTTATTATATGAATGCCAGGGTATAGCTAGGAGCCGTAGAAAACGTTTGGAACCCTGGATGAAGTAGGACGCATCAACTACAAACAAATTTTGAAATTTTGTAGGGAAATAAACTGTCACGCGGAAAGTGTTAAGGCTCCGCATCAGGGATCTCGATGTGCCCAGTATGGTGCCTAGTGTCTTATGAAGCACTTCATAACCCTGCACAAACCAACCTTATCTAAGACTTTAAAACATGTCTCGGTGGGCAGAGATACGGGTCTAAAGACGAGATGATCTCCGCAATGAATGTCTTCTTTTGAAGAGTTCGACGAATCGTACATTTTTGAATTGAAAGTTGGTGCACCAGTCTCCAGAAGTGAGAATACGTTGAGGAAATTCTTCCATATCATCCGAAAGGAAGGTACTTTCCAATACCGCAGCGTGTTTTTTATTTGGTAATAAAATTCTCACATTAATATTTGGCTGGGTTGTATTTTAAGCTTCGCACCTGGAAGTTAATTTTTCGGAAATCTAAATTTTTACATTTCTCCAGGTTTTGAGGTCCCATGAGCCGGATTACATTTTTTTTTTGAAAAATGTTCTTATGTGTGTGGACGTACGTTTACGTACGTCTTGCATAACTTGAGAATAAATCAATCTTTTGAAACCAAATTAGTTTCGTTCGAAGCGTAGGTTTACCTTAAATTTCTTGTTAAAATTAGGGGACAGTTTCAATTTAATGAAAATCAAATTAGTTATAACTTAACTAACTTATAGTTTTTAACTCCTTTATAAGATACAAATATATGAATAAATAAACACACTGCCCTTCATAAGTTTTCAGATAAATTTGCAAAAAATAAAATTCTTTTCATAATGTTTATTAAGCCAATTGACTAAATTGAGTATGAATAGTACCTTACTTAAGGAAAATTGGTTGAAAAATATGGTTCGCCCTCATTTGCGTCAAAAATCTACATCATATTTGCACCGACACTCAATCGATCATTTTCATAATGTTTTCCAGTGTTATTGATCTCAAGGCTATACACAAATTCCCCTCGATGTTGTCCACTGTCTAACGAACCTCCAAAATAGTATTAAGTTAAGGCCATTTCATATTTTGAGGTGCGTCTTTCTCTTTGTCTTGATCCTCGTTCCCACGGCAGAGCTTGGAAAATTATTTCAGAAATGAGAATTCTATTCATCTACTATGTCTGACGTCTGAAACACTAACGCATGAAAAAGTCTTTGAATAATTGTGGAGTCACGAGTTTTTTTAATTCAAAAAATGAAAATTTCAATTCATATGTATATTTGTCTGTATAATAACAAGACACCATGAAGGCGTGCAGTAGCTTAACTCTTATAAACAATATTTACAATAAGAAACTCAAGGCTAATTGATTTCGTAAAAAGCATCAAAGGAAAATTAAATGACTAGTTTTTAGTGATTAAATGAAGGTTTAAACACATAGAACAAATTGCATTACTCATACTTTAAAAGCATTGTGGAAGATCACTACATCCGAGAGTAAAATTTGTTTACTACTATTATGGTTTCTTATCATGATCCTTATCCTTAAGGTCTTTAAATAAGTAGACGTAGACATAAATTATCTATCGAAATCGGAAATAACAATAAAAATCTGCAAACAAAACCGGACGGAATGTGATCCTCTCGAAGGTGCTGGAGTCCTCTTGACTTAAAAAACTTTTGAACAATTTTGTCTGCATACATTTGCCAAACTTTTTATGCTTAAAATTAATTAAACGCAAGCATGAGCTATAAATAAACATTATTATGTAAACTTGTCTATATGTTGAATGTGTATTTAAATGTTGATGAAGTCAAAAACGTTGTATAGGGCAAGAAACAAAGGATAACATGGTTAGACGCTCTTAGAAGCCGACAACTCTCTCACGCCTCCAATTTCAAATTTGTTGAAAGAACACCAAAGGCGAAAACAACGAACTTCAATTGTTCCTTGATAAATTGATAAACACCCGAATTTTCACTGAAGTTGTGATATCTGCAATAGCCTTGCTAATGAATGTGAAAATGAGACTATTCAGCTTTCGTTGACCAGTAGAGTTCAGGCAAATTAGACCTTACATTCCTCGAGTGGAAACGATTTTAATCATCAAATGGCACACAAACCAATTTCATTCTTTTTTTTGTTTGCCTTAAACGCTGCCAAGTTTCAGTCAAACTGATGGCATAGTTGTTTCAGCTTTCCCCATACGTTATTTGCAGCTCTTTTAAAAGATTTTTGTATTGTAACTTTTCATAAATCAAAATAATTATTGGCATGTGGAGGTGGGAGCTGTGAAATTGTCACAAAAAAGTTTTTAAAATAACTACACCAAGCTTGCGCCAAAATATCTTCCGCCTTGCATCATCCTTTTACTCGAATGAACGTCCATCAGATCGTTCCTGGGCTTACGGTGGCAAACCACCAAAACCCATCTAGTTAAAAGCAACATTCCGGTGCACATTTCAATCGCAACCGCCTTGATTGCCTCTCTCCGCCACGGAATTAATTAGTTTAACACAAATGGGATCACTTGAGTCTTGAGTTAAGAATTCTTCACCACTTGCCGCCTTCACCTGGGTGGCCATCAAATGAGGAGACCCTCATCATGACTGCCACTAAGTTTCGTAATTAAAAACCGGAGATGAATGTTTGACCTATTCCACCTCCTTTAAATCGGATTTACAAAGATCCGAACCACTGCAGCCAAGCACAAAGAAACAATCAATTGATATCCAAAGATGAGGATGACGTCGGATGAGATGATCTTTTCCTTTCAGCTAGGTGCAGTTCGCATAAACTTTACAACAATATGGCCAATCCCCCGAGATCTAATGATTTCCGCATTCGAGTCAGTTAGACGCACGGAAAAGTTCAACGTGTGGGTCATGGCTGCTCACAGATACGAATCCAGTCTGAGATTCACGCATTTTTATGCCTCGAATACATCCGACCGAAGCGGTGTGTCGTGCCCTCATGACAAAGCGCGATTCTGCTTAACCCGGCTAAAGAACAAAAGGTGATTACTTTGCGGCGGTACCTGCGGATTGACAGTGGAACTAGAATTTATCTAGCTGAGGTGGAAAGGTGGAGCTGTTGGAACATAATGTATCCGAGGATGTGTCTGATCAAAGATAGAATCTCTAGAATGACAGAGAGACGATAAAGTTGATTAAATTTCTTGTCTAGCCATGAGTTGCCACCTCCAAATCGAAGGAGGAGGATTCAATTGAACGATCGTTTCTGATCAAATCAGATGACACTCCTACACTTGACCCACTTCCGCGTCTGACATGAATTCCATGAACAAAGCGAATCTGCACTCAGTATTAAAAGAAGAGAACAACATTGATTGTCTTCCATTCTGCTGGACGTGAACAATCAAAAGGATAACCTTACGTTTTATCACTCATCCAAAGCCATTGTCCAGCAATTAAGGCAAAAGAACCACACACTACAATGGAATCATATCCTTGCAAAGCTTTCCAAACGAACCCCTCCTCCGAGAAATAACACAAGTGAGAGATAAATTCCATCAAAGACAAACAACCAGACGAACTGAGAGTGAGGCCAAACGGAAGCAGTACTTGCACTTGAATGCTTTTAGTTGAAGGACGAAAGTCATCTTCTTTCATCATTCGCAAGGAACAACAACAACGACAAGGATTGTCCGAACTGAAGCACACACTTGACTGCAAAATGCTCTGCTTCAAAGGACTTGCCAAGCGTAATATCATATCACAACACAAGAAACACTTGAATCCCTCGCATACAACTTTCAAACATCCTTCACACCTCCACAGTAAAAATACAGCCGCAGTTACACAGTATCAAAAGACAAAAAGAATGAGAGTGTGAGTCGATGAATAAGTGGTTCACCAAATATTTGCGAACATCGTTAATCGCATCGATGATGGGAAGGACATCATAGCCGTCAATAATGATATGATAGCCGATGGAGAGCAAGCAAGCAAGCAAGGATGAATGAAAGTGTCAAGGATAATATCGTGTGCTTCTCCTGTGTGACGTTGATGAGCACTTCTATATATAGACACTGTGTGGTGTGGTGTGAAAAAAAAAACAAAAGGCGGAGTTGGATGAAAGAGAAACAAAATTATAAGTACGAGTATTGTATAATAAATTTACCTTGAGGTCCTTGTTATGCTTTTAAAGCATACAGATTTAACGTTATCCTTTTATGGGTTTGAATTATAGAACTCGGGGGATGGCCCAGCTTTCTTTTTGTTATTTTTTTTGTAACATTCAATATCTTTCGCGATGACAAACTTTTCATCTGCTCTAATATCAAAAAGTGGTAAAGTTTGTGAGTTTGTCTGTATGAGGTAATCTTCAAAACTATCCATCCGATTTAAAAAATTCTTTCACCAATATTAAGAATGGAGTTTCAGGGTAAGGATATGCGACTTATTATCCCGTGCTAGTTATAAAAGAGCCTTTCGTTTATTGGAAAGCACTGCCTTAACATCACCGGACGGAAGGTATGGCGAGATCTTCGCGTTAGATAATATAACCCAGCTCGTAAATAAGCCTACATGGATTCCAAACCTTCAAAGTCATGCCGCAAACATACTAGACTTGTGTCTTATCTTCCATCCTGATAAATTCACCATGGTATTTTCGCTTTGCGCTCGTAAGACAAGTGTTTCACATTGGCTAATTTCTCGTACCACAACCAAACAGTTAAAGATCCAGTTCCTTAAAGACTAGTTTGTGAATACGAGAAAGCCAATAAGGACGTCTTCAACAATTTCTTTAGGAGCTATGCTTCCGCAATAACGACGTGGATGCCATCGCCGATATGGTCACTAATGCTGTTCTCATTGGTATGAGAAACTTCATCCCTCACAGGGTGAAAAAAATCAAATCAAATGTTCACTAGTAGTGTGCCTCGAGCTCTGAAGCAGCTCTTAGGAGTTGAGTTTTCGGAATTTCAAAACCTATCTATCTATCTGAGGAAATCCGAAAAAGGTACAAACAAGCTCGAAATGCCTGCAATGCTTAAATTTCAGTCCAAAGGGTAACAAGAACTTTTTGTCGTTCGTGAAATATGCAAAAAATTATGTCTCATCTTCAGCTCTGTGGACTAAGCAAATTTGCTCGCGGCCCATTTTGCCGCCAGCTCAACACTTTAAGATCTTGCTTTGCCCCCTCCTGTACTGGAGCGCGTCAACTTTTCCATGGGATTAATATAATTCCGTACTTGTACAGAAAGTATTCCCCCCATTCTTCTGAAGAGTTGTGCTTCCACGTTGGCAAAACCAGTGCGTAAGCTTTTCCTTCTGTAGTCCATCATTTGTCCAACCCGCCACTAAAAAAAAAGCGAATCTTCATCTCCCTGCAACGAACGACCCATTGCTGTTTTCCAAAGCCGTCACGAAACATGAAAACTTTTCTGTGACCGGCAGAACAGTTTTCGAGGCAAAAGGTGTTTTGATGGTAGATCTCACCAAAAGTGGACCCAATCTCTGCGTGTTTCTGGTGTAAACAAGATTATTGCGCTTGATATTTCTAAAGCAATTGAAGTTGAAGTTGTATTGGACGGTACCAATTCTGAATTTCACCATGTAAATACTGGTATTCTGAAGGGCTCAATTTTGTCGTCGACTCTCTTTTTCACTTTTATTAACGATCTTCAATCTTCTACATCTAATCAAATTCACTCATTTGCTCTCAGTTTTTTAAATTCTTTCTCATCTATCTTTAGCCGCGTAAAAAGAACGATAGCATATGATGAACTGATTAAATTCCGATATTAAAAGCACGTTATCACGGGGCTCTATGAAAAGGATAGAATTAAATGCTTTCAAAACCAAATGATGTCTTCTGACACTAACCCTCGAACATTATACCCGTATTGCTAAAGCCGAAAGACTTTTAGTACTTCGTATGTACATGTGTACGACAATCTTGGTTGAAATGATCACATAAGTGATATCGCCAAAATCAAAGATGCAGGAAATACTTTTCACAACTCGGCAGTTGCTGAGATTATCCATGGCCGCCATGTGGAGTATGTCAAATTGAATAAGCCAGTAAGAACGAACGTGACGTAATCCAAAGACCTTTTGACTAGGAAATTTGTGATGATTATCGTGGGTAACAAAACGTACCGGGATTATCATTTATAAAACCCGGCATAAAGGAATTGTCGAAATTCACTTTGTCGATAAATTGGCACAACTCTCGCCAAAATGTGCGTCGAGTTTCGGCCTCACAATTCATTCGAAATGTGTTTTTCGATTTTTTTCAACGAACAAAAATATCGAAAAATAAATTTGTCTAAAATTTTACATTGCAACTGGAATTTGTTGCGCCACAGTGCTGAAAAGGTTAAACAAGGCTTACAGTGAATCGATTCACCGCACGAGTGGAACAATGCATTTAAAATCGGTCCAGATGTTGTGGAAGATTTGCATCGCTCTAATCGGCCATCAAAGTCTTCAACTGAATTTAAAATTAAAAAAAGGGAGTGTAATTTAAGTCTGAAAGGGATATCCGCTTGGGCGTTAAATGCGTTACTGCTCTAATAGTGCCGAAAGACTTCTCTGAATTCTCTGCAATAACTCACAAGTCCCTGAAGACTTCTATACACGTGATAACTGATGATGAGCCATGGGTTTACGTGCATGACATGCAAACCATTTAACACGCTTCGAAATGGCGTCTTTAAACGGACCCGAAACCGAGTTCACGGCGACAACTGACATTGATGTCAAAAAATGTTTGGATGATCTCGTTATCCATTGGGGTAAGAGCATCATTTCGGAAGAGGGCCTATTTAATGGCGACGCAATTTATTTGCATGAATAATACATATTTTGTGTTTCATTGAACAATTCCCGGTAATTTCTTGACATAGTGGATGATAGATGTCCGGCGAGCTAAAGCTGGTTCGATGTTGTCTAACGATGGCTATCATCTAATCTAACATCGCATTAAAGATCTATGTTTATCTTTGGAAAAGATATCTATCCTTCATACAAATATTAATTGCACTTTAATTATCCTTACATCTGTCTGGATTACCACTTGTGTTTTCCAACCAAATGCCTTCAAAAGAATTGAGAGGCAAAAGAGAGTGAAAGACAAGTATCACGACACAACACAGCGCCACTACATCTCGTTCACTTGCTTGCTTATTCTCAAGGTATTCATCTGGAAAGTCTCCCGCTTAAACAGGCGCATAATGATCTTATATTGAAATGACAACTCTTCAAAGCCAAGGCAAAGTCAAGGTATTTAAACTTCCTTCACACGTTCCATTCTCTGTGTAATTTCACTCGTAAGCCTTCGAAGTATAGTACACAAAATCGTCTCTCATCCATATTACGTTTGACGTCACTTAAGGTAAGCTGTCACTTTTCGTATCCTCTTCGCATATCCTGCTGCAAGTTCCTTTAATGTCAATTTAAAATGTTAAATTTGATTGCACTTGATCCTTGTTGCAGCATCATCATCAACTTCACCTCTCTCGCAACAAACATCCTCATTTCGACTTAATTTACATCCACTATCTTTGTCTAACTATTTCCAAAAGGCAACATCCACAAACAGAGGACATCATACTGCATCAAGGACATGCAATGCCGAGCAAATTGTACATCCTACATTAGTTTTCATCACGACTACTACGACTGCTACTGCTGCTGGTGCTGGCGGAGTAACGACATAACGTGTAGTCAAGACTTAAGGACACGACACGAAATGATATGCTCTAAGTAGATTATAAGGAAGAGCCTCTCCTGCTCGAAAAATAGTTGGCGCATAAGGACTTGAAAAACATTCATTCACACTCGTGGAGAGATGGTAAGTGCTTAGGCAACAACCAAGGTGAATGCTCTGTTTGCATGCGAAATGATGCTGTTCCGAGGATGGAACAAAATCAAAAAGAGATGCTCATAAAACATTGGAGTGAACTAGACTGTTGGGACAAAACGTAGTAGCACTTTTGTTTTTGTTTTTAAAAAAAAGAACTCATCCATTGTAAATAGGATTAAATCAGTCGAGCCGGTTAAATGTTGTCACAATAAATTGACAATATTTCTTGAGATAAGTCCTTCAAGGATACACTTAAAAAACACACATTTTCAATGACAAACAATTGAAATTTCGAATGGATTTTAGATGTCTCAAGGACGATTTATGTTAAGATCACTTCCCATTATCCTTTCACTCTTGCAGACGACCACACTCCTTTGGACATTTTTCTTAATTTTTTTTCTTTACCCCCAATTCAATTAAATCCGATTGTGACCACACACGTACGTCTTCACACACGATGCCTTTTGAGAAGGAACTCGGGACGACACCAGGAAAAATCCTTTTGGAACCCTTTTTAACAAAACAAAAAAAATATAAGAAATTCCCTTTGTCTCCCCAACGTTCAATTGTGATCCGTCTTTGATTAATCTTTATTTGTTTGGACTTTAGTTTCACCTTTCTAGTCAATTGTAAGGTGAGAAAAAAAAAAGATGGCACTGCCGAACCATGAAAGGATTATACCCTAGAGGGACATTAGCTAAAAAGGATTTTTGTTTGTTTATTTCTTTTTTCCATCCAAAAAGCAGCCATATCAATCAAATTTATTTTGACAACTGGAACCTGTTCGATGTGTGGGAAATTCTCATAGAAAAAAGTAATCCCTAACATCTGCTTTGATGTTGCCCAACCTAGTGACAAAAGGATATACTTTGATGAATACATTACATTTCGGGTCAAGGAAGAGCATTAGTCGAGTAGATTCCAATCTTGTCCTGCTTCGATACAAATCAATGGACACGGAGAGCACGCTCTGGAAAGCCGTAAAACAAATCAATTGTTTTCAGTAAAATCTGTTTTCGCAAGAGTATGTAGATGTAGAGCTTAGGACTGCGTTGTTTCCTTTCCCACCCAAACACACGGCCAGAAGAGGGAATCCTTTCTAATGATGTCGATGATTGCTTCTCCATACGAACAAAGTTGACTCAATTGAAGCCAACAAAACATACGAATTGGATTCGACGATGATGATGTTGATGATGATGAGTAACCCATTGTCCAGGACTTTATGTAGATGGAACTCCGTCGTACGCCGTTGTAATTTGGTTTTCGGAAATGGCAAGGATTGCTTGAAGTACCTTTACAGGAGGAAACCAAACGAACTGAAGTGAATTTAATGATCCACTTGTAGAGTCTCATTCTATGTTTTTGTTGCTTGCGATTAAGATGCATAAATTTTGGTATTGATGAACTCTGAGTTACGGATGGTTCCGGCTCAATTGTGCACAGCAATCAGCATGGAATTTTTCGAAATTTCGAATCTCAAATCGCAATGATTCTGTTATGAATTTTGGAGAGCAATACCCTGCTGGATGTTGAATGTTAAGGCGCATAGAAACGATAACAAATACTAAAGCACAATTTGCTTAGAATTATTTTGTTAAAATTCCCTGGAAGATGAAAACAGGAAACAATGTTTGGGAACTTGGAATGTAGTATGCTTACAAATAAGCCTAAAATTGTGGCAGAATTTCGAGTGAATTTCCAAACAGCTCACGAATATTCAGGACTCGCATGAGTATGTGAAAATTTATAAGCGTTTTATTTTTGGGAGAAAGTCTGACCAATGTTGCAAAAGGTGATTCTTTTGATGAAATTTTCGCGAAGAACCACTCTCATATTTTGTTATTGGTAGAGCATTGGCGATTTCCCTTTATATAACTACAACACTGTTCCAGGGAAAAAGACTAATTGAGTTTCTGTCTTAAGCCCATAGTACAAGACATGGAAATCGTTGCATGTACACGCGGCTCTGACGCCACCGAAAAATCACGCATTCAGGTTAAATATTCGATGCAGCCATCTTGTGATCGAATTTTGTTGCATGCAAAAAAATATCGGTTGTTCACGGCATGAAGAATTTGTGCCAAACTATTCGTATGTATTTTTGCATGCGTCTTGCGCACATGTTTCGCTAGTACATGACATACAAGGCGGTTCGCATGCGTAGTGTTTTCTAGTACGCGACATGTTTCCATTTGAATATATTTTTTCGCTGTCAAGAGTACACTTGAAGTGCTATTTGTAAAATTTTAAAATGTCGAAAAAAATTGGAAAAGATTGCTATTTCGGCAACAAATCAAAATGTATTTATTTTTTCATCCTTTTTTTTGTAAATTTCTGCTGGTTATATATTGAGAGCTTCAGACAAAGAGAAATTTATTGTTAAGAAAGTTGTTTTAATGGTCGACAGCATGAGGGAAAAAATACATTTTGGTTATCCTGATTTCTCAAACCATGTCTACTTTTTTTCAATGTGCCAAATTGCTTCCGTTGCGGATGAGGGTCCCTCGGACGATTTGAGTTTGGCTGAAGCAGATTTCATTTGTGAAATAAATGTTGCGTGGATCATGGCCCTAAATTATTTGTTGTTCTATGAAAAATTCACATAGAAAACTATGTACTCGGAATAATAGGCGGATTTTGGTACGGAAGCCCAGAATTCGTACGTCTTAAATCCCACGTGTGGAGCAAACAATTAACTCTAAAAAGTATGTATGACACACATTTGAAAACCGTCAGAAAAAGATTTAAACTGAAACTCGTTGGCATAAGTATGGGGTCAATCGTGAAAATATATATATAAAATTTTGCTTATCTATCATTAAAAGCATCGTTCTTCGAATTAAATCTAAAAAAAAACCTATTTAATTGTTTAACCTTTTTTAACAAAATAAATCCATTGTGCCCACGTTCTAATGCTTGAAACATTTTACTCATTTGAAATACATGCGACGCGGACAGTACGAATTCTTTTACTCACATGTGATGTTTCCATGGCATTGAGCGATGAGCACATGTTGCTTGCTAGTGCACGGCATGCGAAGAAGTCATATGTTTGCATGCGATAAAGGCGTAGCATGGGCTCACATGTACATGTGGGACTAAATTCGACTGTCA